>OX392525.1:11917980-13274980 GCA_947623375.1 Apotomis capreana | reverse complement strand
AACCTAACCTAACCTAACCTAACCTAACCTAACCTAACCTAACCTAACCTAACCTAACCTAACCTAACCTAACCTAACCTAACCTAACCTAACCTAACCTAACCTAACCTAACCTAACCTAACCTAACCTAACCTAACCTAACCTAACCTAACCTAACCTAACCTAACCTAACCTAACCTAACCTAACCTAACCTAACCTAACCTAACCTAACCTAACCTAACCTAACCTAACCTAACCTAACCTAACCTAACCTAACCTAACCTAACCTAACCTAACCTAACCTAACCTAACCTAACCTAACCTAACCTAACCTAACCTAACCTAACCTAACCTAACCTAACCTAACCTAACCTAACCTAACCTAACCTAACCTAACCTAACCTAACCTAACCTAACCTAACCTAACCTAACCTAACCTAACCTAACCTAACCTAACCTAACCTAACCTAACCTAACCTAACCTAACCTAACCTAACCTAACCTAACCTAACCTAACCTAACCTAACCTAACCTAACCTAACCTAACCTAACCTAACCTAACCTAACCTAACCTAACCTAACCTAACCTAACCTAACCTAACCTAACCTAACCTAACCTAACCTAACCTAACCTAACCTAACCTAACCTAACCTAACCTAACCTAACCTAACCTAACCTAACCTAACCTAACCTAACCTAACCTAACCTAACCTAACCTAACCTAACCTAACCTAACCTAACCTAACCTAACCTAACCTAACCTAACCTAACCTAACCTAACCTAACCTAACCTAACCTAACCTAACCTAACCTAACCTAACCTAACCTAACCTAACCTAACCTAACCTAACCTAACCTAACCTAACCTAACCTAACCTAACCTAACCTAACCTAACCTAACCTAACCTAACCTAACCTAACCTAACCTAACCTAACCTAACCTAACCTAACCTAACCTAACCTAACCTAACCTAACCTAACCTAACCTAACCTAACCTAACCTAACCTAACCTAACCTAACCTAACCTAACCTAACCTAACCTAACCTAACCTAACCTAACCTAACCTAACCTAACCTAACCTAACCTAACCTAACCTAACCTAACCTAACCTAACCTAACCTAACCTAACCTAACCTAACCTAACCTAACCTAACCTAACCTAACCTAACCTAACCTAACCTAACCTAACCTAACCTAACCTAACCTAACCTAACCTAACCTAACCTAACCTAACCTAACCTAACCTAACCTAACCTAACCTAACCTAACCTAACCTAACCTAACCTAACCTAACCTAACCTAACCTAACCTAACCTAACCTAACCTAACCTAACCTAACCTAACCTAACCTAACCTAACCTAACCTAACCTAACCTAACCTAACCTAACCTAACCTAACCTAACCTAACCTAACCTAACCTAACCTAACCTAACCTAACCTAACCTAACCTAACCTAACCTAACCTAACCTAACCTAACCTAACCTAACCTAACCTAACCTAACCTAACCTAACCTAACCTAACCTAACCTAACCTAACCTAACCTAACCTAACCTAACCTAACCTAACCTAACCTAACCTAACCTAACCTAACCTAACCTAACCTAACCTAACCTAACCTAACCTAACCTAACCTAACCTAACCTAACCTAACCTAACCTAACCTAACCTAACCTAACCTAACCTAACCTAACCTAACCTAACCTAACCTAACCTAACCTAACCTAACCTAACCTAACCTAACCTAACCTAACCTAACCTAACCTAACCTAACCTAACCTAACCTAACCTAACCTAACCTAACCTAACCTAACCTAACCTAACCTAACCTAACCTAACCTAACCTAACCTAACCTAACCTAACCTAACCTAACCTAACCTAACCTAACCTAACCTAACCTAACCTAACCTAACCTAACCTAACCTAACCTAACCTAACCTAACCTAACCTAACCTAACCTAACCTAACCTAACCTAACCTAACCTAACCTAACCTAACCTAACCTAACCTAACCTAACCTAACCTAACCTAACCTAACCTAACCTAACCTAACCTAACCTAACCTAACCTAACCTAACCTAACCTAACCTAACCTAACCTAACCTAACCTAACCTAACCTAACCTAACCTAACCTAACCTAACCTAACCTAACCTAACCTAACCTAACCTAACCTAACCTAACCTAACCTAACCTAACCTAACCTAACCTAACCTAACCTAACCTAACCTAACCTAACCTAACCTAACCTAACCTAACCTAACCTAACCTAACCTAACCTAACCTAACCTAACCTAACCTAACCTAACCTAACCTAACCTAACCTAACCTAACCTAACCTAACCTAACCTAACCTAACCTAACCTAACCTAACCTAACCTAACCTAACCTAACCTAACCTAACCTAACCTAACCTAACCTAACCTAACCTAACCTAACCTAACCTAACCTAACCTAACCTAACCTAACCTAACCTAACCTAACCTAACCTAACCTAACCTAACCTAACCTAACCTAACCTAACCTAACCTAACCTAACCTAACCTAACCTAACCTAACCTAACCTAACCTAACCTAACCTAACCTAACCTAACCTAACCTAACCTAACCTAACCTAACCTAACCTAACCTAACCTAACCTAACCTAACCTAACCTAACCTAACCTAACCTAACCTAACCTAACCTAACCTAACCTAACCTAACCTAACCTAACCTAACCTAACCTAACCTAACCTAACCTAACCTAACCTAACCTAACCTAACCTAACCTAACCTAACCTAACCTAACCTAACCTAACCTAACCTAACCTAACCTAACCTAACCTAACCTAACCTAACCTAACCTAACCTAACCTAACCTAACCTAACCTAACCTAACCTAACCTAACCTAACCTAACCTAACCTAACCTAACCTAACCTAACCTAACCTAACCTAACCTAACCTAACCTAACCTAACCTAACCTAACCTAACCTAACCTAACCTAACCTAACCTAACCTAACCTAACCTAACCTAACCTAACCTAACCTAACCTAACCTAACCTAACCTAACCTAACCTAACCTAACCTAACCTAACCTAACCTAACCTAACCTAACCTAACCTAACCTAACCTAACCTAACCTAACCTAACCTAACCTAACCTAACCTAACCTAACCTAACCTAACCTAACCTAACCTAACCTAACCTAACCTAACCTAACCTAACCTAACCTAACCTAACCTAACCTAACCTAACCTAACCTAACCTAACCTAACCTAACCTAACCTAACCTAACCTAACCTAACCTAACCTAACCTAACCTAACCTAACCTAACCTAACCTAACCTAACCTAACCTAACCTAACCTAACCTAACCTAACCTAACCTAACCTAACCTAACCTAACCTAACCTAACCTAACCTAACCTAACCTAACCTAACCTAACCTAACCTAACCTAACCTAACCTACCTAACCTAACCTAACCTAACCTAACCTAACCTAACCTAACCTAACCTAACCTAACCTAACCTAACCTAACCTAACCTAACCTAACCTAACCTAACCTAACCTAACCTAACCTAACCTAACCTAACCTAACCTAACCTAACCTAACCTAACCTAACCTAACCTAACCTAACCTAACCTAACCTAACCTAACCTAACCTAACCTAACCTAACCTAACCTAACCTAACCTAACCTAACCTAACCTAACCTAACCTAACCTAACCTAACCTAACCTAACCTAACCTAACCTAACCTAACCTAACCTAACCTAACCTAACCTAACCTAACCTAACCTAACCTAACCTAACCTAACCTAACCTAACCTAACCTAACCTAACCTAACCTAACCTAACCTAACCTAACCTAACCTAACCTAACCTAACCTAACCTAACCTAACCTAACCTAACCTAACCTAACCTAACCTAACCTAACCTAACCTAACCTAACCTAACCTAACCTAACCTAACCTAACCTAACCTAACCTAACCTAACCTAACCTAACCTAACCTAACCTAACCTAACCTAACCTAACCTAACCTAACCTAACCTAACCTAACCTAACCTAACCTAACCTAACCTAACCTAACCTAACCTAACCTAACCTAACCTAACCTAACCTAACCTAACCTAACCTAACCTAACCTAACCTAACCTAACCTAACCTAACCTAACCTAACCTAACCTAACCTAACCTAACCTAACCTAACCTAACCTAACCTAACCTAACCTAACCTAACCTAACCTAACCTAACCTAACCTAACCTAACCTAACCTAACCTAACCTAACCTAACCTAACCTAACCTAACCTAACCTAACCTAACCTAACCTAACCTAACCTAACCTAACCTAACCTAACCTAACCTAACCTAACCTAACCTAACCTAACCTAACCTAACCTAACCTAACCTAACCTAACCTAACCTAACCTAACCTAACCTAACCTAACCTAACCTAACCTAACCTAACCTAACCTAACCTAACCTAACCTAACCTAACCTAACCTAACCTAACCTAACCTAACCTAACCTAACCTAACCTAACCTAACCTAACCTAACCTAACCTAACCTAACCTAACCTAACCTAACCTAACCTAACCTAACCTAACCTAACCTAACCTAACCTAACCTAACCTAACCTAACCTAACCTAACCTAACCTAACCTAACCTAACCTAACCTAACCTAACCTAACCTAACCTAACCTAACCTAACCTAACCTAACCTAACCTAACCTAACCTAACCTAACCTAACCTAACCTAACCTAACCTAACCTAACCTAACCTAACCTAACCTAACCTAACCTAACCTAACCTAACCTAACCTAACCTAACCTAACCTAACCTAACCTAACCTAACCTAACCTAACCTAACCTAACCTAACCTAACCTAACCTAACCTAACCTAACCTAACCTAACCTAACCTAACCTAACCTAACCTAACCTAACCTAACCTAACCTAACCTAACCTAACCTAACCTAACCTAACCTAACCTAACCTAACCTAACCTAACCTAACCTAACCTAACCTAACCTAACCTAACCTAACCTAACCTAACCTAACCTAACCTAACCTAACCTAACCTAACCTAACCTAACCTAACCTAACCTAACCTAACCTAACCTAACCTAACCTAACCTAACCTAACCTAACCTAACCTAACCTAACCTAACCTAACCTAACCTAACCTAACCTAACCTAACCTAACCTAACCTAACCTAACCTAACCTAACCTAACCTAACCTAACCTAACCTAACCTAACCTAACCTAACCTAACCTAACCTAACCTAACCTAACCTAACCTAACCTAACCTAACCTAACCTAACCTAACCTAACCTAACCTAACCTAACCTAACCTAACCTAACCTAACCTAACCTAACCTAACCTAACCTAACCTAACCTAACCTAACCTAACCTAACCTAACCTAACCTAACCTAACCTAACCTAACCTAACCTAACCTAACCTAACCTAACCTAACCTAACCTAACCTAACCTAACCTAACCTAACCTAACCTAACCTAACCTAACCTAACCTAACCTAACCTAACCTAACCTAACCTAACCTAACCTAACCTAACCTAACCTAACCTAACCTAACCTAACCTAACCTAACCTAACCTAACCTAACCTAACCTAACCTAACCTAACCTAACCTAACCTAACCTAACCTAACCTAACCTAACCTAACCTAACCTAACCTAACCTAACCTAACCTAACCTAACCTAACCTAACCTAACCTAACCTAACCTAACCTAACCTAACCTAACCTAACCTAACCTAACCTAACCTAACCTAACCTAACCTAACCTAACCTAACCTAACCTAACCTAACCTAACCTAACCTAACCTAACCTAACCTAACCTAACCTAACCTAACCTAACCTAACCTAACCTAACCTAACCTAACCTAACCTAACCTAACCTAACCTAACCTAACCTAACCTAACCTAACCTAACCTAACCTAACCTAACCTAACCTAACCTAACCTAACCTAACCTAACCTAACCTAACCTAACCTAACCTAACCTAACCTAACCTAACCTAACCTAACCTAACCTAACCTAACCTAACCTAACCTAACCTAACCTAACCTAACCTAACCTAACCTAACCTAACCTAACCTAACCTAACCTAACCTTTTTTTTTTTTTTTTTTTTTTTTTTACGTGGGGGAAATGCCTTATGCATACCCGTCCTCTCAGGGGGTGAGGACGGGTTATGTCGGACTCGCACCGACTAAAACCTACCACGATATGTCGTCACTGCCGTTAGGGGGGGTGCCATGGGGTCGCGAGCATTCTACCACGACACCCCCCGGCCTGCCCAAGGGCTCCCGCGCCAAAGGAGGGAGGGAAGACGCTAGGATCCCTCCCCCAGCCGTGTGGAGTCTGTAGTTGTGGGCCCCTCACCCACGAACTCCACTAGGGGATTTGGCGAGCAGCAAATTGGGCTCGCCTCCTCCCCACACGTCTGCGCCGGATCGGGAGCGCATCTGCCCTCTCTTCGCGCTCCCGTTCCGAGGCCTCCTTCTGTGCGATGACGGACTCGCAGAAAGAGGCCATTGCCTCCCAGGATCTCTCGCTCCTCAGCATGGCCGCCACGACGTTGTGGAGCGAGAGATCACCCACTCCGAGGGCGCCGACCAAATTACGGCGTTCCTCGACCCAGCGATCGCACACCTCTAGGGTGTGCTGGGCGGTATCGTCTGGGTCGCCGCACTCGTGGCAGGCCGAGCTGGCCTCCCGCCCGATTCTGTGCAGGTAATGACCGAAGCACCCGTGTCCGGTCATTACCTGCGCCATCCTGAAGCCAACGCTCCCGTGCGCCCTCTCCAGCCAGTGGTCAAACGACGGGAGGAGTGCCCCTATGGTGCGGAGTCCATAGGGGGAGTCCTCCAGGTCGTTTTTCCACCGGTCCCTCATTCGCCGTTGCGCTTGGCTACGCTCCTCCCTCAGCTCTTCGGGGGTGGGGATCTCGTTTAGGACCCTGCGCCTTACCCGCTCCCTGTGCGCCTCCGCGAGCACCTGAGCATCCAACTCCCAGGGCGCGGTGCCCGCCAAGGCACACGCAGCCGCCCACGCCACCGTGCAGTAGGCCCTTACTACACGGATGGCCACCACTCTTTGCGGCCTTCTGAGTTGGGCCCTATTGGCGGCATTGAGCCGATCGGCCCAGATCGGCGCACCATATAGGGCCATGCTGCGGGTTACCCCCGCGTACAGGCGGCGGCATGTCGCATTGGCCCCCCCCACGTTGGGCAACAGCCTGCCAAGCGCTGACGCTGCCGCGACAATTCGGGGAGCAAGCTGGCGGAAGTGCTCCTCGAAATTCCACCTGCGGTCCAGGTGGAGGCCCAAATATTTGATGTGGGCCTTCACCTGGACCGCTTCTCCACCCACGGGGATGACGGTCGCGGCGGGCGGCCGCCAGCCTCTGCCCCCGAAAATAATGGCTTCCGTCTTGGACAGGGCCACCCGCAGCCCCAGCAGCTCTATGCGGGTGACCATCAGGTCCGCCGCGACTGCCGCCCTCCGCAGAGCCTCCTCCACTTCCGCTCCCCGGACGGCCACCATTGTGTCATCCGCATAACAAATGACGGCCATCCTAGGGAGCAGGACCCCTCTTATCGCCCAGTCGAACCCAATGTTCCATAAGAGGGGCCCGAGTACAGAGCCTTGGGGGACTCCGCATGCCATCGGCCGCTCACACCGCCGCTCGCCCCGCTCTTCGTATAGCACTACTCTCTGCGTGAGGTAGTGCTCTATGATCCGCATTAAATAGAGGGGCACCCCGTGGTAACGGAGAGCCTCCACGATCACCGTGTACGGGAGGGAGCCAAAGGCGTTGGCTATGTCGAGGGACACCGCCACAACTCCCTCCCCACGCCCTGCAGCATATTGATGGAAGGCCCGTAGGGCACCCAGGGCGTCTATCGTTGACAGTCCCCTTCGGAAACCAAACTGGCGGTCCGACAGATTCGGCCCCGGTCCTTCTAGATGCTGGATGATCCGGGAAGCGATAATGCGCTCGAACATCTTCCCGGTCTCATCCAGCAGGACTATCGGCCTCCATCCCGAAGGGGAGTCCGCCGGCCGATTCTCCTTGCGGAGGAGGCAGAGCCTGCCTTCTTTCCAACATCTCGGGAACCGCCCCACCTCCAGACAGTCGTCATAGAGGTCTTTGAGGCGGTCCCCGAGGTGCGTCAGTGCCACCGGCAAGATGCGGCCGGGCACGCCGTCCGGGCCAGGGGCCTTTTTACAGCCCTGCAGGCGGTGAATCGCGCACCCCATCTCACCGTCAGTAATCGGTGACGCAACGACCGGTTCTGTTAGCTCCTCCGGGGGAACGGCCATGCAGGGGGGAGTGAAGTCCGGTGCCGGTGGAAATAGGCCCTCCACCACTCTGCCGAGGAGTTCCGGGTCCAGGGAGTCCATGCCGGGGCCGCGGCGTAACTTATTACGGACGGCTTTGTACGGCCGTCCCCATGGGTCCCTGTCCAGTGTTGCTAGGAACTCCTCGTACGCGGAGTCCTTCGCCTTCGCGATTGCTGCGGAGAGGGCCGCCTTGGCCTGTTTGAGGGCCTCGTACAGGAGCTCCTCCTCCTCCGTAGTATGGCTCCGTCGCCGCCTGCATCGGGTGTATGCCCGTCTGGCCTTGTTACTGGTGAGGCGGAGGGCCGCAACCTCCTCCGTCCACCAGTACACCCGGGTCTTCGCAGGCGGCCGCCCCGCCCTGCGCATGGCGGCGTCACACACCGAGGTGAGTGACGCCCGAAACTGTACTGCCCTCTCTTCCACGTCCGTGGCCCGGTCTGGTGGGGGGGCCCGCCACACCTCCACCATCGCCGCCTCCTCCGCCATGTCCGTATCCAGAGTGGCGAGGCTCCATCTTGGGAATCGGTCCCGGCTTCTTGGCTCCCTCGGACCTGGCACCGGGGCTGTCAGCGACTTGGAGACCCTCATCCTGATATACTTGTGGTCGGAGAGGGTCTCCGTGTCCACCAGGACCCTCCAGTCGGACGTTCGCCTTGCAAGGGCGGGGGTCGCGAAGGTGATGTCTACGATGGACCCCCCTTGCTGGCGCACGCAGGTGTGGTCGGTGCCCCGGTTCAAGACCACAAGGCCAGTTCGCACCGTCCATTCCCAGAGGGCCGCGCCCTTGGGATCCGTTGATGGGGAACCCCACGCCCTGCCCTTGGCGTTAAGGTCCCCGAGGACCATTACTGGCGAAGGTGCCGCTCTGCTGACCACCTCCCCGAGCCTGATGAGGTACTGCTCAAATTCTCTGAGCGGCCGATTGGGGGAGAAGTACACCGCTACCAGTACTAAGTCTCCCCATTTGGCGGCAGCGTACCCCGGCCCGCACTCAATTTTCGAGAGCGGGGGGTGGTTGCCCACTGGTGGTGTTACCACCGCAACCGACTCGTCCGCGTCCCCGACCCAGTTGGGCTGGGGTGGCACAAAATACGGTTCCGACACCGCTGCTGCATTAATGCCCCATTCCGCCATGTGCTGCATCAGCAGGTCTTGTGCTCTGGCGGAGTGGTTCAAATTGCACTGCAACACTTCGTGGGTGGGTTGTGTATGCTGTGCTGGCATCAATGGGCCGTGTTTTGCTCCTCATTGTTCGCCTGGGGCGCTTCGTCTCGGGGAACTTCCTCAGTTCTGGCAGCTACCTGGGTCTTGGCGGGAACCATTCTTCCTCTTGTGCGTGGGGGGGTGCACGATGGTCCCCCCATCACATGCTCGGCTGGTAACTTGGCGTGGTGGCATACCGCGCACCACGGGTTGTCTGCCTCACACTCCCTGCTCATGTGGCCAGATTTACCGCACCGGTAGCAGAGGCCACTCCTGTCTACAGGTGAGGGACAGAGCGCTCTGGTATGTCCCGTCCCCAAGCACCTGTAGCACCTCATGGGCCGCGGGTCCATGGCCTCCACTCTAGCAGATGTCCACCCTAACAATAACCGTCCGGCAGCGATGACGGTGTTGGCCGCTGTTACGGGGCAGATCGCGATGACAGACCCAGTGTGATTTGACGGCGCCATGCGGATCCTCCCCACGCGGATCTGTCCCGGTGGGCAGCCCCCTTTTTCTGCTATTGCCGCCTGGACGGCTTCTGTTGTCACCGTCTCATCAAATCCGGAAATCCGGATATCGGCCGTCTTAAAGGGTAGGTGGACGTCGGCCACTTCGCCGACAAGGCTACGAATCTTGTCGGCTAGGTTGTCCGCCATAGGTCCACTGTTTGCCCCAGGGACTTCAATTAAGCGGGCGCCAGCAGCTGTGCTTCTCACTTTTACAGGCCCAAGGCCCAATTCCGCAAGCTTAATTGTCGTGACCGTCCCCATGACCGACTTGTAGTCAGCCTCAACCCCCGGTTTGAGCGTGATGACGACCGCCGTAGATTTTGGGGCGGTGAATTGCTTCGGTTTGGGTTTTGGTTTCGGAGGCAGCGCAGAAGATGGTGCAGCCTTCTTTTTGCCCTTTTTAACCACCTGAGTCCAGGCGCTAGGAGCAGGGGACGGAGGCTGGTTCTCCCTTGGCTGGGCGTTGGCCGACTCTCCGGTGATCTGCGACGTTTGAGCGGGAGCCGGCTGTGCAGCAACTTCTGCGGTTGTCCTCTTCCCGGTCCGACGCGTCGAACCCGCAGAAGTAGAGGCTTGCCTGGGCGCAGTTGTGCGTGTTTTCGGCGGAGGAGCTGACTTCCGCGCTCTAGGAGCGGGGATTGGCTTAGGAGCCTTGTCAACTGATGCTCTGGTCGTGTCCTGTTGCGTAGCTGGCGCCAACTGGCTGGCCGAACGAGTATTGTCCGCCGCTAATGGGGGGCGGAGAATCGGCTCCGATGGGAGCAGCTTCCTTACTTCCCCGACTCGGACGTTTATCATCTCACCCAGCGACTGAGTGAGATCCCGCTTTAGGTCCTCCCTAAGTGCAGCCAGCCCTGTGGCCAGGTCTGCAGGGGCGTCCGGTGCTGGGCGCATGTTCCTCTCCGAAAAGGCCGTCCTAAGCGCCTTTGTTTCCTTTCGGAGCTGCTCAAGTTGTTCTCTCATGCGCTTGTTATCCGCCTTCAGGGCGCGCACTTCGTCCTCCTCGCGTCTGTCCTCTAGAATGTCCGCAGCTACAATAATGTCGCGACACGCCTGGTTCATGCGACCCCACACCTTTCCGCTGAGGTGACCGGACTTCCTCGCCTCGTCCAGCACCGTTGTGGCCGCCTTTCGGACTACCTCATAGTAGTCTACGTAGCCTGCCACGGACCTGTCACCTGGACTACCGTCTCTTGATCCGAGAGGAGACCCCTTCTTTTTGTGCGTCTTGATGGTAGCACCGCAGTGGGAGCCACCCTCCGCCACCCCTTCCTCCACCTCTAGGGCCTCAAGCTGGGCTTTTGCCACGGCTATGCCGGTTTGGTGCCCCTTTCCAGCGCCACCTCTTGCTATGTGGAGGCGGCCTCTACGGGAGGAGCTCATTTTAGCACCTTTACTCGGGGCAGACTCCTCATCGTCGCCGTCGGAGCTTAACGCGTTCCGAGACCTTTTTACACCCGACGTCCCTTTACCTTCATCCACAGCTATCTTCCGGCCCTCTATGTTAGGCGCGTCTGAGTCAGAGGAGACTGCAGTCTCGAACCCAGGCCGACGGTCTGACCCAGGAGGCGATTCGGATCCGTTGTTCCTCACCGTCTCTATACTGGCGTCCGACACCGACGCAGCCTTCTTCCGCTCCTCGAGATATCTCTCGACACATCCACGCTCTAGCAAGACAGCGGGATGTTTTTGAGCGAGATCGACTCCATCCCCTCTCCTCGGTGACCGTGCTAGGGACCTCTGAGGGCGGAAAATCTCCTCCTCGTCCCTTGCGTCCAGCCTTCTGTCCGCGCCAGGGTTGTAGGCTTCGGCGCGCGCCATCAGGGCGCCCGCTTCCACCGCTGTATCAACTAAATCCAATCTTTGAGCGTTATCAGGTCCTTGTCCGTTATCCTTTTTAAACTTTCTAATTTTGATCCCACGAGTGTGGGGGAAGAGCAGTCCACCCAGGCAGTGCCCCCTGTACCTGGGTAACCCTAATACCACTGGGAGGTCGGGCAGTCTCCCATGGTTGGCCACTAGCGGCTGGATTACCCTCCAGCCACTCTCAGAGGGTGACAACAGGCACGGGCCCTGGCACACCCAGACCAGGCAAGACCCCCCGCCCAAACACAAGCCCACCCAAGTGGAACCCTCGCTGTGCCCAGGATCTGTGCAACCTCCAGGACAACGATTCCCCCACTCCCCCGACACTGATCCCGAACTAGGGAGATTATACGCGCCCTCCATTTGCTCATGAAATGGGAGGACGCAATCTACCCCAGTTCAAAGAGCAGTGCCTGGCGGGTGGAAGGTTCGCCGGTCCAGAGGCTGCTCACATCCGCAGCACACGAGGGGCCACTCGGGCAGACTCTAAGTGTCAGGGTGGACGAACCCTGCCCAGGCTACGCGCGCAAAAGCCCGGTCCTGTTGACCCCCTCCGTCGAGTTTCCCGACGCCATGTACCGCAGCGTCGGGAATTGGGGATTTTTTATAGAGGTTGTCTCCTCGCGGTCCGGCCAATGAAGGCAAGACCTCCGTTCCCGTTCCAAGCCGCGAGACGTGACCACGACACTCGAAACGGGGTTACGGGTCCGGCGGTGGCGCGGGCAGGATAAGCCCCCCGGCGCCTGCCCGACGGCATGGTTAGTGCTCGCCGGGCCCGCCCTCCCTTGGTTCCTCCACTGCGCCCTCTGCTACTCAGAGGGACGCGCGGAGAACCCTCCCGGGGACAACCGTCCCACCACTCCTCCTCACAGCTCGTCCACTGCGCCCTCTGCTACTCAGAGGGACGCGCGGAGAGTCCCTCCGGGGCCGAAGCCTCCCTGCGCAACTGGGCGCACTCCTCCTGTGCCGCTCTTTGTCTGGCCCCTCCCCCCTCGCCTTTCCGGTATGGGTAGCCCTGTCCGGTATAGCCTCGGGGATCACAGGAGCACGCAAGCCCCCCCACCACGGCAAGGTGGCAGCACGTCGGGGGGGAAACCTAACCTAACCTAACCTAACCTAACCTAACCTAACCTAACCTAACCTAACCTAACCTAACCTAACCTAACCTAACCTAACCTAACCTAACCTAACCTAACCTAACCTAACCTAACCTAACCTAACCTAACCTAACCTAACCTAACCTAACCTAACCTAACCTAACCTAACCTAACCTAACCTAACCTAACCTAACCTAACCTAACCTAACCTAACCTAACCTTTTTTTTTTTTTTTTTTTTTTTTTTTTTTGACCCAGAGAAATGCATTGACTTGCATACCACTACGTAATATGAGACCCTCGGGGGGAGAGTCAGACATTACGCATTGGTTATGTGGGGCTCTCTAGTCAGAAGGACTAGCCTACCCACTAAAACTCTGGGATGCTGCCAACCTGTGCCGTAGTGGTGGCGCCATGGGATCGCGAACATGTCACCACGACACCACCGGCACTTTCGCCCTAAGGCGAACCCTCACCGACAGACACACTGTAGCATAGCAGTGTGCCTAACCCTCACCTGCTTCCCCAAGCCCCCAGGAAGCGGGGACCGCCACCGACACACGGTGCTGCGGTCCCACCCTCCTTGCTGAGGGAGGACAAAAGCCCCTACCCCTCAGCTGGCCATGGGAGGACAAAAGCCCCTACCCCACGACCCCCTCTCCACGTCCCACATCAGTCGTGGACTCTGCTGCTGCAGAGCCACACTGAGGGACCCTCTGGAAGCTAGGACCGCCACCGACACACGGTGCTTCGGTCCCAGCCTCCTGGCCACGGGAGGACAAAAGCCCCTACCCCACAGCCGGCCGTGGGAGGACAAACGCCCCTACCCCACGACCCCCTCTCCACGCCAAGGGAGGACAAACGCCCCTACCCCTCGGCCCGCCACGGGAGGACAAACGCCCCTACCCCTCACCCAACCACGGGAGGACAAAAGCCCCTACCCCGTGGGTTCCCTCCCCAGGTGCCGACGGATGTCCCGTCCCACGCGAATCCCAGAAACTCGGCCCCCGCAGACGCCGTCAGAAGCCGGAAACCCCCCTGACGTGTCACAGACATGCATGACACCTGATATGTGATCCTCCCGCCTCGCTAATACAGCCGACCCGCCTGGGGAATGGATTTGCGTTTTCGATTTCTCAGAAATCGAAATGCACAATCCTTCCTGGCAGGTAGGCAGTATCAGAGGAGCAGGAGGCTCACTAGCCAGGCAGCCACCCACAGCTACGACACGTCGAGAGTCCTTCCGACATCCTCCAACAACCACAAGGTCAGAGCCCCCAGGACCCACGCAGGCCGAAGACACCAACCAGCACCTGTCTCCCCCACCCGTCTTGGCCCGTAGGCCCCCTCCCTGGTGTCTCTTGGCTTCCCCGCGCGCACAACGCAGGTACTGAGCCCCCCCACCACGACAAGGTGGACACCCTCGGGGGGGAACCTAACCTTTTTTTTTTTTTTTTTTTTTACGAGGGGAAATGCGTTACGCATCCCGTCCTTGAGGTGTTGTCATAAGGACGGGTATGTGGGACTCCTGGTCTCCAGTCTACCCACTAAAACCCCTCGGTCTGACCTCTCTCCGCCTGGTGTGGGGCTACGGGGACGCTTGGCGCTTACCGCGGCACCCACTTGCGGCGTCTTGCCCTTTTTGGGCCCGGCTCTGCGGGCTTCTGAGCCCACTCCCTCTCGCCTACAGGGGACCTCACCCAAGGCCACCTTTCCACCTCGGGACGCATTCTCGTCGGGCAACCAATCTCCCGATCAGTTGCCCGAGGTCCCGGTTAGGGCGGTATTTGGCGGTCATAAGCGGCCCGCCTTCGCCCTACTCTCCTTCGGCGAGTGGGTGGTGCGAGGGGGTCGTCCTCTCGCTCCCTCTCCGCCGCCTCCTTTTGGGACATGACGGCGTTGCAGAATGCAACCACCGCTTCCCACGCGTCCCTGCTGCGTGTCATGACCCCAACCATGACTGGCAGTGAGAGGTCCGCCCCGATGGCCACGATCAGTTGTGATCGCGGTACTTGCCATGCGGGGCACACGGCGCGGGTGTGCTGCGCCGTGTCCTCCTCTCCACCCGTGCAGTGTTTGCACACTGTGGTGTCCTCGCGGCGGGCCACCTGACACAGGTATTTGCCGAAGCATCCGTGCCCGGTGAGTATCTGTGTCAGGTGGAAAGTCGTCTCGCCGAAATCGCGGCCCAGCCAGTCCCTGAGGACCGGACGTATGGCGCCTACCACCTCCCGGCTCGCGCTTGGGGCCTGCAGCCTTTCGTCCCACTTCCTGAGGAGATCACCCCTGGCCTCGTCCCTCCAGAGCTTGATCTCCCCCGGAAGTGGACGATTGCCCTCCGCTCGCACTGCTGCTACGTGCCAGTATACCGCCGAAAGGACCTCGGCTTCGAGGTCCCACGGCGGGCTACCGGCCAGCAGGGTTGCCGCTTCGAACGAGACCGTCCTGTACGCTCGGATGGCCCTGGTCGCTATTACCCGTTGGGGTCTGCGCAACTGGGCCACGTTCCGAGCGTTCAGGGCCTCCGCCCATATGGGAGCCCCGTACATCGCCATAGAGCGCACAACCCCCTGGTACAGGCGGCGGCATGTGCTGCCCGGCCCTCCGATATTCGGGAGCAGCCCCCCGAGTGCTCCGGCTGCGGCCACCAGCTTTGGCGCCTTGCGGGCGAAGTGCTCTGTGAAACTCCATCGCCCATCGAGGACAATACCTAGGTATCGCATCGTCGACTCGATGGCGATGGAGGTGCCCCCTATGACAATCGCCAGACCGGGAGGCGGCGCGTTTCGAGGCCCATGGAAGAAGAGGGCCTCCGACTTGTTTAAGGCCACCTCGAGCCCCAAGGCCCTAATACGGCTCACCACGTGGGCAACCCCCGCTGTGCCAAGGAGCACGGCTTGTCTGTGGGTGCTCCCGTTTGCGGTGACGAGAGTGTCGTCGGCGTAGCAGATTACGCCGACGCCCCGCAGGTTGGTACCGCGGAGCACCCAGTCGTATCCGATGTTCCACAGGAGTGGTCCAAGGACCGACCCCTGTGGAACACCGCATGTGACCCTCCGATTTCCCCATCCGTTTTGGGCCGGGTAGATGATGGCCCGGTCCCGGAAGTAGTCTTCCACTATTGTCTGCAGGTACCGGGGCACTCCGTGGTACTGCAGCGCTGCCTTGACTGTCTCAAAGGGCAGGGTGTTGAAGGCATTCGCTATGTCAAGCGACACGGCCAACATCACTCCGCCCTGCGAGACAGCCTCCTCGGCGAGGACCCTCAGTTGCGCAATCGCGTCTATCGTCGACCTTTCCCGCCGGAAGCCGTACTGGCAGTCGTGTAGGTCGGGTCCTACCTCCTCGAGGTGCTTGACGAGACGGGCAGCGATAACCCGTTCGAAAAGCTTGCCCATCTCGTCAAGCAGGACGATGGGGCGGTAGGCCGACGGCGACTCTGCTGGGCGCCCGTCCTTCTGGAGGAGGACGAGCTTACCCGTCTTCCAGCTTCGCGGGAACTGACCTCGGTCGAGGCATGCGCTAAAGAGGGTCCTCACCCTCTCCTCCAGCTCTTCTGCCGCAAGCGCGATCACCACGATGCGCCCAGGCACGCCATCGGGTCCGGGGGCGCCGTTTTTTAGTTTGAGCCTGGCTATTGCGGCCCCAAGCTCTGCCTCTGTCACAGGAGGCACTACGTCCTCGCCTCTCGCCGGGTTTCCACCCATCGCCGGTGGACGCCATGCCTCTCTTTCGGGGAACAGGCCGGAGAGGACCCGCTCTAGGAGGAGAGGCTCGAGACTACTGGTCAGCGGGGGGGCCCATGGCCGGAGTTTTGCCCTTACAGTTTTGTAAGGGCGCCCCCATGGGTGCAAGTCCAGCGTCTCCAGCCACTCCTTCCACGCGGCCTCCTTCGCCCGTGCGATGTCCGCCTGGAGCTGGTGGCATTTTTCCCGGTAGGCAGCGTATAGCGCCTCCTCCCTGGCTGGGTCGCGCACCCTTCTCCGCCTGCTCCTGGTGTACTGGCGGCGCGCCGCCGTGCACTCGCTCCGTGAGATGCGGATCTCCTCGCGCCACCAGTACACGCGACGACGAGGCGGAGTTGGCCTCGCGCGGGGCATAGCGGCATCGCAAATCCGGTGCGTGGCGGCAACCTGCTGCTCCGTCTCGACATCAATGTCGCCTATGGGCCCAGCTCCGACCTGCCACGACTCCACTAGGACTGCCTCTTGGGCCATCTCCCTGTCCAGTTGCCCCAGCCGCCACCGCGGCCCTTCCCCTGCAGGGGGTCGGTTCACGCTCCTTGGGGTGAGGGGGAACGTGGAGACCTCGAAACGGATGTAGCGATGGTCCGAGAGCGTCTCCACGTCCGTCCTCACTTTCCAGCCTGAAACACGTCGTGCGAGGGCGGGGCTGGCCAATGTTAAGTCCACAATTGAGCCTCCCCGCTGTCGCACGCACGTGTTCGTTGACCCCCTGTTGAGGATCAGCAGCCCCACTTCGACCGCCCATTCCTCCAGCGCCTGCCCTCGCGCGTCAGTCGCTGGAGATCCCCACGCCGTGGACTTAGCGTTGAAGTCTCCAGCGACCAGCAGCTGCACAGGGCGATTTTCGCCAAACAGGGAACCCACCTCGTCAAGAAAGGACTCGAACTCGGTGAGGCTCCTGTTTGGCGAAAAATAGGTCCCAACGACCATTGTGTCCCCCAGGTGTGTCGACACAAAACCACGCCCCTTGGTGACGTCTCGGTGGGGCGCGGATCCTGCTTGCGGCTGCGTGACCACTGCCACCAGTCCGTCTCTATCCCCCACCCAGTTTTCCCTGGAGGGGACCGAGTACGGCTCGGCCACGACTGCGATTTGTATCAACCACTCCGCCATGCTCTGGAGCAGAAGGTCCTGAGCTCTGGCGGAGTGGTTTATGTTCGCCTGTAGGTATTGGGTGGCCATTACTAGTCAGTGGCCATCCGATCCTCCTCGACCCTGGGTTCAGGTGGGTGACTAGGCTGCGATGTGGCTTCGGACCTGTCGGCAGCAGTCCTCTTTCTTTTGGGTGGGTTGCATGAAACGCTTCCCACCCTGTGGCCCGCGGGGGCGCCCGCCTCCGCGCACAGCGCGCAGTGTGCGGCAGCGTTGCAATCGCGGGCGATATGGCCCGACCCGCTGCACCGATAGCAAAGGAGGCTGCGGTCTACCTCAGACTTGCACGCGGCGCGCACGTGCCCCACTTCCATGCATCGGAAGCATCGTATGGGCCGGGCGTCGAGCAACGTCACCTGCGCCGACACCCACCCCACGCGGAGACGTCCGGCCTGAGCCACCTTTTTTGCAGCCGCAATAGGGCATCGCAGCCACACAGTGCCCAGTCCCGAGGGGCCGAGCGTCACTTCGCCAGCCTTGACGTCTTCCGCCGCGCAACCGCCCTCTCGTGCAACCGCCGCGACCACCTCCGGAGATGTCACCGAGTCATCCAGGCCCGAGATGCGCATCTCCGCACATCTAGTGGGCCTGGAGATCCGGACCACGGCGGGATCCATCACCTCCCTGAGTTTTTGGGCAAGGGCGTCGGCCTTTTCGCCACTCTCGCCGCCGGGAATCTCGAATATACGGGCATTCGTCGCGGTACGTCGGACCCGAACACCCGAGATCCCCAGCGCATCGAGGTCTACCCGCTTTTTGGCCTCCCCGATGATGGACGCGTAGCTATCTCTTTCGCTAGTGTCCGCCTTGGGCTCCACTAGCGTAAACACTACCGCCGTTGACCGGGGGAGGCGCAGCCTCCGGGCCTTCTTTTTTGGGGCTGCCTGGCTTGTAGGGCCGTCCCTCTGCTTCTTCCTTGTTGTTTTTTTGCCCTTTACCGTCGTCCAGGGCTCTTCCAACGCTGCAGGCGCAGGCGCAGGCGCTGTTGCTTCCCGACCCGACTCTCCCGGGGCTGGGACCCTCCCGGAAGAAACTCCCTTGCCTTTTCGTCTTTTTGACCGCTTCACAGCGCCCGCGTAGGACGCTCCACCTACGGAAGCGGAAGCGGAAGCGGGGGCCACGCCAGACTCCGGCTCTGCTCCCCCAGTTTTGTCTCGGTTTGCCAGCGGAGGCCGCGCCCTCTTCTCCGGGAGGAGTCTGTCGCTGATTGCGGCCATGCGGGCGTCCAGATACGTCCCGACCTGGGCCATGACCACTCGACAGATCTCCTCTGTTAAAGGGATAGAAGGGGTGGCATTCGGGCAACCGCCTATCCGTTCGCTGGGAGAGGGCAGCGCAGGGGGCCGCTCCTCCTCGTTACGTCGGGTTGGGGGGGGCTCAGGATTCCCCTGCTTCCGCAGCCCCTCCAGTTGGGCCTTGATCTCGGCCATCTCCTCTCGTAAGCCGGCCATTTCGGATCTTAGCCGGCTGTTGTCAGCTTGAAGCCGCGCCGTTTCCTCGGAAACGGTGCGTTTGCTGAGTACGGCAAACGCATCCGATATAGCGGACGCGGCATCTTTAAGGCGCCGGATGTACCCACCCTTCAGGTTTTTAGAGGTGGCCGCTACTTTCTCAATGACAGCCACACTGTCTGCGACCTGCTGCCCAAGTTCTATGTTGGCAGCGGCCTCCTCGGGATTCAGTGCAGGCGGAGAAGTAGTGCACTTCGAGTACCCTTGCCGGGTTCTGATTTGCATCTCCTGCACGTCTCTCTCCGCCTCGAGGCGCATCTCTTCATGCATGGCCCGTTTGTAGGCCTCTTTCGCTTTGGCCAGGCCAACATACTTCCCGGTAGAAGGGGGCCGACCTCGTCCTCGTCCTTTTGGTGTCTGTGACGAGCCTTCGCTTGTGGCGGACGGACAGGACTCGTCTCCATCATCCCCGCTGGATCCCGACTGGGGACTGGTGTGGAACCGTGGCCTCTTACGGGGGTTCCGCCACATGCGACCGCTTTTTGCAGGGCTAGCCGTGCCGGAAGGAACTAGCTCCTTTTCGGTGTTGGTCGGGTACGCCTCTGCGCCTTCGTCCCTATGCCCCAGTGCCTCCTCCTTGTCGCTATGTTGCGTCGGGGAGCTCGGTGATTTGCGTCCCCCCGCTACATCTCCAGGCTTGAAGGGAGTCTGCGTCCGTGAGCGCGCCTTTCCCTTCCCCCCCGGGCCAGCCCTCTGCGTTGGCAGGTCCTTCTTCTGGCGACTTGGGGAGGTCGCTGGCGACGAGAAGGTGGACCGCACCGTGTGCATACTGTCGTCAGTATCCGGTGCGGAATCCCCACGTGCGAGGATCCCCTCATCCAGCCGTGTGAGAAGGACCTGCGCGACCTTCATAGGCTCCTCTATCGCCTTGTTACGCCGCACGAAACGGCCATGGCGGCCGCGCACTGGGCCGCCGCCCTCCTTCCTCGCCGGGATCTGGATCGCGGCGGAGTCCAGGTCTATGCATGGACTATCCAGGCCGACCCCTCGCGGCGGTGACCGCGCGAGGGACACGCGAGGGCGGAAAATTTCCTCCTCGTCCTCCACAGTTGGGAAGGTTGGAGAGGGTGGCGCAGCAGCTGCCTTCTCGTCCTCCCTGTCCCCTCCTCCGCGTAGCCTTAGAGCCAATCCATGCGCATCGGTGTCCATTAAACGTTTGCCATAGTCGTCTTTGCTTTCCGGTCCAGAGTGGTGTGCCCCCCCAGAATACGAAGGGCGGCGTGTCTCCACAGCGCGGGCACTTGCCCGTTCTGTGGTGACACGGAGGATTGGAACCTCCTGGGGTAGTTTCTTACGTTTTAGGCCACTCATATTTGCTATTGTTTAAAGGAGGTATGCCCCCCCTCTCTGACGTTGGGGACTGGGCTCCCCCCAGCCATGCATCCCATCGGCACGCCAGTCACACCTTAGGATTGGGGATTTTTATAGTGGTTTACTCCACGTGACCCGCCTCTCAGTGAGGAAGGTCCCCGGTCTGCTCAGTGCAGGTTACGGGTTGCCCGCCGGTGGCCGTAGCCACAACGTCGCGCCGGTGGCCGAAGCCACTATCGCCCGTGAGGCCGAGCTCCAGCTCCGTCCCGAGGGACCTGGCGTCTCACACTGTGCCCTCTGCTGGTTTCAGAGGGACACGCGGAGCCACACGTCGGGGTGCTGTTCTTTGTCTGGCCCCTCTCCTCAGGCCTGTCCGGTTTGGGAGGCCCTGTCCGGCATAGCCCTGAGGGTCATTGGGGCACGCAAGCCCCTTCACCACGGCAAGGTGACAGCACTTCGAAGGGGGGGGGAACCTAACCTAACCTAACCTAACCTAACCTAACCTAACCTAACCTAACCTAACCTTTTTTTTTTTTTTTTTTTTTTTTTTTTTTTTTTTTTTTTTTTTTTTAACCCAGGAAAATCTTCATAGATTCGACACTGCGCCTCGGGGGAGACGCAGTGGATATGTCAGATTTCTACTGACTAAAAACCTGGGGTGTTCTTCGTTTCTGCATCAGGGTGGAGCCACGGGAACGCTCTTGCACACATCCGCGACTCCGCCAACAGTTGCCCGTTTGGGCCCATCTCTGGGGATTATAGTCCCTTTAACATCTTTCTTGGGAGTGTGCCCGAACACAAGACACACTCTCCGCCTCGGGGACCTCTGTCCTATGGGTAGCAGATGCCCCCGTGTCTGCCACCCGGAGGTCAAAATTATGGAGGCAGGCGGCGATCGTGCGCAGCACGCCTGCGACCAACACGGCGGGCGCGCATCGGGTCGGCGTCGACCCAGATCTCCCTTTCGCGCTCCGCCTTCTCCTTCTCGGATAAGACATGCTCGCAGTATTTGAGCACCGTCCGCCAGGCCGTTTCACTCGAGACCATCTTTTCTACCACAGCCTCCAGTGAAAGATCTTGTCCTAATCGGCCGAACAGTTCTTGCCGCTCGTCGCTCCACGCCGGACACTCAGCAAAGGTATGCTGGGCTGTGTCTGTGCCGGCTCCGCATTCATGACACTCCGGGGTTGGCTCTCTTCGCGCTATTTTGTGCAGGTAGCTGCCGAAGCAACCGTGCCCCGACAGTACCTGCGTCAGCCGGAATGTTAAAACCCCGGACTGTCTATCCACCCATTCCTTGAGGACTGGGCGGACCGCCTCTATAGTGCGGGTGCCGGCTCTCGGCTGTTCCAACCGTTGCCCCCACATCTGTACCGCCTGCTGCATGAGCTCCTTTTGGCGCTCCTTAACTTCACGAGGTGCTGGAAAGTTACCATGTTCTTGCGCCTCTTTGCGCCACCAGTATAGTGACGCAAGAACCCTCGCATTCAGATCCCATGGTAGCGATCCCGCCAGCACACACGCAGCATCCGTGCTTATTGTTCGGTACCCTCGTATCACTCTCTGAGCCATTGCCCTCTGTGGCCGACGCAATTGAGCAATATTGTCCCCGCTGAGTGCTTCCGCCCATACTGGGGCACCATAAAGCGCTATGGAGCGCACCACCCCTGTATATAGGCGTCGACATGACGCATTTGGCCCTCCCAAGTTCGGCAATATGCGTCCAAACGCAGCTGCGCTACCGAGTAGTCTGGGCGCCAAACGTTCAAAGTGCGCTTTAAAGTTCCATTTGCTGTCAAGCACAACGCCAAGGTAAAGCAGAGTTGGCTTGACAGCAATTGGGACTCCTCCCACCACAATCTCCGAACCAGCTGGAGGTGCTCTTCGCGCCCCGTGAAAACAAATTGCCTCTGACTTTGTCAGAGCCACTTCCAAACCCAGCCGCCGAATTCTGCTAACGCAGTGTGCGACGCCTGCCGTTGCCAGGATCGCTGCGTCACGGTAGCTCGGTCCCTGAGCCGTCACTAGCGTGTCATCAGCGTAACAGTATATGTTGACACCGTGCAAAAGAGCTCCCCGGATCACCCGATCGTATCCAATATTCCACAGGAGTGGACCTAGGACCGACCCCTGTGGAACTCCGCATGCCATCTCCTTTCTTCCCCACTCCTGATGTCCAGGCCAGGTGACAAACCTCTCTCACTGAGGTAGGCTTGTACGATGCGGAGCAGGTGTAGGGGAACCCGGTGATAGCGAAGCGCCTCTTTTATGGCCTCCCAGGGCAGGGTGTTAAAAGCGTTCGCAATATCAAGTGAGACCGCCAGGACGGTTTCGCCACGGGACACAGCCTCCTGTGCCATCGACTTTACCCGCTGGATAGCATCGACTGTTGAACGGCCGCCACGAAAGCCAAATTGACAATCAGCTAAATCGGGCCCCTCTCCTTCCAGGTGCTTGATGATGCGAGCTGCAATTATACGCTCAAAGAGCTTAGCCGCTTCATCAAGCAGGACTATAGGGCGATAGCCAGATGGGGACTCGGCTGGCCGACCTTCCTTCCGAAGTAGAACCAGCTTCCCGGACTTCCACTCTTTCGGGAAGCATCCCTGTTCCAGGCACGCAGTCAAGAGACGCAGCACCCTCGGCTCCAAAGCTTCCATGGCCAAGACCCAGGCACGACCCGGAATGCCGTCAGGCCCTGGGGCGGTGTTTTTGGCACGGAGCCGTGAGACTGCCCAACCAAGCTCTCCAGCACTAACCGGCGGAACGTTGTCCTCCACCCTTACCATCGCCGTTCGTGGTGCCATTACTGGCGGATCCTGGGATACTCTGTCCGGAAAGAGTGACTCAACCACGCGGGTCACGAATTCAGGCTGGAGCGTCTGGGTCAACGGAGGCGCCCAGGGCCGTAATTTGTTCCGGACGAGTTTGTATGGCCTTCCCCATGGGTCAGCATTGAGGGTCTCCAGGAATTCGGCACGACTCGCCTCAATCGCTTCCCCGATCGCCACAGAGAGCTTCAGTTTCCAGTCCTTGTAAACACTGTAAAGACGGCGCTCCTCGTCTTCGTCAGTTTGCCTTCGCCTTCTCTGTCGCATGTACCGGCGCCGTGCGGCTATGCAGCCCTCACGCAACTGCGCAATTTCGACGTTCCACCAGTACACGCTTTGTTTTGGTGGCAGACACTTAGCCCGGGGCATCGCTGCGTCACAGATCCGTGTCATGGACTCCCGGAGCCGGGCCGCTTCACTGTTGACCACCAATTCACCTTCCTGTGTAGGCAGCCAGGCCTCTATGATTGCTGCCTCCTCTAAGAGGTCCCGGTCAAGTTTAGTGAGGGCCCACCTTGGACCGCTTGCAGCTCGGTCGAGATTGTTCCGGGCGAGTGACACTGAGGAAATTTCGAACCGAATGTATCGGTGGTCAGATAACGTTTCGGTTCCCTCCAGGACTTCCCAACCGTGGACATCACGAGCCAGAGGGGAACTCGCGCAAGTGATGTCCACGATCGAGCCACCCTGTTGACGCACACACGTGTTTACTGAGCCTTGGTTAATAACTACGAGGCCTGTCGCAACCAACCACTCTGCAAGAGCTGCGCCCCTCGCATCCGTAGCCGGAGAGCCCCAAAGCGTGGATTTGGCGTTAAAGTCACCTGCAACGATTACGGGACTCGGGTGAAGCTGACTGACTCGAGCCCCAATAACATTTAGGAAATGCTCAAAAGCCACTAGAGGGCGGTTCGGGGAAAAGTAAACTCCCATAAACCAAACCTCGCCACATTGCGCCATCACGTAACCAACCTAACCTAACCTTTTTTTTTTTTTTTTTTTTTTTTTTTTTTTTTTTTTTTTTTTTTTTTTTTTTTTTTTTTTTTTTTTTATTTTTTTTTTTTTTTTTTTTTTTTTTTTTTTTTTACATGGGGAATGCGTTTACGCATACCGCCGGGTTTGAGGTGGTGTGCAACCCGGTCGGTTATGTGGGACTCGAGGCTGTAAAAAGGCCCCCCTACCCACTAAACCCCATGGTGTCCTCTCGCCGCTTCGTGTGCGGGGTCCCGGGGAAGCTCGCGCAATACGTCCGCGGCCCCGCAGCGGCCATCCCGGATCGGGATCCGTCGCCTGGTCGGTACCCGACCAAACCTCTCCTTGGAGCGCTTCCCAACATAGGTCGCGCTCAACGACTCGAGAGCCAGCGTTTTGGGCGAGGGCGTTCTCGTGCGTTCCTCGCCCGCTGGCTATCGTTAGGGTGGCAGGTTCCGCTCGTGAGCGGCACGTCTGCGTCCTGTGCGGCGACGGCGCATCGGGTCTGCCTCGGCCTGGGCTTCCCGCTCGCGCTCCGCCGCCTCTTTCTCCTTGAGGACGTGCTCGCTAAACGAGAGCAGAGCCTCCCACCCTTCCTCGCAGGCCACCATGGCCCGCACCACCGCCGACAGCGAGAGGTCTGGCCCCACCTGGGCCATCAGCTCCCGCCGCTCCGCCTCCCATGCCGGACACTCGGCCAGCGTGTGCTGGGCCGAGTCTACGCCAGCTCCACACGCGTGGCACTCCGGTGTCGGTTCTCTCTGGGCGACCTTGTGCAGGTAGCTGCCGAAGCAGCCATGCCCCGACAGCACCTGCGTCAGTCGGAAGGAGAGAACCCCGGAGCGCCTTTCGACCCAGTCGTGGAGGACTGGGCGAACTGCCTCTATGGTGCGGGAGCCGGCCCTCGGCCGTTCCAGCCGGTGCACCCACATCTGCATTGCCTCGCTCATGAGCTCTTCGCGCCGCTTTTCCACCTCCGGTGGCGTCGGTGGGTCGTTCCGGGCTCGTGCCTCCGCACGCCAGCGGAACAGTGCCGCGTGGGCCAACGCGTCCAGGTCCCAGGGCAGGCACCCAGCCAGCGCACATGCGGCCTCCGCGCCCACAGTGCGGTACCCTCGGATTACCCTCAGCGCCATTGCTCTCTGCGGTCTCCGCAATTGAGCGATGTTGTGGCTGCTGAGGGCATCCGCCCATACTGGGGCACCGTAGAGCGCCATCGAGCGCACCACGCCAGTGTAAAGGCGGCGGCAGATTGTGTTGGGCCCCCCCAGGTTGGGCAGTATGCGCCCAAAGGCCGCCGCAGTGCGCAGTAGTTTTGGCGCGAGGCGCTCGAAATGTGCCTTGAAGTTCCATTTGCTGTCAAGCACGACACCAAGGTACCGAAGTGTCGGCTTGACAGCAATTGGGACTCCTCCCACAATGATTTGGGCGCCAGCTGGAGGCGCTTTCCGCGGGCCGTAGAAGCAGATGGCCTCGCACTTTGCGAGTGCCACCTCTAGCCCTAAACGGCGAATGCGGACCACACAGTGGGCGACTCCCGCCGTCGCCAGAATGGCTGCGTCACGGTAGTTGGGTCCTCTGGCCGTCACGAGCGTGTCGTCGGCGTAACACGTGACCCCGACTCCACGCAAGTTTTCCCCCCGTAGAACCCAGTCGTAACCTATGTTCCACAGGAGTGGTCCTAGCACCGACCCCTGTGGAACTCCGCATGACATATGCCTCCGGCCCCAGTCCCGTCGCCCTGGCCAGACTATCGCCCTTCCCTCCAGGTAGGCGGCTACAATGCGCGCCAGGTGGACAGGTACACCGAGAAAGCGCAGAGCCTCGTTGATGACTTCCCAGGGCAAGGTGTTGAAGGCGTTGGAGATGTCTAGCGACACCGCCAAGACGACCTCACCCTGGGAAACAGCCTCATCCGCTATTGCCTTCACCCGAAGCACCGCATCCACCGTCGACCGCCCCCCCCGAAAGCCGAACTGCTGGTCAGCCAGATTCGGCCCTGTGCGCTCCATGTGCTCGATGAGGCGAGCGGCAATTATCCGCTCAAAGAGCTTGCCCACCTCATCGAGCAGGACTATAGGCCGGTATCCGGCTGGCGAGTCCGCGGGTCGCCCGTCTTTGCGAAGGAGGACCAGTTTCCCGGTCCTCCATTCGTTGGGGAAGCAGCCCTGCTCCAGGCATGCAGTCATCAGCCGCAGCAGCCTTGGCCCCAGAGCGTCCATGGCCAGGACCCAAGCACGACCCGGTATGCCATCGGGCCCGGGGGCCGTGTTCTTGGCCCTGAGCCGGTGGACCGCTGCGCAGAGCTCGCCGGGAGTAACAGGCGGGACCTCTGCCTCCTCGACAGCTTCCGCCCTTGAAGGCGCCATGGCAGGTGGTGTGTGCGGGCCCCGCTCGGGGAAGAGCGTTGCGACCACTCGGTCCACGAGGTCCGGCTCAAGCGATTGGGTCAGCGGTGGCGCCCATGCGTGTAGCTTACTCCGGACAAGTTTATATGGCCTGCCCCACGGGTCGGCATTGAGGGTCTCCAGAAATTCGGCACGACTCGCCTCGATTGCCTTCCCTATGGCCGTCTTAAAACCTGCCCTGGAGTCTTTGTACGCCTCGTAGGAGCGGCGGATCTCGTCCTCGTTGGGCCTCCTTCTTCGCCTCTGGCGCATGTACTGGCGTCGCGCGGCTATACAACCCTCACGCAGCTGCGCGAGCTCGGCGGACCACCAGTACACGCTCGGTTTCGGCGGCAGGGGCTTGGCCCGGGGCATTGCCGCGTCACACACGCGCGTCATGGCCCCTCGGAACCAGGGTGCTTCCGCCTCTACCACCGTCGCTCCCGCCGGTATGGGCAGCCAGGCCTCCACGATCGCCGCCTCTTGGAGCAGTTCCTGGTCGAGTTTGGTGACAGCCCATCTTGGGCCACCCCCGACCGGGCCCATCCGGCTTGGGCTGTAAGAGGCCGCCGTGAGGGTGGTGACGTCGAACCGTATGTACCGGTGGTCAGACAGCGTCTCCACCCCCACCATGACCTCCCAACCCTGGACGCGGCGCGCCAGGGTGGCGCTCGCGAACGTGATGTCCACGATGGAACCACCCTGTTGTCGCACGCACGTGTGTGCCGTTCCCTCGTTTAGCACGGCCAGACCCGCCGCAACAGCCCATTCCTCGAGGGTGGCTCCCTTCGCATCTGTCGCAGGAGAACCCCAGGCTGTGGACTTCGCATTAAAGTCTCCTGCAACGATCACGGGGCGCGGAAGAAGCTGCCCGACTAGCACCCCTACCTCGCCCAGGAACTGCTCGAAGTCGGTCAGGCAGCGGTTTGGGGAGAAATAGGTTGCGATGAACCATATTTCTCCGCATAGCGCTGCCACATACCCCTTCCCTCTTGTCACAGCGGTAGGCGGGGGAACACCCGCCGTCGCTCTCACCACCAGTGCCACTGATCCGTCCTTGTCACCCACGAAGTCATTACGGGGAGGGATGGAGTAAGGCTCGGCCACCACGGCAACGCCGATCATCCACTGCGCCAGGGATTGGAACAAGAGATCCTGGGCCCTGGCGCAGTGGTTGATGTTCGTCTGAAGCACCCGTATAGCCATCTACCTTACTCGATGGGCGCTGGGTTCACCTCCTGCGTCTCCATAGGGATGTCTGGGGACTTCTTGGGCTGGGATGGGGCCCGGCCTTCAGCCCTCATCTTCGCCTTTTCCGGGGCAGAGGCTAGGCACGCCTTGGAGCCAAGCATATGGTCGGCCTTCTTCTCCTCCTTGTCGCACTTGGCGCAGTGTGGCGCCTCCGAGCACTCAGCCGCTTTGTGGCCGGGTTTGCCGCAGCGGTAGCAGGCGTCGCTGAGATCAGCGTCGTTGGGACAATTTGCCCTCACGTGCCCCTTTTCGAGGCATTTGTAGCACCGCATGGGACGCTGATCTAGCAGCTTTACTGCGGCCCGGACCCAACCTACCTGAAGTCGCCCGCGGTCGGCTTCCACCACCTTCTTGGCTGCTATGACTGGGCAGCGGAGCCAGATCGTGCCGAGGCCGGAGGCATCCTGTCTGACCTCTCCAGCCTTGATCTGGCCCTCTGCACAGCCACCGACCTTCGCGACCGAAGCGACCACCTCGCTAGGAGACACTGAGTCGTCGAGTTCTGTGAGTCGCAGCTCCGCACACTTCACTGGCCTGGAGACTCGGACAACATCACTCCCCAACTTCTCGGCTAGCGCTTCGGCCAGCGAGTCCGCCTTCTCGCCACTGGCTGCACCTGGGATTTTCAGCACCCTGCCGCCGGTGGCTGCCCGCTTAATTTTCAGGGAGGTGATGCCGAGCTTCTCCAGGTTTACCGTCTCCTTTGCCTTGGAGAGCACCTGGGCGTAATTGACGCCTTTTTCAATGGCGTCCGGCTGTAAGGTCAGCACTACAGCTGTTGAGCGGGGAGGCCGAAGTTTTCGGGCTGTAGGCTTTACCCGCTGCGGTATTGGCTGGGGCGCCTTTGCCTTGTCCACTGCTGCCTTCTTCCTCTTCTTTTTGCCACCGACCACCACCTGCCAACCCTCATCAGTGGACGTAGCGGCCCCTGGTCGGGGGGGTACAGTTGTGGAGGGAAGAGGGCTTGCCGTGGCAGCGGCCCTCTCTGGTGGTTTTGGCGCACCCACTTTGCCCTTTCCCTTTTTCTTTTTCCCATTCTTTTGGGGCTCGACCGTGTAGTTAGGGGGACCTCGGGTAGGCGCGGGCCCTGCCGTTTTCCCCGGTATGGCCGTTTGCACGGCCTGTCGTCCCCGGTCTGCAGCTGGTGGGGGCTGCACCGTTTTGACTGGCAGAAGCCTGCCATCGCGCTCGAGGGCTCCGAGTCTCTCGTCCAGGTACCGCCCCACCCTAGCCGTGATCGCCCCGACCAGCTCGTCCACATCGGGACGTCCGGGGGCAATGGTGGGCTGTGGTGTCTTTTTTTTGGGTGGAGACGAGGCCGGAGCCTGCTTCGTGAAGTGGGCCCGAAGCTCCGCTCTTAGCTCCTCCACTTCGGAACGCAGATCCCTGACCTCCACCCTCAGATTTGTGTTTTGCCTCTGGAGCCGTCGCGTCTCTTCAGAGGACGTGCGCTCCTTCAGGTCCTCAAACGCTTCTCCGATTGAGGTGACAGCTACCTTCAGGGCGCGCACGAATGACCCCTTTAAGTTGGCGGACCTCGAGGCCACCATTTCCACCGTCTTAAGGCTGTTCCTCACTTTCTCCTGGAGACACGCCGCAGTGTTGTCCGCCTCCTCTGCGTCGGGTGGGCCCAAAGTTGTCCCGCCGCTCCCTGGCGAATTGCCAGACGCAAGCGCCCGCGTGAGGCTTGCCACCTCCTCCTCCCCCTTACGCTGGAGCTCCTCCCGCCTGAGGCGGTTCAGCTCCCGCTTTGCCAGGGCAAGGCCCATGTCGTGCGCCATGGTAGTTGGCCGAGGGTTGCCCTCCTCCAAGGAGCCACCGCTCCACGCTGAGTCCGACTCGGCGCCCGCATTGGAGGGACTGTGGCTCCGGATGACGGGCCCATCGGTCGCTTCCGTCTCCTGCAACTCCTGCGCTGGTTGGCTGCGCTGGGTGGGATTTTCACCGCTAGGTGAGTGCGATCTGAGCTGGATGCGCTCGACCAGCACAATGGGCGTTTGGAGAAGTGGATCGGTCCTCTCTCCAGGGCCGGTTTTACGCCCACCTCCTTTGGCCCTTCTGCCTCTCTTGGCAGCGCCTATCGGGGGTCGCACGACTTCCAATTCGCTCTCTGAGCCGGAAGACAGCGCCAACTCATTCGCGGGTCGTTTGTCGGGCCTCAAGCGCCAGAACTTCCGGCCCATGCCTGAGGTCGAGGGCTCCGCTTGCGCCTTTGGAGGACACCTCTCCACTGAACCCTCCGAGTCGCCGGTGTTGGCCTCTCCCTCGCCCAACAGGTCGCGGCCGTCCAACCTTGAGGGGGAGAAGAACTCCTCTCTCTCAGGAGACTGGGTCGCCTCCACTCCGCGGGTGCCCGCACTCCTCCCGGTAAAAACCCTCGTCCGGTTTGGAGTGGCAGGACGCACGAACTGCCTGCGCCCTGAGAGCACAGGTGCATCCTCCTCCCTCGTTGCGGTATCGGGCGCGGGGTAGCGTATATAGCGCCCAAGCGCGTCCCGCATTGGGCGGTACTCCGCTGGTAGGGGCTTAGGAGATGGCAGGGCAAGGCCGGGCGAGGACAGGGTACCCGCCGCCTCCTCGCTGACCATGTCACCTCCTCCGCGTGCAGGTTTCGGTGAAAGGATCGCAGCATCCTCCTTGTCTCCTCCTCCACGTAGCCTAAGCAACAAATCCAATTCGTGAGCATCGGTATCAGTTGAACGTTTGCCAGAGTCGTTTGTGTACATCCTAGAGTGGTGTGCCCCCCCAGAATACGAAGGGCAGCATGTCTCCACAGCGCGGGCACTTGCCCGTTCTGTGGTGACACGGAGGATTGGAACCTCCTGGGGTAGTTTTATACGTTGTAGGCCACTCATGTTCGCTATTGTTTTAAGGAGGTATGCCCCCCCTCTCTGACGTTGGGGACTGGGCTCCCCCCAGCCATGCATCCCATCGGCACGCCAGTCACACCTTAGGATTGGGGATTTTTTATAGTGGTTTACTCCACGTGACCCGCCTCTCAGTGAGGAAGGTCCCCGGTCTGCTCAGTGCAGGTTACGGGTTGCCCGCCGGTGGCCGTAGCCACAACGTCGCGCCGGTGGCCGAAGCCACTATCGCCCGTGAGGCCGAGCTCCAGCTCCGTCCCAAAGGGACCTGGCGTCTCACACTGTGCCCTCTGCTGGTTTCAGAGGGACACGCGGAGCCACACGTCGGGGTGCTGTTCTTTGTCTGGCCCCTCTCCTCAGGCCTGTCCGGTTTGGGAGGCCCTGTCCGGCATAGCCCTGAGGGTCATTGGGGCACGCAAGCCCCTTCACCACGGCAAGGTGACAGCACTTCGAAGGGGAACCTAACCTAACCTAACCTAACCTAACCTAACCTAACCTAACCTAACCTAACCTAACCTAACCTAACCTAACCTAACCTAACCTAACCTAACCTAACCTAACCTAACCTAACCTAACCTAACCTAACCTAACCTAACCTAACCTAACCTAACCTAACCTAACCTAACCTAACCTAACCTAACCTAACCTAACCTAACCTAACCTAACCTAACCTAACCTAACCTAACCTAACCTAACCTAACCTAACCTAACCTAACCTAACCTAACCTAACCTAACCTAACCTAACCTAACCTAACCTAACCTAACCTAACCTAACCTAACCTAACCTAACCTAACCTAACCTAACCTAACCTAACCTAACCTAACCTAACCTAACCTTTTTTTTTTTTTTTTTTTTTTTTTTTTTTACGTGGGGGAAATGCCTTATGCATACCCGTCCTCTCAGGGGGTGAGGACGGGTTATGTCGGACTCGCACCGACTAAAACCTACCACGATATGTCGTCACTGCCGTTAGGGGGGTGCCATGGGGTCGCGAGCATTCTACCACGACACCCCCCGGCCGCCCCGGCAACTTGCCGGGGAACCCTCGCCAAGGGAGGGGAGAGTGCGTCAGACTCTCCCCCCAGACAGCTTGTGGGCCCCTAACCCGCTGATCCTACTGGGGGAGGAGGCGAGCGGCGTACTGTCTGCGCCTTCTCCCCAACCGTCTGCGCCGGAGCGGGTGCGCATCTGCTCTCTCCTCACGCTCCCGTTCCGAGGCCTCTTTCTGCGACATAATTACTTCGCAGAAAGAGGCCACAGCCTCCCATTTTCCTTCGCTGTCAAGCATGGCTGCCACGACGCCATGCAGCGAGAGGTCCACCACTCCTATGACGGCCATCATGGCCCTGCGCTCCTCAGCCCATCGACAGCACACCGCGAAGGTGTGTTCGGCCGTGTCGTCGGGCTCGCCACACTCGTGGCAGGCCGGGCTGGGCTCCCTCCCTATTTTGTGCAGGTAATGACCAAAGCAGCCATGTCCGGTCATTACCTGCGCCAGCCTATATCCCACCCGGCCGTGCCTCCTCTCGAGCCAGCTGGAGAAGGACGGGAGGAGTGCCCCTATGGTGCGGACTCCATAGGGGGAGCCCTCCAGGTCACTTCTCCAGCGGTCCCTCATCCGCCTTTCCGCCATGCGGCGGGCTGCCGTCGCCTCCTCGGGAGCGGGGAACTCATTGAGGGCTCTATTCCTCACCCGCTCCCTATGTGCCTCGGCCAGTCTTTGGGCGTCTATCTCCCATGGCGGGGTACCAGCTAAGGCACACGCTGCTGCCCACGCCACCGTCACGTAGGCCCTAACAATTCGTATGGCCACAATTCTTTGTGGCCTTCGTAGTAGGGCCTTGTTTGTCGCCCCCAGTCGGTCCGCCCATATTGGGGCCCCGTAAAGAGCCATACTGCGGGCTACGCCCGCATACAGGCGGCGGCACGCGTCGGACGGTCCTCCAACATTGGGCAGCAGTCGACCCAGGGCAGATGCTGCAGCCACTATTCTTGGAGCCAGCTGCTTGAAGTGCTCCCCGAAGTTCCATCGTCGGTCCAGGACGAGGCCCAGGTATTTTATGTGCGGCCTCACCTGGATCGCTTCGCCGCTCACCGGGATGGTAGCGCCGGGCGGTGGCCTCCAGCCTCTCCCCCCGAAAATGATGGCCTCGGTCTTCGGGAGAGACACTTTTAGGCCCAGCAGTTGAATGCGGGTGACCATTAGGTCCGCCGCAACCGCCGCCCTCCGCAGCACCTCCCTCAGTTCGGTGCCCCGGACGACCACCAACGTGTCATCTGCGTAGCAGATGACTGTCATCCGGGGGAGCAATGCGCCTCGGATGGCCCAGTCGAACCCGATGTTCCACAGCAAGGGTCCAAGCACGGAACCTTGGGGAACACCGCAGGCCATCTGTCTCTCTCTCATCTGCCCTCCTCGCTCTGTATAGAGCACTACCCGGTCAGACAGGTAGTGCTCCACGATCTTCTTGAGGTAGGGGGGCACTTTATGGTATTTGAGTGCCTCCCCTATCACCGAGTACGGGAGGGTGCCAAACGCATTGGCGATGTCCAAGGACACCGCCACAGTTCCCTCGCCACGTCCCGCCGCGTCCTCGGTGAAGGCTCGCAGGTCCCCTAACGCGTCCAGTGTGGACCGCCCGGCCCTGAACCCGAATTGGTGGTCCGAGATGTTCGGGCCTTTGTCCTCAAGGTGCCGGATGATCCGGGAAGCGATGATCCGCTCTAGCATCTTCCCGGTCTCATCCAGCAGGACAATTGGCCTCCATCCGGAAGGGGAGTCCGCCGGTCGAGTCTCCTTCCGGAGGAGGCAGAGCCTCCCCTCCTTCCAGCACCTAGGGAATCGCCCGGTCTCCAAGCAGTCGTCAAAAAGGTCCCTCAGACGATTCCCAAGGTGCTTCATCGCCACAGGTATAGCCCGCCCGTGGACTCCGTCCGGGCCCGGGGCCTTCTTGCACTCCTTCAGCCGGTGGACCGCCTTCAATATTTCACCGTCCGTTACTGGGGGCGCTGGGTCTGGTTCCGCAGGTTCCTCCTCCGGGCCCCTCATCCGTGGAGGAACAAAGTCCAGCGCAGGCGGAAAAAGCCCCTCCACCACTCGTTGGAGGAGCTCTGGCTCCAGGGTGTCCATTGCGGGGGCGTGGCGCATCTTATTTCGTACTTGCTTGTACGGCCGCCCCCATGGGTCCCTGTCGAGTGTGGACAGGAACACCTCGTGCGCAGCATCCTTCGCCTTGGCGATGGCCAAGGACAGGGCCTCCTTGGCTGCCTTGAGGGTCCTGTGTAGGAGCTCCTCCTCCTCCGGTGTGTGGCGGCGCCGCCTACAACGGGTGTAGTCTCGGCGGGCTCTGTTACTGGTGAGACGGAGGGCCGCAATCTCCTCCGTCCACCAGTGTACCCGTTTTCGAGTAGGCTGCCGTCCCGCTCGCTGCATTGCGGCGTCGCACACCGTAGTGAGCGACTTGCGGAACCGGGTAGCCCTCTCCTCCACACATTCAGATCGGTCCGGTGGGGGGGCGCGCCAAACCTCCACCATTGCCGCCTCCTCCGCTCGGTCTTTGTCGAAGCTGCCAAGGCACCATCGGGGAAAGCGTCCTCCTCGGCATCCACGCGCAGCCAGTTGGGCCGGCAGTTGTTTGGAGACCCTCATCCTAATATACAAATGGTCGGAGAGGGTCTCCACATCCCCCAGGACCCGCCAACCAGAAATGCGATTCGCTACGGCAGGGGTCGCGAATGACACGTCCACTATGGATCCACCCTGCCGGCGCACACAGGTATTGGCGTTGCCCCGGTTTAGGACCTCAAGCCCCAGCTGCACGGACCAGTCCCAGAGGGCTTCTCCTCTCGGGTCCGTGGTCGGGGACCCCCACTGCAAACATTTGGCGTTGAGGTCCCCCAGCACCATAACCGGGGCCGGATCGGCCCTCCGCACCACTCTCCCAAGCCTCTCCAGGAATTGCTCGAAGGCGAACAGCGGCCTATTCGGGGAGAAGTAGGCCGCAATTAATACGATATCTCCCCATTTGGCCGCTGCGAAGCCCGGGCCGCTCTCGATCTTAGAGAGTGGAGGTTGGTCCCCCATTGATGGTACCATTATGGCAGCCAGCCCATTTGTATCCCCTACCCAGTTTGGTAGAGGAGGGACGAAATAGGGCTCCGACACGACCGTGGCACCGACGCCCCATTCCACCGTGTGCTGCATTGCTAGGTCTTGTGCACGGGCGCAGTGGTTAACATTGCACTGCAATACCTCATTGTACCGTGATGGCTGTGCTGGCATCGGTTCCCATTGCTTGTCCGTCCGTCTCATTTGGTTGCCTCGATAAACTAGGGGTAGCCGTGGACCTCTCTTTTTCCTTCGAGGCTTCTTCGGGCCTGGCAGTTGTCGGTGCTCCTGAGGGAGCAGGCCTTCCCTTTGTGTGTGGTGGGGTGCAAGACGGTCCCCCCATTACATGTCCGGCTGAGCGTTTGGCGTGGTGGCATACCGCGCACCACGGCTTGTCTGCCTCGCACTCCCTGCTTGTGTGGCCAGGTTTACCGCACCGGTAACAGAGACCACTCCTGTCTACAGGTGAGGGGCAAAGCGCTCTGGTATGCCCCGTACCCATGCACCTGTAGCACCTCATGGGCCGTGGGTCGAGGGCCTCCACTCTAGCGGAGGTCCACCCTAGCAATAACCGTCCAGCAGCGATGACGGTATTGGCTGCTGTTACTGGGCAGACCGCGATAACGGACCCAGTGTAGTTCGTCGGCGCCATGCGGATCCTTCCCATGCGGACCTGTTCCGGTGGGCAGCATCCTTTTTCTGCTATAGCCGCCTGGACGGCTTCCGGTGTTACTGTCTCATCAAATCCGGAGATTCGGATATCGGCAGTTTTAAACGGTCGGTGAATGTTGGCCACTTCGCCGACAAGGCTCCGCATCTTGCCGGCTAGGGTATCCGCCATAGGGCCGCTGTCTGCCCCAGGGACCTCAATCAAGCGGGCTCCAGCAGCTGTGCTCCTCACTTTAACGGGCCCCAGGCCCAGTTCCGCCAACTTGATGGTTGTGACCGCCCCCATGACCGACTTGTAGTCAGTCTCTGCCCCTGGTTTGAGCGTAATCACAATCGCCGTTGATTTTGGGGCGGTAAGTCGCTTCGCCTTTGGGAGCGGCGCAGGAAGTGGGGTAGCCTTCTTTTTGCTCTTTTTAACCACCTGACTCCAGGTGTTCGGAGCAGGGGACGCAGGCTGGTTTCCATCCGGCTGTGCGCTGGCCGGCTCCCCCGTGATCTGTGGCTTTTGTGCAGGAGCCACCTGTTCTGCGACTTGTGTGGTCGACCTCTTCCCGGTTCGACGCGTCGAACCCGCAGAAGAAGAAGGGACTTGCCTGGCCACAGCTGTGCGTGTCTTCGGCGCAGGAGCCAGATTCCGCGCCCTGGGAGCGGGAGTGGGCCTGGGATCCTTGACAGCCGGCGCTCTGGTTGAGCCTTGCTTCGCAGCTGGCACTAATTGACTGGCCGAAAGACGACTGTCTGCCGCTAACGGTGGGCGGAGGGTCGGCTCCTGCGGAAGCAGCTTCCTCACCTCCCCAACCCGGACGTTTATCATCTCACCCAAGGATAGGGTGAGATCCCGCTTCAGGTCTTCTTTTAGGTCAGCTAGCGATGTGGCTAGGTCTGCTGGAGTGTCCAGTGCTGGGTGCGCGTTTCTCTCAGAGAAGGCCGTCCTAAGCGCCTTGGTTTCCTTTCGGAGCTGTTCCAGTTGTTCCCTCATGCGCTTGTTATCGGCCTTTAGGGCGCGCACTTCGTCCTCCTCAGGTCTGTCCTCCAGGATGTCCGCCGCGACTATAATGTCACGACACGCCTGATTCATGCGGCCCCACACTTTTCCGCTGAGGTGACCGGACTTTTTTGCCTCGTCCAGCACCGTTGTGGCTGCCTTCCGGACCACCTCAAAGTAGTCCACGTATCCTGTCACGGACCTTGGACTACTTTCTCCTGATCCGAGGTGAGACCTCTTCTTCTTCTTTTTGTGTGTCTCGGCGGCCGCACCGCGGCGGGAGGTATCTTCTGCCGCCGCTTCTTCCACTTCTAGGGCTTTAAGCTGAGCTTTTGCCGCGGCTATACCGGTTTGGTGCCCCTTTCTAGCGCCACCCCTTGTTATGAGTGGGCGACCTCTGCGGGAAGAGCTTATTTTGGCCCCTTTACTCGGGGCTGACTCCTCGTCGTCGCCGTCAGAGCTTAAGACGTAGCGCGGCCTTTTGCCGCCCGACGTCCCCTCGTTTCCGTTTCCAGCTTTCTCTCGTGAATCCGGGTCAGGGCAGACTGCCCCCCCGGCCCCGACCCGACCGCCCAATTCTGGTGGCGATCTTGATCTGCTGTTCCTCACCGTCTCTATACTGGCGTCCGACACCGACGCAGCCTTCTTCCGCTCCTCGAGATATCTCTCGACACATCCACGCTCTAGCAAGACAGCGGGATGTTTTTGAGCGAGATCGACTCCATCCCCTATCCTCGGTGACCGTGCTAGGGACCTCTGAGGGCGGAAAATCTCCTCCTCGTCCCTTGCGTCCAGCCTTCTGTCCGCGCCAGGGTTGTAGGCTTCGGCGCGCGCCATCAGGGCGCCCGCTTCCACGGCTGTATCAACTAAATCCAATCTTTGAGCGTTATCAGGTCCTTGTCCGTTATCCTTTTTAAACTTTCTAATTTTGATCCCACGAGTGTGGGGGAAGAGCAGTCCACCCAGGCAGTGCCCCCTGTACCTGGGTAACCCTAATACCACTGGGAGGTCGGGCAGTCTCCCATGGTTGGCCACTAGCGGCTGGATTACCCTCCAGCCACTCTCAGAGGGTGACAACAGGCACGGGCCCTGGCACACCCAGACCAGGCAAGACCCCCCGCCCAAACACAAGCCCACCCAAGTGGAACCCTCGCTGTGCCCAGGATCTGTGCAACCTCCAGGACAACGATTCCCCCACTCCCCCGACACTGATCCCGAACTAGGGAGATTATACGCGCCCTCCATTTGCTCATGAAATGGGAGGACGCAATCTACCCCAGTTCAAAGAGCAGTGCCTGGCGGGTGGAAGGTTCGCCGGTCCAGAGGCTGCTCACATCCGCAGCACACGAGGGGCCACTCGGGCAGACTCTAAGTGTCAGGGTGGACGAACCCTGCCCAGGCTACGCGCGCAAAAGCCCGGTCCTGTTGACCCCCTCCGTCGAGTTTCCCGACGCCATGTACCGCAGCGTCGGGAATTGGGGATTTTTTATAGAGGTTGTCTCCTCGCGGTCCGGCCAATGAAGGCAAGACCTCCGTTCCCGTTCCAAGCCGCGAGACGTGACCACGACACTCGAAACGGGGTTACGGGTCCGGCGGTGGCGCGGGCAGGATAAGCCCCCCGGCGCCTGCCCGACGGCATGGTTAGTGCTCGCCGGGCCCGCCCTCCCTTGGTTCCTCCACTGCGCCCTCTGCTACTCAGAGGGACGCGCGGAGAACCCTCCCGGGGACAACCGTCCCACCACTCCTCCTCACAGCTCGTCCACTGCGCCCTCTGCTACTCAGAGGGACGCGCGGAGAGTCCCTCCCGGGCCGAAGCCCCCCTACCCCCCCCCTGGGCCGAAGCCCCCCCGTTTCCCCCCCGGTGTTTGGTTCGCGGGACTATGTCCTACCCCGGCTCGACGTCAGCAGCCGGGGCGTTCCCCTATCCACCACCTGGGGACGCGCCACGTCGGGGTTCACCTCCCCGCCCACTCGGACAACCGAGCAGGTCCGCAGAACCTAACCTAACCTAACCTAACCTAACCTAACCTTTTTTTTTTTTTTTTTTTTTTTTTTTTTTCGTTGGAAAAATGCTTTATGCATACCCGCACCCTCGGGGGAGGGGATGCGGGTTATGTGGGACTCGGCAAAAAGCCGCCGCTACCCACTAAAAAACCAACGTTGTGTCTGCGCGCCACCAGTGGGGCGTGGCCACGGGATCTCCTAAGTACGCAACCGCGACCACGCCGGCGCCGCCCGCCGCTAGCACACGCAGCGGGCCCGTCTCTGGGAGGGGTAGAGAGGAACTTCTACCCCTGCCTCCTCAGAAGGCGCGTGGACACACCACGCGCGCCTTCTCGGCGAGGACTATGTTACGGGCAGCGGCGCCCCCGCGCCACTGCCCAGGCCTCGCTAGGTGGGGGGAATGAGGTGGGCGTACGCCCTTCTCCGGGCCCCAACGCGCTTGCGGCGGATCGGGTGCGACGCTGGGTCAGCCTCCCGCTCCCTCTCCGCCTTCTCCTTCTGCGACATCACATCCTCGCAGAAGGAGAGGACCGCTTTCCACGACCTCTCGTCGGCGACCATAGCCTTGACTACGGCCGGCAAGGAGAGGTCGTCCCCCACCACTGCCACGAGGTCGCGGCGCTGCCCCGCCCAAGCTGGGCATTCCTCCAGGGTATGCTGCGCCGTGTCCTCGTCGCTGCTGCACTGGTGGCACCCGGCCGTCACCTCCCGTCTGGCGAACCGGTGCAGGTAGCTCCCAAAGCAGCCATGCCCCGTGAGCACCTGCACCAACCGGAAGGTCAGCGAACCCCGCTCTCTCTCCAGCCAGTCTCGTAGGACCGGCCGGACCGCCTCGACAGTCCTATGTCCCCCCTCGACTCTAGCTAGTCGCTCCTCCCATTGAAGGACAATGGACTGTCGGAGGAGGAGCTTCTGCTCTTCTACCTCCCCGGGCGCAGGATGGTACTCCTGAAGCCGGAGGTCCCTTCGCCACTGGTACAGAGACGCTTGGGCCTCCGCCTCCAGGTCCCAGGGAGGCGTTCCCGCCAGTAAGCACGCCGCATCGTATGAGGTGGTGCGGTACCCGCGTACAACGCTGACGGCCATCGCCCTCTGAGCCTTCCTCAGCAGGGCGACATTGCGGGCCGCCAGGTTTACCGCCCAGATCGGGGCCCCGTACAGGGCCATCGATCGCACCACCCCCATATACAGGCGGCGGCTCGCACTCTCTGGCCCCCCGACGTTGGGCATCAGCCGCTTCAATGCGCCCGATGCTGCCATCAATCGGGGGGTCAGGCGGGTGAAGTGTTGGCGGAAGCTCCAACGGGAATCGAGGACAAGTCCAAGATACTTCATGTCGGACTTGACCTCGATTCGAGTGCCACCGACGACGATGCTGGATCCTGCAGGTGGCGCCTTCCGGGCGGCGTGGAAGCAAATCGCTTCGGACTTGTGTAGCGCCACCTCCAGCCCCAGCATCGTTATGCGCCTTACCACCAGTGCTACTGTCACGGTAGCGAGGCGTGCTGCCTCCCGGTACGAGGTCCCCCGGGACGTGACTAGCGTGTCGTCTGCGTAGCAGGTCACGCTCGATCCCGAGAGAAGCTCCCCCCGCAGCACCCAGTCGTACCCGATGTTCCACAGGAGCGGCCCTAAGACCGAGCCCTGTGGAACACCGCACGACATCTCCCACCTTGTCAGCCCACCGTCCTGGACCGGGTACTCCACACACCGTTCCGAGAGGTAGGCCCCGACTATTTGGCATAGGTAGGGAGGCACCTTGTGGTGCTTCAGCGCCTCCCTTACGCATGACCACGGCAGAGTGTTGAATGCGTTGGCGATATCTAGCGATACCGCCAGGAGCACCCCACCGTGGTCGACCGCCTCATCCGAGAGGGCTTTAATGCGCGCGACCGCATCCACGGTCGACCTGCCCTCTCGGAATCCAAACTGATGTTCGGATAAGTCGGGACCCACCTCCCGGAGGTGCTCGACGAGGCGACAACAGATGATACGCTCGAACAGCTTGTCCGCCTCATCGAGCAACACGATTGGGCGGTAGGCTGATGGAGATTCCGCGGGACGCCCGTCTTTTTTAAGTAAGACGAGCCGGCCGGTTTTCCATATGGTCGGAAATCGGCCGGACTGAAGACAGGCGTCCAGTAGCCCGCGGAATCTCTCCCCCAGGGCCTGCAGCGCCAGAGCCAGGACGCGTCCCGGGATCCCATCTGGCCCCGGTGCCGTGTTTTTGGCTTTAAGCCTCAGCACGGCCGCGTCTAGCTCTGCCTCCGTTACCGGAGGCACCTCGACTTCCGCGCCCTCATACCCGACGTGCTGACGGGGTGGTGCCATTTCCGGAGGCCGGTGTTCCGGTCTGTTCGGGAACAGATTGGAGACAACGGCCCCCAGCAGTCGAGGCTCGAGACTCTCCGTCAAGGGGGGGGCCCAGGGGCGTAGCTTACCCCTGACCGCCTTGTACGGCCTCCCCCATGGATCTCGGTTTAGAGTCTCGAGAAGCTCCGCTCTGGCGCTCGCCTTCGCCTCGCAGATGGAGAGCTGCAGCGCCTTGACCGCCTCTCTATAGGCGCTGTACAGCTGCGTCTCCTCGTCAATGTCTCGGGTCTGCCTGCGTCGGCGCGACCGTGTGTACTGGCGTCTCGCCCTGCCGCAGCGGGATCGAAGTTCTTCGATATCACGAGACCACCAGTACACAACCTAACCTAACCTTTTTTTTTTTTTTTTTTTTTTTTTTTTTTTTTTTTTTTTTTTTTTTTTTTTTTTTTTTTTTTTTTTTTTTTTTTTTTTTTTTTCCGTTGGAAAAATGCTTTATGCATACCCGCACCCTCGGGGGAGGAGATGCGGGTTATGTGGGACTCGGCAAAAAAGCCGCCGCTACCCACTAAAAAACCAACGTTGTGTCTGCGCGCCACCAGTGGGCGTGGCCACGGGATCTCCTAAGTACGCAACCGCGACCACGCCGGCGCCGCCCGCCGCTAGCACACGCAGCGGGCCCTTCTCTGGGAGGGGTAGAGAGGAACTTCTACCCCTGCCTCCTCAGAAGGCGCGTGGACACACCACGCGCGCCTTCTCGGCGAGGCTTATGTTACGGGCAGCGACGCCCCCGCGCCACTGCCCAGGCCTCGCTAGGTGGGGGGGATGAGGTGGGCGTACGCCCTTCTCCGGGCCCCCGCGCGCTTGCGGCGGATCGGGTGCGATGCTGGGTCAGACTCCCGCTCCCTCTCCGCATTCTCCTTCTGCGACATCACATCCTCGCAGAAGGAGAGGACCGCTTTCCACGACCTCTCGTCGGCGACCATAGCCTTGACTACGGCCGGCAAGGAGAGGTCGTCCCCCACCACTGCCACGAGGTTGCGGCGCTGCCCCGCCCAAGCTGGGCATTCCTCCAAGGTGTGCTGCGCCGTGTCCTCGTCGCTGCTGCACTGGTGGCACCCGGCCGTCACCTCCCGTCTGGCGAACCGGTGCAGGTAGTTCCCAAAGCAGCCATGCCCCGTGAGCACCTGCACCAACCGGAAGGTCAGCGAACCCCGCTCTCTCTCCAGCCAGTCTCGTAGGACCGGCCGAACCGCCTCGACAGTCCTATGTCCCCCCTCGACTCTAGCTAGTCGCTCCTCCCATTGAAGGACAATGGACTGTCGGAGGAGGAGCTTCTGCTCTTCTACCTCCCCGGGCGCAGGATGGTACTCCTGAAGCCGGAGGTCCCTTCGCCACTGGTACAGAGACGCTTGGGCCTCCGCCTCCAGGTCCCAGGGAGGCGTTCCCGCCAGTAAGCACGCCGCATCGTATGAGGTGGTGCGGTACCCGCGTACAACGCTGACGGCCATCGCCCTCTGAGCCTTCCTCAGCAGGGCGACATTGCGGGCCGCCAGGTTTACCGCCCAGATCGGGGCCCCGTACAGGGCCATCGATCGCACCACCCCCATATACAGGCGGCGGCTCGCACTCTCTGGCCCCCCGACGTTGGGCATCAGCCTCTTCAATGCGCCCGATGCTGCCATCAATCGGGGGGTCAGGCGGGTGAAGTGTTGGCGGAAGCTCCAGCGGGAATCGAGGACAAGTCCAAGATACTTCATGTCGGGCTTGACCTCGATTCGAGTGCCACCGACGACGATGCTGGATCCTGCAGGTGGCGCCTTCCGGGCGGCGTGGAAGCAAATCGCCTAACCTAACCTTTTTTTTTTTTTTTTTTTTTTTTTTTTTTTTTTTTTTTTTTTTTTTTTTTTTTTTTTTTTTTTTTTTTTTTTTTTTTTTTCGTTGGAAAAATGCTTTATGCATACCCGCACCCTCGGGGGAGGAGATGCGGGTTATGTGGGACTCGGCAAAAAAGCCGCCGCTACCCACTAAAAAACCAACGGTGTGCCTGCGCGCCACCAGTGGGGCGTGGCCACGGGATCCCCTAAGTACGCAACCGCGACCACGCCGGCGCCGCCCGCCGCTAGCACACGCAGCGGGCCCGTCTCTGGGAGGGGTAGAGAGGAACTTCTACCCCTGCCTCCTCAGAAGGCGCGTGGACACACCACGCGCGCCTTCTCGGCGAGGCCTATGTTACGGGCAGCGGCGCCCCCGCGCCACTGCCCAGGCCTCGCTAGGTGGGGGGGATGAGGTGGGCGTACGCCCTTCTCCGGGCCCCAGCGCGCTTGCGGCGGATCGGGTGCGACGCTGGGTCAGCCTCCCGCTCCCTCTCCGCCTTCTCCTTCTGCGACATCACATCCTCGCAGAAGGAGAGGACCGCTTTCCACGAACTCTCGTCGGCGACCATAGCCTTGACTACGGCCGGCAAGGAGAGGTCGTCCCCCACCACTGCCACGAGGTCGCGGCGCTGCCCCGCCCAAGCTGGGCATTCCTCCAGGGTATGCTGCGCCGTGTCCTCGTCGCTGCTGCACTGGTGGCACCCGGCCGTCACCTCCCGTCTGGCGAACCGGTGCAGGTAGCTCCCAAAGCAGCCATGCCCCGTGAGCACCTGCACCAACCGGAAGGTCAGCGAACCCCGCTCTCTCTCCAGCCAGTCTCGTAGGACCGGCCGAACCGCCTCGACAGTCCTATGTCCCCCCTCGACTCTAGCTAGTCGCTCCTCCCATTGAAGGACAATGGACTGTCGGAGGAGGAGCTTCTGCTCTTCTACCTCCCCGGGCGCAGGATGGTACTCCTGGAGCCGGAGGTCCCTTCGCCACTGGTACAGAGACGCTTGGGCCTCCGCCTCCAGGTCCCAGGGAGGCGTTCCCGCCAGTAAGCACGCCGCATCGTATGAGGTGGTGCGGTACCCGCGTACAACGCTGACGGCCATCGCCCTCTGAGCCTTCCTCAGCAGGGCGACATTGCGGGCCGCCAGGTTTACCGCCCAGATCGGGGCCCCGTACAGGGCCATCGATCGCACCACCCCCATATACAGGCGGCGGCTCGCACTCTCTGGCCCCCCGACGTTGGGCATCAGCCGCTTCAATGCGGCCGATGCTGCCATCAATCGGGGGGTCAGGCGGGTGAAGTGTTGGCGGAAGCTCCAGCGGGAATCGAGGACAAGTCCAAGATACTTCATGTCGGACTTGACCTCGATTCGAGTGCCACCGACGACGATGCTGGATCCTGCAGGTGGCGCCTTCCGGGCGGCGTGGAAGCAAATCGCTTCGGACTTGTGTAGCGCCACCTCCAGCCCCAGCATCGTTATGCGCCTTACCACCAGTGCTACTGTCACGGTAGCGAGGCGTGCTGCCTCCCGGTACGAGGTCCCCCGGGACGTGACTAGCGTGTCGTCTGCGTAGCAGGTCACGCTCGATCCCGAGAGAAGCTCCCCCCGCAGCACCCAGTCGTACCCGATGTTCCACAGGAGCGGCCCTAAGACCGAGCCCTGTGGAACACCGCACGACATCTCCCACCTTGTCAGCCCACCGCCCTGGACCGGGTACTCCACACACCGTTCCGAGAGGTAGGCCCCGACTATCTGGCATAGGTAGGGAGGCACCTTGTGGTGTTTCAGCGCCTCCCTAACGCATGACCACGGCAGAGTGTTGAATGCGTTGGCGATATCTAGCGATACCGCCAGGAGCACCCCACCGTGGTCGACCGCCTCATCCGAGAGGGCTTTAATGCGCGCGACCGCATCCACGGTCGACCTGCCCTCTCGGAATCCAAACTGATGTTCGGATAAGTCGGGACCCACCTCCCGGAGGTGCTCGACGAGGCGACAACAGATGATACGCTCGAACAGCTTGTCCGCCTCATCGAGCAACACGATTGGACGGTAGGCTGATGGAGATTCCGCGGGACGCCCGTCTTTTTTAAGTAAGACGAGCCGGCCGGTTTTCCATATGGTCGGAAATCGGCCGGACTGAAGACAGGCGTCCAGTAGCCCGCGAAATCTCTCCCCCAGGGCCTGCAGCGCCAGAGCCAGGACGCGTCCCGGGATCCCATCTGGCCCCGGTGCCGTGTTTTTGGCTTTGAGCCTCAGCACGGCCGCGTCTAGCTCTGCCTCCGTTACCGGAGGCACCTCGACTTCCGCGCCCTCATACCCGACGTGCTGACGGGGTGGTGCCATTTCCGGAGGCCGGTGTTCCGGTCTGTTCGGGAACAGATTGGAGACAACGGCCCCCAGCAGTCGAGGCTCGAGACTCTCCGTCAAGGGGGGGGCCCAGGGGCGTAGCTTACCCCTGACCGCCTTGTACGGCCTCCCCCATGGATCTCGGTTTAGAGTCTCGAGAAGCTCCGCTCTGGCGCTCGCCTTCGCCTCGCAGATGGAGAGCTGCAGCGCCTTGACCGCCTCTCTATAGGCGCTGTACAGCTGCGTCTCCTCGTCAATGTCTCGGGTCTGCCTGCGTCGGCGCGACCGTGTGTACTGGCGTCTCGCCCTGCCGCAGCGGGATCGAAGTTCTTCGATATCACGAGACCACCAGTACACTTGTCGCTTCGGAGGCCGAGGCTTGGCTCGGGACATGCCTGCGTCACAAACTTGTGACATGGCGTCCCGGAACCTGACTGCCTCTTCCTCGACCTCCACAGGCCCGGAAGATGTTGTCCAGGCCTGGACGAGGGACGCTATCTCCACTGCTTCTCGATCCAGGCTGCTTAAGGCCCATCTGGGGGACGGGGTCGCAGCACGGCCATTCGGACGACGATCCGTGTCCAATGTGACTTCGGAGGAGGTGGAGACATCAAACCGGATATACATATGGTCTGATAATGTCTCCACCTTCTCCAGGACTCTCCAGTCTTGGACACGCGGCGCAAGGGCAGAGGTCGCGAACGTTACGTCCACGATGGACTCCCCCTGCCAGCGCACGCAGGTGCTGGCCGACCCTCGGTTCAATACCGACAGGCCGGTCATCGTCGCCCACTCCTCGAGAAGGTCTCCACGAGTGTCGGTCGCGGGACAACCCCAAGCCATGGATTTGGCATTTAGGTCGCCCGCGACAACCACCGGGCGCGGTAGGGTCTGCCCAATGAGGGCCCCTAGCTGGCCAAGGAAGGCTTCAAACTCGGGGACACTTCTGTTGGGGGAGAAATATACCCCGATCAAGGTTATTTCTCCCCAGAGGACCGCCACGTAGCCTTGACCCCTCGACACGATGGAGGGGGGCAATGTGCCTTCTGCCCCTACTTTTAAAATGATGGCCACCAAGCCGTCCAGATCCGCAGCCCAGTTATCCCTAGGAGGGACATAGTATGGCTCGGCGACCACGGCAGCATCTATCGACCACTGCGCCATGGACTGCAGGAGGAGATCTTGAGCCCCGGCGCAGTGGTTAATGTTCGCCTGGAGGACCCGACTAACAGGCGTCATCTTGGCGCAGTGTCAGTCGGGCCCTCTTGTGTAGCCGGAGGCGATGACGCTCTAGGGGTGTCTGGTCTGCCGGACATCTTCCGAGGCACACGTTTCAGGGCTTTGGCCCCCGTCGTGCAGTTGCCGCTGCCGGCGCTATGGTCGGCAGGTTTGCCCGCTGCTGCGCACAGAGAGCAGTGAGGCGTGGCTATGCAGTCTCTGGCCTTGTGGCCGGTTTGACCGCAGCGGTAGCATTGGTCACTGCGGTCGATTTCCGACGTGCACCCCTTCCTGACATGGCCAGGCATCAGGCATCGGTAGCACCTCAGAGGGCGGGCCTCCAACAGTTTTACCTGCGCCGAAGCCCAGCCAACCAGTAGCCGCCCCTCAGCCACTTTCTTGGCGGCTGCTACGGGGCAGCGAACCCACGCCGTACCCAGGCCTGTTGGCGTGCGGGAGATCCGGCCAACTTTCACCGCCTCTAGGGCACAGCCTCCACATTGCGCCACAGCAGCGGCGAGTTCGCCTTCTGTGACCGAGTCATCCAGGCCAGAAATACGCATCTCCGCGCACTTTACCGGCCTGGAGATACGGACATCGGCCTCCTTTAGCGTCTCCTTCAGCTTAGCAGCAAGGGAGTCCGCTTTCTCGCCGCTAGAGGTGCCCGGGCCCGGGATTTCCAGGATCGCTGCCCCTGTCACCGCTCTGCGGAACCTTAGACCGGTGATACCGAGTACGTCCAGGGAGATTTTGGCTTTGGCCTCGGTAATCACCGTTCCGTAGGTGATGCCTCTCTCCTCCGCTCCCTCCTGGAGGGTCAGGACGACGGCTGCTGACCGTGGGGCGCGCAGCGCTGCCATTTTCTTCTGGCCCTTCCCCCCTTTTGCTCCCTGCGGTATCGCTGGCTGTGGGGGCTTGCCAGTCGCCTCTGTGCCGGTGGACGGAACCAGGATCTTCTTCTTCTTGCCCCACTTGACCACAGTCGACCAATCATTCCCAGTCGCAGGCCCTGGGGGCTGGGGCTGCTGGGATTGGGAAGCGGGGCCAGGGCGAGTCTTAGGAGGCTTCTTGGACTCCTTTTTCTTTTGCCCCTTTTTTCGTTTCGCACTCGGTGAGATGGTAGTAGCCGTGGTGCGACCAGGGGGGGAGCTTCCAGTGACCGAGGGTCTTGACTGGACGGTCCTCCCTTCCTTTGCCGGCGCAGGTGCCTGGGTCGTCTGCTGTGGGAGCAGTCTTTCCTCCCAGGCGCTCATCCTTGCTTCCATCATGGCACTTACCTGGTCCACGATACTGCGCTCCATCGTCCTTGCCTCTTCAGGTGCATCTTCGGGGCGCCGCCCGAGACTGGCACGCAGCTCGCCCATCTCCTTACGGAGATCGGCCATTTCGGCCTTTAGGCGTGCGTTCTCGGCAGCTAACCTCCTCGTCTCATCAGAGACAGTACGGTCCCCCAGCTCGGAGACCACATCCCGGATCGCGGCCACAGCCTCCTTCAGGGCACGTTGGAATGTGCCCTTCAAGTTTCGCGACTTCGTAGCCACGTCCGTGATGAGCCCCAGACTATCGCGCACCTGTTCCTTTAGGGCCAGGGCTGTGCGGGTGCCCTCATCGTCTGATCCACATGACGTTCTGAGCAGTTCCGGCCTTAGGGCAAGGCGCCTCTTTGCCAGTCTGTGCGACGTCATCCTAAGCTCTTCTTCGGCCTGAAGCTCGAGCTCCTGCTGCTTCAGCTCCTGTAGCTCGGCTTTGGCCTTGGAGAGCCCTACGTGGTGTGCCTTGGATAGAGGGCGGCCTCTTCCTCGCTTGGAAGGTGCCGAGGTAGATTTCCCTCGGTCCGTGGCATCGGAAGTCTCGTCGCTCCCTGGTGCTTCCGTCTCACTCCCCCCGCTACGCTGCCTTTTCCGCCTATCAGCCGTTTGAGTGGCCTGAGCAGGCATGGAAACGTCGGATTCGGCGGTTTCCGCGTCGGTTGGCTCCGGAGAGAAAAATTCCCCGCCTCCAGGCAGGTCACCCACGTCTATTCTCCTGGGGGAGAAGAACTCCTCCCTGCCGAGAGAAGGGACCCTTTCTGCCAACCTCTCCAGTAGCACGACGGCTTTACGCCTCTCACTTAGCACCTTCGTTGTGTCGAGTGGGGAGTGCGCCGAGTCCGAGGCCGTTCCAGTAGGCACGTCTCCAACGTGGCGCACAAAGCGCCCCTGGGCATCACGTAGGGGCCGGAACCCATTATCCGGGGGCGTAGTAGGCGCATCTGCCCCTGCCGGACAGCCATCCTCCTCGTTGCCTCCTCCGTTCAACCTCAGAACCAAGTCATTGTGTACATCGGTGTCCATTATGCATTCGCCAAAGTCGTCGATTTCGGATCGCGAGTGGTTTGCCCCCCCAGAATACGGAAGGCGGCATGTCTCCACAGCACGGGCACTTGCCCGTCCTGTGGTGACATGGAGGATTGAAACCTCCTGGGGTAGTTTTACAATTTCGTTTCCACTCATGTTTGCTATGTTTAAGGAGGTTTGCCCCTCCCTGACATTAGGGACTGGACTCCCTCCAGCCACGCATCCCCTCAGCACGCCAGACACGCCTTGGGATTGGGGTGATTTTTATAGTGGTTTTCTTCCACGTGATTTCCCTCTCAGTGAGGGAAACCCCCGGCCCACTCAATGTGGGTTACGGGTTGCCCGACGGTGGCCGAAACCAACGTCCGTCTGCAGACCGCGAGACGGACCCGCCGCGCCTCGTGGCCGGAGCCACACCCTCCTTCACAGGCCAACCCAAATGGGCTCCATCACCATCCCAGCAGGGACCGCCTAACCTAACCTAACCTAACCTAACCTAACCTAACCTAACCTAACCTAACCTAACCTAACCTAACCTAACCTAACCTAACCTAACCTAACCTAACCTAACCTAACCTAACCTAACCTAACCTAACCTAACCTAACCTAACCTAACCTAACCTAACCTAACCTAACCTAACCTAACCTAACCTAACCTAACCTAACCTAACCTAACCTAACCTAACCTAACCTAACCTAACCTAACCTAACCTAACCTAACCTAACCTAACCTAACCTAACCTAACCTAACCTAACCTAACCTAACCTAACCTAACCTAACCTAACCTAACCTAACCTAACCTAACCTAACCTAACCTAACCCTAACTATATTGGGCTAGAGGGAAACGAGAGAGCAGACTACCTTGCCAAAGAGGCTGCTCTGAAGTCAAAAAAGAAACCGGATTACGACCGATGTCCTGTTTCACACGCGAAACGCACCATTCGGGAAAAGACCCTTCGCGTTTGGGGAGAAAGATACCAGGAAGAGGAAACTGCATCGGTCACAAAGATCTTCTTTCCGGACGCTGTTGCTGCGTACAGAACGGTCAGAAAGCTGAAAATGGACAGCACAATGACACAACTTTTCACTGGGCATGGTGGGTTCTCCTCATACTTGAATCGTTTCAAGTGTAAGGAGAGTCCATCATGCGCGTGCGAACCTGAGACAAACGAGTCCATTGAGCATCTTATTCTCGAATGCCCTGTCTTTGAGTACCGTAGGTATAACTTAGAACAAACAATTGACATAAAATTAGAAAGGGAAACACTCTACAGCATAATAAATAATAAGGAAAAGAGAAATTTGTTTTTAACATATTGTAGAAAAATTGTGGATATTGTAAGAAATAGAAATAAGACAGCTTAAGCAAAAGTATCTTTATAATATATTGTTAAAATATATAGACATAAGAATACATAGATTAACTATAAATGTAATGCAAAATAGAATAAGTAACAATATGTAAAAATAAAAATGTAGTATGTAAGGAAAACGTAGAAATGTAAAAATGACAAATAAAGGAAAATTGTGCAATGTCATTAAACCCCACCCTTATACATAAAATAAATAAAGAAGTAGATAGATAGTAGCAAACAGAGGCTAGATGGTCTGTCCCGACCTCAGAGAGAAAGCTGATGTATAAAAGAAAGATCCAGTATGAAGAATGAAAGTACGAGAAGAATACATGCGAGAACTAGAATGAAAGCGTCAAATTTAAAAATGTTAACATAGGCTCCGATTCCGTTGGAGGTAGCGTAATTAAAAAAAAAAAAAAAAAAAAAAAAAAAAAAAAAAAAAAAAAAAAAAAAAACCTAACCTAACCTAACCTAACCTAACCTAACCTAACCTAACCTAACCTAACCTAACCTAACCTAACCTAACCTAACCTAACCTAACCTAACCTAACCTAACCTAACCTAACCTAACCTAACCTAACCTAACCTAACCTAACCTAACCTAACCTAACCTAACCTAACCTAACCTAACCTAACCTAACCTAACCTAACCTAACCTAACCTAACCTAACCTAACCTAACCTAACCTAACCTAACCTAACCTAACCTAACCTAACCTAACCTAACCTAACCTAACCTAACCTAACCTAACCTAACCTAACCTAACCTAACCTAACCTAACCTAACCTAACCTAACCTAACCTAACCTAACCTAACCTAACCTAACCTAACCTAACCTAACCTAACCTTTTTTTTTTTTTTTTTTTTTTTTTTTTTTTTTTTTTTTTTTTTTTTTTTTTTTTTTTTTTTTTACGAGGGGAAATGCGTTACGCATCCCGTCCTTGAGGTGTTGTAATAAAGGACGGGTATGTGGGACTCCTGGTCTCCAGTCTACCCACTAAAACCCCTCGGTCTGACCTCTCTCCGCCTGGTGTGGGGCTACGGGGACGCTTGGCGCTTACCGCGGCACCCATTTGCGGCGTCTTGCCCTTTTTGGGCCCGGCTCTGCGGGCTTCTGAGCCCACTCCCTCTCGCCTACAGGGGACCTCACCCAAGGCCACCTTTCCACCTCGGGACGCATTCTCGTCGGGCAACCAATCTCCCGATCAGTTGCCCGAGGTCCCGGTTAGGGCGGTATTTGGCGGTCATAAGCGGCCCGCCTTCGCCCTACTCTCCTTCGGCGAGTGGGTGGTGCGAGGGGGTCATCCTCTCGCTCCCTCTCCGCCGCCTCCTTTTGGGACATGACGGCGTTGCAGAATGCAACCACCGCTTCCCACGCGTCCCTGCTGCGTGTCATGACCCCAACCATGACTGGCAGTGAGAGGTCCGCCCCGATGGCCGCGATCAGTTGTGATCGCGGTACTTGCCATGCGGGGCACACGGCGCGGGTGTGCTGCGCCGTGTCCTCCTCTCCACCCGTGCAGTGTTTGCACACTGTGGTGTCCTCGCGGCGGGCCACCTGACACAGGTATTTGCCGAAGCATCCGTGCCCGGTGAGTATCTGTGTCAGGTGGAAAGTCGTCTCGCCGAAATCGCGGCCCAGCCAGTCCCTGAGGACCGGACGTATGGCGCCCACCACCTCCCGGCTTGCGCTTGGGGCCTGCAGCCTTTCGTCCCACTTCCTGAGGAGATCACCCCTGGCCTCGTCCCTCCAGAGCTTGATCTCCTCCGGAAGTGGACGATTGCCCTCCGCTCGCACTGCTGCTACTTGCCAGTATACCGCCGCAAGGACCTCGGCTTCGAGGTCCCACGGCGGGCTACCTGCCAGCAGGGTTGCCGCTTCAAACGAGACCGTCCTGTACGCTCGGATGGCCCTGGTCGCTATCACCCGTTGGGGTCTGCGCAACTGGGCCACGTTCCGAGCGTTCAGGGCCTCCGCCCATATGGGAGCCCCGTACATCGCCATAGAGCGTACAACCCCCTGGTACAGGCGGCGGCATGTGCTGCCCGGCCCTCCGATATTCGGGAGCAGCCCCCCGAGTGCTCCGGCTGCAGCCACCAGCTTTGGCGCCTTGCGGGAGAAGTGCTCTGTGAAGCTCCATCGCCCATCGAGGACAATACCTAGGTATCGCAGCGTCGACTCGATGGCGATGGAGGTGCCCCCTATGACGATCGCCAGGCCGGGAGGCGGTGCGTTTCGAGGCCCATGGAAGAAGAGGGCCTCCGACTTGTTTAAGGCCACCTCGAGCCCCAAGGCCCTAATACGGCTCACCACGTGGGCAACCCCCGCTGTGCCAAGGAGCACGGCTTGTCTATGGGTGCTCCCGGTTGCGGTGACGAGAGTGTCGTCGGCGTAGCAGAGTACGCCGACGCCCCGCAGGTTGGTACCGCGGAGCACCCAGTCGTATCCGATGTTCCACAGGAGTGGTCCGAGGACCGACCCCTGTGGAACACCGCATGTGACCCTCCGATTTCCCCATCCGTTTTGGGTCGGATAAGTAATGGCCCGGTCCCGGAAGTAATCCCCTACTATATTCTGCAGGTACTGGGGCACTCCGTGGTACTGCAGCGCTGCCTTGACTGTCTCAAAGGGCAGGGTGTTGAAGGCATTCGCTATGTCAAGCGACACGGCCAACATCACTCCGCCCTGCGAGACAGCCTCCTCGGCGAGGACCCTCAGTTGCGCAATCGCGTCTATCGTCGACCTTTCCCGCCGGAAGCCGTACTGGCAGTCGTGTAGGTCGGGTCCTACCTCCTCGAGGTGCTTGACGAGACGGGCAGCGATAACCCGTTCGAAAAGCTTGCCCATCTCGTCAAGCAGGACGATGGGGCGGTAGGCCGACGGCGACTCTGCTGGGCGCCCGTCCTTCTGGAGGAGGACGAGCTTACCCGTCTTCCAGCTTCGCGGGAACTGACCTCGGTCGAGGCATGCGCTAAAGAGGGTCCTCACCCTCTCCTCCAGCTCTTCTGCCGCAAGCGCGAGCACCACGATGCGCCCAGGCACGCCATCGGGTCCGGGGGCGCCGTTTTTTAGTTTGAGCCTGGCTATTGCGGCCCCAAGCTCTGCCTCTGTCACAGGAGGCACTACGTCCTCGCCTCTCGCCGGGTTTCCACCCATCGCCGGTGGACGCCATGCCTCTCTTTCGGGGAACAGGCCGGAGAGGACCCGCTCTAGGAGGAGAGGCTCGAGACTACTGGTCAGCGGGGGGGCCCATGGCCGGAGTTTTGCCCTTACAGTTTTGTAAGGGCGCCCCCATGGGTGTAAGTCCAGCGTCTCCAGCCACTCCTTCCACGCGGCCTCCTTCGCCCGTGCAATGTCCGCCTGGAGCTGGTGGCATTTTTCTCGGTAGGCAGCGTAAAGCGCCTCCTCCCTGACGGGGTCGCGCATCCTTCTCCGCCTGCTCCTGGTGTACTGGCGGCGCGCCGCCGTGCACTCGCTCCGTGAGACGCGGATCTCCTCGCGCCACCAGTACACGCGACGACGAGGCGGGGCTGGCCTCGCGCGGGGCATAGCGGCATCGCAAATCCGGTGCGTGGCGGCAACCTGCTGCTCCGTCTCGACATCGATGTCGCCTATGGGCCCAGCTCCGACCTGCCACGACTCCACCAGGACTGCCTCTTGGGCCATCTCCCTGTCCAGTTGCCCCAGCCGCCACCGCGGCCCTTCCCCTGCAGGGGGTCGGTTCTCGCTCCTTGGGGTGAGGGGGAACGTGGAGACCTCGAAACGGATGTAGCGATGGTCCGAGAGCGTCTCCACGTCCGTCATCACTTTCCAGCCTGAAACACGTCGTGCGAGGGCGGGGCTGGCCAATGTTATGTCCACAATTGAGCCTCCCCGCTGTCGCACGCACGTGTTCGTTGACCCCCTGTTGAGGATCAGCAGCCCCACTTCGACCGCCCATTCCTCCAGCGCCTGCCCTCGCGCGTCAGTCGCTGGAGATCCCCACGCCGTGGACTTAGCGTTGAAGTCTCCAGCGACCAGCAGCTGCACAGGGCGATTTTCGCCAAACAGGGAACCCACCTCGTCAAGAAAGGACTCGAACTCGGTGAGGCTCCTGTTTGGCGAAAAATAGGTCCCAACGACCATTGTGTCCCCCAGGTGTGTCGACACAAAACCACGCCCCTTGGTGACGTCTCGGTGGGGCGCGGATCCTGCTTGCGGCTGCGTGACCACTGCCACCAGTCCGTCTCTATCCCCCACCCAGTTTTCCCTGGAGGGGACTGAGTACGGCTCGGCCACGACTGCGATTTGTATCAACCACTCCGCCATGCTCTGGAGCAGAAGGTCCTGAGCTCTGGCGGAGTGGTTTATGTTCGCCTGTAGGTATTGGGTGGCCATTACTAGTCAGTGGCCATCCGATCCTCCTCGACCCTGGGTTCAGGTGGGTGACTAGGCTGCGATGTGGCTTCGGACCTGTCGGCAGCAGTCCTCTTTCTTTTGGGTGGGTTGCATGAAACGCTTCCCACCCTGTGGCCCGCGGGGGCGCCCGCCTCCGCGCACAGCGCGCAATGTGCGGCAGCGTTGCAATCGCGGGCGATATGGCCCGACCCGCTGCACCGATAGCAAAGGAGGCTGCGGTCTACCTCAGACTTGCACGCGGCGCGCACGTGCCCCACTTCCATGCATCGGAAGCATCGTATGGGCCGGGCGTCGAGCAACGTCACCTGCGCCGACACCCACCCCACGCGGAGACGTCCGGCCTGAGCCACCTTTTTTGCAGCCGCAATAGGGCATCGCAGCCACACAGTGCCCAGTCCCGAGGGGCCAAGCGTCACTTCGCCAGCCTTGACGTCTTCCGCCGCGCAACCGCCCTCTCGTGCAACCGCCGCGACCACCTCCGGAGATGTCACCGAGTCATCCAGGCCCGAGATGCGCATCTCCGCACATCTAGTGGGCCTGGAGATCCGGACCACGGCGGGATCCATCACCTCCCTGAGTTTTTGGGCAAGGGCGTCGGCCTTTTCGCCACTCTCGCCGCCGGGAATCTCGAATATACGGGCATTCGTCGCGGTACGTCGGACCCGAACACCCGAGATCCCCAGCGCATCGAGGTCTACCCGCTTTTTGGCCTCCCCGATGATGGACGCGTAGCTATCTCTTTCGCTAGTGTCCGCCTTGGGCTCCACTAGCGTAAACACTACCGCCGTTGACCGGGGGAGGCGCAGCCTCCGGGCCTTCTTTTTTGGGGCTGCCTGGCTTGTAGGGCCGTCCCTCTGCTTCTTCCTTGTTGTTTTTTTTGCCCTTTACCGTCGTCCAGGGCTCTTCCAACGCTGCAGGCGCAGGCGCAGGCGCTGTTGCTTCCCGACCCGACTCTCCCGGGGCTGGGACCCTCCCGGAAGAAACTCCCTTGCCTTTTCGTCTTTTTGACCGCTTCACAGCGCCCGCGTAGGACGCTCCACCTACGGAAGCGGAAGCGGAAGCGGGGGCCACGCCAGACTCCGGCTCTGCTCCCCCAGTTTTGTCTCGGTTTGCCAGCGGAGGCCGCGCCCTCTTCTCCGGGAGGAGTCTGTCGCTGATTGCGGCCATGCGGGCGTCCAAATACGTCCCGACCTGGGCCATGACCACTCGACAGATCTCCTCTGTTGAAGGGATAGAAGGGGTGGCATTGGCACGACCGTCTGTCCGTTCGCTGGTAGAGGGCAGCGCGGGGGGCCGCTCCTTCTCGTTACGTCGGGTTGGGGAGGGTGTAGGATTTCCCTGCTTCCGCAGCCCCTCCAGTTGGGCCTTGATTTCGGCCATCTCTTTTCGTAAGCCGGCCATTTCTGACCTTAGCCGGCTGTTGTCTGCTTGAAGCCGCGCCGTTTCCTCGGAAACGGTGCGTTTGCTGAGTACGGCAAACGCATCCGATATAGCGGACGCGGCATCTTTAAGGCACCGGATGTACCCACCCTTCAGGTTTTTAGAGGTGGCCGCTACTTTCTCAATGACAGCCACACTGTCTGCGACCTGCTGCCCAAGTTCTGTGTTGGCAGCGGCCTCCTCGGGATTCAGCGCAGGCGGCGAAGGAGTGCACTTCGAGTACCCTTGCCGGGTTCTGATTTGCATCTCCTGCACGTCTCTCTCCGCCTCGAGGCGCATCTCTTCATGCATGGCCCGTTTGTAGGCCTCTTTCGCTTTGGCCAGGCCAACATACTTCCCGGTAGAAGGGGGCCGACCTCGTCCTCGTCCTTTTGATGTCTGAGACGAGCCTTCGCTTGTGGCGGACGGGCAGGACTCGTCTCCATCATCCCCGCTGGATCCCGACTGGGGACTGGTGTGGAACCGTGGCCTCTTACGGGGGTTCCGCCACATGCGACCGCTTTTTGCAGGGCTAGCCGTGCCGGAAGGAACTAGCTCCTTTTCGGTGTTGGTCGGGTACGCCTCTGCGCCTTCGTCCCTATGCCCCAGTGCCTCCTCCTTGTCGCTATGTTGCGTCGGGGAGCTCGGTGATTTGCGTCCCCCCGCTACATCTCCAGGCTTGAAGGGAGTCTGCGTCCGTGAGCGCGCCTTTCCCTTCCCCCCCGGGCCAGCCCTCTGCGTCGGCAGGTCCTTCTTCTGGCGACTTGGGGAGGTCGCTGGCGACGAGAAGGTGGACCGCACCGTGTGCATACTGTCGTCAGTATCCGGTGCGGAATCCCCACGTTCGAGGATCCTCTCATCCAGCCGTGTGAGAAGGACCTGCGCGACCTTCATAGGCTCCTCTATCGCCTTGTTACGCCGCACGAAACGGCCATGGCGGCCGCGCGCTTGTCCGCCGCCCTCCTTCCTCGCCGGGATCTGGATCGCGGCGGAGTCCAGGTCTATGCATGGACTATCCTGGCCGACCCCTCGCAGCGGTGACCTCGCGAGGGACATGTGAGGGCGGAAAATTTCCTCCTCGTTCTCCACCGTTGGGAAGGTTGGAGAGGGTGGCGCAGCAGCTGCCTTCTCGTCCTCCCTGTCCCCTCCTCCGCGTAGCCTTAGAGCCAATCCATGCGCATCGGTGTCCATTAAACGTTTGCCATAGTTGTCTTTGCTTTCCGGTCCAGAGTGGTTTGCCCCCCCAGAATACGAAGGGCGGCGTGTCTCCACAGCGCGGGCACTTGCCCGTTCTGTGGTGACACGGAGGATTGGAACCTCCTGGGGTAGTTTCTTACGTTTTAGGCCACTCATATTTGCTATTGTTTAAAGGAGGTATGCCCCCCCTCTCTGACGTTGGGGACTGGGCTCCCCCCAGCCATGCATCCCATCGGCACGCCAGTCACACCTTAGGATTGGGGATTTTTATAGTGGTTTACTCCACGTGACCCGCCTCTCAGTGAGGAAGGTCCCCGGTCTGCTCAGTGCAGGTTACGGGTTGCCCGCCGGTGGCCGTAGCCACAACGTCGCGCCGGTGGCCGAAGCCACTATCGCCCGTGAGGCCGAGCTCCAGCTCCGTCCCGAGGGACCTGGCGTCTCACACTGTGCCCTCTGCTGGTTTCAGAGGGACACGCGGAGCCACACGTCGGGGTGCTGTTCTTTGTCTGGCCCCTCTCCTCAGGCCTGTCCGGTTTGGGAGGCCCTGTCCGGCATAGCCCTGAGGGTCATTGGGGCACGCAAGCCCCTTCACCACGGCAAGGTGACAGCACTTCGAAGGGGAACCTAACCTAACCTAACCTAACCTAACCTAACCTAACCTAACCTAACCTAACCTAACCTAACCTAACCTAACCTAACCTTTTTTTTTTTTTTTTTAACCCAGGAAAATCTTCATAGATTCGACACTGCGCCTCGGGGGAGACGCAGTGGATATGTCAGATTTCTACTGACTAAAAACCTGGGGTGTTCTTCGTTTCTGCATCAGGGTGGAGCCACGGGAACGCTCTTGCACACATCCGCGACTCCGCCAACAGTTGCCCGTTTGGGCCCATCTCTGGGGATTATAGTCCCTTTAACATCTTTCTTGGGAGTGTGCCCGAACACAAGACACACTCTCCGCCTCGGGGACCTCTGTCCTATGGGTAGCAGATGCCCCCGTGTCTGCCACCCGGAGGTCAAAATTATGGAGGCAGGCGGCGATCGTGCGCAGCACGCCTGCGACCAACACGGCGGGCGCGCATCGGGTCGGCGTCGACCCAGATCTCCCTTTCGCGCTCCGCCTTCTCCTTCTCGGATAAGACATGCTCGCAGTATTTGAGCACCGTCCGCCAGGCCGTTTCACTCGAGACCATCTTTTCTACCACAGCCTCCAGTGAAAGATCTTGTCCTAATCGGCCGAACAGTTCTTGCCGCTCGTCGCTCCACGCCGGACACTCAGCAAAGGTATGCTGGGCTGTGTCTGTGCCGGCTCCGCATTCATGACACTCCGGGGTTGGCTCTCTTCGCGCTATTTTGTGCAGGTAGCTGCCGAAGCAACCGTGCCCCGACAGTACCTGCGTCAGCCGGAATGTTAAAACCCCGGACTGTCTATCCACCCATTCCTTGAGGACTGGGCGGACCGCCTCTATAGTGCGGGTGCCGGCTCTCGGCTGTTCCAACCGTTGCCCCCACATCTGTACCGCCTGCTGCATGAGCTCCTTTTGGCGCTCCTTAACTTCACGAGGTGCTGGAAAGTTACCATGTTCTTGCGCCTCTTTGCGCCACCAGTATAGTGACGCAAGAACCCTCGCATTCAGATCCCATGGTAGCGATCCCGCCAGCACACACGCAGCATCCGTGCTTATTGTTCGGTACCCTCGTATCACTCTCTGAGCCATTGCCCTCTGTGGCCGACGCAATTGAGCAATATTGTCCCCGCTGAGTGCTTCCGCCCATACTGGGGCACCATAAAGCGCTATGGAGCGCACCACCCCTGTATATAGGCGTCGACATGACGCATTTGGCCCTCCCAAGTTCGGCAATATGCGTCCAAACGCAGCTGCGCTACCGAGTAGTCTGGGCGCCAAACGTTCAAAGTGCGCTTTAAAGTTCCATTTGCTGTCAAGCACAACGCCAAGGTAAAGCAGAGTTGGCTTGACAGCAATTGGGACTCCTCCCACCACAATCTCCGAACCAGCTGGAGGTGCTCTTCGCGCCCCGTGAAAACAAATTGCCTCTGACTTTGTCAGAGCCACTTCCAAACCCAGCCGCCGAATTCTGCTAACGCAGTGTGCGACGCCTGCCGTTGCCAGGATCGCTGCGTCACGGTAGCTCGGTCCCTGAGCCGTCACTAGCGTGTCATCAGCGTAACAGTATATGTTGACACCGTGCAAAAGAGCTCCCCGGATCACCCGATCGTATCCAATATTCCACAGGAGTGGACCTAGGACCGACCCCTGTGGAACTCCGCATGCCATCTCCTTTCTTCCCCACTCCTGATGTCCAGGCCAGGTGACAAACCTCTCTCACTGAGGTAGGCTTGTACGATGCGGAGCAGGTGTAGGGGAACCCGGTGATAGCGAAGCGCCTCTTTTATGGCCTCCCAGGGCAGGGTGTTAAAAGCGTTCGCAATATCAAGTGAGACCGCCAGGACGGTTTCGCCACGGGACACAGCCTCCTGTGCCATCGACTTTACCCGCTGGATAGCATCGACTGTTGAACGGCCGCCACGAAAGCCAAATTGACAATCAGCTAAATCGGGCCCCTCTCCTTCCAGGTGCTTGATGATGCGAGCTGCAATTATACGCTCAAAGAGCTTAGCCGCTTCATCAAGCAGGACTATAGGGCGATAGCCAGATGGGGACTCGGCTGGCCGACCTTCCTTCCGAAGTAGAACCAGCTTCCCGGACTTCCACTCTTTCGGGAAGCATCCCTGTTCCAGGCACGCAGTCAAGAGACGCAGCACCCTCGGCTCCAAAGCTTCCATGGCCAAGACCCAGGCACGACCCGGAATGCCGTCAGGCCCTGGGGCGGTGTTTTTGGCACGGAGCCGTGAGACTGCCCAACCAAGCTCTCCAGCACTAACCGGCGGAACGTTGTCCTCCACCCTTACCATCGCCGTTCGTGGTGCCATTACTGGCGGATCCTGGGATACTCTGTCCGGAAAGAGTGACTCAACCACGCGGGTCACGAATTCAGGCTGGAGCGTCTGGGTCAACGGAGGCGCCCAGGGCCGTAATTTGTTCCGGACGAGTTTGTATGGCCTTCCCCATGGGTCAGCATTGAGGGTCTCCAGGAATTCGGCACGACTCGCCTCAATCGCTTCCCCGATCGCCACAGAGAGCTTCAGTTTCCAGTCCTTGTAAACACTGTAAAGACGGCGCTCCTCGTCTTCGTCAGTTTGCCTTCGCCTTCTCTGTCGCATGTACCGGCGCCGTGCGGCTATGCAGCCCTCACGCAACTGCGCAATTTCGACGTTCCACCAGTACACGCTTTGTTTTGGTGGCAGACACTTAGCCCGGGGCATCGCTGCGTCACAGATCCGTGTCATGGACTCCCGGAGCCGGGCCGCTTCACTGTTGACCACCAATTCACCTTCCTGTGTAGGCAGCCAGGCCTCTATGATTGCTGCCTCCTCTAAGAGGTCCCGGTCAAGTTTAGTGAGGGCCCACCTTGGACCGCTTGCAGCTCGGTCGAGATTGTTCCGGGCGAGTGACACTGAGGAAATTTCGAACCGAATGTATCGGTGGTCAGATAACGTTTCGGTTCCCTCCAGGACTTCCCAACCGTGGACATCACGAGCCAGAGGGGAACTCGCGCAAGTGATGTCCACGATCGAGCCACCCTGTTGACGCACACACGTGTTTACTGAGCCTTGGTTAATAACTACGAGGCCTGTCGCAACCAACCACTCTGCAAGAGCTGCGCCCCTCGCATCCGTAGCCGGAGAGCCCCAAAGCGTGGATTTGGCGTTAAAGTCACCTGCAACGATTACGGGACTCGGGTGAAGCTGACTGACTCGAGCCCCAATAACATTTAGGAAATGCTCAAAAGCCACTAGAGGGCGGTTCGGGGAAAAGTAAACTCCCATAAACCAAACCTCGCCACATTGCGCCATCACGTAACCACTACCTTTTACGGCACCAGTCAACTGAGGACAGCCCGTCACCGTGCGCACGACCAGTGCCACCAGACCATCAACATCTCCTATCCAGTCATCCCGAGGAGGAATCGAATAGGGTTCCGCGACCACCGCAACACCGATTGTCCACTGTGCCAGAGATTGCAACAAGAGGTCCTGGGCCCTGGCACAGTGGTTGAGGTTCGCTTGTAAAATGCGTAGTGCCATATTCTATTCGACGGCCATATGATCCCCCTCTTCCGCACCCACGCACAGTGATGCAGATGGCTGGGTGGTCTGGGATGGGGCCCGAGGGCCAGTGCCAGCCTTCAACCTCGGCGTCTTCGGGCCCGGGGCTTTGCATGAGCCTAGCCTATGATCTGCCTTTTTCCCTGCAGCATCACAAACCACGCACTGTGGTGCTTCAACACAACCAGCCGCTAGATGGCCTGGCTTGCTGCACCGGTAGCACAGATTGCTACGATCGGTGGCACTCGCACATTGTGCCACTACGTGTCCCTTTTCAAGGCACTTGTAACAGCGCATGGGACGTGGGTCCAGGAGTTTGACTGCGGCACGAACCCAGCCCACCTGAAGCCGGCCGCGGTCAGCCTCTACTACTTTTTTAGCTGCGGCGACAGGGCAGCGGACCCATATTGTGCCAAGGCCGGTGTTATTCGTCCGGATTTCCCCAGCCTTGATTTGCCCCTCCTCGCAACCGCCAGCTTTTGCAACAGCAGCCGCAACCTCAGAGGACGACACTGAGTCATCCATTTGCGAAATGCGCAGCTCTACGCATTTTGTCGGTCTGGCGACCCGGACATCCTGCCCAAGTTTCTCAGCCAGCTGTCTGGCCAGAGAGTCGGCCTTTTCCCCACTATCGATACCCGGCACTTCAAGCACTCTGCCGCCGGTAGCCGCCCTTTTGAATTTTATTGCGCTGATGCCAAGGCCACTGAGGTCAACGCTTTCCTTTGCCTTTGAAAGCATTTGCGCGTACGTCACCCCTTTTTCTACCGCGGCAGGCTGTAGTGTCAGTACCACTGCCGCCGAGCGAGGGGGGCGTAGTTTACGCGGCTTCTGTCGCTTGGGATTCTGCTTTTGAGGCAGAGGCCGGGAAGCCGACTTGCGATTTTCCACTTTTTTGTTCTTCCTTCGGCCAACTACGATCCAGCCTTCATCCGTAGATGGTACTGAGGGTGACGGCTGAGGTGTTGGCGTCGCAGAAGGAGTAGCCGGGGGAACAAAGGCAACTGTCTTTGCCTTCGTCTTCTTCCCTTTCCCCTTTCCCTTCTTACCCTTTTGGGGCTCCTCCGTGAAGTTCGGGGGTCCTCTCTTCGCAGCCGTTGCGGTACTCGGCTTACCGGAAGGTACCGTTTGCGGCTTAGGAACAGGCGCAGACTCCTGCCCCGTTTGTCTTTTCCGGTCGGCGGCCAACGGAGGCCGCATTGGTTGGGCAGGCAGGATCCTACCCTCGAGCTCAAGAGCTCCCAGTCTCGCATCCAGCATGAGCCCCACCTGCACTGTTACGGCCCGCACCATATCATCTACGTTCGTAGAACCTGGACCGGCAGGTGTTGCAGTCTCTGTGAGTGGAGAGGAAGCCGGTGGCTGCCTCTCGGAGGGCTTTCGGATTTCGGATCTTAGCTGAGCCATTTCCTCGCGAAGCTCTGTTAACTCAGCACGCAGGCGGTCGTTTTGTGCCTGAAGTCGACGCGTCTCCTCAGTGGATGTGCGATCAATCAATACCTGAAAGGCATCTTTGATAGTCGCAACGGCGCCATTGAGGGTCCTTACGAAGGTACCCTTCAAGTTCCCTGATTTGGACGCAACCAGGGCTATGGCCGCCAAGCCGTCCTCTGCTCGTTTTGTGAGCGACGCTAAGGAGAGCTCGTCTTCCGCGCCTGACTGGTCCAAAGTCAGCCTGATCTTGCCGGTCTGAGGACGTGTCAGGAATGACTGTTGCAGATTGGCAGCCTCCTCTTCTGCTCTCAAACGGAGCTCCTCCCGCCTGAGGCGGTTCAGCTCCCGCTTTGCCAGGGCAAGGCCCATGTCGTGCGCCATGGTAGTTGGCCGAGGGTTGCCCTCCTCCAGTGAGCCACCGCTCCACGCTGAGTCCGACTCGGCGCCCGCATTGGGAGGACTATGGCTCCGGATGACGGGCCCATCAGTCGCTTCCGTCTCCTGCGACTCCTGCGCTTTTGTTTGGCTGCGCTGGGTGGGATTATCACCACTAGGTGAGCGCGATCTAAGCTGGATGCGTTCGACCAAAACAATGGGTGTTTGGAGAAGTGGATCGGTCCTCTCTCCAGGGCCGGTTTTACGCCCACCTCCTTTGGCCCTTCTGCCTCTCTTGGCAGCGCCTATCGGGGGTCGCACGACTTCCAATTCGCTCTCTGAGCCGGAAGACAGCGCCAACTCATTCGCGGGTCGTTTGTCGGGCCTCAAGCGCCAGAACTTCCGGCCCATGCCTGAGGTCGAGGGCTCCGCTTGCGCCTTTGGAGGACACCTCTCCACTGAACCCTCCGAGTCGCCGGTGTTGGCCTCTCCCTCGCCCAACAGGTCGCGGCCGTCCAACCTTGAGGGGGAGAAGAACTCCTCTCTCTCAGGAGACTGGGTCGCCTCCACTCCGCGGGTGCCCGCACTCCTCCCGGTAAAAACCCTCGTCCGGTTTGGAGTGGCAGGACGCACGAACTGCCTGCGCCCTGAGAGCACAGGTGCATCCTCCTCCCTCGTTGCGGTATCGGGCGCGGGGTAGCGTATATAGCGCCCAAGCGCGTCCCGCATTGGGCGGTACTCCGCTGGTAGGGGCTTAGGAGATGGCAGGGCAAGGCCGGGCGAGGACAGGGTACCCGCCGCCTCCTCGCTGACCATGTCACCTCCTCCGCGTGCAGGTTTCGGTGAAAGGATCGCAGCATCCTCCTTGTCTCCTCCTCCACGTAGCCTAAGCAACAAATCCAATTCGTGAGCATCGGTATCAGTTGAACGTTTGCCAGAGTCGTTTGTGTACATCCTAGAGTGGTGTGCCCCCCCAGAATACGAAGGGCGGCGTGTCTCCACAGCGCGGGCACTTGCCCGTTCTGTGGTGGCACGGAGGATTGGAACCTCCTGGGGTAGTTTTATACGTTGTAGGCCACTCATGTTCGCTATTGTTTTAAGGAGGTATGCCCCCCCTCTCTGACGTTGGGGACTGGGCTCCCCCCAGCCATGCATCCCATCGGCACGCCAGTCACACCTTAGGATTGGGGATTTTTATAGTGGTTTACTCCACGTGACCCGCCTCTCAGTGAGGAAGGTCCCCGGTCTGCTCAGTGCAGGTTACGGGTTGCCCGCCGGTGGCCGTAGCCACAACGTCGCGCCGGTGGCCGAAGCCACTATCGCCCGTGAGGCCGAGCTCCAGCTCCGTCCCGAGGGACCTGGCGTCTCACACTGTGCCCTCTGCTGGTTTCAGAGGGACACGCGGAGCCACACGTCGGGGTGCTGTTCTTTGTCTGGCCCCTCTCCTCAGGCCTGTCCGGTTTGGGAGGCCCTGTCCGGCATAGCCCTGAGGGTCATTGGGGCACGCAAGCCCCTTCACCACGGCAAGGTGACAGCACTTCGAAGGGGAACCTAACCCGAACCTAACCTAACCTAACCTTTTTTTTTTTTTTTTTTTTTTTTTTACGAGGGGAAATGCGTTACGCATCCCGTCCTTGAGGTGTTGCAATAAGGACGGGTATGTGGGACTCCTGGTCTCCAGTCTACCCACTAAAACCCCTCGGTCTGACCTCGCTCCGCCTGGTGTGGGGCTACGGGGACGCTTGGCGCTTACCGCGGCACCCACGTGCGGCGTCTTGCCCTTTTTGGGCCCGGCTCTGCGGGCTTCTGAGCCCGCTCCCTCTCGCCTACAGGGGACCTCACCCAAGGCCACCTTTCCACCTCGGGACGCTTTCTCGTCGGGCAACCAATCTCCCGATCAGCTGCCCGAGGTCCCGGTTAGGGCGGTATTTGGCGGCGGTCATAGGCGGCCCGCCTTCGCCCTACTCTCCTTCGGCGAGTGGGTGGTGCGAGGGGGTCGTCCTCTCGCTCCCTCTCCGCCGCCTCCTTTTGGGACATGACGGCGTTGCAGAATGCAACCACCGCCTCCCACGCGTCCCTGCTGCGTGTCATTACCCCGACCATGACTGGCAGCGAGAGGTCCGCCCCGATGGCCGCGATCAGTTGTGATCGCGGTACTTGCCATGCGGGGCACACGGCGCGGGTGTGCTGCGCCGTGTCCTCATCTCCACCCGTGCAGTGTTTGCACACTGTGGTGTCCTCGCGGTGGGCCACCTGACACAGGTATTTGCCGAAGCATCCGTGCCCGGTGAGTATCTGTGTCAGGTGGAAAGTCGTCTCGCCGAAATCGCGGCCCAGCCAGTCCCTGAGGACCGGACGTATGGCGCCCACCACCTCCCGGCTTGCGCTTGGGGCCTGCAGCCTTTCATCCCACTTCCTGAGGAGATCACCCCTGGCTTCGTCCCTCCAGAGCTTGATCTCCTCCGGAAGTGGACGATTGCCCTCCGCTCGCACTGCTGCTACTTGCCAGTATACCGCCGCAAGGACCTCGGCTTCGAGGTCCCACGGCGGGCTACCTGCCAGCAGGGTTGCCGCTTCAAACGAGACCGTCCTGTACGCTCGGATGGCCCTGGTCGCTATTACCCGTTGGGGTCTGCGCAACTGGGCCACGTTCCGAGCGTTCAGGGCCTCCGCCCATATGGGAGCCCCGTACATCGCCATAGAGCGTACAACCCCCTGGTACAGGCGGCGGCATGTGCTGCCCGGCCCTCCGATATTCGGGAGTAGCCCCCCGAGTGCTCCGGCTGCGGCCACCAGCTTTGGCGCTTTGCGGGAGAAATGCTCCGTGAAGCTCCATCGCCCATCGAGGACAATACCTAGGTATCGCAGCGTCGACTCGATGGCGATGGAGGTGCCCCCTATGACGATCGCCATACCGGGAGGCGGCGCGTTTCGAGGCCCATGGAAGAAGAGGGCCTCCGACTTGTTTAGGGCCACTTCGAGCCCCAGGGCCCTAATACGGCTCACCACGTGGGCAACCCCCGCTGTGGCAAGGAGCACGGCTTGTCTGTGGGTGCTCCCGTTTGCGGTGACGAGAGTGTCGTCAGCGTAGCAGATTACGCCGACGCCCCGCAGGTTGGTACCGCGGAGCACCCAGTCGTATCCGATGTTCCACAGGAGTGGTCCAAGGACCGACCCCTGTGGAACACCGCATGTGACCCTCCGATTTCCCCATCCGTTTTGGACCGGATAGATGATGGCCCGGTCCCGGAAGTAGTCCCCTACTATGTTCTGCAGGTACCGGGGCACTCCGTGGTACTGCAGCGCTGCCTTGACTGTCTCAAAGGGCAGGGTGTTGAAGGCATTCGCTATGTCAAGCGACACGGCCAACATCACTCCGCCCTGCGAGACAGCCTCCTCGGCGAGGACCCTCAGTTGCGCAATTGCGTCTATCGTCGACCTTTCCCGCCGGAAGCCGTACTGGCAGTCGTGCAGGTCGGGTCCTACCTCCTCGAGGTGCTTGACGAGACGGGCAGCGATAACCCGTTCGAAAAGCTTGCCCATCTCGTCAAGCAGGACGATGGGGCGGTAGGCCGACGGCGACTCTGCCGGGCGCCCGTCCTTCTGAAGGAGGACGAGCTTACCCGTCTTCCAGCTTCGCGGGAACTGACCTCGGTCGAGACATGCGCTAAAGAGGGTCCTCACCCTCTCCTCCAGCTCTTCTGCCGCAAGCGCGAGCACCACGATGCGCCCAGGCACGCCATCGGGTCCGGGAGCGCCGTTTTTCAGTTTGAGCCTGGCTATTGCGGCCCCAAGCTCTGCCTCTGTCACAGGAGGCACTACGTCCTCGCTTCTCGCCGGGTTTCCACCCATCGCCGGTGGACGCCATGCCTCTCTCTCGGGGAACAGGCCGGAGAGGACCCGCTCTAGGAGGAGGGGCTCGAGACTACTGGTCAGCGGGGGGGCCCATGGCCGGAGTTTTGCCCTTACAGTTTTGTAAGGGCGCCCCCATGGGTGTAAGTCCAGCGTCTCCAGCCACTCCTTCCACGCGGCCTCCTTCGCCCGTGCAATGTCCGCCTGGAGCTGGTGGCATTTTTCTCGGTAGGCAGCGTAAAGCGCCTCCTCCCTGACGGGGTCGCGCATCCTTCTCCGCCTGCTCCTGGTGTACTGGCGGCGCGCCGCCGTGCACTCGCTCCGTGAGACGCGGATCTCCTCGCGCCACCAGTACACGCGACGACGAGGCGGGGCTGGCCTCGCGCGGGGCATAGCGGCATCGCAAATCCGGTGCGTGGCGGCAACCTGCTGCTCCGTCTCGACATCGATGTCGCCTATGGGCCCAGCTCCGACCTGCCACGACTCCACCAGGACTGCCTCTTGGGCCATCTCCCTGTCCAGTTGCCCCAGCCGCCACCGCGGCCCTTCCCCTGCAGGGGGTCGGTTCTCGCTCCTTGGGGTGAGGGGGAACGTGGAGACCTCGAAACGGATGTAGCGATGGTCCGAGAGCGTCTCCACGTCCGTCATCACTTTCCAGCCTGAAACACGTCGTGCGAGGGCGGGGCTGGCCAATGTTATGTCCACAATTGAGCCTCCCCGCTGTCGCACGCACGTGTTCGTTGACCCCCTGTTGAGGATCAGCAGCCCCACTTCGACCGCCCATTCCTCCAGCGCCTGCCCTCGCGCGTCAGTCGCTGGAGATCCCCACGCCGTGGACTTAGCGTTGAAGTCTCCAGCGACCAGCAGCTGCACAGGGCGATTTTCGCCAAACAGGGAACCCACCTCGTCAAGAAAGGACTCGAACTCGGTGAGGCTCCTGTTTGGCGAAAAATAGGTCCCAACGACCATTGTGTCCCCCAGGTGTGTCGACACAAAACCACGCCCCTTGGTGACGTCTCGGTGGGGCGCGGATCCTGCTTGCGGCTGCGTGACCACTGCCACCAGTCCGTCTCTATCCCCCACCCAGTTTTCCCTGGAGGGGACTGAGTACGGCTCGGCCACGACTGCGATTTGTATCAACCACTCCGCCATGCTCTGGAGCAGAAGGTCCTGAGCTCTGGCGGAGTGGTTTATGTTCGCCTGTAGGTATTGGGTGGCCATTACTAGTCAGTGGCCATCCGATCCTCCTCGACCCTGGGTTCAGGTGGGTGACTAGGCTGCGATGTGGCTTCGGACCTGTCGGCAGCAGTCCTCTTTCTTTTGGGTGGGTTGCATGAAACGCTTCCCACCCTGTGGCCCGCGGGGGCGCCCGCCTCCGCGCACAGCGCGCAATGTGCGGCAGCGTTGCAATCGCGGGCGATATGGCCCGACCCGCTGCACCGATAGCAAAGGAGGCTGCGGTCTACCTCAGACTTGCACGCGGCGCGCACGTGCCCCACTTCCATGCATCGGAAGCATCGTATGGGCCGGGCGTCGAGCAACGTCACCTGCGCCGACACCCACCCCACGCGGAGACGTCCGGCCTGAGCCACCTTTTTTGCAGCCGCAATAGGGCATCGCAGCCACACAGTGCCCAGTCCCGAGGGGCCAAGCGTCACTTCGCCAGCCTTGACGTCTTCCGCCGCGCAACCGCCCTCTCGTGCAACCGCCGCGACCACCTCCGGAGATGTCACCGAGTCATCCAGGCCCGAGATGCGCATCTCCGCACATCTAGTGGGCCTGGAGATCCGGACCACGGCGGGATCCATCACCTCCCTGAGTTTTTGGGCAAGGGCGTCGGCCTTTTCGCCACTCTCGCCGCCGGGAATCTCGAATATACGGGCATTCGTCGCGGTACGTCGGACCCGAACACCCGAGATCCCCAGCGCATCGAGGTCTACCCGCTTTTTGGCCTCCCCGATGATGGACGCGTAGCTATCTCTTTCGCTAGTGTCCGCCTTGGGCTCCACTAGCGTAAACACTACCGCCGTTGACCGGGGGAGGCGCAGCCTCCGGGCCTTCTTTTTTGGGGCTGCCTGGCTTGTAGGGCCGTCCCTCTGCTTCTTCCTTGTTGTTTTTTACCCTTTACCGTTGTCCAGGGCTCTTCCAACGCTGCAGGCGCAGGCGCAGGCGCTGTTGCTTCCCGACCCGACTCTCCCGGGGCTGGGACCCTCCCGGAAGAAACTCCTTTGCCTTTTCGTCTTTTTGACCGCTTCACAGCGCCCGCGTAGGACGCTCCACCTACGGAAGCGGAAGCGGAAGCGGGGGCCACGCCAGACTCCGGCTCTGCTCCCCCAGTTTTGTCTCGGTTTGCCAGCGGAGGCCGCGCCCTCTTCTCCGGGAGGAGTCTGTCGCTGATTGCGGCCATGCGGGCGTCCAAATACGTCCCGACCTGGGCCATGACCACTCGACAGATCTCCTCTGTTAAAGGGATAGAAGGGGTGGCATTGGCACGACCGTCTGTCCGTTCGCTGGTAGAGGGCAGCGCGGGGGGCCGCTCCTTCTCGTTACGTCGGGTTGGGGAGGGTGTAGGATTTCCCTGCTTCCGCAGCCCCTCCAGTTGGGCCTTGATTTCGGCCATCTCTTTTCGTAAGCCGGCCATTTCTGACCTTAGCCGGCTGTTGTCTGCTTGAAGCCGCGCCGTTTCCTCGGAAACGGTGCGTTTGCTGAGTACGGCAAACGCATCCGATATAGCGGACGCGGCATCTTTAAGGCACCGGATGTACCCACCCTTCAGGTTTTTAGAGGTGGCCGCTACTTTCTCAATGACAGCCACACTGTCTGCGACCTGCTGCCCAAGTTCTGTGTTGGCAGCGGCCTCCTCGGGATTCAGCGCAGGCGGCGAAGGAGTGCACTTCGAGTACCCTTGCCGGGTTCTGATTTGCATCTCCTGCACGTCTCTCTCCGCCTCGAGGCGCATCTCTTCATGCATGGCCCGTTTGTAGGCCTCTTTCGCTTTGGCCAGGCCAACATACTTCCCGGTAGAAGGGGGCCGACCTCGTCCTCGTCCTTTTGATGTCTGAGACGAGCCTTCGCTTGTGGCGGACGGGCAGGACTCGTCTCCATCATCCCCGCTGGATCCCGACTGGGGACTGGTGTGGAACCGTGGCCTCTTACGGGGGTTCCGCCACATGCGACCGCTTTTTGCAGGGCTAGCCGTGCCGGAAGGAACTAGCTCCTTTTCGGTGTTGGTCGGGTACGCCTCTGCGCCTTCGTCCCTATGCCCCAGTGCCTCCTCCTTGTCGCTATGTTGCGTCGGGGAGCTCGGTGATTTGCGTCCCCCCGCTACATCTCCAGGCTTGAAGGGAGTCTGCGTCCGTGAGCGCGCCTTTCCCTTCCCCCCCGGGCCAGCCCTCTGCGTCGGCAGGTCCTTCTTCTGGCGACTTGGGGAGGTCGCTGGCGACGAGAAGGTGGACCGCACCGTGTGCATACTGTCGTCAGTATCCGGTGCGGAATCCCCACGTGCGAGGATCCCCTCATCCAGCCGTGTGAGAAGGACCTGCGCGACCTTCATAGGCTCCTCTATCGCCTTGTTACGCCGCACGAAACGGCCATGGCGGCCGCGCGCTGGGCCACCGCCCTCCTTCCTCGCCGGGATCTGGATCGCGGCGGAGTCCAGGTCTATGCATGGACTATCCTGGCCGACCCCTCGCAGCGGTGACCGCGCGAGGGACATGTGAGGGCGGAAAATTTCCTCCTCGTTCTCCACCGTTGGGAAGGTTGGAGAGGGTGGCGCAGCAGCTGCCTTCTCGTCCTCCCTGTCCCCTCCTCCGCGTATCCTTAGAGCCAATCCATGCGCATCGGTGTCCATTAAACGTTTGCCAGAGTCGTCTTTGCTTTCCAGTCCAGAGTGGTGTGCCCCCCCAGAATACGAAGGGCGGCGTGTCTCCACAGCGCGGGCGCTTGCCCGTTCTGTGGTGACACGGAGGATTGGAACCTCCTGGGGTAGTTTCTTACGTTTTAGGCCACTCATATTTGCTATTGTTTAAAGGAGGTATGCCCCCCCTCTCTGACGTTAGGGGCTGGGCTCCCCCCAGCCATGCATCCCATCGGCACGCCAGTCACACCTTAGGATTGGGGATTTTTATAGTGGTTTACTCCACGTGACCCGCCTCTCAGTGAGGAAGGTCCCCGGTCTGCTCAGTGCAGGTTACGGGTTGCCCGCCGGTGGCCGTAGCCACAACGTCGCGCCGGTGGCCGAAGCCACTATCGCCCGTGAGGCCGAGCTCCAGCTCCGTCCCGAGGGACCTGGCGTCTCACACTGTGCCCTCTGCTGGTTTCAGAGGGACACGCGGAGCCACACGTCGGGGTGCTGTTCTTTGTCTGGCCCCTCTCCTCAGGCCTGTCCGGTTTGGGAGGCCCTGTCCGGCATAGCCCTGAGGGTCATTGGGGCACGCAAGCCCCTTCACCACGGCAAGGTGACAGCACTTCGAAGGGGAACCTAACCTTTTTTTTTTTTTTTTTTTTTTTTTAACGTGGGGGAAATGCCTTATGCATACCCGTCCTCTCAGGGGGGCGAGGACGGGTTATGTCGGACTCGCACCGACTAAAACCTACCACGAAATACCGCCAAAACGCAAGAGACGGGGTTACGGGAACGCTACCGCACACAACCGCGACCCCGCCAGCGGCAGCCACACAACGGCGGCCCCTTCTCAAATATCTCCTCCTCGTTGGACGCACCAGATGTTAGGGCACGTCCTCCTCTCCTCGGCCCCCATCCAGTAGAGTGACGAACCCCCCCCGGGTCCGACACATGGAGGCCATGGGCACCGGGAAGGGAAATCCAACCCAGCACCCCACAGCTCAACTTTTCATGCGGGCAATGGGCTCTCGACCCTATTCCCGCAGACTCACTGAGGCGGCATCATACGGCCCGCAAAGGCCATTCGACGCCGGCCTGGTCTCCTCCTTCGCTGCGGCAGAGCATTGGCGTCATCCTCACGCTCTCTCTCCGCCGCCTCTTTTTGAGCCATTACGACCTCACTGAAGGCCGCCACTGCCGCCCAGGCCTCCTCACTGCCAGCCATCATCTCCACCACCACTGGCAGGGAGAGATCCGCACCAATGACCGCGGACAGAGCTGCGCGTGGCTCCGCCCAGGCAGGGCACTCAACGCGCGTATGCTGTGCTGTGTCCACGGTCCCTCCATCGCAATGGTGACACCTCGTGGTTGCCTCCCTGCCCAACACCTCACACAGGTACTTGCCGAAGCAACCATGCCCGGTCAAGAGCTGCGTGAGGCGGAAGGTGGGTGCGCCGTGCTTGCGTCCGACCCACTCTTTAAGAATAGGCCGAACAGCGGCTACAAGATCTTCACTAGGCCCCGGGAGACCTAGCCTTTCTTCCCACCTTCCAAAGAGGACACCACGGGCTTCCTCACGCCACTGCCGGACCTCCTGCGGATGAGGCCAGTTCTGGCCCTCCCTGGCTGCCAGCATCCTCCGATACACCAAAGAATGGACCTCGGCTTCAAGGTCCCACGGCGGACTGCCAGCAATCAGACTGGCTCCTACGAAAGAGACAGTACGGTACGCTCTCGCTGCTCTGAGCACAATCGCACGCTGCGGACGTCGCAGAAGATCAACATTGTGTGGGCTCAGGGCATCTGCCCATATCGGCGCCCCATAGAGCGCCATTGTACGCACCACCCCTGCGTAAAGGCGGCGACAAACTCCGCCTGGTCCTCCTATATTTGGCAGGATCCGCCCGAGCGCTCCGGCAGCAGCCACCAACTTAGGGGCCAAGCGCCGGAAGTGCTCCTGGAACTTCCATCTGCCGTCGAGGACAAGTCCCAGGTACTTCATTGTCGACCCGACGGCAATGGTAGCTCCTCCTACCGTCAATGTTGCTCCCGGTGGTGGCGCATTTCGAGGCCCGTGGAAGACTAGGGCCTCAGATTTGTGAAGGGCCACCTCCAGGCCCAACGCACGGATCCTCTGGACCACATGTGCCACGCCAGCCGTAGCGAGATAGGCTGCCTCCCGGTATGTGCTACCACGGGCCGACACAAGAGTATCGTCAGCGTAACAGGTTACGCTGACCCCCCGCAAAGTGGCCCCGCGCAGCACCCAGTCGTAACCGATGTTCCACAGGAGCGGCCCTAATACCGAACCCTGTGGAACACCGCACGACATGGCCCTCCTTCCCCAGCCATCCTTAGTCGGATAGGCGACCTCCCTCCCTGCAAAGTAGTCAGCAATCGTTTGCTGTAGGTACCTTGGCACATTGTGGTACCGCAGTGCCGACTTGATAGTTTCCCAGGGCAGGGTATTGAAGGCGTTGGAGATATCCAGAGACACTGCCATCAATACCCCGCCCTGCGAAATTTCCTCCTCAGCGAGACGCCTGACGCGGGCGATCGCGTCAAGAGTCGAGCGACCTTGCCGAAACCCGAACTGCCACTCACTCAAACCCGGCTCCATACACCTGGTGAGACGCGCAGCAAGCACACGCTCAAAGAGCTTGCTGATCTCACCAAGGAGCACAATGGGGCGATAGGCCGACGGCTGATCGGGCGGGCGCCCCTCCTTTCGAAGGAGCACCAACCTACCCGTTTTCCACCTTTGCGGAAATCGCCCCTGCTCCAGGCAAGCGGTGAAAATGGCCCTGACCCTGTCGCCAATCTCACCCAACGCAATTGCCAAGGCACGGCCCGGCACCCCGTCAAGACCAGGCGCCGTCTTCCTAGAACGCATTCTTAATACAGCGATCTCGAGTTCCGCCTCAGATACCGGCGGCACCTCCTCCTCAAAGTCCTGCGGTGCGACAATGGTAGCCATTAACGGCGGCACAAACTCCCCTCGCTCCGGGAAAAGCGCACCTACGACTTGATCCAGAAGATCTGGCTGAAGACTACTGGTTAATGGAGGAGCCCAAGGCCGCAACTTTTGCCTTATGACACGATACGGCCTCCCCCACGGATCTCTGTCCAGAGTCTCCAACCACTCCTTCCAAGACGCCTCCTTGGCCTGTGCTATGGCTGCTTGCAGCGTTTTACAAGCGACCCTGTATGAATCGTACAGAGCGTCCTCCTGCTGCTGTTCGCGCACCCTTCTCCTCCTGTACCTTGCATACTGGCGGCGCGCAGCCACGCAAGCGTTCCGCAATTGGCGGATTTCCGGGCGCCACCAGTACACTTGCCGCCTTGGGGAGGCTGGTTTTGCCCTAGGCATAGCCGCATCACAGATGCGCGTCAGTGCAATGGCAAGCTGCTCGGCCTGCTGGTCAACCTGGTCCTCCATATCCGCATTAGTCCCCCAGGATTCGACGATAGCCGCTTCCTTGGCAAGTTGTCGGTCAAGTTTACTCAACACCCAACGTGGGCCATCCTCAGGCCGACTTCCCTCCAAGGGAGGAGTGGGGGCCGCAGATATGCTAAACCGGATATATCGGTGATCCGAAAGGGTCTCCTCACTAGTTTCCACCCTCCAGTCTAGAACACGGCGGGCCAGGGCGTGGGACGCGAACGTTACGTCCACGATCGATTCGCCCTGCCGCCGCACGCACGTGCTCTCCGAACCCTGGTTCAGGATCACCAACTCCTGTGCCACCGCCCACTCCTCCAGCACCTCACCACGTGGATCAGTCCCGAGGCACCCCCACGCCGTAGACTTGGCATTAAAGTCACCGGCAACCAAAATTGGTGTTGGACGTATCTGTCCTATAAGACCTCCAACCTCCGCTAGCATCTGTTCAAAATCAGCCAAGCTGCGGCTGGGGGGATAATAAATCCCGATAACGGCCAGACCAGCCATACATACTAGCACGTAACCGACACCCCTTGAAACTCTGTCATAAGGCAGTATGCTTCCCGTCGAAACAATGACAGCCACGCCATCCTCCTCATCAGATTGCCAGCCAATCCCAGTAGGAACAAAATAAGGCTCCGAAACTACCGCCACTTGTATTTGCCACTCGGCTATAGACTGGACTAAAAGGTCCTGAGCCCTAGCCGAGTGGTTGATGTTGGCTTGCAGAAACTGTAAGGCCATTATTGAATAGTTTCCATTGGCTCCTCCTGTCTACTCGGCTGCGACAGCTGACCGGATAGCGACCCTACCGCCGCCTCCGTTATCGCCACCTTGGCCCCTTGAGAGTAGCTGGGGCATTCCTTGCTACCGATGGAATGCCCTGCTGGCTTACCAGCTGCCACGCATAGTGCACAGCTCGCCTCAGCAGCAGGACACTCACGCGCCTTATGGCCGCATTCCCCACAGCGGAAACAGATATTACTGCGGTCCACCGACCCAGTGCACTTGGCCCCCACGTGGCCTGCTTCTAGGCACCTGTAGCAGCGAAAGGGCCTAGGCTCAAGTAGCACCACACGCGCCGAAACCCAACCCACTGTAACTCGACCTACCTCCACAAGCTTCTTAGCCACTACGACGGGGCAATTAAGCCAAAGCGACCCCATGCCACTCGGGCCACGGGATATTACGCCTGGCCTAATTGCGTCAGTGCCGCATCCTCCTTCCCTAGCTACTGCTGCTACCACCTCCTCAACAGCGATGGAGTCATCGAGCCCCAAGACTCGTACTTCAGCGCACTTCACGGGGCGATGGACCTGCACTACGTCACTGTCTAAAACTTCGCGAAGCTTTTCTGCCAGAGCATCAGCAGCCTTCTCGGCATTTTCAGTGCCAGGAGGAATCTCCAGCATCCGTGCTCCAGTGACCGTCGTCCGGAAACGCACCTGGGTAAGGCCAACCTCGTGAAGCTTTATGCGGCTCTTGGCCTCCGCCAAGAGCGTTTCATATTTGTGGCCACCTTCAACGGCCCCCGGCTTCAAAGTGAGCGTAACTGCCGCCGTACGAGGAGGGCGAAGCTTGGGTGCCTTCCCTTGAACACTAGGAGGCGGCCCGCTCTTACCTACCACCACTTTTCTTCTGGTCTTCCTTCCAACTACCGTAGCCCAAGAGTTGTCTCCAGGTGCACCCTCCACTACCAGTTCAGGCCCTTGAGGTTGTGACTGTGGCTGAGGCTTACGGGCTGAAATTGCCGCCATCGTCCGCTTCTTCCTCCTGCGCTTATTGCCCCTTTTCCCTGCTACCATCCTAGGGGCTCCAGCGACAGCCTTACCAGCTACTGGTTTTGCAGGCAAAGACCCCGAAGCAGCAGTAGAAGCCTGAGGGACTCTCAGCCTGTCAGCAGCCAACGAAGGACGCGATGCCGGCGTTACGAGATCCGCCAGCCTAGCATCAAACCGCGCATTTACTATCGCACCCACTTGCGCAATCAGCTCCTGCTTGAACTTCTCCATGTATGCCTGCACACCCTCAAGCATACCATGTCCACCGTCCCCTGACGTGGACAAGGGCACTGGGCTAGAACGCTGATTGCGCACCTCGGTCCTGAGCAGCTCGAAATCTTTCCGGATTCCAACCAGTTCCGCTCGCAAGCGATCGTTCTCAGCCTGCAGCCTCCTTGACTCGTCTGATTGTGACCTTCCAGCCAACTCCAGAACTGCCTCCTTGATTGACTCAGCAGCGTCCTTCAAATCACGCACAAAAGTGCCTTTAAGGTTCTTGGACTTCGCAGCAATAGAGGTGATTAACTCCACACTATCCAACACTCTATCACTCAGCTCCGAAGCCACAGCCTCACCACACTTTGATGGCTGTGAAAGAACCGCCTCTCGTGCATGACGCGCTCTGGTACACCTTTCCATCAGATCTTTCTCCGCGGCAATCCTTAGCTCCTCCTGTGCAGCAGCATTCAAAGCCTCCTTGGCTTTAGCTAGGCCCACATACTGCCCTGTCGTAGGGGGACGACCCCTTCCACGCACAGCTGGTACCAGCCCTGCTTCTGCCTCCTCGCCTGACTCACCAGACAACTGTGAGCAACTTCCACCGACTCTCTGCCTCTTAGCGCCTTGACTCTTTTTCTTATAGCGGCCTGCAGCCCCCCTGATCGTAGCAGTGCAACGCACTGCTTCCGAGTTCTCCGCCTCCGTTTCCTCCAACTCCACGACCTCCTGATCTACGTCACACGCAGCAGGTACCTCCTCACCACTTTCACTTAAAACTATAGCACTTAATCCTAGGTTTTTGGAACTTGACATTTCTGATCCCACGAGTATGGGGGAAAAAATCAGTCCACCCAGGCAGTGCCCCCTGTACCTGGGTAACCCTAAATACATCTGTGATTTCGGGCGGTTTCACAGGAAACTTAACCTAGCGCGGGCCGGCCAATTAAGGCAAGCCCTCCGGTCCGCAGCGCCACCCGTACCCCATTAACGCCTGAACTGGGGATCGTTGGAATGACACTGCGGGTTCCGGGATTCAAGGCGAGCTGGCGTAAACTCCCCTCATTGGTAGCTTCCCAACAGGAAGCCACCACCATCCTCCCGATGTATCGGGTCACCTTCACCTCAGAGTCACGTCTGCACAGTCCTCTGCTCTGCAGAGGAGCGCAGAGTCACCACCACGAGGCCTCCTAAAGGCCCGTCCATCCCAAACGGCAGGCTCTAACAAGCCCCCCGCCGGGATGTGCTGCTCTTCGTCTGGCTCCTCCCCCCTCGCCTTCCCGGTATGGGTAACCCTGTCCGGTATAGCCTCGGGGATCACAGGAGCACGCAAGCCCCCCCACCACGACAAGGTGGCAGCACGTCGGGGGGGAGGGGAACCTAACCTAACCTAACCTAACCTAACCTAACCTAACCTAACCTAACCTAACCTAACCTAACCTAACCTAACCTTTTTTTTTTTTTTTTTTTTTTTATCGTCAGAAAATGCTTTTACGCATACCCGGTCTTGTAGAGGGAGACCGGGTTATGCAGGACTCAGCGGGTGTATATTGCCCGTAATACCTGCTAAAAACTGACGTTGGCCGCCTCGCTGACTTTAGGTGGGAACACGGGACCACTTGCGTATTCTCCGCGAACCCACCAGCAGCTTTATTGACTAGAAACGGGGGAGAGATCACACTTCTCCCCCCGCTAACTTCGCTGAAACGCGCTTTGCTTGGCTTCCACGCGCTTCCCCCTCGAGGGACCAAGCTAGGTGCGACAGAAACCCTCCATCTCTGCCGCCCGCTACCCTATTTAGGGTGGAAGGTCGCGCTCATGCGCGGCGCGCCTTCTTCCCACTCTTCGCCGGCGAATGGAGTGCACTTCCGCCGCAATCTCCCTTTCGCGCTCGTTGCTCTCTTTCTGCGTCATCACTTCCTCGCAGAAAGAGAGCATCGCCTGCCACGCCGTGTCTTGCCTTACCATGGCAGCAACCACTGCCGGCAAGGACAGATCCGCCCCTACCCCAGACACGAGCGCTGTCCGCTGCGCGCTCCATGCTGGACACACTTCCAAAGTGTGCTGAGCCGTGTCCCGGTCTGCTCCACATTCGTGGCATTCAGGGGTTGGTTCCCGACCCGCGATCTTCCACAGATACTGGCCGAAGCAGCCGTGCCCCGACAGCATCTGTGTCAAACGGAAGGTCAGGACCCCGTGTTGCCTTTCCACCCACTCTTTAAGGACCGGGCGGATGGCTTCTATTGTGCGGGAGCCAGCTGTTGGTCGTTCCAGGCGTAGCTCCCAGACTCCCATCGCGTCGTTGATGAGATCAGCGCGTCGAGCCTCAATCTCAGAGGGAGCCGGCCAGTGGTCCCGCTCCCATGCCGCTGCTCGCCAGAAGAAAAGTTCTGCCAGGACTTTAGCCTCCAGGTCCCAGGGTAGGGATCCGGCCATGACGCACGCTGCGTCGGTGGATACGGTGCGGTATCCACGCACCATCCTCAGCGCCATTGCTCTCTGTGACCTTCGTAGGTGGGCTGTACACTTTCTGCCGATGGCACCAGCCCAAACGGGTGCTCCATAGAGGGCTATAGAGCGCACTACTCCCGTGTATAAACGGCGGCACGGAGCCTTGGGCCCTCCCAAATTTTTAAGTAGACGGCCAAGGGCCGCCGAAACGTTTAACAGTTTTGGGGCCAGCCGCTCAAAATGAGCTTGAAAATTCCATTTGCTGTCAAGCACCACTCCAAGATATTGCAGAGTAGGCTTGACAGCAATAGGGACCCCACCGACAGTTATTTGGGCACCCGTTGGAGGTGCTTTCCGACGCCCGTAAAAACAGATTGCTTCCGATTTTTGGAGAGCCACCTCCAACCCTAACCGTCTGATGCGGCCTACGACCTGGGCAACACCTGCCGTGGCCAGAATGGCCGCGTCGCGATAGCTGGGTCCCTTGGCCATCACCAACGTGTCGTCAGCGTAGCAAAATACGTCAACTCCACGAGGGTTTTCCCCCCGCAAGACCCAGTCATATCCGACATTCCAGAGAAGTGGCCCTAAAACCGACCCCTGAGGAACGCCGCACTCCATCCGTTTCCGGCCCCACGTGCACTGCCCAGGCCACTCCACAAACCGGTCGCTCAGATAGGCCCGGATGATACGGGCTAAATGAGAAGGTACGCCATGGAAGCGCATAGCCTCGTTAATTGTTTCCCAAGGCATGGTGTTAAAAGCGTTGCGAATGTCTAACGACACTGCCAATACAACCTCACCTCGGGAAACAGATTCTTGCGCCAGGGATTTGACGCACAGGATGGCGTCCACCGTGGAATGGCCGCTCCTGAACCCAAATTGGTTTTCAGCCAGGTCCGGCCCCACTGTCCGCATATGGTTGATGAGGCGGGAAGCTATAATGCGCTCGAATAGCTTCCCGACCTCGTCAAGCAAAACTATTGGCCGATAGGTCGATGGCGACTCTGCCGGGCGACCCTCCTTCTTCAGCAGGACGAGTTTTCCTGTTTTCCACCCCACAGGAAAATACCCCTGCTCCAGGCACGCCGAGAAGAGGCGAGTAAGACGCGGCTCCAGCTCTGCCATTACGAGAGCCCATACGCGGCCAGGTAGGCCGTCTAGGCCCGGAGCCGTGTTTTTGGCCCGCATGCGAAGAACTGCTGCCCCCAGTTCTCCCGCAGAAACCGGCGGCACCTCTTCGGTCGCTTCAATATTCCGCGGCGCCATTTCGGGAGGACTAACGTTGCCTCTGGCAGGAAACAGTGCCGTCACCACTTCCTCGAGGAACGCCGGTTCTAAGGTCTGCGTGAGGGGAGGGGCCCATGGGCGCAGCTTGCTTCTCACCAGCTTATAGGGCCTGCCCCACGGATCCGCATTTAGCGATTCCAGGAATTCCTCTTTCGCGGCATCCATGGCCCGGCCCATAGCAGTCTTAAGAGACTCCTTCGCTGCCTTGTACTGGCCATACAGGGTCCTCTCCGCCTCCTCGTCTGACCGCCGACGTCTCCTCTGTCTCTGGTACCGGCGCCGTGCATCTGAGCAGCCTTTGCGCAGGAGTGCAAGCTCAGCTGTCCACCAGTACACTCGGGTTTTCCGTGATGGAGGCTTGGCCCGGGGCATCGCCGCGTCGCATATCTGCGTCATAGCTTCCCGGAACCAGGATGCTTCCGCCTCCACCACAACCTCACCTTCCGGCACGGGCAGCCATGCCTGAACTATTGCCGCCTCTGTAAGCCGGTCACGGTCGAGTTTGCTTAGAGCCCATCTCGAGCCACCACCACTGACGGCAGGAGGACCTGTACTTGAGCCGGAGGCCGATGGCAACGTGGAGACGTCATACCGGATGTATCGGTGATCTGACAGCGTCTCCACGTCCACCATTACCTTCCAGCCATTTACGCAGCCCGCCAGGGAGGCATTTGTGAAGGTCAGGTCCACAATGGAGCCGCCTTGTTGCCGCACGCACGTTTGGACTGCTCCCACGTTGGCTAGGATGAGCCCCGTCGTTACCGCCCACTCTTCCAGCACCTCGCCACGCACATCTGTCGCAGGTGAACCCCACGCAGTGGATTTTGCGTTGAAGTCACCTGCGACAATAAGCGGGCCAGGAAGTATTGCGACACGAGCACCCACCTCTGTTAGGTAGCGCTCGAAGTCCGCAAGACCTCGGTTCGGGGAGAAGTATATGCCAACGAATGTGACACTCCCACATCTCGCCGACACGATACCTTGCCCCTTCAGCACGTCTTCGAACGCAGGGGAGCCTGCGCCCACTCTCGACACAAGTGCAACCGTCCCATCGAGGTTTCCGACCCAGTCGTCCCGAGGCGGGACCGAGTATGGCTCCGCTACAACTGCCACGTGAATACCCCACTGTGCCAGAGACTGGAATAACAGATCCTGAGCCCTGGCACAGTGGTTAAGGTTAGTCTGCAGAACCTTGAGGGCCATTTAGATTTTCCGTGGCCATGAACTCCATCTCGGCCTCCTGCACCACACTAGTGGAGGGGGGAGCAACCTGGGAGGGGACTCGGGAGCCATCGCCAGCGCGCTTTGCCTTCTGAGAGCGGGAATTCGTGCAGGCCTTGGACCCGATTTTATGGTCCGCAGGCTTACCCGCAGCAGAACATAGGACACAGCGAGGTGTACCTGAGCAAGCTGCCCTCTTATGTCCCGGTTGACCACATTTAAAACAAAGGTCACTGTGGTCCTCCGTCGCAGTGCACTGCGCAATGGTGTGCCCCAATTGGAGACATTTAAAACATCTCATTGGCCTCTCCTCTAATAGTCTGACTTTGGCCGAGAGACCCCAGCCAAGGTCCAATCGCCCACCCTGGATCACTCTCTTGGCAGCCGTAACAGGGCAGCGCACCCAGAGTGTGCCGAGGGTGCGGATGCCTCGACGGATCTCGCCAGTCTTAACTTTATCCGTGGGGCAACCACCGATAACCCTGATCGCGGCTGCCACTGACTCCGGTGACACAGAGTCATCCAGCTCCGATATGCGGAGCTCCGCACATTTGGTTGGCCTTGAGATGCGAACAGCCTGCTCGCCTAACTTCTCCGCAAGAGCCTTGGCCAGTTGATCGGCTTTGTCGTCGCTATCCGTCCCTGGCACCTCCAGTACTTGACCACCAGTGACAGCACGTTTGATTTTCATCCTGGTGATGCCGATACCGGCCAGGTCCACCTTCTTTGCCTCAGAGAGCACATTTGCGTACGTTACGCCTAGCTCTTTCGCTTCTGGCATCAACGTCAGAACCACAGCTGAGGAACGTGACGGTGTTAACTTCCTCGCCTTCTTGGGCCGCTGAGGCCTTTGCCTCTGCTGGCTTTGTTGTGGCTGGGAGTTGACTGGCTTGAATTTTTTCCGTCCTTTTTTATGAGCCACTACCTGCCAATTATTATACGGCTGCTCTGCAATCTGAGGCAAAGGGGACCCTGTGTTCTCGGGAACGAGGGCTTTTTGTACTTGTGGGGCAACACTCCTTTTGCCCCTTCCCTTACCCTTACCGCCACGCTTTGGCGGCTCCTCAGTGTAGTTGGGAGGTCCTTTCTTCGGAGCAGCAGGTGCCCCTAGTGTTGACGGCTGCTGTGTCCTGTTAGGGGCCGTGTCTCTCGTTTTGTCTCCAGCCAGTGGTGGGCGGAGTCGTTGAGCTGGCAGAAGCCGGCCTTCCTTTTCCAAACCGTCAAAACGAGCATTTATTATTTGGCCCATTTGGATCGTGACAGCACGAACAATACCCTCTATATCCCGGGACGCAGGATCGTTCGGTCCCGGGGTCAGCGGCGTTGGGCTGCCCCCAAGGGTGCTCTGCCCCTGGCTAGATGTGCCAGCTCTCGGCTCCATGAGACTGGCTCGAAGCTCGTCCATCTCCTTGCGAAGTTCGGCCATGTCTGCCTTTAGGCGGGCATTTTCCGCGGCCAGTCTCTTGGTCTCGTCTGAAACTGTGCGCCTGCCTAACTCCGCAACAGCTTCACGGATCCCGACTGTGGCTTCCTTTAGAGCACGTTGGAATGTCCCTTTTAAATTGCTCGATTTGGTGGCGACTTTGTTGATGACGCCCAAACTGTCCAGCACCTGCTGGATCAAAGCTAGCGCAGTGCGGGCGTCCTCGTCTTCGTCGCCACTTGGTGTCCATGGAGACTCTGACAGGCGGGCAAGGTGCCTACTCACCGCCTTTCGGGTTGCCTCCGCCACCTCCTCCTCAGCCTGTAGCTCGAGCTCCTCCCGCTTCTGCTTTAGGAATTCGGCTTTGGCCTGGGCAGGCCCCACGTACCGGGATGATGTGGGATGGCCTCGCCCTCTCTTATTAGGCCCGAACCTGGGCCTCTCTCCGGGGTCGGAAACATCCTCACTGGATCCTTCCGACCCATCCTTTCCGCTGAGCAGCCGCTTGCGTCCTTCCCCGGATCGGTTTGAAGCGGCTATATGCAGCGAGCCATCCGAGTCGGCTGTCTCAGTGTCGGCGTCTGTCTGCAGCGGCGAACAGAAGAACTTTTCGCTGGGAAGGTCACGCCTGTCGACTTTTCCGGGGGAAAAGAACTCTTCTCTTCCTGGTGACAGCCTCTCAAGCACGACGAGAGGCTTTTTCCCACAGAACACCCTCGTAGGGAGTGGTGTGGGCGACCGCACGAATTCCTGGGGTGCCGCGGGCACCTCCTTCTCTCCGTTACCGTCCTCGGGGATGGCGTGACTTATAAAGCGCCCCCGGTTATCCCGAACTGGGCGGAACACCATAGTTGGGGGGTTCGGAGAAGGCTTCGTAGCATCCGCTCTGTCACCTTCCTTATCCCCTCCTCCGCGCAACCTTAAAACTAATCCGCATGCATCATTGTCCAGTAAGCATTGGCCATGGTCGTCGGTTTCCGTCCTTGAGTGGTGTGCCCCCCCAGAATACGACGGGCAGCATGTCACCGCAGCGCGGGCACTTGCCCGTTCCGTGGTGACACGGAGGATTGAAACCTCCTGGGGTAGTCTATTCAAAATATAGCCACTCATGATTCGCTATTTTTTTAAGGAGGTATGCCCCCCCTTTCTGACGTTTGTGACTGGGCTCCCCCCAGCCACGCATCCCATCGGCACGCCAGTCACACCTTAGGATTGGGGATTTTTATAGTGGTTTACTCCACGTGACCTTCCTCTCAATGAGGGAGATCCCCGGTCTGCTCAGTGCAGGTTACGGGTTGCCCGACAGTGGCCGTGGCCACACATCGCGCGGGTGGTGCGAGCCACCCCAGGGTAGCCTGTGAGGCTGCCCGCCAACTCCGTCCCAGGGGGGGACCTGGCGTCTCGCACTGTGCCCTCTGCTGGTTTCAGAGGGGCACGCGGAGCCGCACGTCGGGTGCTGTTCTTAGTCTGGCCCCTCTCCTCAGGCCTGTCCGGTTTGGGAGGCCCTGTCCGGCATAGCCCTGAGGGTCATTGGGGCACGCAAGCCCCTTCACCACGGCAAGGTGACAGCTCGAAGGGGAAAAAAAACCTAACCTAACCTAACCTAACCTTTTTTTTTTTTTTTTTTTTTTTTTTTTTTTTTTTTTTTTTTTTTTTTTTTTTTTTTTTTTTTTTTTTTTTTTTTTTTTTTTTTTTTTTTTTTTTTTTTTTTTTTTTTTTTTTTTTTTTTTTTTTTTTTTTTTTTTTTTTTTTTTTTTTTTTTTTTTTCGCTGGGAAAATGCATTCCGCATCCCGTCCGATCGGGGGTTCGGAACGGGTATGTGGGGCTCCCGGGCGGATCCAGTGTACCCACTAAAAACCCAGCGCGTTTTGCCTCCATATCGCCTTAGGTGAGGCCCACAGGATCGCTTGCGCATGCTACTGTGGGCCTCGCGATTGGCCCGGTTGGGCTCGGCCGAGGGAGAGCACCCCGGATGAGAGAAGGGCGCTCCAGTCATTTGGGACTACTTGGCAGGCAGAGGGCCCCCGCCCTTGCCAGCCAGCCCACTAGGGCGGGGCGAGCATATGCGCAAAACGCCGGCGTGCTCGGCCCACCCTCCGTCTGCGTATTGGGGCAGCGAGTGGATCTTCCTCCCTGTCCCGTTCCGCGTCCTCCTTCTGCTTCAATACGGCTGTGCAGAAGGAGGCCATCGCTTTCCAGCACCTCTCATTGTCAAGCATCTTGGTCACGATCGTTGACAGTGAGAGGTCTGCTCCAACTGCGGTTACGAGGTCCCGCCGTTGGCGATCCCACGCAGGGCACTCCACCAGGGTATGATGCTGTGAGTCGACTGGTGCGTCACACACGTGGCATTTGGACGTTGGTTCTCTGCCCGCCACTCGGTGCAGGTACTCACCGAAACAGCCGTGTCCGGTGAGGAACTGCACCAGATGGAAATCGGGCGCCCCCCATTTCCTATTCACCCATCGCTCGAGGTTGGGCGCGATGGCCTCTATTGTTACTTGACCTGAACTGGCCACCCCCAGGTCCTCCCTCCACCTCGCCAGTAATGCGGCTTGCCCCGCGTAACCTAACCTAACCTAACCTAACCTAACCTAACCTAACCTAACCTAACCTAACCTAACCTAACCTAACCTTTTTTTTTTTTTTTTTTTGACCCAGAGAAATGCATTGACTTGCATACCACTACGTAATATGAGACCCTCGGGGGGAGAGTCAGACATTACGCATTGGTTATGTGGGGCTCTCTAGTCAGAAGGACTAGCCTACCCACTAAAACTCTGGGATGCTGCCAACCTGTGCCGTAGTGGTGGCGCCATGGGATCGCGAACATGTCACCACGACACCACCGGCACTTTCGCCCTAAGGCGAACCCTCGCCGACAGACACACTGTAGCATAGCAGTGTGCCTAACCCTCACCTGCTTCCCCAAGCCCCCAGGAAGCGGGGACCGCCACCGACACACGGTGCTGCGGTCCCACCCTCCTTGCTGAGGGAGGACAAAAGCCCCTACCCCTCAGCTGGCCATGGGAGGACAAAAGCCCCTACCCCACGACCCCCTCTCCACGTCCCACATCAGTCGTGGACTCTGCTGCTGCAGAGCCACGCTGAGGGACCCTCTGGAAGCTAGGACCGCCACCGACACACGGTGCTTCGGTCCCAGCCTCCTGGCCACGGGAGGACAAAAGCCCCTACCCCACAGCCGGCCGTGGGAGGACAAACGCCCCTACCCCAAGACCCCCTCTCCACGCCAAGGGAGGACAAACGCCCCTACCCCTCGGCCCGCCACGGGAGGACAAACGCCCCTACCCCTCACCCAACCACGGGAGGACAAAAGCCCCTACCCCGTGGGTTCCCTCCCCAGGTGCCGACGGATGTCCCGTCCCACGCGAATCCCAGAAACTCGGCCCCCGCAGAGGCCGTCAGAAGCCGGAAACCCCCCTGACGTGTCACAGACATGCATGACACCTGATATGTGATCCTCCCGCCTCGCTAATACAGCCGACCCGCCTGGGGAATGGATTTGCGTTTTCGATTTCTCAGAAATCGAAATGCACAATCCTTCCTGGCAGGTAGGCAGTATCAGAGGAGCAGGAGGCTCACTAGCCAGGCAGCCACCCACAGCTACGACACGTCGAGAGTCCTTCCGACATCCTCCAACAACTACAAGGTCAGAGCCCCCAGGACCCACGCAGGCCGAAGACACCAACCAGCACCTGTCTCCCCCACCCGTCTTGGCCCGTAGGCCCCCTCCCTGGTGTCTCTTGGCTTCCCCGCGCGCACAACGCAGGTACTGAGCCCCCCCACCACGACAAGGTGGACACCCTCGGGGGGGAACCTAACCTAACCTAACCTAACCTAACCTAACCTAACCTAACCTAACCTAACCTAACCTAACCTAACCTAACCTTCGACAGCGCCTGGTGGCCGGCGATAAAAGCCAGACTGGCAGAAGAAAGGTGTCCAACAAACTTGAGACGGGTCATCTGCAGCTACCTCAGCGACAGATCCGTGGAGGTCAGGTATGCAGGGGAGGCATACAAGAGAGAGACCGAAAAAGGATGCGTCCAAGGATCTATAGGTGGGCCAATCCTATGGAATCTACTGCTAGACCCCCTCTTGAGACGGTTGGAGGATCTGGAAGTATACTGCCAGGCCTTTGCAGATGACGTAGTCCTGGTGTTCGATGGCACGGCAGCCCGGGAGATCGAAGAACAGGCAAATGCCGTCCTCGAACGTGTTCGGGAGTGGGGTGTCGAGAATAAGCTTAGGTTTGCACCACACAAGACCAATGCAATGGTGATAACAAACAAGCTGAAGTACGACACGCCACGCCTGAGCATGGGGGGCGTCAGCATCGAAATGGTAAACGAAGTGAAGATCCTCGGGCTAACCATAGACGCAAAACTGACCTTCAACAGCCACGTCTCGAATACCTGTAGAAAGGCCATTGGTATTTACAAGATGCTCTGCAGAGCCGCTCGAGTAAACTGGGGTATAAACCCAGAAATCATTAGGACTATCTATGTGGCAGCGGTGGAGCCAATCATCCTGTACGCAGCAGCAGCGTGGGCACCAGCGGCAAATAAGTTGGGGATCCGGAAGCAACTGAGCGTGGTCCAAAGAGGCTTCGCTCAGAAAATGTGTAAGGCGTATCGGACCGTGTCACTAAACTCCGCTCTACTTCTCACAGGTTTACTCCCTCTCGACCTCCGAGTTCGTGAGGTGGCCTCTCTATATGAGGCCAAGAAGGGAGCACCCACACAAGAGTTGAGAGGTATAGAAATGGAGAAGATGACACGGAAGATACGAGCCCCACATCCCGCGAACCAGGTAGGGCTGGAATTCGGCAGACTGGCGGATGAAGAACAGTACTCAAGGCATAGCAACTATGCAGCGCGCCTATTCACAGACGGCAGCAAGATCGAGGGCAAGGTCGGAGCGGCAGTGTCCGTTTGGAAAAATGCCGCAGAGACCAAAGCCCACAAACTTGTACTGTCGCCGTATTGTACCGTATACCAGGCCGAACTTCTAGCCCTATGTAAAGCGACAGAGATCGCATTACAGCGGAACGAGACCACGCTCGGTATATATACAGTGACTCCAGAGCGGCCTTGGAGACAGTGACGAACTTCAACTCTCCTCACCCTCTAGCAGTGAAAACACGTGAAAACCTTCGGGGATGCAAACTCCAGAACAAGGAAGTATCCTTGTTCTGGATCAAAGCACATATTGGGCTAGAGGGAAACGAGAGAGCAGACTACCTTGCCAAAGAGGCTGCTCTGAAGTCAAAAAAGAAACCGGATTACGACCGATGTCCTGTTTCACACGCGAAACGCACCATTCGGGAAAAGACCCTTCGCGTTTGGGGAGAAAGATACCAGGAAGAGGAAACTGCATCGGTCACAAAGATCTTCTTTCCGGACGCTGTTGCTGCGTACAGAACGGTCAGAAAGCTGAAAATGGACAGCACAATGACACAACTTTTCACTGGGCATGGTGGGTTCTCCTCATACTTGAATCGTTTCAAGTGTAAGGAGAGTCCATCATGCGCGTGCGAACCTGAGACAAACGAGTCCATTGAGCATCTTATTCTCGAATGCCCTGTCTTTGAGTACCGTAGGTATAACTTAGAACAAACAATTGACATAAAATTAGAAAGGGAAACACTCTACAGCATAATAAATAATAAGGAAAAGAGAAATTTGTTTTTAACATATTGTAGAAAAATTGTGGATATTGTAAGAAATAGAAATAAGACAGCTTAAGCAAAAGTATCTTTATAATATATTGTTAAAATATATAGACATAAGAATACATAGATTAACTATAAATGTAATGCAAAATAGAATAAGTAACAATATGTAAAAATAAAAATGTAGTATGTAAGGAAAACGTAGAAATGTAAAAATGACAAATAAAGGAAAATTGTGCAATGTCATTAAACCCCACCCTTATACATAAAATAAATAAAGAAGTAGATAGATAGTAGCAAACAGAGGCTAGATGGTCTGTCCCGACCTCAGAGAGAAAGCTGATGTATAAAAGAAAGATCCAGTATGAAGAATGAAAGTACGAGAAGAATACATGCGAGAACTAGAATGAAAGCGTCAAATTTAAAAATGTTAACATAGGCTCCGATTCCGTTGGAGGTAGCGTAATTAAAAAAAAAAAAAAAAAAAAAAAAAAAAAAAAAAAAAAAAAAAAAAAACCTTTTTTTTTTTTTTTTTTTTTACGTGGGGGAAATGCCTTATGCATACCCGTCCTCTCAGGGGGTGAGGACGGGTTATGTCGGACTCGCACCGACTAAAACCTACCACGATATGTCGTCACTGCCGTTAGGGGGGGTGCCATGGGGTCGCGAGCATTCTACCACGACACCCCCCGGCCTGCCCAAGGGCTCCCGCGCCAAAGGAGGGAGGGAAGACGCTAGGATCCCTCCCCCAGCCGTGTGGAGTCTGTAGTTGTGGGCCCCTCACCCACGAACTCCACTAGGGGATTTGGCGAGCAGCAAATTGGGCTCGCCTCCTCCCCACACGTCTGCGCCGGATCGGGAGCGCATCTGCCCTCTCTTCGCGCTCCCGTTCCGAGGCCTCCTTCTGTGCGATGACGGACTCGCAGAAAGAGGCCATTGCCTCCCAGGATCTCTCGCTCCTCAGCATGGCCGCCACGACGTTGTGGAGCGAGAGATCACCCACTCCGAGGGCGCCGACCAAATTACGGCGTTCCTCGACCCAGCGATCGCACACCTCTAGGGTGTGCTGGGCGGTATCGTCTGGGTCGCCGCACTCGTGGCAGGCCGAGCTGGCCTCCCGCCCGATTCTGTGCAGGTAATGACCGAAGCACCCGTGTCCGGTCATTACCTGCGCCATCCTGAAGCCAACGCTCCCGTGCGCCCTCTCCAGCCAGTGGTCAAACGACGGGAGGAGTGCCCCTATGGTGCGGAGTCCATAGGGGGAGTCCTCCAGGTCGTTTTTCCACCGGTCCCTCATTCGCCGTTGCGCTTGGCTACGCTCCTCCCTCAGCTCTACGGGGGTGGGGATCTCGTTTAGGACCCTGCGCCTTACCCGCTCCCTGTGCGCCTCCGCGAGCACCTGAGCATCCAACTCCCAGGGCGCGGTGCCCGCCAAGGCACACGCCGCCGCCCACGCCACCGTGCAGTAGGCCCTTACTACACGGATGGCCACCACTCTTTGCGGCCTTCTGAGTTGGGCCCTATTGGCGGCATTGAGCCGATCGGCCCAGATCGGCGCACCATATAGGGCCATGCTGCGGGTTACCCCCGCGTACAGGCGGCGGCATGTCGCATTGGGCCCCCCCACGTTGGGCAACAGCCTGCCAAGCGCTGACGCTGCCGCGACAATTCGGGGAGCAAGCTGGCGGAAGTGCTCCTCGAAATTCCACCTGCGGTCCAGGTGGAGGCCCAAATATTTGATGTGGGCCTTCACCTGGACCGCTTCTCCACCCACGGGGATGACGGTCGCGGCGGGCGGCCGCCAGCCTCTGCCCCCAAAAATAATGGCTTCCGTCTTGGACAGGGCCACCCGCAGCCCCAGCAGCTCTATGCGGGTGACCATCAGGTCCGCCGCGACTGCCGCCCTCCGCAGAGCCTCCTCCACTTCCGCTCCCCGGACGGCCACCATTGTGTCATCCGCATAACAAATGACGGCCATCCTAGGGAGCAGGACCCCTCTTATCGCCCAGTCGAACCCAATGTTCCATAAGAGGGGCCCGAGTACAGAGCCTTGGGGGACTCCGCATGCCATCGGCCGCTCACACCGCCGCTCGCCCCGCTCTTCGTATAGCACTACTCTCTGCGTGAGGTAGTGCTCTATGATCCGCATTAAATAGAGGGGCACCCCGTGGTAACGGAGAGCCTCCACGATCACCGTGTACGGGAGGGAGCCAAAGGCGTTGGCTATGTCGAGGGACACCGCCACAACTCCCTCCCCACGCCCTGCAGCATATTGATGGAAGGCCCGTAGGGCACCCAGGGCGTCTATCGTTGACAGTCCCCTTCGGAAACCAAACTGGCGGTCCGACAGATTCGGCCCCGGTCCTTCTAGATGCTGGATGATCCGGGAAGCGATAATGCGCTCGAACATCTTCCCGGTCTCATCCAGCAGGACTATCGGCCTCCATCCCGAAGGGGAGTCCGCCGGCCGATTCTCCTTGCGGAGGAGGCAGAGCCTGCCTTCTTTCCAACATCTCGGGAACCGCCCCACCTCCAGACAGTCGTCATAGAGGTCTTTGAGGCGGTCCCCGAGGTGCGTCAGTGCCACCGGCAAGATGCGGCCGGGCACGCCGTCCGGGCCAGGGGCCTTTTTACAGCCCTGCAGGCGGTGAATCGCGCACCCCATCTCACCGTCAGTAATCGGTGACGCAACGACCGGTTCTGTTAGCTCCTCCGGGGGAACGGCCATGCAGGGGGGAGTGAAGTCCGGTGCCGGTGGAAATAGGCCCTCCACCACTCTGCCGAGGAGTTCCGGGTCCAGGGAGTCCATGCCGGGGCCGCGGCGTAACTTATTACGGACGGCTTTGTACGGCCGTCCCCATGGGTCCCTGTCCAGTGTTGCTAGGAACTCCTCGTACGCGGAGTCCTTCGCCTTCGCGATTGCTGCGGAGAGGGCCGCCTTGGCCTGTTTGAGGGCCTCGTACAGGAGCTCCTCCTCCTCCGTAGTATGGCTCCGTCGCCGCCTGCATCGGGTGTATGCCCGTCTGGCCTTGTTACTGGTGAGGCGGAGGGCCGCAACCTCCTCCGTCCACCAGTACACCCGGGTCTTCGCAGGCGGCCGCCCCGCCCTGCGCATGGCGGCGTCACACACCGAGGTGAGTGACGCCCGAAACTGTACTGCCCTCTCTTCCACGTCCGTGGCCCGGTCTGGTGGGGGGGCCCGCCACACCTCCACCATCGCCGCCTCCTCCGCCATGTCCGTATCCAGAGTGGCGAGGCTCCATCTTGGGAATCGGTCCCGGCTTCTTGGCTCCCTCGGACCTGGCACCGGGGCTGTCAGCGACTTGGAGACCCTCATCCTGATATACTTGTGGTCGGAGAGGGTCTCCGTGTCCACCAGGACCCTCCAGTCGGACGTTCGCCTTGCAAGGGCGGGGGTCGCGAAGGTGATGTCTACGATGGACCCCCCTTGCTGGCGCACGCAGGTGTGGTCGGTGCCCCGGTTCAAGACCACAACCTAACCTAACCTAACCTAACCTAACCTTTTTTTTTTTTTTTTTTTTTTTTTTTACGTGGGGGAAATGCCTTATGCATACCCGTCCTCTCAGGGGGTGAGGACGGGTTATGTCGGACTCGCACCGACTAAAACCTACCACGATATGTCGTCACTGCCGTTAGGGGAGTGCCATGGGGTCGCGAGCATTCTACCACGACACCCCCCGGCCGCCCCGGCAACTTGCCGGGGAACCCTCGCCAAGGGAGGGGAGAGTGCGTCAGACTCTCCCCCCAGACAGCTTGTGGGCCCCTAACCCGCTGATCCTACTGGGGGAGGAGGCGAGCGGCGTACTGTCTGCGCCTTCTCCCCAACCGTCTGCGCCGGAGCGGGTGCGCCTCTGCTCTCTCCTCACGCTCCCGTTCCGAGGCCTCTTTCTGCGACATAATTACTTCGCAGAAAGAGGCCACAGCCTCCCATTTTCCTTCGCTGTCAAGCATGGCTGCCACGACGCCATGCAGCGAGAGGTCCACCACTCCTATGACGGCCATCATGGCCCTGCGCTCCTCAGCCCATCGACAGCACACCGCGAAGGTGTGTTCGGCCGTGTCGTCGGGCTCGCCACACTCGTGGCAGGCCGGGCTGGGGACCTAACCTTTTTTTTTTTTTTTTTTTTTTTTTTTTAACCCAGGAAAAATCTTCGAAAGATCCCTCCACGTCACGGGGAGGCGTGGAGGGTATGTCGGATTCTTACCGACTAAAAAACCTGGGGTGTCCTTCACGCTGCCTACGGCGGAGCCACGGGAACGCTTTCGCACACTACCGCGACTCCGCCAACAGCTGCCTCTTCATGGCCCGTCTATGTGAGGGATGGGGTCCCTTTCCCGCCGTTTGTGGGCGTGCCCAGACACCTGACACGCCCTCCAACTCGAGGACTAATTTTGTTGGGCGACAACCGTCCCCGTGGCTGTCACCCGAAGGTCCTCTTTTTAGGGTGGCAGGCGGCGATAATGCGCCAGTCGTCTGCGCCCAACGCGCCTGCGGCGCCGTAGATCGGATGCCTCGTTGTCCTCCCTGGCCCGCTCAGCCGTCTCCTTTTGCCGCATCACTTCCTCGCAAAAGGAGAGTACTGCCTGCCACGCCCTGTCACTGTCAACCATGGATCTGACCACGGCAGGCAGTGAGAGGTCGTTCCCGATGGTAGCCACTAAGCTGGCCCGCTGCTGCGCCCAGGCTGGGCACGCCTCTAAGGTATGCTGCGCAGTGTCTTGCACGCACCCGCACTCATGGCACTCTTCTGTCGGCTCTCTTCCGGCAATTATGTGCAGGAACCTCCCAAAGCAGCCGTGCCCTGAGAGTACCTGCACGAGCCGAAAGGTGAGCGCGCCATGCTCTCGGTCCAGCCACTGAGGTAAAACAGGCCGAACCGCCTCCACCGTCCGGATGCCTGCACTTGGATGTGCCAGCCTCTGCCCCCACTCCTCAATCGCCTCGCGGCGGAGCTCCTCCCGCTTGTCTAGGACCTCTTGCGGTGCCGGCCGGAGGTCGCTTGCTCGCGCCTCCTCGCGCCAGAAAAAGGCTGACGCGAGGGCCCTCGCGTCCAAGTCCCATGGGAGCGACCCAGCCAGCAAGCATGCTGCCTCTGCAGAGATCGATCGATAGCCCCGTATCACCCTTGTCGCCATCACCTGCTGCGTTTGGCGCAGCTTGAGGATGTTATGACGGTCAAGGGCGTCGGCCCACACTGGGGCACCGTACAGGGCCATCGATCGGACAACGCCCATGTATAGGCGCCGACAGGAGCTTCTTGGCCCTCCCAGGTTCGGGAGTATCTGCCCAAGAGCAGCGGCTGTGCCTAGCAGCTTAGGTGCCAGACGCTGAAAATGTGCCCGGAATGTCCACCGACTGTCGAGGACAATGCCCAGGTATCGCATCGTCGACTCGACAGCGATCCGGACCCCTCCCACCACAATGTGCGCACCGGCTGGAGGTGCTTTCCGAGGGCCATGAAAGCAGATGGCCTCGGATTTACTTAGAGCGACCTCTAGTCCAAGCTTTTTTATTCGGCGCACCACTTGCGCGACTCCTGCCGTCGCCAACACGCAGGCGTTCCCAAAGGACGCTCCGCGAGCTGTCACCAGCGTGTCGTCTGCGTAGCAGGTGACTCCTACTCCTCGCAGGTTTACTCCACGCAGCACCCAGTCATATCCGATGTTCCACAGGAGTGGCCCGAGGACCGACCCCTGTGGAACACCACATACCATCTGCCGCTGGCCCCATCCCTCCCGCCCCGGGAAGGCAACGTACCTCTCCGAGAGATAGGCCTGTATTATTCCACGGAGGTGTTTGGGTACTTGGTGAAATGAGAGCGCCTCAGTTATGCAGTTCCAGGGAAGGGTATTGAATGCATTAGCTATGTCCAAGGACACTGCCAAGACCACCTCGCCTCTGGCCACGGCCTCGTTCGCCAGCTCCTTCACCCGGGAGATCGCATGGACGGTGGATCGCCCGCTGCGGAATCCGTACTGGCAGTCGGCCAGGTCTGGGCCCTCCTCGTCGAGATGCTTGATGAGGCGGTTTGCGATAATTCGCTCGAAGAGCTTGCCCACCTCGTCAAGCAGCACGATCGGGCGGTAGGCCGACGGGGAGTCCATCGGGCGCCCTTCCTTTTTGATGAGCACCAATCGACCGGTCTTCCACGCACTGGGGAAACGGGATTGTTCCAAACAGGAACTGAACAGCCGTCTCAACCTCAGCTCTAGGGCGTCCATGGCCCCTACCCAGGCCCGTCCGGGTATGCCATCGGGTCCGGGGGCAGTACTTTTTGCCCGGAGCCGCATAACTGCAGCGCCCAACTCACTCTCGGTGACGGGTGGCACCTCAACCTCCTCCCGCCTGTCTCCGCCAGGTGGTACCATTGCTGGTGGTTCCGGAGGCACTCTGTGTGGGAACAGGGCCGTAACAACTGCGTCCAGAAGTTGGGGTTGGAGACTCTGCGTTAGTGGGGGGGTCCAGGGCCGGAGCTTTTGCCTCACCAGCTTGTACGGCCTCCCCCACGGATCGCTGTTGAGGGTCTCCAGGAACTCCTCGCGAGATCGCTCTTTGGCCATACCGATGGCAGATGAAAGTGCCGTCTTCGCGCTTTTGTACAGGGTGTACAGCTCTGTTTCCGCTGCTAGGTCGCGATGCGCGCGCCGTCTCTGCCGTGTGTATTGGCGTCTCGCAGCTACGCATTCGTCGCGTAACTGCGTGAGCTCTACGGACCACCAATAAACACAGCGCTTCGGAGGTTGGGCCTTGACCCGCGGCATTGCGGCATCGCACACCTCTGTCATTCCCCGCCGGAACCAGAGAGCTTCGTCCTCAACATTTACTGGTGCCTCCGTCACGGGTGCCCACGCCTGCACCATCGCGGCCAGCTCCAGCGCCTCACGGTCCAGCTTTTTAATGGCCCACCTAGGGCCGCCCTCCGCCGGGCCACTTCGGCTTGGATTGGGGGAGGATGATTGGGGAGTAGAAACTTCGAATCGGATGTACCGGTGATCCGATAACGTTTCCACTCTGGGGACCTAACCTAACCTAACCTAACCTAACCTAACCTAACCCCCTTCCCCTTCGCACAAAGTTGGGGATATACAAGACGTACCTGCGGTCCCGCCTGACATATGCGGCCCCCGCATGGTACGCCTTGACGTCGGAGACCAGCAAGAGAAGGCTGCGTGCGCAGGAGTCCCAATCCCTGCGCACAATCGTTTCGGCGCCGCGCTACATGCGCAACGAAACGATCTTCCGGGATCTCAAATGGCAAGGGCTGGACGCCTTCATCGGGCAGCTGGCAGGAGCCATGTTTCGCCGTGCGGACAACTCCGGGATCCCATCCCTGGAAGGCATCGCACCACTCCACATTCGTCCACCAGACGGAAGGGGCAGAGCTCTGCCGAGAGAGCTCGTGCCCCCCGAATGAGCCCCCTGGAAACCCATCCAGGTCACCACGACGCCGCTGAAAGGCCAACGATTCCGCAAAGCCGCAGATAGGCCACCGTGCTCATCAGCAGCTGAGCCCAACTCACTTAGAAGAGGAGAAGAGAGGAAGCAGCAGCAGCGCTCACGCCGAACTTGACCTGACCGCTACCACGAGAAGATGCACGCAAAATCCACAATGTGGAAGAGATTGAGGTCTCTAACGAGACCGCCCGTCCGTCATCACGGACGGAGATGAGGCCGCCAAAAAAGGGCTAAGCTCTGGTATGGCATCCCCACACTCCCCTAGGGGATGTGTGAGACGACAGGATTGGTTAGAGGCACAGTCAGTGTAAAGTAAAGTACAAGTAAATTGCAGTGCAGTGAATTTAAGTGCAAATGAAGTGAATTAAAAGTGAAAGTATTAATAATAATGACGTCTTTGCGAGATTTTGACGATCAAATTGTAAAAGCTATACGTACAGCTAATTATGAAGATGAATATAAAAGTGAAAGAGGGTGGAAAAGTCACAAAACCGGGGAAATGAAAGATATTGTGCAAATATTAAACCATTGTATTGCATTCCAATGTTAACGCCCGAAGAGGCCCTTGAAAAATTTAAAAACTTTAAAAAACTTGAGAATTTTAAATACACATCAGTAGAGGTGATGGAGGGGCAAAATAGCTGTGAAAATGAACATATATGGCATGTGAAAATTCGATACACAAGTGACATTTAAATATCACAATAAATGGGATGTATAAATTGTAAAAATCAAAGTAAAAAACAAGACAGGTAATAAATATTGCATTCAAAACAATAGAAATAATATATATAAGTGATTTTGACAGTAATATTTGTTACATTACAGACCAACAACAAAGGAAAAAAAAAAAAAAAAACACAAGACTATTTAAAAGGGCAAAAAAACAGGTAACAAATTTTATTCAAATTATAAAGATTGTAACCAATAAGCATCACCACTAGAACTGCGCAAGAGCGACCACTACTAACTCCATCCAACGGCAGGTAGCGGAACTATTTTAGTTACCCGATCGTCGCTAGATGGCGATGGCGTCGAGTTAGATCGCGCTAACGTTTGTCTGTCTTGGAATCCACAAGTAATTTTAAGAATATTTGTACGATATCTCATTTCACTTCCTGGTATGAGTACCAATTGGTTTCGGATCACCGAACTAACTTGGAGCCATATCTTGGACGTTCTAAGGAAACTTCACTTCCTGGTATGAGTACCAATTGGTCTCGGATCACCGAACTAACTTGGAGCCATATCTTGGAGTTCTAAGGAAACTATTGTAACCATAACGTTGCCAATAAAGTCGATTTTCCTTTACTTCTTCGTTTACCTGACGACGCCCGAGTCCCCGAAGCTACAAGATTGATATATAGACATTATATATTTTATATTAATTTGGGGTAAATATTTGTTACAGGATGGAAATACAACAAGACAAGAGACAATAAGGAGACGAGTGTCATATATAATATTGATTGCAAGTGTTATTATTAAATTAACATATATTTTATATCAAGTTGTGTCATGTCTAATCATGTAACGTCTTGTATAAACATGTTGTAACAAGTTTTAAATAAAAACAATTCGCAAAGCAAGATACATTTATTTAATCATCATTACAAAAAGCAAGATACATTTATTTAATTAATCATGATTACACAAAACAAGATACATTTATTTAATTAATGATTACGCAAAGCAAGACGCATTTTTAACTATTACGCAAAGCAAGATATATTTATTTCATTAATCGTGATCATAATCAAAGGAAACAATATGGACCAGATCCTTGACAACGACCAATACACACAATAGTCGACCAATAGGAATGTACTTATACTTGTTAAATACATCGTATATCGGTAAATCGGATATCTTCAGTAACACCTGCTCCACATCTTTTGTCTCCTCGTGAGGCTCCTCCTTTATGTCCACTTCTATCTTAATGGATACTGCAAACAAAAGTTATATGTTAACAGGGATGTTTGCTGACAAGTTCCATTACTTTTTAGAGTTCCGTACCCAAAGGGTAAAAGCGGGACCCTATTACTAGGATTCCTATGTCCGTCCGTCTGTCTGATTGTCACCAGGCTGTATCTGTATCTCATGAACCATGATAGCTATACAGTTGAAATTTTCGCAGATGATGTATTATAACAACAAGCACTAAAAACAGAATATAATAAATATTTGAGTGCCATACAATAAACGTTAACCTTGCACTTCATTTGTATGCGGCACCAAACATACCAGGTGTAAACTTAACCAGGCCAGTTAAGATGGGAAACGTCAAAACGCCGAGTTAGTATTAAATTTATAAGAAGAACGAGAACTATGACGTCACCGACCTGGACTGTCTTACTATTGCAGGATTATTGGAAGGTACGAATTAACAAACTGTATAGAAAAAAAACATAATTAAATAAAATGTTGTTTTTTTCTATAAAAAAATCCGCGGGCCACATGGGCGATGAAGCACGGCCGGAGACTATTGATATTGAATGTATCGGGCTATTGAAGTGATGGGTTACTGAGATTCTACTGTTTCTTAAAATATTCATAATATATAAGCAAGACATATGGCAAGGCCAGGCGAAACTACTAATAACTGTCAGACAATATATTACTTGAGCTGTTTCTTAGGATAGGTGCCATCATATAGGAAACCCAAGCTTAATGGAACTGAGGGAAGATTGTGCATACTTTTTAAAATTATAATTATTACATATGCGATTTCATTTCATTTTATAGCACTGCAACAGTCAATTGTTAATCCTTATTTTTAGTCCCCTAAAAATTAAAGAATTAAATTGGTTAATTGTAGAATGAGAAAAACCTGAAGGCATGAAGGCATGTTCTGATATCTTGTGAAATCATTCAGTACAGTAGTAGATCACTGACTAACTTTTTAAACACCGAGCAGTGAAACTATTTACCGATGCCAAAGCAAAAAAAAAAAAAATAGTTGTAGGAGTTTAAATTACAAAGTTTTTGATCATTGAAATGTAGTCCGCTGCGGCCGACGAGGTGCCAGTGGTGGCCGAAAGGTTAACAGGTACGTTCTGTGTCAATAAATCATTGTAATTTGTTTTAATTCAGGTATATGTCAAAGTTAAGATTTACAACAACACAGAACAGAACTTTGTGACTACATACTGAACTTGTGCTATTTGGGTCTGGTTCTGGGAATCCATGCAGAAGACTCATTATAATAACATGCACTACACCATCTGTATATTCTTGGTTGCGGTGCAGCAGGTCTATGAACAATATTTACAATCAATTTGACTATATTTTATTTATAACACCACACAAGACAATAGACTAACATTTACTCATTACAACTACTATTAAATTAAATCTAAAATTAAACTATGTCTAAAAATGGGTCCGGTAGCATTTGACTTGCTTTCTAAAAAACTGGATACTTAGGAATAGGCATGATGACAATTAGTTTTTGAGGATGTAATCGATCCTATTTTTTATTGAGATCAAATTTACAGGATTAACTACACTTCCATGAGTAAAAAATCCTCCAATATTTTTATGGGGAAAATAGGGAATTTTGGCAGTGAAAAAGTGTGTTGCACAACTGTGGTATTGTTTAGCTGAACTATGAGAATTTTGAGAACAATATCAAATTTGTTTTTCGATATAAAAGAAAACGAAACAAGTTTTCATACCTTTAAAGACTCATATTTCAAAGCCCCTATAAGTTATTGCTTTTGTTTTTCTTCATTTCATGACATATTGAGGCTATATTCTTTCATATAACTTCAGTATGCTCTGTATGAATGGTTCAGTATGCTGTAAATTTCAACATCAATCATCCCTATAAATTTGTATGAAACATGCTGAAACTTACTGGGTTCGGTAAATACCGCAACGTTTGAGTCCTGCGCCTGCGCCATGCTGCCGTCGCCACGCTCACCCGGCGCGGCTGCACATGATCATGGACGATACGCGTCTTTATAAGTTTCCTAACTAATTAAGCATCTTGTAACTTTTCTGTTAGGTCACCATATTACGAACTTTGAGGTAAGCCACATCAAAAATAGCACTGGCTTTATAAAAGTTACTAATGGAAATTAGTAAACGTGAGCAACTGAATAATTAACAAAAATAAACAAAACAGCTAGCAAAGCTAAATCTGACAAAGCTGGATGAGTACTCGACTCGAATAACAATAAGATTAGAATGACATTGACATTTGTAACTTCAGTTCAGTGTGACCAGCACTGATTTACATTACATTCTACCGACCTATGACAGACGGACAATGTAATTGCGCAATATTTATTTGTTTCTCAATAATTCCATATCCGTTATTATAAAATAAATAAATAAAATATAACGTAGAGGAAACGCAGAGGTCGCGGGTTCAAATCCCGCTTCGATTGCAGTAGATCGCATTCAATTTTTCTTTCTTAATTTACCTTTGTGTCATTATTTATAAAAATAAAAATGTGGTATTACCACATAAAAAAAAAAAATATATGAATCGATAAAAAGATTCTATACAAATATTTAGAACAGCGCCATCTCTCTCGCAGTCTTCGCACTTGCTGTAAAGCAATGGGGATTGGGGATCGTGCGTGTAAAAAAACGCACATCCTAGGGTATGGCTAATGCGCATAAGCATTTCAAAAACATATATGACACAGAGGGCGCTCCAGTAGCGTAAAGAATTAAGGGATGAAAGATTTCGTGCGATTGACGTAGCGGTCGGATAGCTCAGTTGGAAGAGCAATGCGCCGGAAACGCAGAGGTCGCGGGTTCAAATCCCGCTTCGATTGCAGTAGATCGCATTCAATTTTTCTTTCTTAATTTACCTTTGTGTCATTATTTATAAAAATAAAAATGTGGTATTACCACATAAAAAAAAAATATGAATCGATAAAAAGATTCTATACAAATATTTAAAATATAACGTGCTACTCAATACAATTTTTATTTATAGATCTGAAGACTATGATTACTTATTTATAGAAGTAAAACGAAATGACAGCTGATGCTATATTGTTGTGGCTTCACACTACACTACTCGCCACCACGCTTCGCCGCGGAAACCCATCTTTCGGACAAATTTGCCTCGACCAACTTAGGGTTATAGTAAGAAAAAATTATTTGAGTACTTGTGACTTAATAGAAAACTACGACTGTATTGCTAACTCTGTAAAGCACGTCAAGTATCCAAAAGAAAGAACAAAAATACAGTATGTAAATATACAATATATAATATATTTGTCAACACGCCAACTTCAAGGACGTATCTAGCGTATGTGTCAATTTTTTTTGTTAGTGGTGCGCGAAAATATTTAACGATATCAATAAAACTACGGATATGCTATGCTGTTAATTTTCACTTTGATAATTTTATTATTTTCTTAAAATTCCCTAAAATTAAGTTTTGCGATTCTATTGCACTTTAAGAGTCTGGGTGCTGCAGAGGATGCCGTGGATTCTTACCAACTCTGGGCAGGGTAGCGATAATTATGTAGGCGGAGAAATGAAAAGTCGAGTCCTCGTGATGTACGTAGCTTTATAATAGTAGATTGTACAACAAGTGCATAAAACGCATCATTTTACACGAGACGTTTATCCATCCGAGCGAGCTTGCGAGACACAACAAGATAGCATCAGCTGTCATTTCGTTTTACTTCTATAAATAAGTAATCATAGTCTTCAGATCTATAAATAAAAATTGTATTGAGTAGCACGTTATATTTTATTTATTTATTTTATAATAACGGATATGGAATTATTGAGAAACAAATAAATATTGCGCAATTACATTGTCCGTCTGTCATAGGTCGGTAGAATGTAATGTAAATCAGTGCTGGTCACACTGAACTGAAGTTACAAATGTCAATGTCATTCTAATGAATTGTTATTCGAGTCGAGTACTCATGCAGCTTTGCCAGATTTAGCTTTGCTAGCTGTTTTGTTTATTTTTGTTAATTATTCAGTCGCTCACGTTTACTAATTTCCATTAGTAAGTTATATTAAAAAGCCAGTGCTATCTTTGATGTAGCTGACCTCAAAGTTCGTAATACGGTGACCTAACAGAAAAGTTACAAGATGCTTAATTAGTTAGGACACTTATAAAGACGCGTAGCGTCCATGATTATGTGCAGCCGCGCCGGGTGAGCGTGGCGACGGCAGCATGGCGCAGGCGCAGGACTCAAACGTTGCGGTATTTACCGAACCCAGTAAGTTTCAGCAATTCAGCATGTTTCATACTAATTTATAGGGATGATTGATGTTGGAAATTTACAGCATACTGAACCATTCATACAAAGAGCATACTCAAGTTATATGAAAGAATAGCCTCAATATGTCATGAAATAAAGAAAAACAAAAGCAATAAATTATAGGGGCTTTGAAATATGAGTCTTTAAAGATATGAAAACTTGTTTCGTTTTCTTTTAAATCGAAAAACAAATTTGATATTGTTCTCAAAATTCTCATAGTTCAGCTAAATAATACCACAGATGTACAACACACTTATTCACTGCCTAAATTCCCTATTTTCCCCATAAAAATATTGGAGGTATGGAAGTGTAGTTAATCCTGTAAATTTGATCTTAATAAATAATAGGATCGATTACATCCTCAAAAACTAATTGTCATCATGCCTATTCCTGAGTATCCAGTTTTTAGGGTTCCGTAGCCAAATGGCAAAAAACGGAACCCTTATAGATTCGTCATGTCTGTCTGTCTGTCTGTCTGTCTGTCCGTCTGTCCGTCCGTATGTCACAGCCATTTTTTTCCGAAACTATAAGAGCTATACTGTTGAAACTTGGTAGGTAGATGTATTCTGTGAACCGTATTAAGATTTTGATGCAAAAATAAAAAAATAATAATAAATATTGGGGGCTCCCCATACTTAGAACTGAAACTCTAAATTTTTTTTTTCATCAAACACATACGTGTGGGGTATCTATGGATAGGTCTTCAAAAATGATATCGAGGTTTCTAAAACATTTTTTTTCTAAACCGAATAGTTTGCGTGACAGACGCTTCCAAAGTAGAAAAAAGTTGGTCCCCCCCCCTCTAACTTCTAAAATAAGAAAATGAAAAATCTAAAAAAAACATATTATGTACATTACTATAAAAACTACCAACGAAAATTGTTTTGAACGAGATCTAGTAAGTAGTTTTTTTTTAATACCTAACTTTGCAAGTTTGCACCTAATTTATATGGGGCGCTATACATACCAGGTGCAAACTTAACTTAAACACTTAGGGATGGAAAGTGTTTGAACGGAACCCTCGGTGCGCGAGTCCGACTCGCACTTGGCCGGTTTTTTAGATAACAAGTCAAATGCTACCGGACCCATTTTTAGACATGTTGCAATGTTTTAATTTAATAATAGTTTTAATGAGTAAATGTTAGTCTATTGTCTTTTGTGGTGTTATAAATAAAATATAGTCAAATTGATTGTAAATATTGTTCATAGAACTGCTGCACCGCAACCAAGAATATACAGATGGTGTAGTGTATGTTATTATAATGAGTCTTCTGCATGGATTCCCACAACCAGACCCTAATAGCACAAGTTCAGTATGTAGTCACAAAGTTCTGTTCTGTGTTGTTGTAAAATTTAACTTTGACATATACCTGAATTAAAACAAATTACAATGTTTTATTACACTCACAGTTAATCAAACGAGTCTATTTTGCCCTATGTGAATCGATATTAACCAAATATGACCATGTATCTAGTTTCCGTTCTCAGCTCAAGTGGCTCCCAATCCGTTTTCGTCGTAACTCTCATATTCTTGCTCTTCTTTTTAATATACTTTTTCATCCTGCAACTCCCCGCTATCTCAAGGAGCGTTTCACTTATCTCACTTCTGCTCGATCTGCCCAAAATTTGCTCCTTGCCGTACCTTCTTCCGTCTCAAAATTTTATAATAATTCCTTTACTTTTAAAGCTGTCTGTTTGTGGAACTCCTTGCCTGTGAGCTTAAGGCGCGCTAAATCTCTTGTTTCTTTCAAAACTCAACTGAAAGAACATTATCTATCCCTTTCATAATTCGTATTTTATTCAAATGGTCCTATTACCTGTTGGCTGAATGTATTTATTTATTTATTTATTTAAACTTTATTGCACAAAATACATAAGTAAAAGTACAAATGGCGGACTTAATGCCTTTAGGCATTCTCTACCAGTCAACCACTGGGTTAAACAGAAATATGTTGTCGGTGCAGGATCAAAGATTACAGACAAACAGTAATACAACACAAATCAATTACCTAAAGATATATATAAGAATGTATATATAATTAATTAATTACCATAAACTTAAACGAATACTTTATATAATATACTTACATACATATATTATGTACCAAAAGTAAAATATTTCGAAGAGAGTTAGGAAGAGAGACTGTCCAAAAGATGCTTGCGCAACATGCGCTTGAAGGAGACCTTACTCTGAGCTTGCCTGATGTTGAGTGGGAGAGCGTTCCAGAGATGTATTGCCTGAACCGTGAAAGAATTGGACATGAAACCGGAGCGGTGAAGGGGGACTACTAGCTTAAGTCTACGAGAAGTACGGAGAGTGCATCCAGGGCGAGCAGTTACAAATTGAAACTTGGATTTGAGATAATCGGGAGTGGTTGGATCAAATAAGATCGAAAAGAGAGTGCAGAGAATTCTTTGAGATCTACGTTCACGTACAGGAAGCCAGTTTAATTGACGGCGAAACTCCGAGATGTGGTCATACTTACGAAGGCCAAAGACAAACCTGATACAATTGTATGTATGTATTTATTATATTTTATGTATTTATTTGTTTTTTATGTATATATTATTATTATTTTCCGATTTTTGCACCGCCTAGTAACAAAATCTTATTTTTTCAAGTTCTCCACTACCCAAAGGTTGTCTGGAAGAGATCGCTCTTTAGCGATAAGACCGCCTGTTGTTTACCTCTAATTGTAATTTCTTGCATCGTATTTCTCCTGTTATTTTATGAGGTGTGCAATAAAGAGTACTTGTATTGTATTAACGTACTGCATTTCCTCATGGGGCGGCCTGGCCAAAACTACATTATTGAACTTAGAAAGAGCTCAAAGAGCAATTCTAAAGGTTTCCACTTCCCATCCTTTCCTCTACCCTACTAACCTTCTTTATAAGTCTTGTGAAGTACTAACCGTTCGGCAACTATTTATACTAAGCACGGTCCTAAAACAGCACGCTGCAATCCCTTATAGCACTGAGTATACTAATAAACGGCGCAAGGATATTGTTTGCTCTAAAACTATTCGAAGGAGTCACTTCTGTTTTAGATTTTTTGTTTCGCTGGGTCCTCTCCTGTACAGTAGGCTTAATACGAAGCTGGATATATATCCGCTCAGCTACGCGAAATGTAAGAAAACACTCCGGGAAGCACTACAAAATATGTCATACGAAGATACAGAGAAGTTACTGATTGTTCTAAGTTGATTTTCTTGTATTCATTCTTATTAAATATTATTGTATCCGATCTATAATTTATCATTTAATGTGTTTATGATTATTTATTTAGGAAATTGTTAATAAGTTAGTCCTCTTTATGCCTGAAACACAGGGAATCCTAGTTCAGGCGCATGTAATTTTTTGCCAAGTAGAATGTCTTAGGCTATAGTTATTATTACTGTTAAATAAGTTATTATTCAATAAATATCTTATCTTATCTTATCTTAATTACACAGAACCTACCTGTTAACCTTTCGGTCACCACTGGCACCTCGTCGGCCGCAGCGGTCTACATTTCAATGATCAAAAACTTTGTAATTTAAACTCCTACAACTATTGTATGAGTTTCATAGAGAAATAAGGCACTCCTCATTCAATCCCCGTGGATTATTGTAGGACACTTCTTTTTTTTGCTTTGGCATCGGTAAATAGTTTCACTGCTCGGTGTTTAAAAAGTTAGTCAGTGATCTACTACTGTACTGAATGATTTCACAAGATATCAGAACATGCCTTCATGCCTTCAGGTTTTTCTCATTCTACAATTAACCAATTTAATTCTTTAATTTTTAGGGGACTTTAAAAATAAGGATTAACAATTGACTGTTGCAGTGCTATAAAATGAAATGAAGTCGCATATGTAATAATTATAATTTTAAAAAGTATGCCCAATCTTCCCTCAGTTCCATTAAGCTCGGGTTTCCTATATGATTGCACCTATCCTAAGAAACAGCTCAAGTAATAATATTGTCTGACAGTTATTAGTAGTTTCGCCGGCCTTGCCATATGTCTTGCTTATATATTATGAATATTTTAAGAAACAGTAGAATCTCAGTAACCCATCACTTCAATAGCCCGATACATTCGATATCAATAGTCTCCGGCCGAGCTTCATCGCCATTTTTATAGAAAAAAACAACATTTTATTTAATTATGTTTTTTTCTATACAGTTCGTTAATTCGTACCTTCCAATAATCCTGCATTTTTAATAGTTAGACAGTCCAGGTCGGTGACGTCATAGTTCTCGTTCTTCTTATAAATTTAAGGCTTATTATTTTCGCGGCGACAGAAAAATTAAAGAGCAGCAAACTATTTGCAACTAAAATAATAACTTGTCAGCGATTAAATATTTTGGCAATCATTTATATTAAATGAGCTCTAAACTAAGGATATTTTAAAATTCAAATAATGGCAGCTAATTAAAGGTAGCAGAAATAATAAACAAGATTACTGAAATCATAGGCGAGGTACTATAAATAATGACTTGGCAACTAATATTAGCAGAAAATCCGACTCGGCCGGGTTAGGTTAGGTTGTTTTTTTTTATATGCCTAAAAAGCGCTCCTTTTATTTTTTTTATGACCTGATTTATTTTATATGCAATCTCTATTGAACAATTAGAGTAGGCCATTTTCAACTTTTTATCCGCTGTCATGTTTCCGCTTAATTAGTTAATTTAGTCGCCAAAGTCGATGCTAGTTTATATTGAAACAAAGCCGAAAATTGATTACTTAGCTGCTACTTTTTACTTTATACTAGTCTCCGCAATTAGTCGCCAACTTATTATTTTTGCTACCCCCTTTAATTTTTTATAAGTCCCTAAATCCATGCCGCGTCAGATACATGCCTAAATTTAATACTAACCCGGCGTTTTGACGTTTCCGATCTTAACTGGCCGGGTTAAGTTTACACCTTGTATGTTTGGTGCCGCACAAATGAAGTGCAAAGTTAACGTTTATTGTATGGCACTCAAATATTTATTATATTCTGTTTTTAGTGTTTGTTGTTATAATACATCATCTGCGAAAATTTCAACTGTATAGCTATCACGGTTCATGAGATACAGATACAGCCTGGTGACAATCAGACAGACGGACGGACATAGGAATCCTAGTAATAGGGTCCCGCTTTTACCCTTTGGGTACGGAACTCTAAAAAGTAATGGAACTTGTCAGGAAACATCCCTGTTAACATATAACTTTTGTTTGCAGTATCCATTAAGATAGAAGTGGACATAAAGGAGGAGCCTCACGAGGAGACAAAAGATGTGGAGCAGGTGTTCGTGAAGCAGGAGCCGTTGTGGGAGGAGGAGGAGGCGCCGGTGCCGGCGGCGCTGGTGCGCGCCGAGCTCGGCGGCGGCGGGGACGGGGACGGGCCGGCGCCCGCCTGGCACACGCCCGCGCTAACAGGTGTGTATGTGGGAAATACTTTGTGTTTATATGTAAAAAAATAATCTGTTTCATGTGATAAAGCTTCTTTTTGCTTTACTGTGGGATGATAAATATAGGCCACAGACCACCCCCACTAGACGGAGCATGTAAGGCGACCCGTAGGCGACCCGCGCTCACCAACGATATGGTACGGCAGAACATTAAAGTATCAACACGGCGGCCACCGTTTAGTTGCGTCCATGTTTATGAGGTCTCTCTACACCACTTAACACTACAATTTACCATGTTATTTATTTAATTTCTTTTTTCGTTGACGTACGCATGGATCATAAACAAGGACGCAACTAAACGGTGGCCGCGGTGTTGATACTTTAATGTTCTGCCGTACCATATCGTTGGTGCGCGCGGGTCGCCTTACATGCTCCGTCTAGTGGGGGTTGTCTGTGATATGGGCTTATGTTTAATGGAGCACTAGATTTAGTAAAATGTAACGGCAAAGAAATAGTGAATGAGCACCAAAATTGATCCCCAAATGAATTTAAAATGATAACCAAAAGTTGTATTACTGATCACCAGATAGAGTAAAATTGATTGGCAAATAAATCACTTTTGTGACCAAAAATGGTGAATCACGTCGTGTGCGCCCGGAACGGGCGGTGTGTTGGCCGGGGAAGCGGGGAGAACCGACACTTAATTAATTTGGCGTTAATATACTCTATTTGGTAACACTACCAAATATACATTTTTAAACACACGGGTATAATTCAGGTGCTAATATCGCAATAATTTGGTCGTCAAAATTTGGTACACATTCATTTTAGGCTATCATATTTTGGTGCAAGTAATTGTTTTTTTTGGTGTTTCATTTGAATTTTAGGTGATACTGGTTTGGGGTCCCAAAGTTTTTTTGGTCTACCCAAATATTTGTTGCCATAGATATATACATATTATACATTATGCTTATTATTTTTAGTACCTATTATTTAAAAGTTCTAAATTATTATATACACTTTTGGCAATTTTCATATGGGTTCTATCCTTATTAAACTCAAAGTTAAAATATTTCAATATAATAGATTTTTTCCGCTACTGTACCAGTTATTTATGTATATTAGACTAAGATATTGAAGTTATTCAACCAATTTAAGGCGGGCTTTTCCCAGTAGACGCCGAACTCACTCATTTTCAGACTCGTCGTAGACGTTTAATCAGTGTTTGAAGATTATGAAAAACATATATATCATACTTAAGGATCTTCTGAATATGAAATCGTGTTCAGCAACATGATTGGAAAAATTTCGCTCGATAGAAAACAACCCCAAAGTTACCTCTGTTCGTTATATGTTTTCAGTAGTATGGCTAAAATACGAACCTTTTTTACCCGTTTTTTTGCGTAAATGTATAGATACTAACATTATCTCGTCAAAGCCGATGGTATTGTCTGAATAAAATTATTTATTTAATCACTAGAACTAAATATCTACTAAAACTACGAGCGCAATCACGCGCGGTGCCATTTTAGTCGCGCTTCGGCGCTTGAAGAGGACGGACCTGTGTCAGTTTGTTCCGCGCGACCACGTGATCGCATTTACGAATTATTGTTGCAAAAAAAAATGGGAAATAAAGCTGCACGAAGTAAAAAAAGAAGCTTTTCATATAACAAAGAAAATGCTCGAGCAAGGAATGCGAAAAAGTAAGTTAATGTTTTATTTATAATAAATTTACAGAACCGAACATAAATGTCAAAAAGTAGCACGGTTGACATGTTAAAGTAGATGCAAATAACGCTTTATTTATAATTTACAACAACATAATCACTTCGTACAAAAGAACTCATTGCTCAAAGCATTAAGAATCAAATTGACTTACGTACCTATTACCACAAATATTTTTCATCTAAATTAAGTTTTTTAGCGTATTCTGACTTATGTCTCCTGTCAATCTTGGAACTTGGCACGCATGGAATTTAGTACACAGTTAACATATTTTAGTACTTTAAGTCCATGCCTACCCCGTGGGGAAAAGGCGTGATTATTGTATGTTATGTAACCTAGATATTGGTTAGTAAAAATAAAATTTGTACTTTACACATACTCATCAGTACTTGTTCTTCCTGTAAGGCCTTTAGCAACAATCGATTCGAATGTATATCGGACACCTAGGTATGTAGTTTACTGCGCGCCGCAGAGGAGGGTAATGTGTTTAGCAGTCTGTTTATGTATGATAGCGCCTTTGAGATTAGGCCACATTTAAATGTATTTAAAAGAACAAATAATTTTATTAATTGGATTATATTTATCTCAGAAGCACATTTAATAGATTATTGAATATCTTGATAATTTAGTTATAAGTTATTGGCCAATGCTAGTTACATGAGAAATTTTTTGATTAATAATATCAATTTAAGAAATAGTAGATTCGACAATAGTATTGTTCAAAGACCCGGTTACTTAACGCCTACCGCTTACTTGTTTCTCCCCTCCATTTCATGGTACTTTGATGGATTTTAAATACCGAGTCCTGTGACCTTTCTATTCAATCCTTTGTGAATTTTTAACTAGTTCATTTATTCAAACTCCTCATCCCCACCTTACTGCCGTCACAAGTTCACACGTAGCTTTCTTGAGTATTTTAAAAGAATCATTGTGGCTTTGCATTATGGACACTGCTCTAACATGTATACAAGATTTTTATGAGTCTGACGTCAATCGAATCGTCTGTCATCAATTATCAGGCGTAGGCGCCATATATAAAATTAAAAATCTATTTCAATAAATTGTGTTAAATGGACCTGATTGAATAGTAATTTAATAATAATAATAAACCTATATTTTTTTTATGTTCATTCGTAATTTTTGATATTAATGTGCCATTTAGGATCTATAAGGATTAAAAGTTGGCTAGCAAATTCGATTGGGTTAAGTTTGGACCTTATTCATAGGTAAAACTAAGATATCAACCAGATCTAAACTTAGAACTTATCTACTTTCATGCTATTTTATTTCAATAATTAAGATAGACCCTGGGATAGAAATGTGAAGAAAGAACAAAATAGTACTAAACGTACGTTATTTTAGATTCGAGAAGTGGGTGAAATCTTACGGGCTAAAAGTATCATTGGGTTTAAATGGAAGCCATATAATAATTGCTATGAAAAGTTAAGTTGTTAGCGGCCAGCAAAAACAAAGCAAGAAGTCTCTGCAGTAGAGGCATTTAATTATTCGTAATACTGAGATTACAACTCCAAGAATTTATCGTAATTTAACTAATACAACATAGTTATGGATTAACTAGCAGTGTTGCCCGCGACTTCGTCCGAGTGGAATTTTATTTTGAACATCAATCCACCTTTATTATTTTCATATCGAAGCAATGTTGAAGTTACTTTCCTTATTTGAAAGTTGTATCATTTAAGTCAAGTGCTGTGTTCAGGGCTGAATTTACAAAAACACTGAAATCACTTTTCTTGTATTCTAATAATATGCCCTACAAAGTTAACCCTCTTAGGGGTTGAATTTTTCAAAATAGCTTCTTATCTCTTGTACCCTTTATAAATGTAACCTAGTGTGCAAATTTCAACTCTCTAGCATTTGTAATTTCGGCTCTGCGTTGATGAGTCAGTCAGTCATCAGTCAGTCAGTCAGGCAGGACACTCGCATTTATAATATGTATATAGATTAGCTTAAATTATTAAATAAAAAGGGTTATTAGATACGAAACTACGAAATGTAATTGTCTATGCCCTAGTCATAGTTACAAAAAAGTGCCCAAAATACAAAAAAATAGAACAGTAAGCTATTGCGCATTAATTACTAAGTTTTTTTCTCGCAGTCAAAGTGAAAAGCAAAGTGTTCAACACATGGTTAAAACCCATTACGACATTCAGGTTATATTTATCCTCGCTCACTTCTTTCGCTCGTCCAAATAATCACTTCGTGTCACAGTGGCTCAATCTTTTAGCTCATTATCAAACAATCTATTATTAAAAGTCCGCAACATGAAGAGGGTAGTAAATCAACATATCGAGCTGCAATCTACATATCAATAATATGCATTAAAAAAAAACTAAAATAACTCCGATCCCTTCACAGAGAACAGTCACAAGTAAAAACTATAAAACATAAATTAAGTTAAAAGAAAAAAAATGTTAAAACGTAAAATAATATTTAGTACTTCTACAGTAAGAATTCGCATTACCACTTAAAAGACTGCCGACCGTATTGTGATTGTGACACCGCTGTAACGTACAGTGCATCGCCATCGCGAATTTGCGTTAGCGAACTCGGCGAGCGGGGCGGGACGCGCGGGCGGCGCTCCGCGTCTTGCCGCGCACCTCACCCCCTCAATTCGGCCGTAGGGCCGGACAATATCGCCTTAAGGTTACAATTTAAAAATGACCGCCGTGCCAAACTTGATCTTTGTTAACATATGAATATATACTATGATATGTCAAGCAAAATCGGGTAATTTAATCCGACGCGGTCGGCTCCTGGGTTCGAATCCCGGCAAGGGCAAATATTTGTTCCTGGATTATTATTGGTATTATTGTTCCATGAATTTAAGTAACACAAGCCTTCTAGAGCTTAATCTGGGATTATATCGATTTATGCGGGTTGTTTAATATTTATTTATCTAATAAACTCAGGTTAGTCACTGACTACATGCGTCATGTTGCAGACGCGCCGGACGCAGCTCCTGCGCTCTCCCGCAGGCAGCTCGCTGACTCGCCCGCGAGCGCGCCAGACCAGGACACACCTCACGGTCAAAGGAGACGCAAAATTCCTCCAAGGAACCACACTTGCGAAATATGTGGAAAAAAGTTCCAGCAATTCTGCCATCTGATGACGCACCAGCGGACCCACACGGGCGAGAAACCATTCAAATGCGATGTTTGTGAAAAAAGCTTCGCGCAATTCAGTAATTTGACTATACACAAACGAATACACACGGGAGAAAAACCTTATAGTTGTGATGTGTGTGAGAAAAAGTTTACATATATGAATTATTTAAAGGCGCATAAAAGAATTCACACTGGCGTAAAACCTTATAGTTGTGAAGTCTGTGAAAAGGAGTTTACGGTGCTATGTCAGCTGAAGACGCATAGGAATACACACACTGGTATAAAACCGTATTCATGTGAACTATGCAAGAAGGAGTTTACCCAATCCAGTCATTTAAAAAGGCATAAATTAATTCATGCGGGAGAAAAGCCCTATTCCTGTAATTTATGTCAAAAAAAGTTTACGCAGTCTGCTCATTTGGAGAGACATAAGCTGATTCACGCCAAAATCAAGCCTTTTTCATGTGACGAGTGTGATAAGAAGTTTACGCAAGTTAGCAATTTGAATGCTCATAAACGGATTCACGCACAAGCGAACCTGGCAGAAGGTGAAGTGTTAAATACTTCTTTATTTTAACATTTATTGTTTATTTGCTTACCGTTCGTTATTATTGTAAATTATTGTAAAATATGTTTATTTTGACAATTACTTACCGAAATTTTAACATAAAACCGTAAATTGTAATTTTTACCCGCATGAAAAGTAAGTAAGAATGTTTGTTTTTTTAGATATTGATATTTTATTGTAAATTTCACTGTTCTACTGTTACATTACACTGTGTCACTGTTACATTACAAATTAGTGTGTTCATTCATGAAAAATAAAGTGTTTTGTTTTATTAATATTTAAATTTAATTACGACTAACAAAACAAAACACAATTTTAATTTATTTTATTTCACGAGAAGTAGGGATCGTTATTCTGTTGTAAGTTCTGTAATATAATTATCAATGTTATCATATAATATTTTTTATATTTTAATAAAAATTGGGCTTAAAGGGACTACGAGAGAGGTAAATAAAATTGGGCAAGTGCGAGTCCGACTTGCGCATGAAGGGTTCCGTACCTATACATATATATAATCTATAACAAGTTTGTTGTTAAATATTAATTTAATTTAATTTTTAGTATTTGTTGTTATAGCGGCAATAGAAATACATCATCTGATCTGTGAAAATTTCAACTGTCTAGGTATCACCGTTATTGAGATACAGCCTGGTGACAGACGGACGGACGGACGGACAGCGAAGTCTCAGTAATAGGGTCCCGTTTTTACCCTTTGGGTACGGAACCCTTACTTACTTGTACTATTATTTGTTTTATTAATGTTTTATATAGCTTCATGTACAGTCAGCAGTAAAAGCAGATTTAAACACCAGTGATCTGTTATACACAAACTGTTTTATTTCTTTCGTATGTTTGGATTTCCGGCTGTTCTCACCTACAGACAAACCAATTCTCATCTAGTTTGTCGTTTTTTTTTTAATGGCGGAGATATGAGGGTTGATACCGTAAAATATGTCATAATTTCGAAATAAAGTCGCGAAATCTACAATATCTCACAGAGCCAGTTATAAAAAATCATAGTGTTTTAGCATCAACAAACATATTGGTGATAGAAAGAAGTTGATTTAGGGACCCTGAGGTGTATTGGGAGCTTGTCAATGACAACTTGGTGGATTTATTTGAAATAACATTTATTATAATAATATCACAGTTACAAGAGAAGAGGTCTCATAAGTTCAAAAAAAGAAACTCGTATAAACATGTAAATATTTGTAACCTTTCAAATATTTTGTATCCAGTAAAAAAAGTAGATACTAAATAATAGTTCTGTACGAAATTTATGCTAAACCATTGATACTGAAATCAAAGAGATTTATGCTGCAAAAAATAAATAAACTACATTCAAATTAATAAAAAAAAATTCCTTTTTGCTGACGACCTAGCTCTTACGTCGCAGGAAGGGACGTTTGAGGCGGTTGAAAAATACTTAGCGGAGGGCCTGGCAAACCTCTCAACATACTATAAGGAGAATCAACTCAAACCGAACCCATCAAAAACACAAGTCTGCGCCTTCCACCTCAAAAATAAACAGGCTTCTAGAGAATTAAATATTGAATGGGAGGGTTGCCAGTTGGTCCATACTTTCACTCCAAAGTACTTGGGTGTAACCCTTGACAGATCTTTGACCTATAAAAAACACTGTTTCGATACCAAACAGAAAGTTGCGGCAAGGAACAATGTCTTACGTCGTGTCACCGGCACCACGTGGGGCGCGAATCCTCACACACTGCGCACTACAGCACTTGCCCTCAGCTTCTCGGCTGCAGAGTACGCATGCCCAGTTTGGAAGAACTCTGCACACGCGGGCCAGGTCGACATTGCCCTCAATGAAACCTGCCGCTTAATCACCGGATGTCTGAAACCTACTCAATCCGGCCACTTGTACCAAATAAGTGGAATTACACCACCGTGCATACGCAGAGACGTAGCTGCCGCTGTGGAACGACACAAGCAACTGCAGGACCCACGACACCCACTTCACGGTCACCAACAAGCAACCAGTAGACTCAAGTCACGTAAGAGTTTTCTGACAACTCTTAGTCTTCAACACCAAACGGCCCAAGAAGCCCGTCTTGATGCTTGGAAATCGCAACTGAACGAGACTTCTCTACCAATGACACCTGTGGAACATTTGACGCCTGGCGCTGAACAGAAATGGATCACTTGGAAGTCTCTAAACAGATTGAGAACGGGTGTCGGACGGTCTAAAGACAATCTGGTGAGATGGGGAATTAGATCTGAACAGAGCGGCGCATCCTGCGGGTGTGGCGTACTACAAACAACCAAACACATGATGCAGTGCCCTCGGTGTCCAACCACGTGCACTCTCGAAGACCTCATAAAAGGCACTCCCCGAGGGATAGAAGTGGCAACGCATTGGCAAAACACCATTTAGTCTAAGGAATTTGATCCCTTCACACGAAGAAGAAGAGAAGAATAAAAAAAATCTAATATCATTCATAAATTATAACGGTAGTTTTTTAGTACATTATGTTACAAAGTGATCACTTAAATGAAGACACTATTTATTTTGTTTCACTACACAAAAAAATACAGGTCATGAACTTTCAGAATTCGCGTTTTATATCTGTCTCGTTAGCTCTTTCGCAATCCAGATACTCGTACGAACCTCTCGGTTACAACCCAAACCCAAATAGCAAACTGAAAGCTCACGGATTGTCGTTTCACGACCACAGGTACCGTACAAGCATATCAAGTTTATTTATTATTATTTAATGGCTTATCAAGATGTATGATTTTTCGAAAATTTTGGATAAATTGAACGTTAACCTGTAGTACATATTATGACACACAAAATAATAAAAAAAAATAATAAGAGAAAACACCTACAGTTCCGTGGTAGGTGGTTGGTGATTGTTCCGGAACTCCTCGAGCTCCCTAATCGTGTGCGGCCACGGTCGTCGGAGCGGCGTGATGGTGGTGCCTAACCTGCGGCGGCGCCATCCTCTGCCTACGCGTCCTCCGCGTGGTCTTCGTCCCTGCCGTGGAGCGTCCTTGTTAGCGGCGGCTCCGGGTGTGTGTCACTTAACGGTGGCTGCCGATGCCGGCGGGTCGGCGCCACTCGTCCCACTGGTGGGATCGTCGGTGCTGGTGTTCGGGCTCGGTGAGCCCTGGACTCCCTCGAACCTGGGCCCTCGTGCTCGCCTTCCGGTGGAGGTGCTGGCGATGCTGGTGGTGGCAGCTGCGTCTTTATGCGCAGTTGCCCTCTGCGCACCTCGACGGTCACTGATGGGTCCTTTGATGTTGACCTCCACTCCGCCGATGGGTATTGATAGGTTGTTCATATTGCTATTTCTTTTTCTCTGGATCTGACTGCGTTGCTGCGTTCTGGTTCTGATCTTCTTCGTTCGTGATCGCTGTTGGAGTTCTTCTTACAGTTGATGTACAGAAGTTCTTTTTGTCCGTTTTTGCAGGATCGCCATGAAATAATATAGGTTTAAAAGGGTATGAGGTACTGTAGAGGAGATGAGTTATAGGCGGAGCTTGCTGGTAGTAAATGACCATTTATTATATATAAACATTAGTTTATATACACATTTACAATTAGGTTAACGCTTATCCAAGCTACATGCATTATGCTACAGCTATACTAAATGCTATACTAAATGTAGGCATTAGCTACAACACTACAAGAGTTTGGTTCAATCGATCCACCATCGCCTCTCGAGAAGACTGGATTTCGTCCCTCTTGGAATTTGCGCTGGATGTGTATCTGTCAACAACTGTGCTGTCATCAGCATACCCAAAGGTATGTAAAGTTTATTTTTTAAGAATTGTTTTACGTATTATAAATTTAAATATGCACTCCATAGCCTATTTTCTCAGCAATGTCCAGAAAGATCACCTAACTTGCCCATTTATCTAAACTCACTCTTCTCCCTAATGCATCACTTATGAATTCCTTTATGTCTCTTCAAAGCGCTCAAATGAGCAAATTTCCGGGCGCATGTTTCACAGGAATAAGGTTTTTCTCCCGTATGTATCCGCTCGTGTCTCTTCAACGTGCTCAACTGCAGAAACTCTTTCCCACACAACTCACACGAATGAGGTTTGATTCCGGAATGAACTCGTTCATGTCGCTTCAGAAGAACATCCAGCGAGAACGCTTTTTTACATATTTCACAAGAAAAAGGTTTTAGTCCGGTGTGTGTTTCTCTGTGAATCTTTAAATTGTGGAATCGCGTGAATTTCTGTTCACATATTTCACAGGAATATGGTCTCTCGCCGGTGTGAGTTTGTCGGTGCGTTGTCAGCTGACTGGATTGCGCGAACGTTTTCTCACAAATGTCACATCTGTACGGTTTGACTCCAGTGTGTGTTCGCATGTGCCTGTCTAGATTGGTCGCTTGTGTGAACTGCTTTTGGCACACTCCACACACGTAAGGTTTTTCTCCGGAGTGTATTCGCTTGTGTCTCTTCAGATGGCTTTTTTGGTTGAACCTCTGTTGACAAATGTCGCAGGAGAATGGTTTGAGCTCCGAGTCCGATGTATCGACTTTGGACGTGGTTCCTTGAATCACCGCCTGTGGCTGTTGTCTGTGGGTTCGCTCCGTGTATGTGGATACGTCATTTGGCTGCTGTCCGGAGGCGCTTGAACTGGTTCTGTCCACTGCAACTGCAATAAGATGAATGTTTTGTTTACCCACAAGACGCTTTACAGCTTTGTAGCTAAGTGACTGTATCACATAATTAAATGAATAAGGCGTAACTTTGCGGATATACATATTAATTAAAAATAGTAATATTGCTTTGCTGATCCGCGATATAATAACGTGCCAGTTAATTTGTGCTAACCCGTTATACGGTTTACTAATGTTTCGCCGAAAATTATTTAGCAAATTCTTAACTCGCCGAACTACGTAGATATCCCATATTTTTATTTGGTCAAATTTTCATTTCCCAACTCAACGTTTCGCACTGATATCTTTTCCCAATTCCTCATTTGTTAAACCATTGTTAGACCAATTATTATCTGGCATTTTTATAAGATGTCAATTATGTTTTCGTCAAATGTATTGATTGGCATACCTTGATTTAGCAACATATTGAATGGCATTATGCAAATCGCAGTATAATTTTATTGCATTAAGCGGGTAGGGTGATGCACCATGCACCTAAATTTAGAGGGTACTTTTGTTTACATACTTTGTGGCTCAAAATAGCATTTCATTCTCGAGTTATCATCGCTGATAGTTAATGTGTGTGTGTGTGCATAAAAAAAATAACCCTAACCTACCTATCTCTGGGAGCAGTTTCGTCCCGAAGACTGTAATCCCGACGGCTAGAATTCCTACAGTTCACATACATACGTATCACAAGTACAACAAAAGGAGCGTTTTTAGGGATATAAAAAAAAAACTAACCTAACCTAACCCGGCCGAGTCGGATCTGCTCACATACATACGTATCACAAGTACAACAAAAGGAGCGTTTTTTAGGGATATAAAAAAAAAAACTAACCTAACCTAACCCGGCCGAGTCGGATCTGCTCACATACATACGTATCACAAGTACAACAAATTGATTTTGATTAAAAAATATTTTTTTCGGTTTATATTTGTGTTTTATTTTGCACTATCATCATACTGTAAGCAATGGTTGTAGGTACCTACTTTGCCCAAATGGCTTTTGATGAATCGTTATTTGACTAAGCAAATCATTTGCTACACAATTATTTACCACATAAAATTTGACGATATGTTATTTGCCTTAGCAAATCATTTCCTACACAATTATATACCACATAAAATTTGACATAATAAAATTTTGGAATATAAAAATGTAGCGAAATAAAAAAATTACGAAGTAAAATTATGCCAAGGATTGGTTTGCGTAATAAAACTTCGGCGAAAAGTTGGTTGCCAAATGAAATTTGACGAAACATAATTCGGCGAAAAGGCAGTACACCCCGTTATACTTATTTGCGTATTTTTTCATGCATACATGCATTAAATAGTCCCACCCTCCCACCACGATAGGATGATGCCTCGTAGAGAGGCGAAACACGTGTCGAGTAAGTTTTGTTAATTTGGTGGTGGTTTGTTATATTTATTTGCGTATTTATTTTATTTTTCCTATCGTGGTGGGAGGGTGGGACTATTTAATGCATGTATGCATGAAAAAATACGCAAATAAGTATAACGGGTTAGCACAAATTAACTGGCACGTTATTATATCGCGGATCAGCAAAGCAATATTACTATTTTTAATTGACTGTATCACATTTTTGTCGGTTGATTGAGTTATTGAAAAGCGAGATTCGGTCTCACTCAGCGGCGGGAGTGCACAGCGTCGAGGCCCTGACTTTCCATAATTTAGGGGCCATATTGGACAGAAAATATATAGACTTTATTCATATCCACAACTTACATGGTTAGACACTGAAAAATTAAGAAAACAGTCAAAACATGCTACTAACAAGTACACACGGCACATGGTTTCAGAGAAAAGGAGCTGACTAAATACAAGTCATCCACTTGCGCCCCCACACGAACCTCATGAGTTGGCACTTGTCCAGAGAGTGCCCAGTGGGAGAGACGGCTCTGGTCTCACTAGTTTAAAAGGCGCTCTGACATTGTCTGACAAACTAAATGCAAAAGTTCGCTGTTGCTGTCAACTGCCTCTACAAACATAACTAACTAGTTTCTGAATGCTCTGTAAGACCAGCACGAGCACAAAGCACGGAAACATAATACGGTATTGAACTAGAGTGAAAATAAATGGTATCATTGAAACCACTAAACATACATTCAAAAATACGCGGAACCAAATTAACTACCAGTGTCATCTGTATTTGTATTTCTTTCTTCTTGAGGTGTGCAATAAAGAGTATTCTATTCTATTCTACCAGTAACTTTTGTACTTTGATATATTTTTTATTGGACAATAACTAAAGAAACTTCATACTAACAGATGTGAGCTACCCCCTAGAGCATGCATATTTGTAAGTAACAATATAGAGAACATGGGTTGTGTTATGACCTTATGTTACAGAGACCTTGTCGTGGTGGAAATATGCTTCATTGCTCAGGACAGGGAGAGGAGGAGAGTGGCGCTGGCGTCCTGCTACCTACCAAGCGAGGGCAACGCACCGACAGAGGAGCTTGAAGATGCGGTACAAATGTACCAAGGTAAGAGAGTACCCCTAATTATAGGTTGCGATGCCAACGCGCACAATGAAGTGTGGGGAAGCACCGACACCAATGGAAGGGGGGAATCACTACTAGAGTTCATAGTAAGTAAAGACCTAGACATACTGAACGAGGGAGACATCGCCACGTTCGTAACAAGGGTAAGGAATGAGGTATTAGATATAACGATAGCCATGGGAGGAATTACCGAAAGGATAAAAGGATGGAGAGTCGACAGGGAGGACAGCATGTCGGACCATAGGAGACTACTCTATAACATAGACTACCATATGGAGAAGATGAGGATAAGAAACCCAAGAAAAACAGACTGGGCAAAATACGAAGAAGAACTGAAGACCAATGTGCCGAAACCAAGGAGATGTACGGACATCGAGGAGCTGGAAGAGGCTGCATTGGGGCTCGAGCGAAGCATCATGGGGGCCTTCTACACAGCATGCCCTGAAAAAACAGTCCAAACTGGCAGAGGGCAACCATGGTGGAACAAAGAGCTCCAAAAGCAGAGAAAGAAAACACGTAGGGCAATGAGACAAGCCACAAAAAGGAATGACACCCAGAGCTGGGACATGTACAGAGCAACTCGGAATGCCTACAGCAGGCTGAGGGAGAAATGCAGCCGGGAAGGCTGGAGACAATATACAGAGGAGATAAATAATTACTCGGAGGGGGCAAGGGTGGTGAAACTATTAGCAGGCGATAAGGCGTGCCAGTTGGGAAGTCTGAAGGCAGGCGATAGTTTGATCACGGACCCGGGAGAGGTTTTGGAAGTTATGCTGAAGGCGCACTTCCCAGACTGCAAAGAAGCCAGGGAGGAGGAAGAGGAGTCGTTAGGATACGATAAACCGGACTGGGAAACGGCCGAGGAGGTGGTAGCGGAGGAGAGACTGGCCTGGGCAGTCAAATCTTTTGCTCCTTTTAAGGCCGCTGGGCCGGACGGTGTAATCCCGGGACTGCTCCAAAAGGGCTACGATCTGATAAAAGAGCATCTGGTGGAAATATTCAAAGGCAGTATTGCCCTAGGGTACATCCCGAAAGCATGGAGAAAAGTTCGCGCCGTCTTTCTACCAAAACCAGGAAAAAAGACGTACCAAGAGGCGAAGTCATTCAGAACCATAAGCCTTTCATCCTTCGTGCTGAAAACGATGGAGAAAGTGATAGACACTTTCGTAAGAACACAAATAGGAAATAGTGGAAAGCCGCTACATGGAAACCAACACGCTTATATGGTGGGAAAATCCACGGAAACGGCTCTACACAATTTGACAGTAAGGATCGAGAGATCACTGGAAGCAAAACATTACGCACTGGGATGTTTCTTCGACGTGGAAGGGGCCTTTGACAAGGCAACCTTTGAAGCGGTGGAAGAAAGCCTAAAGAGAGATGGCATAAATCCCACCATTGGGACCTGGATAAGTAAAATGCTAAGAGGAAGGGCTGTAATGGCGTAACTCGGAGGAGAAGTTAGACAGATAAGACCGAAAAGGGGCTTTCCACAAGGAGGATGTTTATCACCACTGATGTGGTGCTTACTTCTAGACTCCCTAATCGAGAGGACAAATAAAGGAGGCCTATACCTGCAAGCGTACTCGGACGATGGAGTCATACTGGTACGAGGAGTGGCACTAGATGTGGTCAGAGACATAATGAGAAGAGGAGTGATGGAAATATTAGCATGGTGTAGGGATAGAGGACTGGACCTAAACCCTGACAAAACAAAACTGATATTATTCACCAATAAGAGAAAAATAGAGAAAATGAAACCTATCAGCATTCAAGGCAAAGAACTGGAAGTAGTTAAAGAGCTCAAATATCTGGGACTCACGTTAGACAACTCTCTCAGATTCAAGACACACATAAGAGAACAATCGGCAAAGGCCATAAGAACGCTCTACCAGTGCAAGAGGGCGGTCGGAAGGAAATGGGGCCTAAAACCAGCGATGATACACTGGATCTACAAGGCGGTGATACTACCGAGAGTACTTTACGGAGCCATAGTATGGTGGCATAAGGCCAACATCAAAGAATACCATAAAGAACTATCAAAAGTACAAAGACTGGCATGTCTTATGATCACGGGAGCAATGAGAACAACGCCCACGCAGGCGATGGAAATCATGCTCGGTCTCAAGTCACTTAAAATAGAAGCGGAGAAGAGGGCCATGGAACAATGGTACAGAATGAAAGCATGTAAGGAATGGAGAGGAAGCTTTGTGGACAAGGGACACGCACTTATTCAGAGGGAAGCATGCTCGAAGATGGGGATGCTTACCCAAAACAACGATCTCATAAAGCGACAGGAGATGTTCGATAAGAAATATAGGATACACATAGGAGAAAGGGACAACTGGAAGATAGAGGTTGAACACCCCGTGACTATCTGCTTTACGGATGGCTCTCGGCGGGAATCCACGAAACTAGCAGGAGCCGGCATAGTGATACCGAAGCTGGACAAAAAGGTACACATACCTCTGGGGAGGTACGCTAGCGTATTTCAGGCAGAGGTATGCGGCATAATGAGATGTGCACAAATAATAGATGAATGTTCGCAGGAAGTGGGATCTGTCGTTATATACACAGATAGCCAGGCTGCACTAAAAGCGTTAGACAAACAGACGGTAAGCTCGTCCTTGGTAAAGGAATGCAGAGAAGCCCTGAACAAACTTGGAGAACACAAAAAGATTACGGTAGCATGGGTACCTGGACATCAGGGTGTGACAGGGAATGAAAGGGCAGATGAGATGGCAAGGCTAGGAGCAGAGAGGGAACTCATAGGACCCGAACCTGCACTGCCAATATCGGCAGAAGTCACGAAAGGAGTTATAGCTAGGCTAATGGAGGAAGAGGCCAACAGACAATGGCGAGAGACAACGGACTGTCGACAATCGAAGATGATACTAGGAGGCATAAACAGAAAAAGGACCAGGTATCTACTGGAACTAGGTAAGAAAAATCTCAGATTATTAACAGGAATAATCACGGGACACAATAGCCTTAACAGGCACCTACATATTATGGGTGTAGTAAGTGATCCATACTGCTCGCACTGTGGACAGGAGGAGACGAGTAAGCATGTTTTAGTAGAGTGTGGCATGTATGCGATAATACGCTATAGCATCTTCAGAAAAGATAAACTAGAAGAGGAAGAGCTGAGGGACATTAACCTTAAAGATGTCCTTTCCTTCTGCAGGAGAACAAGGAGATTCGAGGAAGAAGGCTGTAGGGGAGCGCCGCCGGGACAAGTAACCGTTGGCTCCAATTGGGAATTGGGCTGAATGAACGCAGTCAAGCGATCGACAGCCCGCCTGTCTCCGGCCGGGCGTCCCTACACCAAATCATCATCATACTAACAGATGGTTTTTGACATTTCATAAAGCAGCTACTCTTTATGAGATTCGATGTGTCATCAAATACCGTTTTATGTGCATTACATACAAAGCTTATATAATGATGACAAATTCTGTGTGTAAAACATCCAATTCGTAAAATACCAACCATTCTAAGGACACTTTCTATCTCTTCAGGTCCCAAAAACACTTGGGCCCAGGGATCTTTTCTTTTTTCTCAAGCAGTTTGCAATTTTTATTTCATTTCAAAGTGTAATGTTGGACATCTTCATCCAAATAAAAGGACTTGCAAGTAACTTTTTTGACTGACTAAGGTTTTTCAAGAAGTTAATATCAGTAGACACCTAGTATTTTCCTTAAACGTACACTCATATCATTTCAAATGCAAATTAAAGAAAACTGTTTGTACCTTCACAATGCACGTGCGCCGGTCTCTGCTCCGCCGGCCACGCGGGTGGATCCGTGCTGTCCCCCCACTCCTCCTCGCTCACATCCCCCGGCTCCTCCTTCACGGACACCTCCACTTTGACGGGCGCCGTGTCTGGTATGCATGCTGGCTCCTCCTTGATTAACAAAGCCTCCTGCTTGATGAAGTCTGTGTGCTTGCTTGTGGAATCTGCCTCCTCTTTTATGGCTTCTATTTCTATTTTAATGGACACTGCAAGCAATAGTCAGAATAATTGATGAGTCTTATTACTTTTATTGTATTTGTATAAAATCGTTGTTGGTTGATTTCAAATCAACCCCTTGATTTATAAAAAAAAAACAATAATTTGTATTTACAGTACTTCACATTTAAGTAGATATAAAAAAAATACAAATATGTGATAATAAGGGTTGGGACACGTTCAGTCCCAAGTTGGGACTGAACATGTAAATGTTAACAATTTATTACTTTGGATTTTAGAATTACAGTTGCCATCAAAAGTCCTAACCCTAGTGATAATCTAGTTAGAAGAAATATGGTAAGAAAAACTCAAAAAATATATTTGTGAATTAAATAAGTGTACATGAGCACTCCTGCCTAATTAAAATGTATTTGTTTTATGTAAAAAACCTGTGTAGATAAATGCCAAATGAAACACAATTTTATGTGAATTAACAGCATTATTTATAAATGTTTAACACCTCTAAAAATATTCCTCTGGCGATGGCGGTGTAGCATGTATGGACAGCATCAGCATCAAAAGTAACAATTACACTACTAGAAATTCTGGAAGTTGAATTTCATAATAAAATTGTGAGCTACTGTTTGCGATGCGGACTGCACCTTAAATTTGATAAGTTCTGTAAAATTGATATCAGAACATTCATCAGATCAGATTCTTTTAGTAATTGAGTTCATTAGAAGAACATAGCCTTAAAGTGCATATTAATTTCTTTGATGCTCCATTACTTTGATGTCTAGTTTTCTCTTTCATTTGCACAAAGGTTAACTGGAAGAAATCCCTATCAGGGATATAGAAGTTCACATTTGTACATTTTTGAGTTTTTCTCATATTGTTTTTATGTGCAATAAAGTGTTTACATATGTCGACAATGTATGGACAGAGGCATCCTAATAGAGAAAGGTTTTCACTCAATCAACAGATAAAAGGTGTTTGTGGTGCCCACAAAATAAATGCCCCGGAACTTACCGGGTTGTCGCGGCGTTAATAAATAAGGATGTAATACACGACAATAATAATTATTATAGCTTGAGTATCTACAATTATGATTCGGTTTCGGGACTCAGCTTTGTATTCAAAGTATCTTTCTTACAGAAATCTTGTGTGAGAAACTACGGACCCGTTTATTGTTATTCGTCTCGAGTGACCCGTGGCTTCAGCACGGCTACGGTCTTGCCTCGTCGTAACGAGCAAATGACATCACGGAGATCGCCACAACCTATGTGGTTGTAGAGACGAGTAGCAACTACTACATGCAAACTGCCGGTATACAATCTCCTGCTCGAGACATTGTGGGGGAGCCCTAGGCTCCCCGTAAGACCTCCATTGCCAACCCCCTATAGTCTTACCCTTGCCTCACATTGGTTCCGTACGAGTCTCTTACTTGTATTGTATTGAACGTAACTCTTGGACGAGTTATAACTGAATTGTCTCACAACCGGCGGTTGTAGACTTGTGACTGACTCATACACCGTAGGTACTATGATTGTTTGTGGACTTTGATAAAACCGAAGCTGTGTCCCGCAACCGACCACTATTGAGAATCAAAGGTAGAAAATAGTAAGCACTCACCAGCACCCACGTTCTCCTTTTTTCCATCCCACGTCAATTCACTCACTCCTCTTTGCCGCCATTTTTACCCACTTTCTTTCTTTTATTAACCTATAGACTAAAATATAGGTTATTGTGTTGCCAGTTAGTAAAAAGACATAATTTATAATTCATTCAATTAAATTGGTGCAACTCACCGATTGCTAAGGACTCGCGATGTTCCGCGACACTCCCGACGGCAAAAACCAGACTATTGCAACAGGATCGCCAAGTTGCGAGTCCATTCAGCGATCCTTTCTCGTGCTCGAATGGCCGCTTGTCTCCCTGGTCTTGGACTATATGCCAACGCACCCTCGTCGGCTGGGCTATCTGGGGCATTATCTGAATTTTGCAAAGCGGGTGGTGGTATTTCCTCGATGTCAAACTCGCTTGTTGTTGTGTGTCCTTGTTCAAGTAAGTCGGCACTGTCAATTTGCGGTGTATATGGATTGTATGTATTTTGCGGAGGCTCGGCATCTATAGTCACAGGCATAGGATCTATTGGATTTTCAATGGGATCATTATTGCGCATTGTTATCGGCGTTTCTGGGCTTATCACTTCAGGCGCTTGCGTTTCTTCTTCGTTGTTTTCAATCTCTAGGGGATACAGGTGTCCAAGAGATCGAATGAACTCCGAATTACCAACTTTTACCTTTGCTACACGATGTTGTCCATCTTGTCCTTTTATTAAGGAGGTTATCTTGCCAACTTTCCAATTACTTCTATTTTTTGATTCCTCTTTTATTTGAACTAAGTCGCCAATTTTTGGTGTTCTGTCTGACGTCACCCGAGGTTGTTTCACAGAATATCTGTGCTTCTCACGTAGGCTGGGTAGATATTGTTCCTGGAACATCCTTTTGAATTCCGTTAAGACTATATGACCTCTTCTCCATCCTTGTATAAGGTCGATTTTTGTAGCTGTACCATCCACACAAGTCATTTTGTCTGAGGGAGTCAACTCTAGACATTCACCTAGTGTCAGGAAGTCCACTGGCCTCAAAACGTATTCTAAATCTGCTCCTACACTCGTCAAAGGCCTTGTATTCACGACTGTTTCGACTTCTTTGATGACTGTAGATAGTTGGCTATCGTTCAACAAATGTTTGTCCAGTGTCCTCCTTAGGCAATGCTTTACGATTCCCACCAGCCTTTCATAGAAGCCGCCGTGCCACGGGGCTAATTGAGGAATAAATTTCCACCTCATTTTGTTCTCCGTGCAGTACGCGTTGATTAATATTTCAGAGGTCAGTTTAAATTGTAAAGCATTGTCTGAGATTACGGCTGCTGGTGTGCCTCTGGCCGCTACAAATCTCCTTATTGCAAGGAGACATTCCGTTGCAGTCAAATCCTTGACCACTTCCAAATGGACGGCGCGAACTGCCAAGCACGTGAACAGACAGATCCACCTTTTCTCCCTATTACCGCTCAAGGTATTGACATACATCGGCCCAAAGTAATCTATTCCTGTGAACGTAAATGGAGAGCTGTAATTAACCCGTTCCGGAGGTAATGCTGGAGTTTGAGGTAGTTTATACGGTCCTCCACTTTGTTTTAGGCATTTTTCACACTTTCTTATGACCTTTGTTACTTGGAGTTTTCCTTGCGGAATCCAGTATTGTTCACGTATGATATTCAGAGTGTGTGAAGGGCCAACATGGTAATTCTTGTCATGGGCTTCTTGTATGACTTTAGTGGTAAATTCAGATATTTTTGGGATAAGTATTGGATGCTTCTTATCATATGACCAATTAGCATTCTTCATACGACCACCACATCTTAGAATTCCATCTATATCGAGAAACAGATCTAAGTTTCTCATCAGCTGCGTCTTTTTACCATTTATTTCATCAGGGAAATGTTTCTTTTGTAATTCTCTCAAAACTTCTGTGGTACTGGTTTCAGCTTCTGTGTTACCAATCATTTCTGGTACGCCTTGGGGACCCATCTCTTGGTCTTCTTCTGTTAGATAGTCAGGTGGTTCTATTTCATATCCTTTCATTACCATCTCTGGACCTTCTATGATGTCCAGGGCCTCTCCGACCGAAAAAAGAGTCTGTACATTTAAATATCTACTGCTTGGCCAAGATTTGGATTCTTTTAAGAGGAAAGAAGGGCCCGAAAACCACAAAGACTTTTTTTCTTGCCACAATTCTGGGCGCGTACCTAAGTCAGCGGGGTTTTCGTTTGTGCTTACGTAACAAAACTCGACATCCTTGAGTTGATTTATTTCATCGACACGTCGCTTCACAAACGGTGGTAATAAGTTATTGGTTTTAAGCCAATGAAGCACGACTTGGCTATCAGTCCATAAGTATTGCTTGTTGATGGTCAGATTAAGATTATTTTTCAAATACTTCAGCAGTCTGCTTCCAATCAAGTAACCTAGTAGTTCCAAGCGAGGAATTTTCAAATTGTCTTTATCTTCAGCCGGTGTTACACGCGATTTGGACATTAGGAATGCAGTCTGAATCCTTTTTCCACACAGGATGCGTAAATAAGCAACAGCTGAATATGCATTCATAGACGAATCGGTAAATACATGGAGCTCATACTGCTTTGGTCCTTCTTGCATATTATTTCCTACATGTCTCGGTATGGTAATATCTTTTGCAGATCTTAATTTTTCTTTAATGGATTTCCACCTTTGCACAATTTCATCCGGTAAAGGAGAATCCCATTTAAACTTTAAGACACATAGTTCTTGAAATAGCAATTTAGCTGGTAGAACCAGAGGCGAGACAAATCCACATGGATCATAGACACGAGCAAGCGCTCTAAGGACGTCTTTCTTTGTCAACTTATCTTTGACTTGAGTGTCAAGTGCTTTGTCTTCGACTCTAAGCTGCAGTGTGTCTTCTTTTAGGTTCCAATTTAATCCTAAAATCTTTATTTTGTCTTCAGGTTTTCCTCTTTTTATTTCAGGGATCATCTTCAAAAATTCTTCATCGTTTGATACCCAGTCTCTGATATTCATAGAGAGCTCGTTGAATACTGTTTCAGTTTCATCATATAACTGTAAAGCTTTGTCAAGGGATTCAAGGGAGGTGACCAAGTTATCAACGTAACACTTGTCTGCAATTTTTGTTAGAAGTGGTTCATTTGTTTTAGTTATATGGTAACGAATGGTTGCTGTCAGTAGGAATGGACTGGAAATTACACCGAAGGGTATTCTGCAGAACCTGAAATGACGTATATTATTTTCAGTTGACTCCTTTGTCGGGTCCTTTATCCAGAGAAATCTCGTTACATCCCTGTCTTCCTTTTGCAGCCCGACTTGTAAAAACGCCTTTTCCACGTCAGCAGTAATCCCTACCTTTCCAGTTCTAAACTTCAGCAGTAATGATGTTAGATCTTCTAGTAATGAGGGGCCTCGGTACATGCATTCATTAAGACTATTGCAATTTTTAACTTTTGCTGAAGCATCATAGACAATGCGACCACTTCTTCCTGTTTGTTTTATCATATGATGAGGTAGATAGTGCACCGGAGGATTTACTTGGTAAATTGGTATTGTCTGAGGTTCTATCTCTTCTATGATACCTGCATCTAACTGTTCCTTTAAAATCCGATGGTATTCATTAAGGGTAATTTCATCTGATTGCCGTAACAAACTTCTTAATCTGCCAAAGGATAGGCTGTAGTTCGTTGGTAGATCAGGTGGGTATTCTATCCATGGCCACTTAACCTCATACCTGCCATTATTATAAACCACCGTATCATTAAAACATTTGACCGCTTCTTCTTCTCTAGTTGTCTTAGGAGAATCTGTAATACCAATACTTTCTAAGCTCCACAGGAATTTCATGTCTACGCTTCTCAGTGGTAGGTCAGGTTCAGTGAAGTAGCGGTGGTTGTTATCATAACACTGGCAATAATAAGTTATAAATGATAAGGAATTTTGTTCTATCTGATCTGCATTGCCCGAAGTAATCCATCCGAAATCAGTATTTACAAAAATTAAATCATTTAGTTGAGTACGCTCATTCTTGATAAAAGAAAAGTAATAATCATTTCCAATAAGTAAATCAATCTCTTCTCCTTCAGAGTCGTCATCAGCCAGGAAATCCACTTCCTTATTAATATCAATATTTACAATCGGTATTTTATCTGCTATATGAGGTACTAGATTTACTCTAATTTCTTTGGAAATACCCCTTTTTGTTCTTATATTTATTTCAGCTGACGGACTATGTATCGTTTTTGGAGAGCTGGATCCGAACGTATACATGGTAAGAAAATCATCTCTGTCTGGAGTAATACTTAACTTACTGGCTAATCTGGTGGTGACATAGCTGCGTTGAGACCCACTGTCCATAATCAGCCTGCAGGTCAGTTGTTTATTGTTGTTTTGGATTGTCACCACCGCCGTCTGTAAAAATGATTTTTCTTTAATAGGGTTGCTCAAAGTATTGACAGTTTCTTGACCCATGTCATTGGTTTTCTCCATCAATATAGTGTTATTAACAAATGGCGGCTTACCAGTTTCCATGGTTTTGTCTTGGCCTTGTTTATTTTTCATGTCCTTAAAGCATAGGGCACTATTGTGGGCACCTTTACAAAAGAAACAGGTTTTCTTGATTTTGCATGACTTTGCATTATGTCCAATTTTAAAACAAAGGAAGCATCTACCACGAAGTTTCTCTCTTCTTTCTTTCAAGCTTGATACCTGTTGACACTGATTACTATAATGTGCGTCATTACAAAAGATACACTGTTTTCTAACCTTCTTTATTGGAGCTATATCTTTATGTTGTCTGTTAGAAAAAGGAATCTTGCGTTTTTGACCTCGTTTTGCCATTGACATTCCCACCTGCAATGAAGCTGTTGATGTTGAGGGCACTGAATCTTCGATTGGTCGAACTACTGTTGCACCATCAGGTCCAGAGCGCTCCATTGCTGTTATTACTTGACCTATACTTAGCCGCAATTTGTCAACACTATGGTCACCAGATGAAAGAAGATGCACCTGGTACATTACCTTCTCGGGAAACTTATTGCTCAGCAGGACTCGGAGATGACTATTATTAGTGTTTTCCCCCAGGTTTTGCAGGACACGCAAGTGTTTGTCAATGACATTGATTGTCAACCGGCAACTTTGGACATCACTGCTACATTTATTTATATTGAGAAGCGCATTATAGTGTGCATCAATTACCTTTTCCTTTGAACCAAAACGCTCCTTCAATGTATCTACTGCTACCTTATAATTGGCGTTTGTGATACATAACCCCTCTACTGTATCCAATGCTGCACCTTGCAGGGACGCAAGAAGGTATGACAGTTTGTCCACATCTTTGAGGTTTCGGGAATCCACATTACTTTCAAATTGATCCCAAAACTCAGTAAATTTAAGGATATCTCCGTTGTATTTTATAAGATCCAGTTTTGGCAACCTTGCTGATTGTTGGTTAATTCCTGTGTTGGATTCGGAGCTCATCTCATGTAAGCATTCCAAGCGAGATAGAATGTCTTCGGCCTTTGTCTGTTCTATCATACATTGGGACGAAATATCTGTACTCCCACACTTCTCTATATACTTGTAAGTCTCTCTCTCTAAGGCGCCAATAGCTAATTTAAGATGTATGCGCATTTGTGTTAAATTTGCCAGCCGTATCTCCTCTCCCTCGAGCACAGGCTTAGCCTTAGCCATTAGATCCAGTATTTGTTGATGTCGTAGCATTAATCGTGATTGCAAGGCTTCATCCATCTTGATGCTGACTGAAATTGTGACAAAAGACATAGTAAATACCTTCCCTTCATTACTTAACTCGGATAGAGAGAATACGCTTTATTGCAAGAGATACAAACACAAACAATACTTGGACGACAGATGCAAACAATAGGCGATCCCATCGCTAAAAGCGATTTAGATTTTGAACCTATAAAAATAAATCAGAAAATTCTTACTTGATTGTTCCCAACTCTGTATTTATGGAAGAAAACCTTGTCTCCTTCGCCCACCGTGCTTTTTATTTGCTATTATATTCTCAACTCCGACACAACGATCCTTGTTTTCAATAAAAACGAATACTGCAATACTATATAGTTATTCTATTCTTGTTGATAACAATACATAGTTCCCATTCAAACTTAAAAACGATAAGACCTGCGAAACACGAACTAAATTTTCACTTTGACAGTTCACTCCGAATGCGCGGTAACTTTTGCGTTCGGAAACACTGGTTCCAGTAAAAATAAAACTTGTAGTGACACTCTTACACTCTCGGCGAATGCGTCATGTACACTATCGAATTTCCGATTCCTCGTAAGTACGTTTCTCATTTACTTAATATTAAGCGGAAATCCGAGGCAAGGTAAAATAGATGATACCACAAATGTCTATTAGAATATAACTTTATACTAAAATAAAACAAAGTAATTCTTCCATATATTTATTAATAGTCAACATACATTAGGAAACTTACCGTGTGACATGTATCCGAGTGTTTTTTTTATTAAGGGGTTAACACACTGTTCGATTTTAGTCGAGTTAACTTTGACGCTGGCAGAATTGTCCCAATCGACAGTAGCCATCAAGTTAAAAAATTAAATTGAATTGGTAAGTAGACGTTACGACGATAAAATGTAAACATAAATAAATCCGTTTTTTCATACTGGGTAACCTTGCGCCACCGAGCAGGAATTATTGTGTAACCCAAAAAAGGTTTCATTACTTGTCTAACTGGCTCCACGAATTTATATACGGCCTCTACTTTGGCCAACGGGACTTCCGTCTTGATATGGCTGACATACAGCCTTCAGTGTAGTGCCACGAGATAGTCTGTTTTACAGCCGGTACTGGGCAACGGGGCACTACTACGGTCACTATCAGCGTGACCACAAGCTCTTATCGTGGAATCAGTTTACGTTTACTACTGGTGAGGTAACTGGAAACATATCCGGCTCCCACCTCGTATTTTCCAACTCAGTAATTGCAAAAGGATCCCAGCACAACTCCACCATTTTATTGTCGCGGCGTTAATAAATAAGGATGTAATACACGACAATAATAATTATTATAGCTTGAGTATCTACAATTATGATTCGGTTTCGGGACTCAGCTTTGTATTCAAAGTATCTTTCTTACAGAAATCTTGTGTGAGAAACTACGGACCCGTTTATTGTTATTCGTCTCGAGTGACCCGTGGCTTCAGCACGGCTACGGTCTTGCCTCGTCGTAACGAGCAAATGACATCACGGAGATCGCCACAACCTATGTGGTTGTAGAGACGAGTAGCAACTACTACATGCAAACTGCCGGTATACAATCTCCTGCTCGAGACATTGTGGGGGAGCCCTAGGCTCCCCGTAAGACCTCCATTGCCAACCCCCTATAGTCTTACCCTTGCCTCACATTGGTTCCGTACGAGTCTCTTACTTGTATTGTATTGAACGTAACTCTTGGACGAGTTATAACTGAATTGTCTCACAACCGGCGGTTGTAGACTTGTGACTGACTCATACACCGTAGGTACTATGATTGTTTGTGGACTTTGATAAAACCGAAGCTGTGTCCCGCAACCGACCACTATTGAGAATCAAAGGTAGAAAATAGTAAGCACTCACCAGCACCCACGTTCTCCTTTTTTCCATCCCACGTCAATTCACTCACTCCTCTTTGCCGCCATTTTTACCCACTTTCTTTCTTTTATTAACCTATAGACTAAAATATAGGTTATTGTGTTGCCAGTTAGTAAAAAGACATAATTTATAATTCATTCAATTAAATTGGTGCAACTCACCGATTGCTAAGGACTCGCGATGTTCCGCGACACGGGTTCCACAGGCACCAAGACGCGCGAATCCTCAGACATGCTGTGGGAGACCGCTTGGCGCTTCGCTCTCTACAACGGGGCTGTTGCGGTTAAGGTAATTGTTAATATTACCCCTTCGTAAAATCGTCGAACTGTATTACAAAATTCCACGTCCACAAAACAAGTTGTCCAACATCAATGAAATAATGCGTAAATTCGTAAAACGCTGAAATAAAATCAATAACACAGTACTTTCCAAACTAAATGACGTTTTTATTGTCCTTGGTCATTGTCACAGTGTCAGTGTCACTGTCACTTGATAGCAATTGATAGTGATGTGATATAGTGATAGTGATACAGATACAGTTGGAGTTGAGTACTCGAGCCGCAGATGTCATCCATAAAAGAAAGAAGTACAAATAAAAGAACCGATCAATAGCCAAATTTGTGAAATGCTTTCAATATTATTGCGCAATAATATTGTCTCTTTACAAAATCCAATATGTATTGAAGGTGGAAGGTGGATAGGTTAATGGATAAGTTAAACGCAAATCTATGTTGTCTGTGCTGTGACAATGACAATTGTTACGCGTACGCGTCACGTCACTTGTCAAACCGTTCGATTATGTTTATGCCGTGTTGCATACTTGCGTATACATATTGATTATTGCAGCATTTACGAATTTAATCTTATTTCATTAGTGTACAATTAATCTATTATCAGTGTTACTTGGTCACTAATTTGTCCCTTCAAAAGTTACTTTATTGTGTACAATTACACCGCTTTCGTCCGCCATTTCTTCTGACTTTTGTGTAGGAAGTTACAATAAGAAATAAATTAATTCTCTGCCTCGCCGGCTCCAGGCGTAGTGAAGGAAAGCGCCGGCTGGTTCCCGACAGCATGTCACAGGGTTCACGCGTCGTACGCCTCGCAGAACCCGGTAAGTTTCGGGGTATTTCTTTCTTACGACAAATAACTAAATAAATGTGTATTTGGCAAACCCCGGATTGGGGTATAGCAAAGGGTGCGCACCTAAAATCGGGCGCACCCTTTGCTATACTCTGACCAAACCCCGTAACCGGCCGGGCAAAGGCGGCAAACCTGTGGCAGTCGTATGTACAGTTGGAGTTGTGGATTGACATAAGTATGAAGAAATCTAAATACAAACTTATGTGAATAATATAATTTATTAGTAAAATTGGTCTTTATTACCTCAGGATTATTTTTAATTATATGAGATGTGAATCGAAAGCTGGGTTCTGGAATAAATGTTCCTTTTCCTTGTGATTTCTAGTCAATAAATTATTCTATCTTTTCTAGGACACCAATATTATCTAATGATTCCATATAAATATGGGTCATTGTCAGATTTAGGTGTGCGTCTTTCCGGTGGACATTTGCGAAATTAAGGATTCCAGAGCGTAATTTTCTGATTCAATGCCTGTGAGAATAAAGAACGTTCCCTGTTCTATAATCCAATGTAATAGCAACATAACCTAGATTCATACAAGCTTTTAACTTGTGCCCACCGAAGGGACAAATTTTGTTTTTTGAACTGACAATGACCCATATTTGAAATAATGCGATAAACATTGAGATTTTATAAGCAGCATAAAATACTTTCAAATGCATTTATCATGACATTAATCCTAGTTTAATATTAAATTAATAAATCAGTAGGCATTCTATAATTATAACCACTCTTATTTGCCGAGATTTTGCCAGCTCGAAGCTCGACTATGGGGTCTCCCCGTCTAGCACAACCATGCTTTGCAACTCTTAGCGCACCTGTCACCCTCTCACATTACTGCATTGACAGAGACATTGATTTTGAATAAGATGTACTAAAAAAAGTTCATATTCTAGAAAATGATGATTTATAAAAGTTAGGCTCAATTATTATCAAGAATATTTTGATCATGAAATTAGTTTTTAGTGAAGTAATAAAAAAAGACCTATCTGAATTATAATTGTTTAATAACATTGTTTAATAAATTATAAGCATAGAAATAAGCTCATGGCATGCCCTATTTTATTTTTTTTACTCTATTGGTATTTCTAAATTTGTATGCCATATAGCGAAGCACAGTGATACTATTATTTGTCAATGTAACATGTTTGTACCTCTTACAAATAAATAAATGATTGCTCGACTGTTAATAAACATTAAAGTGTTGTATGACTAATTTATTAATGCCAAACTCTTGCTTACAGTGTCCATTCAAATAGAAATAGAGGCTATTAAACAAGAACCAGACTGCACAAGTGAGCAGACAGACTTCTCGAGCCAAGAGACGGTGTTTATCAAGAAGGAGCCGACATGGACACAGGAGGACGCGGCGCCTTTAGAAGTGGAGGTGTCGGTGAAGGAGGAACCGCAGGATGATGGGGGGGCGGAGTGGGGACACAGTGAGCCGCCCGACTGGCCCCCCGACCAAAGCTCTCAAATACATTCTGACGGTAAGACTTCTTTACTGCTGTGAGAAAATCAAGCCACAACATCCAATTTCTTTTTAAAGCAAACTTTTTTAGGTTACTCTATTAAACTTTTGAACTGCAAGTGATGAAGCAATTCATCATGACGCCATGGCAAAATAATAAAAAAGTCGTCCAAATTCAACATGCATTGAAGATAACGAGCATCGGTTTGTTTTAAGAAGTTTTTGGTCATTAAAATTTTAACCCTTTTTAGGGTTCCGTACCCAAAGGGTTAAAACGGGACCCTATTACTGAGACTTCGCTGTCCGTCCGTCCGTCTGTCACCAGGCTGTATCTCAAGAACGGTGATAGCTAGACACTTGAAATTTCCACAGATGATGTATTTCTATTGCCGCTATAACAACAAATACTAAAAATAAAATAAAATAAATATTTAAGGGCTCCCATACAACAAACTTGTTATAGATTATATATATATACTAGCATTAACCCGCGGCTTCGCTCGCGTGCCTATATAATATACATCATCCTACGGGAACAATGCTCTTTTTTTCAGGATTAAAAGTAGGCTATTTGTTAAGTTGGGGTATAATCTGCATTTCCCTCATGCATATCCGTTTTTTTTAATCTATTAGAATAACGCGGGTCTCTATCCATACCTCAAAAGCAAAAACAGAACCCCCTTATAGGATCACGTGTAGCTGTCTGTCAGCCCGTCTGTTACAACCGATTTGCTGCAAAACTACTGGACCGATTAAATTGCAATTTGGCGCAAATGCTTTCAAGCATTTTCATGACCACAAATAAATAAATAAATAAAATAAATAAATGAATAAATATCAGACAACTTCACACAAATCGATCTAGTCCCAAATTAAGCTCAAGAAGGCTTGTGTTATGGGTACTAGACGACGATATATTTACTTATATAGATAAATATATACTTAAATACATAGGAACAACCATGACCCAAGCACAAATATTCGAGTTCATCACACAAATATTTGCCCTGGCCGGGATTCGAACCCGGGACCGCTGCTCAGTAGGCAAGTGCTTGCAAACTGAGCCAACCGCGTCGCCAAATAAAATTTCAAAATCGGTGGCATTTTCGTAATTAACGTCCCAACAAACCATAAAAATTACACCCATACTCATATTTAGTCATTTCAACCCCATCGCACCCCAACAGGCGAGACGGTATTTCACGTCCACCACGTTTGTTTTTTTTAATCGTTGTTGTTTTGGTAATCAGCGACCCGATAAACCATAGAAACATTACCCTTGTTGATTTTCAGACTATGTCACCATATTCTCCTCCTTTAGGGGTTGAATTCTCAAAAAACATGAAACACGTGCTTACTCAGTTATCGTTAGAAATACTTAATAAATAATTTTTCAATAAAATAGTCTAACTAATATTTTTTCCCTATACAAACTTACGACCCCCATTTCACCCCTTCGGGGGGGTGACTTTTGACAAATGCTTCTTTTATTGCACCCCTAGACTTTATAAGGACACGTAGGTTCCAAATATGGACTCTAGAACCAGCGGTTTAGTATTTAGACATTTCAACCCCATTTCACCCCAACAGGGAAGATGTTCACGTCCGCCACGTTGGATTTAAAAATCCTTGCGGTTTTCGTAATCAGCGACCCGATATACCATAAAAGCATTACCAATGGATTTCAGACTTTGTCACCACATTTCTCCCTTTTAGGGGTTGAATTTTTAAAAAACCTGAAACTCGTGTATAGTCATTTATCGTTAGGAATACTCCTGTGAAGTTTCGAATAAAATAGTCTAACTAATCTTGTTTCCCCATACAAACTTTGGAAACCCATTTCACCCCTTTAGGGGGTGAGTTTTGAAAAATCCTTTCTTAGCAGATGCTTACGTCATAACATCTACCTGCATGCCAAATTTCAGCCCGATCCGTCCAGTGGTTTGGGCTGTGCGTTGATAGATCACTATGTCAGTCAGTCAGTCACCTTTGAGTTTTATATATATAGATATATATAGGTACGGAACCCTTCATGCGCAAGTCGGACTCGCACTTGCCCAATTTTATTTACCTCTCTCGTAGTCCCGTTAAGGGTCCACGGGGATAATATTATGCTGCCGAATCATAATAATAATAATAAGCCCCTTAATTCTGAATTGGAAATTGAGATTGGATTATTTGATAATTTGTAGATCAGTACAATTCAGCGTGCCTTTTGGCAAGAGCCTCCTCCAGCTTCTATGCTAGGGGGTGATGGTCATTTTCTCCCTCGGCGACGAGCCGTGGTGGGAGAGGTTTTATTAATTTATTTCATTCTTTGCGTTACTATCAGCATAATTTCCTATGTATGTATGTTTTTCTTCTTCTCATTTTATTAATTTTATGTTATAGTATGTCTCTCAGTTCTGTATGTCGTCTGGCAAAGGCTTCCTCCAGTTGTTTCCATTGTATTCTATCACGAGCAACTCTTCTCCAGTTGGGTCCCGCTGTTAGTTTTAGTTCGTCTTCCCATCTCCTTTGTTGTGTTCCCCTGCTCCGTTTGCCATTTCTGGGGTACCAGTCTGTTACGATCTTGCTCCATTTTTCTTGTTTTTCCCTCATCATGTGACCGGTCCATCTCCACTTTTACTGGTCAATCCGGGTAAGCATATCTGTCACTTTTGTTTTTGCTCTTAGTTGTTCATTTCTTATTCTATCTTTTTTGTATGTTCCTGTCATACTGCGTTCCATGGATCTTTGGCAATATTCCAGTTTATTTCTAAGTTGCTTTGTAAGTGCCCATGTCTCGCATCCATATGTAATACAGGGTAGAATACATGTGTTGAAAGCTTTTCTTTTTACAGACACACTTAATTCCTTAGATTTCATAACTTCCTTCATTGACCAATACTTTCTCCATCCGCTAGCTATTCTTGAGTTGACTTCTTTACTTATCTGGTCTTCAAAGGATATGAGCTGGCCTAGGTATGAGTATTCATTCACATATTCTAACAAGCGTCCTTCTACTTTTATGTCTACTTGATTTGAGTTAGTTAATATTTTCGTTTTGGTTGTGTTCATTGTCAAACCTACTTTGCCGCTTTCTTCGTTTAAAGCCTGAATCATTGTTTTAAGGTTGTTTGGATTTTCTTCAAACAAGACTATGTCATCCGCGAATAAGATGGCTTAATTTTATCCCATCAATATTGAGACCCATGTTTGTCCAGTCTAACTTTCGGAAGATGTTTTCCAGGACTGCAGAGAATAGCTTTGGAGACAATGGGTCACCTTGCCTTACGCCTCTTTTTATGCGGAACTCTGGACCTATAGCTTCTAGTTGTATTCTAGCCTTGCTGTTTGTGTATATATTCCGAATTATGTATAACCTTATATTAGGTTCAGGAACTTCTTGGCCTGCCAGGCTTTCCCAGATAGCAGCGTGGCTTATGGTGTCAAATGTCTTGTTATAATCAATGAAGCCGAATGCTGCCGAATCACGAGGTTCAAAAAATAAACTACTAGTCTGCACAGGTGACCGACTGACCATATTTTTTGGGTGTTGATAGTAACTGGTCAAACAATTATAAAGCTCCAATGTCAGGAAAAAATATTTTAATCTATAACACAATAAATACTAGACATAAATCCTAGAAAAATACCTTCAAATTAATCGCATAGAATACCTTCATGTCTTTTATTAGAATAATATTGGAATGATTCTAAATGCCAAAAATTACGGAATTCCTTTAACAATAGGATGATTTAAAAATCATCCTTCAAAGAACTTGCTCCTTGACCGCCAAAGACGGCAAATCACGTCATCGGGAATTCGTGCCACTGACGTCTATTGACGTCAAAAATGTCAATGGTCAAAAACATGCTAATTCAAACCACTATCTGTGTTTTTCAATCTCTGTTGATTTTGGAGCACTTTTTTTTTGTTTGGCGTCAGTGGCACGGTGAATTGCTTTGCCGCTTGGCGCTCAAAGGGTTAAAGGCATAAAATGTTTGTAAGGCGCTTTGATATGGTTCGTACCATTGGCGGCACTCTGGTGCATGGCGCAGGCGCTGTGAAGATTTTTCCTGAAATGATGACCGCTCTCCATAGCAATATAACTTTCAATACAAATTTAGGATTTTATGATAACATAGAAGAGTAAAAGAAAAAGGAATTTGGAGAGTTAGTTAGTTGCGCCGGGCATTTTCCGCAAGTCGACATCCAATCCAACGTGCCTATTTTGCGTGAAAAGGTATTTGGAGAACTATCCGACCTCACTATGAAATTCGAACTTTATTATGCATGTAACTGTCTTTATTATGTGATAACTGTTGGAAAAAGGTATGGGCACTTTAACATTTAAAAAAATATCAGCATTTTGATTACAATATGGATGATATACTTTACTTATATTTGATTTTTTTTTCAGAGATAGATAACTTATCTAAGGGCTCATTTACAGTATAGATTTCGTAGTGATGTAAACAATCCCTAAGAGTCTGAATTTAAATTGAAAATTGAAAAGGCGCAAGATCTAGCTATATCACAGAGGCTTCTCTCCAGTCCAGACATATTTAACAAGTTTGCTTTTAGGGTGCTCCCTCATCGGGAGGATTATCTGTAATATAATAAAAAAAAACATGACAGCTACATTTGTTTCTTGTTACATTGCAGGTGAATGCTCGCGGTGCAGCACCCTAATAGTGCACAAAATAACTATCTGAAAATCTTCGTCATTTTACTTATTTTTATTAAAGCAGTAACTTCTGCTAACGTAAACTAAATGTTTACAAATGAAGCGAAAATTGAAAAATTTAATGATTCGGACAGGATTCGAACCTGCGTTTCCGCTTCGTCATATTCTAAAACCCGTCCATTTTAACTGACTGAAAAAGGAGTTTCTCAATGTCAACTTGTCTTTATTTTAGAATGCCATTTTCCACTGTGTTTTAAAATTCCACAAGAGTTAGCATTCCTATTTGTTCCAGAGCATTCGCTCTCGGCGTCCGCGGCGGACGCGGGCCACGCGCACGACAAGCAGTGTGGAGCCGACACCGACCAAACCAAAACAAACATCTTCTGTGACGTTTGCGGCAAAACATTCAGCAAAAAGCACAACCTGATCCGGCACAAGCGAGTCCACACAGGCGAAAAACCGTACGCTTGTGAAATATGCAATAAAGCCTTCCCGGCATCACACAGCCTGAAGAAACACATTCGAATACACACTGGAGAAAAGCCTTATAATTGCAACGTGTGTAAAAAGGATTTTAGAACTTTATCTATACTCAAGCAACATCAACTAGTTCACACTGGAGAGAGACCTTATGCTTGCGACATGTGTCATAAAAGCTTTAGGAAAGCGACCGTTTTGACGATACACAAAGAACGGCATATCGCAAAGGCCTTAAAGCAATCGAAACTGAAAATTAAACCGACAAAACCACCTAAGCCAATTAAGATTTTTTGTTGTGAAGTATGTAAGAAGACGTTTAATAAGTTATCCGGTTTGAAAAAACATAAGTTAATTCACACGGGAGAGAAACCTTATTCGTGCACTTTGTGTGAGAAGACTTTTAGGGAATCAGCGCGGCTGGCGGACCACGTGCGCGTGCACACCGGCGACCAGCCGTTCGCGTGCGATGTTTGCGGAAAGAAGTTCACGCAGAAGACTAATCTAAACAGGCATGTGCGGCTCCACGAGAAATCATCAACAATGGGTAAATAACATAAAACCTAAGTAGGTACAATACAATACAATACAAAATGCTTTATTGCACACCAAAAAAGTTTACAAATTCAGTACAGAACAATAATTAGGTACCTACTTATAGTTTAATTATTTTTAATACCTTTTTGTACACGGTGTTAGTTTGTCTATCTTCTTCTCGTAATCACTCAATTGCTGGCTGCGAAGGTTAACTGGAAGAGATCCCTTATAGGGATAAGTTTTTGTGTACAATAAAGTGTTAACTTACTTATTTATTTACCTATCCTACATGTAAACGAGCTCTTCTAGCCTACTTGCAAAATGCAGAATAAAGTTATAATTTGATTTTTGAATTAAATATTAGTTTTATGAAGAGCGCTCCCTATATGGTATTTACTCCTTAACTCAGAGATTGAATAAGCGATGTGAATGAGCGATACCTTAAAAGAGATAAACTGGCATGTTACCCGACCCTTTATTTGAACATCAGGTTTTTTTTTCATTTTTTTTATGGCGCTCTAAAATGACTCCATACCAACCTAAGACATTTTAAATTATTTCGAACTCCATTTTCTTTTTGTGGTCCCAAAGTGTCTCATTTCAGTTGTTTTATTTATTCCATTACACATTAAACTATCCGAAATAAAAGATTTTGTTTACAAATTTACGTTTATTAGGGCACTGTTAACGCGTAACTATCAAATTCTGGGTATTTTCTGAAATTCTTTAATTTTCAATTTAAAAAATAAATACAAATATTTGTCTGAGACATGTATGGCTAATAATGTTCAAAAATACTTCGGCTATCACCCCTTTACAGTTTCGCATCTAGCTACCAAACGCCCTGAATGTATTTACTACTGCTTTATGTTATGTCAAATTGTATTTTGGAGTCGAGTAAATTTGTTAGAAAACATATAGATTTATTAGTTAGGACTTTATAGGACATCAATGTATGGGAACCAATATTTTTGTCATTAAAGCATGAGCCTTGGCACACTTGTTACTTAGGTGGACTATAGTTGAAAACGCCCGGGAGACGAGCGCGGACGCCCTGCTGGTGGGGAGGGGGAGGGGGGGAAGTTACGTTCCGCCGCGCGTTCTTTCGGTCCTCCTATCATCGTATTTATAGAGACTATGGCAAGTTTGGTATCGTTTTCGGATAAATTGAGGACGGCCGATCATTTTCTGGGACATTAGTAACATCTTTTCATAGAAAAAAATAGAAATAAAGGCAAAAATCAGAAAATCTTAGTTAAATAAATTTCTTTCTGCAACGATTACGTGAAAATGAGCAACGATTTGGGCATGAAAAAAATATTATTATAAAGCCTTATTAATGTAGAGTTCAAAAACATATAATTTATTATAACTATTATAAATAGCAAATACTAAAAAATTTTTTTTTGAACAGCGGACTCCTCATAATTTTACTTTATAAAAATAAGGACCCAAAAACAAATGTTATAAAGGTTGGAATATGTAATTTAAGTAGCTTAATTGTATATTACGTAGTTTAATCCTGTATTTACGTTTGTAAGCATGCGTATTATATTTTAAATTGCGAATAATATAACCGTTTGATGACTTCAAATGACTTCAAATGACTGGTTCAAAATAAAACTAACAAGTCACAGATCTGATTAGATATTATTATTAATCTTTATATAAATACTTAAATTGGTACATATATTTATGTGTAACATGCTCCATCACATGCACACAACTCGGTGCACTTTAATTTTTATTGGTTACACCTGCATCTAGCAGCGCATTTCTTTTTGCTGCACCGGATCATTTCCATGCAGGCTTTGGGCTCGACACCTACTGGCAAGCTAGTCCATGTAGGTTCCCATCTCTCATCTACTTTTGTACATCCCCAATCAGATGGACTAGGATTATTTTGGATCGGTAATATTTGACCCCATACATGAACTGCTTGAAAAACTGCCATGCTTGTAGCATTTGTTGGTGGAATATTTTTCAATTTGCGGTCTTTTTTCGTAAATAACTGCTTTCTGCAATCGTTTACAGCCGAAACTGAGCTGGATCTAAAACTAAAATGTACGTTAAATGTATGTATGTTACATATGCACAACTACCCTAAATTATTCATAGTTTTATGTCAACTACAAATTTTTTCACTATTTCCCTTGCATCTTCAATTCTGCCGGTCCTTGGCCGCCTTGACCGCGTCGTAAAAGTTGGAGTCAACTGCAGTGCGGATTTGGTCTGACAAACGCATCGGGCTGCGGCCCCGAGGCCTCTTACCCTGGTATTTTAGGTGACCAACAGTTTTTCCAGATTATCGTCTTCTCTTGGAAATGTGCCCATAGAAATCCAGTCCTTGTGAGACGATGGTCGATAATCTGGAAGTCAATTTTAGTTTCTTAAGAATGGAAGCATTGGTCTTGTGCGCAGTCCAGGGGATGCGAAGCATCTACTTCTAGCACCACATCTCGAAAGCGTCAACACGCTAACGGTCCGCTGCTCTGAGGATCCACGTTTCATCGTCCATATAGGAAGATAGAGAATATAAGTGTGCGCACAGGCCTTGTCTTCGTTCGCAGCGTGATTCTCCGATCTCTCTATATCTTGCGCAACTGAGTCATGGCATCTTTGGATATCCCGATACGTCGCCGAATCTCCATTTGGCAAGAGCCTTTGTCAGCTATAAGGGAACCGCAGATTAGTGAGCTTCACTGCTCCTGCTGACGCCTCCCTCCCATTGGTCACATGTTTTTCGCATGATGCATTCTCCGTAGGTTGATAAATGAAAGGCGCAGGTAGCGTATCCTAAATAAAATAAATAAATAAATATTAAGGGACAATCATACACAAATCGACCTAGTCCCAAACTAAGCAAAGCTTGTACTATGGGTACTAGACGACGATATACATAATATATAAATACATATATAGATAACATCCATGACCCAAGAACAAATATTTGCCCCGGCCGGGATTCGAACCCGGGACCGCCGACTCAGTAGGCAGGTGTCTACCAACCGAGCCAAACGCGTCGTCAAGATCCCCAACTCGAACAACTTCCTGAATGCCATAGTATATACTCTGCACAAGCCCTGACAAGCGGGCGGGCACGCCAAGTTCTTTCAGGACTGTCCAGTCAACACAGTCAAAGGCCTTGCTGTAATCTATGAAGCACATTATGATAGGCGTGTCAAATTTGTAAGCTTTCTCAATCAGCTGTCTAACATTAAAGATTTGCTCACGAGTGCCTCTACCTTTAACAAAACCTGCCTGTTCCTGTGGAATTTGCCAATCCAGGAAATTCCAGTTGCGACGGTTGACTATGTGGAGCAGTATTTTGCTAGCATATGTGAGAGTAGCGCGAGTGTGCGGTAGTTATCACATTTGACCATCGATCCCTTTTTATAAAGAGGCAGAACGACAGAATGCGTCCAATCTTTGGACCACTCTCCAGTACGCCAGATGTTATTGCATATCATGTGTAAAAGGGTCGGATTGGATCGGGTCCGGAGGCTTTTTTGACCTTAAGTGATCTAAGAGCGGAGCTTCCGATCGGAGTATGTCCGGTTCCTAATCAAGTCGTTGTCAGTCGCAGGAGGGCAGGTCTCCGAGGTGGGTTTTGTGTACGCCTTCACAGGTCGTGACAGCTTCTTTCTTTAACGGAAAGGGAAAAAAGAGTGCATTCGAAGCCTGGAATGCAGTCCCTAATACCACATAAAGTTTTCCAACAGCATACGGCAGCAGAATTGAAGATGTGCAATGGCGATCATGGAAAGTTTATTGTAGTCATGTATTTACTTTATTCATAAAACAATGAGTCACTTAAAGGGTATAGTGCATATTTAAAAAAAATGTTTTAGATCCAGCTCAGTTTCTGCTGTAAACGATTGCAGAAAGCAGTTATTTACGAAAGACCGCCAATTAAAAATTATTCCACCAACGAATGCTACATTGTACCAGCATTTCCTGCGGGCAGTTTTTCAAGCAGTTCATGTATGGGGTCAAATGTTACTGATCCAAAATAATCCTAGTCCATCTGATTGGGGATGTACAAAAGTAGATGAGAGATGGAAACCTACATAGACTACCTTGCCAGTAGGTCTCGAGCCCAAATCCTGCATGGAAATGATCAAGTTCAGCAAAAAGAAATGCGCTGCTAGATGCAGGTGTAACCAATAAAAATGAAAGTGCCCCGAGTTGTGTGCATGTGATGGAGCATGTTACACATAAATATACACATAAATACACATAAATACCAATTTAATTATTTATATACCTACAGATTAATAATAATATCTAATCAGATCTGTGACTTGTTAGTTTTACTTTGAACCAGTCAGTTGAAGTCATCAAACAGTTATATTATTCGCAATTTAAAATATAATACACATGCTTACAAACGTAAATACAGGTTTAAACTACGAAATATACAATTAATCTACTTAAATTACATATTCCAACCTTTATAACATTTGTTGTTGGGTCCTTATTTTTATAAAGAAAAATTTTGAGGAGTCCGCTGTTTAACAAAAATATTTTTTTAGTATTTGCTATTTATAATAGTTATAATAAATTATATGTTTTTGAACTCTACATTAATAAGGCTTTATAATAATATTTTTTTCATGCCCAAATCGTTGCTCATTTTCACGTAATCGTTGCAGAAAGAAATTTTTTTAACAAAGATTTTCTGATTTTTGCCTTTATTTCTATTTTTTTCGATGAAAACATGTTACTTATGTCCCAGAAAATGATTGGCCGTCCTCAATTTATCCGAAAACGATACCAAACTTGCCATAGTCTCTATAAATACGATAATAGGAGGACCGAAAGAACGCGCGGCGGAACGTAACTTCCCCCCCTCCCCCTCCCCACCAGCAGGGCGTCCGCGCTCGTCTTCCGGGCGTTTTCAACTCTAGTCCACCTAAGTAACAAGTGTGCCAAGGCTCATGCTTTAATGACAAAAATATTGGTGTTGTCCTATAAAGTCCTAACTATATATTCACAGATAACGCAAATCAAAAGAAATGGCCGATATTTAAATAAACTAAGATTACCTTTTTCAAAATTAAAGTTCGTTACATCTAGCCCGCACTATATGACACTAAAAAATTATAACCACTTACCTAATTTTATTAAAAATGAGACCGAACTAAAATCGTTCTGTACAAAATTAAAAGCTTATTTAGTCGATAAATGCTACTATAATATAGACGATTTCTTTAATGATAAAGTGTAGAATCTGAAGTCTTAATATTTTGTATGTATAACTTACCTAAAAATAATAGCTATTAAGCTGTAGATGCCCTCTCATATTGCTGTGCCCTATGCAGTAAAACTGCATACATGTAAACTGCCCTATATTGTACTTACCTTTATAGCTATGTGATATGCAATAAACGATATTATTATACTAAAATAGACAGGTATTTTTTAGTAATTTAATAACAATTATATGAATGGTTTAAGTTTTTTGTTATATTATAGGCAAATGCTCCCGTTGAGCCGGCTGCCTTAAGGCAATTAGACACAAAGTAATTATCTGAAAATCTTCGTAATTTTCTCAAACTCGTCCATTTTAACTGACTTCAAAATAAAAAGGTTCTCAATTGGTGGTTTATTTGTTTTTTTTTTTCGATAAGGCACTTTCTCAACTTGTCTCTATTTTAAACACACAAGCTCAGAGCAAACCCATCTTCAAGTGCATGTTGCGCAAGCATTATTCGTATTCTTCTCACGATTGATTGTCTGTTAGATGTTTGGCAAGGAAGGGTACGTATATATTTTATGTTTAAGTATCTGTATTACAATATATAATATGTGTGTATGTATATTGTTAATATATATTTAACTGATTGTTTTTGTCTTCTTTTATTATTTTCTCTGAGATCCTGCACCAACAGCAAGTTTCTGTTTGGATGGTTAACTGGCAGAAAATGCCTTATGGCATTAAGTACGCAATTAATACTATTTACTTTTTTGTATTTCGCAATAGTCAAAATAAATTGTCATTTAGCACTGTTTCAAAATTCAGCAAGAGTTAGCATTCCTACTTGTTCCAGACGGTTCCGCGGCGGACGCGGCCCGCGTGCACGACAAACAACACTCTGGAGACGAAACCGACCAAACCAAAACGAAAGTGTTCTGTGACGTTTGCGGCAAAACATTCAGCAAAAAGAACAACCTGATCCGACACCAGCGTGCCCACACAGGGGAGAAGCCGTACGCCTGCCACATATGCAACAAGGCCTTCCCGACGTCGGACAGCTTGAAGAAACACATTCGAATACACACCAGAGGAAAAACCTTATAATTAAAGTATGCAAGAAGACATTAAACAAATCTACAAGTCTATATGCCAGTCAGTGTTTTAGGAAGGTGTATTAATTTTGATAAAAGTCGTTTAAGCTCATGATCGCAGTGATGATGATGATGAATCGCGTACCGATTCGAACCATGTCGAGCGTTATTCGACTTCTACGACGTGAGTAAACCCGTTTAAGTATTTTAATATAGTTTAAAAGACCTTTATCACTGTACCGTGACTACTCTCACATGGCTATCGGCGCTAGGTGTAAGATACTCAGTAGGGCGCATAGCCTCGTGCTTGACCGTTACCAAATATCCAATGTAGGCTCCCTTCAGACCCGCCGGACCCTGGGCGGACTACACTGGCCTCAAGAAATCAATTCTGACTGACGTCATCTTGGTAAATTTGGTCTCCTTTGTATTGTACATGTTGCTTGGTTTGTCTACCATTTACATTTGTTTAGCACTCATTTGCTCAAAGGTTAACTGGAAGAGATCCCTTAAAGGGATAAGTTCGCCTTTGTAGATGCTTATTCCTTTGTAATGTGTTTTTCTTGTTTTTATGTACAATAAAGTGTTTACATACATACATACATACATAAATTATATAACCTAAAAAAGATTTAATACACCATCTCAGAAAATGTAATAAATAGAAATCTATCGTCCGACGTTAAAAAAAACCAAGTACTTAGTTTCTTAGTTCGTCGAGGATTTCTTCATGTAACATAGGTTTCCCGATTTCTCGAAAACGACTACTTTTTACACCCGTCAGGTGTCGGGTTTTTCGCAATCTGTGGTTCTGTAATCGTCGTTACAAGGACATTACTAGTATTACTATAAATTAATTATATTTTTGTCAGGTTTTTGTATTGATGCAATAAAGCAATCATCCCATGTAAACCGTCTTTCATTATCACACGCGTCGCAGATCATCCCGCCCGCTAGCTGCTTGGGAACCATGGAATCGATCAAATAGCGATCAACTGTGAGCTGTACACTTCGCGAGTTGAAATGGCAATTTTTTTTTTAGATTTTCAACCCCCTTCGTCGTACAGTCGCCATCAGACATATCTTAGCATGTAAGGTATTCATAAATATCTGAACACGACTCTTATTGACTGGGCGTTACAGGACATGTTCACATATTTATGAACACCTTATATGCTGCGAGATATCTGATGGCGACTGTACAGTCCGACCAAAAAGAGTAGAAATTTAAAAGTAGCAATACTGTAGTGTCGTCCTCGTTTTCTTAATATTGACTAGAAAGGGAGGACACTACAGTATTGCCACTTTTTAATTTCTACTCTTTTTGGTCGGACTGGTAGCATCGCATGTCGACTGTCGTATTTGTCTACAAACAACGTAAAAAACAAAAAGTTGATATTCCATTTTTAGGGTTCCGTACCCAAAGGGTAAAAACGGGACCCTATTACTGAGACTTCGCTGTCCGTCCGTCCGTCCGTCCGTCTGTCACCAGGCTGTATCTCAAGAACGGTGATAGCTAGACAGTTGAAATTTTCACAGATGATGTATTTCTATTGCGGCTATAACAACAAATACTAAAAATAAAATAAGTATTTAAGGGGGGCTCCCATACAACAAACTTGTTTTATGGTACGGAACCCTTCATGCGCGAGTCGGACTCGCACTTGCCCAATTTTTAAATGACAGAAACATTGGCGGGTCCGCTGACCGAACCTGCTGCGCAATAGGTAATGCATCATCATTACATTAATATCGACGGAATATATGTACATAGAGTGAATGTTTACAAAAGCGAAAAATTGAAAAAAATATCGGTTCAGGCAGGATTCGAACCTGCGTTTCCAGCGGCTTTCCGGGCCAACACGGCAGCCAGAGCCGTTGAATTTTTCAACCAGTTGCTTCTACATGCCTTAGGGTGGCATCGTAGCGCCATCTACCATAAAGATTTAGACTTTATAATTGGCGACATCGTTTCAAATTACCTATGTTGAGAATGGATATTAATGATGTGCTACTTACACCCAAATTAATTATTTTTATTAAAGCAGTAAAGTCTGCTAACGTAAACCAAATGTTTACAATGAAGCGAAAAATTTAACGGTTCAGGCAGGAGTCGAACCTACGTCTCCAACGGCTTTCCGGGCCAACACGGGCGTCCTACCAACTGGACCACCGAGCCTGATGCCAGAGCCGTTGAATTTTTCAACCAGTTGCTTATGCCTTAGTGTGGCATCGTAGTATGAAGTGGTCTCTTCAAATGACTAGTATATTAAATAAATGACATATTGCAAATTATTTAAATTGTAGGCATTTTGGTCTAACACGAGATTTCCTCGCAAAATCCGGTCCATATACTCACACGATGACAAATATGTCATGCGTTTACTTACAAAATTTCCGTCCAGATTATGTAAAAGTAAAAAAAAAAATAGTATTCATTTTTTTTATTAAATCTAAAATATTTACGCCGGGAGCTCTTCATAGACAACTACTTTCTAAATTATATTGTATGTATTGTCAGAATAACCTTAATTAAACAATTTAAAACACCCCCGCCACAAGTGGCTGGTCATCATGAGACCCTCAGTGTATGAGTGGTATACAGGTTGATTGGTAATTCGACCTATATCTTGAAGAGGGTTATACTAGAGCTCATTTGCAATAAATTTAGCCCAGTAATTTAGGGGTCTAAATTTGATGGTTATCAAAGTTATTTGAGTTTTAAGTTTTTTTAGAAAAAACTCTCCTTTCGGACTAAAACTGATACTTATGAAATAGTACTTCCCTTTGGCTAGTAAAAACTTATTTTCCTAAAAGCCAGTGATCCAATGACTACTTCAAATAAAAGTTTGTGTCAAAATTTCAGAATTATCTTAGAAATAAACGGTCATAAAAATCAGACATAAATTTTTTTTTCGATCTCGTTACAACTGGTGAGAATTTACTTGAAAAAAAAAAAAGTATGGCACTTGGTACAGATAAGATACTGTGGAAGGTCTATTGAAGCCCTCAGAATAATAAAGGTGGCACAAACAACGCGGCTCCGGGTTAGGTACGCCTCTTGCGCAACCGCTACCTGCTCTGGAATTATTTTTATATTTTTTTCAAGAAATTTGGAAAAGTTGTCAACATTTGTACCTTTTCGGAAAGCTTATTGATTGAGGAAGTTATTACTGTAATTTTTACACCAAGTGCCATACATTTTATTCAAGTAATTACCATCAGTTGTAACGAGATCGGAAAAAAAAAATTATGACTGGTTTTCATGATCGTTTATTTCTAAGATAATTTTGAAATTAAGATACAGATTTTTATTTGAAGTAGTCATTAGTTCACTGGCTTTTAGAAAAATAAGTTTTTACCAGCCAAATGGAATAAGTATCACCTTCAGTCCGAAAGGAGAGTTTTTTCTAAAGAAGACATAAAATTCAAATAACTTGATAACTATCAAATTTAGACCCCTAGTTTACTGGGCTAAATTTATATTCAAATGAGCTCTAGTATAACCCTCTTCAAGATATAGGTCGAATTACTATAATCACCCTGTATACTATGAGGTGGTACCAGTGAGACGTATTCGGGATTACGAAGTCGTCGTATGTCGTTTATGTCTGATTTGTCTGTCTGTTTTGTCATTCCCTTTGAGACTATGGCGTATCAACACTTTGATGCATGACAGATGAATTGATTCAACTAAAACTCTGACGAGATCTTTTCTTCGCCTTCGCCAAGGGCCCTTTACCCGCGTGATACAGCACATGGTACAGCAACGTGTCTTTCCGACTAAACTGTTCCATGCATATGTCACAACTGTAAGGTTTTTCTCCGCTGTGAATACGTTGATGTATCTTTAAACTGTACAGGGTTGTAAATCTCTTTCGACATATCGTGCAACAAACTTCGCTTCGTTTTCCCTTCCTACTTCCTTTTCCCTTCTCACTAGGGAAATGAGTATTTTTGTGTTTTCTTAAAGTACTGGATTGCTTAAATCTATTATTACATATTTCACAAACATATGGTTTTAGATTCGTATGAATTAGTTTGTGTTCCTTCAAATTGCAAGAATGTGAAAATTCTTTATTACAGACATCACAGGAGTAAGGTTTCTCTCCCGTGTGAGTTCGTCCGTGTACCTGCAGAGCGTAACTGTGCCTGAACCGCTTATTGCATATTTGACAAACGTAAGGTTTCACGCCCTCGTGGATAAGAGTATGTTTCTGTAAAATGTCGCTTCGGGTAAACTTCTGTAGCAACAAGTTTCGCACGAGAAAGTCTTTTTTTTTTGTGTCGCACTACTTCACGACTTTTTCTGTGTTGTATCGATGTCGTATCAGTGTTTTTCAAGCGTCGTTTTCGCTTAGATTTTGGAACGTTTGATTTCAAGTGCGTTTTTCTCATATGATGGACTAAATTCCTCTTATGTTGGTATGTGTTGCCGCATGAATCACACTCGTAAATGTTGTGCTTCTGACGGGGAGGTTCATTGTCGACCGTCTGGTGCTTGCGTCCGTCGCGTCGCTCGAGCGGCGCGTCTTTCATTCCGCTCGCCGAGACGGTCAGCTCTTCTGTAACAAAATTGCTACTTATATTATGCGTCACAACACTCAACATGCAATAAAAGAAGGTAACACCACCACACACCACGCGCGGGCAGCTTTCTCGCGGAAACGCTTTCTATAGCCACACAGCGTGGCAATGCTGCCTGCGTCATGGGCACCCTACCGAGGGATAAATATTTTCCTTTATACGTATTTCCGTTTGTTCTTGCCTGCACTAAGTCATATGATTCTAAAATACTCATAAGTATCTTGTTTTTAAGTTTGAAATTATTCAATTTTTAAGGCTTGCTACAATGATTTAAAACAAAGAGGCCGCTAATATAAGTCACGAAAAACTTTACCACGAATAGACTATATCACGAAAAACCTTAATAACGAATAGACTTTACCATGAGCTAGGCAGGTAGGTACCACAAAATTATAGAAAGGAAGAGAAAAGGCTGCGCTAATATTTTATCACGAACAAGTTTGTTTATATTTAGATTTATTTATTTCATGATAATAAATTACATTACGTCCGAAGCGAGTACTCAGTGGTTGACCATGTTCATGTGGTGCGGCAAATATTAGAAAAGTATAAAGAATATGATCTACCAGTGTATTGTTGCTTCGTAGATTACTGCAAGGCCGTCGATTCTTTGGACCACAATAACATTTCGAATGCATTGAAGAAACAAGGAGTGAAAGATAAATATATTAGAATAATAAAAAATATCTATACTGGTGGTACAGCAAGGGTAAAGCTAGAAAGAGAAGGGAAAACCATCAATATAGAAAAGAGTGTACGGCAAGTAGACCCAATCTCGCGGAAATTATTTACTGCAGTGCTTGAGGCTGGCAGAAGTGTGCGGATGATATCATTCTCCAAACTCCTTCACTCTAACGCGTACAGTGGACCGCCAAACATCCCGTTTACGGCTCATGGCTTCCCATCCATCAGCAGATAATACTGCTGGCGGTAAGGTGTCTCTAAAATACATCCTTGTAACGGAGATGCTGTCCCCCAGCTTTACGCTTTACCATGAAATTAAGCATGATGGGAACAAGAAAAAAAGACAAAATCAACATAAGATAACTTGAAGTTCTCAATTTTACACATACCTTTGAACTATCTATGCAATATAAAAAGTTGTAGTATTTATTTAGACCAGGCAGCGGCAGAAAAAGCAGCGGATATAATAAATAAGACACATTGAAAACATCATTATGAATGACGAGCACTTGCTCGGTGGTCCCTCCAAAACCAATTCATCTAAAGTTGGCGGGTGTAGGCTTACTTCACGACGACTTATTTTATTTCAGTAAAGTCAGGGCTAGGGTCGGCCTTGTCCTGGGATCTGATAACTTTTTTTACCCGAAGCGTCAAGAGTTTGCGACTTGGCCGCCAAATTTTTACATGAAATGTTGTTGGTAGGATCAATTTTTTTGGTAACGTTTTAATAAGTTTATTTAATTTGTTGTTCTCTTATTTTTATATATATTATACTTGGGCTCCTTACGAAATTTCAGTTGTTTAGAACTTCGGGAAGTGCCCCAGTTTTACATGTTCTGTATACTCTTGCAGTTTAAAAGGGTGGAAGGGTCAAAGTTGCATATTTCTTATTTTCTCCGTTCTTTGTATGTAAATAGCAGAAATATATCGTAATCTATGTAATTTTCTCGAACCATGTAAAGTCAACTTACCTCTTGTGAGCATCGCCTCGGGCTTGTGCAGACACTCGGGGCCGACGACGAGCTCGTCCTTGACGGCGTGGCCGGCGTACAGGGGCGAAGCTTGCATGAGCAATGTCTTCAACAATCCTTCTTCCCGAGGGTACTGTGTCGTTTTATCGGTCGATACACTCTTAGCTAACACTGGTTGGAACTTCACGTGCACAGCCTCTCTCCTTGACCTCGCTTCCCCCTGAGTACCTGTCATGGAACTTGTTGCCAACTCTTCCTGCATAGATTCACTTCCCTCCTGAATATGTGCAGTCGCTGTCATGGAACAGTTGTTCCATAGAGGTTCCTCTTTCACGCCTACATCCTGCATTGAGCTTTTTCCCCTGTGAGTTTGTACCGGGGAACAGGCTGACACTGTCTCCATCAGCAAGGTGTTTGAGCGCACTTCTGTATGAGTATGCGTTGCACTGGAAAAAGTTGACGCTGCCTCCTCCAACAAAGGCTCTATTTTAACGCGCACGACAACCTCCCTTGAACCCTCGTCCTCAACAGTCGGGGTTGGTTGTACCTTCGCTTCTTTTTTTGACCTCTTTACCCCCCGGGTACCTGTCACGGGTCGCTTGACCGTGTGATGTCGTACATGATGGCGCAGTAGAGTGTCCCTCCGACTAAACCGTTTCGTACACATGTCACAACTATAAGGCTTTTCTCCGCTGTGAATACGTCGGTGCACCTGCAAGGAGTAAGCGTATGTAAACCGCTTTTGACAAATCGTGCAGCGATATGGTTTCTCCCTTGTATGTGTACGTCTGTGTTTATTTAAAGTACTCAATTCCGTAAACCTATTATTACATACTTCACAAGTAAATGGTTTTAAATTCATATGAATTCGTTTATGTGCCTTCAAATTGCAGCGTTGTGAAAATTTTGCATGACAAACATTACAGGGGAAACTTTTTTCTCTTTCAATGCTGTGAGCTCGTTCGTGTTTCTTCAGATCGCGCAATACGTCGAACCCCTTGTCGCATATTTGGCAAATGTGAGATTTTATGACCGCGTGGACAAGAGTATGTCTCCTCAAATAGCTCTTTCGGGTAAACGTCTTGCGACACGTTTGGCACGAGAATGAATTTTCTTTTTTGTGTTGTTGCTCTCGCTTAGATTTTGGAACGTGTGATTTCAAGTGCGTTTTTCTCATATGATCGACTAAATTTCTCTTATGTTTATATGTGTTGCCGCAAGAATCACACTCGTAAATGTGTTTTTCTTGAGGGGGAGGTTCGGTGGTAAGCGTCAGGCGCGTGCGTCCGTCGCAGCGCTCAAGCCGGACGCAGCAGTCCCTCATCCCGCTCGCCAAGAGCTTCAGCTTTTCTGTAACAACATTGCTACTTAAACTATACGTCACAACACTCAATGCAATAAAAATAAAATTAATTATGCAAATTCCTCGCAGATGTATAAACATTGTACAAGTGCGTTTTCAAAAAAATGTTTGCGGGACCCATACGCTAGCAGAATGAGGAATTCTTCACTTATTTGATTAGGTATTCATAATAAGTATGTGGTTATTTAAATATGTATTCATTTACATAATATATATTATATGACTATATTAACTTGTGCGACCACGCACTGGACCACGCAGCGTGGGTAGGCCCCCACAAGGTGGACTGATGACCTGGTGAAGGTCGCTGGATGCGGGAGGCGCAGGACCGGTCATGGTGGCGTTCTCTGGGGCAGGCCTATGTCCAGCAGTGGACGTCTTTTGGCTGATAATGATGATGATGATGATATTTACTTATTAGTTGCACTGCCACAATTTATCTGCTTTGCCCGACGGTTGACGGGTAGAGAATACCTGATGGCGTTAAGTCCGCCTTTTGTACGATAAGTTTCCTTTTTAGCAATAAAGATTAAATAAATAAATACCTGCAGGATCGATGTCAGAGGGTCAGGATAGGAGATCACATAAGTACTGATGCTAAGGTTATATATGGTGTCCCTCAAGGCAGCGTACTGGGACCGACACTATTTCTGGCCTATATAAATGAACTTACTGACATCCCCATAGAAGATGGACATGTCATTTCATACGCAGACGACACGGTGGTAGTATTCACGGGTGATAAGTGGGAGTCGGTCTTTAAGGCTGCTGAGAGGGGCCTACATAGAATCAACACATGGTTAACACGTAATCTGCTTACACTTAACATAGGAAAATCAAATTACATCTGCTTCACAAAGACTATCATTGCTCAACCATCTAAAGACCTTAAATTAAAAATCCATAATTGCAATCTTCAGAATAGCAGAACCTGTCAATGTATCCCACTAGAAAAAGTCGCATCAATCAAATACTTAGGTGTTATGATTGACCAACGTCTATCATGGCATCAACATCTTGAATATATAAATACCAGAATAAGAAAATTAGTGTGGATATTCAAAATCTTACGACACATCAGCAACACTACTCTACTACAACAGATATACACTGCGTTGGCACATCCAATAATGACGTACTGCATTCCAATATGGGGCGGCGCTGATAAAACTAAGTTTCTGGTAGTGGAAAGAGCACAGAGATGTTTACTGAAAGTTATGTACTTTAAACCATATAGATATCCTACTACAGAACTCTATGTCGACTGCAAAGTGCTTAGCATGCGCAAATTGTACTTAACCTCTGCTATACTAAAGCTTCATAAATCGTTACCATTTAAGCCAGAGCTGTTACAACAGAGAAGAAAACATATAGTTGCACCCGTACCAGTCTGCAAATCAGCTTTTGTAAAGAGACAATTTGATGTTCTATCCCCGTTGTTATATAATAAGATAAATAAGGAGCTTAATATTTATAAATTAAATTATCATGTATGTAAACAGACTCTACATGACTGGTTAACTACACTGAACTATTACGAGACTGAAAATATAATGCATAAGTAGTGATTAAGATTATTTAAGAAAACATCATACAAAATAATTAAATTGTATAAATTGAAACACACACACACACACACACACACACATTGCATGCTTTCCATGAATGGAGGCTAAGAAAAATAGGTAAATGTATAATCATACCTAATTATGTGGCTGTAATCCATTTTAACGTAGTGCTATTGTTAACACTATAAATTGAAGAGCGAGGCCTCCTGATACAGGTTGAATAAACCTAATAGAAGGACTCGACCACACTCTGTACTTACCACCTAAGTTTAAATGGAAATAAATAATTTATTTATTTATTATTATTATTATTAAATACAATAAGCTAGAGATGTATTCAACTCCGAGAGTTCAAAAACGTTATCGAATACATTCCGTCTAGCACAACTGTCTTTCACGACTCTTGCCGCGCGAAATGTATCACCCGTCACTCTCTTACAGTACTGTACAGAAAAAGATAGGTGGTATACCTCGCGCGAGAGAGTCGCGAGTCACAGTTGAGACCGGACCCCGCACGGCACCCGTTCACGAGCATGCCGCATGCTCAGCCATCGCCTTTTTCAACCATATTCTAGGGAAGGTTGCGACCCGGGCTGTCCCTTGTTTTGTCGACAAACTTTTCATCGAAAACTGTTCAAGTAACATTTAGTTCACGAATTATTGTTTGGTGTTATTTTATGGCTTATTATTTTCGCGGCGACAGAAAAATTAAAGAGCAGAAAACTATTTGCAACTAAAATAATAACTTGTCAGCGATTAAATATTTTGGCAATCATTTATATTAAATGAGCTTTAAACTAAGGATATTTTAAAATTCAAATAATGGCAGCTACTTTAAGGTAGCAGAAATAATAAACAAGATTACTGAAATCATAGGCGAGGTACTATAAATAATGACTTGGCGACTAATATTAGCAGAAAATCCGACTCGGCCGGGTTAGGTTAGGTTGTTTTTTTTTTTCCCTAAAGAGCGCCGTTTTATTTTTTTTATGACCTTGATTTATTTTATTTTCAATCTCCATTGAACAATTAGAGAAGGCCATTTTCAACTTTTTATCCGCTGTCATGTTTCCGCTTATTAGTTAATTCAGTCGCCAAAACTAGATGCTAGTTTATATTGAAACAAAGCCGAAAATTGATTACTTAGCTGCTACTTTTTACTTTATTAGTCTCCGCAATTAGTCGCCAACTTATTATTTTTGCTACCCCCTTTAATTTTGTATAAATCCCTAAATCAGATTAATTTGTCGCCGCGTTAAATACATGCCTTATTTTATTTCATGACCAGATCATTCCAATTTTTATGATTTTAATACAATAACTCCTCAGGGCATATAATTCGGCAATTTATTCATTTTGTAAGAATTTTAAATGGAAGAATAACAAAACAACGAATTTTATTTGTTCGAAATTTTATCACAATACTTATTACCAAATATTTCTACATGGTCGAAGAATTCTAAAATTACCTATTTCACCTTAAGGCCGGTCCGACTTGGCTTAGGTTAGGTACGACGACGAGCGAAGCCAGGAGGCGTGTTAGGTTGAACTGCGACGCTAAGGAGCGAGCGAAGCGAGTGAGCCCCGGAGGTCTATATCGAGTGGGAAATAAAACTTCGCCAATCAATACATTTGACGATTTAAATAATAATCCTTGTAATAATTTGTATGTTAGGTACTTAAAAACACTTGTAACAGTAAACCACAAAACGTTTTCCATGACATAATACAACTAGTAATGAATAAACCGACAAGTAAAAATACACGATTTAAAATTACTTGTAAATATCATTCCACGAACTGAATTGTCGACGAGATGAAAATACATGAAACGCGGACCAGCGACCCTGTCAACGAATTACAAATTCAATAAATACGAAAGTAAGTTAGTCGGCCTGTCTGTCTGTTAACTCTTCACGTTTAAGCCGCTGTACCGATTTAGATGATATCGTATGAAGTTTGAGACTAGGAGAACGATATATTACGGAAATCATAGGGGGGAAGGGGGAAGGACTAAATTCAATTACCATGGAAAGGCCGTTTCCGATTAAGGGAAGAAAATATGCCCTTTCGTGATAATGGGCAGATTTTTTTTTCTACAGTCAGTTACGTCTAGTAGAGTAGCTGTGTCAAGTTTGGTTAAAAAATTATTTGTGGTTCCGCAGAAAAAAAATAAAAACGGAAATAATGAAATATGGTTTTTCTCCAAAACTATTTAACTTTAATGTACTATTATTTTTTCATTCTGTAAAGCTTAGTCATCTTCACGTTTTAAGTGAAAATGGTATCTCTATATCTAACGATTATGTAAAAAAATAGGTAAGTCAAAATTTTAATATATATTTTTTTTTACTTTTGTGAGAGATACCACTCTAATTGACATTTCTAAATAAACCTTAGTTAACGTCCTGTAACACATATTAATTTGATGGATAAAATCGGAAAGCAACTGTGTCAAAATGAAATAAATAACTGGGCTGGAATTCATTACTATTTAATGAGTAAACTTCTCTAACACTGCTAAATAACCAAAACATAATATCCTCTTTACAAATAACCAAGATTTGACAGTTACAGTGACATTTGCTAGAAAATGACACCTTTTTAGTTACGTAATGAAAAAAAATACACTTATTCTAATCCTCATCGCTATCTTCATTGACAGTAACGTGAATTCCGTGATTCAAAAAAAGTCCGCTTAAAGTTTCAGCAGGCCGAACGATTTTGGACAAATATCTTGCTTGCGATAAATAATAAACAATAGCAACAATCTGTGAACAACACACTACTGTTCGCATTCCGTTGGCACATCCACAATAATGCCGCCTTATGGATCCAACACCAATGCTCTTTGGGACATATTCGATAAAGCATCTGTAAATATTTTTTTGAAATATGGCGAGATTGGACTTCCAGTTTCAGTATATTAGAATTTTCCTTCACATATTCCAAATTCAACGAACCATCTTCATTAAGTATTTCTGATAGATACGAAATCGCTACTTATATCATTGCGAGGTGATTATAATGATGTAGGTTTCTTTCTTAATATTTTTTTGATTACATTCGCTTTAGAATTCATTTTGTAAAGACGAGTTATCTTTCTAATGTCCCTGAAAAGTCATGTTACATTTAAAAAAACAATTCATTTTTATTACTGTCATAATATGTATTTATTTTAATTTCGATAGAAAGAGGATTATTGCGTGGCGAAAAAAGAATAGTTTGTAATTACAATTTCAAGATAATGAAGTCATACCCGAAAAGTCTTTTAAATTCCATTTTACAGTTAGTGTCCGATTAAAACCTTTAAATTGATAATCTGGTATACTGTTAAGTAAAGCTTATATACCGAATAGCAAAAATGATTAATATATGCATAGTTTTTGTGTTATTACAAAAATAATGACATTTTCAATAACAATAAAAGGCAAATGTCACTAACTGTCAAATCTTGTTCATTTGTAAAGAGGATGTATGTTTTGGTTATTTGGAAGTGTTAGAATAGCTTACTAATAAAATGTAATTGCAGCGTAGTAAAAGGCAGTGGTTGACTTCTGACTGATTTATTGTCGAATTACCCTCCACCGTATAAAACAAATATGAGTTCACCGTCACACTTCTCCTTCTCTAATCACTAGTTCCTACTAATATTATAAGTACTAATGACTTATCGCTTATACTATAAAAAACTAATTCACATCAGAAAACAAAGGGAGATGATAACGTTGTTAGTCCAATCAATATCTTTAATATTAACAATGCTTGCTTAACCTTATCGTTTGTCCCTTTGTAGTGATGTGTATGTAGATGCACTATTACATAAATATTTAACAAAAAACCGATTCCAAAAGACATTGATTGTTGACGGCTTTTGTTATTTAACATAACTTTATTTAACAAGAGGATCTTTGGAGCGTTTAGCCCGATTATAGGCACGTTGCGTTCGTGCGGACGCGTTCGGCGTCGGCGGCGCCGATGAGCTGGGCGCGGGCGGCGGCGGCGGCGGCTGTGGCGCGGGCCCCCCGTGCTCGTGATCACCGGCCGCGCCGGGCTCGTCCCGCTCGCCATCTGACTCCGACCCGCCGGACGCGTCCTCGAACGTGTCCTCAGCATCCTGACCCTCCTCCGAACGACATTTCCGAGTTTCGGCTTCCCCGTCGTCCACCGACAACGCCGCCGTATTAGTACGGGATAACGAGTACCGGTTTTTAATGATTTGATCGACGTGCCTCTTCCATGGTGCGCCTCTTCCCACGTCGACCTTATAAGAGATCGGGCCCGTCTTCTCCACAACCTCGCCTGGGGCCCATTTGTCTCCCCTAACTGAGTAATCTCTGGCGAGCACCGTGTCGCCGACGGCGAGGGCGCGCGGCGCGCCCCCGGCGGCGCGCACCTGCCGCTCCTGCGCGGCGCGCACCACGGCCGCCACGTCGGGCCGCACGGCGTCCAAACGCCCGCGCAGCCGTCGCCCCTGCAAAGCCACCGCTGGTGCGACGCCAGTGGTTGCATGTTCGCAGATTCTATATTGAAATAGAAATTTATTCAGGGCCTTGGTTACATCTACGCCCTCGTGTAAAGCCCTCTTTATGGCTTTCTTGACAGTACGAACGGCGTTCTCGGCAGCGCCGTTGCCCTGTGGTCTGTAGGGTGCTGAGGTCACGTGCTTAATATAATTTTTGGCACAGAACTCCTTAAACTCTAGCGAGAAAAACGGTGGGCCGTTGTCTGTCACGAGTTGGTACGGGAATCCGAAACGCGAAAATATGCTAGTCAGCTCACGTGTTGTAGCCCGAGCGTCAGTATTCCGCATTTCGATCACCTCGATCCACTTGGAGTGAGCGTCGACCACGATTAAATATCGTTTACCTGCGCAATCCGCGAAATCCGCGTGGAGCCGGTGCCAGGGATGTAGCGGGAACTCCCACGGGTGCATTGGCGCGCGCGGCGGGGCGTCTCGCACGGCGCGGCACGCCTCGCACGCGCGGCACAACACTTCCAAGTCGCGGTCGAGGCTCGGCCAGTAAACATAACTGCGTGACAAACTTTTCATTTTGTTGATCCCTAAATGCCCCTCGTGGATCTCGGCTAACATTTGTTCCCGAAGACTAACTGGCACCACCAATCTATATTTATAAACGATACATCCACATTCTACGACCAACTCGTGCCTTCTAACAAAGTATGGTTTCTCATCGTCACAACTCGTGTTCGGTGGCCATCCGAATTGAATGTAACCTTTTATCCTACATAATAAGGCATCTTTTTCAGTTTCCCTAGAGATATCCTTAAAATTAACAGGCAACGATTCCTCTACCAAAAGCATGTAATCTATAGTGTCTAACGAGCGGCCCTCCTGAGCTAAAGGTAATCGCGACAAAGCGTCGGCCGGACCATTATCCGCCGAGCGTACATATTCGACATCGAAGTCGTATGCGGCCAATCGTGCCGCCCACCTTTGCAGCCGACTAGCGGCGGTTTGTGGTATACCGCCCTTAGTCCCAAAGATATGTGTCAACGGTTGATGGTCCGTCCGCAGCAAGAATCGTCTGCCAAAAAGATACTGATGGTGTTTCGTTACACCAAACAATATAGCTAAAGCCTCTTTATCTAATTGGCTATAATTCTGTTCTGAGGGGCATAGCGTGCGCGACACACAAGAGACGGGTTTCTCCGACCCATCAGGGTAGCGATGCGCTATTACCGCACCCAACCCATAGGCACTGCTATCAACTGACAGGACTAAAGGTCGCCCCTCCTCGTAGTGCGCTAATACTCGGTCGCTTAGGAGGGCGCTTTTTGCTTTAGCGAAAGCGCGTTCGCAGTGCGAGTCCCAATTCCAAGAAACATCTTTTTTTAGCAGGTTATGTAACGGATGTAAAAGATCACTTAAGTTGGGAATAAATTTGCCGTAATAATTTAACATACCTAAAAAACTCTTTAATTGTGATACATTTTCTGGAATGGGTGCACTTGAAATCGCTTCCAATTTAGTTAAATCCGGCCGCAAGCCTTCTTTATTTATTATAAAGCCTAAATATTTTACACTCTCTTGCAAAAATTTACATTTTTTAAGTTTTATTGTTAGCCCCATGTTACGCAACCTCTCGAGTACGGCTCTCAAATTATTTAGATGCTCCTGCTTATTAGCGCCCGTCACGCAGATGTCGTCCAGAAAAACAACACATCCTGGAACACCCCGCAGTGTCTCCTCCATCAATTTTTGGAATTTCTCCGGAATACAAGAGAGCCCGTATGGGGTACGCCTATAAACGAACGTTCCCATGTGTGTTGTGATTGCCGTATACGGTCGTGACTCTTCAGCTATTAGACATTGTTCATAAGCATGTGTCAAGTCTAGTTTTGTATACAATTGGCCCCTACTAAGATTTGCAAATAATTCCTCTATTCGCGGTAGGGGACGATCTCGGAACGCTGCGGTTCCAAGTGATCCGATACCAATTGTACCAAGGTGTCGAACGGTTTGCTTTCCGGATGGTCTGGTGCACATAAATCGCACATTAATGCGTACGTAGCTTCACCGACCACTGTGATTAACATCGGCACACGTAATTCATCCTTAACCTCATTTAATAAGATGAACTGTTTCACTCGCCGTATATATGCCGGCCACTGCTTGGAACTTAAGTTAAACGGTTCTAGTTTTCCAATAGGCATTTTCACACTACTAGAACCCAGTTTTCACTAGTAGAACACTTTATTTTTAATAAAAAACCGTCCTCGTCGCCAGTGCAGCGTAGTAAAAGGCAGTGGTTGACTTCTGACTGATTTATTGTCGAATTACCCTCCACCGTATAAAACAAATATGAGTTCACCGTCACAGTAATAAAATCCAACCCAGTTATTTATTTCATTTTGACATAGTTGCTTTCCGATTTTATCCATCAAATTAATATGTGTTACAGGACGTTAACCAAGGCTTATTTAGAAATGTCAATTAGAGTGGTATCTCTCACAAAAGTAAAAAAATATATATATTAAAATTTTGACTTACCTATTTTTTACATAATCGTTAGATATAGAGATACCATTTTCACTTAAAACATGAACTTGACTAAGCTTTACAGAATGAAAAAATAATAGTACATTAAAGTTAAATAGTTTTGGAGAAAAACCATATTTCATTATTTCCGTTTTTATTTTTTTTCTGCGGAACCACAAAGAATTTTTCAACCAAACTTGACGCAGTTACTCTACTAGACGTAACTGACTGTAGAAAAAAAAACCAAGTCATAATATTAAAGGGCATTTTTGCTTCCCTTAATCGGAAACGGCCTTTAACCTATGAGAGCTTATTGAGCGTGCACGTAGGTATATGGAATATTGAGCCACTGGCGCCAACGTCGCCCGTAGACGTCCACATTCGAATGATCAAAACATTTTTTTCAACCCCTGTTGATTTTGGTCCGGAGGACATTTCGCGTAAATCGCACATTTCCCCGGACGTGTCCGAAAATAATACAATTAAAAACAATCGCTTTATACATTCACATAAAGTGTCCGGGTTTTCCCCGGACACTTTGAAAGCCCCTCCCGGACGGCCTCCAAACTAGGACAAATCCGGGGAAACCCGGACGGATGGCAGCTCTACACGAAGGCGTGTCTGGGCTGTTAGTTATATACCTACTCGTAAGCTCATTAATATTATGTTTTGTTAGTGTAGTTACAGTTACTACTAGTGTAGCCTGACCAGAAATATATGAGGATGCGCCATATTACGGAATTTCACTGGAACAAATTTCTTACACTGGCAATGATTTTATGATGGTTTGTCAACAATGTCAATGTCATTCGTTGTGGTTACTTTAAAAGAGAAATTTTTAAAATTATTGAAAGAAAATGCCAAATCACTTCAACGTAAAATTATAAATAAAGTGTACACGTGTGTACTACACGAAAAACAGTCAGGAAAGGAGTGCATTCCATTAAATGATATTACGAGGTTAACATAGTGAAACTTTATTAAAAAAAAACATTCGAATTAAGTGGTAAAACTATTTAAAAACCTAAAATCTACACTAACCTAACTCTAGCCAAGGTCGGTCATTGGCGGAAATGATCCCAAGATGCTGGCGGCGTTTCCCCGCTGCACAGCAATACTGAGCCTTTGTCCGAGAAACGCGCCAGCTCTGGGATCACAGGTAGTTCGTATTAGTTTTTTTTTAAGGGAATCAAACAAATTATGAGCGGCTGGGCCCCATGGGCCTAGAGTCTCTACCGCAAACGGCACGAAAATATAGTTGTCCCCCAAACACGTATATTTTCGGCGTTTAGCCGCCTCCGCGTTTGTGGCCGCCCCACCTGGATTTTGGCACGTTGTTGCAATGTGTGACGGTGCCAAAGTGTCCACACAGGTGGAGTCCCACACTAAGGGCCGCCCCAACCGCCACGGTACTAACGTCATGCCGTCGGGTCTCTTGCCATCATCTCGTGCGAGGCCATTTGGTTCGAGTACCGCAGGCACGTTGACGCTGACAAGAGCCCGACGTATGATATCGTTTAGACAAGCGTGGCGGGAGAGTCTGCCGGCGCTTTTGGGGCAGCTAAGGCCGTGGTGACCTAAACGATCTACCTGGTATCCGCAACGACATTGGTGTGGAACGACGATGTCTAGGCCTAGACGAAGGCCAACAGCCACCCTGAAAGAATTGTCATCTAATAAAGTACCGAAATTAACTGAGGGAAGTGCGTGAAGCCAGTATCCGGACTCGCGAGCAGAAACTGCAAGGAGCCTGGCCTTGTCTCTCGGGGTGGGACTTGTGTCAGTAAGGTGGTTGTGTACTCTTAGATTTATCGGCATGTCCCACAATTTCTGGATCTCTGTACTCGTCGGAAAGTCTGTACTAGGGCAGGCCTCTTTCCAAGCGTCCTTGGCCTCTGACAAACAGGCCACCTCAGAATCGGAAAGTAAAGGGTATAATATTTTACCGATAAGAGGTAGCGAGCTATGTGTCGAGGACAAGAACGCTGGAAGGGCGAAACCTGAGATTTGCCTTACGCCGAGGCCACCGAACCGTACAGGTAGCGTAGCCTGTAAAAATTGACGAGCGTCAAATTTCGCATTAATGATTTTTTCTAAGTGAGCGTGAATAATGTTGTCAATGTTTTCACGCAGTAATTTAAATTTCCAAAAGGGGCAGCATCGCAGGGCATACGTGAACTTAGGCACAAAAGGCATGAACGTAGTATAAAAACGGCCATGTGGGCATGAATTTCTAATAGACGATCTGCGGATTGTTCAAACTTGCTTATCTTATTCTCTACAAAACTAGGAATCCCTTCGTCAAAGATGGGAACACCAAGAAGGTGAAGCGTTTCTTTGGATAAAATCTTGATTCCTGGACTAGCGGACTCAAAAGCTTGTTTGACCGATAAAGTGTCGAAGTTGCCATCTAAAAATACTTCGCATTTGTCAAAATTCAACTGTAGACCGATCGAATCGAATTTCTTTTTGATTAAGCTAAGGTCGTTTAGGACAGAATCCGCATCTCCTCCGAGAGTACCATCATCGAGATACCAAACATTAAATTTAGAGGTTAAATCTGAAATGATTGGATGTATTGCCAGGCTAAAAATGGCCGGACCGAGAGGGTCACCTTGCTGACATCCGACAGATGAGAGCAAAGTGTTATTTTCAAAAACAAGATTGGATGCAGTACCATAACATTGCCAAAGATAGTGATAAATATCAGGGACTACTTTTTGAATTTCAGATAACATAGTGTATCGATTGATGGAATTAAATGCGTTCTTAACGTCGAGTTTCAGGAGGGCTTTTGATGAGGAAGTATTAAGAAAAGTGCGACAGGCATGTACTGCTGCTTCACAGCCGCCTTTACAACCGAAACCCAGCTGAACTGGTTGAAACTTTGGCTGCAGCAGCGGGAGAATATGCCTGCAACAGATCTTGGAAGCAATTCTCCTAAAAGTAGACCCAACCGCAATGGGGCGAATCCCACCATCTTTTTTTAAAAGAGCGCAGAGGTTGGCACCATATAGAGTATCAGTGACAAGTGGGTTCACCTTTCCGGCTAGCATGAGGTTTATGAGATTGGTTAGGGCTGTGAGAAGTGCATTATTACGTCCACCAGGGACTGTTAGGAGATCCTTCAGATGTTGCGGTGAAATCCCATCTAGACCACCGGCTGAGCCGTTCTTGAACGACATGACTGCAGCAAAAACTCTATCTTCTGATGCAAGAAGGCAAGGTAACGTTGGATCAGGAGGGGTGGGTAGCTGTGAAGATGGAGGAGCTGGAGGATGTTTGCTAGAGAGTGCAGCTAGGGTCGTGGCTGAATTTGGGGCACACGAGTCATTTGAAAATAGTAAACGGGCTGCTCCTCTCAGATCTCCGTCATTAAATTTAGTTTCTACCTTTTTAAAGATTGGCTGAGATGGTCTTTGATGGGATGTTACTGATGAAAATTGCTGAAAAGAAACGGCTCGAGAGCAATTATCTTTTAGTTTCTGAGTTAGAGAAACCTCGGGGTGTCCTTTGCTCACATGTAAAGTGTTATAAGAGAATGACAATAATCGTAGCCAGCTTCTTTCCGAATTTTCAGCAGTGCAGTCGTCAATGGTTTTAATCAAGCTATTAGCAACGGTGTGCCGCGCCCCACGAGGTATTCTTTTCAGAATAGGCGTTGATCTTTTCAAGGAGCTTAATAGGGTTGATAAGGAGCAGTGTTGGGGAGGTGAAGAAAGTTGAGCGGATGACTGTTGTGGAATGGATACATTCAAATGTGCTTTGTGTGTTTTACTGATATGGATATTAAGACCTCGCTGACCTCGGAAAACTTTAGTTGTTGAGCAATGTGGGCACTCGACAAAACCTTCTGCAGGTTGACTGTTGGCAGGCATGACGTTTTACCAACAAAATAAACATATAAACTACGTTGATTACGGAAACTTAAAACATCACTATTTACACAAAATATTTACAAAAACATCACACAGACGTATGTCAAAGTCACTGACACGGAGGCTGCGCCCTGGCGAGAGAGCGACCCGTAGGTTGTAAATATTCTTGATGCTAATAATGTGTTATTTCATATATTGAGATATAATTGTACAGGATATAGTCATTCACATGCTATATTTTCGTAACTTCTTTTTAAAAGGCATCCAATGCATGTAGATAATATTTTCGATATCGATAATATCTCTATATTTATGCTTTAAAGAGCATCTTTTAATATTTTCTAGTTGACGTACAACAACACACTACGCCATTTTTGTTACATAGTGTAACTGACAGGTATTTAAACTAAAGCCATTATAGGTTGTGATTGGTTGCAAAATTGTTGCCATATAAATGTTATAAATAACGCCCTCTTGTCAATCCTCATATATTTCTGGTCAGGCTTTACTTGTACCTATACTTTGTGGTGGAGACAATAAATACTTTTTTTTCATTTTATTTTTTTCATTAGTGTGTACACTCCGCACTAGTAAACTTGCCTGTCGCCGGGGGCCGCTCCGGAGCCGCGTACGAGTGGTCGTGCTGCGCGCTGCGCACGCGCCGCATCAGTGCATCTGCGAAAATAACTGTGGTAAGCACTGTTGTATACGTGTATGCGTGAGTGGCTGCTCCCACCACCCGCATACGTAATAAAGCTGTGTGCGTTAGACTAGCATTTGTTTCACATGTGTTCATAATATCAGTGGCGATGAGGAGTGCACACTACTTTTATTAATTCTCATTTTCATATAATTGGATTCATTAAATCACTGTTCAATTTTTCCTTCAGCTTTGATCTTTGTATATGACTTTTTTACTGCGACAGCGTTAAGTTAAGACTCCTTATCCGTTCAAAAATTGTGTTTGTTTTAGACATTTTTGTCTACGATCAAACATGTTTCTTAATATATTATCAATGTAACTACTTAGAACAGGGCTATTGCGATTTATTATATTTGAAACCTACAGTTAGAATTTTCCAAAAGTTACAAATTCCTTTTTTGTGTGTAACGCCTTGGTTTCATTTTATATTTGAGCTTTCTAGAGCATCTGTTTTGCCCCTACGTTTTAAGGGTTCCGTAGTCAAATAGGAACCTAAAGGTTGGTTTCGCCATGTCTGTCTGTCCGTCCGCGGCTTAGCTCCGTGATCATTAGTACTAGAAAGCTGAAATTTGGTATGAGTATGTGTATGTATCACGCCGACATAACGGTAAAAAAAAAACTTTTTGTCGGGTACCTGCCGTAGGTACACCTAAAGTGGGGGTGATATATTTTTTTTGTTTTAACACTAGTGTGTGGGGTCGTTGAATAGGTCTTTTAAAAATAATAGAGGTCTTCTAATATCATTTTTTGATAAAGTCAGCAGTTTTGTAAATATTCGCTCCGAAAATAAAAAAAAATAGCCCCCCCTCTAACTTTTCAACCACGAGACAAAAAATATGGAAAAATTCATGAGAATTAGGCTTTATAAGTACTTTCAATGGAAACTATGTTGAACAAAATCGGTCGAACCGTTTTTGAGTAATTGCAAAATTTCATAATTTTCTTTAAAATTATGTAAGTGCCGCGTTGTGTCCTTATGTACTTCGAATGTTATACATATTAGTTAAGTGCCATACTGCATTAAAACATTCCACTAAATCTGACGCGTGTCATCCATAACTTCCAGAAAGTAATAAGTAATTACAGTTAATTTGGCGTTTACGACCTTTTTATAGAGCTTGAAATCTTTCTCGTAATTTAAAACCCGTTCCAGACCTTCCGATCCGATCCGATTTATCGGAAGAAAGATCCAAACAATTACACTACACATTATCCGATTTCCTAACAATTACACTACACATATTATTCGATTTCATCCGGATCGGAATGGAAGGTCTGGAACGGGTTTAAATCATTCTCGTAATTTTCGTCTATTATAAAGGATGGGCAACTACGGAACCCTACACTGAGCGTGGCCCGACATGCTCTTAGCCGGTTCTTTTAGTCCATTTATATGGATGCCCCCATTGAGAAAGTTAAATATTTCTTAATTTCTCTGTCCTCAACCTAATCATGTATAGTATTTCCCGAATCTTGGAAAAGTCAGAAAAGAAACCTAGAGAGGGAGTAAAGGATAGCTTACCTCTAGTGAATATCGCCATGGGCTTGTGCAGACACTCGGGGCCGACGACGAGCTCGTCCTTGACGGCGTGGCCGGCGTACAGGCCGGCGCGCGCCGCCGCCGCGCTCACGCCCCACGTCTGACCGCGGTCAGGGCACGGGGGCGAGGCTTGCATAAGCAATGTTTTTAACAATCCTTCTTCCCGAGGGCACTGTGTCGTCGATACACTCTGCTGGGCTGGCCATGTATAAAAAGTTGTAGTATTTATTTAGACCAGGCAGCGGCAGACAGAAAGCAGCGGATATAATAAATAAGACACATTGAAAACCTCTTTTTGAATGACGAGCACTTGCTCGGTGGTCCCTCCAAAACCAATTCATCTAAAATTGGCCGGTGTAGGCTTACTTCAGGACGACTACTATTTTATTTTAGTAAAGTCAGGGCTAGGGTCTGCCTTGTCCTGGGATCTGATAACTTTTTTCTCCGAAGCGTCAAGAGCTTGCGACTTGGCCGCGAAATGTTGTTGGTAGGATCTCATTTCTTTTCGTAAGGTTTTCATAAGTTTATTAATTTTTTTCTTCTCTTATTTGTATACTTGGGCTCCTTACGAAATTTCAGTTGTTTAGAACTTCGGGAAGTGCCCTAGTTTTACATGTTCTGTCTACTCTTGCAATTTAAAAGTGGGAGGGTAAAAGTTACATATTCCTTACTTTCTCCGTTCTTTGTATGTAAATAGCAGAAATATAGCCTAATCTATGTAATTGTCTCGAATCATGTAAAATCAACTTACCTCTTGTGAACATCGCTTCGGGTTTGTGCAGACACTCGGGGCCGACGACGAGCTCGTCCTTGACGGCGTGGCCGGCGTACAGGGGCGAAGCTTGCATGAGCAATGTCTTCAACAATCCTTCTTCCCGAGGGTACTGTGTCGTTTTATCGGTCGATACACTCTTAGCTAACTCTGGTTCTGACTTCACGTGCACAGCCTCTCTCTTTGACCGTTCTTCCTCCTGAGTACCTGTCAAGGAACATGTTGCCAACTCTTCCTGCATAGATTCACTTCCCCCCTGAATATGTGCAGTCGCTATCATGGAACAGTTGTTCCATAGAGGTTCCTCTTTCACACCTACACCCGGCTTTGACCTTTTTTTCCTCTGAGTTTGTATCGGGGAACAGGTGGACACTGCCTCCTGAGTATGCGTTGCACTGGAACAAGTAGATGCTGCCTCCTCCAGCAAAGGCTCTATTTTAACGCGCACATCAACATCCCTTGGACTCTCTTCCTCAACCTTAAGGTGAGTAAACGCTACTATTGAACATGGGGTGTCTTCATTCAGAGGACATGCTTCCATAAAACTAGTTGCCTCTATCTCCTCCAACATGGATTCTTCCTGTAAGCACTTTTCAGTCTGAATGTGTGATGCGTTGGAATGGGTTGAAATTTTTTCATCCCACAAAGGTTCGTCCTTTACGCACACTACATCCTCGCTTGGGCACTCTTTTTCTTGAGTTACGTCTGACGTCCACAAGTGATCCTTTTCGCAAACTGTCGCGTCTATAAAGCATTCTCCTGCCTGAGTGTGCCTTACCATGGAGCTGATCGCCTCTGTCTCCTTACACAGAGGTTCATCTTTTACGTGTATAACTTCCTCTCTTGAACACTCTTCCTCTTCCCGTGTTTGTGCTGCCACGTAACAGCTTGACACTGTCTCCTTCAACAAAGGTTCTTCTATCGAGCGCACTACATCATTTGAGCAATCTTCTTCCTCATCCACACCCTCCCTCTCCTCGCCACGCCCCTGCCCCCTAGGGTTGACTACCATGGAACAGGTTGCCACTGTTTCTCTCCAAAGGCGATCTTTATTGCTCACCGTTGATTTCCTTGACAACTTCTTCTTGCGAGTGTATGTTACCGTGGCCGTCGCCTTGGCCGCCTCCAGGGGCTTCTTCCTTGTGGATTCTTCCTCAGCAGTGTTCGCAGCCACGGAAGAGGTTGATATTGTCTTTATCCTCAAGGGATCATTCCCACGTACTGCCGCCATATTTGGAAAGTATTTCTTCTGATTAAGCATTGAACAGGTTGGTGCCTCTTTCCACGGAGGCTTTTCATTTAAAATGTAAAAATACGGAACTGAATTTACTTTGAAACTTTCGATCCATACAGCTGGGCGCTCGCGGCGCTTTGTGTTTTTATCATGATACTGTCGATACTGCGCTACCTTCTGTTTCATTATTTTCTGAAATATGCCAATATTATGATCAACTTCTGCCATTTCTTATATTGATAGAACTTTGTTAGGAGTACTAAATGTTACTTAACAATTAGCAGTTAATATAAGTATAAAGATATAGCGGCTCTTGAGTGGCCAGATTTTATCATGTACAGCATTTAGATAACAGTAAATAAGAAAGCGGTGCTCATTTAATTTTGGGCAGTTGATGACGTTTCTAGTAATTATTACTCACGATCAATAATTAATAATGTATTATAATCAGTGATCGGGGATTTCTCTGCCACACGCGGGATATCAAGTCGAAATGATAATATGGATACGCCGCTTGGCCCGCGATAGGAACAAAACTGTTCGAAAAGTAAACGCTATTTCGGTGTTGGTAATTCGTTTATAAAATAAAGGACTGTTAAAAAGCAGTGTTGGTTATAATATTTTCTTCGGTTTCCGCGACTGTCACACATTTAAATAAAACAATTTAAACGGATTATATCGCGTATATTAATTATTTGAGCCTCCCTGACGTTTCAATACCTTTACAGATACCGTTGTCAAAGGTTAGTCAACAGTGGAGGCAATTCGCCAAGACGTTTCGTCTGTTTTGAGAAAGGCAAAGCCACCGAAAGTTAACTTAGCAAAAACTGAATTTCACGCGCTCAAGACCTTGCGTGAGGACCCAGACCTAACCATTTTTCGAGCTGACAAAGGAAATGCAACGGTTGTCATGAACACCAATGACTACAATCAAAAAATAACAGCTTTATTGTCGGATGTATCAACATATAAGCCTGTGAAACGTGATCCGACTGCGAAAGTGATAAAATCTACTACTGAGCTAATAAGCAAGCACTCCGAGAGCCTTAATCTAGATGTCAAAAGTTTAGTTCCCTCCTGCCCGTTGCCACCAAAGTTGTACGGTTTGCCAAAAATACACAAACAAGATGCGCCTCTACGCCCTATAGTGAGTCAAATCGATGCTCCCACCTATCGCTTGGCTCAGTACCTAGCTGGGGTTCTTTCTTCGTTGCGGGGAAAGACGCAGGCATACACACGGGATTCATACCATTTCATCACTGAAATTAAAGATTTGATACTAACTGATGATGAAATTATGGTTAGTTTTGATGTCCAGTCCCTCTTTACATGCCTACCAGTACAGGATTGCATCAATATTGTGAGGAGGAGGCTACGTGAACAGAATATGCCAATGGAATATGCTGAATTATTAGAACACTGCCTTACATCTGGCTATATGCTATGGAACGGTGAATTCTACGTGCAAGTGGATGGTGTGGCTATGGGGTCTCCAGTATCTCCTGTTGTCGCCGATATCTTCATAGAGGACTTCGAGGAGAGAGCACTCTCATCGTCACCTGTCAAGCCGAGGATCTTTAAAAGAGACGTAGATGATACCTTTACTATTTTACCTAAGTCTAGTGTTTCAGTTTTCCTAGGCCATTTAAACTCCATTCATGAGAAAACAAAGTTTACAATGGAGTTAGAAAATGACAGTTCACTAGCCTTCTTAGATGTCAGTGTGTTGAGAAGGTCTGATAATACAATAGGTCATACTGTGTATAGGAAACCTACTCACACTGATAGGTATTTAAATGGCAAATCACATCACCATCCTAATCAACTTGCTACAGTGGGTAAATCTTTGTTTCAGAGAGCCAAGGGAATCTGTGACGACCAACATTTGACTGATGAACTACAACATGTCAAGCGTGTGCTTTGGGCTAATGGGCTCAAGATACCACGCCTCAACCAGAAACCCCGTGTGAAGACTCCTACAGTCGAGCGTAAACCTGCGGTCCTGCCATATGTGAAAGGGGTCACGGATAGGATTGGAAACATCTTGAGACGGGCTTCCATTAAAACATATTTCAAGCCGATGAAGAAGATGTCTCAATACCTGAGGCCCGTGAAGTGCAGCATCCCTCTGCAGAGTGCTGGTGTTTACAAGCTGGACTGCGAGTGTGGTCTGTCATACATTGGCCAAACGAAACGTAGTATAGCTACACGGGTTAAGGAGCATGATGTTCAACATCAGTCTGGTTTTATCAGCTCTCCAATCTCAAACTGAATCCGCCTATTCCCTTGGTCCCGTTTCTCTACCTTCTCTCTAACTATGTCTACCAATGGGGGTGGTCGCAACAGGCTAAATCTATTCCGGATTTCTCTACCTAACATTAGTCTAGCCGGTGTCACTCCCGTAGTTCGTTGTATTGTACTTCTGTAGTCGAACAGGAATAGATGCACCGCTGACTGTAAGTTAAAACCGCTTTCTTTAATTTTAGTTACAGCTGTTTTAAAAGTTTCCACGAATCTCTCTGCTGCACCATTTGTGGCAGGGTGGTATGGCGGAGAAAAAGTGTGTTTAATTTGGTTTTCCTTACAAAATTCTTGGAACTCTACACTGGTAAAGGTTCTACCGTTATCCGTCACTAAGTGTACTGGTAACCCGAATCTTGAAAACACTGTTTTGAATACTTCTATAGTGCGCAGTGATGTAATATTTGCCATTTCAAAAGCTTCTGGCCATTTTGAATAGCTATCGACTACCACTAAAAACATTTTATTGTAGAACGGTCCAAGGAAATCCGCGTGAATTCTATGCCAGGGTGATGGGGGCATAGGCCATGGTTTCTGTATTTTCGTTGGAGTTTTACTATTTTGAAGACACACCATACAGTTTTTTGTAATGTTCTCTATCTCTACATCTAGGTTTGGCCACCAAAAATATGACCGTGCTATTTCTTTCATACGTATGGTTCCGAAATGGCTCTTATGTAGTTCTGTAAGTGTGCGTTGACGCAAGCTGTTTGGAACTATAATGCGGTAGCCCCATAATAAACAACCTCGATCACTCGAAAGTTCGTCTTTTCTATTGTAAAACGGCATAATTTCTTTTGTTATCATTTTCTTTTCTGGCCACCCATCTGAAAGATATCTTATTAGTTTCGCGAGTATTAAATCTATACTAGTCTCTTTCTGTATTCTTTTCCAGTCTAAAGTGCCGATTTCGGAATCATTTACGTAACAATCATAGTTAAAGTTATCTTTTACATTTAATAAACTATTTTCTACTCTTTCCTCGCTTGACATTCTAGACAAAAAATCAGCTGGGTTTTCTGTGGTTTTGATATGTCGTATTTTATAATTAAAAGCTGACATGAAAATCGCGTAGTGCTGTAGTCGCCTAGCCGCCATCTTTGGGATGCTTTTTGTCGGACCAAATATTCTCATTAGTGCTGCGTTATCCGTTTCTAATTCAAATAATCTGCCATATACATAATTATAAAACTTGGTGATCCCAAAAATGATAGCCATGGCCTCTTTATCTATAATGGTATACTTTTGTTCAACATCATTTAATTTTTTTGCTAGCATATGCTATCGGTTTTACTACGCCATTTTCATCTCTATTTGATAATACGGCCGCTACCCCAACATCAGACGCGTCACAAGTCAATATCAATGGCAATTTTGGATCATAGTGGCGCAAATTATCAGCATTCGCTAACCTATGTTTAATGCTTATAAAAGCGTTTTCACATTTCTCAGTCCATAGAAATCTATCTTTTTTGGTGCATTCATACAATGGCGCAATTACAGTTGCCATGTCTTTCAAAAAACGACTGTAATAATTTATTTTGCCCAAGAATGATTTCAACATAGTTAGGTTGGAAGGTGATTTAGTCTTGAGCAATGGTTCTATATTTGATTTTACTATGCTGATACCATTCTTGTTCACCTTATAGCCAAAAACTTCTAATTCTTTTGTAAAGAATTTACATTTATTTATCTTAAGTTTAAATTCACTCTCATTTAATTTTTTTAATACCTTACACAGGGTGTTGTAAGTATCCTCCAAGCTGGAACCTTTAATGTAAATGTTATCTATGAAGACTATAGTATTTGGAATATTTTGAATCTTTTTGCTCATTAACCGCTGAAATGCACCAGGTCCAGAACTTACACCATATGGAAGGTACTGATATTTATATGTGCCTACTTCTGTTACAATAGTAGTACAATTTTGGCTATCAGCACTCAGCCGAGCCTGCAAATATGCTTCCTTGAGGTCGAGTTCGCAGTAATATTCTCCCTGTTGTAATGTATTCAGAATATCCTCTACATGGGGCAGTGGAAAATGATCAATTTCTAGGCATTTATTTACCGTTAGTTTATAGTCCCCACATCGCCGTACCGACCCGTCTGGTTTTAGGACTGGTACTACGGGGGTACCCCATTCGCTTTGCTCGACTGGTATAATACGACCATTATCTAAGAGTCTTTGGACTTCAGAGTTTACCTTTTCACGCAGGGCAAACGGAACCCGTCGAGCTGGAAGACATACCGGTTTAGCTCCAGGTTTTAATTTTAAAGTGATTTCTTCCCCTTTGAAGTTTCCCCAACCCGGGCTGAATACTTCTGCGAACTGGCTCATTACAAGTTGTTTTGTCTCTGAAACAGATTTCAATACGTTAACACCCAAACATAAATTGTTTTCAATTAGGGGGGGCCACAAGTTCAATTCATTTAACCAGTCTCGTCCAATTACCCTGGGACAGTGATTTTCTACTATATATATTTTTAAATGTTTCTTTTGTTCATTAAATTCTATTGGTATGTTTTTTATGATACCTAACGGTTGGGTAATACTTTGGTCAAAGTTTTTAAAGAAAATCTTACATTCTTCTATTACATACTTATCTAAATATTTGTTCTTATCACTCAACGACATGACGGTAACCTCTGAACCAGTATCTAACTGAAATGAAATTTCCTGGTTGTGAATATTTAGAATCAAAAAATGAGGTGGTATTCTACTCACGCTATTATAAGAGTATGTTTCATATTCTTCATATAATTGTTTAATAGAGTCAACTACCTCCTCACTATCTTCATTTGTCTCTGCTTGAACCTCCACAACATTAGCACTTCGTTGTTTTCTTGGACACATCCTGAAGATGTGTCCCTGTTGTCCGCACTCTGAGCAATATTTCTTAACCAAGGAACACTGGCCCTTTAAGTGATTATTTTTCCCGCAGCAAAAACATTGCATATCCTGTCGCTGAACGTTTTTCTTTTGTTTTGGTATTTGTTTAGGTGCTGACTTGACTTTTTTCTGGCTGTAAAATATTTCTGTGATCTCATGTGCGTTATCATTCTGCATTAAAGCTGCTTCCACGTTCCTGGCAATTTTTACACATTCCTCTAATGAATTATTATCTGCATTCTTCATTAACTCGAATTTGATTACTTTCGAACTTACGCCGTCTATGAACTTTTCTTTAATTTGATCATCCATGTCTTTGAAGCTGCACTTAATTGCTGATCTTCGTAATTGTAACACATAATCCTGGATTTTTTCGTTGGGTAATTGATTTCGGCGCCGGAATTCTGTTCTTTCAATAGCAGTTGATATAGGTTTTGCATATTTATCTTTTAATTTGGTGCATATTTCCGCATAAGACACTTTGATGGGTTTAGTGGGGCTACAGAGGTATTGGAGTATTTCAAATACCTCCGGTGTTAACTTAGTTATCAACAACGGAACTTTTTTCTCTTCTTCGATGTCATTAACTTGCATAAAACAGTCCAGTTGTTCAACAAAAACATCCCACTTTTCACCATTAAATGGTTTGATTTCGCCACACATGGACATTTTCTTTTGCTTCGTTGGGCGCGTTACTCCTTTATTCTTGTAGAAGTTACTGAGAACCTTCCTCAACTCGTCCACACTTGCAGCTGCGGAGCACCTCAAACCCTCCTCCCTACACACTTGTTCCAATTCACTTTTATTGCATTTATAGATAAGGGTCCGATTTCCTTTTTTTACTTGTTCAAGTTTAGTATTGTTGGCTTGTTCCCCGCTATCCAAATCCACTAAATTCCGAGCAGGTTCTAGGTATTCGCTGTCTGAATCTGAAGATGACATGTAAACCGATGTGAAGTTGACCGAATCAATAATCTATTATCACTATCAGCAGTGACACAACATGGCGGCCCTTAGGAATGCGCCGGCTATTCCGCCACCGCAGCTATGTTCACATGCAAGCGCTCCTTTTTATTTTAGATTTCCACTTTTAACTTTGTTTGTTTCTTCTTTTATATTATTTCACCGTTGCACTCTGGGTTCTGTTAATCGTCGCCAATGATGTATATTAATAAAACCTCGTAATTAATTAATACTTGGAATTTATTCTTAGACGTTAAGTCACCGTGTGTCGTACATTGCAAGAGAGAGCAAGACGTCGCAGTGAGCGAGATAGCTGAGGAACGTTCCGTTTCTCACATAGCCGATGTCAAGCACCGTCGTTGCAACAGGTCTGCGGTCTGCGAGCATGTCATGGACAAACCAAACCATTCAATTAAGTTTGACAACACTTCGATCCTTGCCAGAGAGAAACGACGTTTTCCCAGAGTGTTGCGCGAGGCTATTGAAATCAAAAATTGGGCAAGTGCGAGTCCGACTCGCGCATGAAGGGTTCCGTAGGGACTAGGGATTTAGGACAAAATTGGTTTCAATATAAAAATATATCATGGAAAAATATAAATAGTTTTCATGTAATTACGACTTCAACGTGACCGCCATCAATTACTGAGTTAGAAAAGTTGGTTCCTGATCACCGATTAAAAATCATCGTGTATATAATCTATAATAAGTTTGTTATATATGTATGTATTTATATATTATGTATATCGTCGTCTAGTACCCATAGTACAAGCTTTGCTTAGTTTGGGACTAGGTCGATTTGTGTATGATTGTCCCTTAATATTTATTTATTTATTTATTTATTTGTATGGGAGCCCCCCTTAAATATTTACTTTATTTTATTTTGAGTATTTGTTGTTATAGCGGCAATAGAAGTACGTCATCTGTGAAAACTTCAACTGTTTTGCTATCACCGTTCTTGAGATACAGCCTGGTGACAGACGGACGGACGGACGGACGGACAGCGAAGTCTCAGTAATAGGGTCCGGTTTTTACCCTTTGGGTACGGAACCCTAAAAAATATCCCAATTTCAATAGAGAAGATGGTTTGTCATTACCACCGGCTTGGGATCCTGTTGTACATCTTATCAAGGATCAAGCAAGACACAAGACTAGAAACCTGGGGCCTCGAACGGTGTAAAACAAATTAGTGTTAAAAGTAGTATATGTAGAGTTTTTTGTTTAAAAGTAATTCATAGTAATAAATAAGGCAATCTGGGAGTTTTCTTTGGCGGTTCTTTCTCCTCAGTAAGCCTTTAGTGAACCGCTGGTAGATATTTTAAATAAAATAATAAATGCCCTTCTGGCACATGTGTAACTGTCTTTACACATTAGGCCCATCTGGCATGTATGAACAGGAACACCTTTATTTTAAATTAATATTTTCAAAATGGGTAGTTTGCACAAATGTAACTTTGACAGAGAGAAATTGTGTTTTTCTCAGTCAACCTTTGACAACGGTATCTGTAAAGGTACTGAAACGTCAGGGAGGCTCAAATAATTAATATACGCGATATAATCCGTTTAAATTGTTTTATTTAAAAGTGTTGGTTATGATTTAAAGAAAAAATATTATTCAAAACTCTCAGGCGGGCAAAAGCTAAAACAATAGTCAAAAATGTCGGTTGAAAAAACACATCTCACAAACCAATTTCAAGGAAAAAATATGGCGATGAATTAACGAATACTTACAAGAAAGGCTACGAAATAAATACAGTTGTAACAAGTTTAAGAGCTTCGGAAGCAGTATCAATAAAAAAAACTAATGCAATATTAAGGAAGCCTTATATAAAGAGGGATTTGGATTATATCAATGAACATTTTAGCATAATCGAGGTCGCCTTAGTTAAACTACAGGAACGAGATATGTCAATCATCGATGCCCTAGAAATCTTTGATGAAGTCCGGACAGTTGTAAGTTGGAGTAATAGTTTACGCATAGAGACTAAACTAGAAGTTGCCAAAAGTACAGTCAACCAATTTGATTCCTAGGCCTACCTTGTCACAGTGAACGTCAAATTATGAAAGTCGCTTGAAATCTCATATCATTGTCATTGTGACAAGGTTCTATAGTGGCCTAGAAAACTAATTGGTTGACTGTACATGTTTTAATTGTGTTGTCAACATGCCATGGAAAGAAGTGTACTGAAACTAAGGAGAATAGACAAAAAAAGGAATACAGATATACGCAATAAAACAAAATTCAAAGATGCATTACAACATGCCCTGAAACAGAAGTGGAAGTGGGCAGGTCATGTAGCCACGTACCAGGACAAAAGATGGACGCTGCAAATAACAAAATGGCCTGGCCCAACCGGTAAAAAGAAAATAGGGCGTCAGAAGAAAAGATGGTCAGACGAATGAATAAAAATAGCTGGAAAAAACTGGATGAGCGCGGCTCAAAACCGCAAATATTGGCAAAAGATGGAGGAGGCTTTTACCCAATAGGGGCCATAATGTCTTAAATCACAATATACTAAATAAAACTGTAATCTTTCTTATGGATAAATAAAGCTATAATAATAATAATAATAATAATTAATTGTTTTTCTACTGCAATAGCCCAAATAAATAGTCCACCCAAACTCCATTTTAATAGCCCGGTTTCTTTTTCATATCAATGCAATAGTACAACCACCTGCTGGGACCTGTTCATGGATGTATCATCTTATTGATATGATCAGGAACGGGTTCCAGCAGGGCTACAGTCACAGCAAATTTCTCCAAGGGGCCTCTACGTGTTGGATCCATATCCCCACGCAAGCCTTCCAAAAGACCGGGACATATGAGCCCGTGACTCAAAAAATGAGAAACAAATAATAATAATAATATACGCAGGGCAGCTTATGGCGAGCTGTTGGGGGGTAGCGACCCCACGTACCTGAGTGCTCCTGGGGGATCCTGACGGGGGGTGATGGGTCGGGGCCTCCGCCTCTGTCTTGCCTTAGCCGGCCGGCCAGAGTGGAGTCGCGAGAGTTGCGGCTCGGGGGTGGATGTGGAAACGTAAGGGGTTAGTTGGCTTCGGTTTAAAGCCCAGTATTACACCTCTCCGCCCTTAGCCTTCCGCACTGGTGTTGCCCTTAGGCCACTCTATGTGTCGCTTTTTATGGGGGCCCATCTAGCGGGAGGCGAGTCATCGTCTACCAGTTTTTTTGCTATGAGACACTTTTCTTGGTAGACGTCCGGCAGTCTCAAACAATAGCCCAGTAGTTAGTCCATCGCATTTCATGTAATAGCCTAGTACCATGTTTAGACTCCATACAACCACAATAGTTCTTACATCTAGCGGGTGCTGTCTCTGTGTGCGTCCCATGACACAGGCAGGGGGAGCATCCGCATGGTGTACCCCTTAAATTTCATTAAATTGTCGAAAGGGCCTCTGCTCGTTGGCTTCGGCTCCGTGCACGCCTCCCAAAGGTCCGGGACACTATTGTCCCGTGAGCGAGTGCGACATACAAATAATAATAATATAATATTCATGACTACTGGTGTTACCTTCCTGCTCTATAAGTCCGGTAGTACCACGGAAGCGAAAAACTATAGACCCATCACGTGCTTGCCCACTTTATACAAGCTCCTTACGTCCATTCTGAGAACAAAAATTAACACGCACATAGTTGCGAACAACGTTTTGGCCTTTTCTCAGAATGGATGTAGGGTTGGGTCCCGTGGTACTAAAGAGCTCCTCCTCATTGACACGACCATATGCCAACAAGTCCGGCGGAACAGGGGGTCTCTCTCGGCCGCCTGGATTGACTATAAGAGGGCCTATGATTCGGTGCCTCATTCATGGCTGGAGAGGGTCTTAGAGCTGTATAAAATCGATACGGCTCTAAGATCCCTCTTAGGTGCGTGTATGAGGCAGTGGACCACAGTCCTTCGTCAACCAGGTGGCGGAGGCGGCCCCCTTGGCCCGCAGGCCTTGATAAGGATTGAGAGAGGTATTTTCCAGTTTGAGTCCTCTGTGGTTCTGCCTAGCCCTGAATCCCCTCAGCACTCTGCTGAAGGATTCAGGACTAGGTTGCCGGCTTCGAAGAGGAGGTGAGGTCATTTCTCATCTTCTGTACATGGATGATCTTAAGCTGTATGCACCAAAACGCCAGGATCTGGTGGAACTACTGGAAGTAACAGAAACCTTCAGTAGCGCCATCAAAATGGAGTTTGTTGTAGACAAATGTGCGGTCATGCATGTACAGCGGGGGAAAGTCGTAAATTCCGCGAACTTACAACTTTCTGAGACAATGTCCCTCAGGTCTATCTCCGAAGCTGAAACCTACAAGTACCTTGGTATGTCACAGTCATTGGGTATTGCGGACGGAGACATTAAGCAGGCGTTGAAGGAGCGTTTCTTTTGTCGCTTGACAAAAGTGCTTAACAGTCTTTTGTCCGGCGGTAATAAGGCGCGCGCCTTCAACGCTTGGGTGATGCCTCTGCTCACTTACTCCTTTGGCATACTAAGGTGGACTCAGACTGAGCTGGACGCCCAGGATACGAGGGTCCGTCAGCTGCTCACTACACATCGCATGAGGCACCCACGCTCGTCAGTTATGAGAATGTATATCCCGCGTAAGTGTGGGGGCCGTGGCTTTTTAAACGCCAAGGACCTCCATAACCGCGAGGTGTGCAGTCTTAGGGAGTATTTCCTAAACAACGAGTGTGGGATTCATCGCGATGTAGTAGCAGTTGACAAAGGGCTCACCTCTCTCTCCTTAGCAAACGAGAACTGGCGCAGACCAAAGGTGCTTAGCACCGATGACCGCAGGGCTGTATGGAAGAGCAAGGAGCTACACGGGCGGTTCTACAAGGCCCTTACGGGGCCCGATGTAGATCTGCTCGCGTCAGTGAACTGGCTACGCTTCGGGGATCTCTTCGGGGAAACCGAAGGTTTTGTCTGTGCAATTGCGGACGAAGTAATGATGACGAACAATTACCGGAGATATATCCTGAAGGACGGTACGGTCGACATTTGTCGGGCATGCCGCCGTCCCGGTGAGTCACTCAGGCATATAATCTCCGGTTGTTCTCATCTTGCTAACGGCGAGTACTTGCACAGACATAACCAAGTAGCCAGGATTATTCACCAGCAACTTGCTCTTCGATACGGTCTTGTGGGGTCTGAGGTGCCGTACTATAAGTACGCACCGTTGCCAGTTCTTGAGAATGGTCGTGCCACGCTCTATTGGGATCGATCTATCATCACGGACAGGACTATTGTAGCCAATAAGCCTGATATCGTGTTGGTAGATCGATCCAAGCGCCAGGCAGTGCTCATCGACATCACCATCCCGCATGACGAGAACCTCGTGAAGGCCGAGAAGGACAAACTCAGCAAGTACCTTGACTTGGCTCACGAGGTGACCGCCATGTGGGATGTTGACTCGACGATCATTGTCCCGATAGTCGTTTCGGCGAACGGTCTTATAGCGAAGAGTCTCGACAAACATCTTAAGAGACTCTCGCTAGATGGCTGGATCAAGGGCCAGATACAGAAGGCGGTACTCCTGGACACGGCGCGCATTGTCAGGAGGTTCCTCTCTCTGCAGCCCTAACCACCGGTAGCCTGGGCCTTGCCCCGCTGCCGGCGGCACCCTAGGTTAGGTTTTTTATAATATGTTTATATATTTTGTAATTTCTTTATTGTATTTTACTTTTTATATACAGATATTGTAAAAACCTAGCCTAAGAATTAAAATAAATAAAGGAAATAATAATAACTTGTTTTAATTTCCTTGACTCTATATGACCTATATTTACATATATACATTTTCACCACATGAAAACTGTTACTAGTGACACTATCTTAGGGCCAAACTGCTACCAGCCTGGCTATACCTAAGTTCACAACGTTGACAACTGTGTCAAAACTTTATTTGACAATGGACTAGGTTATTCACACTTTTAATTTTTAGTTATACATCACTATTTTAGCTAAAATGAATTTGTACATTCCCTGCCTTTAGATGCAATAAAGAAATACTTGCTTTGCTGGTCGGGGATGCAATATTGAATCTCGGTGCTGGTGGGCTTGGAATGTTCTTGACAGTTGCACTCAATTTTAATTTAGGCAGGCTGCCTAGAGTGAGCCATTTCTCATAGTTTTCTATGTCTTCCTTGAGCTGTAACGTTAATCAATTAGATAATATTACAATATATACTAGTAGTGCTACCTACTGAGTTAGGGTCTAAGGGTTGAGATTTTTCCATCTTTAACTCAAAGGTTAACTGGAAGAAATCCCTTGTAGGGATAAGCTTGCCTTTGTACACACATTGCATCACACTGCAGTGTGATGACCACTAAATTGAATGAATGAAAATTTATTCATTAAACTAACATACACAAAATGGACAACACATAAGAAATAAAACCGTTGATGTGTTTGCCACGAAAAGGTCACACCTCAGAATAAATGCTGGCTCGGGAACATGGCTGGTCTTCGGGTGAAATCTATATTGCTTTTGCTAACTATGGCTACCTGTCACCACTCTTATTTTATTATAATCTCAAAATTCGCAGCAATTCAGTGGATAACCATACCCCGGGTTTTTAGGTGCACAACTTATTTGACTTTAGTTCGACAGTAGGTGTCAAATTATTTGTGCACCGGAAAATCTCAGGGTATGGTGATATCCCACGGTCTCCAAAATAGGACAAGTCCGGGAATACCGAACAGATGGCAGCCCAATCACAAGTGCGGTGCCGACTTATTTATTTATTTAATGCACAGGCAGCTTATAGCTGATGCGTGCATATCACTATTCACTTGTGTTCTGTGTTTGTAAATGTTTGTCTAGTCTATTTTTGAAAGAGTTCACTGAGGGTGCACTAATCACGGAATCGGGTATACTTAAGTTGTTAAAAACTTACTTTCTTTAGCACACAATCTTTAAATGTAAGATTAGGTAAGCAGAAAATGTAACACGGGATTGTTTTATTTTTCTGAAAGACAGCTTAAATAAAAAATATATATATATTTTTATTTAACAAATAAAAGGCTGCTTACGTCGATGTGGTGTTCGCAAGTATACAATATGCTTAGTGGACATGTCCTGCCCACACTCTGGCACCACTTGTCCTTCAGTTCTTTTCTGATACAAAAGAACTTTAAATCTGGGTTTTTGACATTATTATTGCTGCACGTTGGTACAAAACATATTTTAGGACTAATCGATGGTAAGTATGTTGGAGTATACATAGTCACAAACACAGAACTAACTTGGATCACGAGCAAAATTACTAGTCCCGTATCAGATCAGTCATGATAGCAGGTCAAATCAAGTGGGTAATGCGAAGGTTGCCATTACAGCAGGTAGGTAATATCTGAAGTATAACGCTTGCTCTCATTGTAAAATTAAATTTCAACAAAAACGGAAACTTGTAAAAGAAAGCGTGGTGATTTAGGCCCGTAGTGTACATATAATATCGGGATGTCAGTGTCAGTCTGTCACTGTCAGTGTTACGTTTTTTTTTTTTTTTTTTTTTTTTTAATGTGTCTGACCTTCTTGCTGAGCAAGTGGTATTTCGCCAATGACTCGTTTCGAATCGCACACGGCGACAAGATTGAGGATTTATATCACGTTGTACGGTGAGGTGCCTTTTTGTAAATTGATAGCGATTTACAAAAAAACCACGCGGTCTACCGGGCCTTGACCCAAGAAGGGCTATGTACGCTTCAAGTTGAATTCTTCATTAACTATTCACTCATACGTTAGTTCACTGCACAATAGGCTATCAATACTACACATTGAACATCCAAAATGAATAAATAACGAATAACAAAACTTAAAGGCATGCGGCCATCTTAAGTCACAAACCGGAAGTCGATGAGTGTTACGTTAAGTTAGTCACATAAACTGAAAGATGACGTAACGTTCGGATTTTGAGCCCTTACGTTATTTTATTAGTAAAATTATGCCGTCCACTGAAGATTGGAAAAAATGTTTCTTAAAGGGATAAAAAAAGTGGTACAAATGATTTTAATAAAACTAGTTTTGTGATTATCGTAAAATTATAAATATGAGATATTTTGAATTTTGAACAAAGCGTTCTTATGAGAACAGTAAATCAATTCCCATTGCTTTAATTTTTCACTAGGCGCTTATTAAAAACAGGTGCAAATTTATAGGTGATCGACGGTGATTGGCGCCTGAACGTTTGCTCTGAGAAGAGCAGGTGGTTTAGTTCTCTCACAAAAGACAGTTGTGTAAATAACGACAACAAACTGTCCAACCATATGCCCATTACTAGTGTCGGTCACTTCAAACATTTGGTGTAATGATTGTGGTAAAGCTCTTTACCCGCGGTTTCGCTCCACCACCAGGAATTGGGTACTTACCCAATTTTTGGTTTGTTGTGTTGTATTCTATACTAATTGTCATAACTGACTGACTGATAGGTACACGGGTATTTAGGTGTCAATTTTATCCAAGTACCTACGGTAAATCAAAAGAAGACTAAGTTATGGTCTTTTCCTCCCCGCAGGTGCCTTCCAGCACCTACACATACAATATCAGCTTTACCCAAATGTTTTTAACTGCCTGGCAAATAATTTTTAACAGCCTTTTGTAGGTAAGGTTTTCTATGTTGCAATAAAGATTAAGTACAAAAATAAATACTATAACACAGCTACTTGGTTGTCCCATATATTTCTCATCAAATTAGGTATCAATTAGATATGTTTATAATTTCGTGTTGATAAGGGTCACCCTGTCCCATCATCCCGATTTGCGGCCCATACTATTCGCGAAGTTGGCGGAGGTTGGGCGAATATGATAGAGAGGGCACTTTGCTGCGGAAACCCATACTTCAGCCAACTTCGCCTCGCCCAACTTCGCGAGTAGTGGAGGGTAGGGTATCGCTCCCGCGCATCACTCGTACCGTTTAAACTACCCAAATATAGTCCAGTCCACACAACTATGGTCCAATTTAATCCGAAAATTACTCGTTAATATTATGACAATTATTAATTAATATATAATTAAACAAACTTAAATAAAAACGTATAAATCACTGATAGAGAAAATAGACGAGTTTAGTTTTGGACCATAGTTTGATGATTGGACTATAGTTGGGTAGTTTTACGGTAACTAAATCGCCCAGTATACACTCAAAATACCGTGAAATGTTTCATACCGGGTGCGTGATAGATAGAAAACGTTTTGAGCACTCCTTTGCTGTACGGTATGTTTCGCTGTACGGTAGAATCAAACCACGCTAATTCTGTTAGAAATATATGATAACAAGTGTCTACTTGAACTGTATCAGTGTAGTGCATACATTACTTGAACTTAAGCCGCTGCTGTCATTTGACTTGTGTCTGACAGTTGCTTTATCTGTCTCTTCGTCCTCCCCCCGTTCTAGAGTGCACACGTAGTTTTTCCGTCTGTGTTAATTTAATCCATAAATATAAGTGTAATTGTCATTTTAATTTGTATAGTGTTATTATGAAGATAATACAAACAAATTGAAGACTTCGTGCAACTTCTTATTTCATTCCCGTCACATCTCCACATTCTTCAAGTTCCACACGCTACTATACTGCTCAACAGGTTACTACGCCCAGAAGTATATACGTAAGAAATGTCTGGAGATGGACGTGTTGGGAATGATGGCGAGGTTGCGGATGTGCCTCCGCTGCCAGTTTCAATTCCGCCTGTGCAGCAGTTGGAATCGTCGTCACATGGCCACGCAACGTCGACTTGCTCTATTGGAGGTTATCAATTTGAAAGGTTAAGTGGGCATCGCAACTACAGTGCTTGGAAATTTAATATGAAAAATTTACTCATCATTGATGGATTGTGGAAATGTGTTAAGGGCGAAGATGCTGACCCCGCGCGTGACGAGCGCGCTTTGGCCCGCATTTGTTTGGCAGTGGCATCTACGTGTCATCAGTACGTACAGAACGCTAAAGCTAGCAAGGAAGCCTGGGATAATTTGGCGAAAGTGTTTGAGGACTCCGGTCTAGCCCGAAAAGTCATGCTTTTAAGGAAACTTCATCGCATTGAGCTTAATTCCTTTTCTTCCATGTCTGAGTACATCGAAAACACCATGATGCTTGTACAACAACTCGCTGACATTAACAAAATTATCGATGATGGTGAAGTTGCTGAAATCTTACTGTCTGGATTACCAGAGGAATATGAAACCTTAGTGACTAACCTGGAAACTATATGCATCACATCAAATTTAACTAGCGAAGTGGTTCGCACTCGTCTATTGCAAGAAGAGACTAGAAGAGTCGAAACTAGAAAAAGAGGTGAAAGTGTCACAGCTTTTATGTCAAAACCACATTTCGCACCTGATGTCAGGCGATGTGCTTTCTGTGGCAAACCTGGACATCTCAAGAACCGTTGCTTCAAGCTGAAGAGGAAGAGGAAGGAAGAACAAGCGGCTACAAAAGGCTTGCTTGCTTCGGCATTCCTGGCTACCAGCGGCGATTGGTTTGTGGACAGTGGGTGCAGCCAGCACATGTGCAAGGACCGGGAGAAATTTGATAATATGGACTCAATTATTAGTGATGTAACAATTGCAAATGATATGAAGCTGAAGTGTATTGGCAAAGGAAACATAAGAATAAATGTAGGAAACAATGAAATGCAATTAGAAAATGTATTATATGTTCCTGGACTCTCTGCCAACCTTATTTCGGAACCTGATGTCGACAACCTGAAGAACTGTGTACCATGCCTTGAGGGAAAAATGGCTGCACAACCGTTCCCCTCGGCCAGTACACACCGTGCAAGCAAGCCATTGGAGCTGATTCATTCCGATGTCTGTGGACCCCTTCCCGTTGCAAGCTGGGGGGGTGCCCGTTACATCGTGACATTCACTGATGATTACACACGGAAAACCTATGGATACCTGCTTACAAAGAAGAACGAGGGGAAGACGAAGAGCTGTACTGCACTGGCAGTGAACACGATGACTCCGTGTCGTCGCCCGTCGCCGGGACGCCGCGAGAGCGTGTGACGTCACCGTCGTGGGGGGTGACAAGTCCAGGGGAAGGGGAAGTTTCTGCTTCCGTGTCGCCGGTGCCTTCACGCCGTCCAGTAAGAAGCACTCGTAACAAATTGCCTAATAGGTATGAGGATTTTGATCTCGATTACTCTCTCCTGACGCAAGATGGCGCTGATTTGCATGGGGATCCTCTGACATACGAGGAAGCCATTTCTAGCTCCGACTCTCAACAATGGAAAACTGCTATGCAATGTGAATACGATTCACTAATTGCTAACAAGGTATGGAGGTTAGTTGACCGTCCTGAACATGAGAATATTGTAAAATGTAAATGGGTTTTCAAACGTAAATTTGACGCTTCTGGAAAATTTGAAAAATTTAAAGCTAGACTGGTTGCCAGGGGTTTCACTCAAATTTATGGGGTTGATTACTTCGATACACATTCACCTGTCGTAAGGCATTGTTCTTTACGCATACTTTTCTCATTGGCAGTTGAGTTAGATTTAAATATTAGTCATGTTGATGTCGCAACGGCATTTTTACATGGAGAGTTGCATGAAACTATATATATGGAGCAACCTCCAGGTTTTTGTAACAATAATCAGAATAAAGTCTGTCTCTTACTTAAAGGAATTTATGGCCTCAAGCAGGCCAGTAGAATATGGAATCAGAAAGTACATGATTTGCTTTCTAAAAATGGTTTCAAGCAAAGTGATTGCGAACCGTGTGTTTACACTAAAAAGTCAGGTAAAGTTTTAACAATACTAGCACTTTATGTTGATGACTTTTATATATTTAGTAATACGGATAACAAAGAGATATTATCTTTGCTTGAAAGCCATTTCAAGGTTAAACATCTAGGTACGCTTACCAGTTGTTTAGGTTTAAATATAAGTAGAGATAAAAGTAAACATTTTATTAAACTCGACCAGTCTGATTATATTAAAAGATTGTTACTTAAGTTTGGTATGCAAAATTGCAAACCGGCCTCTACGCCTATGGCTACTAATTGTAAGTTACAAATGGCTAATTCTGTGTGTCTAGATGATAATACTTATAGATATAGAGAGCTTTTAGGGTGTCTTATGTATCTGAGTGTGTGTACTAGACCAGATATTGCTTATGTTTGTAGCCAGCTAAGCCAGTTTAACCATGCCTATGATCGGACTCACTGGCAAGCAGCAAAACGTGTCTTGAGATATTTGTCGGGTACACTAAATTATAGTCTATATTTTTATAGGTCTGGTAGTTTAGATTTAACTGCATACTCGGACGCGGACTGGGCTAACGATATTGTCGATCGCAAGTCGTATACAGGTTTTGTGGTTAAACTTGGAAATAACATTATAAATTGGGAATCGCGGAAGCAGCGATGCGTCGCGTTATCCTCGTGCGAGGCCGAGTATCTCTCTATAGGAGATGTATCTAAGGATCTTTGTTTCATAAAAAGTTTTCTTACAGAGATTATAGATATAAATATTGTAATTACTCTGTATAATGATAGCCAGAGTGCGCATAAAATATTAGAGTCAAAAGAGTTTTGTCATAAGCGCACTAAACACATTGATTTGCGTTATCATTTTGTCAAAGATCTTGTACAGAAAGGTTTCTTAACTGTAAAATACATGCCAACTGAAGAGATGGTTGCAGACATACTAACTAAGTCTCTAAGTGCTGAAAAACATAAACGATTTGTAAATCAATTATGCTTGAAATGAATATTGTATGTTTTGCATGTAAAGATGCATATAGAGACTACTAATGTGATACTTAAGCCTGATAGCTTTTAATATGAAGACTGATAATTTTATATAACTTGGTTAAGCATGTTTGTTTATAGCCGTAGAGCATGTAGCTTGTTTTTGATGTTTTCTTTTATCTATCTTGTTATCTTAAGGGGAAGTGTTAGAAATATATGATAACAAGTGTCTACTTGAACTGTATCAGTGTAGTGCATACATTACTTGAACTTAAGCCGCTGCTGTCATTTGACTTGTGTCTGACAGTTGCTTTATCTGTCTCTTCGTCCTCCCCCCGTTCTAGAGTGCACACGTAGTTTTTCCGTCTGTGTTAATTTAATCCATAAATATAAGTGTAATTGTCATTTTAATTTGTATAGTGTTATTATGAAGATAATACAAACAAATTGAAGACTTCGTGCAACTTCTTATTTCATTCCCGTCACATCTCCACATTCTTCAAGTTCCACACGCTACTATACTGCTCAACAAATTCTTCCAAGCAAATTAACTGTCTAACTACCTATACACACTGACTGACTGACTCTAGATGGTGCAAAGACATCAATAATGACGACGTCACGGTTCTAACTGGCACACTTTCTGATCTCATGCCTCCGGCGACAGTGTGGGCCAAACTCGTGTTGCTCTCGGCTCTCGCGGATGAATGAAATTACGCAACTCTCTTTACAAGATATGCTTTTAGCCGACTGCGTCAAGAGGATATGTTTTTCGAGTGTATGACTGAACCATAAGGCCTCCCTGCGATATTCGCGTAACGTCCTTTTTTCTTTACCGAAATCCGGTAAAAAGTGCGTGGTAATGTTTGCATGTCCAACAGCCCCTTTGCAAAAATTGTTTAAAAACCATCTAGCCGTTTTGGCGTGATGTAAGGACAACCATACTTATTTTGACCAGTGATAGATTCTTTACGTCACTTGGCAGTAAGAGGGATTTTAAGTCCGCAACGCGGGAAGAAAATCTCACTTCCTAGCCAAGGCAATACGTTAAACTTCAAAGATATCACGGGCGGTAATTTTTAAAGCCCCAGATCGCATATGTATGGCCCTCACCGGTTTGGGCCACAAACATCTGCAGTCTGGGACATTCACGAATGCACCGCCCTAGGTATGTACTTAATGTACTATTATTGCACACGAAAATTGAGGCAAAAAATAAAACACTTACAACTTTTAATAGAACAACAGCTACATGCGTGCTTTACCAATGTGCTGTTGCCTCATATACAGTAATATTATGGCTACTGTAGACGTATATATTATATAGTGGCAATATTTCAGATAGATATAACTAGAAACGCCATGTTTAGCCCCTGGTATTATGTGACGACGCCATGAGTTAACCCGTCCCCTGACGTAACTCCGCGGAGCAGCTTCGTCACTTGAACACTTGACCCAGTGTCAGTTACTCGCGCGAGTACTTGCTTGCCCGCATGCTATGTTGAAAGGACGTACCTAAGTGATTTTACGGGATGTGCTAAAACAAATTATCGAATCATTGACACAAAGATCAAAGCACAAAGAAACATTTAAATGCGTAACCTGGCGGAAGAGACCGGGAGTCGAACCGACACCTCTAGCACAACTGTGACTTGCGAGTCTGCGTTGCCCGAGAAACATTGTCTGTCACTTTCTTTACAATAACGTGCGAGCAAGTCAGGTGGTTTCACGTATTTATAGAGATGGGGGAAAAGCGTTACTTTTTGATATCAGTGACTGGCGATCCCGTTCCAAAAATGTCACTGTGAAAAGTCATCGTGACTTTGTCACGCCTGTTACTCGTTTCACTGTATGATATTTATGACAGGTCACGGTCAGTCACGGTGCTGTAATTAACGTTATTTTTTTCACACTGTTATTTCAACGTGACTATGTCACGTCTGTTACTCATATCACCTTATATGATATTGTCGCAGAGCTCTAGCTGGTTTTTAACTAAAAGAAATGAGGTAGAAATCAGCTAGAGGACATTCTGTTTTTTTTTTAGTCAATACGAACACTGGCTAATTAGTTAATATCAAACATTCCCGTACCGAAAACCCCGAGGTATGAATATTACATTTATAACCGTGTTTTTGTTACACCGTTATCATTATCATACAAGTAACTAATCCAAAATAACCTTCACACTTTTTTTACATGCTTAGGACTGTCGCACATTATAAGTAAAAATATGTACTTATGGGAATATTATTTAGGAATATGCGGCATTTTATTATTTTGGATCTACTTTAAACAACGATTTGTATAAGTACATTATTAACATGAAACCTATTTACACATTGTTACCTTTCCGATGTTCGCAACTCCGAACACTTCCTGTTACTTTGTGAAAAGTCACAGTGACAACTTTTGACGGCGACTCACTGTGACTTTGTCATCGTGACGTTATTTATCCCCCATGTCTACGTAATATTTATAACAATTGTTTTCAAACTGCCTCATCCATTTCAGCAGCCGAAATGAACTTTGACGGTCATTTCAGACTTTTAGAGCAGTCTACGTGTAGTTAGTCCCATGTAGACATTTGATGCCAACAAAAAAAAAAAATTGACATCCTCAAAAAAAATGTTGGGCATGTCTATTGTCGATAGTGACATGTGCCCTTCTGGCACACGCATGCGCGGCCAGCGCGTGGCTCAACAGTGCTAAAATAGTAAACAGAGGAGGCAAACAAGAGTGAAAGTGGTCGCGCGCCCGCGGCCTGGGGTTGGCCCGCTGTCGAGAACTTTTCTACTATTATGCCTATTGCATATTATGATTTATGATGTTTGATGTTATGTGTTTGTATTGTACATGTTGCTTGGTTTGTCTACCATTTACATTTGTGCTTAGCGCTCATTTGCTCAAAGGTTAACTGGAAGAGATCCCTTACAGGGATAAGTTCTTTTATAATGTGTTGTTCTTGTTTTTATGTAGGTACAATAAAGTGTTTACATACATACAAATTTTACATCGAAAATTACCGTGAGTCCCGGACATATTAAAATACAAAACGGGTTGACTCACGTCCTAGTGATCGGTTGATGGGCTCTCCTGATGATGAATTGCGTACCGATTCGAAACATCATTATTCGAATTCTACGATGTGAAGTAAACCCATTTTTTACTATTACCAATATCTAAAAGTGTTTTAATAATCAATTCCGCTTCAGGTTGGCGTGTTAGGCAGGCGTGTGAGCTATAGACCTCCCGAGTGTGTTTTGAAATGGCTAAGATATGTAATTTTTTACGTTTCCAACCTCTATTCCTCCGCAATTTTGAAAAAAACCTTGGCTCGACAACAAAAGTCTATATACCTAATTACTGAACCTTCTCACATAATTTCACTAGAATCGGTTGAGAAATGCGGCTGTAGGCGAGAACAGCCGAAAATTCTAACAAACGGACATCCGAACATTCAAACTTCCGGAGATACAACAGATATTTTGACCAAGCTAAAAGATGTCTGAGCCTCACAGAAGTTTTACAATAAACTACTTTCTTGCTGTAAAGGTACCTACTATGGGCTCCACAAATGCATGCAATTTTGCAGCTCAGTGTGAAGTTTTTGACAACCTGGAAAAGCTCTTGGTGACAGCAAATATTTAAGGAAGAAGACCAAGAGAAGAAGTCCCATCCCATGCGCTGGACCGATCAGATTCGAGACACAACGGTCACCAAGTTTACCGACGCCATGCGGTCTGCAGGAGATCGAAATAAGTGGAGAGCGATCGGCCGAAGAGTGATGAATAGAGATCACGACCCTCAGCAATGAGGAATACGACACAAGAAGAAGTACAGTCAACCAATTTGATTTGTAGGCCACTATAGAACCTAGTCACAATGACAATGATATGAGATTTCAAGCGGCTTTCATATTGACGTTCACTGTGACAAGGTACGAAATGGCCTAGGAATCAAATTGGTTGACTAGTACAGTTATTAGGGTTCCGTACCTCAACTTTCATGGTTTATCGATCTATCGCCGTGTCGATGAGCGGCGCTGCACTGCGCATGACCGGTTCTGGTTATGAAAAACTATGTGGCCGCGTTACGACAGCGACATGCAACTGCGTTACACTAATCAAAGCGCCCGGTTACTCTGCGTGCACTTCATATTGACCGAGCGAGTGAAGCCTCCCCTTTTCAGCTTGGTCCGAGTCTTTCGTATGTCCAGATGCTTGCTGTTCTCACCTAGTGGTCGCATTCTCTACTGATTCTCGCGAAATGTGAGCAGGTTTGATACAAATATTTTTTTCGAGTCAATTGGTCGATTCTTTTCAAAATAGAGGAGTTATGGGGGTTGAAAGTGTAAAAAATTACAAAATTTGAGCAATTTCAAACAGTGATCGCGAGGTCTACAGTTCACAGAGCTACTAGTAAACAGTTGGTTTATTGGAGCGGAGCGAGCGAAGCGAGCGAAGCTCCCATGGATCGACTCGAATGGACTTTGTAACAATGCGCAGATCTCAGCGAGTTCTCAACCGATTTTAGAAATTGTTGTTTTAAAATGCAATAATTAAATTTCGCCAGGTCGTGACGAAGAGAAAATTTCGAAAAAAAAAAAAATAACTCCGCTCCAATTTATGGTGCAAGCTTAGCCGGTAGCTGACTCTGCATCGACCTAGTTGGAGCGGAGCGAGCGAAGCGAGCGAAGCTCCCATGGATCAACTCGAATGGACTTTGTAACAATGCGCAGATCTCAGCGAGTTCTCAACCGATTTTAGAATTTTTTGTTTTAAAATGCACAAATTAAATTTTGCTAGGTCGTGACGAAGAGAAAATATCGAAAAATAAAAAAAAACTCCGCTCCAATCTATGGTGCAAGCTTAGCCGGTGGCTGACTCTGCATCGACCTAGTTGGAGCGAAGCTCCCATGGATCGACTCGAATGGACTTTGTAACAATGCGCAGATCTCAGCGAGTTCTCAAACGATTTTAGAAATTTTTGTTTTAAATGCACAAATTAAATTTCGCTAGGTCGTGACGAAGAGAAAATTTCGAAATAAAAAAAAATCCGCTCCAATCTATGGTGCAAGCTTAGCCGGTGGCTGACTCTGCATCGACCTAGTATATGTATGTATGTACGCCACAAACTTCATAAAGACCTCAGTAAGAGGCTAGTAGAATCTACTTGGGACCGCAGAGCTGGCAGTTTTCTCGTACAGTCGAGTTCATTTACATCTACACACTTACGAGAACAAAAATATCTGAACACGACCCTAATGTCAGGAGCATAAAGTCGTGTTCAGATATTTTTGTCCTCGTAAGTGTGTAGATGTAAATGAACTCGACTGTACGACGCATCAGCATTGCGATTCAGCGAGGAAATGCTGCCAGCGTCCTCGGAGGCTCGGAACCATGCCGCGGGGGTACAGTTTTTTACATCTTTTTAATTAGTAGGTTTTAATTTATTTAATTTTTAACTTTTAGCATGTATTCGTACTTCATTTAAGTATAGTTCTTAGGTTAAGTTTTCTTTTTGTTATGTTGTTCTAGTCCCTATTGAATTCATAAATAATGTATGCACGTATAACACTTTATTGTACACATAAAACCGTTCAAAACACACCAGTAACAAATAACACAGCTACAAAGGCGGACCTATCCCTACAAGGAATCTCGTCCAGTTAACCATTGAGCAATTAAGTGAAAGCGGGAAGAAGATAGACAAAACTAACACCGTGTACGAAAAAGGTTAATTTCTATTAAAGCCGCTTGAGCTCTATTCTCAAACTGCCCAGGCCCCACGCAGCCGCAACACCACTTTCTAGGGCTGCGCAACGACAGCATTATCTAACCTCACCAACCTGCGCCCGCGCCGGCGCGGCGGTTGCAAAACTCGTAAGTTTATTGTCGTTACATGCCGGAGATCAATTCGACGCCTCTATAATGATTTATGGTCGAGATTTCGCTACCACCTGCTGGATCGACCCCCATATTATTTACAACAGTTTATATACCTATAGATATAACACACTTTCGCTTAATAACGTGTACAACACGGTTACAATATCTGTGGACCTCGCTGGAATGTGAAGCCCCTCCCCCTACCCTTGTACCTACCCGCGGTCGCCCCGTCGCGTCGCGCACCGTACCAGAGCGCCGACGTGACGTCATCGACGCCAGGTCCACAGATAGTGTAACCGGGTTGTAGTTACATTACAATACTATAGTTCTCTTTATTGGTCATCTCACGAAACAACAGGAAACACCAAAAAACATTAGGTATACCTACAATCAGTTAAAAGAAGACTTATTGGAAAAGCTCATCCCACCAAAACATTTCATGTAAAATTGGCGGCCAAGACTCACATGCTCATAACGCTTTCGCTGTAAAAAGTTATCAGATCCCAGGAAAAGCCAAGCCCCTAAGCCCTGACTTTACTAACCCTACACCTTGGTTTCAAAAGTATGGCATGGCTGTTTCATAGGTTACCGTAAATATAAACCGTAATGCGCCAGATGGTCCGTTGGACTTATTTACGGTACTATGAAACGGCCAAGCCATACTTTTGAAACCAAGGTGTAGGGTTAGTAAAGTCAGGGCTTAGGGGCTTGGCTTTTCCTGGGATCTGATAACTTTTTACAGCGAAAGCGTTATGAGCATGTGAGTCTTGGCCGCCAATTTTACATGAAATGTTTTGGTGGGATCTCATTTCTTTTTGTAAGGTGCGCTAGTTTTTTTTTTGGGCTGTAGGTGGGTTTGAAAATGAGACGAAACGGTTCGAGAAAAGGTAGGTAGAGCCCCGCCTCTTTTTTGTTCGTCTTGGTGGGGGCACTACCGTGCCCCCAGATTTAAAATACGAAGTCAAAGTATAGATACAGAAGTAGTAATAATTGTGTATTTAAGAAATACTTACGTTTAGCCCCATATATAATATACACTTTTATCCCCTATTATGGGAACCCCATACAAACTTCCATCCCCTTATTTAAAGGGTGGGAGGGTGATTTTCTAAAAATCCCAGAACATTATGTGTTTTATTTATAACTAGGAGTCCCTATATCAATTTTCAGACCTCTAGTATCAAAATTTGCAGAAGTCTCATACAAACTTCCATCCCCTAGGTTAAGGGGTAGGGGGGTAAAAGTTCCAAGTTTAAGAATTATTTTGTTGTTTGTGTACTAATACTAGCTTACATACCGAATTTCAGCTTTGTAGGTCATCGGGAGGTACCCCAGAGGTTTTGATACGTCAGTGTATAAGTGAGTGGCAAAATCGGCGTATTTTAGGTACCAATAAAACCTAAAGTATAAAACCTAGATCAGTGAAATTTAGTACATTTTATATGTTCCCTAACTGCATCTTAACTTGTGAATTTGGGCGCTCTGGTGTTAACTGAGACGAAACTATGAGGGTTTGAAAATGAGACGAAACGGTTCGAGAAAAGGTAGGTAGTGCCTCGCCTCTGTTTTGTTCGTCTTGGCGGGGGCACTACCGTGCCCCCAGATACAAATCGACCTAATCCCGAAATAACGATTTGGCTAAACAAGCCTGATGCTTGTAGGCTTGTGTTAAGTTATATGGGTAAGTAGGTACTAGACGACACTATATGTACATACTTATTATGTATAGATAAATATATCATCATAATCATTTCAGCCGATAGACGTCTGGATTGCTGGACAAGGGCCTCCCCAAGAAAAAAATATTCCATAAAAGAAAAGCACACAGACATGATAAAGCTCTCCACAATGGTCGGTCGTGCGCCGCCCTCAACCAATTGATTCCCACGATCCTCACAGATCGTCGGTCGGTCTACCTAGTGGGGGCTTTATTGCACAAAATACATAAGTAAAAGTACAAATGGCGGACTTAATGCCATGAGGCATTCTCTACCAGTCAACCACAAGGTAAAACAGAGACATTATTGGTGCGGGAAGGGTGTACAACAATACGTGTATAGGTACACACGATGCAAATATGTTCTGGTACGTGATCGCCACTCAAGAACCTTTCTGCCTGACTGGCCATCGGTTCAACGAAAAATTAAGCGTGATAAATATATACCTACTTAAATAGAGAAAAATATCCATGACCCAGAAAAAAATATTAGAGTTCATCACAAAAATATTTGCCCTTGCCGGGACTCAAACCCAGGACCGCTGACTCATTAGGCATTAACACTGCCACTGCACCAACCGCGTCGGCGAAGTGTATGTGTATGTGTAAGGATTTCGATCGGTCAGAAGTCAAGCTGGTCGCACTGCACTTGACCGCGTTTTTACAAAGCTGCGCGCGCGCCTGATAAAAGCGTTATGTGCTTTACTATCACCCGCCGAGAGCGGAAACACACGGGCGGCCGCTTCGGGCGGCTGCCACGCGGTCGTGTACATTTGTAGAGATTTCTGTGTAGTAATATTTTTCCTAATTTTGGAGATGACTACATATATATATATAGGTATATGACTGCAAGGGGGCGCCTGAAATGTAAATGATTTTGAATTTGGTTTTTAGTAGATGCTCTAATGAAACTTTACATGTTTTACAAAGTCCTAAAATGGCCTCGTGTATTTTCTGATAATAACACTTCCGTTGCTTCTTCCTTCTTTATTAAATTTTGTTCTAGGATTGTATTCTTAATTTTAAGCTTATCCCTGGTATATTTACTACACATGGCAAATTATATCAGGGACAAATTAAACGCGGTTCTACGTGGACTTTCAGGAGATCCTCTAGGACTGTCCACAAATACACATATGTATACTCTTCTGGATTCGACAATATTCACATTTGAAGAATCTGTTGTGGAAGAAACTGAATGATGCGATCCATGTATAGTCGGTAGAAATGTTAAAAATGTCCAACAACAAGACTAAATCAAAGGATAAGGTGTGTGGGTCCGTAATCGTACCCGTTTAAACCGCCGTTTAGATTGAGGCACACCTCCACACCAATAAAACTTAGAATTAATATAGACGTATATCTGCTCCTGATAGCATTTGGGTTTCGGATTTTTAAGGGAAAGTCTTGAGGTGAGTATGCAATGCAAAAAGCATACTCCGTAGGCACTCAAATTGGCATTCAATTAGATTTGTGTGAAAACTGAGAGGTTCTTATCTGGATCGCGTAAGAGCGAGCGAGACAGTTATAATTGTCAGCGCACGCACTGTATATACCCGTAATGACATACGGTGCCGAGACGTGGACACTAACGGTTGGGCTGGTCTACAAATTTAAAATCGCTCCGAGAGCTATGGAAAGGGCAATGCTCGCAATTTCTTTGAAGAATCGAATTCGGAACGAAGTGATCCGTCAGAGAACCAAAGTTACCGACATAGCTCACCGTATTAGCAATTTGAAGTGGCAGTGGGCTGGCCATATTAGCCGAAGAACCGATAACCGGGGGTAAACGTGTTCTTGAGTGGAGACCGCGGATCGGCAAGCGTAGTGTGGGACGCCCTCAGACTAGGTGGAGCGATGATCTGTGCAGGGTGGCTAGAAAAAGCTGGATGAGAGTAGCCGAGGATCGCTTACAATGGCGTGCAGTTGGAGAGGCCTATTTCCAGCAGTGGACAAGAATAGGCTGATGATGATGATGATGATGCACTGTATATAACGCACTGTATGATGTTAGACGCGGCGGGCCAGCGCAAGTGTTCGGGCCGTGTGTCGCACACCACCGGTGGTCTATTACGCGGACGGACGCTCAGTGAAAGCCGGGCCGCGGCGCGACAGACACGCGCGATGCCAGCAGCCTCGTCCTTACCTAGTTACTAGTGCGGTGTCGTTAGTGTGCGCTTCCCTTTATTCTTGGTGAGTTTTCTTATATACTTAGTGTAGTGGCTGAGTTGCCCCGCGAGTTGTTAGAAATTAGTGAAACTTGTAATTTATTACGTTTTCAACCCCATAACTGCTCCATTTTAAAATCTTTCAAAAAACGAAATCAACAAATATTCTCTGTATATTTATCAAACCTACTCACATAATTTCATAAAAACCGGTTGAGAAATGAGGTCTCCAGGCGAGAACAGCCGGAAATCCTCTAATCTAATCCTAACGTCCGAACATCGGGACATACGAAAGAAAATTTGACGAAGCTGGATCGGACAATGGAGCCCTGCTGGACAGACAATGGAAAACTGTAATTTTTCTAAACTGGAGTAAAAAAGCAGCACCTCCTCTAGGGCTAGGCGCCTCTTCATTTATGTATTTGGTACCTCCTGAAAACGCCTCCTTAAGTTGATTGATAAAAATTTAAACTTCACTTTGTTTCTTTATGGTTTAATTTTCCGTAGATACTACTATTACACTGTATATACTACCTTTCACTGGTTCTTTTGGATTGATTTGACAATGTATTCGAGCGGAGTTATGAAAAGAGGAGAAATCTTAAAAGCGCGATTCAGCAGATCCATTGAGTGGATTAGTGACATCTGGTGTGACATTGTTCGGGGGGCACGGCAGTGCCCCCGCCAAGTCGAGCGCGAAGCAAACACTGCCGTACCATCCTTTACTGGAACCATTTCGCCGCATTTTCAGGCCCCTATTTGAGCACCTCTGGATAAGACCAGAACGCAGAAATTTTTGTCATCCAGTAAGCTATAATCACATACTTAAAATCCAAAATTTCAAGTCTGTAGGTCATTTAGTTCCGAAGTTAAGCGAAAGCAAAGTTTCGCATTTACGACACTCACTCACTCATGATCATCAGTAAAGAAGTAGTACTTCCCATAAATTCAGAGAGCTGAAATTTGGTACAGAGTTAGGGTTTAATGGCCACATAAAGCGAAAACTATAAAATTGGCCAAGTGCGAGTCCGACTCGCGCATATTTCATATTTATTTCATATTTCATATTTATTTATTGCATCCATGGTTACATTTTGATCTTACATTATTTATTACATTGGTTTCTCATGGACCCTGGTAGGGTACAGCAATTGTAAGTCAGTCTTAAATCTAAAATGGAGTAATTTTGGATTTTAACTTGTTTCATTATAAAATAGATTAGCAAACGATAAAAATGTCATGTCAATAATAATCATTCTTGAGTCACATAATATAATACAATAATAATAATAATATGAAGTCGTTATAGATTGCTACATTAAATCATAAACATTTAGGAATAAATAGAATGTAAATGAGCTTTAATCACTAAAAAAGTCCTTGAGGCTATAATAACATTTGTTGATTAAAAAACTCTTCAGTTGTTTATTGAACTGCTCTTCTTCTGCTATCATTTTTAGGCCGTCATCTAGTTTGTTGTATATTTTGACCGCCATCACGTTTGGACTTGCTTTGTGTTGTTTAAGTTTGGAGCTGGTGGGTGGTGCCAGGTTATGTTTAAATCTAGTTTCGTATCGCCGGGGTTGGTCTGCTAGTTTAATAAAGAACTGCGGATATTTCCTCACAAACTTGCACATTTCTAATATATATATTGAGGTTAGTGTTAAAATTTTATGTTCAATAAAGTATGGTCTACAGCTAACTCTGGTTTTAACATTGACTAAAATTCGTATGCACTTTTTTTGAATAATAAATAAATCGTCTATATCAGTACTATTGCCCCAGAGTATTATTCCATACGTTAGCCATGCAAAGGCATATGCATAGTAAGCAGTTAATGCACATTGAAAATCTGTTGCTCTCTTCAATTCTCTTAATGCGTATATAAATTGAGAGAGTTTATTTTTTATTTTTAGAACATGTGGTTTCCAATTTATATGGTTATCGATGTCCAATCCCAAGAGGGTGAATGTGTCTACACACTCTAGTGCTGTTCCGTTGAAAGTGACATTGATATCCAGTGGGTTTTTTTGATAAGGTCGAAATTGCATAATTTTTGTTTTTGAATAATTTATTTCCAAATTATGCTCAGTTAGCCAGTCCGACAGTTTTGATAGTATATTATTTATGTCAAAATGCAGGTCTCGATCATTTCGGGATGATGTTAGAACCGAGATATCGTCTGCAAAGAGTACACACGACTCCTCTATACTTAATGGGAGATTATTTATATAAATAAGGAATAATATACAACCGATGCAGCTTCCTTGGGGTATCGAGTGTTTGACCGGTTGTATATCGGATTTAACAGAGTTGATATACCCAGTTTCGTAATCTAGATGCTGAATTTCCACATATTGTTTACGATTTTGTAGGTATGAGGCAAACCATTTATGCGCTGTTCCTCTAACGCCTATTTCGTATAGTTTATCGAGCAGTATTTTATATTGAACTCTGTCGTATGCTTTCGACATGTCTAAAAGAATGCCTATTGCGTATTTTTTGTCATTCATGATGTTTGTCACTTCCTGCATATATTTGTATGTAGCCAATATAGTGGATCTGTTCTGTCGGAAGCCGTTCTGGCTTTCATTGAATATCTGATATTTTTCACAAAAGGAGTTCAAGCGCTTACACATTGCTGTTTCAAAAATGAAGGGTTCCGTACCATAAAACAAGTTCGTTGTATGGGAGCCCCCCATAAATATTTATTTTATTTTATTTTTAGTATTTGTTGTTATAGCGGCAATAGAAATAGATCATCTGTGAAAATTTCAACTGCCTAGCTATCACCGTTCTTGATATACAGCCTGGTGGCAGACGGACGGACGGACGGACGGATGGACGGACGGACGGACGGACGGGCGGACGGACAGCGAAGTCTCAGTAATAGGGTCTCGTTTTTACCCTTTGGGTACGGAACCCTAAAAACTAGGATAATCGAAGATCTGGAGTACTCTGATTAGAAAACACAAGAGCCCAACCAAACTATTAGAGATCGACATACCGCCTTTACAAAAATATTCAACTTGTTGTGTTCGGTTGGCCGCCGTCGCGACTGATCGTCTCTCCTGATGATGGATCGCGTACCGATTCGAAACATGTCGAGCGTTATTCGATTTCTACGACGTGAGTAAGTTTGGCTCGGTTTGTAAACACCTGCCTACTGAGCCGGCGGTCTTGGGTTCGAGTCCCGGCCGGGGCAAATATTTGTGTGATGAACTCGAATATTTGTGCTTGGGTCATGGTTGTTCTATTTATTTAAGCTATCTTTATCTATATAAGTATGTCTATCGTCGTCTAGTACCCATAACACAAGTCTTCTAGAGCTTAATTTGGGACTAGATCGATTTGTGTGAGGTTGTCCGATATTTATTTATTTATTATTTATTTGATGAAGAACCCTCAGCTGGTCTCAGCTGTATTAGAGATCCCACCAAAAACATTCTGTAAAAAATTAGCCAAGTCTCGATGGAGCTGCTTGTTTATCTCTAAAAAGTAATGAAATCTAGACAAAGTCATACCAAGTCTAAGGTTCCTTACTGCGATTTCTTTATTATTATAGTTAATGCTGTGTGACTAGGCCGTTGAAGGGTACACCAGTATGGGCTATTATCTCGCTTAACAAACATAGGTAGTTACACCAGATATAACATTACGTGTAAACAAAATTGACTTATAGCGGTTCTGACAGACACAGATTGGTGCAATGGTGTCATGGAGCACCTGGTTTTGTACCCTTGTGTACCCTTCAACGGCCAAGTCACACAACATTAACTATAATAATAAAGAAATCGCAGTAAGGAACCTTAGACTTGGTATGACTTTGTCTAGATTTCATTACTTTTTAGAGATAAACAAGCAGCTCCATCGAGACTTGGCTAATTTTTTACAGAATGTTTTTGGTGGGATTTCACTTCTTTTTGTAGAAACGTGGGCATATTGTTTTATAACAACCTGCTAATTAACTTTAGCAAACCTCACGAAATAATAAGCGAAATCAACGAAATGCAAATAATAATCCCTCCTAATCCCTAGCAAACGTTTCCAAGCGCAGTAGAAGAATGTCGTAAACGACTGTAACGCGGCCGGTTGCCACTTCGCCATATAAGATTATCGGAAAAACAAACGACGGCGCGTTTTAAAATACAGTCAGCGCCATCTAGCGACGTGTGCGGGTATCACCGCCACTCTTAGTCTAATGCATTTTATTTTGAACAAATTTTGAGCGAAATTAATATTTTGGTGTAATTTGTTTATTTAATTTGTTTAATGTTCGGGTAGAATAAAGTTAATCGTTTGACTATTTCTTCTTGTAAACTTGTAAGTATTAGTATAAAAGCCAGTCTAGTCTTGTCCAGAGTTTTCCTTTTAATTTTATTTATATGCGTATTAAAAGCGGAAGGGGAGGCATTCACCCAACGGGTACGTATTACAATGCCGAAGTTCAAAATACCGAATATCATAAGACCTATGGACGGAAGGCCGAAAATTAAAAAATGTCGAATGTTTATTTGACCGAAAGTTTAACATCCCGAAAGAACGTTTGACTGAAAGGATGAAATACCGAATATTATAATCCCGAAGACTGTACTCCCGAAGAATGTAATCCCGAAGACTGTAATCCCGAAGATTATGATCCCGAAGACTATGATCCTGCCTGAAGGTTGTAATCCGGAATATTATTTAAACTCTCGAGAATTATCTCGTATTTCTGTTGTCTTACAGATTCTAATGTTTATTTTATACAAAGAATATTAACCTAAATTACGTAACCTACTTGCCTACTACTATACTTACTATTTATAAGTGAACTCTTCTGTGGAACCGATCTGCTCCGGCGCTGTGGGATGTGCAGCCCCTCCGCCCTAGTACGTTAGTACTCTTTATTATACTGTGGCCCTAGCGTAAGAAAGTGCGGGCATCAAGCGAGGCGCAGCGGCTGGGGCTGGTCGCCGAAGGTGAATAAAAAGCCGAAGCTGCGGAGGCGAGCGTAGGTGCCGCACTTTCTTACGCTAGGGCGGAGGGGCTGAACATCCCGCAGCACCGGAGCAGATCGGTTCCACGGAAAAGTCAGATTAGTTAGTGTCCTGACACTTTTAAAGTGCTCATTGACGGGATTATAAAATTTCGAGATATTAAAAATTTTGGGATTATGAAATTTCGAGATTTTCAACTTTCGATTTTCTGAAAATAGGTAATTTGAGCTTCGGTTTATCGAATATCGGATTTTTGAACGTCGGTATTTCAACTGTAGGTATTATGAAGTTTCGGGATTTTAATACGTAACCCGCCCAGCTGTGGGACGCTATAGGCTAGATTAAATTAGATGTATCACACTACGCTGGATTTTTGCAATGACAGTCGATTTTTTTATGTACCAATAGTAGAAGGGGGCATTACCATATCTCTAATACAGCTGAGACCAGCTGAGGGTTCTTCATCAAATAAATAATAAATAAATAAATATCGGACAACCTCACACAAATCGATCTAGTCCCAAATTAAGCTCTAGAAGACTTGTGTTATGGGTACTAGACGACGATAGACATACTTATATAGATAAAGATAGCTTAAATAAATAGAACAACCATGACCCAAGCACAAATATTCGAGTTCATCACACAAATATTTGCCCCGGCCGGGACTCGAACCCAAGACCGCCGGCTCAGTAGGCAGGTGTTTACAAACCGAGCCAAACTTACTCACGTCGTAGAAATCGAATAACGCTCGACATGTTTCGAATCGGTACGCGATCCATCATCAGGAGAGACGATCAGTCGCGACGGCGGCCAACCGAACACAACAAGTTGAATATTTTTGTAAAGGCGGTATGTCGATCTCTAATAGTTTGGTTGGGCTCTTGTGTTTTCTAATCAGAGTACTCCAGATCTTCGATTATCCTAGTTTTTAGGGTTCCGTACCCAAAGGGTAAAAACGAGACCCTATTACTGAGACTTCGCTGTCCGTCCGCCCGTCCGTCCGTCCGTCCGTCCATCCGTCCGTCCGTCCGTCCGTCTGCCACCAGGCTGTATATCAAGAACGGTGATGGCTAGGCAGTTGAAATTTTCACAGATGATCTATTTCTATTGCCGCTATAACAACAAATACTAAAAATAAAATAAAATAAATATTTATGGGGGGCTCCCATACAACGAACTTGTTTTATGGTACGGAACCCTTCATGCGCGAGTCGGACTCGCACTTGGCCAATTTTATAGTTTTCGCTTTATGTGGCCATTAAACCCTAACTCTGTACCAAATTTCAGCTCTCTGAATTTATGGGAAGTACTACTTCTTTACTGATGATCATGAGTGAGTGAGTGTCGTAAATGCGAAACTTTGCTTTCGCTTAACTTCGGAACTAAATGACCTACAGACTTGAAATTTTGGATTTTAAGTATGTGATTATAGCTTACTGGATGACAAAAATTTCTGCGTTCTGGTCTTATCCAGAGGTGCTCAAATAGGGGCCTGAAAATGCGGCGAAATGGTTCCAGTAAAGGATGGTACGGCAGTGTTTGCTTCGCGCTCGACTTGGCGAGGGCACTGCCGTGCCCCCCGATATGGTAATGCCCCCTTCTACTATTGGTACATAAAAAAATCGACTGTCATTGCAAAAATCCAGCGTAGTGTGATACATCTAATTTAATCTAGCCTATAGCGTCCCACAGCTGGGCGGGTTACGTATTAAAATCCCGAAACTTCATAATACCTACAGTTGAAATACCGACGTTCAAAAATCCGATATTCGATAAACCGAAGCTCAAATTACCTATTTTCAGAAAATCGAAAGTTGAAAATCTCGAAATTTCATAATCCCAAAATTTTTAATATCTCGAAATTTTATAATCCCGTCAATGAGCACTTTAAAAGTGTCAGGACACTAACTAATCTGACTTTTCCGTGGAACCGATCTGCTCCGGTGCTGCGGGATGTTCAGCCCCTCCGCCCTAGCGTAAGAAAGTGCGGCACCTACGCTCGCCTCCGCAGCTTCGGCTTTTTGGTCACCTTCGGCGACCAGCCCCAGCCGCTGCGCCTCGCTTGATGCCCGCACTTTCTTACGGCGGCCGGGGGCTGCCCTCCCTCCGCGCCTCCGGGCTTTTATATACACTCTAGGGGTAGGGCAGACAAGACCACGTGGAATCGGGGTTGACAGCTTCGGTTCTGTGGCAACGCTCGCCTCCGCAGCTTCGGCTTTTTAGTCACCTTCGGCGACCAGCCTCAGCCGCTGCGACTCGCTTGATGCCCGCACTTTCTTACGCTAGGGCCACAGTATAATAAAGAGTACTAACGTACTAGGGCGGAGGCGCTGCACATCCCACAGCGCCGGAGCAGATCGGTTCCACAGAAGAGTTCACTTATAAATAGTAAGTATAGTAGTAGGCAAGTAGGTTACGTAATTTAGGTTAATATTCTTTGTATAAAATAAACATTAGAATCTGTAAGACAACAGAAATACGAGATAATTCTCGAGAGTTTAAATAATATTCCGGATTACAACCTTCAGGCAGGATCATAGTCTTCGGGATCATAATCTTCGGGATTACAGTCTTCGGGATTACATTCTTCGGGATTACAGTCTTCGGGATTATAATATTCGGTATTTCATCCTTTCAGTCAAACGTTCTTTCGGGATGTTAAACTTTCGGTCAAATAAACATTCGACATTTTTTAATTTTCGGCCTTCCGTCCATAGGTCTTATGATATTCGGTATTTTGAACTTCGGCATTGTAATACGTACCCGTTGGGTGAATGCCTCCCCTTCCGCTTTTAATACGCATATAAATAAAATTAAAGGAAAACTCTGGACAAGACTAGACTGGCTTTTATACTAATACTTACAAGTTTACAAGAAGAAATAGTCAAACGATTAACTTTATTCTACTCGAACATTACACAAATTAAATAAACAAATTACACCAAAATATTAATTTCGCTCAAAATTTGTTCAAAATATAATGCATTGGACTAAGAGTGGCGGTGATACCCGCACACGTCGCTAGATGGCGCTGACTGTATTTTAAAACGCGCCGTCGTTTGTTTTTCCGATAATCTTATATGGCGAAGTGGCAACCGGCCGCGTTACAGTCGTTTACGACATTCTTCTACTGCGCTTGGAAACGTTTGCTAGGGATTAGGAGGGATTATTATTTGCATTTCGTTGATTTCGCTTATTATTTCGTGAGGTTTGCTAAAGTTAATTAGCAGGTTGTTATAAAACAATATGCCCACGTTTCTACAAAAAGAAGTGAAATCCCACCAAAAACATTCTGTAAAAAATTAGCCAAGTCTCGATGGAGCTGCTTGTTTATCTCTAAAAAGTAATGAAATCTAGACAAAGTCATACCAAGTCTAAGGTTCCTTACTGCGATTTCTTTATTATTATAGTTAATGTTGTGTGACTTGGCCGTTGAAGGGTACACAAGGGTACAAAACCAGGTGCTCCATGACACCATTGCACCAATCTGTGTCTGTCAGAACCGCTATAAGTCAATTTTGTTTACACGTAATGTTATATCTGTTGTAACTACCTATGTTTGTTAAGCGAGATAATAGCCCATACTGGTGTACCCTTCAACGGCCTAGTCACACAGCATTAACTATAATAATAAAGAAATCGCAGTAAGGAACCTTAGACTTGGTATGACTTTGTCTAGATTTCATTACTTTTTAGAGATAAACAAGCAGCTCCATCGAGACTTGGCTAATTTTTTACAGAATGTTTTTGGTGGGATCTCTAATACAGCTGAGACCAGCTGAGGGTTCTTCATCAAATAAATAATAAATAAATAAATATCGGACAACCTCACACAAATCGATCTAGTCCCAAATTAAGCTCTAGAAGACTTGTGTTATGGGTACTAGACGACGATAGACATACTTATATAGATAAAGATAGCTTAAATAAATAGAACAACCATGACCCAAGCACAAATATTCGAGTTCATCACACAAATATTTGCCCCGGCCGGGACTCGAACCCAAGACCGCCGGCTCAGTAGGCAGGTGTTTACAAACCGAGCCAAACTTACTCACGTCGTAGAAATCGAATAACGCTCGACATGTTTCGAATCGGTACGCGATCCATCATCAGGAGAGACGATCAGTCGCGACGGCGGCCAACCGCACACAGAACAAGTAGAATATTTTTGTAAAGGCGGTATGTCGATCTCTAATAGTTTGGTTGGGCTCTTGTGTTTTCTAATCAGAGTACTCCAGATCTTCGATTATCCTAGTTTTTAGGGTTCCGTACCCAAAGGGTAAAAACGAGACCCTATTACTGAGACTTCGCTGTCCGTCCGCCCGTCCGTCCGTCCGTCCGTCCATCCGTCCGTCCGTCCGTCCGTCTGCCACCAGGCTGTATATCAAGAACGGTGATAGCTAGGCAGTTGAAATTTTCACAGATGATCTATTTCTATTGCCGCTATAACAACAAATACTAAAAATAAAATAAAATAAATATTTATGGGGGGCTCCCATACAACGAACTTGTTTTATGGTACGGAACCCTTCATGCGCGAGTCGGACTCGCACTTGGCCAATTTTATAGTTTTCGCTTTATGTGGCCATTAAACCCTAACTCTGTACCAAATTTCAGCTCTCTGAATTTATGGGAAGTACTACTTCTTTACTGATGATCATGAGTGAGTGAGTGTCGTAAATGCGAAACTTTGCTTTCGCTTAACTTCGGAACTAAATGACCTACAGACTTGAAATTTTGGATTTTAAGTATGTGATTATAGCTTACTGGATGACAAAAATTTCTGCGTTCTGGTCTTATCCAGAGGTGCTCAAATAGGGGCCTGAAAATGCGGCGAAATGGTTCCAGTAAAGGATGGTACGGCAGTGTTTGCTTCGCGCTCGACTTGGCGGGGGCACTGCCGTGCCCCCCGATATATGTCAGTACCAACAAGTCAAGTGTTACAAATAATTTAATTTATATTAATAATTGAGATTAAGTAGTTAATAATATTGAATAAGATGTCAAAATGATGGTAAGATTTTAAAATTAAAAATTAGAAAATAATTATTATAAAATTTCAATAAAAATATTATTATTTAATCATCCAAGAACTCATTTATAGAGTAATAAGCCTTCTTAGTGCATAACATTTTGAGTTTATGGGTGAACGAGCGCTCATTTGGTGAAGCCCTAATCTCTTCAGGCAGTTTGTTAAATACGCGCTCCCATAATGCCCAGAGATTTACCTGTCTTTTGTAATCTGCGTGCAGGAACGGCAAGCCCTGGTTTCCTTCTGGCAGAGTAGCTCTGGCTGATAGGGAATTCACTCAAGTTCTTCCTCACATATTTACTGACTTCAAATATGTAGAGAGAAGGCACTGTCATCACCCCCAGGTCAACAAAGAGCTGTTGTGCCGGCTCATCTTGAGGAACACGGCACATGAGGCGGTATAACACAAATGTGGTACTATTAATGCCCTCTAGTATCAAATACAACAATTAAAGATACTTAGAAACTTATACCACCGGAGGCATCTATGGTAAAATAACGTAATTATAAAATAGTGAAAAACCCGTACCACCGGAGGCATCTGTGGTTAAGTAGCATAACTAAATATGTAAAGTCGGTTAAACATACCGCCCACCAAGGACGTCCTTACGTCCTTAAAAACACCACCCACCCATATTTAAGAAACTAATGATGAAGGTCAATAGACAGGTAGGTATAGCATTAACTGAGTATGTCAAAAAATAAAATTAATCAACTAAAAAACAAATAGCATAGTAAAAATTACCGACAAAAAGACGAGGTGTAAATAAAATAAACGGTAAGTCCCAAAAAACCCATACGTAAATTCATAAAAATAAAGTCCATTTAATTAATTATTAAATTTTGACAAGTACATAAATTCCGGAGGCATCTGTGGTTAAGTAGCTTAACTAAATATGTAAAGTCGGTTAGACCTTGATAACTCCTGCTATGCCACGCCACGTTTATAGTTTTAAAGTTAACATACTTAAGGGAAGTGATGGTAACAACAAACCTTATTTTTAGGGTTCCGCAGTCAACTAGGAACCCTTATAGTTTCGCCATGTCTGTCTGCCCGTCTGTCCGTCCGTCCGCGGCTTAGCTCCGTGATCATTAGTACTAGAAAGCTGAAATTTGGTATGAGTATGGGAATGTAATACGTCGACAAAACGGTAAAATAAGAACTAAAAAAAAACTTTTGCCTCGAACACCTAAAGTGGGTCGGGTGTCGTTGAAAAGATCTTTTAAAAATAATAGGGGTATTCAAACATTATTTTTGGTAAAGTCAGCAGTTTTGTAAATATTCGCACCGAAAATAAAAAAAATAGCGTCCCCCACCTATAACTTTTCAACTACGGGTCAAAAAAACATGGAAAAATTCATGAAAATTAGGCCTTATAAGTACTATCAATAAAATCTATATTGAATAAAGTGGGTCCAGTCGTTTTTGAGTCATCGCAAAATTTCATAATTTTCTTTAAAATGACGTAAGCGCCGCGCGATGTCCATATACTTCCAACGTTACACATATTAGTTAAGTCACAGATCATATAATACTAGTGTTAAGTGCAATACAGCATTAAAAGACACCACTCAATCTGGCGCGTATAATCGATATGTTCCAGAAGGTAACAAGTACCTAATTACAGTTACTTTGGCGTTTACGACCTTTTTCATAGAGCTTGAAATCTTTCTCGTAATTTAAACCTAAATATTGTGAAGGATGGGCAACTACGGAACCCTACACTGAGGGTGGCCCAACATGCTCTTGGCCGGTTTTTAACATTATTTTATTTTTAATAATGTTTTCCATAGTTAACTGAGCGAACACAGCGGCAGTTAAATCTTTTACGGTTTTGTCCGGCAATAAATGTATCTTTTTCTTTATCATCCTCCTAGCCTTTGTCCCGTTTTTTGAGAATGAATTCTCAATCGGGGTCGGCTACCTAAATCCCAAGATGTGGGACTAGTTTTTACGAAAGCGACTGCCATCTGACCTTCCAACCCAGAGGGGAAACTAGGCCTTATTGGGCTTAGGTGGTTTCCTCACGATGTTTTCCTTCACCGAAAAGCGAGTGGTAAATATCAAATGACATTCCGTACATAAGTTCCGAAAAACTCATTGGTACGGGCCGGGTTCGAACCCGCGACTTCCGGATTGAAAGTCGCATGCCCTAACCACTAGGCTACCACCGCTTTTTCTTTATATATAGAAAAAAAAGTGCTAAAATTCGTCAACCCCTTAACATCGGCATGGCTCAAGATGTCGGTTCGAGTCCGGTGAGGCGCGAATCAAGAATTTTATAATAGTATAGCTGTAATTTTCTATGACACAGAAACTTGAACTTATCTTTAAGAATGAACCTTTATCTATGTTGATCAAATCAAACTTAAGACAGAGGCATCATCATCATCATCATCCTAGACCTTATCCCAATTATTTGGGGTCGGCCTTCGCTGTCCGTTTCTTCCATTCCGCACGGTTTAGAGTTAGGTTTTCGTCAATCTGAAGTTCTTGCAGGCTTTTTTCCACCGTTGTCAACCAAGTGGCCGGTGGTCTCCCACGTTTTCGCGTCGTCGTTGGTATCGCCAATGCTATTTTGACCATGTGATCTTGAGGTCGTCTTTGTACATGTCCGTACCACCTTAGACGTCTCTCGACCAGCTTGTCCGTGATTGGTGCAACTTTGAAACTGCCCCTGATGTACTGGTTTCTGATCTTATCGAGGAGGGTCACGCCAGCCGACCAGCGCAGCATGCGCATCTCTGTAGCATGCAATTTGTTCAGATGATGTTTGTTTGTGGCCCAGCACTCAGAACCATATAGGATTGCGGGTCTTATGGTCGTTTTGTAAACTTTGCCTTTCACTCTCAAGGGCATCTTTTTATCACACATTACACCTGTGAGTTCGCGCCATTTGTGCCAGCCAGTGTTAGTCCTATGCATGATATCAGAGTCTATTTTTCCATCATTGCTAATAACTGATCCTAAGTATTTGAACTGTTTTACAGTGGGTAGTATGGTATTATCAATGTGAATTATCTGTATTTTGTGGTTGTCTGGAATCATCAAATATGCAGCACATATGCTCCGTCTTTTTTCGGCTGATTTTGAGGCCATTTTGTTCGAGCGCCTTCACCCAAGCATTTAAGGTGTTTTGTAGATCTTCCACGGAGTCAGAGATAATGGCAACGTCATCTGCATACAGTACATTCCATGGAACGGGCTGTTGACATTTCTTTGTGAGGTAATCCATGGTTATGTTAAATAAAAGTGGACTTAGGGTGGAGCCCTGATGCACGCCGACTTTTAGTGCAAAGTTTGTAGAGGTTCCCGCTGCGCAGACTACTTGTGTTGTAACGTCACTCATTAGTTTTAATGCTTTTATGATTTCGTCTGTTGTGACTTCAGGAATTGGACCACTGATTTGAGGTGGTTTCGTGCCTTCTTGTACTCTGGGGTTGGATTTATTTAGCAGCTCTTCGTAGATTAATTTATAGCCATTGCCGATTTGTCTAGATTTGGACCCCTTCCACTTGGTCTCTTGCACACAGCATGCATCGATACGTCGTCTTTTCAAGACTTCGCTGAGTTCTGAACTTTTACCAGTCATGGATCCGAGGTTCCAGGTAGCAAATCGCATCATATCGCATATGTTGCTTGGACCGTCGCTTGAGGGGGACGCCCTAGCATTTGTGTTTACTCTTTTTCGTTGTGCTTTCATTGATTTGGACAGGAAAATAAAAGTGGCTTCAGGTTTTACTTAAGACAGAGGCATGTTACAGCATTAAATTAATTAAGTTCCGAACAGGTAAAGGGACAGCTTAGAAAATTACATCTATACTATTATACAATTCTCGTTTTGTATTGAACATCCGTTTTCTATAGAGAAGTCATGATTTCAGGAAAATCTTAATAGCGTGATGCAGGATCGTCATGTGTTTTGTATGGGCGCGCGACGCTACCAGTACGGTAATTAATACTTTTTACCCGATTACGGCATAAGAAAAGGCAATTTCTTAAATCAAAATTGGAATATGATACTTTGCCACTTATATACATATTAAGTTTGTATCTAAATTGAATCTATTCGTTGATTTAAACAGATTCACATTCACAAATATTTTAACGCAGCGATACTAAAACCGCCCTCAATTTTCAGAAAACAGTACCGTCAGGTAAGGTATGTCACTTGTCAATATCAAGCACTTTTATTATACATTAATTTAGGTGTAGGTATACATAGGTAGATTAAAGTACAATAAAACTATACCTAAAAGTTAAACTAAACAATACATATTTGATACTAGACGTAACGGCGGTAGGTAGTTATCTACGTAGTTTATATTGGATCTTGGGTTATACCTAACATGGAAAGGTGGTTAAGTAAACAAATAAATAACAATGTACGAGTAGTATTAAGAAGTTGAACAAACAACATATCGTCGGGGATAGTGCAATACCGCATAAATAACAGTTGTCTATAAAGTTGTCATTTCAAAAATGCTTAACTAGCATTTATTTGAATATTGATTTGTATCTACACTTGTTACTTACGCGGTATTGCACTATCCCCGACGATATGCAGTGAATCAACTATATTTATTTGTCACAATAATTAGGTAACAAAAATAACATAATATAAACATTCCATAAGAAATTGCCGATACCGATAATCATGACCCGTCAAGTCAAGAGTGACACTCCGCGATCTTTTAAAAAACCGGTCAAGTGCGTGTCGGAGTCACGCACAAAGGGTTCCGTACCATTGATTTTAATTTAAGTTATTTGTATGAAAGATTACGCGGTAATAAGCGGTTTACGATTTACGAGGTATTAAAAAAAACTACTTACTAGATCTCGTTCAAAACAATTTTCGTTGGTAGTTTTTATAGTAATGTACATCATATGTTTTTTTTTGATTTTTCATTTTCTTATTTTAGAAGTTAGAGGGGGGTGGGGACCAACTTTTTTCTACTTTGGAAGCGTCTGTCACGCAAACTATTCGGTTTAGAAAAAAAATATTTTAGAAACCTCGATATCATTTTTGAAGACCTATCCATAGATACCCCACACGTATATGTTTGATGAAAAAAAAAATTTTGAGTTTCAGTTCTAAGTATGGGGAGATTGGGGAGCCCCCAATATTTATTATTATTTTTTTTATTTTTGCATCAAAATCTTAATGCGGTTCACAGAATACATCTACCTACCAAGTTTAAACAGTATAGCTCTTATAGTTTCGGAAAAAAATGGCTGTGACATACGGACGGACAGACGGACAGACAGACAGACACATGACGAATCTATAAGGGTTCCGTTTTTTGCCATTTGGCTACGGAACCCTAAATAAAAAGCTGCGCGTAAAAAACGTCCCGATACAAGGACTTCGGGACACTCGTGCGAAACATTACGTTGCGTTCGCTACAAAAATATCGAGCAAAAATCACGTTTTTTTTATGGCACCTCCCTTTATTATATAATAATAAAAATTATTTGTTGTTATAACAGTGGCAAAAATATACATTGTGTGAAAATTGCAACTGTCTACCGGTTCATGAGAAAATTCTCGTCGAACGAATTATCATGGAAACCCCTATGTTTGTATGGGAGTCCCCCTTAATTATTATTATTTTATCTTAAATAGTATTGTTAATGTAAAGAGTAACTTACCTAAGGAGAATATTATAGAATTAAACATCAATAACACTATCGTGAATGACCCTCAAAAAATTGCAAATGAATTTAATAACTATTTTGTAAATGTAGTAAACAATAATAACAACGATAAAATCAACATTAACAATTCAGCGCAAAGCAAAAGTATATTAATAAATACAAAAAAATATAATAAATTACTAGATAACAATAAATTCTCCTTCTTTATGGTTCCTACAACACCTAATGAAATTTATAATCTAATTAATTCTCTCAAAAATACAAATAGCGTAGGTTATGATGGCATCAATACAATGTCCCTAAAAAAAGTATCTCACATAATTGCAAAGCCACTTAGTTATATTTTCAATATGTGTGTTGAACATGGTTATTTTCCAGATAAATTGAAGACTTCTATCATCAAGCCATTGTTTAAAAAAGAAAATAAGAATGAAATGAAAAACTATAGACCAATAGCACTTATACCAGTGATTTCTAAGATTTTGGAGAAGATAATTTATAAAAGAATCTATGACTTCTTCGAAAACAATCATCTATTCGCTAAGGAACAAAAAGGCTTTAGGAAAAATAAAACTATTAATATGACTATTTTCGATCTAATAAAAAAAGTATTAACGAATATGAACAATAAACTCCCGGTGTCAGCAATTTACATGGACATGACCAAAGCGTTTGACTTCGTCAGTCATGAGATACTCCTGGAAAAATTGTATAGGTACGGAATAAGGGGAAATATTCTAGGACTAATCAGATCCTACCTCAGCGACCGAAAACAAATAACACAGATCACAAACATCAACCCCAAAACAAAAAAAGAAATTACGTACTCTTCAGATTTCGTGGAAATTCAGTGTGGTGTCCCCCAGGGAAGTATTTTAGGCCCCCTACTTTTTCTTATCTATATAAACGATCTTCCTAAAGTCACTAAGCACCCCATGGTACTATTCGCGGATGACAGTACCATCATATTCACTGATACACAGCCTAACTCACTAGAGACTGAGATAAACACAGCTTTGCAATCAACCATCGACTGGCTTGATACTAACAACCTTAAGGCGACTCCTAATCCCAACGTCCTTGAGGATCTGGGCGGAGCCTAAGGTTATTCCCCCCGCCGACCGTGCGCCCCCGGAACATTACTTCGTTCATAATCTCGTTGAGTGGCGTCCAAGCAGCTTCATACACTCGCATAGTCCGAGCGAGAGTTGAAGATCAACAAACCTTATAATATTTAAAGGCATTGAAAAATCTCGAAGTAAAATAAATAATTTAAACAATGATATAATTATTGCGGATTACTAAATATCTATTTACCCACTACAGTAGAATATTAAAAATAAAATGCGTTAAAGCTATTTTCCAAAAAAATAAGTGAAATTGGCCATTTGGAAGTCTCGCATCGAAAAATACTTTTTAGTTTCTTTTGTATGTGTAGGTACCTACCAAAAATAGTTAAAATGCCGACAAGATCATGCAGAAATAAAAAATATCGTTTTTTAATAAATAAATCATATCGTGACCCAGCGGATGCACCGATATTTTAACATAGTAGTGGAGGCACAGCTTTATCCCCCGGGTCATGTTGCACTAATGAAAAGATAAACTATAAATAATAGAGCGACAAACTCAACTTTACCGTTGGAAAACGGGTTTACGTCCTTTACCTACTTATAAACAGTGATAGTTTTTTATGACTACATTAGTAATGTTCTCAGATTTTCCCCTATACTTGTTGATGATATTGACGATATTTTACTAGACGAATTTTTTGGCTAATTTCAATGTTCAAGGTCAATGGATACCCTATAAATGTTAATTTACTTGAGTGTCAAAATATGCCGATGCTGGAAAGGAGAACTTATCTAAGCGACATTTTTGGGGATATTGAGTTATACACACTGTTGGGATCGGCAGATTTTTCTGCATCGAATGGGTTGGGTCTCGTATACATCTGTCTGACGCGACTTTTGTGTCGCTTATCCCGTCGGTGATTTAGAGAATCTCTACTTTTTTTTCTACTAATCGACTTGATTTTTGAGATTACATAAAAAGTTTTTTGCATAATAATAAACCTTAGAGCTTTTTTACTTATTTGTCAAAACAGATCAAACAACTTGGATAATTTTTCTTTATTGCAACTAACCTTGCACTTGTTGGTTAACTGTTTTTACCTGATCGTAAAATATATTTTAATGTCGTTTGAGGCATTTTACCTATGTCTTTATGATAAAATTAACATAAAGGTAAATTATGAAAGAAAAATTGAATGTGATCCACTGCAATGTAAGCAGGACTCGAACCTGCGACCCTAAGTTTCCGGCGTAGTGCTCTACCAACTGAGCTATCATATCGTTACGTCAATCACACTAAATCTTTGATTCCATAATTCTTCGCTACTGGAGCGCCCTCTGTGTCATGTGTGTTTAAATAAAATGCTTATGCGCATTAGCCAAAAAGTAAAAATGTGGTATTTCCACATTATTAAACAGAATCGATATAAGATTCTATAAAAAACATAACATAGATTAAATTACCTGATTGTCGTATCTTAACTATTGGCGTTTATCCAAATTTACCTCATTTGATACTATGAAACCATTGTCGCTTATCCTTTTTTACCTGATATGACTTTGATCGACTACTGTCGCTTATCTTGAATTGCTTGAATGACAATTGAGTCGTATTTATCGCATAGAATGTACTAAAAAACAAATATTTTCGTTAAATTGGTAATTAGACAACTTTACCGGTTCTGTTTTATAAAATATCACACATTTAGTAGTAATTCAATATATTTATAAAGGCCGTTAGGCCCACCTGCGGTGTAAATCTGTGTCTGTGGCGCTAAGGCATTACTTTGGACTCGCTTGATGGACCCAAACGCCATCTCACTCAAACAGTGTCTTACGAGACGTCACTTACACCACACAGAGTTGTAGGTAGTTTTTTTATTCTTGTTAGGATAGGATATTATCTCATTGCAATTGTAAAATTTGAAATTTCACGTAGTTCGAGATTTAAAATTCCTTAATGAGTACCGAGTGACTGCAGTCTTGAGAACTCTTGTGCTGTTCTCATTAGTCGTAGCTATCGCTTGCTACCATACATTGGTCTAGAACTACTGGAAATCTTTCAGCAGATCACACATAAAAATTTATAAAATTGAAATTTCACGTGATATCTAATGAATAAATCTTTAACATTTCTAAAGCAGTTTTTTTTGTATTTGCGTAATTGGACCATAAGTTTTTGTCTTAGAGAACTTTAAATGTCACTTCATTAATTTTAATGTTTGAAAATAAATATTTTCCTCTAATTAAAACATTAATCGTGAGGTTTTATTGTACGATAAATAGATTTTCATGTCTGAAATATTTCCTACAAAGGCGATTAGATCATTTGTCTTGATTTATTTCATGCTGATTTATGCACATTTATATATTTACCTGACTATAAAATGAGCATGCACATATATATTGTTAACTGTGTTGATTGTTGTGTAATAGATTATACTATTTTACCTGACTAATTTCTCGGGAAACGTGTCGTTTAGATAATTTTACCTAATTCTATTTTGACGGCCATTTTGCGTAAGCGACGCTAAATCCTAAAATATTCCATTAATAGACAAAATAACAAAAGCAACATGTAAAAAACATGATGTTGTTTATAATTATCAAATGCTTCAAAAGTAGGTCCACAAAATATTTAATAACTTTTTATTTTTTTGAAAAAGTTCGTAGTTTTTTAGATCTCATGTAAAGTTAGCTCCGTGTCTCTTGGATAATTTTCCTTTCCAGCGTAGATACGTTTTTTTGCGGCATAAAGAGCCGTATCTTTTTTTTACGTTAACTTAGAAGTTCCGAATTTTATTGGGTGGGTGTAGATTTCTTGATCTGCAGATCGGTTGACATGCGACAAACGTGTCAGCCCTACTTTAGTTTAGCGGTTGTCTGAGTTACGTAAGCTATTTGGGTTTTGGCGTTCCTTCCGCGATCGATTAATTTGATCCAAGATCGTTTCATTGCCCTCTGGCAAACTTAGAGAGAAAAATTCTGAGCATTAGTCAAAAATCAAGTCTGGGCATTACGATGAGTCTAAATAAAGTTATATATTTTTTCATTAATTCAACTGTAATCCGATCATTAATATATGGCTTTTAAACGATATGTAATAAAAATCAGGGTTTTATTTTATAAACGGTAAACAATTGGAACAGAACTTATGGCCAGGCTAGGTCTGTCTAGCTAGGCCCGGCGGATATGTCAATAATTACTAACGCTCATTTAGATTTAAATATGAAGTGGGAAATTTATTGATGCAAATATGTATTCTGACTATATTTACATAAATAAGCCCTCATGCCAAAATTGTCACTTGCCTTCTTGAACTAGAAAATTATTGTAATTTTTGATAATGTATTTTTATATCATATGTCATGTACTGTACTAGTGACGCAACGAATGTGAATACTTACAATAAATATTCGTATTCGTAAATTAGCGTTTTACCGAATATTACAATGGTATTCAGACGAACAATACTTGTTCTGCATTACGATATTCATATCTCTTAGGGTTGAATTAATAAAGATTATTAGACGTTATCATACTTAAATATCTGTATTATCAGATTTTTTTTACTAACCGAAATACCTAAGGTACTCTAATATTACACAGAGAAGGGCCCTAAAACCCACACCAAAAGTGTTATTTTCTGGGAATCCTGTCTGGTGTGGGCCCATGACTGAGAATATCTAAGTATCCAAATGTGTCGGGGAATGCTAAGCAATGACAATTTTTTTTATAATTACTTAAAATTAATAGATACCTAAATACGAAAAAAAAACAGTTGAATTTAATTCTATATGAAAATAAGTGCTTCTTGTTATGTCGCATAGCGTAGTCGTGTGAAAAACCGAACTACACTCTCTTAAAATACACTTCAAACGCACGAAGACAGATCGAACCTCCGCGGGATCCGGTACTATAACAATTTTCCGTAACTCGATGGATCGCGAGAGCAAGTGACACAGCCTTCCCCTTCGACGGTTAGATTTACACTGAGCTCGCAGCCCGGGCACGGCCGCGCTCGCGGAAATTCAGTTTTTTTGATGCTTTATTAGACCGGTTTTCCATTTTACTAACTTTTAAACAATACGATTAAAGATCAATGAATTGTCAATGTTCTTGCGAAAGAGCCGTGTAAATATCACTTGTAGTTTAGAAGCCTTAGGGAATTGAACATTGAAAACGACCCTATTTCAACATTATTTTTTCCATAGTAATTATTGCTTTAAAAAAAAATCCCACTATAATTTTTTAGAAGAAATAGTCAAAAATAACATATATTTTTTTCAGATTTTTCCGTTGGCTAGATTACGAGCCTTAGGACTTTAAAAATCACCATTCCACGTACGGAGTCGCCTTAAAGTAAATTTAGATATTACGCATATTATGAATTTTAAACAGAGACGAAAAAACTTACAATATCCCAATGCTAATTATAAGGATCTGAATATTAAGGAGGTTGATCACACTAAGTTTTTAGGTTTAACTGTAGACAATAAACTTACTTGGAAAATTCAAACCGAAAATGTATGTAAAAAATTGAATTCCTACTCTTATGCATTGTATATGTTACGTAAAATTGTAAACCAATCGGCTGTGTTGACTGCATACCATGCATACGTTTCTTAAACATTATCTTATGGAGTAATTTTTTGGGGTAACTCCACAGACCGTGAATTAGTATTTCAAGCCCAGAAACGATGTTTGAGAGCGGTGTGTGGTCTGCGGTCTACGGAGTCTTGTAAAACACATTTTATAAATTTAAACATTCTTACCTTGCCTTCTTTGTATATTTATGAGATTGCTTTATTCGTGAAGATTAATCCAGACCAATTTAAAAAGTTTTCAAGTCAGAGACTTCAAAATAAGTTGTTTGCTGCGCCATCCAAAACGAGTCTTCTGTCCAAAAGCGTAATTGGAATGGCCTCAAAAGTTTATAATAAAATTCCATGTGCAATAATACACTTGGGAAATGTCATAGATTTTAAAAAGATGTTAAAAAATTACTTAATCAAAAAATGTTATTATTCTATTAATGAGTATTTCAATGACTATGATGTTTAGATTAATTTAATTAGCTATAAACATGTATATAGCAACTACCTATTTTGTATGCCCTAACCTAGGGTTGAACATAGCTGAACACGTAATGAAACTTGTTACCTATCATTACCTATTGTTCACAAATAAATAACTTTGACTTTGACTTTGAGTATTTGTTGCTATACCGGCAACAGAAAATTTCAACTGTCTGGCTATCACGGTTCATGAGATACATCCTGGTGACAGACGGACAGACGGACGGACAGCAGAGGCTTAGTAATAGGGACCCGTCCCGTTTTTACCCTTTGGGTACGGAACCCTAAAAACTGATTACGCATCCGCCACAAGCTTTCTGAAAACAACATAAATAATTATATTCATAATTATAAATCACCGATTTTCTCATAAACATGTTTTGCCAATATTTTGTATTTACTGCGACTTAGCAAGGACAAAAATAAATAAAATAGTAAAAGAAAATATCTTAAAAATAATGAATAACTTTTCACGAGCAAGGTCGCATATTGTCAACTGATTCTGATGACATTTTGTGGGCTGGTTCGTTAAATATATATAATTTTGTAAGACGATTCAGTTTTTCCTAATTTTTAGGGTTCCGTACTTACCTCAAAAGGAAAATACGGAACTCTTACAAGATCAATTTGTTGTCCGTCCGTGAGTCCGTCTGTCAGGACCCTTTATCTCAGGAACGCGTTGAAATTAAAACCATATACTCTACTCTTTAGTCATTTGAAGCTGTAAAAAAAAGAAGAGTAGAAAAAATTTGTTCATCTATTTGAAGAATATCGTCTTGAGTCTATTCCTCTCCTTCCCTCAATTATTCCCTATCTTCGTATTAGATAGTCGTGTCGTATTAAATGGCCTATCATTTTCCCTCTTCGTGTTTTATAGTATGCACTATGTAGTACTCTTCTACTTTACCCATTCCAATAGTTCCTCCTTGGTGACTTTTCTTTCCAGCGTATTGTCTCCCGGCCCACAAGAATGAAATATCTATTTGAATATCGGAAATATTTTTAAGTAAAATAACTAAAAGGAGACGTATTCTCGGGTATAGCTGTCTCGATCGCTCTTACGCAATCCAGATAAGAACTTCCCAGTTTTCACCCGAACCCGAATGGCAGTCTGAGAGGTCGCGGATTGTACTCGCATGTCCCGATTGTGGAACTAACAAATCGGAACGCGTTTGACGTAAGAACGGCACCAGTTAGGTAACGCGATGTTTCAATGGTTCGGTTTAGTTGCACGCACTATTTGTCGGCTTGTTCTTTGAACCGTGTTTGAGGAAATATGCGTTGTTGTTCATATGGTCGATGTCGATATGGCCTACTTTAGAACAGTTTCAACGGAGGTCTTGGGTCGAAATGGGTGTAGTTTTTGGATTACACACATAATTCCGTCCCGTATTTGTATACACGGCATTCCCTCTTTTAAAACCCTCAATTAATGTAATCTAACCAAGTATTCTGTTCACTTTTGAATCAAGTTTATAAATCTGGATAGCTCCAAAAATGCCCTACCCAGGGTTTCATAGCGGAAAAGTAAAAGAGTAGGTACCATCTTATAATTTACGTCACCTTAGGCCGTAAGTGGCATTTTCTGTCCACTACGCGGGGAGACAATCTCGCTTCCTGGCCAAGGCAAGACGAGAGACTTTAGAAAAACCGCGGGCGGTGATTCGTATAGCCCCCGATCGAATACTTATTTACACAAACACCTGCGATCTGGGACAAACACGAATTCACCGGCCCAGGTATGTAATGTACTATTACCTATTAAAGCGATAGATCACCTGATAAACTTGCTGACATCAAGTTTATCGCTCTTCTACGCAAACATCAACTTGATGGTAACTGCTAGTTTTACACCATTAGACAATCTAACTATATATAAAAGAAGAAGTCCTGACTGACTCATCAACGCTCAGCCGAAACTACTAATTTTAGAGAGTAGATTTTTGCACTGTAGGTTACTTCTATAACGTGGGCGAGGGATAAGAAGGGATTTTTGGAAATACCTCTTCCAAAATCTACGCGGACGAAGTCGCGGGCGGCCGCTAGTAAACTATATTAGTCTTACACCAGCTTACCTTATAAAAAATAATATAATTGCTAAGTGAAATGATTGTTGTTGCAGAATTAATACAGAGGAAGCACTGCTCGACCGCGGCCATGGAGATCGGAGTGGAAAACAAAATGGATGACACGTAAGTGCCTTTACGGTGAAACGTGTTAACTAAACATAATTTGAAAGTTAGCGAATTGATCAATTACGTTTTGACAACACATTGGGTCTTCAAGTCCTAGGTACATATTTAACGCGTTATGTTGTACACTTTCTTTCAATTTATTTAATTTCATTTCATATAGTTTTATTTCATTTCATGTCATTTCATTTCGTGTCATCTAATTTCACGTCATTTCATTTCATTTTATTAATTAGGGCTTAGGGTAAATCCAGAGTCACCCAAAATATTACGTTCTTGTATATTTAATGCAAGTGGTTTATAAAAATAGCCTTATGTTAAATTATGTGTGATCTACACCGGCTACCGCTTTCAGAATAAGTCATAGTTTAACGAGGAATGAATGTAAATTTTTAGAAACCCTAATTTTTCAAAGTTTTTTTTTAGTATGTTTTTCCTCCGCTTTATACGAGCCTTACCTTTAATTTAACGTAGCCTGCTATAAATCACACTCAGTTTCATTGTGATTGTGATCACTAACAATCTGCTATATTGTAGAAAAATCGAGCACAACGGGAACGACACCAGCATGCCCAACCTCAACGCTCAAGAGCTGCCGGGCCTGAAGCCTGGTGAGACAGAGAGCATCGCCGACTTCTACGCCGGCTCTGTGCTCCTGGTGACGGGCGGCACCGGGTTCGTCGGCAAGTGCCTGCTGGAGAAGCTACTGCGCTCGTGTCCTGACATCAACACCATCTATCTGCTGCTGCGGCCCAAGCGCGGCCTCACGGTCGAGCAGCGGTTCAAGGAGCTGGTTAAACATCAGGTTCGTATATGCCCCAAAAAGTATACATCTAAAATGCTTGAAGCAGTCACGCATCTAGGACGTTTATGTACCTCAGAAACCATGTTACCTACCTTAAATTTCACTTAAACGTATATCTTTCATTTTAGCAATGAAAACCATCAAGTCTTACCAAGAGAAAATAGAAAAAAAGAGTGCTTTGAAAGTACGTAACTTTTATAATCCGGTTTCTGTTGCCAAACGTTTGACAACGGAAAGGGTCATACAAGTAGCTTGTATTTGAATTTCTACGCCAGTGCTTTTCTCCTGGGTATTTGCAACGGCATTGCAAGCTAGGCTTTATTGGAAAAACTGTTGTGCCCTGATATCAATTCCATCTATTTGCTGCTGAGGCCCAAGCGTGAACTTACAGTCAACGAGCGAGCCGTAGAAGAAGCTAGTAAAGAATTTAACCAGATTTGATGAGACCTGAATGGATCATGTTTGATCTCCTGTATAAAGGTGCTAATGAGTAAAGAGTTCATTAAATCAGGAAAACGTACAGGTAACCTGTCTCTTTAGTAGTCGTTGCGTTGCTTAATGGGGCTTCTAAACAGGCCATATTTTACTGCAATTTGTGGCCGGCAACTATGGCCGTCCTTCTCTGACACCCTACGCTAGAGCAAGATGCAAATAATGGCCGGCTACAAATTGCAGCAAAACATGGCCCGTTTAGAACCCCTTAAGACTTCTTGAAACGAGCAAAGGACGGGGGACTTGGCAAAGATTGCAGTCTTTACAGTCTTCTCCTTGCTGGTGCAACTTCACCACTCTATCTCTTCAGTGAGTTTAGAATTAAGATATATTTAATGAAAGCATTACTTCTTCGGCAGGTGTTCGACCGCATCCGCGCGCGCTGGCCGGAGCGTCTTGGCAAGCTGTCTGCCGTCGCTGGTGACGTATCAGCTCCAGGTCTGGGCGTTGGAGCTGACCAGCTGCCATTACTAACTGACGTCACCATTCTGTTCCACTCTGCGGCCACCGTCAGGTAGTGTACCCTTGTAACTACTGTCTGTCATCGTTGGTGACGCATCAGCGCTAGTTCTGGATGCTGACGAGCTGCCGCTGCTGGCTGACGCCATTCTGTACTCCTCCGCTGCCACCGTTAAGTATTATAGTTACTGTTAGTATAAAATATCATCGAAGCTCACAGGTTGGTTCATCCTCCAGTGTCAGAATCTGGAGCGCTTTGTCAATAGTCTCGGTCAGAGGATCTTTGAACGCGCGGAGAACTCCGGTCAAAGTGAATAAATGCTCAATTTTTTAAAAGTAAAAGTAGTTCATAATATTTAACTTTGATTCCACCTCATTGATTGATGGAGCCTGCTTGCCTATAATTATAATTTATAATTATTCACTATCGACTTTAAGAAAATTCACCTTATGATTTCTGAATGAAAAGGTATATTCTCGATTTTCTTTTGTAGGTGTACTTATAAGTGGACACTTTGTTGTCCAAATGCTAAATTGTGCTATCTTCCAGTTGACCTTTGAGCGATTGAGTGACTCATGATATGACTCGGCCCAGGTTCACGGAGCCGCTGCACACGGCGACGTCGCTCAACGTGCAGGGCACGGCGGCGCTGCTCACGCTGGCCTCCGCCACCATGCCCAAGTTGAAGGTGAGTGGCTCCATAGGGCGTACACAAACCCCTTCATAGACTTCTGGGTCGGATAGAAGCAACCTACATCCAGCGAATCCCCGTTACTCTAACCAGGTCGTCCGACCGCCAGGCTAATAAAAAAAATTTTAACAAAAAAAAGAACCGACTTCAGTTAAACTAAAAAGCCGAAAATAACCCGTTCAAGTACAGATTACATTTGACTCACCCTTTGAAATCGATCCCAAACCACTCAGTTATTATTATTTATATATTAAAGTTTACGTGAGGTTTGGCACCGACTTCAAAGGGTGAGTCAAATGTAATCTGTACTTGAACGGGTTATTTTCGGCTTTTTAGTTTAACTGAAGTCGGTTCTTTTTTTTGTTAAAAATTTTTTTTTTTCGCTTTTTAGTGATTCGTATAAAATACTTATGGCGGGGTGATCAGGGAGGTCTTGAAGGCATGCATCTCGTTTGAATTATCTCCTAACTCCTAACCGTTAAGGAGTTGTACCTTCCATCATCAGTTCAGCATTGGAAGATGATGACTACCGTATGCAAATACTTAAAAAGTTTTAGAAAATATATGAAAAATATTATGTGCCTATAAAATTTCAGGAATTTCTTCGATTCCTCATGGATCTCGTCATCCGATCTTCACCAAAATTTTATGGGACCAATCTTGAGATGTCTATTCATAAATCTAAAAAGAATTTTCCAAATCGACTCATAAATGACGGAGTTATGAGGTAACAAACATAAAAAAATAAAAAAAGGCTTCCTCTCTCATGTAGCCAAATCATTTATCTATTCAACCTTTATTGCACAAAGGAATATCAATCCCATAAATAAAACAAACTTAATGTTACAGCTAAGGTTATTCCAATCGTTGAGCAAAGCTTCTGACATAAATGGATGAGGGTAGTAAATAAGTTCCCAACAAACATGACTGTTTATTTGGCTGATCATTTGTCTTTAAAACGTGTGTTCTGTGCAGGCGCTAGTCCACGTTTCCACTGCGTACAGCAACGCACCACAGTCGGCCATCGATGAGCGCGTGTACCCCCCGCCGTACGACCCGGACAGCATCGTGCGCTGCGCCAAGATGCTGCCGCCGCAGACCGTCAACGTGCTGGCTCACTCACTGCAGGTATAACCTAACTAGCGTGATTGCGTGTACCCCCCGCCGTACGACCCGGACAGCATCGTGCGCTGCGCCAAGATGTTGCCGCCGCAGACCGTCAACGTGCTGGCTCACTCACTGCAGGTATAACCTAACTAGCGTGATTGCGTGTACCCCCCGCCGTACGACCCGGACAGCATTGTACGCTGCGCCAAGATGCTGCCGCCGCAGACTGTCAACGTGCTGGCTCACTCGCTGCAGGTATGACCTAACTAGCATGAACGCGTGTACCACCCACCGTACGACCCGGACAGCATCGTGCGCTGCATCAAGATGCTGCCACCGCAGACTGTCAACGTGCTGGCTCACTCACTGCAGGTATGACCTAACTAGCATGAGCGCGTGTACCCCCCGCCGTACGACCCGGACAGCATCGTGCGCTGCATCAAGATGCTGCCACCGCAGACTGTCAACGTGCTGGCTCACTCGCTGCAGGTACACCCAATTGGGTTTAAAGGAGCATGAGTATATGCTCCTTTGAATCAAATATAAAATAGTGTATTTCCCACATACTTAGTATAAAGAGACTGAGCGCCCTGGTGTATATTTTTGTAAATATCTTAAACCATCTCTTGCAGGGAGAACACCCCAACACCTACACACTGACGAAGGCGCTGGCGGAATCCATCGTATACAGCCACGCGGAGCTGCCTGTCTGCATCGTGCGCCCCTCCATCGGTAAGTACAACCAGAAAGAAGCTCCGCGATGGGGGGCTCTAATGTTCCCTAGGGACCTCAGGGTCCATCTCCATGAAGCGGAGCCGAGTAGAGACATCCCGAATCGACCAATCACCTGAGTTCAATCTGCATCTCCGCCTCACTTTAGTGATTTATCAATTCTCCACTCTGCTCTTCTCCGCTTTAGTGGACACACACCTTACGGGTGAACTTTGAAACGATTATACACGCCTCCAAGATTGAGGAGTATGCCATTCATGGATTACACTGTCTGTCCACTGGGTCACCGTTACTGTTACGCTGTCTGTCCCAGTGGACAGATCTATCCCAGTGGTCAGACAGATAATCCATCAATGGCTTACTCCCAAATCCGGGAAGGAATAGGAAGGAGAGGAAAGTGATCGGTCCATCTTACACAGCTCCGCTCAGATTTATATGCAACTTGCGACCCGCCCCGGCTTCGCACGGGTGCAAATCTGATAAATTATGCATGTATTATACTTATAAACCATCCTCTTGAATCACTCTATCTATTTAAAAAAAACCGCATCAAAATCCGTTGCGTAGATTTAAAGATCTAAGCAAACATAGGTACAGACGGACAGACAAACAGTAGGAAGCGGCTTTGTTTTATACTATGTAGTGATTATTTCGGTCTTGACCAAGTAGCAGCCTGATTGGTTGATGTTCTCCGTACCGCTTCAGTTGACAGGCAGCCTTATGTAGGACTCTTCAAGTCTTCATCCGATCCCTCTCCTCTTTTAGAGAGAGGAGAAGTTTAACCACTACGAGTATATACTATGCAGAGGCCTCAAGATCGCGATCATTTCAACAAAGGAATCACACCAAACGTAATCTCATACACGCTTCCCTAAAACCAGATTCCTACCAGCTTGCCTGTTTTAGAGTTTGAGCGCCCTTTTCTATTAGTTTCATCAGCTATTTCGTTGATGCAACGCTATCAGAAATATTAATACTTTTGCCATAAAACCATTTTCATATCAACTTTCGGAAGCGAAGCCGTGAAAAATAAATAATGTTATATTGTCTATTGTCTGCCATTATTAAATTAAGGTTTCAATTGTAATATTTTTCTTGTTGGCGTGCAATAAAGAATTGTTGTATTGTATTTTGTATTGTATATATTATCTCCTACAAAAGCCATTTTTATATCTAATCTGTAGGGTTAGGAAAACAGATAAAACCTAGTGCCACAAAAGGATCTATATCTGAATCCCTAACGTTTTTTAACCTATTTTTGCATTCCCTAACGTTTTATGACATAATGATCACTTGTCCTAACACTCATATGCCCTAATATTGATTTCCCTAACATCTTATTTCCTAATGTCACTTGCCATATTGATAATTTATCCTAATGTCATTTGTCATAATTATCATTTCTCCTAACACTCATATGCCCTAATTTTGGTTTTAATCGCTAGGGTCGGGCTCTGTTGTGGTCGCAGTTCTAACCTAACCTAACCCATTAAACTATTTTAGGTACCTACTGGTAGCAGTTCGGTGGTTGCTAAAGGGGCGGGGACTTTAAAAAACGAAAATTAATTTTAGGGATTTCGAGGAAAATGGCAAAAAATATTAGGGATATTGATAGTTAGGGATATTGATGTTTCGGACAAATGAGTTTTAGGACAACCATTACGTTATGGAAAATGATTGTTATGGCAATTGATCATTAGGGCATTAGCCCATTAGGACAAAACAGTTCGGGCAAGTGATTTTAGGACAAACGATGTTAGGGATCGCGAGGGAGACCCGCCACAAAACAATCTAAGTATGTATTATCGATTGTCAGCATAATTTCCCCAGACTTATAAGCAACCGATCAATGACGACTATGACACACTTAAGTAGCTAATAATCTTCGGTCGGGAGCGATCGATGGATCAGCTACATATTTCATGAATGTCGTGGGAACGGCGGCACCCTGAGCGTTGCAGGCACGCCTCCAGGACTAATCCTGATTCGTATGTATAGATAGTGTGTGTAACGCTACTATCGGAATGTGAACAAAAGAACATTATAATGTTTACACTGTTTTATTTTGTAGTTGTTTGGGCTTTTAAATGTTCTAAAAAGTATTTAGTATCATGATCTTATCAACTGTCCACGGTATTTGGGACATGTACAATATTTACAGACCGCTTTTCATCGACCGGTGGAACAATTAAACCTCAACCACGTAACACACTTTCGCACATATAATATTAACAAAGTTTACGTCACGGTCGGAACTACGCGCATCATCAGGTAATACTGCCGTGCTGCGTCGAAAAGCCGTATCTTACTATAGAATGCATACAAAGATATGACCTTTTACCGGTGGAATACGTGCCGCGCGACTGACTAGGAAAAGTGAAGTAAAAAAACTAGCTCGTGCCGCGGGTGCGCTCGTGTGAGACGGCGCGGGGTTACCAGGTTATTGAATATTCATTTCAATTTAATAAATCAATACAAGGGGGGTAGACATTATACTCGATTGAGTTAAGTTTGCACCTGAATTTTATGGCGCTACTTAGGAAGGTAGTGCCAAAAATTAAAAAAAATGAGTTAAGATTATCGACTACCCTGATACAGTAACAGATGGCACTGAAATTTTGTTTGCCATATAAGAGGGGGTAGTGTACGGATATCAACAAATTTAATTGAATAATCGCTGCTACATTGCTGCCTGGTGACAAAACGGCTTGCACAACTTTCTACTTAGATACCAAAGTCGAAGCGAAGCCGCGGGCACAGCTAGTAAATAGATACCTAGATATCATCCATGAGTTCCATGACCCAGGACCAAAGTCGAGCTCATCCCACAACTATTTCGGGATTCGAACCCAGGACTGCCTGCTCAGTAGGCATATGCACTACAAACTGAGCCTACCGCGTTGTTATTATTAAAACACATCGAAACGATGATGATGACGATCGGTTACTGATGATAAATCGCGAACGGATTCGAAACATGTCGTACGATACTTTACGTCTACAAGGTGAGTAAACTCGTTTCGTATGTTCTGATTACATTGTTTTTACAAACGAACTCTCTCTCTCTCTTCGCCTAGCCTTATCCCATCATTTGGGGTCGGCTCTCCTAGTCATTCTTCGCCAGGACGCTCTGTCCTGGGTCGTCTCAGATGTAACATTTGCATCCTTCATATCTTTTACAAACGAACTAACGAACAAAAGTTACAAGTGAACCCAGTAAAAGAAAGAACACCCCTCTTATTCGTCGGTGGTTAAAAATAAGACAAAACTTTCTCGTCCCTGTCCCTTCGTATCGACTTGCGACGAATTAATACTTCAATAGTTAATGCCGTCCACATGTCACCCTCGGGTATTGATTGAGTCCCCGAATAGGTTTAATAACAGTTTAATGACAGTCTGTTTAACCGTCAGTTCTAACTATTATTACTGAGGCTAAATTCGGCGTTGCTAATAACATCTGTCCATATCACCCCTATTTGTCGACTCAGGCACCTCAAGCACTGTGACTCCCGATATACCTACCAGGTGTGTCCTCTAACAGGAGCAAAAAATTAAAACATAGATTTTACTCCTCAAACTGAACAACAACTGTTCAGAAACTTAAAAAAAAAAAAAACTGTTTTCACATGTTCATTATTTCAAACAAAGTAAACAGCTTTTTCAGTGTACTCCGTCCAACATTGACAGCGCCTTAGCATTGACATATAGCTGTCACTTTACTAAATATCAAATGTTTTGCAATACATTGCTTTTTTTAATAAACTTTATTTTACAGGTTTACATTATAAATGAGTTATTTTTAAAGGTTGTTTAATACATTTTGTTCAGTTTGAGGGGTAGAATCTATGTTTCAATTTATTGCTCCTGTTACAGGGCCCACCTGGTATACGACCAGTAATTTTCCTTTCAAGACGCGAAGTCTCGGCAAGACGTGTTAGCCCTGCAGTGATACTCCTTTACCTCTAAATGTCAACGTATTATTATCAATATTGGTCAATAAAACAAGCGAGCGAAGCGAATGTCCGGATGTTCGGATTTCCAGTTGTTCTCGCCAATTCATCAAGTTTTAGAACGACAAGGAAGGAGGCGCTATAGCCAATGTTTGACAGAATTTGCTTATTCTATTTTATATTGTGGAATAATTAATATATCTAGAAAATTCCAAGATTATTTCCAGCTCTTTGTGCACTTTTCAAGGCTTAATTATAGTTGTGGTGACGTTACAGTGACGGCGGCGCTGCAGGAGCCTTACCCGGGCTGGATCGACAACATCTACGGAGTCACCGGTGAGTTGATCGAGTAATTGCTAATAAACTGTACTTTAATTTACTTCACTTCACTCAACTTCACTTTACTTCACTTCACTTCACTTCACTTCGGGTTTAAGAATGTTTATTTCTCATAAGAATACAATATAATTCACTTACATGAGAAAAATATTTAAAACGTAAATTACATGCATAAAAAGTTAATTATTTAAAACGTAAATTACATGTATACAAGTTATTTAATTTTAACAGAGGTATTTTGACGGTAGATAAGATTTCGACTCGACAGATCACTTCACTTCACTTAACTTAACTTAACTTAACTTCACTTAACTTTACTTCACTTAACCTCACTTCACTTTACTTTACTGCACTTAACTTTACTTTACTTTATTTCACTTCACTTCACTTTACTTCATTTCACTTAATGCACTTCACTTCACTACACTTCATTTTATTTAGTGTCAGTATTCATTTCACCTAAACCTTTTTTTAAGTCGGTTAATAAAACAACTTGTTATACTTGCCGTAGGTACTGTTTTTCTTCTGTGGGTTTTCCATCCAGAATTTAAATAAAAACTATGAGAATTGTTCGACTGTAGACGAAGTCGCAGTTTTGCGCAGATAAAATTCACCGTCGACAGACGGTGTGCTGTGCCGTATCATGAGGGGGTTAACAATATGCGTCCCTCGACGTACTGTCCGTTAGAGTGTTAATGCAACTATTTCTGAAACAATTACTACATTTACTTTGATATTAATTTACTGATAAAAATAGATAACGTTTTAAAATAGTTCCAATAAAAACCAAACTTTTCTTTTCAATACCGAACATCACTAATAGCCACCACTAGTACACTAACGGTCTCCAGTGACCTTCACCAGGTTACCAGTCCAGTTGTGGGGGCTTACCTGCGTCATTCGGTATGTCGTCGCGACTGAAGATCTCCGCCTCAGCACCTCGTTCTCTCAGTATTATATTATGTAGTTAATAAATTATTGTATTTAATTGACAGGCATAGTAATGGAGATTTGCCGCGGAACCTACCGCTCCGGCTACTGTCGCCAGCGCTACGTGGTCGACCTGGTGCCGGTGGACCTGGTGGTGAACTCCTGCATCGTCGCCGCCTGGAGACAGGGGACCGGCAAGTGAGTATTGGCAAGGCTATTAGAAGGCAACCCATCGGTGCTTGTGACAAAGTTGGCACCCAACGTGGGGCCGGATTCCAAGACCCTGACATTCAAATCTCATTCAACTGACTGAGATATGAGAGATGGGTAGAGCTTGCTTTGGCTCCAGCTGGTGCCGCTACGTGATTGACCTGGTGCTGGTAGGCCTGGTCGTGAACACCTGCATGGTAGCTGCCTGGAGGTAAGATACCGGCAAGTCAGTATAAAGTGTGAGTTTCTTTATTATGCCGCATTGAATTTCACGTAAATAGGAAACTAAGGCGTAACTTGACGCCCAACGTGGAACTATGCGCGCAACCAATAGACTTAAAGTCTCGAGTTCAAACAACTTACTGCTATAGCTACTACTACTTATAGGTGCAAAATACAGGAAGTTGTATGTAGCTGTAAATAGAAAGAAGATAAAATTATTAAGTGCCTGACTGCTTACGCAATTAAGTTTGGCACCCAAATTTGCGATCCTGAGACTTATTCTCAAACGACTTAGCCAATGTTGAGCTTGGTCTGATACTCGTGTTTTCTGTCTCTGTACACTTGTATAGTTAAGGATAATAATAATAAAAATGCTTTGTGTTTTGCAGGGGGGGCCGTTGTCCGGTGTACAACGTGACGTCTGGCTCCATCAGCCCGCTGCAGTGGGGCACCTTCACGAAGCTCTGCGTCAAGTGGGCCAGGGAAAACCCTACCAAGTAAGTGGTAAATAAGTTTTTTTTAATACTACGACGGTGGCAAACAAGTATGCGGCCCGCCTGATGTTAAGCAGTTACCGCCGCCTATGAACGCTTGCAACGCCAGGAGCATCACACGCACCTTGCCGACCCTTTAAGAACCTATTTACTCCCCTCTTGAAGAACCGCATACTGTAGCCCCCGGGGAGAATCTCGGCAGGGAGATTATACAAAAATATTCTAAAAAATTATAAAAAAGATTATACAAAATTGATTAGATTACGATCTGATTTGATTTGATGAATATGTATGTACATTTACATAAATGAGCAATTCTAAAAAATTGGGCAAGTGCGAGCCCGACTCGCGCATGAAGGGTTCCGTACCTATACATATATATAATCTATAACAAGTTTGTTGTATGGAAGCCCCCCTTAAATATTTATTTTATTTTATTTTTAGTATTTGTTGTTATAGCGGCAATAGAAATACATCATCTGTGAAAATTTCAACTGTCTAGCTATCACCGTTGTTGAGATACAGCCTGGTGACAGACGGACGGACGGACGGACGGCGAAGTCTCAGTAATAGGGTCCCGTTTTTACCCTTTGGGTACGGAACCCTAAAAATTTGCCCCCAGAATGCGATGAAGATCAAAGCTAATAATTGGAATCCCAAATAACACTTTTTTTATATTTCGACGGTGGCAAAAAAGTATTATGCGGCCCGTACTCCATATTATGATCCATGAAGAATCGAAAACATCGAAATTACTGTGGATACCTGTATCCTATCTTTTATTTTAAGAATGTTTGAGAAAAGTACCTACTTCTCTCCATGGAAGTGTTTTTTTATCAAACATTTATTTAATACGCTTCATTCACAGTATCCATGTGCGTTCCAGGTATGTGATGTGGTACCCCAACTTCTCGTTCACGGAGTCCCGGATCCTGAACACCTTCTGGGAGGTGACGTGCCACCTGCTGCCCGCCTTCCTCTACGACGTCGTGCTGCGCGCGCAGGGCCGCAAGCCCATGTGAGTAGTATAGGTATAATCTCACGAGCAACACGTCTCTATGATTGGTTGTATAAAGACTGTTGTATAAAGACTATCGTTCTAGGCGTATTGTTAATTACCGCAAACGCCGGGAAAGAAGGGCTTGCCGGCTTCGTATCATTATCCGGCCTCCCTCACGGACAGCCATCTATACCTACTCACTCGGTAAGACCTTCTTTCCCGGCTAGGCCTTTTAGTATAGTGCCTTTCTCAAACATATGCCATGAAATAAAAAATAGTTCACTTAAAAAAAGACATTACAATTAGAGGTAAACAACAGGCGGTCTTATCGCTAAAGCGCGATCTCTTCCAGACAATAACAAAATATAATTTAGCTGTTTAGTCTGTTCATGAACACAGATGCCATGTTTAAAAAAAATACTTCCCGGCGTAGGCCTTCAATTTTGTATGAAATTCCTTTACCGTTATCTCCAGTTGTTTCGCCCGAAACGTGATACTTCGAAGCCTGTTTAACGCATGTTATGACGAAATTTTATTGCATGTTTGAGAAAAATATTTCCGTTCCGCTGAAACCCCTTTACACTCTAAAGGCACACTCTTACCCTCTGCCTAATTCCCCCAAATGTGTACCACCACCAGCACGTATTACTGATTTAAATTTACACGATTTTCATCACACCTTATTTCAACAAAACGAGACTCTATACTGTTTTCTAAAGCTCTTCACTGCCCTCAAAAAATCTTCCGCAGTCATTTAAAGGGTTTAACCTTGTTTCATACACAAACGCTTCATCGAGAGCATTTTTTCTGAGACTATAAAATAATTTGGGATGTTTTAACACAAACCTAACCTAATCTCTGTAGGTTGACATTTTCAAGATTTCTGAACAATGTATGACTTCCGGGGAACATATTCTCTATTAAATTAAGCATTCGATAAAATGTTTTTCTATAAAAGAAAAGCATCCCCCTTTAGAGCTTTTCACTACTCCCAAAGCCATCCATTGTAATTGGTCCCGACCATTTTGATAACATTGTATACTCTCACAGGTAACTCATTTAAATTTTTCGTTGAGCTTTCATTTTTGTATCAATGGTTTAATGTAGACTCATTTCCAGAATGATGAAGCTAGCCCGCCGCTTCCAGCTGGCGGCGGTGACCGGCGAGTACTTCGCGAACCACGAGTGGCAGTTCAGCGTGCAGCAGCTCACGGCGCTCCACCGGGACACCTGCAGGGCGCGGGACGGGGACGTGTTCCCGCACTGGCCCGAGGTCGACTGGGACCCGTACGTCGCCACCTACATGATGGGGATTAGGAAGTTTATACTGAAGGATGGGGGGGATTCTCTCCCTCATGCCAGGACTAAGCTCAACAGGTAAGACATTTAAAATCCTCGTCAAAAAACACTATTTGTCTCTCCCTTAGTACACTATAATCGCTCCTTTAACTTTGTGGCTCATACTGTTTTTGTTTTATTTATTACTCTACGAGTACAATATATTTATTTATTATGTCTAAGTATTTATGTAAGTATATCTGTATATTTTTATTTATGTATATTTATCACTTTTGTCTTTGATGGTAGTCGTTTATTTAGTCCTATTATTGCCACCTACTTAACTTAGCGATAAGACCGCCTGTTGTTTACTTCTGCCTGCTATTTTAATGTATCTCATGTTTCATTTCATTTCATTTCATTTATTCATTGCACCATGGTTGTTTACAAAGACGTTACACTTGTTTGAGTCCTTTACATGGGCCCTGTTAGGGCATAGCAATATCTTAAAAATTAGACTTAAACTAGGATTACATGCATTAACACACTTAATGATAGATCGCCAAATACAAATTTAACAAAATTAAATTACATTGTTTAAAATTAAATTGTGTGAAAATAAATTACCTACTTATGCTAGATTTGTTAATTATTAATTATAACCAGTAAAGATAGATAAAATGGGGTATGAGTACATTTTATCATTCCATAAGTGCATGGATAGAACTATAATTATATAATTTAAACATCGTTGGAATTTAAAATACGTGAAAAAAAAAAGTATATTTATATTCGTTTTAATATTCGTTAAATAAGTTTTACTTTAGTTTAGATCGTCTGTTGTGTTGTTTATTCCTTGATGTTGGAGGTGTGCAATAAAGAGTATTTGTATTGTATTGTAAGACGTACTTAAGTCATAAGTGGGATACTTTTTCCTCTTAAACCATAATTTATTAACGGACGATCTTATCTATCTAACCAATTCTAATTATAAGTACTTCAGTAAGATCTGATCATAATACGCTGAAGACAAGTGAGAATACTCTCATTTATGTCCGAAATGAGATGATGATTAATTTATACTTGGGGACAGGGACTGTACGTTATATTATAGTATAGTTGCCGGCAAACTTTTTGAACACAAAAGGCGGATATGCGCATGTACATGTACGTAAATCTGCTACTGCGCAGTCTTTAAAATAAAAATAAATTAAGGTCATGGTCAAGAAGTTTGCCGCCAACTGTATCGCCAATAAATCTTGTAATTAAAAAAATAAAATTATAACGAGTCAGCACAGCACTGATTTTAACCCCTAGGAAGGGTAGAATAATAGTGTCTTACTGCGCTCGGCATTATTAAAATTGTACTCCCTTAGTTATCGGCTCAGCCATAGCGAGTCTTTGCCTACAACACGAGTTTGCGTTAGTCCCGATCTAGCACCGTATCCCGCCTGTCACCGGCCCGGAGGTCACGCAGATCTGACTCGATCCAGCCTTCGTCCTATTCGTTACAAATCGGTATTTTTTTTTACATTATGACTGTTGTAGCGCCACCGTGGAGAACGACCGCTCCTTTCGCGTTGTCCCTTCAAGTACCTTTCCTCAAACACCATACTAATTTTCTTGCAGACTTTACTGGGTGCACAAGATCATGCAAGCTGCCACCGGCTACTACTTCTTCAGGGCCCTCGCTGGCAGACTGCGGTAGAACTGTAATACTGTGCTTACTGTAATACTATCTGTGTACTGTACAGATAGCCCAGTGCATGTGGATCTAGATAATAAGTCGGGATGATCGTTTCCGGATTGTCACACGCTTAAATAAAATAATTTAAAGGATTATATCGGTTATATTCATTGACGCCTACTGTCACGATTGTGTTAAACCATTCGTGCACCCAAAACCCCGGGGTATGGCTTATATATGTTATTTGAGCCTATCGGAATTTTCTATAACTTTACAGTTACCTTTTCAATAAGTTGATAGAGAAAATTATAATTATTTTCTTGTGAAAGTTACATTTGTTCAAAAAAATATGATTTAAATTAACGTCGACGTTGCTGAAGCGACAGGAAGGCTTTAATAATGGATATACCTAACCGATATAATGTTCTAAATTGTTTTATTTATTGCCTACCAAGTTAAAATCTTGAAACTGATCACAAGGGATTGTAAAATGCAATTAAATCGATTAAAATAACATATTATGACAACCAGTGACGGTCTTAACACAATTTTATGTTAATTGTTTTTTTATGAACTTTGCTCGCATTACACGAACCCTGCTGATCACAACCTTTTTTCTTTTAAAAAGTTACCATTAGTTCGGTTTAGGTTACTTATTTGATGCCAGAGTAGGTTTTACATTGATTATGGCGGGATGGTCTTTACAGGTAGGTATAGTGCATAATAATTACTATTGGCAGCACTGGGCAGCTCAGTCAAAGTGGTACTTGTCATTGGTCGTTTTATACAATTTGCCGTTGAACAACACGACATGAATTCATAATAAAGCTAGAGGGTTACTCCAATGTTCGAAATTTTAACTTCGTATAGTGCCGTCCCGCTCATTCAAATATTGTTTAACACGAGATCGAGAGGGATTGCACGGTACGAAATTCATATTTAGATATTCTGAAGTAGCTCGTCAGGCGATCAAAATGTATAAAACTGGATGCAGCCTTTATGGTACGATAACGACATTATCGGAAACGGAAATGTAAAATAAAAGGACTATTGTGTCTTATATTATACATAAAGTTCATATTATTTTAAAATGATTACTGCAACGTTTCACATTATTTTTAGAGGTTGTCCTTCCTGAAGGCAATTTTTATGCACTATATATTTGATTTAGTTAGGGATTGTAAGGTGTTACTTTAAGAATCAGAGGTGTACCAACGAAATTAGTTGTATGAAAATAATAAACTAATTTGAAAATAAAAGTATCTTCAATTACTACCTATGCTACAGAATTATTATAAACAAATAATACTAAAGAATCTTTAGTAAAAATACAGGCATAATTTTTCCCGACTACGGTGATGCAAAAAGGGGGGTTAATAAAATATTTGAACATATTTGATACGCATTCTTTTCTAAATGGGTTCTTTCGATTATCTTTATTCATTTTAATCATTTAAGTAAAATCATTCATTTAAGTTGTTTACTGTTAATTTTTACTTGTGTTTCCTTTATACTTCCCACCTTTTAATCATGTCAATTACTTAAGTCGATAATAGATATACTTACTCAGTACTTATAAATAAATATGGGACCAGTTTTAAAGTATTCTATTGTGACACAGTGACATTGCAAGTGTCCGTCGTTTTTTTTTAAATTGGTTAATGCCTATCGTATTTAGTAGCACTCTCAATCTAAAGTATTACCTTAGAAGTGATTATGCTTTAAGTGACTGTATATTATAATATAAAAGATACACTAATTTTAAGCGAAATATGTAAATAAATTATACTGATTACTACTATGAGATGTTTACATGATAATTAATACATGGTAGGTCGATTATGTACCTTTGCATACGAATTTTATTTTCTAGCTATTTTTCTTCAGAAATACATCAAATTTTGTCGAACAAGAATAACCCTATTATGAATGAAAGGAATAAGTTTTACGAGCTGTGGATTTTATTGTGGATTCGTATGTTAATTTTTCAAAAAAGATCTCTAGATATGATCAGTGAAATAAAAATTATGTCGGCAAATATATTGCCGATATCCACTCAAGGTTTACCATGATTATTATAATTAGAATATACCTACCTTTTTATATTAAGTTTTAATAGTTTTTATTTGTAAGTTCCTTTTCATTCTCCCGCTTCTTTTACTCAAAATTGTGACGGCAAAAAATATAAGAGGAATAATGTTGGGACATTAACGAGATAACAATTTATCCAAAGAAAGACACTAGTTATATTAAAATGGTTTATTTATAAGTCTTGCTCATATAAAAGTACAAAAATCTTACATACCTATAACCATACAAAACTTAAACTGTACAACAAAATTTAATGACTTTAATGTTCATTATCATTACCATTCGTTTCGCTACTTAAAAGGTTCATACAACTTATCACGCTTACGTTTTGGCTTTACATACGCATCTTTGACATTCCATTAAACATTTCATTTTTATATGATAATCATGGTCACATTTACTTGAGCAAATCTTACCACTACAGTACCCCACAGATAGAAAATGATGCATCTATATGTATAGGCTATCAAACTTTACTTATAGTAATAAAAAAATTAACTTTTTATGTAAGACGAAAATCTTCTAAAGTATTTATTAAATTCAACAGAGAAACATACTAGGTACACATGACACTGAAAGACACCTACTTTCTACGTAGTATGAGAAATTCGTAATTCTATCTTCTTTTAATATATAGCTACGTCACTCTCGGATTGTTCGAAAATAATCTGTGGGATTTTATTTTTAAAGCGCACACATTGAATAAAACTATAAAGTAACTTATATCTACCCTTAACAACATATGTACAAAAAATACTACACTTATAAAATAACGCGTATTAAAATGCTACTACCTATATCACGATCACACGAAGCATATAATTGATTTGAAAATAGTTTTATAATCCGTAATTTTTTAATGTATTATAAACATAACGGTAACTTTGAAAGGAAAGTCTATACAATTTCTTAATACATTTTTATTAGTATACCTATAGGATCAAATATTTCTTGCTTTTAAGGCCAAAAAAGTTATACTTAGTGTATCCATCCAATTAATCTACATTGTTTTATGGATATTGTAGTACCCATAAATTTTCTTTTGGTTAGTCGTTTTTGTACAGTTGGGTTCTATAGTACCCACATTTTAGGTAATCCAGCACGGCCGTCCTGCAACGCACACGTCTTCTATTAGTTGTGATAACTTATGGCGGATAAGTTAAACTAGGCGGTGATTGCCTCGGGCTCGGTGGCAAGCGTGGTCGACGACGAGAAGAGCGGGGTGAACCAGCCGCTGAGCCAGTACAGCATCAGCCCCCAGAAGATCACGCGGAATGCCACGTCCACGCACCACATCCTGAAAAAAGAAAACAGTTGTTTTAGCACATAAAACCCAATTACACGATTTCATGTGCTTTTGTAGTACGTTACGGTATTATGTCACGCAACGATATAGTATCTACGTGAGAAATGATGAAAAAATTACGACTTCGGAGAAAGTGTCTATTGTTCCATGAAATATTTTTATTACTACATCTTCATGATTTTAACAAAAAAAAAAATTACCAATAGCTAAAATACTTGTAAATGCTCGTACAATGTCGCGTTCCATCGCTCTGTTACTAGACGATGTCGCGAGATGCTAAGTGAATTAAGAGATGGCGCCAGTGTGGTAGGATCTAAGCACCATAGGAAATGCTTGGGACACATACTTGTGCTATTGAACAGGTTGGCCACGTCTTTCGGCGGCAAGTGGCGCGGCGAGCGTTTCAGCGAGAGATTCAAGCGCGGATGGACGAGTGCGCGAGACACAATGACAGGTACCGGTCAGTAATACTTTGGGTCGGGACTGTAGCGAGCAAGAGGGAACACTTACACTTTCATATGTCTCCTGGCGGCGGGGATGGTGTCGTCGGTCTCCTTCAGGATGTAGCGCCGCGCGGACAGGATGCAGTCCTCGAAGTACCGCGAGATGTCCAGCCCTGCAGATAACACCATAACGTTACTGGGTTCGTGTTTGGCCTATGTCTCACTCTCATCTGATACACACTTAAGACAAGGGCTTTGATGAATTGATGACCAATTGACAACATTTTTTTTTAACCAGGCCTTTTTCCGAAATAATCAGATAAAAGATAGAATTTAAATATTACCACATTTATACATTTTTGAAAATATCCCAGTTTAGGATTGAAAAATCCATTTGAAAAGTTCCTCATTCTAAAACAGCGTAGGCGACAAGTCATCGGTCACAGAGCAAAATAGTCGGACTATAACTAAGACGGATTTAGTATGGAAATTGTACCACTGTTCTTTTTGTAGTTTGCGACTGTCATTTTTCTACAAGGTGATGTCATTTGTGTCCTGATTCTTTTTTCTCTGTTTATGGAGTCTTTACTATCCTTTTTGGGATTTTTCTCTTATTTCTATAATGTTGTTTTTTATGTTTTTTATTAATAAATCTATCAATAAATTGCTCTGCTCTCTGGTAACTGACGATTCGAATGTGCTTGTAGCTAGGCCCTTGAATTAAGAATATTTTGATTTGACTTGACTTTCTGCCGCAAATGGGATACTCGTACTCGTAGTTCCAATTGGTTAGCTGTAGTGATGTAAATTTTATATGTAGTAGGTATGCGACCTCTAAAAGTTAACGGATTTCCCAGCGAGCTCATTGGTCGTCTTGCTCTTGGTTGTCTCTCTGCATGTAGCTACAGTTTTGTTTAAATCAGCACAACTTTGTGGTTCTACTTCGCCTGATGGCAAGCAAAAAGGGAAGCCCAAGTCGCAATGGCAACTGACAAGAAAGCAACGGTGCCTTTTCAGGTGACACTGCCATGCTGGCCCGAGAGATTCTTCTTCGTGCTTCATGTTAGAAGGAGAGAACATATGAGTCGGCAAAGAGTTCCACTTTCTAATAGTTTGGCAGATGAAGGAGTTGCCAAACTCCTAGGTACGTGTGGGAATATTTTCCACGGTGAAGCGATGACATCGCATACCAGCACATGTGGTTCAATGACGTACAGTAGGTATAGTAATGTGGTACCAAAGAGTCACTTTTTGAAGTGAAACTTCTAATGCGACTTCGTTTAACGCTACCGTGGAGGGGGTAGGAAAGCACTGTTGCGTTAAACGTTCAACGCAACAATCCCACGGACAATACGACGGATTTAAGGTTATGTCAAGGTACATCTCTTGTGAATATCAATTGATTGTCAGGTTTTCTCTTTTGAGATTACAATTTCTACCCCTTCCTATTTTCGTTTCCACATTACGAAGTTTCACTTCTTCCGCGCCGAGGGCCTCCACGCACTATCTTTTTTAGGAAGGAGACACTTACCGACCGCGTCCACTTTATAGTCCTGTCTCTCTCGCGCATTGAGCGTCTTCCTGAGCGTCTGCGCGATGTCGGACTGGAAGTCCCACTGGTTGTTGGTGTAGTACTCGAACACCTCGAAGCCCTTGTTGATGCGGCGCTGCACGCGACATAACCTGTGACCATCATTACATAGTATAAAACAAAGTCGCTTCCTGCTGTCTGTCTGTCTGTCCCTATGTATGCTTAGATCTTTAAAACTACGCAACGGATTTTGATGCGGATTTTTTTAAATAGATAGAGTGATTCAAGGGTTAACATGCATATAGCATATTGCACCCGTGCGTAGCCAGGGCGGGTCGCTGGTCTCAAATAAAATCAATGAGTGTATCCATACTATAATATTATAAATGCGAAAGTGTGTCTGACTGTCTGTTATCTCTTCACGTTTAAACCGGTGAACTCATTTAGATGTCATTTGGTATAGAGATAGTTTGAGTCCCGGGGAAGGTCATAGTATACTTTTCATCCCCATTAAATTTAGTGTTCCCTTGGGATGAGCGGGTAACACCGCGGGGCACAGCTAGTAAATTATAAATTAAAAATGTAAAACACACGATAGCACGATACAGCAAATTATACTAAAACTGAACATAACAACAAAATTTGGAATACCTAGCTTCAATACTGGCTGAGATCCGGTCACTTGTTCTATTTAATAGCTGTGAACATCTTGGAGGCGAGATTTCCGATTTTCATTCCGACAAGAATCATCTCGACAAACCTGGCTATCGATTAATAAAACGCACTTAAATCGGTTCACTTGTATGAGCGCTACGATGCCACAAACAGACACACAGATACACATCTTGAATTAACGCAACCAAGCGACCGACAGCCCGCCTGTCTCCGGCGTGCCTACACATTTATCTAAACCTTGAAACAGGTCTTCCACATCAGGCTTGAGCCTGATATATAGTAACTAAAGCTGTTTGTCTACAACGAAACCTAAAAAAGGGGCACTTACACTGGCTTGTAGCCCAAACAGAAGAGCAAACAGTCCACCAGTATGGCCGGCAGCCAGTGGAACAGAACCATGCAGATGTTGTGGTAGAGACGAGAGTGCTTCATCGAGCCGCCAGGGTACCTGAAACACACAAATAAAATAAAGTATAAAAAAATAAAAAACCAACAAATCATCCTGGCATTTATGACAAACTTCAGACTTGCTTCAAATTTGTAGAAGTGTAAATAAGTCATTACAGCCCGTGACCGTGATCATTGAGAATGCGATTCGGGTTTAAGAAATCAACTTCGTAAAGGCGTTGACACGCGAATGAAATACTTATTTCTGTTCTTTTTATAAATGTCTGAGAAAACTTTCTGAATTCCTGACTACGTGACCTTGATCTTGACCTAGTTTACAATACTCTGAAGTCTGAAGCGAGTCTAGACTAGTGGGAGCCGGCAGAGAGATACGCTTTCTGACCACAGCTAGGGAGCTGGGATCAGTCTTTAGAAAGTTGTGTTCCGTTGTGGGGGTAAGATAGCCGGTGAAATTACTAGCATAGAGGCATTCTATCTTCGTCCTCCGGGTAGGCAAGCACTTGTGACTCCTCTGGTGTTGCAGGTGTTTATGGGCGACGGTAGTCGCTTTCCATCAGGCGATACGTTTGCTCGTTTGCCCCCTATGACATAAAAAAAATATATATATAAAGTATAAGTGTATACTCACCAGGCGACTCCGTTGAGAGGCAGGCGGTTCATGATGATCTCCCGCCCAGCCTCGATCATCTCCGACCACGTCACCTTGATCTCCGCTGACGACGTGAAGTTGACCACAGAGATGTCGTTGACTCTGCAACAATATTACATTACAGATATGATTTTTTTATATATAAAGAAGACATCTGCCAGTGGATTGTTGAATGAGGCGAAAAGTTATCATCGAATTGGATTCGAAAACGCGTCTCCAAACATGATTTGACGACGAGGTTGGTGCGGTGGTAGTGCATGATGAGTCAATGTATGATGAGCGGGTAACACCGCGGGCCGCAGCTAGTTTACCTATACAAGTATGAAAGTTATCTTTTAGCGCCATAACACAAACCTACTAGAGCTGACGAAGGTCTAGATCGATTTGTATGAGGTTGTCCGATATTTTTATGATGGTCATTATTGATTGCTATTGACTCAGCCCTGCTCGATGTACCCTCACGCACACTGTTGTTCTTGCAGTACCTGGATCTGATACTGATGATGCTCTCATTGCATGTACTCCCAGGCGCAGATCATTATGCCGTTGATGAACACGTCGACAGGCAAGTAATCCGCGTAGCTATTGCTCTTTGAGTACGTGGATCTGATGATGATGATGATGTTGATGACTCACCCCTGCTCGATGTACTCCCAGGCGCAGATCATGATGCCTTTGATAAACACGTCGACAGGCAAGCAATCCGCGTAGCTGTTGCTCTTTCAGTACGTGGATCTGATGATGATGGTGATGTTGATGACTCACCCCTGCTCGATGTACTCCCAGGCGCAGATCATGATGCCTTTGATAAACACGTCGACAGGCAAGCAATCCGCGTAGCTGTTGCTCTTTCAGTACGTGGATCTGATGATGATGGTGATGTTGATGACTCACCCCTGATCAATGTACTCCCAGGCGCAGATCATGATGCCGTTGATGAACACGTCGACCGGTAAGTAATCCGCGTAGCTGTTGCTCTTACAGTACATAGACCGGATCACGCCTTTGCCCGCTCCTGAAACACCACAGAACACCCATTAGAAATTGAACAAACTACTAAACTTTCATGAAGAAAGATGGAATGGTAAGCGGTTGACTGACCGATAAGCAATCCAGTTGGTCCGTTGATGTTGTCCGTCCATCCTGGTATCGGCTCCTGCCAGATCGGGATCACTGCAACCAGAGACACAGCTCACAAAAGTGGGTCACAAACACGATATCAAACTCACAGTAAGAAAAGATTTTGCTTCCTTATGTTCGTTTTATTGTAAGCATGACGGCATGCGTTCTGTTTAATACTTGGATATGATGCCCATGACTACTCCCTACAGCTCGCCATTAAGAGTATATTTATGCTCTTTTTTATGCAAGCGTTCATAGGCGGCGGTAACTGATTAACATCAGGCGGGCCGCATGCTTGTTTGCCACCGTCGTAGTATAAAAAAAAAAATGTCATAGGGGGCAAACGAGCTAACGTATCACCTGATGGTGCGCGATGACTGACGTCCATAGACACCCGCAACACCAGAGGAGGCACCAGTGCGTTGCCGGCCTTGCTCAAACATTGGAACCACTTCTTGTTAGTCGTTCCTTCATTGCTGAGGATCGTGACCAACAGTAATGTCCCCCACTTGGCGCGATCAGGGCCTCGGCCCGTCATGATATTCCTTTCGAGATTGTGCATTAGAACCCTAATGGTCGCATATTTTGCGTGTGCAAGGGAATTTTCTGTCACAATCGCTTGGTGTATGGAATGAGGTCCGTACCATTTTGCCAGAGGGCTACTGTAAGGAGATATGTCCGCCTATCAGGCTGTCGTATCTTACCGATGGAGGGCCGCAGCACGACGACGGGGATGTCCTTCATGGCCTCGACGGCGAGCGCCTCTCCGAGCGCCTTCGTGAACGCGTAGGAGTTGGGCAGCTTCTGCAGCAGCCTGGAAACAAACCACAGTCAAAACACTAGTTTACCAGTGGCCCTGTGAGCCGTACACCTCGAGAGATTGCTTTGAGGGTGATTATTTTAGCGTTTCAACCGTCTCATTAATCTGCCCGCAATATTGGCCAACTCATAAAAGCTCAACATCATTGTGATAGGAATTGTAGAAATCCGCGACTTCTACAAGACAACCGAAAATGGCGCCTCGGATCATACGGAGTTCGTCAATATTGCGGACAGATTAATGAGGCGGTTAAAACGCTCAAATAATCGCCCTTGAAATGGCTGAAATTTGAACAGCCATATCTCCCCCATTTCTTTAAATTTTGAAAAACTTATTCGATCTTACACATTTCGAATCTACTCACAAAATTTCATGACGATCGGTTGATAACAACTGTGGCCTGTGGATGAGAACAGTCGGAATTCTGAACATCCGCGAACATCCAAATATATAGACGTATTTGTCGATTTATGTTGTTATTCGTAATTTTTTTAATTGTGGATATACCTTTGAAACGATTGAAAGCGTAGAAAAAAATATTTCAACCATCTCAAAAAATTGCATTATGTTTCTACATTGTGTTTTTTTTAAACATGTCTTGAACTGTATTAGGGTAGTTTAGCCCTCACTACCAGTGACCGTCACCTCACTTCAATATTTGCTGAATCTTGTCACTTGTTCCAATTAAAGCTGACCATCTTGGAAAATAGGTCATATTTCCACCAAATATAGCTAAGAACCATCTTGGACATGTCAATTCAAAAATCGATTAAATCACACTCAAATTGGTCCATCGGTTTGGGAGATACGATACCACAAACAGACACACAGATACAGAAATATACGTACTTAAAACTGAAGGACCCTTCTTTTTCGTTGGAAGTTAAAAATAAGAATGTAAGGCCAATGGTAAACAGCAGAGTACTGTTTTTTGCCGTTGGCGGTAGATGTGGCGATGTTGCCTGAGTAAGCCTTTGACCGATGATGAAAAGTTGCCCTGAGTTCTTGAGTTATACAACCATCGGAATATTTATGGGAGTACAAACCCATCAACGGGAATGTCTCCGCGCCACAGGACTGATAATTCATTGTCCTTATCTATCTAGTGTACTCACATGGGTGTAACGGCGGCGACGGAGGCCTCGTCCATCCACTCCATGGACTGGATGATCTGGTGCGGGTCGGCGGGCGGGGGATACGGCTTCTCTTCCAGAAGCTTCTCGTGCAGGTGGCAGTACGCCGTCGAGATGTGGATCAACAGCTGAGGAGGATTATACGTGTTATCAATATAAGATTTCACTTCAACAAGTTAGTCTACTTCTGATAGCAAGCGATCTGATCCATGCCATCTAGTGTGTTATCATAATATATGGCTACGAAAGAGAAAGAGGTACGAGTAATCTTCGAATCCAACTTTATTGAGCATTGTTCAGAAGTGATGATGATGACAGACGAAAAGACAATTAGAGGTAAACAACAGACGATCTTATCGCTAAAGAGCGATCTCTTCTAGATAACAATTGGGGAATGGAGAACTTGAAAATTTATTTTGTTATAAGGCGATGCAAAAACAGAAATATTATAATAATATATGTATACATGAAAAACAAATACATAAAAAGGTATAATACCAAAATTCATACATACATTCAGCCACAAAGATGATAGGACCACTTGAATAAAATGCAATTTATGAGAGGGACAGTTCTTTTTCATTTTTTTTTTGCTTCTTTCAGGTGAGTTTTGAAAGAAGCAAGAGATTTAGCGAGCCTTAAGCTCACAGGCAAGGAGTTCCACAAACAGACAGCTTATAAAGTAAACGAATCGTTATACAATTTAGGGTGTGGCAAGGAGCAAATTTTGGGCGCATCGAGCAGAAATGAAATTAGTGAAACGCTCCTTGAGATAACGAGGAGTTGCAGGTTGGAAAAGTTACTGTTGGTTTTATAAATAGGTAACGAATTATAGAGTAAGAAAGTTCAAATAGCAATGTATATACATACCAACCAACTCAATACTAACTCAATGTTTCTGTTTAGCCTTGTGGTTCACTGGTAGAGAATGCCTTTTCGCATTAAGTCCGCCATTTTTACTTGTTTGATTTGTGCAATAAAGTTTAAAATATAAACAATTTAAAAGTAGGCTAAAGTACAATAAATTCATGACTCAATAATTAATAACTACATTAAAAATAAATTATAAAAACAACAAGGTTCAATAAACACCACTCCCTGTCGTTCCTGGTCCAAGGGAGCCCATAACGCTCGCAGCATTTCCACGCTGGATCGCGGTGGACACCCTTTGTACCAGAAATGACTTGGAGCGGGGGTCTTCCCCCTTTTGCCTGAGTCTACGGCCTACGTGGCGCACAAAACATTTGCATTTGTCCCCCAGCAACCCGCCGTCTCCACACAAATGGAACAAAAATGTAGGACGAACCTAGTGTGACATATTTCTGCCGCTTCAAGTCCGCCTGATATTAAGTTTAAATAAATAAATACCACAATCGATGGATGATGGGCTGTAAAGACCGAAAGACTAAAGAATGAGACGGAGACGGATGATAAGGTTAAGGGGGAGATCTCTCACCGTTCAGCAGCGGACGGACGGTATGGAATAAAATGACGCATTTATACACCTACTCACGCACACATACTTTCACCCATAGGTTTAAGTAGACACTGCAACCGCTGTATTATAAATGTTTAACACTAGCATACATTAATGTAACTGTTACCCACAATTTGAATTTTTTATACACAATCAGCAGTGGAAATGTGCAACAGTTTTATCCTACTTGAGGATACACTCTTGCTCACCAATTTACTTAGGTTAAGTTATTAGATACTTAACAACAAAATATACAAATACAAGTACTCTTTATTGCACACCTCATAAAATATACAGGAGAAATACAATGCAAAACATTACAATTAGAGGTAAACAACAGGCGGTCTTATCGCTAAAGAGCGATCTCTTCCAGACAACCTTTGGGTAGTGGTAATATACCTACATATTTGTTGTTAACTTTGTTATCACTTGAATGAAAGAGCGAATACCTCCTACCACAAGTGCAAAACTTAAAAGGAGGATTAAACATGCTGATGTAAACACATTGTTAATAATAAAATGATTTTGATAAATTATAAAAAAAATAGTGCGGGAAGTCCCTCCGCGCGGAAGAAGTGAAACTTCGTAATGTGGAAATGAAAATAGGAAGGAGTAGAAATTGATTTTTAGTGAACTCATATTTTTTCTTTAAGACAAACTTCTTTACTCTCGCTCTGTCTCTTTCTATTCCCCCTCCACGGTAGCGTTAAACGTTTAACGCAACCGTCAAACGTTTAACGCAACCTTGTTGGAAGTCGCATTACAAGTTTCACTTCAAAAAAAAAAGATAACGAAGATGGTCCAAAAAAGTCTCACCAGTAGATTCTTGCACTCCTTGGCGAGCTGTATGACCAGTTTGGTTCCGCGCACGTTCAGGAGCACCGCCTTCTTCAGCTCTTCGTCGAATCTGAAACAACAGATTACTTTAAATGGGATTTTAGAGTATTTGTTTGCATTGTAATTCTTTCATGGTAGAGTCTGTGCGAAAATAGAAGAGTTGCCGGTTTTGAGGGCGTGCCAGTGCTATTTTTGTTATGCTGACAACACTGTCACTCTTTGTCAGTTATTTAAGGGGAATGACCTGCATATTTATGTAAATTAATATATGTATGTACCACGTGGGTCCTGTAACAGGAGCAATAAATAAATAAATAAATAATAAATAAATATTAAGGGACAATCATACACAAATCGACCTAGTCCCAAACTAAGCAAAGCTTGTACTATGGGTACTAGACGACGATATACATAATATATAAATACATATATAGATAACATCCATGACCCAAGAACAAATATTTTGTACAAATATTTGCCCCGGCCGGGATTCGAACCCGGGACCGCCGACTCAGTAGGCAGGTGTCTACCAACCGAGCCAAACGCGTCGTCAATAAATTAAAACATGTATTCTACCCCTCAAACTAGACAGCATTTATTAAACAACTTTTAAAAAGAACTCATTTATAATGTAAACCTGTAAAATAAAGTTTATTCAAAGAAGCAATGTATTGCGAATTTGTTTGAAATAATGAACGTATAAAAACAGTATTTTAAAAAAAAGTTTTTGAACAAATGTTGTTCAGTTTGACGAGTTAAATCTATACGTATGTTTTAATTTTTTGCTCCTGTTACAGGACCCAGCTGGTATGTTGAATGACTATAATTATCGATTTCGTGTCGGAGACTAATTACTTAGGAGGACCAAATGTTTACAATGGAGCGAATAAGGGCGAACCTGCGTTTCCAAGTTTTCTAACGGCTTTCAGGGCCAACACAGGTGTCCTTCCTATTGGACCACTGAACCTGAAGCGACAGCCATTGAATTTTAAAATTCATAATGTTGAATGAAATGACCTTTCTCTTTCCGCACAGACTCTAGTAGATAAGTCGTGTCCATTGAAGCGCTAAAGTACCTCTATGGCTTCTAGAGTTTAGAGCGTGTGCGTTACACTGCACACTACAGGAGCAACCTGCATAATAATGATCTTTGCTTCGTTTGTAATCCTCTGTCATTGATGTAGTTTGAATAGATCTCTATGACTGAAGCTAATATTTGGCTAGCAGCTGGTTAGCACTTGATGGTAGCAATAGCATATATAATGTAGACTCCAGCTACTGTGTAATCTAATTTGAGGAAACTTCGGTAACAGTAGTCGCCGATTGAAGAGTCTCTATCCTCTTTATCAAAACCAACAGTGCTGGATCTTACCTTTTCGACGACGTGGTTTACGCAGTTTGTAGTGCACTGCACCTGGTCTACTGAGCCGGCGGTCCCGGGTTCGAATCCCGACCGGGGCAAATATTTGTATGATGAACTCGAATATTTGTGCTTGGGTCATGGTTGTTCTATGTATTTAAGTATATATTTCACTACATAGTATAAGACAAAGTCGCTTCGTGCAGCCCGTCTGTCCCTATGTATGCTTAGATCTTTAAAACTACGCAACGGATTTTGATGCGGTTTTCTTCAATTGATATAGTGATTCAAGAGGAAGGTTTATATGTATAATATATGCATAATTTATCACCCGTGCGAAGCCGGGTAGGGTCGCTAGTATCTATATAAGTATAGGTCGATTCACTAAAGCTGGCGCGAATGGATTGAATGAGTGAATGATAATATTTATGTGTGCGTCACAAAATGATTACATACAGGTTGATACAATAAGTGATTATTGAAAACGTATTTGTAGACAAACTAGACGCATAACCGCCCAAATTCAGCAGTATAAAGAATACTACAAAATATTATCGAACCAAATTAAATTCAAGATGACGAATGGCTTTTTTTTCCAAAATTTCAAATTGGTGCTAGGAAGCTGAAACTCGGCATCGGGGGGCATTTGGGGCTCACAAATATGAATCTGAAATCGTTGTCCGAAAATTCGGTCAAAGTCGGAAAATATCGAAAAAACCAAGATTTGTATGGAGATTTTTTTTTAAGAGTCCCGTATCTCGTAAACGGCTGGAGATAGGTAGGAGTATGCTCAAACAAATATCATAGAGGACCCCCACCCGAGTACAGTCGAGGAAAGAAAAATCAAAATGGCGACTTTTTTTTTTTCGAAAATTTCAATTTGGTCCGAGGGGGCTGAAACTCGGTATTGGGGGGCTTTTGGGTCCTCCGACTCAGAATATGAAATCGGATTTTGAATATTCGGTCAATTTAGGATAATATCGGACAATCAAAATGTAGTAATCTTATCTCGACGGAGGGCCGAGCCATTTCTGAGCATAACTTATTGAATCGAATGGGTCTTAGCCTCGGATACTAGTACTTTCAATGAAAACTATATTGAATAAAATCGGTCGAGCCATTTTTGAGTTATTGCAAAATTTCATAATTTTCTTTAAAATGACGTATGTGCCGCGCGGTGTCCCTACACTTCGAACGTTACACATATTGGTTAAGTGCCAAACTATATTAAAACATTTCGCTCAATCTGTCGCGTATAATAGATAACTTCCAAAAGATAATAAGTATTTAATGTTTCTTGGCGTGTACAACCTTTTTATAGGGCTTGAAATCTTTCTCGTAATTTTCGTCTATTGTGAAGGACGGGCAACTACGGGACCCTACACTGAGCATGGCCCGATATGCTCTTGGCCGGTTTTTTATAATTCGAACAGTCGTCCGTCACCTATTAATTCTTGACATTAACCCTTTACCAGGCCGCGAAGACAAGAAGAAAATGTGGGTTACGTTAATACCATTGCATAGTCCCACATGGTCAAACTCATACGAGACAATGGAATAGTATCATCCCACATCCTAATTCTGGTCATACACACACAGATTGCATGAATATTAAGCAATATGTACAATTACACTGCCTTACAACAGTCAAAATCTAAAGTATGTCAAAAAACTAGCGTCTGCATAAAACACCATGATAGTAAAATATTTTTGTATCAAACAGTTAAATATACCTTTCGGATATATATATTACTTGTTTAGTCTAAATATTATACCTAATAATATTTATTTTTCTTGAATAACAAAAACCCATTTTGTTGTTGTTTACAAAATATTAGGAGGCCCCTGTATAAGAACGGCACTCACACTAACACTCGAAGTGACAAGTGACATAACTTTCATTCAATCCATTCGCGCCAGCTTTAGTGAATCGACCTATATGTACCTCTATATCGTCATCTAGTACCCATAACACAAGGCTTCTTGAGCTAAATTTGGGACTAGATGGATTTGTGTGAGGTTGTGTGATATTTATTTGTTACCTGATGGTGGCAGCAGCATGGATGATGATGTTGGCCTCGTCCGCGATCCGCTGGCGGTCGGCCGGGCTCAGCCCCAGGTCCGGCTCCGCCGCGTCTCCGGGGATGAGGGTCATCTTGTCCAGCAGGGGCTGCACGCCGCCGCGCATCGTGCGCACCTTCTCGAACAGCTGGAAGATAACAAATAATGAAATAATGAACTTTATTCTGTAAAGGTCACAAGGGCACTTTTACATATCTGAGTCAGATAGTCCTCTACTGTATAATACGCTTTTGGCATTAGAGTTTTTAGGGTTCCGTACCCAAAGGGTAAAAACGGGACCCTATTACTGAGACTTCGCTGTTCGTCCGTCCGTCTGTCACCAGGCTGTATCTCAAGAACGGTGATAGCTAGACATTTGAAATTTTCACAGATGATGTTTTCTGTTGCCGCATAACAACAAATACTAAAAATATAATAAAATTAATATTTAAGGGGGCTCCCATACAACAAACGGGATTGGTTGCGTTAACTTTGCACCTCATTTGTATGGGGCGCTATACATACCAGGTGCAAACTTAACTTAACCACTTAAGGATGGAAAGTGTTTGTACGGAACCCTCGGTGCGCGAGTCCGACTCGCACTTGACCGGTTTTTTTTAACGTCAAATACGTGATGACAATAATACCTAAGATGGAGCATGCTTGCCTAGATGATGCAAACTCACTGTCGACTTGAAGAGATCCAAGTTAAGTATAGGTATGTATTTTTAGGAAAAAGGTGCATTAGGGAAGAGAGTTCCGCCGTTTTGCTGTCGTGATAAGAAAAGTAGACGCAAAACGGTATTATCGACAGGAGTATGTTTGAAATGGGGGCTCTTTATTTCTAAAGTTGTAACCTTGTAACTTAGTAGGTATGTATATACAGGATACAGGTTTCAAAAATTTTAAACCAAATATGAGATGAATCAAAATATTAGTTTTTATAAAAAAAACGATTTTAAAAGGGACCGAGCGAGCGAAACGTCACCGTTTCAGCTTGGCCCTAAATTCTTTCATATATCTAGGATATGTCCAGTCGTTTTTCCGCTGTTCTCGCCTAGACGTCGCATTTCTCAACCGATTCCCATGATGTTTTCTGAGTAGGTTCGATAACTATATAGATTTTAACTATTATTATACCCCGGAATTTCTGGTGCTCGTATGATTTGACACTAGGCTGACAATAGGCATCAAATGATTCGTGCAACGAAAACTCCGAGGCTATGATTATTATAATACGAACTCTACGGGGCCGAAGCCGCGAGCACAGCTAGTTAACTACGTATTTTGCAATATAAGTTCTACTCAATAGGTCGTAGACCCGCTACTTAGCTCATTGTTAGCGCATTATCGTTAAACCTAACTTATTCGCAGTCATGAACCCTATTGTTCACGTTTTGCGTAATTACCTGTTAATGATTGGTAATGCTGGTTTCGTCACGTGTCACAGAGACCAAAGTCTGAGTAGGTAGTCAATATCTTAAGCACACTAATATTGTAAGGGCGAGAGTTTGTTTGTTTATGTGTATGTTTGTTACTTCTTCACGCTCAAACGACTGGGCCAATTTTGACAAATTTTGGTATGGAGGTAGCTGACACCCTGGACTAACACATAAGCAACTTTTTATTCCATAAAAATGTAGTGTTATTGTGATGAGTGGGTAACAACGCGCGGCGCACCTAGAAGATTATAGGTTCTGTAACCTGTAAACCTCGCTAGTCTCTTTCGAAATGACCCAGAGGGTACAACTGGCCGAGTGCGAGTCGGACTCGCGCGCCGAAGGTTCCGAACAAATACTTATCCCATCTTAACAGGCCGGGTTAAGTTTGCACCTGGTGTGTATGGCGCCGAATACAAATGAGGTGCAAAGTTCTCAAGCTCACGTTTGTTGTATGGGAACCCCAATTAAATATTAATTTAATTATGTAATAAATAAAAAATAAATAAATGTTTTTAGTATTTGTTGTTATAGCGGCAACAGAAATACATCATCAGTGAAAATGTTAACTGTCCAGCTATCACGGTTCATGAGATACGGCCTGGTGACAGACAGACAGACGGACGGACAATGGAGTCTTAATTATAAATAAGTTTTGGGTACGGAACCCTAAAAATAAGTTAATACGCGGACGAAGTTGTGGGTCGTGTTTAGTAATATTTATGATTTATTTATTTAAACTTTATAAACTTCACAAAACAAAAGTCATTACAAATGGCGGACTTAATACCAAATGGCATTCTCTAACAGTCAACCACAGGACCAAACAGAAATACTAGAAGTAATATATATCCGTTGCTAAACGTGTAGGTACTTCGTCACAGTCGTAATGTCCCATGTTTGGGCAGCCGCCGACCGCGACGGAACCCGCTCGTTGCAACACACTGCAGTTTGGTGCAACGCACACCCAACTGCAGGTCGTTTCACAACCGGAGGGTAATGTTTTACGAGTTGGGGACGAAATACCACGCGAGGGCTTGAGGCTCCTTATCCGTTCACAATACTGATTGTGTTAGACATTTTTCTCAATGATCGAACATGTTTCTTAACATAATATTATCAATGTTACTGCTTAGAGCGAGGCTGTTATTGCGATTTATTGGTGTATATTGAAAACCTAAAGTTTGAATTTGTCGCTAATGATTTTGTTTCAATAACTACTCGAAAATGACAAAATTCACGCAATTTTTTTAACTTGCGTTTAAATTTTTTACCGCACGCAATGAAATCATGCAATAGCTATGTTACTATCTAGAACTCAGGGAAAAATATTATTCACTTTAAAATGTTGGTAGAAATTATCAATAAATATGTCGAAAAAATATTTTATAAAACATATGAGGCCTCTTAATATAAGAAACTTATAAAATTCCTCTTTATTGCACACCTCGAATACACAGGGATACGAAAGCATGAGAGAAATATTGTAAAATAATAAACAGAATAAACAACAGGCGGTTCATCGCTAAATAGCGATCTCTTCCAGACAACCTTAAGCAGCGGAGTATATCAATAAACATTTAAATTGATATTAAGATACTATTGTTTTAGAGCCTATAGAGTGTTCCGCTGCTGGGCAAAGGCCTCCCACTCATTCACGTCATATTTTCACGTGCCCCGGTCCTGAGCTATTTCCCACCACTCTCGGTCGAAGGCATCCAAGTTGGTCTCATTATCTCCTGGTCCACTAGGTAGTAACTTTTTACCCACAAGTCATACGAGATACGAGTCCGGCCCAGTCCCACTTCAACTTTATGGCTTTTTGGGGTTTATTACTTATTTATCGAGTCATAAACGCGCCAACATCATGAAACCACTGGATTATCTCTGCCTGTCCCTTTTTGAATTCGATTAAAATATAGTCTAGGCGCCTATGTATGTATATTTAGTGATATAACTCGCAAATTTAAATTTAACGTTTATCAGAATAATGTAGACAGGTTATTGTACCTATTCTATTGATGACGCGTTCGCGTTTGGCTCGGTTTGTAGACATCTGCCGACTGAGCCGGCGGTCCCGGGTCGAATCCCGGCCAGGGCAAATATTTGTGTGATGAACTCGAATATTTGTGCTTGGGTCATGGTTGTTCTATGTATTTAAGTATATATATATATATATCTATATACGTAAGCACAGTCAACCCATTTAATTTTTAGGCCGCTATAGAACCTTGTCACATTGACAATGATATGAGATCTCAAAGAGCTTTCATAATAACGTTCACTGTGACAATGTACGGAATGGCCTAGATCGATTTGTGTGAGGTTGTCCGTTATTTACTCAGACCAAGAAAAAAAGGTAGACATGACAGCACGAACAATCTAATGAAGCCATTTTATACTACGCCACATTAGTACTTACATGGCTCACTCACACAAATACAATCAAAACTACGTCAACTGCTCCTCAGTACGCGGCGCGCAGCGGTGGAACTGACATGTTGAAAAAATGGTCTCCTGCGTTGTAAAAGGGTGTACGAAACACAGGGCGTCAACCAATAAGTCGGACGGAGTAACTTATCACGTATAAGTATCAAAATAACATCTTAAAATCATTTTTAATAAACACTGAAAACCTCAACGGTCTGTCGAAGTGACAAAGCATGAGTGTTACCAGAGTAAGATTTCTAATTACCCCAAACGATTACGGACCTTCATGAAGTCGTTGTCAGCGCCATATATACTTACCTCTTTGATTTGCTATCTCTGTACCTACTAATAATTGTTTATGTTTTAAACATTTAAGGTTCCCAACTAATATTAAAAGAAAGAATATTTGGATAGATGTTGTTAGAAACAGCCGAAACGAACCAAATAAAAAAAGCGCCGTTTGTTCGAATCATTTTAATTAAAATGTGTACAATGTACGTACAGAGCATCATGAAAGAGCAGAAATAAAATAAAATTGAACTAAACATTTTCCATAGTACTTCATTGTTGCGATATTTAAGCATTTTACGTCAAAAACGTTACGAAGAAAGTGGCGTTTGAAGATTATAAAAAACATATACTTACTTATATCATACTTAAGGATCTTGCGATTATAAAATCGTTTTCAGCAACATAATTGGATAAATTTAGCTCGATAGAAAAGAATCCCAAAGTTACCTCTTATTCGCAATATTTTTTCAGGTTAAAATACGAACTTTTTTTACCCGTTTTTTGCATAAATTTATGGATACAACATTATCTAGGTAAATTCGCTAGGATTGTCTCCATAAAATTATTTATTTAATCACTAGAACTAAAAACTACTAAAAATAGTCGCGCGTTAGCGCTTGCAGAGGACGGACAGCTTTGAACCGACTGAGAACAGGCATAGGAAACTGCGCTTATAACTGGCACAAATGGGGTTGGAGCATGTCACCTGCTTGCGACTGGGGACATCCAGCTCAGATCATCGAACATATAGTCATGGAGTGCCCTCTCACAAGGTTCAAGGGTAACTTAGATGAATCGTAAAAACATCTCCGATGAAGCGGCTGCCTACTTGAAACGGGCAAAATTTTTATTTTAGTTATTATCTTGATTATCCAGTGACCTATAATAATGCCATACGATAAATAAATAAATAGTGAGATTAAATATGTTTAATTATAAAACACAATTACGAAATTACAAAAATAAATTACAAATTAATTAATTAAATCATAGACAAGATAGAGAACTCTTTAGAGAACTTTTAACATATCACCCAAATTACAGGGAGCTTTTCTTTCAGGTGGCAACACTTACACGCACACACCTTTAAAAAAGTGGCTTCATTAGATTGTTCGTGCTGTCATGTCTTTCTTTTTTTCTTGGTCTGAGGTTATTTATTTATTTATTAATCCTTTCTAGAAGCAAGAAAATTTCATTTGCGCTAGAATCTAAACGGTCCGACACAGATTATTTCCTTCCGAAACGTCTAGAACGACACCTCGATTTGTATGAAAAAAATAGCAGTGATTTTTCCTCTAAAGTTTAATAAAATTCACAAAACTTCAACTCTGCCCTCCTAGTGATAAGTGCAGTATTAGCACTGCTAATTTAGCAGTTACTGCAGTTAATAAGTTAAATGCTTTTTGCGATGGAATTATGTGCAAATTTATTTGACCGTTAAACCATAGTTACTGTATTTAAGTTTAAGTACAGATAGCAAAATAGGCTACCAGCTATTGTCACATACCATACTATTTATGATACATTTGTACCTACTTATTCTAAGCAAATAAATTTCTATTCTATTCTATTCTTTATCCTTAGGGCAGAACAATCCTAGAAAACAACCGAAGAAATGTACACATCTAATTCAAGGGCAAACTAGTACACTATTGCATTCTTGCATTCATTCATTTATTTGTTATCTCAATTGCGGCTCGACCTTCGCGTCCAAGATCGGCCGAGTCGGCCAGTTGGTCAACGCCGTTGGGCAACACGCGGCCATCGCGCGGTGTGGGCCACTCATGGGCCACTTGACCGTGACTATCGTCGGATTGACCGCCAAATCTTTGGCATTCTTGACAGCCGTTCGAATGCTCATTAGGGCTTCTCATGTTAAGAAAAAAAGGTACATTAATGGCACTCCGGAAGACAGGCGAGAATTTGACGGTACCGCGCTATGATTGGTTGGTTGGTTCTGTCAATCCGTTTATGTGTTTCTAATGGTGTTTCGTATCATAATATTCCCCGATTCCCTTGTTACCTGTATGAATCTCATAAAATCGTGAGTGTTTTAAATCTATTATTACGACAAAATAAAACTTAGTCAAACTATATTATCGTAATCTTCTTATTCTTCCTCGCTTCCTTATGACTGAGGGTCGTGGCCATTTGAGGCCGTTATCTGTTGCACCAAACCACACTCACTCCCACCACTCCGCACGGTTTTCCGCCTTCCGGATTGACGCCTGTAGATTTTCCTTACAGGCTTCTTTCACGGCATCGGTCCATCGGGTCGGTGATCTCCCACGGGCCCTTTTTCCCTCCACGTGGCCAACTACAATGAGCTTTTCCAAACTATCTGGCTCGCGTCTAGCCACGTGACCGAAATACTGCAGTATCCGCTGTAGGCAAATAGTCGATAAGCGGCACTTGATCGTCAATTCCGCCAGCACCACATTTCGAATGCGTCAACAACAATCGTAATACATAAATGCATAATTATTATTTTTTGTACGACTGGCGGCAATCATTTTTTACCTTATAATTAATCGTTAACATAAAGCGGTAACTAATCAGTGATGACGTTGTAAGTCTCACTAGCCGGAGTGCCACACCTTAATTCTGGGATTGGAAGCCTTAGTTCATACCTTCAAATGTAAATTATGGATGTACTCGTCCTTCTCAAGAATGTGTCTCATCGATCTTTTGTCAATGAAATACAATTTGTCACTACCTGCCCCGTAAAACGTAAATGCATGGTCAAAAATTCAAGACTAGGTAATTCAGTTGAAAACCGTCCTTTTTCATCCACTGACACTGTCACAAGTGCTAATTAAAAATAAACTATTGTATTCTTATAAATGTATACACATGTATTCTTATAATTACAATACATATTATTTATTGTATTTATAAGAAAACATGTGACTAAAAATAAAATCAAAAGTTGGTGATATTCTTCTTTGCGGAGTGTTGTATTTCTGAATCATAGACTTCACATCTCATTCTGAGAAGAATGGGACGAACGTCTTAAACGTCAAATAACAACTCACCGAGGATGGTAAAATAGGCATGACGAACTTTCTTTTGAGGATGTCAATCGATTCTCTTTTTCTAACTTCTAACTAGTGCCTACGCCACATCTTGGGATTAGGTAGCCGACCCCAATTGAGAATTCATTCTCAAAAAATGGGACAAAGGCTAGGAGGATGATGATGAATCGATTCTCTTTTTAGGGTTCCGTACCCAAAGGGTAAAAACGGGACCCTATTACTGAGAATTCGCTGTCCGTCCATCCGTCTGTCCCAGGCTGTACCTATCTCAAGAACGGTAATAGCTAGACAGTTGAAATTTTCACAGATGATGTATTTCTTAACAACAAATACTAAAAATAAAATAAAATAAATATTTAAGGGGGGCTCCAATCCAATAATACAACAAACTTGTTTTATGGTACGGAACCCTTCATGCGCGAGTCGGACTCACACTTGCCCAATTTTTTTTGCCTGAATTTCTAATGCCCTTTTCTCGCAAAATCCTATATATTATGCTCTGTGTAATATAATAATAATAATAAACTTTATTTATTCAGACAACGAGATCCACATTTTGTTAGTATTTTACTTATAAGTATGTATGATAGGGCCCAAAAAGATCACAGGGTTTCTGTTTGATCATTGATATTCTTTTCAGAAATATCTGCTTATATTGGCAATAGTGTTAGCTTATTATACATGAAAGTTTTGTTCATTATTCGAGTCCGGTATATGCAACCTCTTTGCTATTAAATTATATTTCTAATCCTTTTTAGGGTTCCGTACCCAAAAAACGGGACCCTGTTACTGAGACTTCGCTGTCCGTCCGTCCGTCCGTCTATCACCAGGCTGTATCTGAAGAACGGTGATAGCTAGACAGTTGAAATTTTCACAGATGATGTATTTCTATTTCCGCTATAACAACAAATACTAAAAATAAAATAAAAGAAATATTTAAGTGGGGCTCCCATACAACAGACTTGTTATAGATTATGGTACGGAACCCTTCACGCGCGAGTCAGACTCGTACTTGCCCAATTTTTTACTGTAGACAAATGTCAATATATGACAAACTACACTTACACTGCTCTAAAAAGTCGGAAATGACCGTCAAAGCGCTAAAAATGACCGTCAAAGCGCTAAAAACGCTCCATACAAATGGCCACCTAATTGTGACGTCATTAATATGTCATGGGTATGACATAAGTTAATTGCCAATTTGTGAAAAGGTGCGTTTAAGTTCATGGTTGTCATTACAATCATTGTTAAGTTAAATTATGAGGATTCTAAAAACAATCACCAATTTTTTTTTGGTATAAAAAATCGTGAAATTTGCGTACCTCTGAAGTCACTTATGTCAAAAAATATATTACCTATATTTATTTTTTCTTTGTTCATGACATATTGAGGTAATTGTATTCATGTAGGTAACTACAGTGTGCTGTAGCATTTAATACCAGTCGTCATCCTGGTTGGCCCAAAGATGGTAAACCGCAAGTTTAGTGTCGCAACTCCAAGGGCGCTCGAGTGAAACCGCTCAAGATGTGGTCACGCGTTACTTTAATGAGTGCACAGAATCGCATGAGTAAGGCTATCCACTGATCTGCGCCTGCGAGGTATGTATAGTTGCCGGCAAACTTTTAGAACAAAAAAATTGGGCAAGTGCGAGTCTGACTCGCGCATGAAGGGTTCGAGTTTGTTGTATGGGAGCCCCCCTTAAATATTTATTTTATTTTATTTTTAGTATTTGTTGTTATAGCGGTAATAGAAATACATCATCTGTGAAAATTTCAACTGTCTAGCTATCACCGTTCTTGAGATACAGCCTGGTGACAGACGGACGGACGGACGGACGGACGGATGGACGGACGGACGGACAGCGAAGTCTCAGTAATAGGGTCCCGTTTTTACCCTTTGGGTACGGAACCCTAAAAATGGCGGATCTGCGCATGTACATTTGTACGTATAAATCGGCTACTGCGCAGTCAAGGTTATGCTCTAAAAGTTTGCCGGCAGCTGTACCTGCTGATACATTAAATAGACATTCGATTTAATGCATATAGTTTTATAGTTTGGTTTAAATTTTACTTATCATGACAATTTTTGGTACGAATTGAAAAGTTTAGAAAAATTCGACAAAAAAAAAGCCATCACAGATTGGACTAAGGCAAATTGGGTTCAAACTCTTACACATAGTCTCCTGTATCACCTCCTAAACTGCCTACATCGTTATTCGAAACACCCTGTATATACTCTCGCACCAACTACCTACTCTACCTACTCAGCGAGTCTCCGACGTGCTCATCGTCCGGATCGGATGTTGCACCGTTCACCCGCCACCCCCTTAAATACCAAAGGTTGTCTGGAAGAGATCGCTTTTTAGCGATAAGACCGCCCGTTGTCTACCGTAATTTATAAATTGTATTTGTCTTGTTTCCTTTTGTAAATTTTTATTGGTGTGCAATAAAGTTTTGTGGAATTGTATTGTACTTACGCCTATACATGATTAATAGTGAAATTTAGTGTACTTATAGTTTATAGTTTTATTGTTTTTGTCCTAGAATTATTGTACAAACTGCAGATCTTTGTCGAACCTATCTGGGCCCATCGGAGGCGAATGTTTTTGAATAGAAACAGTCGAAAATCGCGTACGTGAGAAGTGAGCGATAATAAAAATTGGGCAAGTGCGAGTCGGACTCGCGCACCGAGGGTTCCGTACAAACACTTTTCATTCTTAAGTGGTTAAGTTAAGTTTGCACCTGATATGTATAGCGCCCCATACAAATCAGGTGCAAAGTTAACGCAACCAACGCGTTTGTTGTATGGGAGCCCCCCTTAAATATTTATTTTATTTTATTTTTAGTATTTGTTGTTATAGCGGCAATAGAAATACATCATCTGTGAAAATTTCAACTGTCTAGCTATCAACGTTCTTGAGATACAGCCTGGTGACAGACGGACGGACGGACAGCGAAGTCTCAGTAATAGGGTCCCGTTTTTACCCTTTGGGTACGGAAACGGTTCCGTCAATAAAATGTTCATTTTTAGGGAAAAATTAACATTTTATTGAACTTAAACCACAACATAAATGATTTTTGACTTTGTGTGCTTAGCTAGGATCCCTGTGTTACAGAATGCGGTATTTGATGACAGCTCAAATCAGCTACTTTTTATGAAATGGCAAAAACGATCTCTTCAGTATGAAGCCTATGAAGATACGGGCTTGTGACGTCACAACAACAGTAGTCAAAACACATCTTCTTAGTTCTTGATTGAATTGATTTCGTTAAAGTTTTGTTTTTAGGGTTCCGTACCCAAAGGGTAAAAACGGAACCCTATTACTGAAACTTCGCTGTCCGTCCGTCCGTCCGTCTGTCACCAGGCTGTATCTCAAGAACGGTGATAGCTAGACAGTTGAAATTTTCACAGATGATGTATTTCGATAGCCGCTATAACAACTAATGCTAAAAATAAAATAAAATAAATATTTAAGGGGGCTCCCATACAACAAACTTGTTATAGATTATGGTACGGAACCCTTCCTCGCACTTGCCCAATTGTTTTGGTAGCCTATCTCAATTCCGAAACACTGTTTCCCATCTGTAACGTTTCGCCAAATTTTCATTTGTCCGAAAGTACTTTTTCCTGAAACCAGTAATATTTTCAGAATTTTATAAACATCGTTTTAGTCATTTTCAAAAAAACATGTACAAATACAAATTATACAAGTACTTTTTATTGCACACCTCATAAAATATACAGGAGAAATACAATGCTAGAAATTACAATTAGAGGTAAACAACAGGCGGTCTTATCGCTAAAGAACGATCTCTTCCAGACAACCTACATAGTCATGTACATAGTTAAGGGCTTTAATTAAAACAAAGCTTAATTAATTCCTTTGTGTAACGATAGTTACCCATATCTTACGTAACTTTCGTGACACAAAAGACGCGATCGTAATTTTGTTTTTATTAAGCCTTTATTATGTACATGTGTTTTGAGAGCCCATTAGCCACAAGCCTTCTTGAGCTTAATTTGGGACTAGGTTGATTTGTGTGAGGTTGTCTGATATTTATTTATTTTATTTTTATTAGGTTAGGTTAGATTTGTTTTATAATTATTCTGAAAAATAAAATTTTGGACAAAAATGGCGTTGCGGACAAATTACAATTTGGCGAAACGTTACAGATGGGAAACAAAAATTATTGTTTCAGATAGGGAACCCGTTTTTTTGTTGAAAACTATAAGATCTAGAGAAGGCACTTATTTATATATAGGAATCTTTCGTGCAGCCACGGGTCCGGAGCGCGAAACCTGGCATTATTATGTCGGTCTGAGTGTATTTTCATCAAATTCTGATTTCTAACTTAGATGGTTAGACTCACCGGTAGCCTAGTGGTTAGGGCATGCGACTTTCAATCCGGAGGTCGCTGGTTCGAACCTGGCCCGTACCGATGAGTTTTTCGGAACTTATGTACGGAATGTCATTTGATATTTACCACTCGCTTTTCGGTGAAGGAAAACATCGTGAGGAAACCACCTAAGCCCAATAAGGCCTAGTTTCCCCTCTCTGGGTTGGAAGGTCAGATGGCAGTCGCTTGCGTAAAAACTAGTGCCTACGCCACATCTTGGGATTTAGGTAGCCGACCCCGATTGAGAATTCATTCTCTACAATGTGGGACAAAGGCTAGGAGGATGAGGATGATGATGGTGAGACTCACCGGATCGTTGAGTGTGTCCTCCATGCGCTGTCTCGGCGTCTTGCCCTTCTTCGGCCGCACCAGCAGCAGTATCTGTTTGATGTCGGGGCACTTCCTGGAATTATATAAACACACTCATCAATATAGGTATGGCCTATGGATAAAACGAAATCCCCGTGTCCAATCATTAAAAGCAATTGCAAATCAGTGGAATACAGCCAACACAGATCCATTAGGACATAAGTTAGCTGACACCCCGACACGGCTCACCGGCCATAGGGACGTTTATGTTATGTAACAACAAAGCAGGCAAAAAATGATATGATAATATATAGGTATCGGCACCAGAGCTGAAGTAAACAAAACGACACTTAGATATATGTAAACTGCAACTGCATTGCAGAGATGTGTTTTATTACTTTTTGCTACACATTATTATTTTCATTACTATTTCTTTGTTATAATTATAAGTTAAGTTTTTCTTGCAATAAATTATTCATCATAAGATATATGTAATAAATGGATGACAGAAGGCATGGAGCAATTTTTCTACGAAATACTTCTTCTTATTGTCACCAAAGTTTAGTTTCGACCATCGAAGTCAAGGTAAGTGTAACTAAAAATATTTGGGTATCAAAAGTGCCTCACAGTTTCTCAGTCATACTGCTGACGAATAAAAAGACTATCGATGAAAAATTGCTTATCAATTCCGATGATATGATTATTGATCATACCAGAATCTTTCCAAAGAATACTTTGACTTTGACTTTAAATTAAAATATCCTGGGATCGATACGGAATGAAAATGGAAGTTTCTGATTCCGGATGAATGCTGAAATTGCAAGCGGCTAGTTGTTACCAGGGTGTCACAAGTACCTGAGTAGCTTCTCAACCAGCACCTTCCCCACGAAGCCAGTTCCCCCGGTGACGAAGACCGACCGCGAAGAAGGAAGATGCAAGCGGCTAGGTACCAGGGTGTCACAAGTACCTGAGTAGCTTCTCCACCAGCACCTTCCCCATGAAGCCGGTTCCGCCGGTGACGAAGACCGACCGCCCGGAGAAGAAAGATGGAAGCGGCTAGGTACCAGGGTGTCACAAGTACCTGAGTAGTTTCTCCACCAGAACCTTCCCTATGAAGCCAGTTCCCCCGGTGACGAAGACCGACCGCGAAGAAGGAAGATGCAAGCGGCTAGGTACCAGGGTGTCACAAGTACCTGAGTAGCTTCTCAACCAGCACCTTCCCCACGAAGCCAGTTCCCCCGGTGACGAAGACCGACCGCGAAGAAGGAAGATGCAAGCGGCTAGGTACCAGGGTGTCACAAGTACCTGAGTAGCTTCTCCACCAGCACCTTCCCCATGAAGCCGGTTCCGCCGGTGACGAAGACCGACCGCCCGGAGAAGAAAGATGGAAGCGGCTAGGTACCAGGGTGTCACAAGTACCTGAGTAGCTTCTCCACCAGCACCTTCCCCATGAAGCCGGTTCCGCCGGTGACGAAGACCGACCGCCCGGAGAAGAAAGATGGAAGCGGCTAGGTACCAGGGTGTCACAAGTACCTGAGTAGTTTCTCCACCAGAACCTTCCCTATGAAGCCAGTTCCCCCGGTGACGAAGACCGACCGCCCGGAGAAGAAAGATGCAAGCGGCTAGGTACCAGGGTGTCACAAGTACCTGAGTAGCTTCTCAACCAGCACCTTCCCCACGAAGCCAGTTCCCCCGGTGACGAAGACCGACCCCGAAGAAGGAAGATGCAAGCGGCTAGGTACCAGGGTGTCACAAGTACCTGAGTAGCTTCTCAACCAGCACCTTCCCCACGAAGCCAGTTCCCCCGGTGACGAAGACCGACCGCCCGGAGAAGAATGATGCAAGCGGCTAGGTACCAGGGTGTCACAAGTACCTGAGTAGCTTCTCAACCAGCACCTTCCCCACGAAGCCAGTTCCCCCGGTGACGAAGACCGACCCCGAAGAAGGAAGATGCAAGCGGCTAGGTACCAGGGTGTCACAAGTACCTGAGTAGCTTCTCAACCAGCACCTTCCCCACGAAGCCAGTTCCCCCGGTGACGAAGACCGACCCCGAAGAAGGAAGATGCAAGCGGCTAGGTACCAGGGTGTCACAAGTACCTGAGTAGCTTTTCCACCAACACCTTCCCCATGAAGCCGGTTCCCCCGGTGACGAAGACGGACCGCCCGGAGAAGGTGGCCGCGATGCGGTCCGGCATGGCCGCGATCTCCTCGGCCGAGTACGTGGTCTCCATGTCTGGTGACAAAATGATGGATTAGGTACATACATAATAATGTAACCTAATATAATTTGATAATTTAATATAATTTGTGACATGTACGATTTGAAAACATTTGATAAATAAATTTGTATGAGTAAGAAGCCAAAATACGCAATCCACTGAAGTGCAAATGGGAATCGTTCAATATTCGAAATAGCGCCATCTCTCTCCCTGTTCTAACACTTGCTGCGGCTATGATGGTTGCTTTTATCACGCGATAAATAAGTGACAAAGCATCCGTCACGTTTTGACAAAATGCGAGTGTGAGTGACAGATGCTTCGTCACTTATTTGTCTCGTGATAAACGCAACCATCATAGGCCCCCTGGAAAGCGGTGGATTAGATACAGTTCAGAAAATTTTAAAATACAGTTAGGTAAATAGAAGACGATATTTTTACAAGTGACAGATATAATTCTTAACTTTACAATTTCTTCTCATCAATTTGGATGCCGGCTTCGAAGCTTTAAAGCAATGTTTAAAAATGGAAGTACCTAATAATATATTGATTTAAAATTACACGATTTTCACACATTATTATAACAAAACGGGACTTAACGCGTTAAAAAAAGCATTTATTTTTATAGTTTAGAATGTCATAATACGTTCATGGTCTCGAAGGGATTAATTACCATTTTATTATAATAGTAACTAAGAAGGATATTTTTTGACATAAGTTTGTATCTATCTATAATTACAAGTATGTATGTACCTATTGCTTGGTTTGACGCTAGCATAAGTTGTTTAAGAGCTTCCCAGTAACAAAAAAACTTAATTCAGCTATATTTCCTCAATCATCAGCCGGTTCAGTTCACTTCGCAGTCGGAAAAATACCCCACTTTAATGACGAGAATAACCTTTAAGTATAAGTTGTTGGAAAGTTTATACGTCATTACGTAGTATAGGTACTTATAATTAATGTATTGAGTTGACGTAGGTACAAACATCCTTAAACAATACTTCTTTACTCTGGGTTTTCTAAATGTCGCAACAATTATCTTATTTCAGCCGCTCTCGAAGCAACAATGTCGCAAGTCACCACGTTCTGTAGTCGCTTACGCCCTTGTTCTACGAAAGCTACAGCCATGACGTCACTAATGGTAATGCTACTGACAGGTGTACAGTTGGCCAAAAAGGTTAAATAATGATACTTGATTCTGCAAGTAGACGTCAAATGTGACATGTCTAATTTTAATATTTTCACCAGCGCTTAAAATAATAAATACATAAGGCTTCTTATCTGTTCAAAAATGCTGATTGTTTTAGACATTTTTCTCTATGATCAAACATGTTTCTTAACATATTATCAATGTTACTACTTAGAACAGGGCTATTGCGATTTATTGGTATATATAGTTATTTGAAATCTACAGTTTGAATTATTCATTGATAATTTTTGTTTCAAGAACTACTCGAAATTACAAAATTCACGCAGAAATCTGTTTTTTTAGGGTTCCGTACCCAAAGAGTAAAAACGGGACCCTATTACTGAGACTTCGCTGTCCGTCCGTCCGTCCGTCCGTCCGTCCGTCTGTCACCAGGCTTGCACACTTGAAATTTTCACAGATGATGTATTTCTATTGCCGCTATAACAACAAATACTAAAATGAAATAAAATGAATACAAGGGGCATGCCAAAAGAAATTAGATACTCCTTGCTCATTTAATTGATACTGGCCAGTAACACACCACCACAAAGGCTGGCTATTTACTTATAAATTTAAAAATTAAACACTCGACAAAACTACGTATATTTTTTTTTATGATTTTTTTTCTGATTAAATCTGGCGGGAATTTTCTACGACCATGGAGCTGACACGACGTGATTTTCGGGTTATGATGTATTATGACTTTAAAAAAGGTTTGAAGCCTCAAGAATGTTTTGAACTTTTAGTCACGACTTTTGGTGAGTCTGCATGTTCACGTGCAACAGTTTTTAACTGGTTTGCTGAATTTAAAAAAGGACGGGCGAGTTTTGAAGATGATCCGAAGTCAGGTAGGCCGCCAACCGCAGTTACTCAAGAAAATGTGCAAGCTGTGGAAAAAATGATTCGTGGAAACCGACGAATCACATACGTAGAGCTAGAGCGAGAACTGGGTATTGGATCAGCAGCGTTGCAAACTATAATTCACGGACAATTATCCCTCCACAAGCGTTGTTCAAGGTGGGTGCCGCACAAGCTCAAAGATTTGCAAAAGGAACGTCGCGTGGATTGGTGCAAATTTATGATAAATAAATTTAATGGCGGTGAAAAAAAAAATGTTTATGATATACTCACAGGTGACGAAACATGGCTATATAACTATGATCCTGAAACAAAGCGACAGTCAACAGTATGGTGCTTTGAAGATGAACCGACACCAACAAAATGTCGCCGAACGCGAAGCACACAGAAACAAACGGTTGCCTCGTTTTTCTGCAAAACGGGACATATTGCTACTGTGATACTAGAAGATCAAAAAACAGTCGATTCGGAATGGTACGTGACAGTTTGTGCCCCAAAATTATTGTCAGCTTGGTGTGATAAGCGGCCAAAGTCAGGAACCCAGCAACTGCTTTGGCACCATGACAACGCAGCCCCGCACACTTCTGCTAGAACACTGGACTATTTTAGTACCAAACACGTCACTATCTTGCCTCATCCTCCATATTCACCGGACCTAGCACCATGTGATTTTTATCTGTTTCCAAAAATCAAAGACAAATTAAAAGGAAGGCGATTTGAAAGCAAAGAAGATGCCCTGGCAGCTTAGGGTCAGCTCACACCGAGACGCGACGCGACGCGACGCTGCGCGCACATTTCAATAGAGTGACTCAAATTTATACTTTATTTACTACATTAAAAGGGACACATTTCATCGTGAGAATTCAAAATACGTTGCGCTACGCAGCGCTGCGCCGCGCGGCTTCGCGAGACGCAGCGCTGCATCGCCGGTACGCGCGGCGTGTGAGAGCGGCGCTGCGCCTCGCGAAGCCGCGCGACGCAGCGCGGCGCCGCGAGGCGCAGCCTGAGGCCGCCGTTCTCATGCGCTTGCAATAGGTAGACTGCGGGGCGGTTGGACGCGGCACCGCGCGGCGTCTCGCTGCGCAGCGAGGCGTCGTGCTGCCAACGATTTTACGATGCGCCTCGCTACGCCGCGATGCGTCTCGCGGCGCCGCGCGGCGCAGCGCGAAATCACCGGCCTCTTCCAGTATCGTCGCGTCGCGTCGCGTCGCGTCTCGGTGTGAGCTGACCCTTAACTATGAAATTTCTGAAGTGTCTAAAGAAGAGTGGTCATTAGTATTTTCCAAGTGGTTTAGACGGATGGAAAAGTGTATACGTGTTCACGGTGAATACTTCGAAAAAATAGACAACTTTAATGTATAATAAACATTATGATTTTTGAGTATCTAATTTCTTTTGGCATGACCCTCGTATTTAAGGGGGGCTCCCGTACAACAAACTTGTTATACCTATATATACATATATATAGGTACGGAACCCTTCATGCGCGAGTCGGACTCGCACTTGCCCAATTTTTTTGCAACTTATTTTCGACTGCAGGCAATCAAAGCATGAAATAGCTATGTTAATTGCTAGAATAGAACACAGAGAAAAATTTATTCACTTTAAAAAATTGGTTGAAATCATCAATATAATATTGCAAAAAAACAAATGATTGATGTTTACTTTTCCGGCAACCTGTAGTAAACATTTGATGTTGACTGTATTTATAATAATGATTGTAGCCTCACGTAGTGGACGTGTACATTTGCGTGGAGTCAAAGGTTATTTTTGTACTTAAAGATATATCTTGAAGTCACTATTGTCAAGTACAAATGAGACAAGTATAATTGAGAACGTCAAAATAAAATACTGTATCCTTACCACGAGTTAACGTGACCGTAATCGCTAGAGACTGCGTAAGCGATTTGTATGGAGAATAGTACCTACAGCGCCCCTAGGTTACTATCATCATCATCATCATCATCATCAGCCAAAAGATGTCCACTGCTGGACATAGGCCTCCCCAGAGAACGCCACCATGACCGGTCCTGCGCCTCCAGCGGACTCCGGTGACCTTCAGCGGGTAGTTTGTAGAACTACAATTTTCTCTCTCGCATTATTTTTAGGGATATATTTAATTGCACATGTATATAATTTTTAAGTACACTGGGTTACTCCACTAATTAACTGAATGCATACCAGAAAAACTTATGCTGTGCAAAAGCCGAACATGTCCTACAAAAAAAACTTAAGCATCATACAAAACCAGATGACCTTTTTAACCGAATTCACACCAAAAATATGGTTTGTACATCAGATATATTTGAAAGTTTCACCAAAAATACTGACTTGCGCACTAATTATCCTCGCACTGCACACTAAGATCCGACTCGGCCGGGTTAGGTTAGGTTGGTTCTTTTTTTTTTTTTTTTTTAATTTATTCATCAATATTAGCACATACTTTACACTGTGTTTAAAGTGCGCCAAACTGTGAAACAGTTTTTTGGCGTCTCGTTCTGTCACAGTTTTGCAAATACCTTTAAATAGTATATTGAATTCGCATTATTTAGTGTGCATAATTAGTGCGCAAGTCAGTATTTTTGGTGAAACTTTCAATTATTTTGATCGAAAAAAGGGAATATACAGAGATATCGATTTAAATACATGCCTTATTTTAATAGAATTTTTATCGATTCTATTTGTTGTGGAAATACCACATTTCCATTTTGATATAATGACACAAAGGTAGGTAAATTACGAAAGAAAATTTTAATGTGATCTACTATAATCTAAGCAGGACTCGAACCTGCGACCTAAAGTCCCGGTCTCTTCCACATTTCAATTCTTTTTTGAGCTTTGATCGTTGTATCCATTGTTGGATATACACAGATACTTAGTTAACGGATTATTTAACCCAACAGCGAAAAAAACGAGAGGGCTATATCCTACTTTATTCTTTACCAAATTTCATTCAAATTCCAGTTATGAAATGAATTTGAACTAACGCAGTTACTTCACAAAATCACATAAATTCACTTTCGCCTCAATTTGATCACTTTACGATATTAGTAATTACGACAGACATGCAAATTTTATGGCCAGCTCGGCCTTCCGATCGAGCAAGTACCAGATTTGCGGAGCTCTCGAATAAGAGTACCCAGTAATGGACAGCAAAGGTGTAATGACCAATTACTAGTTATGACCACCAGGGGGGCCTGTGATGGCTGCGTTTATCACGTGATAAATAAGTGACAAAGCATCTGCCACTCAACACGTCAAAACGTGACGGATGCTTTGTCACTTATTTATCGTGTGATAAAAGCAACGATCATAGGTCCGCATTTATCTGAACATAGTGTTGTTAATTTAAAAATATCTTGTGCCTGATTCTTAAAATTTGTGTATAATGATTTATTATAAAAATGTCCATAAAATTGGTTCTTTTCTTATCCATTACCGGCACTGTCACCCAAAAAATGAATATAATATGAGAACAAGCTTAAAAAAACAGTTCTATAGGTATTTAGAACAGAGATACGAATGACTATTAAGCATCGAACATAGGTACTCACATATATTTTTTGTGTTAGAGAGAGGATATTTTCAAGCTGGTCCGATTGTCAAAATTATGACATAGCTTCGGTTCGGTCTGTTATTTTTTGTTAAAAATTGGTTATTTTAACTTTAATATTTAAGCATTCCGTGCTTAGTTTGATTAGGTACATTGATACCCCAGACACGCATCTACCAAACCTCAAAAAGTAAATACTTTTAGTAAAATTGTAACATATAGTTACCTTTTGTCACATCATAATAACCTTTCATTTAATTAATATTAATTAAAGTCTTAGCTTTGTTTGAAAATTATCAAAAAAAATGTCTCACAATAAAACCTGCGAGAAACCTAGGAGGCCTTTGCCCAGCAGTGGGACACACACAAACAGGCTAGATAAAAAAAAACTGTATCAAGAGAGCGGTCAAAAGTAAAATATTCAAAGATTGGCGGCGGCCAGTCATTATGATCTTAAGGCGCGTCTCCACTGAAGCGAGGCGGAGCGAAGCTTACATCTACGACGGAATTGACCAATCACCTCAGTTCAAATCTATCTCTCAGCTCGTGTGTTCTGATATTTGGATTTCCGGCTGTTCTCAACCGATATTTTTGAACTGATTTCTAATAAACAAATAAATAAATATCTGACAACCTCAAACAAATCGATCTAGTGATCTAGTCCCAAATTAAGCTCAAGAAGGCTTGTGTTATGGGTACTAGACGACGATATATATACTTACTCGTATATAGATAAATATATACTTAAATACATAGAACAACCATGACCCAAGCACAAATCTTCGAGTTCATCACACACATATTTGCCCTGGCCGGGATTAGAACCCGGGACCGCCGGCTCAGTAGGCAGGTCTCTACAAACCAAGCCAAAGGCCAAAAAAATAAATGAAAGTTTGTGAGTAGTTTCAGTAGGTATTTAGAATTTTTTCGTCGAGTCAGTTTGTTTTCAAAATGGCGGATGGGGCTTGAAAAGGTAAAATGGCAAATTTCTGCCATTTCACAACAATCTCGCGAGGTGTACCTACATCTCACAGAGCCTCTAGAATAAACCTTTCAGTTGCACCGTAACGAAATTTATATCATTGGCGCACATAAAATTCACATTCATAATTGTCATTAGTCATAATTTTCTTAAAACTTTCGTGAGACATATTTAATTATTGTATTAAGCGGATAATACAATAGTCATATTTTGGGGACAACACCCCGTGCGGCTCCACTAGTGGAGGGTAACCAAATTGATATTTAAGTTTTTTGTTATCTTTTTTTATATAAATTGTATATATAGTATTTATATTTATGTAAATTGTTTAACTGTAATTTCCCTTGTAACCAAAATATTTTGTGTATTAATAAATATAGTCATAATTTTCGTAGTCATAATTTCTACTTTTCTCTGAAACAAATAACTTCAGGATTGTTATAATACAAACCTAACCTAAGCTAGGTTTTACTTAAAATTCTTATAAACATAATAATTTCAAAGTTATGGCATGGCTAACGATTTTTCTGACAAACAATACAAGCCTTTGTAAGTACACGTGTGAATTTATTTATAAGTAAACTTGTATAATAATAATGTCTAACCGTAGGATAAGAAATACTTTAGTCTGTTACTAACATATACATTTGTAATTAGTAAGCATGATCCCAGTTGGTCGATATAAATGATTTTTATTTATTCATTTAATACATTATGACAATCAATCGCTAAGTGAAAAAGCACCCCTCGTGGTCTGTGTGAAGTCGGCCTTACGGCTAAGTTAACGGCCCCCAAGGCCGGTCTTCGACCGCTCGTTGCGACACTGACCTAAAGAGGTTCGACCAGCGAGCGAACACGACAGCTTCAACCTTACTATAAAAGAGCTCGAACAATACTAGTGGCATTTATAGGAATCACTCAAAAATTCCTAAAAGTTTAATTTTCGGATGAATGAAATTTCAGAATTTTTGAGTGATCCCATATTTCTAAATTCCGAAAGTGTAGTAACGCGAAACGATCATTTTCGCCATAGATCATATATGTTACATACTATAATAAAGTTATATAATAATTAAGTCATTTATTCCGTATCTCCATTTTTTTAACGTTTCAAATGTAGTAAGGTAATATTAGATTTGCTTATAATTATTGTTGTTAGTCTTCCTTGGTTGAGATATGGATCCCTCTTTGGGTAAAGGCCTCGTCCATCTTCTTCCATAGCTCCCTGTTCTTGTCTAAGTTCATCCAACCCTCCACTATAATTAAGTTACGGTTATATAATGATATACCAAAAAAACTCGAAATATTTTATCAAAACATAGAATAGAATAGAATAGAGTGATAATTTATTCGTTAACATACACAAAGTGGACAACAAATATAAGAAATAAAATAAAATAAATCCACGGTTTTCGGAATTATGAAATTTCGGAATGATGATGCATTCGACGCATGACGACGCTTTTGGCTCGGTTTGTAGACACCTGCCCTGCCTACGGAGCCGGCGGTCCCGCGGGTTCGAATCCCGGCCAGGGCAAATATTTGTGCGATGAACTCGAATATTTGTGCTTGGGTCATGGTTGTTCTATGTATTTAAGTATATATTTATCTATATAAGTACGTATATCGTCGTCTAGTACCCATAACACGAGCCTTCTTGAGCTTAATTTGGGACTAGATCGATTTGTGTAAGGTTGTCCGATATTTATTTATTTATTCGGACCAATGAAATTTCAGAGTATTGTAGTGTACATCACCACCAATTGTCTACTTTAGAGATATGCTGTATATACTTATTGGGTATTGGGGTGTGTTCACATAGCGGAGCAGTTTTAAAAGAGTCTCCAGTCATTATAAGCAATGTTTTGAGAATGTCGGAGATTCGATGTCAGTAAGTGATCATCACATGCTTTGTTAGAAAAGATAGTAGGACATAACAGTTATACAATACAATACAACAACAGTTATATGATAAATAGATAGATAAAAACTTTATTTCATCTCCAACACTAACAGTAACATTAAAAGGAGACCTATAGCTAAGCATTTTCATAATTAGCAAAGAGAACAACAAACATTAAAGAAAATAGCACTTAAAACTAAGTACGTAGGTACATTTGTTTTTGTAACATGTAAAATTGAGAATGGGTGTGGTATGAAATAGGTGCTGACTCAGCATAATACTGCGAAAAACGCAGCGCTGCTCCTCCGTCAGTAACCTTTATATGGATTATAAGGTCGTTAGATTTAAGGCAATCCATACTAATATAATAAATGCGGAAGTGTATCTGTCTGTCTGTAACCTTTTCACGCTTAACGCTTAACCAATTTTAGATGAAATTTGGCATGGAGATAGTTTACCTCTTAATACTGCTTTGAGGACGCGGTTGGCTCAGTTTGTAAGCACTTGCCTACTGAGCCGGCGGTTCTGTGTTCGAATCCCGGCCAGGGCAAATATTTGTGTGTTGAACTCGAATATTTTGTTCCTGGGCCATGGATGTTATCTATATATGTATTTATATATTATGTATATCGTCGTCCAGTGCCCATAGTACAAGCTTTGCGTAGTTTGAGGCTAGGTCGATTTGTGTAAGAGTATCCCTTAATATTTATTTATTTATTATTTATTTCCTACATAATGATACTGCTTGACGTTCTAATCTCTCTTATACAGTTTCATTTTCATTTCTCGATTGTGATATTGATGCGTTTCAAAATTCTCCGCCGCCTGAACTTGACCATGCGCGCGCGCAGAATTGCGAAACGCCATCATGGCTACTGACTGGTGTACCAATTAAATTAACCACAAATGCTTGGAGAATGTTAAGGTCACTCGCAACTTACACATCGGTCTCGGACTCAGTAAAATGAGTAATATGACGTATATTTTGATTCTATGAAGTCAATTGAGAAGAGAATGAGTACAAGTCGCTGGCTCAATATTACAGGGTTCTATGTTTGACTTTTGACGAGTTCTAATTGGAACATTATCATAATGACATTAAGTCAAATTTTGACTACTCTGAAAATATAGCATATAGAATGTGGGAGCAGATTTAAAATAATAATAAATATACAAATAAATATTAAGAGACAATCTTACACAAATCGACCTAGTCCCAAACTAAGCAAAGCTTGTTCTATGGGTAGGTACTAGATGACGATATTCATAATATATAAATTCATTATTTAGATAACATCCATAACCCAAGCACAAATATTCGAGTTCATCACACAAATATTTGCCCTGGCCGGGATTCGAACCCAGGACCGCCGGCACAGTAGGCAAGCGCTTACAAACTGAGCCAACCGCGTCGTCATTTAAAAACCAAGTATATGCATTTCTTTTATTGAGTTTTTTATACGGGGGTTGAAAACGTGAGAAAGACATTTATTTCCGCCAAATTGAAAAATGATCCCAAGGTCTACATTATACAGAGGTACTAGTGGTATTAAGGTACAGGTAAATAATTTGTGTTCCTTGTTTTTACAATGGTGCATTAAAGATACGAATAAAATTGTGAATATTTCTTTACAACGCCGATGACAATGCACAGTAGTGGTGTGTCATTGAGAATTGAAATGTTTAGGCATTGACATGGTGACTTCTAGTGTCTAGCTTTTCGCAATGTGTTCGCAACTTTTACTTACATTTGCAATGTAAAACATGCCAACTCATCACTAAAGTGCATTGGGCAATACCTAACTATTCAACTAATTGATAAAAAAGTTTCTTAAATATTACATTAAGAATTGCCACCGAGATTCCCAATAAATCGATAAGTCCCGAAATATAAGAAAAATAAGCCGGATAGCTGTACAGTCGAGTTCATTTACATCTACACACTTACGAGAACAAAAATATCTGAACACGACTTTATGCTCCTGACAATAGGGTCGTGTTCAGATATTTTTGTTCTCGTAAGTGTGTAGATGTAAATGAACTCGACTGTACATCCTATACATAAAGTTTGGTGCAGGGATGTGCATTGTGCAGCTATCCCTGTACCAAAATCAGTTTGAATCCGTCCTGCCGTCGGCGTGTCGTGACTAATAAATATTTCCAAACGAATTGCGCCGACTTGGAATAAATAACATGACCAAAAAAATAGTATAAACAAAGTCGCTTCCTGCGCACTGTCTGTCCCTATGTATGCTTAGATCTTTAAAACTACGCAACGGATTTTGATGCGTTTTTTTAATAGATAGAGTGGAGACCATTTCGGATGCACATCTCTTATACACTGTCTTCAATACTTACTTAAAATTGTAATTATGTGTTATCTTCACTAAAGCTTTTTCTGTTATATTCTGTTCAATTCTATTCTATTTATATATTCTAGAGGAAGATTTACATGCATAATATAGTAGAGAAACGCTGATAAATTTAGATGTTCCGTGCGAAGCCGGGGCGGATCGCTAGCAACCAATAAAACAAGAAAGCTATAGAGGAGTTCACTTTGTACAGAAAGATTTTTTTAAATTCCAATTAGTGGATAAGGTACCTATGTGATTGAAAAGTTAGCTAAGGACTTGCGCAGGAGCGATATGCGGCGGTGTTGCAAGGAGCCGCCGGGCGGGTGCGCGCGCGCGCGGCCTTGCCGGTTCCACGGAACTGTGGAAATTGTGGTTACGGTGAACATGCGAACCAGTAAATAACGCTTGACATGTCAGACAGACAATTCATCTTGTTTAATTCAAGGTTCAAATGTTTACATGTTCGGTCGCGGCATACATCCTGTCACGTGACCACGTCACACAAAGTATGGCGCGACCGAAATTACGGGACTCAAATTACACTCGCCTGGCTTCACCATAAAAGTTAAAGTTTGACACTCATAGGGACCACTAAACACGCTCCGTACCAATGGGTACTTAGGTGTGACGTCATAAAATGTATGTATGTATAGCCGTCAGCCGAACAGGGGGTTTTTACAACCCATGCCATATTCCGGATTTTTAGTGGTACTAATTTTTGTAACTGACGTTGAAAGTCGGTGAATGTCACTGATGTAAACAAAGAGGAAACAGGACTGAATATTCCGCAAATTCCAAGTACGTTCAGTGATGAAAGTCAAGTTTTTTTCAATAGGGGTCAGTATTCGCAAGAAGAATAATGACGTATCCACATTATTGCCACATATGAGAGCTGTTTAGTGTTTGTAGGGACACTTCTTAGGCTATAAAAAAAATTAATAACCTAAATTCAAAGAATTTTTAATATTCCTCAACTAAACCAAACAGCCAAGAACATTTGTGTTTAGCACTCATTTGCTCAAAGGTTAACTGGAAGAGATCCCTTAAAGGGATAAGTTCGCCTTTGTACATGTTCATTCTTTTGTAATGTGTTTTTCTTGTTTTTATGTACAATAAAGTGTTTACATACATACATACATACTCGTACTATCTCTACAGATAAAGTTTTAGATTAAAAACCGCAAATCAGACAATCCTTCTAGGAGATGCCACAGTCAGACACACAGATACACATGTTAAACTTATAACACCCCTCTTTTTTGGCGGTGGTTAAAAATGATAACTAGTACGTCAGAAAATATGTTAATTAAAAAAAAACCGTGTCCGTAGCTCAATAAGTCGTACAAAAAACATGGAATCAAGATACTTAGACGAAAAAATGGAGTTTAATTGAAAAAGAAAAAGAATATGAAAATTTATTTCATAGTAAAATGCAGTCTAGCTTTTTTCACCGATTCATACGCATTCATTCATTCAACAATTGACTGATAATGTCTAATCTTAAACTAAACCCGTTTTTTAGGAAGTGCCTTTTTCCAGTAACTCTGAGGAAGTGGCCATTAATGGCTCCGGAACAAATAACCTTTAAAAATATATAATTATCTAATCTATAGGTGCTGGGTAGTGGTTCCGTGAGTAGACCTCGTGGTCATATTTCGGAATGACAGAAATATAACATTTTTAGGTTTTAAACCCACATAATTCTTCGCCATTTTAAAACATTTAGAAAAGCTGTATCAACAAATAATCTATTTAATTCATTAAGTAAATAGATTATTAACGAGTTCATTAACCTACTCACAAAACTTCATGATTGGTTAAGAAATGCAAACTCTAAGAGAGAATGGCTGGAAATCCGGACATACAGTTATCACACACGAAGATTTAAGTATTTCTTAGCGATCCGCGTTATAAATAATGAAGTAAATAGCTTGATATGTCGCGCGACATAGCGTCATCCGTCACTCTCCCACAGTACTGCAGAGAAAGTTTTATTTATTTATTTATATATTACGACGGTGGCAAACAAGCATGCGGCCCGCCTGATGCTAAGCAGTTACCGCCGCCTATGAGCGCATGCAACGCCAGGAGCATCACACGCGCGCTGCCGAGCCTTTAAGAACCATACTCATAAATATGTGATGTAATTATATGCCTATCTCGCGCGAGAAAGAGTCGCGTGCCACAGTTGTCCTAGAGGTACAGGTCGCCTTACATCTCTGAAAGACCAGAGTCTGGATCTTATTATTTATTTACAAAATACTACACAGCATGGCAGTAAAAACTAAAGCACTGTTCATTTCATAACAGGTTTTAAATAAACCTAAAAAACAGAATTATTATTAACTGTTATTCATCCATCGCTTCACAAAACCTTCAGTATCCACAACATATACGTTTAACCAACTACTTGCAATAATATCCCAGTCAGGTGCAAATGCGAGACATGCATTAAGACAGTGCAGAGCTCGAACTAGAGACGAGCTTCTGTGAGAATCGGAGGTATTGTTGACGCGTTTGGCTCAGTTTGTAGACACCTGCCTACTAAGCCAGCGGTCACGGGTTCGAATCCTGGCCAGGGCAAATATTTGTGTGATGAACTAATATTTGTGCTTGGGCCATGGTTGTTGTCATGTATTTAAGTATGTTTATCTATATAAGTACGTATATCCTCGTCTAGTACCCATAACATAACACAAGCCTTCTTGAGCTAAATTTGGGACTACATTGATTTGTGTGACGTTGTCCGACATTTATTTATTTATTATTGTGATAGTCTAGTTTCGGTTCCACACTACACGTGAAGATGACCGAAGTCGGTCGAAGTATGGGTTTCCGCAGCAAAGCGCCCCTCCATTTATATTCATTAGACAGCCGCCACGTCATTCTCGAATGTCCTGGTGTGGCCAAACACCGGGCACTCCTCGGGTCTCCGAGGTCACTCCCAGAAGTCGTCGGCAACACTACACACTAAGGGACCTGCTAACCTTTCTGGTAGAGTTGGAAAGCTTTCTGGTAGAGTTGGGTCGGCAAGAATAGTGCCAGCAACCGTTCACGCAAAATAGGCGCATTGTAAGACGTCGAGTTGCACAAAAGCAAGTCGCGATAACCTATAACCTAGTATCATAATTCTGAAGGATAACATGTCACGCTTTACGCCGCTGTCAATTATGCGGCCGCGGCTGTCGCTCTCGAATTGGGCTATCCAGCCATCTTCGAAAGTGCCGCAGTTTATTAGACGCTGCTTAACTTGTCTGTTATAGATATAAAAGGCTAATGATGAGTATCATATCCGCCCAGCCTCGGCCTACTTCCCGAGTAGTGAGCTAGGGTAATTTTTTCTACGAAATCTCGAAATTTTTCGACCACCGAATATTACACCGTAACGCAAACGTTACGCCAACTGTCAATATTGACCATAGACTCTTGACTGTGGACACAAGTAGCCGTGTATGACTTCTGACCAATTGCATTTTCTCTTGGACAAATAGATCGTCTTGGTTTGACTAGTTTCGTAATATCAAGTGGGTTATGATCACAACTGGGTTGACGAATGATGCAAAACACCATAATCCAGTGCATACATTAAGGCTTACAAATACAAATACAAATATGTACTCTTTATTGCACACCTCCAACATCAAGGAATATAGGTACAACACAATATGAAATACATTAAAATAACAGGCAGAGGTAAACAACAGGCGGTCTTATCGCTAAATAGCAATCTCTTCCAGACAACCTTTAGGCTTCTTATCCGTTCAAAAATGCTGCTATGATCAAACATGTTTCTTAACATACTATCAATGCTACTACTTAGAACCGGGCTATTGCGATTTATTGGTATATATATATTTCAAATCTAAAGCAGTGTTATCACATACAATTTTGGCAAAATCGTACAAATAGAACAGGAAGCAGATCTACTACCACTCTGGGTTAGTGCGCTTTTAATGTTTTCTGTGTGAATCTTCTCAATTTCGTGTAGTTTTTGAAACAAAAATTATCAATGAAAAATTCAAACTGTAGGTTTCAAATAAACACAAATAAGTCGCAATAGGCCTGTTTTAAGTAGTAACATTGATAATGTTAAGAGACATGTTAGGTCATTAAAGAAAAATGTCTAAAACAATCAGCATTTTTGAACAGATAAGGAGCCCTAACATCCGAAAGAATTTTCGGCCAAGCTGAAACGGAAACGCCTCGCTCACTCGGGCAATAAAGTGTAGTTCTAGTCCTTTTTCGAAGCGGTTCTCTGTTAGTGCAATAGTGTCGCAAGCGGCGCAATGGAGCGGGCTAGTTTCGTCGCGCCCTGCGCCTGCGCACGATTGCGACATATCCACCGCCGGCGGAACTGCATCGAAACAGTAAGACACGATAATTACCCGACTGCGTCAGGAGAGTTATGTTTTACACCCGTAAATGGATTTATGTTTACTGATTTTTATGACTGACATCATCACTCGAATATTTGTGCCTGGGTCATGGATGCTTATGCTCATATGTATTTAAGTATTTATATTTAGTTATTTATTTATTGAAAAACAGGTTACATGACATTACAGTTTACACCAATGCGTCATGAACCGAACAATGTTTATGTCGACGGCGAAACGGCGTGGCCCCGTTGTTCCGACATCTCGGTTCATATATCTATGTGCCTAAGTACTCGTATGTATATCGTCACCCATAACACAAGCTGTGAAACAAGCCTTCTTGAGCTTAATTTGGGACTAGGTGATTTGTGTGAGGTTGTCTATAATGTCTGATATATATTTATTATTTATTATCATCATCATATAGGTAGGTACCTACACTGGGTAAACGTATTCGGGCACGCTTTTTTTATGTCAAGGGACAAACGAGTAACGGATCGTCTGATGGTGCACGATTACCGTCGCCCATAGACACACACACACACACACACACATAGACACCTGCAACACCAGAGGAGTCACAAGTGCGTTGCCGGCCTTTCAGGTTCCTCTGTTGCCATAAATTTTTCATAATTCTTGACAATATCATCCTCTGGATTCGGTTAGGTTTGTTTTATAACAATGCCAAACATTTTATGAAGAAACTAAATACCTGCCAAGAGCATGTCGGGCCATGCTCAATGTAGGGTTCCGTAGTTGTCCATCCTTTACAATAGACGGGCTTAAAACAGTGGTGTTAAGCCCGAGGTTTAAATTACGAGAAAGATTTCATGCTCTATAAAAAGGTCGTAAACGCCAAAGTAACTGTAATTACTTATTATCTTCTGGAAGTTATTGACTATACGCGCCAGATTGAGCGGAATGTTTTAATGCAATATGTATAACGTTCGAAGTATAAGGACACCGCGCGGCACTTACGTCATTTTAAAGAAAATTATGAAGTTTTGCGATAGTTCAAAAACGGCTTCACCAATTTTATTCATATAGTTTTCATTGAAAGTACTTATACAGCCTCATTTTCATGAATTTTTCCATAACTTCTTGACCCGTGGTTGAAAAGTTAGAGGGGGCGGGGGGTGCTATTTTTTGGATTTTCGGAGCGAATATTTACAAAACTGCTGACCTTATCAAAAAATAATGTTTGGAGACCCCTATTATTTTTAAAAGACCTATTCAACGACACCCCACACTAGTGTTGGAACGAAAAGAAATTCAGCCCCACTTTAGGTGTACGAGAGGTCTCCAAAAATTTTTTTTAGTTTTAGTTTTTATTTTACCGTTTTGTCGGCGTGATACATACACATACTCATACAGAATTTCAGTTTTTTAGTAGTAATGATCACGGAGCCAAGCCGCGGACGGACGGACAGACGTACAGACGGACATAGCGAAATTATAAGGGTTCCTAGTTGACTAAGGAACCCTAAAAACCAGATGTATCTGCACTCGAGCAGATTTTACAGTATAATTTTAGTGTTATGACCATTTTAATTGTTATACCCCACCAGGGGATTTTACAACACACGTGATATATTATTGCGGATTTTTAGTGTCACTAATTTATTTTACTGGCAACGACAAATTTTTGGTAACTGACGTAGGAAGTCGGTGAATGTCACTGAATGTAAATAAAGAGGAAACAGGACTTAATATTCCGCAAATTCCAAGTAAATTTTTGATTAAAGCCAAAACTATCCACAGTGCTGCAAGTCATGTTAGGATTCAGTACATATTTATTTCGCAAAAACGACGAAGGATTAAGCAGCTTCCGGTAAACAAAGTTTTGAATTTGGTTAGTGACAAATCCTTGATATATCCGTAATGACATTTAATAATGCGAATATATGACTTATGCACATTATTGTCATATGAAAGCTGTTTGTAGCGCCACTATCCCTGGGCAGGACCGATTGACGTTGAAATTTAAAAAAAAAAACTTTTGTACCTACCCCGGCATTGCTGCCAACTTATAAAAAAAAGTTTTATCTTCTGTGCATGGATGTATAAGTACAGAACGTATACCTTTAGGTATAAGTTTATATTATTATTGACTGATGGACGTCAATAAAAAAAGTAGGTATATCAGACTATTTTTTTAACCGACTTCAAAAAAAGGAGGGGGTTCTCAGTTCGGTTGTATTTTTTTTTTTTTTTTTTTAATGTTTGTTACCTCAGAACTCCGTCATTTATGAGTCGATTTGGAAAATTCTTTTTAGGTTCATGAATAGACATCTCAAGGTTGGTCCCATAAAATTTTGGTGAAGATCGGATGACGAGATCCATGAGGAATCGAAGGAATTCCCGAAATTTTATAGGCACTTATAATATTTTTCACATATTTTATAAAACTATTTAAGTATTTGCATATGGTAGTCATCATCTTCCAATGCTGAGCTGATGATGGAAGGTACAACTCCTCAACGGTTAGGAGTTAGGAGATAATTCAAACGAGATGCATGCCTTTAAGACCTCCCTGATCACCCTGCCATAAGTGTTTTTAACAATCACTAAAAAGCAAAAAAAAAAAAATTTAACAAAAAATAGAACCGACTTCAGTAAAACTAAAAAGCCAAAAATAACCCGTTCAAGTACAGATTACCTTTGACTCACCCTTTGAAGTCGGGGCCAAACCTCACGTAAACTATAAAATATAAATATAATAACTGAGTGGTTTGGGATCGACTTCAAAGGGTGAGTCAAAGGTAATCTGTACTTGAACGGGTTATTTTTGGCTTTTTAGTTTTACTGAAGTCGGTTCTATTTTTTGGTAATTTTAATTTTGTTGGTTCTGAGCGGCAACATGTACTTATTTTCTTTGTTGTTTATTTGCATTTTATTTATTTAATATCTAGTCGTAGAAAAAGTATTGTATACAACGTTGTATACGTAGGTAAAAAACGCTCGTGGCATCTTTCTTACGATGTTTGCTACGCTCACATCGTAAGCCATGCCACTCACGTTTTTTGACCCCTCTTATACAACTGTTGCATAAAATATTATTTTCTAAGGTTACTAATGATTTGATTATTAATTATTAAAATCTACTCATTCTAAAATGTAGTAAGCTCCAAAACTGTTTAACGATGGAAAAGTTACTCTAGTCGTGTCTAATTTAAAAAAGAACGAATGACATTGAGCTTGACATAATTGACAGCTTATTTTTTTCGCGGAAAGGTCGAAGACTGCAACTCAATGCAACCATATTTGTAGTTAATTTTGGTTATTTTATGTATTTTTTACATACAGAAAAATAAATTCAAATATTTTTAGGGTGTACACGAAGCAAACAACTCTCGATCTTTATGTTAATTTCCACAGCTGTTAGATTAGAAATATGAAATATTGTAATTTGAAATAAAAAACACACAAGTACCTATAGGTATCATAAACAGAAAAGCGGAAACTTTGCATCGATGACGTATGAGTTAATATTCTAAGGAAAACTAAGTAGTGACAATAATTTTGTTGTTCGTAGTAAATGCTTTATTATTTACGTATATACAAATTCAAGGTGATCGGGGGTTTGCGTGCAAGTACGAACGTACTTATACGTAATCGTTCTAATATTATAAAGGCGAAAGTTTGTGAGTGTGTTTATGTGTATGTTTGTTACTTCTTCACGCTCAAACGGCTGGGCCAATTTTGATAAATTTTGGTATGAAGGTAGCTGACACCCTGGATTAACACATAGGCTACTTTTTATCCCAAAAAAATTTAGTGTTCCCGTAGGATGAGCGGGTAACAGCGCGCGGCGCAGTTAAAATATAACTTTTAAGGTCATTTTGCTTAAAATATTTGTTGATTTGTTTTTGGTATAGCTAAGACGGTTGGTATTGGAACAATCGTTAAATGAATCGTTAAATGGTGGCCAGTGCGTATTTTCATTATATCATAAAAATGCAACATTTGCAAACTACCTATCCCTGCTCCTAATAATTGACCGAATGAGCAAAGCGGCTCGTTTCCAGGTTCAACCACATTCTTTCGTATGCCCGGAAGTTCGGATGTCCGGATTTCCGGATATTCTCGCCTGCAGGCCCCATTTCTCAACCGATTCTCATGAAAATTTGTGAGTAGGTTCGATTTTTTTTTAATGCAGTTTTTTGTTTTTTTTTTCAAATTGGGGTGTGAAAATGTAATAAAAATACAAATTTCAGCCAATATGAAAAAAATCGTGGAATCTACAGCATCAGGGCTACTACTTTAAATAAAAGGTTATCTCATAAATATAACTTTAGCAAAAGTTGAATTTCAGTGCCCAAGTATTACTTGGAGCCATGCACCTGAGGCAAAGTCCTAACAGCATTCTAAAAGCAGTTGCTGGGAGATGTGACTGCCCTATAGCTACAAAATAATAAGCGGGTTAAAGGCGTAGCTTTATTTGTAAATATCTTGTTTAATTTTAAGCACATACTAACCTTAGATTAAGACCCTACTAATATGCTATGGATTCTATTATGTCCGAAATAAAGATTTTCATTCATTCATTCATTCATTGCCTCATTGCAATAAACCTGTTCCAAGGATTTCCGACTAACAGATCTTTACGCGTTGTAAGTTGAACCGAATGACCCTCTTCTGAGAATTAAGAAATAATAAATAATATATTCGACACATTGACATGTTCATGTAGGTAAGTACCATGTTTGCTATGCTAGCTTGGTAGCCTGGTAATGTAATTTATTCTGAAATAAACAGATAACATTGTATATAAAAAATACTCAAACTTGCAATGATATGTCGTCATAACAGGCTTCGAAATAAGTATCATGTTTCGGGCGGAACAACTCGAGAGAAATGTAAAGGAATTTCATACAAATGATAACCAAAATTCACCCACAGAAAACATTCCCAGCTCTCAATTAAACATTCAACAGAATTCAATTCCAGACACCTCCGCAGTAGTACCGCCAACTTTACCGTTAGAAAATTATGCTATTCCGGGCACCCAGAACAAAGAAGAAAAAAGGACAAACAAAATGGAATTGCCACAACCAACTATCAGAAAATACAGCAAGATGAGTAATAGATCAGATAGCATATACAAAAGACAATTTAAAGAGGACTTTGAGAAAAGAACAAAATGTGGCTTAATTAAACGAAAGCTAGTCATATTATCAGATCAACAAGGTATAAACCTTGGACAATGCTTGAATCATAAATATTGTGCTGGGGATTATTTCGATATAATATGCTATTCATATCCAGAAGTTGATACAAAACAAATTATCCAGTCAGCGAGAGATGTACGAGCCGCTCTTGGCAGAGATGATTTTTTGGTACTACTAACGGGAATGAATGATAATAACCCCAACGAGGTATTTGCAAACCTATACTATGCTATTGAGAACTCTAACAATACAAACATCTTGATATCCGAAGTCCCTCAATCGAAACATTTAAATGAACGTCCTTTAAATAATATGTTAAGATTACTGGCTAAGCAATTTCATCATAGTGAATTTATGCACTGCAATTACGAAAATTGGGTACATACAAATAAAAACAAGTTTTTGGACGCTCTAGCAAAGACAATATTTCATCAAATTGCATGCAAATTATACAACTATAAGAAAAATTGTAAAAGAACTGAATCGTCATTGGTCTCTGATAAACCAACAATACCATTACCTTTAGTGCATTCATCAGAAGAAAATAAGTTTTGTCGTCGCTACTCAATGTGAAAATTCCTTATATATATTGCATCAAAACATCTCCGGGGCACTAAACAAACAAATATTACTGACCTTCGCTATTAGTGATCTTAGTAAATCAGGAACATATATCGACATCGTATGCCTGAGTGAAACAAACATGATGAAGGGAACAGAGTGTAACTTAAAAATGGGGAACTTCCAAGTAGTAGCGGCCTTTTCTCGGAAAAATTGCAGAAGGGGTGGAGTAGCAATTCTTCTTCGAGATGGCATGGATTTCACTCCAATAAATGAAGCCGAAACGTTATCTCAGACGCTTGTATTTGAATGTTGTGCAGTTACTGTGACACAATATAATTTAATCATCATATGCGTTTATACTAATAGGACACCATCATCACAATCGTCGGTTTTCTTTCAGAAATTAAATGACCTTCTACGCTTAATGAGTCAACGTCATAAGAAGATCGTTTTATGTGGCGACTTTAATATAGACACCATGAAAACATCGAGCATATCAAAAGAGCTCAAACGCATACTGGAGATTTACGGACTTCATCTAGTAAATAAGGAGCCCACTAGACTCACAACGCATACTCAAACCTGTATCGATCATATCGCTACTAATGCTGAAGGCGGTGGAGCAAGAGTACTCGATCTGGGTCTGTCAGATCATACCGCCCAGTCATACGCAATCAACATCAAGAGACGCTACCCAGCTCCCGTGAATTGGTGGTACGAATACAGAAGAGATTTTTGCGAAGATAATCAACGCAAATTTTTGCAGTGTTTGTCGGGTCTTTCTTTTTCTGATATCCTTAATGAAAATGATGCAAATGCGGCTTTCAAAATGTTCTATGATTTATTTTTACTATTTTATGATTTGTGTTTCCCAAAAATTAAAATGAAGCTATCAAACAAAGCGTGTAACTTAACCAGTGGAATTCGGAATTGTTGTCGTAAAAAAAGAGAACTTTACTTGATGAGTCGGAAAAGACCACATTATAAAACACTTTATAAGAAATATTCTCACTCATTGAAACGTTGTGTACACCTGCATCAAAGGTCAGAAAATCTGAAATATATAAAAAAGACTAAAAATAAATGTAAGGCGGTATGGCGTTTAATTAAACAGTGCACCAATAGTAATGTTGATTTAAAATCTATAAACAACTTAGTCGTAGATAGTAAAAGTATTAGCGATCCTCAGCAAATTGCCGAGTGTTTCAATGAGTATTTCATTGAAATAGTAAAAACCAATTAGACAAACATCACGACCGATGATATTGACATTGAAAACCACCCTACTAGCATCTTTCTGAATCCGGTAAGTGAAAATGAAATCGTAAAAATAATTAATTCACTCAATAACTCGAATTCTGTCGGCTACGATGATATTCGTACGGATGTCTTGAAGAAGTGTAGGTTTATTTTAGCACGCCCTATTGCACATGTCTTGAATCTCTCTTTGATGCAGGGAAGTTTTCCTGATTTGCTAAAAATGTCAGTGGTAAAGCCGCTTCACAAAAAGGGGGAAAAGGGCAATCTTGGTAACTACCGACCAGTAACTCTCATACCTATATTTTCAAAAATATATGAAAGAGCAATGTACTCTAGACTGATTAGCTTCTTTGAAAGCAACAATATTATAAATGAAGAACAACATGGCTTTAGAAAGTCTCGTAGCACTTCATTAGCAATGTTTAAACTAATAAAAGTTGTGATAGAGTGCATTGAAAACAAAGACCCCGTGACTGTGCTTTTCATGGATATCAGTAAGGCCTTCGATTTTGTCTGCCATAAACGTCTTATTGTTAAGCTGTCACGATACGGTATAAGAGGGCCAGCACTAGATTGGATAAAAACATATCTCTTTAACCGAACACAATGTGTAGAGACCGTGAGATACTGCAACCGTTCAAAATTATTAAAAACTTATAGATCACCCTATGCCATAAACTGTTTCGGCGTACCCCAAGGCAGCATTTTAGGCCCACTGATGTTTCTAATGTACGTGAACGATTTACCTAATAGCCTTGATCATCAGTGTATTTTATTTGCCGATGACACTTCTATTATTATTAAAGGTCATGATTTAACAACTTACAATAAGGAAATAAACGAAGCATTGGCAAAAACAATACAATGGTTAGAGATGAATAACTTGAAGGTAAATGTGGAAAAAACCAAGTATGTACAATTCTATACATTTAAGGGTAACTCGCAATCGTTAACTGTAAGTTTTAATAATAAACTAGTGGAAGAATTGCGTCAGATAAACTTTTTGGGAGTGACAATTGACTGTCACCTTAACTGGAAGAGCCAAGTAGATATTGTCTGCTCTAAAATAAACCGATTTGTATATGCCTTGAGGAGAATCAATCAGACAGTATCTATTCAGGCCGCCTTAATCGCTTATAACGGGTATGTTGATTCTGTGCTTCGCTATGGTATAGTTATCTGGGGAAACAGCGCAGACCGAGAAAAATTGTTTTTAGTCCAAAAGCGCTGTATTCGAGCCATATTCAATATAAAGCAGTATGAATCCTGCCGCCCATATTTCCTAGAACACAAAATTCTTACTGTGACATGCTTGTACATTCTGGAGGTTGGTGCTTTTGTACACAAACATAAACATCTTTTTGTACAGAAACAGGATTTATGCAATCACAGGGTTCGTTCACAATACAAAAACAAATTATATAAGCCGCCTGGCAAACTTGCTCTGAATTCCAGGAATGCTTATATAATGTGTATAGAAATCTATAATAAGCTTCCTGATGCACTTAAAGACTATGATTTATGTATATTTAAAAAAAGAGCAAAGAAATGGCTAACAGAGAAAGGTTTTTATTCTTTAAATGATTATTTCAATGCTGATAATGAACAAATTGATACTTAAATATAATGTTTCTGACGTCTAATTTATATAATTAATCTGACATCCCAAGTAGCATTCGGGGTTCTATATAAGATGTCTAGTCGTTCACATGTACTCCACAAGCTGTGTAAGTCAGCTGTATAAGAGCTGTATAGCTTGCTATAACGCTCTTATAGACCCAGTTTGGGCACAAATTAGACAGCCTTAAGTTCACTATGGCTGTACATTAGCAGTATAATAGCATTATAATAGCAGTTTAAGTAGTAACATCGGACTTAAGGCTGACTTGCGGCACTATATGGGACGCAGTGTGATCCATACAATGTACATGAGCGTAATAAAGAGTAACAAGTGGCTAAATACACAGCCTTCACAGTTATAAAATCCGACAAAAGTACTCCAGTGCTACCTAAAATTCACGTGTGTCCTAAATTATTTCTTCATTTTATAATTATTCACAATTGATTTTGGTTTTGTGTGTGCCATCCAGAAAACATTAACTCCGGCGGATATTTGGATAAAAATTTATGATAACACGCGGTATTAAGTACCTGTTTCAAAGACTTAATAATGTTAATGCCATGGGAATGCAACTTTATCGTGAAATGTATACATATTTACAGCTAAAATTATCACGCCCCTCTGTAAAAACGCGATATTCATTTTAAAATATTTAAAACTGGCTGAGAGGAAATCTACAATTTTCAGTTTTTGATATTATATTGGCATTATAATTATACTACGGTAATTAATTATAACATGAAACCAAAACTCAATCGCTCTATCTGCGTATTTTGTGATATCTGCATGATAATTTTTGAGATTTATATTTGGTAAATATTTTAGGTTAGAACAAAATGGTGGAAATGAAATACCGCTATGTGAACTGTTATAACTCCAATTTAATGCGGTTGAGCGTATATAGGTTCACAGTAGCTCCTTTTAACAGCCTACAGTACACATGCGAACCATTTAAACACTTCTGTACAGATAGTAAAAAAAGGTTATTTTAATGATCACAAACAAGTCCTACTACAGCTACTAGCTGTATAACAGTCTAAAACAAGTAAACATAACAGCCTTTGGCTTTATAAATGACCACGTGTGTTCTATTAAAATGCTAGCTCTATAACATCGTACAAGTAGGCCGTTAAACAGCGGTTGCCGTATCTCTACCCTCCTATAATGCTCTTAGTCAGACGGCTGACTAAAGGATAATTGTTAGAGTATTATAACACCAACAAACGTATAAAAGTATAACTCTACACTCCTATAAGTCCCTTAGACAGGTGTAGGTGTAATTTATCGCAATAATGCAGCTTATACATCACGAGTGAGCTATAATAATGCTTCAAGTACACATGGGAACTAAATGTGTACTCTTAAATGGAGTAAAATGCTACTTGGGATGTTATATGAATAGTTACTGTATTATAAATTGCTAGAATAGATTGTAAGATTAATGTGTGTACACCTGAAAAGGTAGGATTTAATGGAACTATTATGAAATTGTATTTTACTCATCTTGTACTTGACCTGAATTCCTCACACAATAAATGATTATTACTGACTATTACTGATTATTATTATTACAAAATTGTAGGCCTAGGCTGGAAAGTATTTTTTTTAAACATGTCGTCTGTTCACGAACAGTTTAAACAGCTGAATTCTATTTTTTCAGTAGTGATTTTTTTATGTCATTGCTAATGTTTGAAAAATGCACTAAGTATAGGTACATGCCTTAGCCGTGAATAGGGCTTGCCGGCTTCGTATCACTATCCGTCTATACCTACTCACCCGGCAAGCCCTTCCTTCCCGGCGTCTACAGTAATGTACTAGGTATTTCTTCTATTGTTGTTTCGTATTTAGATTTTTGTATAAAATAACGGACGACCTCGCACAAATCGATCTAGTCCCAGTTTTGTTTCCAGTCGGTTTATTTTCTTAGGATCCTGAATATTCCATCTTTCTGACATACCTAAGTTTATTTCTGGAGTCGAAGAGAAGAGTGTGGCTTAAGAAAATAGGCAGTTTGGTTTTTTTTTGCAAAATCACACAACAAAACCTTATTAGTAAAATGTACCTACATTATTGTAAACAATGTATGTTATTACAAGCTTTTTATTAACTTGCATTGCTTGCATAATATGGTACCATGAGGCTGATCTGATGATGGAGCCGGAAGGTGGCCATAGGAACTCTATAATAGAAAAAGCAAACCTACCGAGCTTGGGCTCTTTAGAATCGTCTCAGTGAGCATTTGATGGATATCCAAAGAAAAGTACAGTCGGCTATAAAAGCTTGCCACTAAAATGTCATTTTTGACAGAAACTTATTTTATTATTGACTAATCTCTGAACTAGAGCCCATGGAATTACCGAACTTATGTGACTTCTAGCAAATTCTAAGAACTTTCGGAATCGAGCATATGAGATGTAAAATTTGCTTATATTTCACTATTATATGAAGAACTCCTAGAGATTATTATATGTAGAACTCCTTATTTTCACAGTTTTCACTTAAACACATTCATTCTCCCAGAATTGGATTTGTTTTTGTAGGGGCATTTTGTTTATACTTAAATGAAAGCAGACCCCACTCAGAACTCAGAGACCAGACGCTCAGGAGAGAGAGAGAGATTTCTTATTAGTACTTAAAAGGTGTTATATTTGACATTGAATACACCTAAAAACGCTTCATGCGAATCAGTGGAATATGAACAACATAAAGGCCTTAACACACTTGCGATTTGTGAGCGTTTTTTGTATGATATCGATAACGCAGCGAGTTTTCCGCGGCGCTTATTTGTAGAGGAATCTCGCTCCAAATCGCAAGTGTGATAGGCCCTAAGAGTAGCTTAAGCCTCGTTGACAAGTCCCCCTCGAGCTATCCCTGGCGCCACAGGAACGTCACATATGATAAGACTAGGGTTGCCAGATCAAATGACCTATTATCGGGAGAAACAAAAAGTTTTTCTGGACTTGACTTTGGTCGGGAGAAACAAAAATTTAATCACATTAAAAACATTTCCATTATTGATACCTCATCCGCTGCCGATAGAAATGTCTACATAAATAAATACCAACGAAAAAAACATAAAATGTTATCTATAAGTAATCAACAAAAATACAAAAAGGTCATTTATTGTTTACCTTTCCCATTCAGTTCTAAAAATTTCGTCAACAGACGAGAACGAACCCACGATTTGTATAACCCTATACCCCAGTTACGTTAAGTTTGGACCACACATGTATACGACACCATGACATCATAGGTAATAGCTAGGTGCAAGCTTTACGTAAATGTATATGAAGTAATTCGGGAGATTATTTGCTTTGTCGGGAGTCGGGAAGACATACAAAAATTTGGGGGAATCCCGCCAAATCCCGACCATCTGGCAACCCTAGATAAGACCCTAAGAGTAGACCGTACTGACTGATGAATGATGATACCTCAATGGGTATGGCGGAATCAGTTCAATTCGGACGATGACTATCTTAATGACAATCGATCTAGTTTAATCCAAGGATCAAATGCTTACATGTGGCTAACTTTTATTGAGGCTCCTTATCCGTTCAAAAATGCTGATTGTTTTAGACATTTTCTCTATGATCAAACATGTTGCTTAACATATTATCAATGTTACTAAGGGCAGGGCTAATTGCGATTTATTGGTGTATTTTTAAAACCTACAGTTTGATTTTTCATTGATAATATTTGTTACAAAACTACTCGAAATTGACAAAATTTACGCGGAAAACAGTTTTTTCTTTTTTTCAACTTATTTTCGACTGCACGCAATGAAAGCTATATCACTATTAAGAACTTAGGGAAAGTATTACTCACTAAAAAAATTTGTTGATATTTTGTTATACGGAAAAAATAAATTTTAAAAGGAATAAGGGACCTTTGCGTTAAGAGTTTGATACATCCGCTCCATACTTAGACGTGACGACATAAATATGGAAATCCAGTAATTAATTTGTTATATTAGTAAAGTTATGAAAACGTAAATATTTGTCATGTAATTAATGTTTTATAGAAATATATATAAATTCTATAAAAAACAAATTAGCTTTTGTTTTAAAACACACTAAATTCACGTAACTATGAAGTGTCATAAAGTCCTTTTCAAAGTATTTTTTATGATTTTATATTATTTTTTAATCCTGTATTTCTAATACTTGTAATATTACACATAAATCATCATTCCTATTAAAAACAACTAAAATCTAGTTCTAAGTAAAATAGTATAAAAACTCACCTATATATTTATAATATTTTCCGATAATAGTCCGGTAGTGTCGGAGCGCGGCGCACAACTGCCTGCGCCCGCGCAGGTCCGCGCCGCGGAAGCTCGTCCTTGGCGAGGAAAAGGAGGATTTGTGAAATTTGTAGATTGTTTGCTTTTCAACACGATAGTGGCCCTTATTTCGTTTTGTGAGCGCAAATAGCTAACATTTGGCCTCGGTGTCGCATGATATGATATACCTAAATTTATGAAACATGTAATTTCTCATTGTTATTAACTAGCGACTCGCCCCGGCTTCGCACGGCTGCAATGCTATATTATACATGTAAACCTTCCTTTTGAATCACTTAAAAAAAAAACCGCATCTAAATCCGTTACGTAGTTTCAAAGATCTAAGCATACATAGGAACTAGAAATGGGCGCTCATGAGTAAATACCCGATAAATACCGGGTAAATACCCAATATACTACTACTACTACCCGGTAGATTGGGTATTTAGCCGGTATTTATCGGGTATTATAGGCACAGACAGACAGCAGGAAGCGACTTTGTTTTATACTATACTAGCGACCCGCCCCGGCTTCGCACGGGTGCAATGCCGATAAATTATGCATGTATTATACATATAAACCTTCCCCTTGAATCACTATATCTATTTAAAAAAACCGCATCAAAATCCGTTGCGTAGTTTTAAAGATTTAAGCATACAAAGGGACATAGGGACAGAGAAAGCGATTTGAAGTTTGGTGCAATATACAATTTTTCTTTAAATAATCATCAAAAGTTTTATTGACATATTCCTTCCCATTATCACTTCGAAATACAAACTTTTATCTTTTTATCCAGTTCATTTTCTACTCGACTTTTATATTCCATAAATTTATTAAATACCTTCGCTTTGATTTTCGTAAAATACACAAAGACTTTACGTGAATAGTCATCAATAAAAACTGTGAAATACCTTGAACCTCCAATTGATGTGGTTTGTAGCGGACCACATACATCACTGTGTATGACCTCTAGCACTTCTTTTGCCCGGGAGCCATTACTTGGAAAAGGTTTCCTGGTTTGTTTTCCTTCTAAACATGTAACACATACACAACTTTCAGATTGCGGTGACAATTTCACGCCGGTAGTACAGTTTGGCATTTTATCAACATCATTAAAATTTAAATGTGCCATTTGTTGATGCCACAAGTAGTCATCAGTCTCTGTAGAAGCTGCCATCGCTCGGTTCTCATTATTATAAGCTTTAAGTCTGTAGGTATCATTTATCAGTGTAGCACTTACTACCATTTGCCCATTTTGATTTTTTATCTGACAGCCATTAACATTAAATTCTTCTTTAAAGCCTGCTTTAACTATCTTACTCACAGACAGCAAATTTGTGGATAATTCTGGTATAATTAGAACATTTCTCACCTGGATTGCTTCACTGCCAGTCTTATTGGGTACTTGTATTATAACATCACCACAGCTTTCGACATGTAGCACCTTGTTGTCAGCTATTCTTATGTGCTTAACAGGTGGAGCTGTCTCATTCACCAACCATTCCCGGTGCATCGTCATGTGGGTTGATGCGCCAGAATCCACGTACCAGTTCATTGTATCATTCACCTGCATGGCTGAAAAGGCTGCTATAAAACCATTATTATCTTTCTTATTTCTAACCTCAGACTTATTTTTCCTATGCCAACAATTCTTACTTAAGTGCCCATACGAGTACTTATTACTCTGAAAGCATCGGGGGCCTTTTGATTTTGACTGGGATGAATAACCTGGCTTGACATTTTTGGAGTTTGTGTAAAAAGCGGTAGTGTCTGTTTTCGTTACCTCTTGCAAGAGCTTAGTTTTGATTAAATCGGCACTAATTTTTATACCCGAACTCTCTATGCCCATTATCATTGGCTTGTAAACATCTGGCAAGCCTGCCAACATCAGTGTCCCGAGCCACTCATCATCCACTTGAAATGATATATTTCGCAACTTATGAGCTGATGACATTAATTTATTTACGTAATCTTCCACGCTTGTACTTGTTTCTAATGTAGTATTTATTAAGTCTTTCAATAAACTGACTTTACGGAGTAAACCTGAGTCTTGAAATGCATGTAAGTAATAAATTGTTCCAAACCTCTTTCGCTGTTTTTGCCTCTTGTATGTGAACATATAGCATAGGGTCCACTAAGAGTATATAAGCTTTGATTTCGTTTTAAGATCCTTCTTTGAGTCTGTTGTTTCATTTTCCACACATTCCCACAAGTCCTCATGTTGTAGGTAAGCTTTGACGGCAAAACTCCAGCTTGTCTAGTTGTCACGGCCAGTGAGCTTTTCAATTGTCATCATATGATTGCTTGATCCCATTATTTATACTTTATTATACGGAAGCTGAAAAAAAATCCGGCGACCGAACTAACTTTGAGGTTAAGTTAACAAATTATTTTCGTTACTATTTTAAAACTGCACAAATAGACTTAATTTTACAGGTAGGTGGGGCCCATAACCTGATAAATTAAACAAAAGAAATTAACTTTCTTCAAATATAATTATTAAAACAAAAGAAACCTTACAGAGCACACAATGACATGGCTAGGTTATATTATAGCGCAGAGACAGTCCTTATGGAATGTCATAACGTCAGGTGAGGGCGTGATCATTGTTGCTATTAAATAAGAGCAGGGGCTATTCATACATTTCCATCATATAAGTACATCGCACGGGTGCAATGCTGATAAATTATGCATGTATTATACATATAAACCTTCCTCTTGAATCACTCTATCTATTAAAAAAACCACATCAAAATCCGTTGCGTAGTTTTAAAGATTTAAGCATACAAAGGGACATAGGGACAGAGAAAGCGACTTTGTTTTATACTATGTAGTGATATGTAGTGATTTGGGTTCACAATACAATTTTTATATACATAGATCAAAGCACAAACAAAAATTGAAATTCGTAAACTATAGGTGGAACCAGCTGTTGGAGGAGACCGGGAATACCGGGGATTGGAAAGGTTATCTAGCGTTGGGGTGGTGGAGAGGTTAACACGCTGGACCGGTCATCCAGAAGTACCGGGTTCGATTTCCGGTCTCTGCCGCCAGGTTACGCATTTCAAGTTTCTTTGTGCTTTATGTTTGTAGTAATAATAATAAACATCAGACAACCTCACACAAATCGATCTAGTCCCAAATTAAGCTCAAAAAGGCTTGTGTTATGGGTACTAGACGACGATATACATATACATACTTATATAGATAAATATATACAAATACATAGAACAACCATGACCCAAGCACAAATATTCGAGTTCATCACACAAATATTTGCCCTGGCCGGGATTCGAACCCTGGACCGCCGGCCCAGTAGGCAGGTCTCTACAAACTGAGCCAACCGCGCCGTCCATTAATGGTACGATATACCTAGCTAAAACATAGGTAACTAATTTAGGCCTGTTGTCTACCGTTATTTATAAATTGTATTTGTCTTCTTTCCTTTTGTAAACTTTTATTGGTGTGCAATAGATTATTGTTGTATTGTATTGTTTTTTTAACTAGACGAAATAAGGTTCCGATTTTTGACAATTTAGTTGGCGAAAGTAAAGAGTTGGAATATTAATTAATTTTGAGGAAACGTAACCCTGTGCAACAAAATAAGACTTATTGTTCACAGAGGTAACACATAAGATCATAATTTTTCTGAGATTTTTTTCGACCTTAAATCTATTTATTTTGACTAAATTTCTCCAGGACTTGAGGAGTTTGCGATTTAGTTAATTTAATAAATCCTTATAACAACGTCTATCGAAAAAAAAATACAATACAACAATACCATAGCAAGCTTTATGTGATCTATTTGTTGGTAGAAATGTGAAGTCATAGCGTATATTATTCATTTATCTATGTACGAGTATATATTTGCATATATTATCCTATAGGAATATGTATTTAAATGTTTTAAGTTAGTTGCACCGCCCACAATTTATCTGTTTAGCCCAAAGGTTGACTGGTAGAGACTGCCCTATTTCATTAAGTCCGCCTTTTGTAAGATAAGTTCTTTCTTTTGTGTAATATATGTAGATTAAATAAATAAATAGAAGTATTCTTTACTGCACCCCTCATAAAACACCAGGAGAAATACAACGCAAGAAATTACAATTAGAGGCAAACAACTGGCGAACTTATCGCTACAGAGCGATATACCTAATTGAATAAAATTGTCTGCCATAAATTCTCCATACTCTAATGTTAACCTGATTCTGTCACAAAATAAAGATTTCATTTCATTTCTGATAAAGGTGGGGTAAAAATGTTTTATGTATGATCCCCCATATTTTTAGGGTTCCGTACCTCAAAAGGAAAAAAACTAAACCCTTATAGGATTACTTTGTTGTCCGTCTATCTGTGTATCTGTTGTCAGGAGCGCGTGAAGATATCGAGTTGAGATAGAAACCATATACCCAGGTCTTCAGTACATTTGAAGCTGTAAAAAGCCAAATTTCTAGGTTTACGTAAAAAAACAGACTGTATCTCATGAACCCTGATAGTTGAAATTTTCACAGATGACGTATTTCAGTTGCCGCTATAACAACAAATGCTGAAAACAGAATAAAATTAATATATAAGTGGCGCCCATACAACAAACGTGATCGGTCGGCGCCATACATACCAGGTGCAAACTTAACTTTACCCGGCCAGTTAAGACGGGATAAGTGTTTGTACGGAAACCTCGCTGCGCGAGTCTGACTCGCACTTGGCCGGTTTTTACGTTAGGCAGTGAGTCAGGGACATCCGTGTCGCAAGGGCCGCGCTCAAAGTATTTCATATTTTGAGCACTGGAAGCGTCACAAGGTCGACAACTAATCCGCGGAATGCCTGCGAATGTGGCGAACACGGGACGAACCTTGATAATGAATCCCTAAGTATCTATCTATACATAGAATCTACCTTAACGTTATCTGGAAGAGATTGCTATTTAGCGATAAGATCGCCTCTTGTTTACCTCTATTGATTATTTTGTTGTGTATTTCTCATGTTTTGTTGTATCCCAATAAAGTGGATTTGTATCTTGTATAGAATAAAATAGAATGAAATATACAATACAATACAACACAACAATACTTTAATGCACACCAACAAGAAAAATGTTACAATTGAAACCTTAATTTATAAATGGTAGACAAAAGGCGGTCTTATCGCTAAAGAGAGATCTCTTCCAGACAACCTTTGGTTAGAAGAATGAGCAAAAATAAAGGCTTATTATTTTCGCGGCGACAGAAAAATTAAAGAGCAGCAAACTATTTGCAACTAAAATAATAACTTGTCAGCGATTAAATATTTTGGCAATCATACTAAGGATACTTTAAAATTCAAATAATGGCAGCTACTTTAAGGTAGCAGAAATAATAAACGAGATTACTGAAAATCATAGGCGAGGTACTATAAATAATGACTTGGCGACTAATATTAGCAGAAGATCCGACTCGGCCGGGTTAGGTTAGGTTGTTTTTTTTTTTATCCCTAAAAAGCGTCCTTTTATTTTTTTTATGACCTTGATTTATTTTATATGCAATCTCCATTGAACAATTAGAGTAGGCCATTTTCAACTTTTTATCCACTGTCATGTTTCCGCTTAATTAGTTAATTCAGTCGCCATAACTCGATGCTAGTTTATATTGAAACAAAGCCGAAAATTTATTACTTAGCTGCTACTTTTTACTTTATACTAGTCTCCGCAATTAGTCGCCAACTTATTATTTTTGCTACCCCCTTTAATTTTTTATAAATCCCTAAATCAGATTAATTTGTCGCCGCGTTAAATACATGCCAAAAATAAACAATGAAAGAGTAGGTGGTGAGATAAAAAAATCAGCAACATAAATACTTCAATAAAATATAAGTCATACACATACTTAAATAAATATATATAAAGATATACAAATAATATACATATATAATATAGGCAAAAATACACATTTACACAAGAAAAATAATAAATACAACACAACTGATATCCAACTTAGCTAGGACAATTACCAGGAGCGACAAGAAGTGATCTTTTAATTTAATCTTAAAAACAGATAGTGATTTAGCCTTCTTCAGCTCCAATGGAAGAGAATTCCACAATAGAATGGCTTTAAATGTAAAAGAATTCGAATAAAATTTAGACTTTGCTGCCGGAACAGAGAGTAAATAATTAACTAATATAATTAATCATTATAATGAACTACAAATGGATTAGAATGGAATAGAATAGAATATTCTTTATTGCACACAACAGGCGGTCTCGTCGCTAAAGTCTCTTCCAGACGACCTTCGGGTAACGAATTTTAAATAAAAACGTCAGAAATGAGTAGGCGTTGCAAAAGTAATCATGGACTCTATTGATAAACTACTAAAATAATACACAACAAATATAATATAGGTAGATGAAAATAAATACAACCTTTTTACGTTTTCAACACCCATATCTCCGCCAGTTTTAAAGATTTCGAAAAACTGACTCGACGAAAAAGAACTATATAATTATCAAACAAACCTAATCACATCAAACATAGTTTCACGAAATTCTGTTGCGAAATGCGGCCTGTAGGCGAGAACAGCTGGAACTAATCCAGACAGCAGGGCATGTGAGATTTATTTTTTCTCTCCCTAGGTCATTAACGAGGTCGCTTCACGAGCCGTCATTCCTGACTATTCCTACATCGATCCCTACAAATTCAAAATCAATTTGAAAATCGATAGATCTATCTAAAGGTAAAAAGGATGACGGCACCAATCATGGACATGTTAGATTAGATTAGATTAGATTCGATTATTTATTTCACGATAAAAATTACATTACAAATTTGCTTAGTGTCAAAGTTATACGAATTTATATCATGATCGTCAAAAATAAGGCAAAATTAATAATAAGAGAAAATATTATTTACAATGTCAAAATAAGTTGAATTAAAAGGGGAAGTCAACAGGTGAATAAAATATAAATAAATAAATCTAGTATCTCCCAATAAGGATCGTCATCACAAGCTTAAAATAATATAAAATCAAATATATTAAGAGGATATATCACTCCCCATTGTTATAATAATGAAATCATGAACTTTCTCCTGCAAGTAGAACACAAGGGCACTCTTACATGTCTGAGTCTACCGGCATTTCACAAGAGGAGACCACTGTTGATGAGGAACGCCGAAAGAAACTCAACAGTCAGTAATTTTTTCAAAAAGGATAAGTACTTAACTATTACATTGTTCAATACGAATCGAGGTTCTAGACTGTTTCCTCCAAAACTTACACAAACGAAATTAAATTTTAGCAACTGAATGGAAAGTACTAAATGTTCTGTGTCGGACCATTTCGATTTCTGCGCTAATTACTATTCGCTACAATTTAAACGCTCACCAAAATGGCTTTTATACCCTAAAACTAAATTCCAAGTAAAATGAATTACCTCCATAATTATTAAATTAAACCCACTCTATACAGAGCTCCCTAAACTAAATTATATTGTATTTCAAAATTAATATACATTACACCAGAATAATTTTACGTTGAGTCCGTATATCTTTTTGATTCCCAAAATGGATTTTTTGCTCACTAAATATTGTTTTCATAAAACATCAAAACTATTACCAAAAATTGCAGTCTATTTTGCTTTAGTGAAATCAAATTACCTATCTAACCTTTAGTCAAAATATATTACTGTCAATCTAAAATTATTCTAACACAGCAAAAAAAATAAATGCCTAGCAAAAATTGTACTGCAGATAATTAGAAAATACACATCAATCTTTTTAAAGAACCCAGTAGGTTAGGTTAGGTTTCTTTCATAATTATTCTGAAAAACAAACAGTTTTTGAAAAAAAAATGTGTTTCAGCTAGGTAACCATCTAATCCTGATCACCTTTCAGAGCAGATCCGACTCGGCCGGGTTAGGTTAGGTTAGTTTTTTTTTTATATCCCTAAAAAACGCTCCATAATGTGCGGTAGTCAAATATTATTAGCTATGCATTACTTAAATATGCTTTACTTTTAAATAAATAGATGCACGCCACAAATATAAATTGTAGTATATTTAGTAACATTTTGAGAGCAATATTAGCTGTGCAATCAGTAATTTTGATATAAATTTTGATTATTTTTGCATAGAAAAAGGTTTTTTTGATGTGCGTTTAAATACTACCCGTAATTGAAACCTCAATATTTATTTATTAATTTTAGGGTATAAAAGCCATTTTGGTGAGCATTTAAATAGTAGCGAATATTTATTTAAGTACTATATCATCTATTAAGTGAATGCATAAAGTGATAAACAAGTTACTTGTGTTTGGGGAGACATTATTCTTTATAAATATGTGGTAGTATTTATTATACATAACAGGGATAGCTGGACATCTATAGTTATAGAATACGGGTAATTTTTCTCCGAGTACGGTAAAAAAACGTTTTATACGTACCTACGTTGTAAGTAGTAAGTTAGATAATCGTCATTATGTCAGCCGATAGACGTCCACTGCTGGACAAAGGCCTCCCCCCTCTACACGATGATCGTTCGTGCACCGTCCTCATCCATAATTGCTTCCCGCGATCCCAAACAGGTCATCGGTCCACCTTGTTGGGGGCCTCCCACGCTGCGTTTTCCGATAAGTAAGATAGAGCACACGTTTTTACCAAAAAACACGTTTTTCGGCGATTCCTGCACATCTGAAGCATATATCTCGGTCAATAATATGATCGATGTCGAATTTAGACCCTTTTCAACCGACTTCTAAAAGGAGGCAACTCTCTATTCGATTGTATTATTTTTATTTACCGTGCGCGAGCGAAGTGTCTCTTTATCGCTAAAATTTCTTTCGTATGTCCGGATGTTTAAGTTGCCGGCTGTTCTCGCCTACAGGCCACATTTTTCATGCGATTCTCATGAAATTTTGTGAGTAGGTTCGATGACTATATATATTTTAAGAATAAGAATATATTTTTCTCAAACATGCAATGAAATATTGTCTTTACGTTCCTTATAATAGGCTCGGAAGTATCGCTTTTTGGGCGCAACAACTCGAGAGGACTGTAAGTAAAGGGATTTCATACTGCTTTTCAGGCCTAGGCCTGCAAAAAAACTTTTTTTTGGTTTCAACAACGAGGTCATTCACACAGCTGGCTGGTTTGACAAAAAGCAGGTTTTGTTTTTAAAGGTTGGTTGTTAGACTAAAATGTCCTATTTGTCGTGAAAACGGATTCCCTACCTATATACCTACTTGGCCGGAAATCCTCATTTTCCCGGCCTCTGATGTAATGTATGTATGTATGTAAAAACTTTATTGTACACAAAAACAATTTACAAAACTTAAAAAAAAGACATGTACAAAGGCGAACTTATCCCTATAAGGGATCTCTTCCAGTTAACCTTTGAGCAAATGAGAAAATAATGGGATATCCAAGAAGATAGACAAACGAACAAGTTAGTATGCACAGATACACTACCTAAGGACTAATCTAAATATATAAAAGAAGAAACTGACTGACTGACATATCAACGCACAGCCCAAACCAAAAGCCAAAGTGTTTCAGGTATTTTGAAAATTCAACCCCTAAAAGGGAGAAATTTGGTGACAAAGTCTGAAAATCAACATGGGTATTGTTTTTATGGTTTATCGGGTCGCTGATTACGAAAATCGCAACGATTTTAAAATCCAACGTGGCGGACGTGAATTATCATCTCCCCCGTAGGGGTGAAATGTCTAAATACTAAACCGCTGGTTCTAGAGAGTCCAAATTTGGCACGTAGGTTCCTTATAAGATGTAGGGGTGCACTAAGAAAGGATTTTTCAAAATTCACCCCCTAAAGGGGTGAAATGGGGGTCCAAAGTTTGTATGGGGAAACAAGATTAGTTAGACTATTTTATTTGAAACTTCACAGGAGTATTTCTAACAATAAATGAGTAAACACGTGTTTCAGGTATTTTGAAAATTCAACCCCTAAAAGGGAGAAATGTGGTGACAAAGTCTGAAAATCAACATGGGTATTGTTTTTATGGTTTTTCGGGTCGCTGATTACGAAAACCGCAACGATTTTAAAATCCAACGTGGCGGACGTGAATTATCATCTCCCCCGTAGGGGTGAAATGGGGTTGAAATGTCTAAATACTAAACCGCTGGTTCTGAAAGTCCAAATTTGGCACGTAGGTTCCTTATAAGGTGTAGGGGTGCACTAAGAGAGAATTTTTCAAAATTCACCCCTTAAAGGGGAGAAATGTGGGTACAAAGTTTGTATGGGGAAACAAGATTAGTTAGACTATATTATTCGAAACTTCACAGGAGTATTTCTTACAATAAATGACAAAACACATGTTTCCGGTTTTTTGAGAATTCAACTCCTAAAAGGGAAAAATGTGGTGACAAAGTCTGAAAATCAACATGGGTATTGTTATTATGGTTTATCGGGTCACTGTATCCCGGAAGGAAGAGGGAAGAGGGAAGAGGGAATAGTTGGTTTCTATGGATTATCGGGTCGCTGATTACTAAAAAAAGAATGATTTTAAAATTCAACGTGGCGGACGTGTAATACCATCTCTCATGTTAGGGCGCGATGGGGTAGAAATGTCTAAATAATGTCTAAAAATATGGGTGTCGTTTTTAAACGCACACCCCAAAACCGCTGATTTGTGACTGAATTTGGAACTTAGGTTCCTTATAAGGTCTAGGGGCGCACTAATAAACGATTTTTCTAAAGGGGGTGAAATAGAGAGATCCAAAGTTTGTATGGGAAAACAAGATTAGACTATTTATATTCGAATCTTTACAGGAGTATTTCTAACAATAAATGAGTAAACCTACAAGTACTCTTTATTGCACACCTCATAAAATATACAGGAGAAATACAATGCAAGACATTACAAAATTAGAGGTAAACAACAGGCGGTGTTATCGCTAAAGAGCGATCTCTTCCAGACAACCTTTGGGTAGTGGAGAACTTGAAAAAATAAGATTTTGTTATTAGGCGGTGCAAAAATCGGATAGTAATAATAATAATATATACATGAAAAACAAATAAATACATAAATATAATAAAAAATAAATACATGAATACATACATACATACATTCAGCCAACAGATAATAGGACCATTTGAATAAAATACGAATTATGAAAGGGATAGATAGTGTTCTTTGAGTTGAGCTTTGAAAGAAACAAGAGATTTAGCGCGCCTTAAGCTAACTGGCAAGGAGTTCCATAAACAGACAGCTTTAAAAGTAAACGAATTATTATAAAATTTTGAGACGGAAGAAGGTACGGCAAGGAGCAAATTTTGGGCAGATCGAGCAGAAGTGACATAAGTGAAACGCTCTTTGAGATAGCGGGGAGTTGCAGGATGAAAAAGTATACTATAAATAAGAGCAAGAATATGAGAGTTACGACCTAAACTTAAACCTAATAGATGTTTAAATTTTTATTTGGTGCCATCTCGATTGTCGTCAAGGCCAGTGCGGGCGGCGCGGCGGGACTGGAGGAGTAGTCATCGGGAAACTTCCTGCAGCCGTTATAAATGCATTCAAGCTTTTCAACAATAAAACGGCTAGACGGATATGCATGAGGGATAAGCAGATAATACCCTAACTTTAACAAATAGCCTAATTTTTAACCTGAAAAAACAGCATCGTTCCCGTAGGATAATGTATATTGTATAGGAACGCGGGCGAAGCCGCGGGTTAATGCTAGTGTCTTAATATAATATGAATAATTCCATTCCTCTTAATATAATAATTCCAAAATATAATAAATATAGATATAATTACATATATATCATAATACACATAAATATCATATATATGAAGTAATCACTCCAATCAACTTCGACGAGATCAGGGATCTAAAAGCCATAACTTTTTTAAGTTCTCCTTAAGCGATGCCACGGATTGTGACTGCCTCACGGATACCGGTAACGCGTTCCATAACTTAACTGAGTGGACTGTGAAAGATTTCCGATAAGTGCGCGATTTACTGGGTGGAAATGCAAGAGCGAGATTGACACTCGAACGCAGGCGGTGTGCACTGCCAGACGCCGTATAGGTAAATCTTTCGGAAAGGTAGAGAGGTGACGCAGGGTTGAATAATACATTGTAGAGTAATGACAGGACATGCACATCTCTACGACGAATGTACTATATTTGTCAAACATAGGTAAATACAATGTTGATGTAACAATATGGTAAAGTCTCTCTATGCTTTGCCGATAGGCGTACAAATGTCGTGGGTTTAAGGCGAGTGACTTTCGATTTTTTTCAAAATGGCGGACGTATGGGGGCTGAGAGGTAAAAAAAAATGCCATTTCGAAACGATCTCGCGAGGTCGCTCACAGCCACTAGTTTAGATTTAATTACAAATAGTAGGTGAGTGTGTTTCGCAAGTTGTTCACTAGTGTCTAGTTACCTAGTGTTTAATATCTTTGTCCTTGACCGTGGCACGCAAGGCAAGTTTTGACGCAAGTGGCCATGACAACAGATGCGGTACCCTACCATGAGTTGACGTGGCCGTGCTCGCCAGCGACTGCGTAAACGATTTGTATGGAGAATAGTTCAGCGCCCATAGCGATTACTTTGTAGAACTACAAGTCTAGTTGACCCATTTTTGAAATATATTTGAAAAACTAATAATAATCGTACCTACTAGCTCTAAAAAAATGTATTATATTTTGCGAGTGCCACGAACCTGAATTGTATTAATTGAAAATAGCATGAAGAGACAAAAACGCCGACCGCCATTTTGCCTTTAGCTTATCTGAGGCGTGACGTAGAATACCGAGTAAATGAACAGAAGGGCTACTCAAATGTTCCAAATTCGATCCTCGTACATAGTGACGTCCCGTTCACTCAAATGTACGTCGAAGGGACACATTTTGGTTTTTGAACTGACAATGACCCATTAAGTCACACAGAGGGCCCTAGAAGTTTGTGCAAATCAGAAATCTAATTGTACAGAGACCAGGAATGCGGACACTTTGTAGTAACAGTACATTACTGCAAACGCCGGGAAAGGACCTGCCGGGTGAGTAGGTACAGACGGCCGACCGTAGGGAGACCGGATAATGATACGAAGCCGGCAAGCCCTTTTCACGGCTAAGGCATGTACCTATACTTAGTGCATTTTTCAAACATTAGCAATGACATAAAAAAATCACCACTAAAAGAATAGAATTCAGCTGTTTAAACTGTTCATGAACAGACGCCATGTTTAAAAAAAATTACTTCCCAGCCTAAGCCTACAATTTTGTATGAATGCTTTTCACAAACATATGCAATGAAAAAAAAAAAAAAACTAGGCCTTCAATTTTGTATGAAATTCCTTTACAGTTCTCTCGAGTTGTTCCGCCCGAAACGTGACACTTCGAAGCCTGTTATAACGCACGTTATGACCACATTTCATTGAATATTTGTGAAGATATAATATTGATGGCGTTTTAAATAAAATACAAACGTATTTGAGCATTGTTTAATGACTTAATTAGCAATACTTTTTTAACAACAACTGTAACCTTCCTATTTACTCTCTGTTTTACACATGTTACATTGAGTTACTGACACAAATTACTGAAGCAACATTTATTTTCGTACAATAACCACTAAGTCACTACCAAAATATTATATTAATAGTTGATTGACAGTTTAAAATGTTACGCTACGTAATTACGTAGTTTCTGAAAATAACAATAGGTACATATTAATTATGTAAAGTTAGTCGGGTCAATTGAGTTTTCGGAGATGTTTCGATGACATCCATACCCGCGCACGAATGGTTTGACGTCACAGACCACCCCCACTAGACGGAGCATGTAAGGCGACCCGCGCGCACCAACGATATGGTACGGCAGAACATTAAAGTATCAACACGGCGGCCACCGTTTAGTTGCGTCAATGTTTATGAGGTCTCTCTACACCACTTAACACTACAATTTACCATGTCATTTATTTAATTTCTTTTTTCGTTGACGTACGCATGGATCATAAACAAGGACGCAACTAAACGGTGGCCGCCGTGTTGGTACTTTAATGTTCTGCCGTACCATATCGTTGGTGCGCGCGGGTCGCCTTACATGCTCCGTCTAGTGGGGGTGGTCTGTGTTTGACGTCTACTGTCAGCTTAGTGTTCAGTCATTCTTCTTCTTATTCTTGCCCTTCCTTGCGCACGTCTGCCATCAATTTGCCCTAATCTTCTCTAGACAATGCTTTGAGGACCGCATAATATGTCCGAAGTTCAGGGCTCATTTCCGGCATATCGCGGAGTCGCGTCGAGATGTTGAGTTCTTTTAATATCGACTCGTTCTCGCATCGCAGTCCAAGGTATACGTAGCAACCTGCGCCAACACCAGATCTCGAAAGCATCGATCTTACTGCTATCGCGGCGTCTCAAACTCCAAGTTGTGCCGTACATAAAAATGGAAAACATCAGAGCTCGAACAAAACACACCTTAGTTGTATTGTACGGCGAATTCCACGGTTTTCCCATATCCTGTCGAAGTTAGCCATTGCATTTTTAGCCATACCGGCCCTACGGCGAATTTCGTCAGTGCAACCGCCGTCGCAAGTTATCAGGGACCCAAGATACACAAATTCGCTGACCTTTTCATACCCCACGAGTGCGCTTGTAGCTGGAAGTAACTGTGCTTTGTCCACCACCATTATTTTAGTTTTTGAATGATGTTAAATCATTAGTGCACGGAAAACCCCGGGCATGATTGATATGATAGAAGTGCAACACTAACGCCAAATGGTTTCAAAAGTAATTCACCTCGCCTTGATCCACAGCAAAAAAGAAGTGCTGCAAAATCAACAGGTATTGAAAAACACGAATGACAAAGTTGAAATGTGTACGATGTCGATGTCTGTCACAGCCGTCGTTGGCGTTCATAAGGTTAAGCAAAAGGGGATAAAGCTTTCGCCACATCACAAGAGATTTCAAGAATGTGACTCATTGAAGGGCTGGGTTGACATTAAAGGCCATGAGTTCGGTCTTAGCGGTGAGCGGTACGTGTCTCGCTCACTCGTATGGCCACCGCACTCAAATTTCTCTCAACCGCTCGCCAGTCATGGCATGTCCGTAAAGCGTAATGCAAATTCACTGAACACAACTTCGCGAGTAGTGCAGGCTAGCGTAATATGAACTATGAGTTAGCCTCGCCTTCTGCTCGGCCGTTAAGACGCGGCGGCGGAGGCCTCGTTCCACACGAAGGGCGCGAGGCGGCGCTCCGGCGGCAGCAGCGAGTTCAGCTCTTCCACGTCCGACAGCGTCTGTGGCCGACAGATAATAAATAAATAAATATTAAGGGACAATCATACACAAATCGACCTAGTCCCAAACTAAGCAAAGCTTGTACTATGGGTACTAGACGACGATATACATAATATATAAATACATATATAGATAACATCCATTACCCAAGAACAAATATTTTGCACAAATATTTGCCCCGGCCGGGATTCGAACCCGGGACCGCCGACTCAGTAGGCAGGTGTCTACCAACCGAGCCAAACGCGTCGTCAAAATAATAGTACATTACTGCAGGCGCCGGTAAAGAACGGCCTGCCGGCTGAGTAGGTACAGACGGATAGTGATACGAAGCCGGCAAGCCCTTTTCACGGCTAAGGCATGTGTAGTGCTTTTTTTTAAATATACACGATGATTTTTAATCGGTGATCAGGTACCAACTTTTCTAACTCAGTAATTAATTGATGGCGGTGACGTTGAAGTCGTTATTGCATAAAAACAACCTTTTATTTTTCTATGATAATTAGGGAACGGGAACCTATTACTGAGACTTCGCTGTCCGTCCTTTTTTTTTTTTTTTTTTTTTATTTTTTTTTATTTTTTTTTATTTTTTTTTTTTTTTTTTATTTATTTATTTTTTTTTTTTTTTTATAACGGCACAACATAGTGGCTCCACTTCGCCTGATGGTAAGCAAAAAGGGGAGCCCAAGTCGCAATGGCAACTGACGAGAAACCAAGGGTGCCAAGTCAGTTGACACTGCCATGCTGGCCCGAGAGATGCTTCTTCACGCTTCGTTTGAAGGGTCCCAAGTTATAAGAAGGAGGAAACACATGAGCCGGCAAGGAGTTCCATACTTTAATAGTTCGGCAGATGAAGGAATTGCCAAACTTCTTGGTACGGGTGGGAATATTCTCCACGGTCCGTCTGTCACCAGGCTGTATCTCAAGAACGGTGATAGCTAGACACTTGAAATTTTCACAGATGATGTATTTCTATTGCCGCTATAACAACAAATACTAAAAATGAAATAAAATAAATATTTAAGGGGGGCTCCCATACAACAAACTTGTTATACCTATATATACATATATATAGGTACGGAACCCTTCGTGCGCGAGTCGGACTCGCACTTGCTCATTTTTTTTTATTTTGAAACCAATTTTGTCTTAAATTCCTTATGGTTTTTTATGATTTAAGATATTTATTCCTCATAAGATTTTACAAAATCACTTACTGAGAAAAATACATTATTGACTTAAATCTAGGTAAGAGGGATCCGTATCCGTATCGCGGTATTGAATGATCCGTCGCCGAACGCAGACACGGCTACAATACGATTAAAATTAGTTAACGCTTCGGTTTGTATATCTATCTTGCTCGATTATGCGATTTTAATAAGAGCGTGCGAGAGAGGGGTAAAAGCCGAATCGTTAACTGATTTTAATCGTACTGTACGTATCTTTGACGTGTCCGTGTAGTACGGGATCTTAGGACCGCCAGTGTTAAGAACACGGAGCTACGGTTCCGCGTGTAACACGTATATCAGAAGCCCTAGTTCAAATCGGTTGAGACTCTCGTATGATTGGAATCAAACATCACAGGTAAGTTCGTTTGATTATTAATAAGAACAGTATTAGATCTAACCTAACCTAACTGAATATGCCTCGGAAGAAAGATACTATTCTAAGTTGGATTGAATTATGTCCCGACTTAAAGTATGAGTCGACAAGACATTTAATACACTGTAGAAAATGTGAAGTTGATATAGGTTGTAGAAAGAGTACAGTGAAAAGACACGTCGAAGGACCTGTACACAAAGGATTGCATCGCAAACCAGATAAAGGTTTTTACTTCGACCTGATCGAGTTCCTCATAACGTGTAATATCCCATGGATGCAAATCGACAATCCAGCATTCACATCTTTCTTTCAAAAATACTTCTGCTGTACTTGTGCAGGTCAGCCTCTTCGAACTCTACCTAGTGAATCAACGATAAGAAAAGTGTACTTGGACAAGCTTTATCAAGCCAAAACATCTGCTATACATAGTGAAGTAGGTAGCAAATAAAAAAAATTGGATATCGCTTGATGAAACGACATACTTTTTAGGCAGATATGTGGTCCATTTCTTAGTGAAGCCCTTGTATGCTACTGTTTCCCAAAAAACTTATTTAGTGGCATGTAAACTGTTAGCAGTGGGTGCCCGACGTTTCATATAACTGCACTTAATCTATTTTGGTTTGATATACCATTGCTTTGTATAATGTAACGAATGGTATAATATTGTTTTAGATAATTTTCAAATGATCTAATGTAACAATTGATATAATGGTTTATAGGTATAATTACTTTTGGTATAATGTACATTTACTATATTTATAACTTGGTATAAAACGCATTTATCATAATGACTTACTTGATATAATTCGTCAACGCTATAAACTACAGAAGATATAAGTTGATTTTACTATAACCAGAAAAGGTGGTTCCAACTAGATATATTAGGCTGTCACCCCCTATATCACCTTAAGGCAGGTCCGACTTGGCTTAGGTTAGGTACGACGACGAGCGAAGCGAGGAGGAGTGTTAGGTTGAACTGCGACCCTAACGAGCGAGCGAAGCGAGCGAGCCGCGCAGGTCCGACTTGGCTTACGATTCCTAACATTACCTATTTCACCTTAAGGCAGTATTTATATGAAAACGCTATTATTCTAAATAGTATGTATGTTAAACAAATTTATGTGATAAATATGTTATACGAAAGTATAATTATTCATATTGTCAATTATGTCATTCAGCCTATTATATCAATCGATAATTAGAGAAAAGCAAAATATAGGAAAAAACCATTATATGAAACGTTACATTATATGAAACAAATTTATATCAATCGATTGTATATCAAGTGTATGTTAGATTATCTGACATTATATGAAACATTACGGACCCTGTTTCATTTTCGGTAAAACACTTTTTAAAATTCGCCCCGCATTCAACATATATACGCAACGCTATCAGTACATAATAGAAGAACATTATCGAGTTGATTTTCATATGATTCACCCCACATTTTTCTAAGCAGTCTATAATAAACTTAGCAATAGTCTCCCCATTCACTACTGCTAACGGGTCCGGGTACGGGTAGCTCATGCTCTGCATCGGGTGGCAGAGCATATAAGAAGTCACTATCCGGATGTAGACACCCACATCGCTAACTTGAAAAAAATATTTGAAAAGTCGCCTAGTAGAGTGCAACTGTTAAAGGAAATTTTGCCAGCCTTTACCTTCTAAGCCAGTAATTACAAGGTGGGGGACCTGGCTCGCTGCAGTGTCTTACTATGTAAAGTACTTTAATGAAATAAATACGGTCTTGTCACGATTAACAACTTCAGATGCAGTTTCGATTAAAAAGGCTAAACAAGTGTTTAAAAAACCCAACATTAAAAAAGATTAAGATTTTATTCATGAAAATTTTAAAATAGTCGAGGTGGTTTTAACTCGTTACAGGAACGTAATATGTCAATGGTCGATGCCTTAATAGATTTTGATCAAGTTAGGATGGTCATAAATTTGTCTACTATGTAGTTTACCCGAAGTTTACCCAAACTTGAAGCGGTGTCATGTCTCGAAATCCGGATTTAGAAACTATAAGCACGCAGAAATTATTTCAAAACATTTCGTTTTATAAATTTGCCCCGCTGACGTCAGTAGAGGTTGAAAGGTCATTCTCTACATATAAATGGATATTAGACGTCAAAAGAAATAGATTGACAGTAAAATATATTGAAAAAATGATGGTATGGAGAAATAAAAGATTTTAAATAAATAACTATTAATTTAATAATGTTCATTTAATATAGTGATGTTGATGTTGTGTTTTATTTTATGATTGTATTATTGTTAGTTTTAACTGTTAATCGAAAGTAATTTTAAATTAATGACGTATTTATATTTTACATAGAAAACTATCGTGAGTCTCAGACATATTAAAATACTTAAACGGGTTTACTCCCGTCGTAGAAGTCGAATAACGCTCGACATGTTTCGAATCGGTACGCGATTCATCATCAGGAGAGACGATCAGTCGCGGCGGCGGCCAACCGAACACGACTGTTCGGACACCGATTCGAAACATGTCGAGCGTTATTCGACTTCTACGACGTGAGTAAACCCGTTTAAGTATTTTAACCCTATGACCGCCAAAGACGGCAAATCACGTCATCGGAAATTCGTGCCACTGACGCCAACGACGCCTATTGACGTTTCAATGGTCAAAAACATGCTAATTCAAACCACTATCTGTGATTTTCAATCTCTGTTGATTTTGGAGCACTTTTTTTTTGGTTTGGCGTCAGTGGCACGGTGAAGTGCTTTGCCGCTTGGCGCTCAAAGGGTTAAGACGTATTTATAATGATTATTTTTTACTTCTGCAGTTTCTAGACACCTGCCTGCTGAGCCGGCGGTCCTGGGTTCCCGGGAATCCTGGCCAATAATTGTCCCTGGGCCATGGATGTTATCTATACATGTATTTGTACATGTATTTTGACGACGCGTTTGGCTCGGTTAAACCGAGCCGCCGGCTCAGTAAGGTGTCTACAAACCGAGTCGGTTTGTAGACACCTTACTGAGCCGGCGGTCCCGGGTTCGAATCCCAGCCAGGGCAAATATTTGTGTGATGAACTCGAATATTTGTGCTTGGGTCATGGTTGTTCTATGTATTTAAGTATATATTTATCTATATAAGTACGTATATCGTCGTCTAGTACCCATAACACAAGCCTCTTGAGCTTAATTTGAGACTAGATCGATTTGTGTGAGGTTGTCCGATATTTATTTATTTATTTATTCATAGCGGCTGAGCTGGTGGCTGGCTCACGTGGCGGCTGTGGCGGTGTTACCTGCTGCAGCAGGGAGTGGCAGCGGCTGAGCTGGTGGCTGGCTCACGTGGCGGCTGTGGCGGTGTTACCTGCTGCAGCAGGGAGTGGCAGCGGCTGAGCTGGTGGCTGGCTCACGTGGCGGCTGTGGCGGTGTTACCTGCTGCAGCAGGGAGTGGCAGCGGCTGAGCTGGTGGCTGGCTCACGTGGCGGCTGTGGCGGTGTTACCTGCTGCAGCAGGGAGTGGCAGCGGCTGAGCTGGTGGCTGGCTCACGTGGCGGCTGTGGCGGTGTTACCTGCTGCAGCAGGGAGTGGCAGCGGCTGAGCTGGTGGCTGGCTCACGTGGCGGCTGTGGCGGTGTTACCTGCTGCAGCAGGGAGTGGCAGCGGCTGAGCTGGTGGCTGGCTCACGTGGCGGCTGTGGCGGTGTTACCTGCTGCAGCAGGGAGTGGCAGCGGCTGAGCTGGTGGCTGGCTCACGTGGCGGCTGTGGCGGTGTTACCTGCTGCAGCAGGGAGTGGCAGCGGCTGAGCTGGTGGCTGGCTCACGTGGCGGCTGTGGCGGTGTTACCTGCTGCAGCAGGGAGTGGCAGCGGCTGAGCTGGTGGCTGGCTCACGTGGCGGCTGTGGCGGTGTTACCTGCTGCAGCAGGGAGTGGCAGCGGCTGAGCTGGTGGCTGGCTCACGTGGCGGCTGTGGCGGTGTTACCTGCTGCAGCAGGGAGTGGCAGCGGCTGAGCTGGTGGCTGGCTCACGTGGCGGCTGTGGCGGTGTTACCTGCTGCAGCAGGGAGTGGCAGCGGCTGAGCTGGTGGCTGGCTCACGTGGCGGCTGTGGCGGTGTTACCTGCTGCAGCAGGGAGTGGCAGCGGCTGAGCTGGTGGCTGGCTCACGTGGCGGCTGTGGCGGTGTTACCTGCTGCAGCAGGGAGTGGCAGCGGCTGAGCTGGTGGCTGGCTCACGTGGCGGCTGTGGCGGTGTTACCTGCTGCAGCAGGGAGTGGCAGCGGCTGAGCTGGTGGCTGGCTCACGTGGCGGCTGTGGCGGTGTTACCTGCTGCAGCAGGGAGTGGCAGCGGCTGAGCTGGTGGCTGGCTCACGTGGCGGCTGTGGCGGTGTTACCTGCTGCAGCAGGGAGTGGCAGCGGCTGAGCTGGTGGCTGGCTCACGTGGCGGCTGTGGCGGTGTTACCTGCTGCAGCAGGGAGTGGCAGCGGCTGAGCTGGTGGCTGGCTCACGTGGCGGCTGTGGCGGTGTTACCTGCTGCAGCAGGGAGTGGCAGCGGCTGAGCTGGTGGCTGGCTCACGTGGCGGCTGTGGCGGTGTTACCTGCTGCAGCAGGGAGTGGCAGCGGCTGAGCTGGTGGCTGGCTCACGTGGCGGCTGTGGCGGTGTTACCTGCTGCAGCAGGGAGTGGCAGCGGCTGAGCTGGTGGCTGGCTCACGTGGCGGCTGTGGCGGTGTTACCTGCTGCAGCAGGGAGTGGCAGCGGCTGAGCTGGTGGCTGGCTCACGTGGCGGCTGTGGCGGTGTTACCTGCTGCAGCAGGGAGTGGCAGCGGCTGAGCTGGTGGCTGGCTCACGTGGCGGCTGTGGCGGTGTTACCTGCTGCAGCAGGGAGTGGCAGCGGCTGAGCTGGTGGCTGGCTCACGTGGCGGCTGTGGCGGTGTTACCTGCTGCAGCAGGGAGTGGCAGCGGCTGAGCTGGTGGCTGGCTCACGTGGCGGCTGTGGCGGTGTTACCTGCTGCAGCAGGGAGTGGCAGCGGCTGAGCTGGTGGCTGGCTCACGTGGCGGCTGTGGCGGTGTTACCTGCTGCAGCAGGGAGTGGCAGCGGCTGAGCTGGTGGCTGGCTCACGTGGCGGCTGTGGCGGTGTTACCTGCTGCAGCAGGGAGTGGCAGCGGCTGAGCTGGTGGCTGGCTCACGTGGCGGCTGTGGCGGTGTTACCTGCTGCAGCAGGGAGTGGCAGCGGCTGAGCTGGTGGCTGGCTCACGTGGCGGCTGTGGCGGTGTTACCTGCTGCAGCAGGGAGTGGCAGCGGCTGAGCTGGTGGCTGGCTCACGTGGCGGCTGTGGCGGTGTTACCTGCTGCAGCAGGGAGTGGCAGCGGCTGAGCTGGTGGCTGGCTCACGTGGCGGCTGTGGCGGTGTTACCTGCTGCAGCAGGGAGTGGCAGCGGCTGAGCTGGTGGCTGGCTCACGTGGCGGCTGTGGCGGTGTTACCTGCTGCAGCAGGGAGTGGCAGCGGCTGAGCTGGTGGCTGGCTCACGTGGCGGCTGTGGCGGTGTTACCTGCTGCAGCAGGGAGTGGCAGCGGCTGAGCTGGTGGCTGGCTCACGTGGCGGCTGTGGCGGTGTTACCTGCTGCAGCAGGGAGTGGCAGCGGCTGAGCTGGTGGCTGGCTCACGTGGCGGCTGTGGCGGTGTTACCTGCTGCAGCAGGGAGTGGCAGCGGCTGAGCTGGTGGCTGGCTCACGTGGCGGCTGTGGCGGTGTTACCTGCTGCAGCAGGGAGTGGCAGCGGCTGAGCTGGTGGCTGGCTCACGTGGCGGCTGTGGCGGTGTTACCTGCTGCAGCAGGGAGTGGCAGCGGCTGAGCTGGTGGCTGGCTCACGTGGCGGCTGTGGCGGTGTTACCTGCTGCAGCAGGGAGTGGCAGCGGCTGAGCTGGTGGCTGGCTCACGTGGCGGCTGTGGCGGTGTTACCTGCTGCAGCAGGGAGTGGCAGCGGCTGAGCTGGTGGCTGGCTCACGTGGCGGCTGTGGCGGTGTTACCTGCTGCAGCAGGGAGTGGCAGCGGCTGAGCTGGTGGCTGGCTCACGTGGCGGCTGTGGCGGTGTTACCTGCTGCAGCAGGGAGTGGCAGCGGCTGAGCTGGTGGCTGGCTCACGTGGCGGCTGTGGCGGTGTTACCTGCTGCAGCAGGGAGTGGCAGCGGCTGAGCTGGTGGCTGGCTCACGTGGCGGCTGTGGCGGTGTTACCTGCTGCAGCAGGGAGTGGCAGCGGCTGAGCTGGTGGCTGGCTCACGTGGCGGCTGTGGCGGTGTTACCTGCTGCAGCAGGGAGTGGCAGCGGCTGAGCTGGTGGCTGGCTCACGTGGCGGCTGTGGCGGTGTTACCTGCTGCAGCAGGGAGTGGCAGCGGCTGAGCTGGTGGCTGGCTCACGTGGCGGCTGTGGCGGTGTTACCTGCTGCAGCAGGGAGTGGCAGCGGCTGAGCTGGTGGCTGGCTCACGTGGCGGCTGTGGCGGTGTTACCTGCTGCAGCAGGGAGTGGCAGCGGCTGAGCTGGTGGCTGGCTCACGTGGCGGCTGTGGCGGTGTTACCTGCTGCAGCAGGGAGTGGCAGCGGCTGAGCTGGTGGCTGGCTCACGTGGCGGCTGTGGCGGTGTTACCTGCTGCAGCAGGGAGTGGCAGCGGCTGAGCTGGTGGCTGGCCTCGTGCACGCGCGCGAGGCGCTCGGCGTGGCGCGCGTTGTTCCGCTGCTTGTCCACCATCGACGAGTACAGCCGGGACACCTCCGAGTCCGCCTGGGGACAGGGAACAGTGTAACATAAATATCGCACATTCTCGCATTTTCACTTGTGTTGTTTCTTGACCGCAAATTTAATTATTCGTAGTTCTTCATGTAGCGAACTGTCATGAAGCGTTTTATATTGTTCGCGTTTATTTTTTTCGCTTATTTGATCAGTAGATAATTTTATCAGTCGCAGAAAAAAGAAAGAAGTAAGTAAGTAAACAAATAAATAAATAAATATGGAATCATATTCAGTGCCCTTTGAGAGTATGAGGGAGTGTAACAGTGTATTGTACAAGTGTCATAGACGATAGATATGTGATGTGAACCTTCTTGAGCTTGTTGTTTAGCGGCGAGGTGCGCCTGTAGACGCGGCACAGCCCGCCCAGGGACGTGCGGCGTGTACACCTACCTCCTTGAGCTTGTTGCTCAGCTGCAGCTGCTCGTGCGCGAGCGGCGTGGCGGTGGCGGCGAGGTGCGCCTGTAGACGCGCGCACAGCCGCGCCCAGGGACGTGCGTCCAGTCCTGCCGGATTCCAAACGGTTCTTATTATTTTTTTTACACAAATATATCTTAGTGTTATAATAGCTTTTAACCACGTATTAAACACTAGTTTTCACTTTGACTGTGGAAAATAAAAAATATCTATTTTATATTTGGAGACACTATACACCTCCAAAACTTGTCGGCGGGGACCTTTTACATCTCCAAACCTATATTTTTTATCTGATGACAACTTCGTTAAACTTATTTACAAGCTTATTATTTTGTATTTTTATTCTATCGAATTTTAATATTGACGTCTAGAGACTCTTTACGGTGGGTACTTTGGGCGGTGGTAGCCTAGTGGTTAGGGCATGCGACTTTCAATCCGGAGGTCGCGGGTTCGAACCCGGCCCGTACCAATGAGTTTTTCGGAACTTATGTACGGAATGTCATTTGATATTTACCACTCGCTTTTCGGTGAAGGAAAACATCGTGAGGAAACCACCTAAGCCTAAGCCCAATAAGGCCTAGTTTCCCCTCTGGGTTGGAAGGTCAGATGGCAGTCGCTTGCGTAAAAACTAGTGCCTACGCCACATCTTGGGATTTAGGGATCCGACCCCGCTTGAGAATTCAGTCTCAAAAAATGGGACAAAGGCTAGGAGGATGGTCTAGAGACTCTTTACATCTCTCATAGTATAGGTAAGAGTATTGTAGTAATGGACCCGGATACAATTCACATCTCCCGGTAAAGTGTGCCCAGTGATTTGTCTGTTGCATTAATTTACTATTATATTGTTGTAACTTTATGTTTATTATTGTTATACAATAACATAGAATCAGACATGTAAAATTGCCCTTGAGACCTACTTGCAGAATAAAGATTTGAATTTTGAATTAAAAATAAATGTATTACTCGTATGTCAGCATGCCCAAAAACTTACAGATATTTCGTGTCATATTGGGCTTATTTTAGTCCCTTGCTAAACGATTTAATTTAGAGGAGCGAACGAAGTGAGTGAGCACAAATATATCTGCTTGTCATAATGGCTTTTAACCACGTAAATACTCTGTTTTTCACTTTGACTTTGAGAAAATAAAAAGTACTTACCGATTTTTCATTCTGTATTGGCTAATTTTAGTCCCTTGTCAAACGACCTACTAGTACTTGATGCAGTTTAAGAAATAATTTTAGAAAGAATATCCAGGGCATTGTAGGGCAGGAACATTGGGTCCTGTAACACGGGCAATCCTAGCTCAGGACCCTAAAACACACACGACACCATTTTTTTTTCACAACAAAGTGAACATACCTTCAAGCACTTCCGGGTCCCTGGCGCCGGGGAGGCCTAGTGTGCCACGCATGATCGGCAGGAACGTCGGAATCTCCTGAATGATACATTCAAATAGATTGTTACTCTTTCATTTATTTTCAACCATATTATCCCTTCGACCGCCAAAGACCGGGAATTCGTGCCACTGACGCCAACGACGCCTATTGACGTCAAAAATTTCAATGGTCAAAAACATGCCAATTCAAACCACTATCTGTGTTTTTCAATCTCCGTTGATTTTGGAACACTTTTTATTTTTTTGGTTTGGCGTCAGTGGCGCGGTGAATTGCTTTGCCGCTTGGCGCTCAATTACGGAATCTTTTAATTTAAGATGGTTTGTCAACAATGTCAATGTCATTCGTTGTGGTTTTTTTAAAAGACAAATATTTAAAAATATCCACACAAAATGCCAAAAACCATTCACAGTCGTGGACGTAAGATTATAAATATGGTGCACACGTGTTTACTACTCGAAAAACAGTCAGGAAAAGGGTGCATTCCATTAAATGATATTATAAGGTTAACATAATGGAACTGACAGGATTTAAACTAATGTCATTATAGTGGGTTGCGATTGTTTGCAAAATTGTTGCCATATAAATCTTATAAATAGCGCCCTCTTGACAATCCTCATATATTTCTGGTCAGGCTTTACAATTCATACTCAGCAGTGTATTTAATTCGCATGTTGTAAACTATGCAAAGACAGTCTCGCAAAGCCGACAGCTCACAGACAATCTCCCACGCGCGCTTGGTTTTCCGCGCCTGCAGCGACATCTGTCGCCTAAGTGTGTATACCTGGGTCAATAAATTTTTCTCTGTTGCTCGATGCCATGGTGATGTCCCCTGGGTGACTCTTTAAAACTACGATTTTCGGCGGTAATATTGAACAAAAACTTTGTAATTGCCGCAGTTATAAGTCCATTCTTATCTAGACTATCTCTTGAAAATACCCATATTATAAACAAGCTTTTGCCCGCGACTACGTCCGCGTGGAACTTGGAAGTATGGAAGCAACCTCGTACAACACGATAGATATCCACCACCTATCACCTTAATTAATAAAAGGGGGCGCCTAAGCAAATGTAAGAGCAATTGTGCTTTTGGTTGAATCATTATATTTTCTACAGGGTCATCAATGTCATCATGAATTACTTACTCACTTTTCAATCTTTTTAGGGATAATTTCCAGGATGAAAACTATCCTATGTCCTTCCTCGGATCTTAAATTATGTCCATGCCAAATTTCATCAAAATCGATTCAGCGGTTCAAGCGTGAAGAGGTAACAGACAGACAGACAGACAGACAGACACACTTTCGCATTTATAATATTAGTATGGATTATCAACACTTTTCTAACAAGTTTAATCACCATTGTCCCCTGGGTGACGGAACAGAATAACGAACAAGAAAACGTTGATCCACCTACGATACAGTTCATAGTAACAATATACCTACCTGTAGCCTCCGTATGTCTTCATCGAGCGTGGCGGTCGATTGTTCTTTAACCACGACGATGTCCCTCGCGCGCTTGGTTTTCCGCGCCTGCAGCGACATCTGTCGCCGCTGCAGGAGGGACTTCTTCGAGTCTTGTCGCTGGTTCTTGGTCGATGTTTTGGGGGAATCTGATATAAATATATAAAATAAAATAGGCGCAAACAATTTGAAGTTTTTTAGTGACGACGACGGTTTTTTATTGATCAAATTTAATTAAAATTGATGAATTATTTCAGGAATTAAACCCATATATGTAAAAGAAACTATTCAGCAATAAGAGTTAATATAATAGGATGATGTATATTTATTTACACTTGCATACTATAATCTGTCAATTATAATTTCACAGACAAAATTACAACAACACACTTTTCAAACCTGTACTACAATTCTATATTCTATGGTACCCGCTACTGAACTTAAATATTTCATAAGACAACTCTCTACTGAACTGTAATGATTTTCAAAAAAAGAAGAAGGTCAGAAGATTTGAAGATCATGCTACTGTTCCCTGATTGGTTGAAATTACTGCATGTTTTTTTTTAGTTTAATTTGAATGTAAAAGGTCACATCAAAAATCGAAATTCATAGTAGGGAATGATGATTCTTCTTCTTCTTTCTTTCCTATTACCCTCTGCTGGGGTGTAGGGCTCGAATCATATTCCTCCATTTGCAGCGGTCTTGGGCAGTCTGAATGATGATTAAAGTAAAAAATATCTCGTCTGCATTTTGCTCCTATAAAAACTATTGCATGCAATAGTAACAAAATTAGGTCTTAAAAACTTGTACTTTACTTAGGCCACTTGGCAAGCCTGAACTTCAAAGAACTTTCAAGGTTCGACAATTGCATAAAATATTAGTTTTAGTTAAGTAAATACTGACCTCCAATAGGGCGGTCAACAGTGTACGAGATGTAGGGCAACTCGGAGTCGCTGCAGATGCTGGCCCCAGGAGAGTTGTTACCACTAGCAGGCGGCTCTCGCCGGGGTTCTGTCAACATTATAATTTGATAACACAGAATAATTGACTACAGAAGGCCATTTTCTTTTCATTCTCGCAAAAGTTTATTGAGAACAGTATTACGTACAAATTGTCATGTACGTGTTTCAAATTTTCTAAAAGCTTGATTGGGTGTGTCGACATGACCAACCAGTGTGGTCTTGGGAAATGCCGGTAGGTTCATAATCTGACTGTGAATCTATAGTATAGATATCATATTCATGTCACCTGGCGCGCTGGGCGCAGCGATGGTGTGGCCGCGACGAACGGGCGGCGCGCGGGTCGCCTTTGGTGGCGCCGCTGAAGACTGTTCTGAACCCATCCTGAATAAAAAATGGTTCTTGCTTTTTTAGGGTTCCGTACCCAAAGGGTAAAAACGGGACCCTATTACTGAGACTTCGCTGTCCGTCCGTCCGTCCGTCCGTCTGTCACCAGGCTGTATCTCAAGAACGGTGATAGCTAGACAGTTGAAATTTTCACAGATGATGTATTTCTATTGCCGCTATAACAACAAATACTAAAAATAAAATTAAATAAATATTTAAGGGGGGCTCCCATACAACAAAAGGGTTGGTTGCGTTAACTTTGCACCTCATTTGTATGGGGCGCTATACATACCAGGTGCAAACTTAACTTAACCACTTAAGGATGAAAAGTGTTTGTACGGAACCCTCGGTGCGCGAGTCCGACTCGCACTTGCCCAATTTTTTTTATAACACTACAAGGTGTCCACAACTTCATTCATGTAAAGCCTTTACCATATTTGGGAAAAGGTATCCTATATAACCATCTCGGCATCAGGGGTACAGTGTGTCATATATTATTAAAAAATAATCATCTTAAATGTTTTCCTGTTTACCTGTTCCTGTTTTTCAATAGCAGCTACGAGTTTTTGCGCAGTCGAGAGCTCCTTCTTACTGATTAATATTAAGAATAGTTGTAGATCATTATTTTCGAATTAATATAGCGAGCCAGAAAACAATTTCAATAATTTTCTTTTCTGATTAGATTTAGATTAGTTAGAATTTATTTGACAACATCAACATCGATAATACATTTTTAAGTCCAAATCACACCCAAATACTAATACGAAAATAATGAAATACGAATATACTAACAAATGGCTTAAATTGCAACACAAAATCAGTACTTTACTCTCATTAAATTAAATAATATATAAACGATTAACTTTAGTAAATTGACTTACTGATGCTTGTTTTATTTAGATTTTTCCGTTTTGTTTATTGATTGTTCGTTTCTCAGTCCAATTTGGGCTTATTAAAAATTACGTGAACAAATGTCACTTTTGCGTCTGGTCAATCCATGGTCAATCAATTAAGCTTACTTATGGCTCACTTGTTAAAGAGGCTTACCACCTAATCTCTCCATAGATAGTTTTACAACACAATTAAAATCAATTTGCAAACGTATTTTGTAACTGTCTTATATTCACCTAAAATTTTATTTATTGATAATTCATACCAGCGCATGACCTTTCCTTCTATAATAAAACGCAGAATTTGACACGTCGATGTCACACGTCACAGCAATAGCCATAGACACAAATTTCTGTATAAATCACAAAAATTATATGTGTCTTAACACAATCTTAGACCGTATATTTCTAAAAATAAGTTTCAAAATAGTATATCAAAGTAATATATTCTATGTGAACATAATATGGGCCACATTTGATTAGTTTCGCAATTGATCTAATGTTTTTGTCTTGAAAATCCTGTTGTGGTTTTCGTCTCAGTTATGAAATAAAGACCAGTATTTAGAACAAAATGGTAGACGAAGGCACACGCAAGACCCTAAGTAGCATCCCCTTGCTGCAGACCAAGGCTGGGCCGAGAGATAAAGACCTATGGGTGACGAGATTGAAAGAAGAATATCAAGCCCTTATTAAGGTATTTTTTGAGGAATTACATTTTTAAACCAATTTCTTAACTCTTTCTTCGTATTGTTGTGAGGGTGTCCTTCAGGATTGTTTACATTATTAAGTAGTCTCTCAATCTAAAGCCACTTTCACTTGGTTTTTAATATTTCCTAACTATGGATATCTAATTAACCTATTGATAAAAAAAAGGGATGTGTATATTGTCATCTACTGCCCAAACACAAGACAGTTAAACTAGATTGATTTGTGTGAGACTATGTGATATTTATCTTTCTGTCTTTTATTTTGTCTATGTTATGTTAGGTCTGTTATTGTTTTTGTAATGCTATAACGTAGTTTGGGTCGATATTTTATAATATTAGTAAAAAAAAAGTAAGTTTTATTTTGAACTTAAGTTTGCCAATGCCTTGGCATATAGCTGTAATAATAGATAATTAAATTAATATAAATAAATTTGTTCATTTATTATTTATATAAAATTGACTTATGAATTTATGATAAAGAGGTGAAGGTTGTATCCAATTTCATGTAAATGATAGACACTTTGATTTGTTGCAGTACGTAGAAAACAACAAGTCAGCGGACAATGACTGGTTCCGACTGGAGTCAGACAAGACCGGCACGCGGTGGTTCGGCAAGTGCTGGTACGTCCACAACCTGCTCAAGTACGAGTTTGACCTGGAGTTTGATGTGAGTATCTTGATATAACTGTGGTAGTGCCGCTGCCTAAATAACCAGCGGCCCTGGGTGTAAATTCCGGCAAGGGCAAATATTATTGTAATTGAGCTTGAATGTGTTCCTGGGTCATGGTTGGTTTTAGGGTTCCGTACCCAAAGGGTAAAAAACGGGACCCCATTACTAAGACTCCGCTGTCGGTCTGTCGGTACAAACCGTGAAAGCTAGGCAGTTGAAATTTTCTGATAATGTATTTCTGTTGCTACTATAACAAGAAATACTAAAAACAGAATAAAATAAATATGTAAATCAGGCTCCCAAATAACAAAAGTGATAAGTTGCGTTAACTTTGCATCTCATTTGTATACGGCGCCATACATACCAGATGCAAACTCAACTTAGGCCGGTCAGTTAAGATGGGTAGGTGTTTGTGCGGAACCCTCGGTGCGCGAGTCCGACTCGAACTTTTGCCAGTTTTTTATGTATTAATAAAGTTTTTATTTATCTATATAAGTGTTGTATATCGTGGTATACCTACTAGAGCTTACTGTCAATTTGTGTGAGCTTGTCCGACAAAAGAAAATAGAAAGAAAAGCATTATGGTCCCACCGGAAGATCAGCGTTGCCTCTCGAGCTAGCATCTTGCTGAGGTGGGACCTTTTCGTGGCACAGCCATAAAAATATTTGCTATTTGTTTTATATTATCTTCTTATAATTTCTGTCACACATTTTATGTCTCGTCACGAATAAATGTATTTCTTTGTTTCTCTTTCTTTCATTAAATATTGTTCCAGATACCGATAACGTACCCCACGACAGCGCCCGAGCTAGCGCTGCCGGGGCTAGACGGGAAGACCGCCAAGATGTACCGCGGCGGCAAGGTCTGCCTCACGGACCACTTCAAGCCACTGTGGGCGCGCAACGTGCCGCGCTTCGGGATCGCGCACGCCATGGCGCTCGGGGTAAGTGCGGATTTGGCTGCATCATCGGTTGTACCTTGTTTTGCCTAACAACTTTTTGCCTAATTTCGGTTTGCCTAATTTCGTTTAAACTAATATCATTTAGCATAACTATTCACTTTGCCTAATTTTCATTTGAGTGAAAGTCGTTTTGTATAATACTTATTTCACATAATCTTATTTCGTCTAATTTTATTTGGCCTAATTTTTAATTCGTATAAACATATTTTGCCTAACAATTTTTTTGCCTAATTTATTTATTTAGCAAGCATTCTGACGCTCGTCCGCTCGCTTCGCTCGCTCTGCTATCCATGGTCATAAAACAAACCTAACCTAACCTACAGTATTCGGTCTTCAACCTAACCTACAATTTTCAAAATAAGAATCGACAAAGTCAGTTTTAGATAAAATAAGTTATGAAAATGATCATTTAGGCAAAACGAATTTCGACAAAATAATAATTATGAGAAATGATATTATACATATTGACTTTAGATAAAATGTTCATTATGATAAAAGTTGTTAGACAAACTGAAATTAGACAAATCAAGGGAATACCTGCATCATCACGATCATCATCAGCATCAGGTTCGGCGGTCGGTATCTTCTCAACAGAATAAGCAATGAAGAGTTATCTAGCAAAATCTTTGTAATTTAAGCAGTTATTAGCTCATTCTTATATAGACTATCTCCTGACAATACCAGTAATATAAATTATCTACACTTTTCTTAGAAGTTTGATCAATATTGTCCCCTGGGTCACGGGACAGAATAACAGCAAGAATAAGTTTCTGTCAAAAAAAATCATTTTTGTGACAAACTTTTATAACCGACTGTACTTTTCTTTGAACATCCATCAATTGCTCACAGAGACGATTCTAAAGAACCCAAGCTCGATATGATTGCTTTAAACTATGAATACAGTCGAGTTCATTTACATCTACACACTTAGGAGAACAAAAATATCTGAACACGACTTTATGCTCCTGACAATAGGGTCGTGTTCAGATAATTTTGTTCTCGTAAGTGTGTAGATGTAAATGAACTCGACTGTACAAAGATCAAAGCTTAAAGAAAAATTGAAAAAGGAGCTACCTGGTGGAAGGGACCGGGAATCGAACCCGGTACCTCTGGATTACCGGTCCAGCGCGTTAGCCACTTCGCTACCCTCGCTCCACGTAGACCTGACGAATTTTTCCTTATGCTTTGTGTGTCGATCTTTGCATTGTTTATTTGAAAGGTTTTTACACCTTGAATTTGAATTGAATTTAAATTTCGAGTTCATTTACATCTACACACTTACGAGAACAAAAATATCTGAACACGACTTTATGCTCCTGACAATAGGGTCGTGTTCAGATAATTTTGTTCTCGTAAGTGTGTAGATGTAAATGAACTCGACTGTACAAAGATCAAAGCTTAAAGAAAAATTGAAAAAGGAGCTACCTGGTGGAAGGGACCGGGAATCGAACCCGGTACCTCTGGATTACCGGTCCAGCGCGTTAGCCACTTCGCTACCCTCGCTCCACGTAGACCTGACGAATTTTTCCTTATGCTTTGTGTGTCGATCTTTGCATTGTTTATTTGAAAGGTTTTTACACCTTGAATTTGAATTGAATTTGAATTTGAATTTCTTTACTTCGTCACATATATAGGTAAGCTTACAGTAACAATACCAAGACGCTTACACGGTAGACAGTAGACACAAGAGAACACTATAATATCATAATAATCACTAAGTACATAAAGTCAAACACAAGAGAAAAATAAGAGACTCTCGCTAGATGGCTGGATCAAGGGCCAGATACAGAAGGCGGTACTCCTGGACACGGCGCGCATCGTCAGGAGGTTCCTCTCTCTGCAGCCCTAACCACCGGTAGCCTGGGCCCTGCCCCGCTGCCGGCGGCACCCTATTAGGTTTTTTATAGTATGTTTATATATTTTGTAATTTCTTTATTGTATTTTACTTTTTATATACAGATATTGTAAAAACCTAGCCTAAGAATTAAAATAAATAAAGAAGATAATAATAATAGCATTAAAATTGTACAATAAATTATAATAATTAATAATATACATAAGTTATCTAATTTGAGGCAGAATTCAGAAAAGATACAGTGGCTTTGATAAACCTGCCCAATGAGTCAGTAAAAATGTCAACCTCCGGGACCTGGGTCGCTAAGTTATTTACGAGAGAGATAGCTCGAGCGGTGGACGCGTTTGCGGCACGCACTGTGCGCGTCGCAGGGCTCGCCAGCAATGGCCGAAGTCGCCGCGCCACCCGCGCCCCCCCCGTACTTGAACCCGCTGGACAGAGTTTAGGCGGTGGAACCGCTAGCCCCACCCTGGCCAGAACACTGGGGTTGTAAATTACCTTAGCGACCTCTATGTGAATACGTTAATATTCACATCTTACTGCACCACTTTACAGCGGTAAACGAGCAAGCGAGAGAGGGCGCTGTTAGTTTTATAAATTTATGAAACATGTAATGTCTCATTTTTTTAATGTGGGTACACCACAATTTTTATTTAAACTATGAATACAAAGATCAAAGCTTAAAGAAAAATTGAAAAAGGATGATTGCTTTATTTATTACGGAGTTCCTATGGCTACCTTCCAGCGCCATCATCAAATCAGCTCCACGTCATCATAATAATTATTGTATTGTCACGCGATTTGCATATTCGTGCAAAATTCCAGCTCAATCGGAAACCGGAAAGTGGGTCTTTAACTTGCAAAATTCCATTACAACGGGTCAGGTGAAAGTAAATAAAAGCTTGTAAAAAGTTGATCCACCCATTTATGTTATTGAATAATGTCTCATTGTTGCAGCTGGGCCCCTGGCTGGCGGTGGAGATCCCTGAACTGATCGAGAAAGGCGTCATCTCCTACCAGGAGAAGGGCGACGCCAAGTGACACCCTGTATATACCTGATTACCAATAAACTGCTACTTTTATACTACTTCTTATTCTTTTCTTTGCGGCCCCACACTAGTCGCGAAGTACTAGAAGCACTAGTTGACAGAAGTATGGGTCTCCGCAGCGAAGTGTTTCATAAATTTACCTCATTCTGTATGGGAAAGGCACATTTCTAGTAAATAGGAAATTAAATCTTGAAGGAAATGTTTGACGACGCGTTTGGCGCAACTTGTAGTCCTGCCTACTGAGCCGGCGGTCCCGGGTTCGAATCCCGGCCAGGGTAAATATTTGTGTGATGAACTCGAATATTTGTGCTTGGGTTATGGTTGTTCTATGTATTTAAGTATATATATTATCTATATAAGTACGTATATCGTCGTCTAGTACCCATAACACAAGCCTTCTTGAGCTTAATTTGGGACTTGATCGGTTTGTGTGAGGTTGTCCGACATTTATTAATTTGAACAATATAACTACATTGTATTTGTACCTACCCTTTTGTAAAATTGACATATAATGTATTTGTGCATTATGAATAAATGAGTATGAGTATGAGTATGACTATTCCTCTTGTGCTTCTTTTTAGGGTTCCGTACCCAAAGGGTAAAAAACGGGACCCTATTACCAAGACTCTGTGTCCGTCCGTCTGTCACCAGGCTGTATCATATGAACCGTGATCGCTAGACAGTTGAATTTTTCACAGTTCCCGCTATAACAACAATTACTAAAAAACAGAGTAAAATAAATATTTAAGTGGGCTCCCAAACAACAAACGTGACCAGTTCTTTGCTCTCACTTTGCACAGCTATTAGGCAAGGTGCAAACTTAACTTAACCCGTCCAGTTAAGATGTACACGTTGTACGGAACCCTCGGTGCGCGAGTCCGACTCCCACTTGGCAAGCATTTTTATACCTCCACCATATAATACTTCGTCTTGGCACATAGCCAATTTTACATATCGGTATATTAAAATACTCTGGAATTTGTATTGAAAATCAGTAATCTATCGGGAATGGTCATGATTTCAGGAGTGATCATTTAACAGCACGATGCAGGATCGTCTTTTGTTTTGTAAGGACGCACCTCACCATGTCAGTCTGGCGCCATCTGTCATAATACGGTGTTTGACTATAGTGAATATAAATTGTGGCTTTAAAACCACTAAACACATTTAAAAATACGCGGAACCAAACAAACTATCACTATAACTTTTGGACATTATACTATTTTTAATTGTACACTGACTAAAAAGGACGTGTTTTGACTACTGCTTTTTATGACGTCACATGCCTGTATAATCATAGAAGCTTCGATACTAACACTACTAACAGATCCTTATTGACATTTCATAAAGATTAGCTGATTTGAGCTGTCATCAAATCCCGCATTTCTTTGTCCTCTCGTCACGAAACGACTGAAAAATATTCAATAAATTTTGGGACAGGGATAGTTGGATTTCCAAAAATGATTATAGTATACTTTTTACCCGACTACGGGAAAAAACAACGCGTACGAAGTTGCGTTACCTCCTAGTATTACAATACAATCACTTTTCATGGGAAATTCATAGCTCCAGACGCCATAAAATTATGATTGCGAATTGCGACATCAGAAAATAAAGTTAAACTTTATTTATCAACTAATTCTCTCGAAGTAATAGGTGAAATACTTGTTTCTTTGTATACACATTTAAAGGAATAGGCACTTCACTTATTATATATTACATTATATATAGGTATTCGGCTTAATGTAAGTACTAATTTTTTGTTAATCTTTTGAATGCCAAGCGGTAAAGTAACAGAGGTAATTTAAATAGTCGTAGTAATTTAAATATGTGTCTTCGGAGGTACCTACGCAAATTTTAGGTTTTATTTATTCCAAAAGAAATTTTGAAATTAGGTTTAAAGATCATTTATTCTCATTAAGAATTTTACAATTCACTTATTATGAGAACTTAAAATTATACTTATAATAAACAACGAGCGTTAGAAAAAAGTAAGAAGGTACTTCTATACAAAATACGCGGACAAGTTTTACTAATGTATGCTGCATACCCGTTAACTAAGCAATGCGTTCATGCGATGCGCTTATACATTGTAAACAAGATAACGAATGTTACAGAGATACTCGGCCTGGAAGTGGCTTAGCGTAGTTGGTTATTGTATGAAGTATCTAGTATGAATGTAAAAACAAAAAATATTTTACAGTTATTTATTTACATGTTTAAAGTATATATATTATGAAGTGATAATATATATGTTTTTTATTATCATTATTATAATTATTTTTATTTTTAATTTTACAGTTTTGTTGTATTTTTATTTGATGAATTATATTGAAATATTATGCTTACTTCGTTTTTTGAAGAAATTAATATCAAATGCACATATTATATCTAGCTGTATATATTTCTGACGTGTTGCATAAGGCTTTTTTTAAAGCGATATATTGACTTACAATGTTTTATAATTTTTGGTAGCTTATTATAAAGCTGAGCCCCTTCATACAACAGACTTTTTTTGCCATAATTGGTGCGTGATGACCGTAATATTATATCGTTTGCATTTCGAAGATGATTTTTTTGTTTAGTTTTCTTTTTGTTGAAGTTTATTTGGGTATGTATTGTTTTATTAAATATTTTACGAACTAAAATACAAGTCTTATATATATATGACTGTTTTATATTAAGCAGCTTGGATTCTTTGTATATTTTACTCGAGGGTGTTAGATAGTTGTACTGAAACAGTGTTTTAATTAATTTGTTTTGAGTTATTTGTAATGACTTAAGATTACTTTTAGCAGCTGTTCCCCAAACTTCAACCAGGTAGTCTAGGTGAGGCTTGACCAACGCGTTATAAATAGTGTACCGAACCTGTTGGGGGAGAAATTTAGCAGTACTACGTAGTGCTCCTGTTACGGATGATATTTTAGTTTAGATTTTTTCTATATGCGGTTTCCAATTTAGGTTCTTATCCAAAATAAGGCCGAGGTATTTTTCTTCATCTACGTTCTTAATAATTTGACTGTCTATTTTTAAAGGATCGTAATCAGTAATTTTCTTGTTCTTTGCGCGAAAAATTATGTAATTCGTTTTATCAATGTTAATTGTAAGAAGGTTATCACGAAACCAGTCGTTTAGAAGATTAAGGTCTTTTTGTGCTTCTTGTATGACATTAGCAATATTATCACCAAAGTAAAATAAACTTGTGTCATCGGCGTATAGTGTGCTATCTCCTTTTAGACCCACCTGGTAAACATCATTTATATAAATAAGAAATAATAAAGGACCCAGAATGGATCCTTGAGGCACACCGCAGGTGAGTTTTTTTGGGCTACTTTCGTGATCACCTATTTTTACAATTTGATAACGGCTAGATAAGTATGATTCGAATATTTTGTATGCAGTTTTCTTAATGCCGATTGAGCTAAGTTTGTTAAGTAGCATCTCGTGACTAATTGTATCGAAGGCCTTTTTTAAGTCTATAAAGACTCCGAGTACTATTTGCTTTTGGTCAATGTTTACTTTAATTTTTGTCACCAGGTCTATGGTAGCTGAAAGTGTGTTTGATTTATTTCTAAATCCGTACTGTTTTGTGTACAAAAAATTTATTGAATTTAAATATGACAAGACGATTATGGATTATTTTTTCAAAAATTTTTGACAAGACCGGAAGTATCGAAATTGGTCTATAATTTCCTGGATCAGATTTTTTTCCTGTTTTGAACAGAGGCGTGACTTTCGCGATTTTTAAAGTATCGGGGAAAGTTCCCGTTTCTAAACACTTATTTATAACTTCGTCTGATGTAGTTGATGTTAAATATTGCAGTTCGGTGTTTGGTACTTCACTTCTATAAGGAGCAGGTGTTGAGGTCATTTGATGTTTACTGGTGATTTCATGGGCTAATTTGGTCCCAATACTTGAGAAAAATTCATTGAAAATTTCGCAAATCTCTTTTTCTACGGTAACATTCTTGTCATTAATTTGTATGGTTGTAGGAACAGAAAACTCTTTTGTTTTATTAGCAGTAAGATTATTAATTACTTTCCACATTTTCGCCGGTTTTCCTTTACATTCGTTAAACTTTTTGTTGTAGTATACGTTCTTTGCTATTTGTATATTCTTTGTTACCATATTTCTTGCTTTTTTAAACTGTTCTTCGTTTTTTTTGTTATAGACATTATTTTTAAATTTTCGCCATAGTATGTTCCTGTGATCTATTTGTTGTAAAATTTCTCTGTTTATCCAATCTTGTTTTGGCTGGTTCAGTGTTTTAGTCTTATAGATTTTACTTTTTTCGATGTTCAGGGAGAGTTTCTTTTCTAATATAGCATATTCACTGTCTTTATTGTTACTGTCATCTGCTTCCATTCTTTCGTATAACTTGTTCATAGTTTTCAGAATCCTCATAATATGACAAAACAATAATTGTAGGACAACCAAGAACTTAAACGCACTTTTTCACGGTGAAAATGGCAAATTACTTGTGTCCATACAAAAATTGGTATACCCAATTACCCATATATTAGATGTAATGATAATGATTTCAAGATTAGGTGGCCATTTGTATGGGGCGTTTTAGCGCTCCGTAGGAAAGTTGACACAGCCCTCTTTGACGTTCAAGAGAAAAATATATAGACTCGAGAGAACTGTAAAGGAATTTCATACAAAATTGAAGGCCTAGGCCGGAAAGTAATTTTTATAAACACGGCATCTGTGTTGTTGAACAGGCTAAACAGCTAATTTTTTTTGAGTGGCGTATTTTTTATTTCCAAAGCCATGAAAAGGGCTTGCCGGCTTCGTATCACTATCCGGCCTGCCTACGGGCGGCCGTCTATACCTACCTACTCACCCGGCAAGTCCTTTCTGGCGTCTGCAGTAGTGTACTATTGTTGCTGATTTTAGGTACCTACCTACTTATTTGCACAACCATCAATCACTTGTGAAAACGAGCTCTTACTCGATAACTAGAGTCGTCTAGTTTTATGACAAAGTTCCACATAAAAACTAGCCGCGGCGCGCGGTGTTAGCCGCTCATCCCACGGGAACACTACATTTTTTCGGGATAAAAAGTCGCCTATGTGGTAATCCAGGTTGTCAACTACCCTCGTACCAAAATTTATCAAAATTGGTCCAGCCGTTTGAGCGTGAAGAAGTAAGAAACATACACATATAACCGCAAACATTCGTCTTAATAATATTACTAGCTTTTGCCCGCGACTACGTCCGCGTGGAACTTGGAAGTATGGAAGTGTGCGTATTTATTTATTGTCAACAACCTCGTACAACACGATAGAAATCCACCTAATCACCTTAATTTAATAAAAGGGATTAATAAAAGCGCCTAAGTAAATGTAAGAGCAATTGTGCTTTTGGTCTAATAATTACACTTCCTACAGGGTCATCAATGTCATCATGAATTACCGCACCCCAACAGAAATGTTCACTCACTTTTCAATCTTCTTAGGGATAATTTCCAGGATGAAAACTATCCTATATCCTTCCTCGGATCTTAAACTATCTCCATGCCAAATTTCATCAAAATTGATTCAGCGGTTTAAGCGTGAAGAGGTAACAGACAGACAGACACACTTTCGCATTTATAATATTAAGTATGGATTGTGATTTATTGCAGGATGAAGAGCCGCGTATTCCTGCTTTTGTTGGCTGTCATAATGGCAGCAACCATCGTGCTGTGTAATCCTGTATGTATATTTCTTTTTAGGGTTCCGTAGTCACCTAGGAACCCTTATAGTTTCGCCATGTCCGTCTGTCCGTCTGTCCGTCTGTCCGTCCGCGGCTTACAATTAGCTCCGTGATCATTATAGTACTAGAAAGCTGAAATTTGGTATGAGTATGTGTATGTATCACGCCGACAAAACGGTAAAATAAAAACGAAAAAACTTTTCGGGTACGTCTCGGACACCTAAAGAGACCAAACAATTATTTTTTGATAAAGTTAGCAGTTTTGTAAACATTCGCTCCGGAAATCCAAAAAATAGCATCCACCCCCCCCTCTAACTTTTCAACCACGGGTCGAAAAATTCTGGAAAAATTAATGCAATGAGGCCATATAAGTACTTTCAATGAAAACTATATTGAATAAAATCGGTCGACCCGTTATTGAGTTATCGCAAAATTTCATAGTTTTCTTTAAAATGACGTAAGTGCCGCGCGGTGAGATCGCAAAATTTCATAATTTTCTTTAAAATGACGTAAGTGCCGCGCGGTGAGATCGCAAAATTTCATAATTTTCTTTAAAATGACGTAAGTGCCGCGCGGTATCCTTATACTTCGAACGTTACACATATTAGTTAATTGCCACTGCATTAAAACATTCCGCTCGATCTGGCGACACATACTCATGCCAAATTTCAGCTTTCTAGTACTAATGATCACGGAGCTAAGCCGCGGACGGACGACGGACAGACGGACATAGCGAAACTATAAGGGTTCCTAGTTGACTACGGAACCCTAAAAAGCGCGGAAGGAGGGCAGGGCTTTTAGTGAGCATTTCTCAAAAAATTTGCCTTCTCGTACAATTAAGACAGAAATTAAGGTCCAATATAATTTTCCTATTTTGTTACCAATTATTTAAGTAATTTTATATCAATGTTATGGCTATGTTCGATAATTAAGGTTCTGTTATGCTTATATATTAATTATACATAATCTGCAGATATCAATGTATTGGAAATCACAAAGAAAATTGGTAACAAAATAGGAAAATTATATTGGACCTTAATTTTTCTGTCTTTATTGTGGGTAAAATTTTTGAGAAATGCTCTTGGAGGGTGTTAAAAAAGATCATGAACACTGTGCAAAGTGTACCTTTTGTTGAGCCTTTCGCTCCTAGAAACTTATTTTGTCGAATGTTTCATTTAGCAGAATTTTTATTCTTCTGTAGTCATATTTTTTTTATAATTCTTGCATCGGTTAGGTTAGGTTTGTTTTATGACAATCTCAACGGTTGCAAAGAAAAATGCTTTCCAAGAAATTATTTTTCGGCGAAATGAGACATTCGACGTATAATAATTCTAGGAGACAATATAGACCCACCTTTTGTTTTATTGTAAAAAATGGTTAATCATATCATAATTCATAATTTAACTTGACAGACTTGAAAGACTTTACATCTCTGGAAATATAAAATATTTTAAATTGATCGTAATTTTTTATTGAAATGGGCCTACCTAACATTGATTTGGAGAATCTATATACATCTTCTTTACGGTACCTATGTATTTAGTTACCTATAACATAAATGTAATGTAATTGTTTAAAGTATTATTTACGAAAAATGACTTACTGTTGAGTTTCTTTCGGCTTTCTTCTTAACAGTGGTCTCCTCTTGGGAAATGCCGGTAGATTCACAATCTGACTTGTAAAAATGCCCTTGTGGCTTACTTACTGAATATATTATTTCATTTCATTTCAATTCTTTACTCCAGGTTAAAAATATACTTCGACAAGATGGAGAGACTGTAAGTTGTTCTACTTTAATTTTATAGAGTTTAAAACTTATTATGGAAAATAGTATGCAGATTGTACAACGATAGCATAAAACGAGCCATTTTACCCGAAACGTTTATGTAAGAATGTGAGGACAAAATGGTATTTTTTTGTAAATCAGACATGAATATGTGAAGAACTGCACCATCTGTATAATATGTATAGCTTTAATCGAACTCGGTAGTTAGATGACTTGGTTATCGAAGTAAAAATCAACATGCATAGGTCTTAAGTAGGTATATTCAGATAAGGGAGATATATATCTCCCAGTCAAGGTGTTCTGCCTTTTCGCCAAATAATTTTTCCTAGAATATTTCATTTCATCGAATTTTTACAAAGCCGAATCTTAATTTCCTCTGAAGCTTAAACATTTTAGTAATTTTATAAAGTATCATACTATAGAATAGGTTGGATTATGTTTGGTTTGTTTTATAACAATCCCAAATAGTTAACGGTTTCATAGAAAAATCATTTGTACAACAAATCTTACCTTACCTAATAATCCAGTGAATAAAGGAGTTTGGCCTTACAAACGGTCCGGTAGTTTGATATGTTGTCTAGGATGGTTAGTCAGTGTTTAAAATGTAAAATGCACAATTGTGAAATTAAACATTCGATGAAACGTTTGTCTTGATAAGAAGAAGAGTATCCCTATGACTTACGAGCAGATAACATAACATATTTTTTTGTATCTAAGACGCTTTCAGAACGATTAAATTTCTACATTGTAGAAAATGCTTTTGTTTTATGAATTTACTTAAGATGAAAATATAAGTCCTAAATAATTACAGTATATTATAATAACCTACATAATTTCTTACTATCTATAGCCGCCCGCGGTAAGTTTTTCATTAACAAATGTTTACCTTTAGTAGTCGAAACCATCTTCCAGTATAAAGTGATAAAAAAAGTATCCCCATGATCTTAATACTTACGAGCAGACAGCCTAACATATTTTTTTTATATCTTAGACGCTTTCAGAACGATTAAATTTCTTCACTACACCCACTTCAAGTATAAAATGCTGTTTTTTTATGCAATAATAATTTTAAACCTAAATAATTATAGTATACCTAATATATTAACCGGTTAGCTATCATAATCCCGAATTTTCATTGGCCCGAAATTTTGAAATCCCGAAACCTAACCTAACCTAACGGGTTCTTTACAACGACGTTTATAAAGTCCTAAAAATATTAATAGTTTTGGAATAAATAGCTTTCGGGCAAATGAAAATTCGGGATTATGATAGGTTACCAAAATTACCTACATAATTTCTTTCTATCTATAGCCGCCCGCGGTAAGTTTTTCATTAACAAATGTTTACCTTTAGTAGTCGAAACCATCTTCCAGTATAAAGTGATAAAAAAAGTATCCCCATGATCTTAATACTTACGAGCAGACAGCCTAACATATTTTTTTTATATCTTAGACGCTTTCAGAACGATTAAATTTCTTCACTACACCCACTTCAAGTATAAAATGCTGTTTTTTATGCAATAATAATTTTAAACCTAAATAATTATAGTATAATATATTAACCGGTTAGCTATCATAATCCCGAATTTTCATTGGCCCGAAATTTCGAAATCCCGAAACCTAACCTAACCTAACGGGTTCTTTACAACGACGTTTATAAAGTCCTAAAAATATTAATAGTTTTGGAATAAATAGCTTTCGGGCAAATGAAAATTCGGGATTATGATAGGTTACCAAAATTACCTACATAATTTCTTTCTATCTATAGCCGCCCGCGGTAAGTTTTTCATTAACAAATGTTTACCTTTAGTAGTCGAAACCATCTTCCAGTATCCTAAAAGTTAAATATGGGTCCCCTAGGGTAGTGTACTATGTTTTAATGCGAGTGGAACCACGGGCAGAGGCTAACTACCAGGGCCGTCTTAAACTAAGCTGGGGCCCTTGGGCACACAAGAATTTGGGGCCCTTTTGGAAAGTAAAAAAAGCGAATTATAATAATATTTTTTTACTAAGTATGACCATTTATTCTGTGAGAGAAATTGTCGGTCCTTCGGGGCCCCCTGAGAATGGGGGCCCTGGGCACGGGCCCCGTGTGCCCTTATGGTGAAGACGGTACTGCTAACTACATAATGAAAGTGCCTAATACCACTACTACAAAACCGATCAATACGATATATACTGCAATATACTAAACTAAATATTTTCTAACTGATTATGTCTTTGCAGAATGGCGACGCAGTAAGTATTGGTTTCTTTAACCAATGTTTACCTATCGTAGTCGAAATCATTTCCCCGGTATCTGTATCCTTACCATGAGTTAACGCGACCGTACTCGCCAGCGCCAGCGTAAACGATTTGTATGGAGAGTAGTACATCGCCCCAAGCGGTTACTTTGTACAACTACAATTCTCCATACAAATAGTTTACGCAGTCGCTGGCGAGGACGGTCACAGTAAACTCATGGTAAGGGTACTGAAACAGAGTTTAAAACTTATTATGGAAAGAGAAAAATAGTAGATTGTACAACGAGAGCATAAAACGAGCCATTTTACCCGAGACGTTCATGTGGCTACTTATGGACAAAATGGTATTTTTTTATAAATCAAACATAAATATGTGAAGAACAGCACCATCTGTATAATATGTATAGCTTTAACCGAACTCGTTTGGATTATGTATGGTTTGTTTTATAACAGTCCGAAATAGTTAACGGTTTCATAGAAAAATCATTTGTACAACACATCTAACCTAACCTAATCAATTGAATAAAATGTAATATGCCTACAGCGAAAAAAACCCTATGAAATGATAATTCTGTGAAATTAAACATTCGATGAAACGTTTGTCTTGATAAGAAGAAGAGTATCCCTATGACTTACGAGCAGATAACATAACATATTTTTTTGTATCTAAGACGCTCTCAGAACGATTAAATTTCTACATTGTAGAAAATGCTTTTGTTTTATGAATTTACTTAAGATGAAAATATAAATCCTAAATAATTACAGTATATTATAATAACCTACATAATTTCTTACTATCTATAGTCGCCCGCGGTAAGTTTTTCATTAACAAATGTTTACCTTTAGTAGTCGAAACCATCTTCCAGTATAAAGTGATAAAAAAAGTATCCCCATGATCTTAATACTTACGAGCAGACAGCCTAACATATTTTTTTTATATCTTAGACGCTTTCAGAACGATTAAATTTCTTCACTACACCCACTTCAAGTATAAAATGCTGTTTTTTTATGCAATAATAATTTTAAACCTAAATAATTATAGTATACCTAATATATTAACCGGTTAGCTATCATAATCCCGAATTTTCATTGGCCCGAAATTTCGAAATCCCGAAACCTAACCTAACCTAACGGGTTCTTTACAACGACGTTTATAAAGTCCTAAAAATATTAATAGTTTTGGAATAAATAGCTTTCGGGCAAATGAAAATTCGCGATTATGATAGGTTACCAAAATTACCTACATAATTTCTTTCTATCTATAGCCGCCCGCGGTAAGTTCTTCATTAACAAATGTTTACCTTTAGTAGTCGAAACCATCTTCCAGTATCCTAAAAGTTAAATATGGGTCCCCTAGGGTAGTGTACTATGTTTTAATGCGAGTGGAACCACGGGCAGAGGCTAACTACCAGGGCCGTCTTAAACTAAGCTGGGGCCCTTGGGCACACAAGAATTTGGGGCCCTTTTGGAAAGTAAAAAAAGCGAATTATAATAATATTTTTTTACTAAGTATGACCATTTATTCTGTGAGAGAAATTGTCGGTCCTTCGGGGCCCCCTGAGAATGGGGGCCCTGGGCACGGGCCCCGTGTGCCCTTATGGTGAAGACGGTACTGCTAACTACATAATGAAAGTGCCTAATACCACTACTACAAAACCGATCAATACGATATATACTGCAATATACTAAACTAAATATTTTCTAACTGATTATGTCTTTGCAGAATGGCGACGCAGTAAGTATTGGTTTCTTTAACCAATGTTTACCTACCGTAATCAAAATCATTTCCCCGGTATCTGTATCGCGCCCCAAGCGGTTACTTTGTTGAAACCATCTTCCAGTATCCGAAAAGTAAAATATGGGTCCCCTAAGGTAGTGTAATATGTTTTAATGCGATCGGAACCACGGACAGAGGCTAACTACATAATGAAGGTGCCTAATACCACTACTACCAAACCGATCAACATTATACAACGTGTCCCAAAATTCAACGATAAGCGGGCACCAGAGGACGGATCTGGTCATGATACCTCGAGAAAAAAAAAGAAAAAAAAAATATCTCAATCCCTTTAGAAATTATTTAAAAAAAATGAAATTCTTAAAATATCGACACCCCTAATGGTATTTTTAACGACCATGTCTTTAATTTTTAGAATATTTCAGATATTTTTTTTGTATCGGCTACCTAAGTAGCACTGCTATCCACCGCAGCCTTTAAAAATATCAGAATACATGTAGTTTTAACACAAAAAATAATCAAGATTATTTTTACCTCAATTCTTTTAAATGTTTTTTTCTTTCAGTCCACTTTCAATCATCATGGTGCATAAAAAAAGTATCGACACTACTATGGCAAGGCAAGTGTTTTAAAAAGTTGACGCAACTAACCAAGATTCCAAAATAGTAGGATACTCTTGGAAAACTAGCCCCGAAAAAAAAACAGCTATTTTTAAACAAGAACCGACATTTTTTAATGTTGATAGTAATCACTTTTACGTGCTACCACTAACCCGTCCCGAACTCAAACTTGAACTATGCTGCTGCAGAGACACACTGAGGCACCCTCTGGGTGGAAAGGCTAGCCTCCAGGAGCGGGTCACCGGCCCTCTGCTTATCCGCATCCCATCATCGGCCACTTCCGAAGTGAACTAAGACAAAGACTAGCAAAGCAATCTAACCTATGCCCACCCCAAGTGCTTCCCATAACTTGCAGTCTGATCTAGGCGAGATGGGTACCGTAGAGTGCACACCAAGACAATGACCGCATCTGCCCTGTCTTCGCGCTCCCGTACCGAGTCCTCTCGCTCCTCAGTATGGCCACTACGACGCCCACCATAGTACGGCGTTCACCAACCCAGTGAATGCACTCCTTTAGGGTGTGCTGGGCGGTGTCATCCGGGTCGCCGCTCGCGGTACCCCGGGCTGGTTTCCCTGCCGATTCGATGCAGGTAATGATCGATACACCCATGTCCGGTCATTACCTGCGCCAGTCGGAAGCCAATGCTCCCATGAACCCTCTCCAACCAGTGGTCGAACTATGGGAGGAGTGCCCCTATGGTGCGGGCTTCAAGGGGGAGTCCTCCAGGTCGTTCCTCCACCGGTCCCTCACCCAGCGCTGCACCTGTCGGCGCTCCTCACGCAGCTCTTCGGAAGCGGGGAACTCATTAAGGGCTCTGCTCTCACCCGCTCCCTGTGTGCCCCCACGAGCCCCTGGGCATCCAGCTCCCAGGGCGTGGTGCCCGCCAAGGCGCCCGCTGCCACAGCACTTTGGGCGGGCATAGGTTAGCCTGCTTTGCTAGTCTTTGTTTTAGTCCACTTTTGTGGCCGATGATGGGATGCGGATAGGCAGAGGGCCGGTGAACGGCATTTGGAGGCTAGCCTTTCCACCCAAAGGGTGCCTCAGTGTGTCTCTGCAGCAGCAGAGTTCAAGTCTGAGTTCGGGACGGGTTAGTGGTAGCACGTAAAAGTGATTACTATCAACATTAAGAAATGTCGGTTCTTGTTTAAAAATAGCTGTTTTTTTTTTCGGTGCTAGTTTTCCTAGAGTGTCCTACCATTTTGGAATCTTGGTTAGTTGCGTCAACTTTTTGAAACACTTGCCATAGTAGTGTCAATACTTTTTTTATGTACCATGATGAGTCAAAGTGGACTAAAAGAAAAATTAATTCAAAATTTTTGGGGTAATAATTTTTTTTATTTTTTGTGTTAAAACTACATGTATTCTGATATTTTTAAGGTCTGTGGTGGCTAGCAGTGCTACTTAGGTTGCCGATACAAAAAAAATATCTGAAATATTCCAAAAATTCTAGACATGGTCGTTAAAAATACCATTAGGGGTGTCGATATTTTAAGAATTTCATTTTTTTTTAATAATTTCTAAAGGGATTGAGATATATTTTTTTTTCTTTTTTTTTCTCGAGGTATCATGACCAGATCCATCCTCTGGTGCCCGCTTATCGTTGAATTTTGGGACACGTTGTATATACTGCAATATACTAAACTAAATAATTTCTAACTGATTATCTCTTTGCAGAATGGCGAAGCAGTAAGTTTTGGTTTCTTTAACCAATGTTTACCTATCGTAGTCGAAATCATTTCCCCGGTATCTGTATCCTTACCATGAGTTAACGCGACCGTACCCCCTAGCGACAGCGTAAACGATTTGTATGGAGGTTACTTTGTACAACTACAATTCTCCATACAAATAGTTTACGCAGTCGCTGGCGAGTACGGTCACAGTAAACTCATGGTAAGGGTACTGAAACAGAGTTTAAAACTTATTATGGAAAGAGAAAAATAGTAGATTGTACAACGAGAGCATAAAACGAGCCATTTTACCCCAGACGTTCATGTGGCTACTTATGGACAAAATGGTATTTTTTTATAAATCAAACATAAATATGTGAAGAACAGCACCATCTGTATAATATGTATAGCTTTAACCGAACTCGTTTGGATTAAGTTTGGTTTGTTTTATAACAGTCCGAAATAGTTAACGGTTTCATAGAAAAATCATTTGTACAACACATCTAACCTAACCTAATCAATTGAATAAAATGTAATATGCCTACAGCGAAAAAAACCCTATGAAATGATAATTCTGTGAAATTAAACATTCGATGAAACGTTTGTCTTGATAAGAAGAAGAGTATCCCTATGACTTACGAGCAGATAACATAACATATTTTTTTGTATCTAAGACGCTCTCAGAACGATTAAATTTCTACATTGTAGAAAATGCTTTTGTTTTATGAATTTACTTAAGATGAAAATATAAATCCTAAATAATTACAGTATATTATAATAACCTACATAATTTCTTACTATCTATAGTCGCCCGCGGTAAGTTTTTCATTAACAAATGTTTACCTTTAGTAGTCGAAACCATCTTCCAGTATAAAGTGATAAAAAAAGTATCCCCATGATCTTAATACTTACGAGCAGACAGCCTAACATATTTTTTTTATATCTTAGACGCTTTCAGAACGATTAAATTTCTTCACTACACCCACTTCAAGTATAAAATGCTGTTTTTTTATGCAATAATAATTTTAAACCTAAATAATTATAGTATACCTAATATATTAACCGGTTAGCTATCATAATCCCGAATTTTCATTGGCCCGAAATTTCGAAATCCCGAAACCTAACCTAACCTAACGGGTTCTTTACAACGACGTTTATAAAGTCCTAAAAATATTAATAGTTTTGGAATAAATAGCTTTCGGGCAAATGAAAATTCGGGATTATGATAGGTTATCAAAATTACCTACATAATTTCTTTCTATCTATAGCCGCCCGCGGTAAGTTTTTCATTAACAAATGTTTACCTTTAGTAGTCGAAACCATCTTCCAGTATCCTAAAAGTTAAATATGGGTCCCCTAGGGTAGTGTACTATGTTTTAATGCGAGTGGAACCACGGGCAGAGGCTAACTACCAGGGCCGTCTTAAACTAAGCTGGGGCCCTTGGGCACACAAGAATTTGGGGCCCTTTTGGAAAGTAAAAAAAGCGAATTATAATAATATTTTTTTACTAAGTATGACCATTTATTCTGTGAGAGAAATTGTCGGTCCTTCGGGGCCCCCTGAGAATGGGGGCCCTGGGCACGGGCCCCGTGTGCCCTTATGGTGAAGACGGTACTGCTAACTACATAATGAAAGTGCCTAATACCACTACTACAAAACCGATCAATACGATATATACTGCAATATACTAAACTAAATATTTTCTAACTGATTATGTCTTTGCAGAATGGCGACGCAGTAAGTATTGGTTTCTTTAACCAATGTTTACCTATCGTAGTCGAAATCATTTCCCCGGTATCTGTATCCTTACCATGAGTTAACGCGACCGTACTCGCCAGCGCCAGCGTAAACGATTTGTATGGAGAGTAGTACATCGCCCCAAGCGGTTACTTTGTACAACTACAATTCTCCATACAAATAGTTTACGCAGTCGCTGGCGAGGACGGTCACAGTAAACTCATGGTAAGGGTACTGAAACAGAGTTTAAAACTTATTATGGAAAGAGAAAAATAGTAGATTGTACAACGAGAGCATAAAACGAGCCATTTTACCCGAGACGTTCATGTGGCTACTTATGGACAAAATGGTATTTTTTTATAAATCAAACATAAATATGTGAAGAACAGCACCATCTGTATAATATGTATAGCTTTAACCGAACTCGTTTGGATTATGTTTGGTTTGTTTTATAACAGTCCGAAATAGTTAACGGTTTCATAGAAAAATCATTTGTACAACACATCTAACCTAACCTAATCAATTGAATAAAATGTAATATGCCTACAGCGAAAAAAACCCTATGAAATGATAATTCTGTGAAATTAAACATTCGATGAAACGTTTGTCTTGATAAGAAGAAGAGTATCCCTATGACTTACGAGCAGATAACATAACATATTTTTTTGTATCTAAGACGCTCTCAGAACGATTAAATTTCTACATTGTAGAAAATGCTTTTGTTTTATGAATTTACTTAAGATGAAAATATAAATCCTAAATAATTACAGTATATTATAATAACCTACATAATTTCTTACTATCTATAGTCGCCCGCGGTAAGTTTTTCATTAACAAATGTTTACCTTTAGTAGTCGAAACCATCTTCCAGTATAAAGTGATAAAAAAAGTATCCCCATGATCTTAATACTTACGAGCAGACAGCCTAACATATTTTTTTTATATCTTAGACGCTTTCAGAACGATTAAATTTCTTCACTACACCCACTTCAAGTATAAAATGCTGTTTTTTTATGCAATAATAATTTTAAACCTAAATAATTATAGTATACCTAATATATTAACCGGTTAGCTATCATAATCCCGAATTTTCATTGGCCCGAAATTTCGAAATCCCGAAACCTAACCTAACCTAACGGGTTCTTTACAACGACGTTTATAAAGTCCTAAAAATATTAATAGTTTTGGAATAAATAGCTTTCGGGCAAATGAAAATTCGGGATTATGATAGGTTACCAAAATTACCTACATAATTTCTTTCTATCTATAGCCGCCCGCGGTAAGTTCTTCATTAACAAATGTTTACCTTTAGTAGTCGAAACCATCTTCCAGTATCCTAAAAGTTAAATATGGGTCCCCTAGGGTAGTGTACTATGTTTTAATGCGAGTGGAACCACGGGCAGAGGCTAATTACCAGGGCCGTCTTAAACTAAGCTGGGGCCCTTGGGCACACAAGAATTTGGGGCCCTTTTGGAAAGTAAAAAAAGCGAATTATAATAATATTTTTTTACTAAGTATGACCATTTATTCTGTGAGAGAAATTGTCGGTCCTTCGGGGCCCCCTGAGAATGGGGGCCCTGGGCACGGGCCCCGTGTGCCCTTATGGTGAAGACGGTACTGCTAACTACATAATGAAAGTGCCTAATACCACTACTACAAAACCGATCAATACGATATATATATACTGCAATATACTAAACTAAATATTTTCTAACTGATTATGTCTTTGCAGAATGGCGACGCAGTAAGTATTGGTTTCTTTAACCAATGTTTACCTATCGTAGTCGAAATCATTTCCCCGGTATCTGTATCCTTACCATGAGTTAACGCGACCGTACTCGCCAGCGCCAGCGTAAACGATTTGTATGGAGAGTAGTACATCGCCCCAAGCGGTTACTTTGTACAACTACAATTCTCCATACAAATAGTTTACGCAGTCGCTAGCGAGGACGGTCACAGTAAACTCATGGTAAGGGTACTGAAACAGAGTTTAAAACTTATTATGGAAAGAGAAAAATAGTAGATTGTACAACGAGAGCATAAAACGAGCCATTTTACCCGAGACGTTCATGTGGCTACTTATGGACAAAATGGTATTTTTTTATAAATCAAACATAAATATGTGAAGAACAGCACCATCTGTATAATATGTATAGCTTTAACCGAACTCGTTTGGATTATGTTTGGTTTGTTTTATAACAGTCCGAAATAGTTAACGGTTTCATAGAAAAATCATTTGTACAACACATCTAACCTAACCTAATCAATTGAATAAAATGTAATATGCCTACAGCGAAAAAACCCTATGAAATGATAATTCTGTGAAATTAAACATTCGATGAAACGTTTGTCTTGATAAGAAGAAGAGTATCCCTATGACTTACGAGCAGATAACATAACATATTTTTTTGTATCTAAGACGCTCTCAGAACGATTAAATTTCTACATTGTAGAAAATGCTTTTGTTTTATGAATTTACTTAAGATGAAAATATAAATCCTAAATAATTACAGTATATTATAATAACCTACATAATTTCTTACTATCTATAGTCGCCCGCGGTAAGTTTTTCATTAACAAATGTTTACCTTTAGTAGTCGAAACCATCTTCCAGTATAAAGTGATAAAAAAAGTATCCCCATGATCTTAATACTTACGAGCAGACAGCCTAACATATTTTTTTTATATCTTAGACGCTTTCAGAACGATTAAATTTCTTCACTACACCCACTTCAAGTATAAAATGCTGTTTTTTTATGCAATAATAATTTTAAACCTAAATAATTATAGTATACCTAATATATTAACCGGTTAGCTATCATAATCCCGAATTTTCATTGGCCCGAAATTTCGAAATCCCGGAACCTAACCTCACCTAACGGGTTCTGTACAACGACGTTTATAAAGTCCTAAAAATATTAATAGTTTTGGAATAAATAGCTTTCGGGCAAATGAAAATTCGGGATTATGATAGGTTACCAAAATTACCTACATAATTTCTTTCTATCTATAGCCGCCCGCGGTAAGTTTTTCATTAACAAATGTTTACCTTTAGTAGTCGAAACCATCTTCCAGTATCCTAAAAGTTAAATATGGGTCCCCTAGGGTAGTGTACTATGTTTTAATGCGAGTGGAACCACGGGCAGAGGCTAACTACCAGGGCCGTCTTAAACTAAGCTGGGGCCCTTGGGCACACAAGAATTTGGGGCCCTTTTGGAAAGTAAGAAAAGCGAATTATAATAATATTTTTTTACTAAGTATGACCATTTATTCTGTGAGAGAAATTGTCGGTCCTTCGGGGCCCCCTGAGAATGGGGGCCCTGGGCACGGGCCCCGTGTGCCCTTATGGTGAAGACGGTACTGCTAACTTCATAATGAAAGTGCCTAATACCACTACTACAAAACCGATCAATACGATATATACTGCAATATACTAAACTAAATATTTTCTAACTGATTATGTCTTTGCAGAATGGCGACGCAGTAAGTATTGGTTTCTTTAACCAATGTTTACCTATCGTAGTCGAAATCATTTCCCCGGTATCTGTATCCTTACCATGAGTTAACGCGACCGTACTCGCCAGCGCCAGCGTAAACGATTTGTATGGAGAGTAGTACATCGCCCCAAGCGGTTACTTTGTACAACTACAATTCTCCATACAAATAGTTTACGCAGTCGCTGGCGAGGACGGTCACAGTAAACTCATGGTAAGGGTACTGAAACAGAGTTTAAAACTTATTATGGAAAGAGAAAAATAGTAGATTGTACAACGAGAGCATAAAACGAGCCATTTTACCCGAGACGTTCATGTGGCTACTTATGGACAAAATGGTATTTTTTTATAAATCAAACATAAATATGTGAAGAACAGCACCATCTGTATAATATGTATAGCTTTAACCGAACTCGTTTGGATTATGTTTGGTTTGTTTTATAACAGTCCGAAATAGTTAACGGTTTCATAGAAAAATCATTTGTACAACACATCTAACCTAACCTAATCAATTGAATAAAATGTAATATGCCTACAGCGAAAAAAACCCTATGAAATGATAATTCTGTGAAATTAAACATTCGATGAAACGTTTGTCTTGATAAGAAGAAGAGTATCCCTATGACTTACGAGCAGATAACATAACATATTTTTTTGTATCTAAGACGCTCTCAGAACGATTAAATTTCTACATTGTAGAAAATGCTTTTGTTTTATGAATTTACTTAAGATGAAAATATAAATCCTAAATAATTACAGTATATTATAATAACCTACATAATTTCTTACTATCTATAGTCGCCCGCGGTAAGTTTTTCATTAACAAATGTTTACCTTTAGTAGTCGAAACCATCTTCCAGTATAAAGTGATAAAAAAAGTATCCCCATGATCTTAATACTTACGAGCAGACAGCCTAACATATTTTTTTTATATCTTAGACGCTTTCAGAACGATTAAATTTCTTCACTACACCCACTTCAAGTATAAAATGCTGTTTTTTTATGCAATAATAATTTTAAACCTAAATAATTATAGTATACCTAATATATTAACCGGTTAGCTATCATAATCCCGAATTTTCATTGGCCCGAAATTTCGAAATCCCGAAACCTAACCTAACCTAACGGGTTCTTTACAACGACGTTTATAAAGTCCTAAAAATATTAATAGTTTTGGAATAAATAGCTTTCGGGCAAATGAAAATTCGCGATTATGATAGGTTACCAAAATTACCTACATAATTTCTTTCTATCTATAGCCGCCCGCGGTAAGTTCTTCATTAACAAATGTTTACCTTTAGTAGTCGAAACCATCTTCCAGTATCCTAAAAGTTAAATATGGGTCCCCTAGGGTAGTGTACTATGTTTTAATGCGAGTGGAACCACGGGCAGAGGCTAACTACCAGGGCCGTCTTAAACTAAGCTGGGGCCCTTGGGCACACAAGAATTTGGGGCCCTTTTGGAAAGTAAAAAAAGCGAATTATAATAATATTTTTTTACTAAGTATGACCATTTATTCTGTGAGAGAAATTGTCGGTCCTTCGGGGCCCCCTGAGAATGGGGGCCCTGGGCACGGGCCCCGTGTGCCCTTATGGTGAAGACGGTACTGCTAACTACATAATGAAAGTGCCTAATACCACTACTACAAAACCGATCAATACGATATATACTGCAATATACTAAACTAAATATTTTCTAACTGATTATGTCTTTGCAGAATGGCGACGCAGTAAGTATTGGTTTCTTTAACCAATGTTTACCTATCGTAGTCGAAATCATTTCCCCGGTATCTGTATCCTTACCATGAGTTAACGCGACCGTACTCGCCAGCGCCAGCGTAAACGATTTGTATGGAGAGTAGTACATCGCCCCAAGCGGTTACTTTGTACAACTACAATTCTCCATACAAATAGTTTACGCAGTCGCTAGCGAGGACGGTCACAGTAAACTCATGGTAAGGGTACTGAAACAGAGTTTAAAACTTATTATGAAAAGAGAAAAATAGTAGATTGTACAACGAGAGCACAAAACGAGCCATTTTACCCGAGACGTTCATGTGGCTACTTATGGACAAAATGGTATTTTTTTGTAAATCAGACATGAATATGTGAAGAACTGCACCATCTGTATAATATGTATAGCTTCAATCGAACTCGGTAGTTAGATGACTTGGTTATCGAAGTAAAAATCAACATGCATAGGTCTTAAGTAGGTATATTCAGATAAGGGATATATATATCTCCCAGTCAAGGTGTTCTGCCTTTTCGCCAAATAATTTTTCCTAGAATATTTCATTTCATCGAATTTTTACAAAGCCGAATCTTAATTTCCTCTGAAGCTTAAACATTTTAGTAATTTTATAAAGTATCATACTATAGAATAGGTTGGATTATGTTTGGTTTGTTTCATAACAATCCCAAATAGTTAACGGTTTCATAGAAAAATCATTTGTACAACAAATCTTACCTTACCTAATAATCCAGTGAATAAAGGAGTTTGGCCTTACAAACGGTCCGGTAGTTTTGATATGTTGTCTAGGATGGTTAGTCAGTGTTTAAAATGTGAAATGCACAATTGTGAAATTAAACATTTGATGAAACGTTTGTCTAGATAAGTAGAAGAGTATCCCTATGACTTACGAGCAGATAGCATAACATATTTTTTTGTATCTAAAGACGCTCTCAGAACGATTAAATTTCTACATTGTAGAAAATGCTTTTGTTTTATTAAATCAAATCAAACCAAATCAAATCATTTATTTGTGAACAGTAGGTATACACATAATGTAAGTAATTATGCTAGATGGTAGGCACATATAAGTTAGTCCAGCTATGTTCTGCCTCGAGGCATACAAAATCTTACAGCTAACATGCTCATTGTTGTAGATTAGTGTTATCATTAAAGTATTCGTTGACAGAATAGTAAGCTTTTTGAGCCAGAAATCTATTTAAAGCCCGCTTAAATTCTAATACATTTTCTTTTTCCTTAATATTAGCAGGTAGATGGTTAAAAATTTTTGGGGCCATTCCTATAATATTTTTTGACATCAGTCTTGTCTTAGATGGGGCTGCACACAACTTGTTTTTTAATCTTCTACTTGAAAAATACTGAAATTCATTAGGATTTGATTTCACAAACAAAGCCACTTCAAATATGTATAAACTAGGGAAGGTGAGAATTTTTAAGTCTACGAAATGGGTTTTACATGAATCCATGGGTCGCAGACCACGTACTGCTCTTATGCATTTTTTCTGCGCCTTAAATACCAATTCCCTATCAGTAGAGTTACCCCAGAATATTATCCCATACCTTAATGTTGAAGAGACGTATGCATGATATGCAGTCAACACAGCCGGTTCTCCAACTATCTTCCGTAGCATATACAGAGCATACGAAAAGCTACTAAGTTTTTTACACACAGTGTCAATTTGAAATTTCCATGACAGACTTTGATCCAATACAAGGCCTAAGAATTTTGTGCTGTCTACTTCTGAAATATTAACATCCTTATAAGTAATACTAGGGTTTTGTATATTATTGCGTCTCTGTTTGAAATGCATAATATGAGTTTTGGTCAGATTTACTTTGAGATTGTTGTCTACAAGCCATTGTATAGTAGATTCGACAGTTCCGTTTATTTCCGATTCAACTGTTTCGGGTTGTGTGTCAGTGAATATAATAGTACTGTCATCGGCAAATAAAACCATATGATGTTCAGTAATCTTCGGTAGATCATTAATATATATTATAAATAACAGGGGTCCTAAGATACTCCCTTGAGGGACGCCGTACCGAATTTCTCTAGAACTTGATGAGTATATGACCTCTTCCTTTGATTCAGTGTCAATTCTTGTAATTTGTGTGACTTGTTTCCTGTTACTAAGATACGATTTGATTAATTCATGGACATTTCCCCTAATTCCATATTTATACATTTTATTCAATAATATTTCATGATCAACAAAGTCGAAGGCTTTTGTCATGTCCATATAGATGGCAGATACCGGTAATCTATTGTTCATGTTCGCTAGGACTTTTTTTATCATATCGAAAATAGCCATGTTAATGGATTTGTTTTTACGAAAACCTTTTTGTTCCTTGGCGAATAGGTTATTGGATTCAAAGTATTCATAAAGACGACTATAAATAACCTTTTCTATTACTTTAGATATGATTGGTATCAACGCAATTGGTCTATAATTTTTCACATCACACTTATTGTCTTTTTTATATATTGGCCGGATTATTGACAACTTCAGTTTATCAGGGAAGCTCCCATGTTCAATGCACATATTCACTATATAGCTCAATATTGGTGCGATTATGTGAGCTACTTTTTTTAGAATATTTGTGCTGACACCATCATATCCTACACTGCTAGTATTTCTTAGAGAATTAATTATTGTAAAAATGTCAGCCGGGGTCGTTGGCGCCATAAAAATTGAGTAACTATTACATGTCAAACTATTTAGATTACAACTACTATTAAAATTCATATTGCTATTATTATCAGATTGTCCGGAGCAGTTTAATTCACTTATGTCATTATTACTTACTACATTTATAAAATAATCATTAAATTCCTGTGCAATTAACTGAGGGTCGTCTATCTCAATACCGTCTACATTTATTTTAGCTATGTTTTCCTTAGGGAAATTAGATTTGCTATTATTTATTATATGCCACGTAGCTTTTACTTTATTCGTAGAATTATTTATATGATAATTATTTTGAGCCTTCTGAGTTAACTTAATAATTTTCTTAAGGCGCTGTGAATACGTTTTAAAAATCTTTTTGTCGCTCTCCTTGGACGACTTTCGGTAGTGCCAGAGAAGTTTTCTTTTGCGCTTACAGCAGATGCGTATTCCTCTGGTAATCCATTTAGGTTTTTTTAACAAAGTAACTTTTACCCTCTTAATTGGAAAACATAAGTCGTAGAATAGTTTGAAATCAGTAATGAAACAGTCATAAGCGTCGCTTGGGTTATTTGCCATGTACGCACTATTGAAACTAAGCTGTTGCAGGTAGTAAATAAATTTCTGAATATTTTCCTGGGCATAATCCCTTTTTTTAATAAACCAATGCGATAGCGTGCATGTTTTTTTAACCGGAAATTGCATTAATTGAGCCGTGTGATCAGAGAGAGCCAATTCCAAAATTTTGAATTTACTTCCTCTAACATTGTGGATGATGTTGTCTATGCAGGTGTTGCTAACTGGTCGCGTAGGGTGCAGTATCCCTATTTTAAGATTATAACTAGCTAGCAGATTTTGAAAATTTAGCGATGCTGAGGTTCTTTTCAATAGGTCAATGTTGAAATCACCGCATAGGATTATTTTTCTCTTACTGTAGCAAATATTATCTAGGATGTAAGTTAGCTTACTTAGAAAAGTTTCAATTGAAGATGCGGTCATATTCGGAACACGGTATACACATACAACAACAATCTTGTGATGACTTAATTCGATCGCACAACATTCGAAGACCCCTTCGATGCTAATAGGTGAAATATTATCAAGGTTTCTAAATGTATGAATATTATGGATTAATATGCAGGAACCACCTTTGCGGCCTTGCCTGGAAAAATAGGCCGCTAATCTATAGTTCGGGACATGTAGATGTACCTCATCACCTGTTTTCATGTTGTGCTCAGTGACACACACAATATCAACCTGCTTAACATTTTCGACATTTTGTAGGTGTACTCTTAAAGCGTCCGATTTACTTACGAGTCCATTAATGTTTTGGTGAAGTATTGATAATTCATTGTATACGAAAAAACTCCCCAGGACTCGAGATACTATTGCTATGCGATGTAGAAAGCTGTTTTTGGTCATTAGACTGACAGAAGTCGGTTTGAGTGCTTACAGATATAGTGTTATTACCACAGTTATTACTGAAATCAATCTTAACCGGACTATTGATGGACACTGGCTTTGTACTTTCCATTCGGTTAATCTGTCTTATAAAATAATTACATAAATGATATCGAAGAGAAAATTCATTCGGTATAACTTTTTGATACCCCATGTCGACAAATGAAACATTACGAAACATACTGCAGATATGTCTCAGTTCAGTATTTAATTTACATTCATTTAAATGTTTGTTATATGGTATCTGGGACATTAAAATATTGGTATGATTTACTTTATTTAACCAACTACTGAGACACATTTTTAATTCGAAGGGATTTGTATCGTTTATACCACCAAGTACCAGTACATAATCATTTTCTGAAACATTAAAAGATTCGCTCATAGAATTCAATATGCTATCTATCCTAGCTCCTGGTTTCCAGAAGCAAAACACATCAAATTTTCTACCTAGCTTTTTATTTAACATATTTCTTAAATTTTTGCCACGCTGATCAGCTAAAATTATTATTTTTCTCTTTTTCATGCAGTTTGAGTGAGACTTTCCTGGATTTGGTTCTTCTGACGGGCGTACCGACGCGCACTCAAAAGATATTTCCTTAGGCGGAAGGGTGATATGATTCACGTTGGCAGATACTCGTGTTTCTCTACAGCTCTCAATTGTAGACCTTGTAGCCTCAAGTTCCGACGCTAGTACTGGATTTAGTTGAAATGATGAGTCGCTGTGCATAGTACGCAAGGGTGAAATTCGCGGTGCGTGTATTCTTATGTTGTTAACATTTCTATAAGTCGGCGTAAAAGTCTTTGATTCCGGGGTACAGCACTTTTCATTGTAGGTTTTAGAGTTTAATTTAGTTTCTCCATATATTTTCCTCAAGATCTCTACTTGTTTTGTTTTTTCGTCGAGTTGTAACTTAAGGTTCACGATGTCTGAGCTTAGGTTCTCAACTTCTAAATGAGCACTAGTTAATTGCCTAGTCACATCTTCTAGTTGTTGCCTAAGGGTTAATATTAAAGATGAATCCACTCCTGACGTAAGGGGTAAGCTACGCCTCGTATCATCCAACAGGGTTGAATTCATTACCGAACTATTTGATAATGTCATTGATACATTTTCCTCGGAGATCGATCGCTTGTTGAGTTTACGAAACGTAATATTATCATTCATTTTGCTAGTAAAAATGACTTACAAAACGTACAACAGAAGAAGTTTTTTACGTTATATTCAAGTTCACTTCCAGAATTGCACGTACATGGAGAAAACTCGACGTTAATGCGTGGACTTAGTGTTTGTTGTTACTTAGCTGTTGTTGATAATCACTGCTTGGATCCCTGTACCACGATATCGTAGCGTAGCGCAAATGGCGGTCACGGAGCGCTGATGTTGTATTGCGTACGAGTTCGGGCGATCACCGAAGCGTTTCCTTGGTACACGGGCGCACAGTGATACAGCTGATTTGAAAGGCGGCCGGCTAGCGATGAGTCATTATGTACCGCGCGCACTATTGTGTTTTAACGTCGTATTTTTGTTTAACTTTGTACACTAATAACTTTGTTAGTTCAACTCGGTTTTTTTAAAAGATTTCACTTTTCGTTAGCACAGTTCCTGTTGTGGTTCTGGTAGAAGTATTATCACTTAACTTGTCGTAAATATAATTGTTTATAAATAAATAACACAGAGCCGATGTTAATCGAACGCAGCGCCGCGCATACCCCCCTTTATGAATTTACTTAAAATGAAAATATAAAACCTAAATAATTACAGTATAATATAATAACCTACATAATTTGTTACTACCCATAGGCACCCGCGGTAAGTTTTTCATTAACAAATGTTTACCTATTGTAGTTAAAACCATCTTCCAGTATCCGAAAAGTAAAATATGGGTCCCCTAAGGTAGTGTAATATGTTTTAATGCGATCGGAACCACGGACAGAGGCTAACTACATAATGAAGGTGCCTAATACCACAACTACCAAACCGATCAACATTATATATACTGCAATATACTAAACTAAATAATTTCTAACTGATTATGTCTTTGCAGAATGGCGACGCAGTAAGTATTGGTTTCTTTAACCAATGTTTACCTATCGTAGTCGAAATCATTTCCCCGGTATCTGTATCCTTACCATGAGTTAACGCGACCGTACTCGCCAGCGCCAGCGTAAACGATTTGTATGGAGAGTAGTACATCGCCCCAAGCGGTTACTTTGTACAACTACAATTCTCCATACAAATAGTTTACGCAGTCGCTAGCGAGGACGGTCACAGTAAACTCATGGTAAGGGTACTGAAACAGAGTTTAAAACTTATTATGAAAAGAGAAAAATAGTAGATTGTACAACGAGAGCACAAAACGAGCCATTTTACCCGAGACGTTCATGTGGCTACTTATGGACAAAATGGTATTTTTTTGTAAATCAGACATGAATATGTGAAGAACTGCACCATCTGTATAATATGTATAGCTTCAATCGAACTCGGTAGTTAGATGACTTGGTTATCGAAGTAAAAATCAACATGCATAGGTCTTAAGTAGGTATATTCAGATAAGGGATATATATATCTCCCAGTCAAGGTGTTCTGCCTTTTCGCCAAATAATTTTTCCTAGAATATTTCATTTCATCGAATTTTTACAAAGCCGAATCTTAATTTCCTCTGAAGCTTAAACATTTTAGTAATTTTATAAAGTATCATACTATAGAATAGGTTGGATTATGTTTGGTTTGTTTCATAACAATCCCAAATAGTTAACGGTTTCATAGAAAAATCATTTGTACAACAAATCTTACCTTACCTAATAATCCAGTGAATAAAGGAGTTTGGCCTTACAAACGGTCCGGTAGTTTTGATATGTTGTCTAGGATGGTTAGTCAGTGTTTAAAATGTGAAATGCACAATTGTGAAATTAAACATTTGATGAAACGTTTGTCTAGATAAGTAGAAGAGTATCCCTATGACTTACGAGCAGATAGCATAACATATTTTTTTGTATCTAAAGACGCTCTCAGAACGATTAAATTTCTACATTGTAGAAAATGCTTTTGTTTTATTAAATCAAATCAAACCAAATCAAATCATTTATTTGTGAACAGTAGGTATACACATAATGTAAGTAATTATGCTAGATGGTAGGCACATATAAGTTAGTCCAGCTATGTTCTGCCTCGAGGCATACAAAATCTTACAGCTAACATGCTCATTGTTGTAGATTAGTGTTATCATTAAAGTATTCGTTGACAGAATAGTAAGCTTTTTGAGCCAGAAATCTATTTAAAGCCCGCTTAAATTCTAATACATTTTCTTTTTCCTTAATATTAGCAGGTAGATGGTTAAAAATTTTTGGGGCCATTCCTATAATATTTTTTGACATCAGTCTTGTCTTAGATGGGGCTGCACACAACTTGTTTTTTAATCTTCTACTTGAAAAATACTGAAATTCATTAGGATTTGATTTCACAAACAAAGCCACTTCAAATATGTATAAACTAGGGAAGGTGAGAATTTTTAAGTCTACGAAATGGGTTTTACATGAATCCATGGGTCGCAGACCACGTACTGCTCTTATGCATTTTTTCTGCGCCTTAAATACCAATTCCCTATCAGTAGAGTTACCCCAGAATATTATCCCATACCTTAATGTTGAAGAGACGTATGCATGATATGCAGTCAACACAGCCGGTTCTCCAACTATCTTCCGTAGCATATACAGAGCATACGAAAAGCTACTAAGTTTTTTACACACAGTGTCAATTTGAAATTTCCATGACAGACTTTGATCCAATACAAGGCCTAAGAATTTTGTGCTGTCTACTTCTGAAATATTAACATCCTTATAAGTAATACTAGGGTTTTGTATATTATTGCGTCTCTGTTTGAAATGCATAATATGAGTTTTGGTCAGATTTACTTTGAGATTGTTGTCTACAAGCCATTGTATAGTAGATTCGACAGTTCCGTTTATTTCCGATTCAACTGTTTCGGGTTGTGTGTCAGTGAATATAATAGTACTGTCATCGGCAAATAAAACCATATGATGTTCAGTAATCTTCGGTAGATCATTAATATATATTATAAATAACAGGGGTCCTAAGATACTCCCTTGAGGGACGCCGTACCGAATTTCTCTAGAACTTGATGAGTATATGACCTCTTCCTTTGATTCAGTGTCAATTCTTGTAATTTGTGTGACTTGTTTCCTGTTACTAAGATACGATTTGATTAATTCATGGACATTTCCCCTAATTCCATATTTATACATTTTATTCAATAATATTTCATGATCAACAAAGTCGAAGGCTTTTGTCATGTCCATATAGATGGCAGATACCGGTAATCTATTGTTCATGTTCGCTAGGACTTTTTTTATCATATCGAAAATAGCCATGTTAATGGATTTGTTTTTACGAAAACCTTTTTGTTCCTTGGCGAATAGGTTATTGGATTCAAAGTATTCATAAAGACGACTATAAATAACCTTTTCTATTACTTTAGATATGATTGGTATCAACGCAATTGGTCTATAATTTTTCACATCACACTTATTGTCTTTTTTATATATTGGCCGGATTATTGACAACTTCAGTTTATCAGGGAAGCTCCCATGTTCAATGCACATATTCACTATATAGCTCAATATTGGTGCGATTATGTGAGCTACTTTTTTTAGAATATTTGTGCTGACACCATCATATCCTACACTGCTAGTATTTCTTAGAGAATTAATTATTGTAAAAATGTCAGCCGGGGTCGTTGGCGCCATAAAAATTGAGTAACTATTACATGTCAAACTATTTAGATTACAACTACTATTAAAATTCATATTGCTATTATTATCAGATTGTCCGGAGCAGTTTAATTCACTTATGTCATTATTACTTACTACATTTATAAAATAATCATTAAATTCCTGTGCAATTAACTGAGGGTCGTCTATCTCAATACCGTCTACATTTATTTTAGCTATGTTTTCCTTAGGGAAATTAGATTTGCTATTATTTATTATATGCCACGTAGCTTTTACTTTATTCGTAGAATTATTTATATGATAATTATTTTGAGCCTTCTGAGTTAACTTAATAATTTTCTTAAGGCGCTGTGAATACGTTTTAAAAATCTTTTTGTCGCTCTCCTTGGACGACTTTCGGTAGTGCCAGAGAAGTTTTCTTTTGCGCTTACAGCAGATGCGTATTCCTCTGGTAATCCATTTAGGTTTTTTTAACAAAGTAACTTTTACCCTCTTAATTGGAAAACATAAGTCGTAGAATAGTTTGAAATCAGTAATGAAACAGTCATAAGCGTCGCTTGGGTTATTTGCCATGTACGCACTATTGAAACTAAGCTGTTGCAGGTAGTAAATAAATTTCTGAATATTTTCCTGGGCATAATCCCTTTTTTTAATAAACCAATGCGATAGCGTGCATGTTTTTTTAACCGGAAATTGCATTAATTGAGCCGTGTGATCAGAGAGAGCCAATTCCAAAATTTTGAATTTACTTCCTCTAACATTGTGGATGATGTTGTCTATGCAGGTGTTGCTAACTGGTCGCGTAGGGTGCAGTATCCCTATTTTAAGATTATAACTAGCTAGCAGATTTTGAAAATTTAGCGATGCTGAGGTTCTTTTCAATAGGTCAATGTTGAAATCACCGCATAGGATTATTTTTCTCTTACTGTAGCAAATATTATCTAGGATGTAAGTTAGCTTACTTAGAAAAGTTTCAATTGAAGATGCGGTCATATTCGGAACACGGTATACACATACAACAACAATCTTGTGATGACTTAATTCGATCGCACAACATTCGAAGACCCCTTCGATGCTAATAGGTGAAATATTATCAAGGTTTCTAAATGTATGAATATTATGGATTAATATGCAGGAACCACCTTTGCGGCCTTGCCTGGAAAAATAGGCCGCTAATCTATAGTTCGGGACATGTAGATGTACCTCATCACCTGTTTTCATGTTGTGCTCAGTGACACACACAATATCAACCTGCTTAACATTTTCGACATTTTGTAGGTGTACTCTTAAAGCGTCCGATTTACTTACGAGTCCATTAATGTTTTGGTGAAGTATTGATAATTCATTGTATACGAAAAAACTCCCCAGGACTCGAGATACTATTGCTATGCGATGTAGAAAGCTGTTTTTGGTCATTAGACTGACAGAAGTCGGTTTGAGTGCTTACAGATATAGTGTTATTACCACAGTTATTACTGAAATCAATCTTAACCGGACTATTGATGGACACTGGCTTTGTACTTTCCATTCGGTTAATCTGTCTTATAAAATAATTACATAAATGATATCGAAGAGAAAATTCATTCGGTATAACTTTTTGATACCCCATGTCGACAAATGAAACATTACGAAACATACTGCAGATATGTCTCAGTTCAGTATTTAATTTACATTCATTTAAATGTTTGTTATATGGTATCTGGGACATTAAAATATTGGTATGATTTACTTTATTTAACCAACTACTGAGACACATTTTTAATTCGAAGGGATTTGTATCGTTTATACCACCAAGTACCAGTACATAATCATTTTCTGAAACATTAAAAGATTCGCTCATAGAATTCAATATGCTATCTATCCTAGCTCCTGGTTTCCAGAAGCAAAACACATCAAATTTTCTACCTAGCTTTTTATTTAACATATTTCTTAAATTTTTGCCACGCTGATCAGCTAAAATTATTATTTTTCTCTTTTTCATGCAGTTTGAGTGAGACTTTCCTGGATTTGGTTCTTCTGACGGGCGTACCGACGCGCACTCAAAAGATATTTCCTTAGGCGGAAGGGTGATATGATTCACGTTGGCAGATACTCGTGTTTCTCTACAGCTCTCAATTGTAGACCTTGTAGCCTCAAGTTCCGACGCTAGTACTGGATTTAGTTGAAATGATGAGTCGCTGTGCATAGTACGCAAGGGTGAAATTCGCGGTGCGTGTATTCTTATGTTGTTAACATTTCTATAAGTCGGCGTAAAAGTCTTTGATTCCGGGGTACAGCACTTTTCATTGTAGGTTTTAGAGTTTAATTTAGTTTCTCCATATATTTTCCTCAAGATCTCTACTTGTTTTGTTTTTTCGTCGAGTTGTAACTTAAGGTTCACGATGTCTGAGCTTAGGTTCTCAACTTCTAAATGAGCACTAGTTAATTGCCTAGTCACATCTTCTAGTTGTTGCCTAAGGGTTAATATTAAAGATGAATCCACTCCTGACGTAAGGGGTAAGCTACGCCTCGTATCATCCAACAGGGTTGAATTCATTACCGAACTATTTGATAATGTCATTGATACATTTTCCTCGGAGATCGATCGCTTGTTGAGTTTACGAAACGTAATATTATCATTCATTTTGCTAGTAAAAATGACTTACAAAACGTACAACAGAAGAAGTTTTTTACGTTATATTCAAGTTCACTTCCAGAATTGCACGTACATGGAGAAAACTCGACGTTAATGCGTGGACTTAGTGTTTGTTGTTACTTAGCTGTTGTTGATAATCACTGCTTGGATCCCTGTACCACGATATCGTAGCGTAGCGCAAATGGCGGTCACGGAGCGCTGATGTTGTATTGCGTACGAGTTCGGGCGATCACCGAAGCGTTTCCTTGGTACACGGGCGCACAGTGATACAGCTGATTTGAAAGGCGGCCGGCTAGCGATGAGTCATTATGTACCGCGCGCACTATTGTGTTTTAACGTCGTATTTTTGTTTAACTTTGTACACTAATAACTTTGTTAGTTCAACTCGGTTTTTTTAAAAGATTTCACTTTTCGTTAGCACAGTTCCTGTTGTGGTTCTGGTAGAAGTATTATCACTTAACTTGTCGTAAATATAATTGTTTATAAATAAATAACACAGAGCCGATGTTAATCGAACGCAGCGCCGCGCATACCCCCCTTTATGAATTTACTTAAAATGAAAATATAAAACCTAAATAATTACAGTATAATATAATAACCTACATAATTTGTTACTACCCATAGGCACCCGCGGTAAGTTTTTCATTAACAAATGTTTACCTATTGTAGTTAAAACCATCTTCCAGTATCCGAAAAGTAAAATATGGGTCCCCTAAGGTAGTGTAATATGTTTTAATGCGATCGGAACCACGGACAGAGGCTAACTACATAATGAAGGTGCCTAATACCACAACTACCAAACCGATCAACATTATATATACTGCAATATACTAAACTAAATAATTTCTAACTGATTATGTCTTTGCAGAATGGCGACGCAGTAAGTATTGGTTTCTTTAACCAATGTTTACCTATCGTAGTCGAAATCATTTCCCCGGTATCTGTATCCTTACCATGAGTTAACGCGACCGTACTCGCCAGCGCCAGCGTAAACGATTTGTATGGAGAGTAGTACATCGCCCCAAGCGGTTACTTTGTACAACTACAATTCTCCATACAAATAGTTTACGCAGTCGCTAGCGAGGACGGTCACAGTAAACTCATGGTAAGGGTACTGAAACAGAGTTTAAAACTTATTATGGAAAGAGAAAAATAGTAGATTGTACAACGAGAGCATAAAACGAGCCATTTTACCCGAGACGTTCATGTGGCTACTTATGGACAAAATGGTATTTTTTTATAAATCAAACATAAATATGTGAAGAACAGCACCATCTGTATAATATGTATAGCTTTAACCGAACTCGTTTGGATTATGTTTGGTTTGTTTTATAACAGTCCGAAATAGTTAACGGTTTCATAGAAAAATCATTTGTACAACACATCTAACCTAACCTAATCAATTGAATAAAATGTAATATGCCTACAGCGAAAAAAACCCTATGAAATGATAATTCTGTGAAATTAAACATTCGATGAAACGTTTGTCTTGATAAGAAGAAGAGTATCCCTATGACTTACGAGCAGATAACATAACATATTTTTTTGTATCTAAGACGCTCTCAGAACGATTAAATTTCTACATTGTAGAAAATGCTTTTGTTTTATGAATTTACTTAAGATGAAAATATAAATCCTAAATAATTACAGTATATTATAATAACCTACATAATTTCTTACTATCTATAGTCGCCCGCGGTAAGTTTTTCATTAACAAATGTTTACCTTTAGTAGTCGAAACCATCTTCCAGTATAAAGTGATAAAAAAAGTATCCCCATGATCTTAATACTTACGAGCAGACAGCCTAACATATTTTTTTTATATCTTAGACGCTTTCAGAACGATTAAATTTCTTCACTACACCCACTTCAAGTATAAAATGCTGTTTTTTTATGCAATAATAATTTTAAACCTAAATAATTATAGTATAATATATTAACCGGTTAGCTATCATAATCCCGAATTTTCATTGGCCCGAAATTTTGAAATCCCGAAACCTAACCTAACCTAACGGGTTCTTTACAACGACGTTTATAAAGTCCTAAAAATATTAATAGTTTTGGAATAAATAGCTTTCGGGCAAATGAAAATTCGGGATTATGATAGGTTACCAAAATTACCTACATAATTTCTTTCTATCTATAGCCGCCCGCGGTAAGTTTTTCATTAACAAATGTTTACCTTTAGTAGTCGAAACCATCTTCCAGTATCCTAAAAGTTAAATATGGGTCCCCTAGGGTAGTGTACTATGTTTTAATGCGAGTGGAACCACGGGCAGAGGCTAACTACCAGGGCCGCCTTAAACTAAGCTGGGGCCCTTGGGCACACAAGAATTTGGGGTCCTTTTGGAAAGTAAAAAAAGCGAATTATAATAATATTTTTTTACTAAGTATGACCATTTATTCTGTGAGAGAAATTGTCGGTCCTTCGGGGCCCCCTGAGAATGGGGGCCCTGGGCACGGGCCCCGTGTGCCCTTATGGTAAAGACGGTACTGCTAACTACATAATGAAAGTGCCTAATACCACTACTACAAAACCGATCAATACGATATATACTGCAATATACTAAACTAAATATTTTCTAACTGATTATGTCTTTGCAGAATGGCGACGCAGTAAGTATTGGTTTCTTTAACCAATGTTTACCTATCGTAGTCGAAATCATTTCCCCGGTATCTGTATCCTTACCATGAGTTAACGCGACCGTACTCGCCAGCGCCAGCGTAAACGATTTGTATGGAGAGTAGTACATCGCCCCAAGCGCTTACTTTGTACAACTACAATTCTCCATACAAATAGTTTACGCAGTCGCTAGCGAGGACGGTCACAGTAAACTCATGGTAAGGGTACTGAAACAGAGTTTAAAACTTATTATGGAAAGAGAAAAATAGTAGATTGTACAACGAGAGCATAAAACGAGCCATTTTACCCGAGACGTTCATGTGGCCACTTATGTAAGAATGTGTGGACAAAATGGTATTTTTTTGTAAATCAGACATGAATATGTGAAGAACAGCACCATCTGAATAATACATATGTATAGCTTTAACCGAACTCGGTACCTAGTTAGATGACTTGGTTATCGAAGTATAAATTAGCCTGTATAGATCTTAAGCGGGTATATAACTCCCAGCCAAGGTGTTCTGCCTTGTCGCCAAATTATTTTTCGTAGAAAATTTCATTTCATCGAACTTTTACGAAGCCGAATATTAATACATCTGAAGTTTAAACATTTTAGCAATTTTAGAAAATATCATACTATAGAATAGGTTGGATTATATTTGGTTTGTTTTATAACAATCCCAAATAGTTAACGGTTTCATAGAAAAATCATTTGGACAACAAATCTAACCTAAGGCCTTGGTCTCCTATTAGACGCTGTACGCAGCGTGCAGCATTTTTCCATACTAATAACACAACGCTTAGTATGGAAAGACGCTGTATGCTGCGTATAGCGTGTAATAGGAGACTCTGGCCTAACAAAATCAATTGGATGTAATGACTACAGGGAAAAAAAAGTCTATGAAATGAAAATTCTGGGAAATTAAACATTCGATGAAACGTACGTCCATAGTATATAAAAAGAGTATCCCCATGATCTTACTTACGAGCAGACAGCCTAACATATTTTTTTATATCTTAGACGCTTTCGAACGCTTAAATTTCTTCACTACACCCACTTCAAGTATAAAATGCTTTCGTTTTATGCAATAAAAAATTAAAACCTAAATAATTATAGTATAATATATTAACCTACATTATTTCTTACTATCTATAGCCGCCCTCTGCGGTAAGTTTTTCATTAACAAATGTTTACCTTTAGTAGTCGAAACCATCTTCCAGTATCCTAAAAAATAAATGTGAAAAAGAATTAATAAGTTATTTATTATTTATGAAAGCGAGCGGAGCCACGAGCAAAGGCTTACTAATTAATAAAGATGCCTAATCATACCACTACTACATTACCGATAGACATTATAATACGTGAATACTGCAATATACTAAAATAATTAATTTCTAACTGACTGTCTTTCTGCAGGACGGCGACAAGGTAAGGTTTGGCTTCTTTTGGTTTACTTACTGTAGTCGAAATCATCTCCTTGGTATCTGAAAAAGAAATTAAAACTTATTATGGAAAGAGAAAAATAGTAGATTGTACAACGAGAGCATAAAACGAGCCATTTTACCCGAGACGTTCATGTGGCTACTTATGGACAAAATGGTATTTTTTTATAAATCAAACATAAATATGTGAAGAACAGCACCATCTGTATAATATGTATAGCTTTAACCGAACTCGTTTGGATTATGTTTGGTTTGTTTTATAACAGTCCGAAATAGTTAACGGTTTCATAGAAAAATCATTTGTACAACACATCTAACCTAACCTAATCAATTGAATAAAATGTAATATGCCTACAGCGAAAAAAACCCTATGAAATGATAATTCTGTGAAATTAAACATTCGATGAAACGTTTGTCTTGATAAGAAGAAGAGTATCCCTATGACTTACGAGCAGATAACATAACATATTTTTTTGTATCTAAGACGCTCTCAGAACGATTAAATTTCTACATTGTAGAAAATGCTTTTGTTTTATGAATTTACTTAAGATGAAAATATAAATCCTAAATAATTACAGTATATTATAATAACCTACATAATTTCTTACTATCTATAGTCGCCCGCGGTAAGTTTTTCATTAACAAATGTTTACCTTTAGTAGTCGAAACCATCTTCCAGTATAAAGTGATAAAAAAAGTATCCCCATGATCTTAATACTTACGAGCAGACAGCCTAACATATTTTTTTTATATCTTAGACGCTTTCAGAACGATTAAATTTCTTCACTACACCCACTTCAAGTATAAAATGCTGTTTTTTTATGCAATAATAATTTTAAACCTAAATAATTATAGTATAATATATTAACCGGTTAGCTATCATAATCCCGAATTTTCATTGGCCCGAAATTTTGAAATCCCGAAACCTAACCTAACCTAACGAGTTCTTTACAACGACGTTTATAAAGTCCTAAAAATATTAATAGTTTTGGAATAAATAGCTTTCGGGCAAATGAAAATTCGGGATTATGATAGGTTACCAAAATGACCTACATAATTTCTTTCTATCTATAGCCGCCCGCGGTAAGTTTTTCATTAACAAATGTTTACCTTTAGTAGTCGAAACCATCTTCCAGTATCCTAAAAGTTAAATATGGGTCCCCTAGGGTAGTGTACTATGTTTTAATGCGAGTGGAACCACGGGCAGAGGCTAACTACCAGGGCCGCCTTAAACTAAGCTGGGGCCCTTGGGCACACAAGAATTTGGGGTCCTTTTGGAAAGTAAAAAAAGCGAATTATAATAATATTTTTTTACTAAGTATGACCATTTATTCTGTGAGAGAAATTGTCGGTCCTTCGGGGCCCCCTGAGAATGGGGGCCCTGGGCACGGGCCCCGTGTGCCCTTATGGTAAAGACGGTACTGCTAACTACATAATGAAAGTGCCTAATACCACTACTACAAAACCGATCAATACGATATATACTGCAATATACTAAACTAAATATTGTCTAACTGATTATGTCTTTGCAGAATGGCGACGCAGTAAGTATTGGTTTCTTTAACCAATGTTTACCTATCGTAGTCGAAATCATTTCCCCGGTATCTGTATCCTTACCATGAGTTAACGCGACCGTACTCGCCAGCGCCAGCGTAAACGATTTGTATGGAGAGTAGTACATCGCCCCAAGCGGTTACTTTGTACAACTACAATTCTCCATACAAATAGTTTACGCAGTCGCTGGCGAGGACGGTCACAGTAAACTCATGGTAAGGGTACTGAAACAGAGTTTAAAACTTATTATGGAAAGAGAAAAATAGTAGATTGTACAACGAGAGCATAAAACGAGCCATTTTACCCGAGACGTTCAGAATGTGGCCACTTATGTAAGAATGTGTGGACAAAATGGTATTTTTTTGAAAATCAGACATTTATTTATTTTTTATTTTTTTATTTTTTATTTTATTCAACAAACAAATTACACAGCAGTACAGCATTATGCTAGGCACTGTGAATTTAATAAAATTACCTAAAATAAAACTAAAATAACAATTAACACAGATAATAACAAACTTTCACGAATCACTAGGAGGACGTTCATCCATCGCCTCACAGAACTTCAGACATTCATCACATATAACCTTCCAGCTACTTGCAAAAACATCGCAATCAGGTGCTGATGCGAGAAGCGCATTCAGATCTCGCAAAGCACGGACCGATGGTGATTTTCTGTGGGATACCGTGCGCGCCCTCGGAACTTCCAGCAAGTGACGAGCACAGTGCTCGGAGATTAAAGTTGGATTTAGACAGTGAGGGCACAAGCAAGCATTGCGAAACCAATTCCGGACAATCCGAATCACCTCGTAAGATACGGCACGCAGTGGTCAGAAGGCTATGATTTCGCCGCACCTCAAGGGAATTAAACCCTAACATGCCCAGCAGGAATTTAGTTGGGTACAAAAATGGATAGTACCCGTAAGTTTTCCTGTACAAGAAACGCAAAAAAGCTTTTTGGACTTTCTCCAGAAGCAGGGCGTAAGTGACCTCATGAGGGTTCCAGACAACAGAAGCTGCCTCCAGTTTGCTTCTGACTAACGAGGTGTAAATGAGTTTAATCGTCATGGGATTATCAAAGTCACGGGCATTTCGAATTACGAATCCCAACTTTCGATAGCAGCTGGCAGCTAATGTCCTCATATGCTCATGAAAGTTGAGATGCACGTCGAACATTATGCCTAAGTCCTTAACAGAGTCGACACGCGTAATGGGTTCAAGGCCTAACTGATATTGTGCATGTACAGGGTCATGCGCGCGGCTGAAAGTCATCACTGAGCACTTTCCAGTATTAAAAAGAAGCTTGTTTTCAATGCTCCATTGATAAACCCGGTTGATGTCTTCCTGAAGTGATTCGCAATCGGACAACTGTTGCACACCATAAATGAGCTTCATGTCATCAGCGTAGAGTAAGCATCTGGCATATGTAGTGACTGTTGCCAAGTCATTTATCATGACTCCGAATAAAAGTGGCCCTAAGATCGAACCCTGGCTGACTCCAGAACGTGTGTGATAGGATTCGGAAACAAAGCATCCATGTTGCACAAACTGCAGCCTGTCGCACAGATAGCTTGCAAAGAACCGTAGTAATCTCGGTGAGAAACCTAGATTACATAATTTACTCAGAAGCAAGTCGTTATCCACGCGATCAAAAGCTTTTTTAAAGTCAAAGTACAACACATCAACTTGTATCCCTTTATCCAAATGTTCGGAGATGTAGTCAACCAGGGTTAGCAGATTCGTCTCGACCGATCGCCTAGGCCTAAACCCGTGTTGCGAGTCTTAAAGGAAAGGTTTTAATTGAGGGGAAACGAGTCTGCTAATGATCGATTCGAACAGCTTTGCAGTTGAGGAAAGAATAGCTATTGGTCGGTAATTTTCAACCATGGTCGTGTCGTTGGTCTTGGGAATAGGGCGCACCCGTGTGAGCTTCCACTGACGCGGGTACTCGCCAGTGCGCAGTGCCAGGTTAAAAATGTGAAGTAATGGCGGTGTTAACCATTCCTTGCAGCCTTTTAGGATAAAAGCAGGGAGACCGTCAGGCCCAGGGGAGCTTTGGGGCTTTAAATGTTTTATGCCAACCTCCACCTCCTCGGCTGTAACTTTATCAATGTGTATATAATTGGCCGTACACGTCAGATCGTCGCGGATGATCTTTTATAGTTAAGGCTGGGGATATTAGGAAGGAAGACATTTGAGAAGAAATTAGAGAACGCTTGGGCCGCCTCAATGCCTTCATATACCTGCCCTTCGTAAGCCACCTGAGCCTCAAAACCACCCTTCGATCTCATGCTGTTTACATGCTGCCAAAATGCCCGAGGATTTGAAGTGATTTTAGATTGAACACCAATTAAAGATGATTTTAAGTCATACGCCTTTGATGTTCTACGCTTGATGTCTGCCCTGAGACAGGAAAAGTCGGCATATACAGCACGATCACAAGAACGTTTCCATTCGCGATGTAAAACTGCTTTCCGCTCAATATCTTTTAAAAAATCCGCGGTGAACCAAACTGGGTAGCGTCTGCAGGGTTTATTAGACCTTATCTTCTTGGGTATGCATTCATCAAAAATGCGGTAAATTTTTTCATAAAAGATCTCGACAGCAATGTCGACATTAGACGCCTGCAAGACTTCCGTCCAAGACTCTTCGGATACCAATTGGTAAAGAAGTTCATAATCGCCCTTTGAAAAGTTCCAGTCGCGATTAGAACTTAAATTGCTGGGTTCGATTTTTGCAGGATTACTTATGGCATCCATGAGAAGGATAGAAATTTCAAGCGGAGGATGGTAGGCGTCGGGATGGGAAACTAAATCCGCTATCCTTGATCTCACTGACACTGATACAATGTGTACGCTTTCGCACCAGCACAACATCTAGCACTCCACCATGCACATTCATCACATCATTCATGTCTTCGAGCTCACAAACAGCAGTAAAGTAGCTATAGTAACTTAAGACACTAGTAGAAGTGTATTTCGGATTTAGATTTAAGTCTCCCACTATTATAACAAAACCAGTTAAAGATACAATAGATAGTTCAACATTTTGAAAAAAACGCATATACTCTGCTTCAGAGGCATTAGGTGGTATATATACGGTACACAAATAAAAAACGGCGTCATCTATTATGAAGGATGTCCACAAGTCTTCGCCATTGGCAGTTTCGAACTCGCGCCAACGCCCCATGGTAATACCAGGCCGGGCGGCCACAAGTACACCACCTCCTTGTCGACCTGTGGCACGGTCACGGCGTATGACACTCCAGTCACCTCCCACAAGTTCCGAGTCCTCAACCGATATCGACAACCACGATTCAGTTACAGCAACAATGTCATTATCACAGGTTAGAACGTTCTGCTTAAAATGTTTCAATTTGGTATTGAGGCCTTTGACATTTTGGTAGATAATGCTAATAGAAGGGCCGTTCTTTGGATCACGAGTATTTTTTTGCTTGTTCATTTTGCCTTCGAAATAACCACGATTTAACCCTGGCATTCTCAGGCCACACCTCTGCTGACATGCACTTATCGAAGTAAGCTACAGGAACACCTAGCTTATAAGACCGGTAGTTGCCTCTAGATTTCAGTTCCTCTACGGTACATGTGCTCTTCTCGCAAAGTTGTTGCAGGTATTCAAGGACTTCCTCAGCGTTAGACACCATGTTCCATAAGTGAATGTGTCGTCGCTCCTCGACAGCTTTGAGAGACGTAACACTTGGTCCTGCAGTGCCGCGCATCGAAGTTAGGCGTCTTTGGTGTTTTGAAACTTGCACTTTCCATTTGTTTGCGGAGTCAGTGGAGTCATTGCAGTCATCGGTAGAACCTGTGATCGTGGGCGGCAAGTTAATTGGCGGGACGTCACTGGGTGCCTCGATCATTTGTCTGTCCATTGTTGAGACTGGACCCACCTCTTTGCTGCCTTCACTGACTCGGTTGCGCCTCGAGCCGCCCGGTTTGGATGCTTCATTGCCACTCGGCTTGGACAGTACCACCAAAGGAGCAGTCAAAGAAGAAATCGGCGAGCCACTGGACTCGATGGGCTGCCGCTCCAGCGCAGTCAGTTTATCACTGAGAGTCTCAACCTTGGTCATGCATATCGTCAAGGCTGACTGGTACCGTCCTATAGCAGCAACAGCGTCTGTAAGCTGTTCGGACAAACAGGTTATTTGCTCGCGGAGTAGCAGAATTTCCAAGTTTGACGACAATGAAACGTCGCCCTCCCTTGATTGTAAGTGCTGCGGGACGGCAGAAGGGCCCGCAGACGCGATGAATATGTGAAGATCAGCACCATCTGTATAATACATATCGAGGGCTTCATGCTATAGGGGCGTATGCGCAAAAATGCGATTTTTCGTTTTTAATGGCATCGTATTCATCTAATAACGATACACCGGGTAATTTTTTTTCATAATTTTATCGTAATTATAAGTTATTTAAAATAAATAAAATATGTTTTGGCGTATCATTGCAGGTCATAATTTTTTATCGATCCAAAGAGGCGTACAGTAGGCGTAAGCGCAATAATGAAATGGAATCTCATAATATGATCGGAGTATAAAGGCGTATATGTTCATACGTCTATTACTCGATTGTGTGATTTACCAAAAATTGTCGCACAATAGCGGCGTACGTACATACGACCATATTTATCATACTTTTTAGTGATAGTATCAGTCTTCGGCCTCATATACCGACGCACCATATGGGCGCAAAGTCCTTGAACGTCACACCTTTCTCCGAAAAACATCTCTAACTGGTAGGTTTCTAAGGAACCATCTTGCTCGTATCCCAGGTGGATTCGATTCAATATCCAAATCAAAATGCTCGATGTCATCCAAAGGACGAACCCACTTAGCATGAATCGCACTATCGCACATAATATGCGAGCCGACTAGGTCCAACTTTGTTGAAAACAGAGGTTCCCAAGAAATATGGGGCAGTGGGGCGCTGAAAAAATAGATAAACAGGCGTCCTTACATGGAAACCATTATGGATTGCTACCATCATGCATAATTATCCATCTCAGATAGCTGCGGGGACAAAGCTAACTAGTCAAGCTGGAGAAGTTTAGGATAAGCAGAAAAAAGACGAGGAAACTCAATACAGCAATGAACATTTGAGCACGGGCACAAATTAGTCAAGTCCAAAATAAGTCTCCTCTACAAACAGGTAACTGCAGTTTGAGGATCCCTACAAAAGCCAGATAATACCTTCACCAGCTCAGCGGCGGAAGAGACAACCCTCGTACAGACTCACTTCTCGGGCTGTGAGTTATAATGGTTAGTGAGCTGGGTGGATGCGGAGAATACTCCATCGGAGAGAGAATGGCGACAAAAAATACAGAAGGCTTTCAACTGCTTGACTCATACAAATCACCAGAACCGAATGAAATAGAAGGGAAGAGAGATAATTATCAAATTATTTACTATTGTTTTGACTGCCTGCGTACTGCGTAAACAAGTTAAAGTAATTGACATACAAAACCAGGTAGAATCCTTCTACTCAGGCGTTAGATTCTTCAGTGAAAATTAATCAGTTTTTTGCTTAAGCACTTGCAACATAAAGTATTCTGCAAAATACTAAAAACAAGTATGTGCCTTATGCTTAGGCACATTCATAGACATTGAAGGACGTCGATGGCAACGACAGGATAAAATTCACCAGCATAAAAGCGGCACTGGTAGGAGCCGGAATGAAAGAGATTCATTGGCATCGAAACTGGTGAAGCCAAAACTGGTGCACTCAAAAAGGCAGTGGTAGCAAAGTAAGAACCCTCGAAGCTACGTCCGCTCACCACTTTTGTGGAATCATCGCCACACTAAACGAACATCACTATTACACAGAGTCATCATATCCTGCGACACAGTAATACTAACGAGCGGTAATCACAAGGGTATGTGTGAATGTGATCTCACCCGCTCTACACTGGCTGTCTAACAACAAACTGACAGTTTATTCGAAAACACTTAACTGGTAATGTTCGCTAACAGATGCTTTGTGGTAACTAACCCAAAATGATCAATACAGAGCTCTAATTTATCGCGCAAGGTAAATAAAAAAAAACGTAGCCCGGCATAATAAGTTTTAATTAAGAACAAAACTATTCACCGTTGAAGCTAAACTACAATCACTTCAGAGGTTGATTTGCTTGACAGCCACGGGAAAACAGAACCTCAGGAGAGCAGCTAAGGTGTCCTCGAGTGAACAAATAGTGGGCACAACATCAACCGATTTCCGTAGTCTTATAACTCGTCAGCAACATCAAGGGTCTCCTAGAATTAGGCTTTCTGATGGAGTTGGGTTGGCAAAAGTAGTGTCATCAACTCGCCACGGCGTACGGTTAATACTTCGTTTTTATAGAAGACTGTCATGTTATCACATTACAAACTAGTTACTAGAACCTATCAAGATTTCGCAAAATCCGATTTCTGCAGAGAGTGGGCACCTCAACTGCTTGGAGTTCGAAGAAGAAGTCACCTTTAACAACTTTATGACTGCTGTTCTAGGCAAAGACCGACGGGTAGACAGAGAGACTTTATTTAGCACTGAAGTGCTCAGTTAAAAATCGTTCGAGATGGTCAGCCGACTGGAGATCGACATCTGCTGTCATTACTTAACATCCCAGAATGTCGCCGATTCAAGAGCGGCGCTGGGTCATAAGTTCTTCTAGAAATATATAATCAAGGAAACGAATAATTTAATCAGTGAAATGTATATTCTTTCTTTACTAAATGCTTGCATTTGCCTTAGATCACCACTATACGACCACACTCAAAAGCCACTAGCACTGTTTTTTTGTCGGGCGAAACAGGCGTAAAAAAAATCAGAAAAAATTTAAGGAGATTCGTAACAATGTGAAAATTACTGTAAAAAGAAAGTATTTCGATATAAAAACAGAACTCAGACCAATTGTCATTGAATAATTGAATAGGAAAAGATTTAATTTATACGCCCCTCAATTTCAAGTATTTTTCAAGGAAAATCGACAGTCATTTCGAATATTTGCGCCACAGTAAAGAGACGTAAGCGCATAATTACTATTTTTTAGAATACTTTACGTAAAATTGATCACAGTAGATAAAAACAGTGACAATATAAATACTCCATGCAAATTTGCAAAAAGTTTGCTAGTGCTAGTTTTCACAAACTAACTAAATTTTATAAAAGTAACATAGTCATAGTGATAGTTCATTATCAAGCTAACAGTATAAGTAACAAGACGTACACTAACTTGCGTACTTACCTTTACGAAAATAGGTTAATGATTTGATTGATTTTGATTTATAATATAAATTTTTATTTTAAAACTAGCCAAGTCACGTCTTGATATTGAATTACTCCCCAAGTAAAATAAATGCATTGAGTATGTCGCATGTCCTTGTATCGAAAAAAATTAGAGCAAAGAACTTGGCGCCCTGGCAGATCTCAATTCTTTTGTCGGCGAAGTGCACGCGATATTGAACTTGGCTCTCATTTTACATTTATGTTTTTGATGGGATATCATTACTTTTTGTACAGAAATTATTATGATGTGTAAATTACTTAATTATTATTTGTTAATTAGTTCTGTGTGCTATTCTAGTACATATTTTGAAAGTTTTGAACAAACAAAGAATTTTCCAAAACGGTTAGTACGTATTGGATTTTTATGTGCATGTATGTGTAAGTGTGTGCGTGTGAGTGTATATGCTATTCTAGTATATCTTTCAAACAAAAAAAGAATTTTCCAAATCGGTTTATAAATGACAGAGTTCTGAGGCAACAACCATCAATAATAATAATAATAAAAAAACATAAAAAAATCACTGTTTTAGATTTTTATATGTATACACACACAATTACTAAGCTGGATGCCAAATTTCACCTTTCTAGGTCACCTGGAAGTGGGTTAGGTTTTTGATTACTAGTGAGTCAGTCAGTCAGTCAGTCAGTGATAAAAATACCGTTTTTTGGACTTTAATATCTCAATAACTATTTAACCTATATTAATGAAATTTGGGGTTCTACTTGTTCTAAAGGATCTTAATACATAAGCCAAATTTCATTTTTTTTTATGTTAAATAGATTTGGAGTTATTGGGGGGTCAAAAGTGGCTCCAAACGGTTCGTGTAATATAACACACGGCTGCTGCTCGCCAGTTCCTGCGGTGAACTTGGCTGGACACGCTGCCGCGTGTCTAGATTTATGAAAGCGAGCGGAGCCACGAGCAAAGGCTTACTAATTAATAAAGATGCCTAATCATACCACTACTACATTACCGATAGACATTATAATACTGCAATATACTAAAATAATTAATTTCTAACTGATTGTCCATATACAGGAAGGCGAAAACGTAAGTTTCAGTTTCTCTAACAAATGTTTACCTACTGTAGTTGAAATCATCTCCTCGGTACCTGAAAAAGAGTCTGAAACTAATTGAAAAGAGAAAATAGTAGATAGTACCACGAGAACATAAAACGGACCAATTTAGCCGAGGCTAAGATACGAATGTGTGGATAAAATGGACATATTTTGTAACTCAATTTTAGTACATGTTAAGTAAAGCAACAGCACTATCTGTATAGCCTTAACTGAACTCGGTAGCTATATCGCTTGGTTATCGACGTATAAAAGAAGCATATATTGATCTTAAGAATATATTTTCGTAAAGTATCCTCTGGACTTGCTAGCATTAAGTGAAAACGCAGCCCATATGGTGAAGAAGTTAGACATTAATTTTTATTTATCGTGTTTTAGAATATTAAATCATTATTCATAATTCTCGAAAATATTATCCAATGCCCAATGCAGTTAGGTTTGTTTGCCAAAGTACTGAACGGATTTGCATGAAATTTCATACTGAGATAGCTTAAGCTTTAACTTAACAAAATAGATAGGCTTGATATGTCCCAAAAAAACATGGGCCCCCGAGTATAGTGTACTATGTTTTAATGCAAGCGAAGCTACAGGCAAAGGCTACTTCTTTAAAAAGATACCTAATCATACCACTACTACCTGACCGATCAGCATTTTATAGTGCAATATACTCAACTAAATAATTTCTGACTGACTGTCTCTCTGCAGGAAGGCGACAAGGTAAGGTTTCTATTGTCTAACAAATACTTACCTACTGTAGTCGAAATCATCTCCCGGTACCTGAAAATAATTTAAAAGTAATTATGGAACGAAAACAATAAATTATACGACGTGAGCATAAAGCTAACCATTTTACCCGAGACGGTCATGTGGCTATATAAGAATGTGTGGATAAAATGGGCATGTTTTGTAAATAATACAAGTATAAGTTAAGGAGAGCACCATCTGTTTATATGTAAGTATAGCCTTAACTGAACTCGGTAGTTAGATGGCTTGGTCATCGAAGTAAAAAGTAGCGTATATGTTATCATAAATAAGTATATACTTCCCAGCTAAGGCGTTCTGCTCTTTTGCTGAATTATTTTACGCTTCATTGAATTTTCGCACAGCCGAATGTTAATGCTCCTGAAGTGTACATATTTTTGGTAATTCAGGAAAATATCATCCTATGGAATAGGTTGGAAAGGATAAGGTTTGTTTTAGAGCGGTCCCTCATAGTTCATGATTTCAAAGAAAAAACTTTTAGCAACGAACCTAACCTAATCTATAAGATGAAATGAAATATTTATAACTACAAGGGTGTTCAGGCAACTTATTGTTGGCTTCACTCCTTAATGGAGACGGTTTGAGAGGCGGCTCATAAATGCCTCTGATCCGCGCGACAAGCAGCGCCATCTAACGGCACTATGTGTACAACGCCGTCAAAAAATCACTTCGCCACGGCGCGCGGTTATGGCCGGTTTGTGTTCCTCTGATTTGGGTGAAATATTTGTGTTATTTTGCTGTGACTTGATATAAAACTATATGTGACATACGGTGGACTTTGGTGATGTTCGATTGTGCAAGGAAAACCAGCGGCAGCAACAAATATAAAGTTTAGACTTCTACAAGTCTCACGGCGGCGCGCACCAGTCCATTCAAGGTACTGTTTCTGTTTTGGTTTGTTGCTAGCATTAGTTGCCATGAACACGGGGTTAATTTAGTATTCAACTATTTCATATTAATAAAAACGTAGATTTCGTCACAAAGGGAACAAAAATTGTCTATGAGATGAAAATCCGGTGAAATTTTTGTCTATATAAGAAGAGGATCCCCCTGATCTTACTACCTGACAGTCTAGCATATGATACTGTATTTAATACGCTCTGAGAACGATTAAATTTCTACTCTGCATCTACTTGAAGTATCTCTGTTTTGGCCCTATGGTTAAATGGTAAAAAAAGCTTTTGTTATGTGCAATAAAGTTAAAATGTTAAATAATTATAAATATTATAATATAATAACCTACATAATTTGTTGCTACCCGTAGCCACCCGAGGTAAGTTTTTCTCTAACTATAATGTTTACCTACTGTAGTCGAAACTCATCTCCCTTGCTTAATGGTGGAAAAGATGGCGTGCAGAAATTTCCCTTGATAGCTTTGGCAAGGGACCAGAACGCACGAGCTCCCGAAGTGAGGCGCACTAGTCTCTCGCCAATTCTACCAATGTGCAACGACTTTGCCTTGGCAATTTCTTTCTTGAAGGACCTGGAGGCAAATTTAAACTCCTTTTTTAACTTACTGGTCTTTTTATTTCGAACCGTTGCTGCATTTACCCAGGCTTGGTAACATTCCTGCTGCGTAATCTCGTTACGCGGCTCCCTAATGGGCACCCCGGGCAAATTAGTGACGTTGTTTTGTTGATGAATCCAGCCCTCTACACGGGAATTTCTATCACAGTTCTCCGACGCACTACTACTAGACCTAGCTGCCTGAAAAATTGTTCCTTTCCTTTTGCCTGAAAAATTATTATGACATATAAAATATGGGTCCCCTAGGGTAGTGTACTATATTTTAATGCGAGCGAAACTACGGCCAGACTTACTACATAATAAAGGTGCCTAATACCACTACTACTCAACCGATTAACATTATATACTGCAATATAGTAAACCAAATAATTTCTAACTGACTGTCTATCTGCAGGGAGGTGACAAGGTAAGGTTTGGTTTCTTTAACCAATATTTACCTACTGTAGTCGAAATCATCCCACCGGTACATAAAAGAATGTTAAAAAGTTTCGTCATCATCATCGTCATCATATCAGCCGATAGACAGCCGCTGCTGGACGAAGGCCTCACCCAAAGCTTTCCACAACGATGTTCATTTCTCCCCGCGATCCTTACCAGATCGTCGATCCACCTTGTTGAGGGCCTTCCCACACTGCGTCTTCTGGTCCGCGGTCGCCACCCAAGAACCATTCTGCCCCAACGGCCATTGGTTCTACGAGCAATGTGCCCCGCCCACTGCCACATAAATTTGGCGATTGTATGAGCTTACATCTACAACCTTGGTTCTCTTGCGTATTGCGTTTTCAAGAAAACTCCAAGCATAGTTCGCTCCATTGCCCTTTGAGTCTTGAGTAACTTTGAGCCTTCTTATGAGGACTATTGTAAGCGACTACGTTTCAGTATCGTATGTCATCACTGGCAACAAACTGGTTAAAAACCTTTGCCTCAAGACACTGCGGTATTTGGGATAATAAAGTTTAAAACCTAAATAATTATATTATAATTTAATTTTGACGATGCGGTTGGCTCGGTTTGTAGTGTAGCTGCCTACTGATCCGGCGGTCCTGGGTTCGAATCCCGGTCAGGGCAAATGTTTGTGTGATGAACTCGAGTATTTGTCCCTGGGTCATTGATGTTATCTATATATGTATTTATATATTATGTATATTGTCATCTATGTCCCAAGTAGCACAACTGGGTCTAAATAGCTCGTATATCATATCTAATTAGATGCTTAAGTGAAATTTACCACCATGACTAAGTGCTATATAGGTGGCAAGAACCCTTATGCCACCAGTATAGAACCAAAAGGAGAAAAATTGCAGCCTATTTTTGGTGCTAAATAGAATCCATAAGAGATCTCACAATTACCTTAAGTGGTAATTAGAACTATGGGTGAAAGTTATGCGCAGTGAACGAATGAAAACATATCAGTTCGGTCAATGAGTGATAAATGAGTCGCCAAAATTATCTTTGAGTGGCGAGGCAACTGTCAAATTGTGTTTTATTAAAAGTAATACGTGATCTGCCATATTCATTTTGGATTTATATGTCTGTTTGATTGTGATTAAAACTTTACGTTATACAAGCATTGAAATAAGCACGAAATTCTTGCGAATTTTTTTTTACTGTGAAACTATAGTATGTTTTCATTGTAAATTTCGACGCGCCCTTCATTTGATCAGGAATATTAAATAAATTGGGCAAGTGCGAGTCCGACTCGCGCATGAAGGGTTCCGTACCTATATATATGTATATATAGGTATAACAAGTTTGTTGTATGGGAGCCCCCCTTAAATATTTATTTTATTTCATTTTTAGTATTTGTTGTTATAGCGGCAATAGAAATACATCATCTGTGAAAATTTCAAGTGTCTAGTTCCGTTCTTGAGATACAGCCTGGTGACAGACGGACGGACGGACGGACGGACGGACGGACAGCGAAGTCTCAGTAATAGGGTCCCGTTTTTACCCTTTGGGTACGGAACCCTAAAAAGAGAGTGCTAAATTAAATAAGGAATAGATACTGATAAGAAATAAAACTGTTAAAAACCTGACCTAATGATTGTAGGTTACGTACAATGTTAAAGTAACATCGTCACAACTATCAAAAGTCTGTGATTATGCGTGAGTGTGATAAAATTCTGGTTAAAATAATCAATTTTCATAGGCTTCCATTTGTAAACATGGCGAAACAAAAAAGATCCTACAGTGTTTATTTTCACTTATTTGTTCCTTATTTGGAACTATCAAGTCTAATAATCACTTATTTGTATCTTGCGAGTGGCAATGATATTACCAATAGTAATTATTTGCTCTTTTGTAGACTATATAAAAGGAAGACTATTAAATATATTTTGACAAGGTGCAAATAGGAACAATAATAGAACTTTTAGTTCGTTAGTGGTTTGAAATAAGTGAAAATAACTGCTTTTGGTTCCAAGAACCCCCTACTGAGACCTATTTATGCGTTGGAGTGGCAATAAGGTACTTCTTAGGCCTTAAAGTTGCAATATTGTTTGGTTCCAAAAGAGCCGTAAAATTATCCCTTTAGCCACTATTGGTGATATAATTCGCTATTGTACTAGTCCTTTGGAACTTTTAGTTCCAAATAAGGGTATGTTCCCACTTATATGTAAAAGTTGCTTATAAGTGATTTTAAGGCCTTATATAGCACTATTGCTTCTTATTGAGTGACAATTTGAACCTGCATGCAACTTTAAGTAGCAAAATCGACTTTATCCCACCATAAGTAATAAAGTAGAAACAAAAAACGTTCCTATGCAACTACAAGTGATAGGATGAACTCATATACAGTTTTGAGTTGTGTTTAAAGCTATAAGTTGTATCAAACACTGTTAAACCACTCATTTAGAACTTAAAGCTATAAGATAAGCTGCAAAATTCACTAATGTGCCGCTTGGGGTAGTACCCATAGTACAAGCTTTGCTTAGTTTGGGACTAGGTCGATTTGTGTAAGATTTTCCCTTAATATTTATTTATTTATTGTTATTATTTATTTAATAACCTGCATAATTTTTTACTACCTACAGCCGCCCGTGGTAAGTTTTTCTCTAACAAATATTTACTTACTGTAGTCGAAACCATCTTACCATTGCCTGAAAAATAATCATGACAAATCAAATATGGACCCTGTATGGTAGTTTAGATACTATGTTTTAATGCAAGCGAAGCCACAGGCTAAGGCTACTACTTAATAAAGGTGCCTAATCATACCATTACTACCTCATCGATCAACATTATATACCGCAATATACTAAACTATATAATTTCTAACTGACTGTCTCTCTGCAGGAAAGCGACAAGGTAAGGTTTGGTTTTTCTTACTACGTACAGTAGTCGAAATCATCTCCCGGTACCTGAAAAAGAGTTTAAAAGTAATTATGGAAAGATAAAATAGCAAATTGTACGAGAGCATAAGACGAGCCATTTTACCTGAGACGTTCATGTGGCAATATAAGAATGTGTGGATTAAATGGACATATTTTGTAAATAATACTAGTAGATGTTAAGTAGAGCACCATCGTCTTGACTTGCTAGCATTAAGTGGAAATGCACCCCAGTGGGTGAAGAAGTTAGACTTTACGACTAAATTAAGTATATAGTTCCCAGCCAAGGTGTTCAGCCTTTTCGCCAAATCATTTTTCGTTGAATGTTCGATTTCATCGAATTTTCACATCGCCGAATTGATTTCCTCTGAAGTAAAAAATATATATAATTCTGAAAAATATCATTATTTGCATTTCATTAGTTTGTTTTCAAAACGGCTTAAGAGCCTTATCACACTTGCGATTTGCGAGCGTATTTTGTATGAAGGCGATCGCGCAGCGTCTACGCCGCGTCGCTTATTTGTATAGAAAATACGCTCGCAAATCGCAAGTGTGATAAGGCCCTAACGGATTTACGTGCAATTTCAAAATCAGATGGTTAAAGCCCTAATAAAAAAAATAGATAGCTAGGCTACTTTTTGAACTCAGTAAAAACATGGGTCCCATAGGATAGTGTAAGTAGTATGTTTTAATGCGAGCGAAGCCACAGGCAAAACGACTACATAATAAAGGTGCCAGATCATACCATTACTACCTCACTGATCAAAATTATAAACTGCAATATACTAAACTAAATAATTTTTAACCGACTGTCTGTCTACAGGAAGGCGAAAAAGTAAGTTTTTGTTTCTCTAAACAAAGGTTAATAAATTATCAATGTGTATTATAATACATATTGTAGTATCGTGTAGTATTTTCTGGGCTTACTATAGTCTGGCTAATGAAATATTACTCAGTTTTGGCGGGAAATTTAGAAAAATTGGGGCTGGTTACACTTTGCGTAGTAGGAATTATAGTTTTGATACTAGAAAATATTATGAATAGAATAGAATGATAATTTTTTCGTTAGTTTACTCAAAGTGGACAACAAAATATAAGAAATAAAATAAAATAAAACATAATAAAAATATATTTCTGTTTTTCTATGCACATGTATGGTATCTAAGGAGTAAGGAAAGAATTCTAACATATGTTGAGGTGTAAAATTTAGTGTAAATTAGACCTAGCTCTATAATAACATATATTAATCCATCACTAAAAAAATTACATAAGTACTATGCCAAATTTCAACTCAATCGCACTGTAAGAACTAGAACATAAAGTATCAAAACTATTTATAGATGACCCACCTAATAAATTGTGTAAACCATAGACAATTGGTGTAACACAAGGAAATATCTATCAACATTATTTTGGCTAGCCAGACTCTAGCAGCGAAGAATGTAAACATTAATTTGTAAGATGCAGAAAGACTCGACGTTACGGCTAAATAAAGAATATAGTTTACTATATTAAACGCATATTTAAATTGATTCTAAACTAGGTAAGAATTGTTAGTAAGATAAGATTTTAATTTTAATAGAATTGAATAGAATAGAATTTGTCAGTTGAATTTCTGTGTTACTGAATAAATACATTTTATTTTATTTTTTATTTTATTATATTTTACTATATAGTTCCCAGCAAAGGTGTTCTGCCTTTTCGCCGAATTATTTTTCGTCGAATGATTTATTTTATCGAATTTTCACATCACCGAATTGTTTTTCCTGTGAAGTTTAAACATTATTCATTATTCTGGTAAATATAATTATATGCATTCGGTTAGGTTTGATTAGATTTGTTTGCAAAATGACTGAACGGATTTGAATGAAATTTAAAACAGAGATAATTTGAGCCCTAACAACAAATAGAGAGGCTACTTTTTATCCCAAAAAAAATGGGTCCCTTAGGATAATGTAGGTACTTTGTTTATGGGAGCAAAGCTACAGGCAAAAGCTACTACTGAATAAAGTTGCCTAATCATACCACTACTACCTGGCCGATCAACATTAACTGCAATATACTACCTACACTAAATAATTTCTAACTGACTGTCTCTCTGCAGGAAGGCGAAAAGGTAAGGTTTGGTTTCTTTAACCTACTGTAGTCGAAATAATCACCGCGGTACCTGAAAAAGAGTTCAAAACTATTTATGGAAAAAGATTATACAACAAGAGCATAAAGCGACCCATTGAACCCGAGACATTCATGTGTGGATAAAATGGACATATTTTGTAACCCATATAAGTAGTCGTTAAGTAGAGCATCATCTGTATAGACTTAACCGTACTCGGTAGATATAGTAAGCCTTAACATAACAAATAGATGGGGCAGTTTATATCCAAAAAAGACATTTGTCCCCTACCCCTAGGATAGTGTACTATGTTAATAATAATGCGAGCGAAGCCACAGGCAAAAGCTACTACTTCATAAAGATGCCTCACCATACCACTACCACCCGACCGACCAACATTATAATATACTGCATTATATTAAACTAAATAATTTCTAACTGACTGTCTATCTACAGGAAGCCCAACAGGTAAAATTTGGTTTATTTTATATTCAAATTATATTTATTTGCAAGAATACGGTTAGAAATCCGATTATAGATTAGAGATCCTGAGATTACCCATTGGAAGTAGAGATGCGCAGAATGTGTCACTAAAGTGAAAAGAGTGATATGTGTCTTTAGTTCACCGAGATATGTATCACTCATTTAGCACTTTTAGCTCAGTAGATCTTTAGACTAGGTAAGTATATTGTTCACGAGTGAGTAGAGACAATCTAGACTTAAAAAACGAAACAACGAGAAAATGCGAGAGTAAGCGACTAAGATGATAGATGAGATACTGAGCTACTTGAATCTTCAGTGAGCGAAAGAACTGGTGAGCTCTCACTCGCGAGCTACATCTCTAATTGGAAGCCCAAGTCGCTAATGTTATGGGAAATTATTGAATTAAAATCATACCGCTTGATTTTTTTTATTGTTAAGTACCTACCTAAACAACAACTTTTCATTAGTTTTTATAATAATAGAAAAAAATATGAAATTAACATATATTAAGATTAGGTACCTATTTATTTTCATTAATTATCTATATTAAACAGAAACACTACTCTGACAATGTTTGTTTTCATTTCTAATCGCAGGATTCCAGTGTAAGTTAGTTATTTATGTGTCAACGAAACATAATATTTCCTGATACTGCACCAGCTGCTAGTTTCTGTTTGGCCCTATGGTTGACTGGTAGAGAATGCCTTATGGCATTAAGTCCGCCATTTGTACTCTTACTTTAGTATTTTGTGCAATAAAGTTTAAATAAATAAATATTTGAACAATGCTTTGTTAATTTTTTGTATGATAAATTGATGAGAGGAGATCGCATTTGTTTGACATTCATTTATTTAAAATATACTATCTTTGACCCACAACAACATTAAATTATATGAGATTCATTAAATACTTATTTACGTTAAGGCTGCGTTTCCAACAGTGCGAGGATGCGTAGCGTGAGCGAGGGATGTGTTTTTGTTAACCAATGGAATTGCGCTGAGCGAGGATAAGTAAATGAAGTTATTCCATTGGTTAACAAAAACACATCCCTCGCTACGCATCCTCGCACATCTCTGGTGGAAACGCAGCCTAATTATACGATATGAGTTTTTGTAATTAAAATTTATTGATTTTTCAGACGGCCGTTTCTGCTGCGGTAAGTCATGTAGTATTGAACGTACACTCCCCAAGCACACATGCTGTATACGAGCATTATACAGCCCTTACACAGCTGAAATAAGTCGTGTAAACGCTGTATAAACTCTTATGGAGCATCTGAGCCACGGCCTCAGACTCGGACATATCTATACCGGGTGTCCCAAGACTATGGGACATCAAGGGAAAGTACCTTAAATATCGTAGATAGGATATTTTGCTCAAAGAAGACTTAAATGCAGAATTACTAACTTCTTTCAGCAAAATATTCTATCTACGATATTTAAGGTACTTTCCCTTTAAGCAGGCTATCCCCACGCGTTTCGACCGCGCGAAACATTCCGATCTCTAAGTGGCTACCCCGCGCGACAAAACGTCAGTGGGCTGCCACGCCTTGCGGCGAGCGGACGGCGTACAGTTAACGTTTCCCGCGCAACCTGTGCTGTACTATGTAGAAAAATAAAAGTCGGGCATATTGTTTTTGTGGCAACAAAGACGATTGAAAATGATTTCATTTGTTCCAGAACACATTAAACTCTCCGGAATAAAAGATATTGTTTAAGAATTAACGTTTACTGGGGCACTATTATTGACGCGTAACTATTAAAGTCTGGGTATTTCTCTAAAAATCTTTATGGGGGCGCCTAGCTTTTTTTCGAATTAATTGTGTTGGTTTGATTCCATGCTGTGTTGTTATTACTGAATGTTTAGTTATACAATCAATAAGTAAAATATTTAAAGATTCACTCTATTATTCCTTATGTTTTAGAAACACGATTACTTGTAGTTTCCTCGATAGTTTTTTTTTAAAGTTACCTCAAAAAAGCAACATAAACCCTTAGTATGTCATAAATACTGCAGGGAAAGTTATCAGTTTTTTTTAATAATAACATAACGAGATGTTAACTATTGATTTCCTCTGAAGTAAAAAATATATATAATTCTGAAAAATATCATTATTTGCATTTCATTAGTTTGTTTTCAAAACGGCTTAAGAGCCTTATCACACTTGCGATTTGCGAGCGTATTTTGTATGAAGGCGATCGCGCAGCGTCTACGCCGCGTCGCTTATTTGTATAGAAAATACGCTCGCAAATCGCAAGTGTGATAAGGCCCTAACGGATTTACGTGCAATTTCAAAATCAGATGGTTAAAGCCCTAATAAAAAAAATAGATAGCTAGGCTACTTTTTGAACTCAGTAAAAACATGGGTCCCATAGGATAGTGTAAGTAGTATGTTTTAATGCGAGCGAAGCCACAGGCAAAACGACTACATAATAAAGGTGCCAGATCATACCATTACTACCTCACTGATCAAAATTATAAACTGCAATATACTAAACTAAATAATTTTTAACCGACTGTCTGTCTACAGGAAGGCGAAAAAGTAAGTTTTTGTTTCTCTAAACAAAGGTTAATAAATTATCAATGTGTATTATAATACATATTGTAGTATCGTGTAGTATTTTCTGGGCTTACTATAGTCTGGCTAATGAAATATTACTCAGTTTTGGCGGGAAATTTAGAAAAATTGGGGCTGGTTACACTTTGCGTAGTAGGAATTATAGTTTTGATACTAGAAAATATTATGAATAGAATAGAATGATAATTTTTTCGTTAGTTTACTCAAAGTGGACAACAAAATATAAGAAATAAAATAAAATAAAACATAATAAAAATATATTTCTGTTTTTCTATGCACATGTATGGTATCTAAGGAGTAAGGAAAGAATTCTAATATATGTTGAGGTGTAAAATTTAGTGTAAATTAGACCTAGCTCTATAATAACATATATTAATCCATCACTAAAAAAATTACATAAGTACTATGCCAAATTTCAACTCAATCGCACTGTTAGAACTAGAACATAAAGTATCAAAACTGTTTATAGATGACCCACCTAATAAATTGTGTAAACCATAGACAATTGGTGTAACACAAGGAAATATCTATCAACATTATTTTGGCTAGCCAGACTCTAGCAGCGAAGAATGTAAACATTAATTTGTAAGATGCAGAAAGACTCGACGTTACGGCTAAATAAAGAATATAGTTTACTATATTATACGCATATTTAAATTGATTCTAAACTAGGTAAGAATTGTTAGTAAGATAAGATTTTAATTTTAATAGAATTGAATAGAATAGAATTTGTCAGTTGAATTTCTGTGTTACTGAATAAATACATTTTATTTTATTTTTTATTTTATTATATTTTACTATATAGTTCCCAGCAAAGGTGTTCTGCCTTTTCGCCGAATTATTTTTCGTCGAATGATTTATTTTATCGAATTTTCACATCACCGAATTGTTTTTCCTGTGAAGTTTAAACATTATTCATTATTCTGGTAAATATAATTATATGCATTCGGTTAGGTTTGATTAGATTTGTTTGCAAAATGACTGAACGGATTTGAATGAAATTTAAAACAGAGATAATTTGAGCCCTAACAACAAATAGAGAGGCTACTTTTTATCCCAAAAAAAATGGGTCCCTTAGGATAATGTAGGTACTTTGTTTATGGGAGCAAAGCTACAGGCAAAAGCTACTACTGAATAAAGTTGCCTAATCATACCACTACTACCTGGCCGATCAACATTAACTGCAATATACTACCTACACTAAATAATTTCTAACTGACTGTCTCTCTGCAGGAAGGCGAAAAGGTAAGGTTTGGTTTCTTTAACCTACTGTAGTCGAAATAATCACCGCGGTACCTGAAAAAGAGTTCAAAACTATTTATGGAAAAAGATTATACAACAAGAGCATAAAGCGACCCATTGAACCCGAGACATTCATGTGTGGATAAAATGGACATATTTTGTAACCCATATAAGTAGTCGTTAAGTAGAGCATCATCTGTATAGACTTAACCGTACTCGGTAGATATAGTAAGCCTTAACATAACAAATAGATGGGGCAGTTTATATCCAAAAAAGACATTTGTCCCCTACCCCTAGGATAGTGTACTATGTTAATAATAATGCGAGCGAAGCCACAGGCAAAAGCTACTACTTCATAAAGATGCCTCACCATACCACTACCACCCGACCGACCAACATTATAATATACTGCATTATATTAAACTAAATAATTTCTAACTGACTGTCTATCTACAGGAAGCCCAACAGGTAAAATTTGGTTTATTTTATATTCAAATTATATTTATTTGCAAGAATACGGTTAGAGATCCGATTATAGATTAGAGATCCTGAGATTACCCATTGGAAGTAGAGATGCGCAGAATGTGTCACTAAAGTGAAAAGAGTGATATGTGTCTTTAGTTCACCGAGATATGTATCACTCATTTAGCACTTTTAGCTCAGTAGATCTTTAGACTAGGTAAGTATATTGTTCACGAGTGAGTAGAGACAATCTAGACTTAAAAAACGAAACAACGAGAAAATGCGAGAGTAAGCGACTAAGATGATAGATGAGATACTGAGCTACTTGAATCTTCAGTGAGCGAAAGAACTGGTGAGCTCTCACTCGCGAGCTACATCTCTAATTGGAAGCCCAAGTCGCTAATGTTATGGGAAATTATTGAATTAAAATCATACCGCTTGATTTTTTTTATTGTTAAGTACCTACCTAAACAACAACTTTTCATTAGTTTTTATAATAATAGAAAAAAATATGAAATTAACATATATTAAGATTAGGTACCTATTTATTTTCATTAATTATCTATATTAAACAGAAACACTACTCTGACAATGTTTGTTTTCATTTCTAATCGCAGGATTCCAGTGTAAGTTAGTTATTTATGTGTCAACGAAACATAATATTTCCTGATACTGCACCAGCTGCTAGTTTCTGTTTGGCCCTATGGTTGACTGGTAGAGAATGCCTTATGGCATTAAGTCCGCCATTTGTACTCTTACTTTAGTATTTTGTGCAATAAAGTTTAAATAAATAAATATTTGAACAATGCTTTGTTAATTTTTTGTATGATAAATTGATGAGAGGAGATCGCATTTGTTTGACATTCATTTATTTAAAATATACTATCTTTGACCCACAACAACATTAAATTATATGAGATTCATTAAATACTTATTTACGTTAAGGCTGCGTTTCCAACAGTGCGAGGATGCGTAGCGTGAGCGAGGGATGTGTTTTTGTTAACCAATGGAATTGCGCTGAGCGAGGATAAGTAAATGAAGTTATTCCATTGGTTAACAAAAACACATCCCTCGCTACGCATCCTCGCACATCTCTGGTGGAAACGCAGCCTAATTATACGATATGAGTTTTTGTAATTAAAATTTATTGATTTTTCAGACGGCCGTTTCTGCTGCGGTAAGTCATGTAGTATTGAACGTACACTCCCCAAGCACACATGCTGTATACGAGCATTATACAGCCCTTACACAGCTGAAATAAGTCGTGTAAACGCTGTATAAACTCTTATGGAGCATCTGAGCCACGGCCTCAGACTCGGACATATCTATACCGGGTGTCCCAAGACTATGGGACATCAAGGGAAAGTACCTTAAATATCGTAGATAGGATATTTTGCTCAAAGAAGACTTAAATGCAGAATTACTAACTTCTTTCAGCAAAATATTCTATCTACGATATTTAAGGTACTTTCCCTTTAAGCAGGCTATCCCCACGCGTTTCGACCGCGCGAAACATTCCGATCTCTAAGTGGCTACCCCGCGCGACAAAACGTCAGTGGGCTGCCACGCCTTGCGGCGAGCGGACGGCGTACAGTTAACGTTTCCCGCGCAACCTGTGCTGTACTATGTAGAAAAATAAAAGTCGGGCATATTGTTTATGTGGCAACAAAGACGATTGAAAATGATTTCATTTGTTCCAGAACACATTAAACTCTCCGGAATAAAAGATATTGTTTAAGAATTAACGTTTACTGGGGCACTATTATTGACGCGTAACTATTAAAGTCTGGGTATTTCTCTAAAAATCTTTATGGGGGCGCCTAGCTTTTTTTCGAATTAATTGTGTTGGTTTGATTCCATGCTGTGTTGTTATTACTGAATGTTTAGTTATACAATCAATAAGTAAAATATTTAAAGATTCACTCTATTATTCCTTATGTTTTAGAAACACGATTACTTGTAGTTTCCTCGATAGTTTTTTTTTAAAGTTACCTCAAAAAAGCAACATAAACCCTTAGTATGTCATAAATACTGCAGGGAAAGTTATCAGTTTTTTTAATAATAACATAACGAGATGTTAACTATAATGTATAACATCTTACATTTTCAAAATCTGTATTATTTTTATAATTAAACCGAAAAAACATGATTTCCGCGCTCCCAGCAGAGATGGGCAAAAGTTAATCGATTAACGATTGAGATTAACTTTTTTAATCTCGATTAACGATTAAAATTGACGATTAGTAAATCTAATCGTACGAGTTCCGATTGATTTAATATCGAAAGATTAAGTTAATGGTCGATTAATTTTTAGCGATTAAATTTTTAATTGATTAATTAATTCGATTAACTTTCTTTCGATTAATGTTAGATATTAGGAAAAATAAGAAGACTTTTTGTAATTCTAAGTCCCTGCCTAGAACATCTTAGAGTACCGCTATAAAAACCATCTTGTATTACTGTAACAAGAGGGAAGAGCGGAGAGGGAAGAGCGGAGGGCGGAGAGCGGCGATCGGAGAGCGGAGAGCGGCGATCGGAGAGCGGAGAGCGGCGATCGGAGAGCGGAGAAAGGCGTGCGGAGAGCGGAGAGCGGAGTGCGGCGTGCGGAGAGCGGAGAGCGGTGTGCCGAAAGCGTAGTGCGGCGTGCGGAGCGGAGAGTGGCGTGCGGAGAGCGTAGTGCAGCGTGTGGAGAGCGGCGTGCGGAAAGCGGAGAGCGGCGTGCGGAGAGCGGCAATCGGAGAGCGGAGATGGGCGTGCGGAGAGCGGAGTGCGGCGTGCGGAGAGCGACGTGCGGAGCGGAGAGCTGCGTGCGGAGAGCGTAGTGCAGCGTGCGGAGAGCGGCGTGCGGAAAGCGGGGAGCGGCGTGCGGAGAGCGGAGTGCGGCGTGCGGAGAGCGACGTGCGGAGCGGAGAGTGGCGTGCGGAGAGCGTAGTGCAGCGTGCGGAGAGCGGCGTGCGGAAAGCGGAGAGCGGCGTGCCGAGAGCGTAGTGCAGCGTGCGGAGAGCGGAGAGTGGCGTGCGGAGAGCGGAGGGCGGCGTGCGGAGAGAGGCATGCGAAGAGCGGAGAGCGGCGTGCGGAAAACAGAGAATGGCGTGCGGAGAGCGGAGAGCGGCGTGCGGTGAGCGGAGAGCGGCGTGCGGTGAGCGGAGAGCGGCGTGCGGAAAGCGGCGTGCGAAGAGCGGCGTGTGGAGAGCGGCGTGCGGAGAATGGAAAGCAGAGAAGCGGAAAGAGGGAACGGTCGGATGCAAAGGTAACCGAACGTAGAGAATGGTGTTCAATCGTCCTGAAGTGGGCAACCCAGTGGGAATCGGGTTGTCTGGACGCCACGCCTCTGCTGACTAGACTGGTTGACCAAACGAGCGAAGGCACGAGAAAAAGCTAGCGTTTACATAACGGAGGCAACCCTAGCGCACATTCCAATGACGTTGCGTCATCCGCGGGAGGGGGCATCGATAGCGGTGGCAACGCCTGCCGTCCAAACAAGTGGGGTATCTGTTACGTAGTAACTTGTATATAATCTGTGCCATAGTCTTGGGACGCCCTATAGATACCTACTATTATAAAATTTTATAAATGAAATGTCTGTAGTTACCTACATCATATATTTGAGAAAAAAAGTGAGTGAAATGCCATTTCAGAGGTCACTCAATAAAAAAACTATTTCATATTTTGTATGTTTGTAATGTTTTGTGCATTCATTGCGCTTATACTGCTGAACCGATTTCAATTATTTTGGTACACGAAGATAGTTATATGATACTTTTGGCCCGATTAAAGAGAAGCAAAAAAGACATCTCTTTTTTTCGTGTACACGAAGTTCTATAGGTAGCTATCCTCATAGAAATAAAAAAATGCGTTTGTTTGATTGTCTATAACGTTATAAAATTTTAGATGTTCCAGAAAAAAAGAATAGATTTACTTGCTGGAACTATTTTTAGACTACTAAATGTTATAATATTTCAAATGTTTTTAAAAAATTATTTTAATTTTCAGTTGGAAGTAAGTAATTAAAATATAAGAATCCACATAACTAAGTGATATAAATAGATCATTATGTATACAAATTTTTCAAATATACAACTATAAGTTTTGATGACTGGAATTTTAGGTCATCTATGATGACCACATTTTCGAGCAGTGTCTTGAAAATTCAATTTGTTATAAAGTGGAAATGCTGCGAGCGTTATGGGCACCTTTGGACCAGAAATGACAGGGAGCGGTGTTTTTTGAACCTTGTTATTTTTATAATTTAGTTTTAATTGAGTTATTAATTATTAAGTCATTTGTTATATTTAAACATAAAGATCTCTCTTTTGTATTCAAATCATAATAAATAAGCAAGTTTAGGTTAATAATTTCATTCATTTGCCAATAAGATACGTTTAATTCTGTTTAAGTTTTTTTCCTTAGGTGACGTATTTCGTGAAGACGTCACTATTGACTTGATTAATAAAATGACAAGGACAAGTGAAAGTCGGAAAATTAAATAAGAATAACTTTCACAGATGTCATATTGTCATATACTATACTTTTTGCGTTATGAGAGCCCTATTCCTGGAGACGGTTTCTGAATTGACATTGTATGTGGTAAAAAAATTACTAGGTGACTAGTTATAGGAGAATACTTTATATCATTAAGTGTGTTTTAAAGTATAGTTTTGGCTATTTTTTATATATAATATTATAAATACTTATTGCTGATGAAGCAGAAATATATAATTGAATTTAATGGTAACTCAATCCCTACAGTTGGATGTAAGTATTTTATCTCCTATTTAATTAATTGACTCCCACAGTCCCACCATTTAAAACACGAAATAAGTGACTTGAATTTATTACAAACAATTTAGGTAACTATTGCCACACAAGGCGGGAAAATAATACAATATTATTACGATACAAAGTGCAAACTATTGAAACACAGATACAATGATTTTAATTACAACAGGCGGTTTTATCGCTAAAGAGCCATATCTTCTAGACATCCTTTGCGTAGAGTTGGTCAAAGTAATGGCTTATTTTGTATATAATATCACAGTAAGATTGGTTAAATGTGGTCCAAATAATATTGATTTAATACTGTATTATTATTATCTAGTATCCATTAATAAATAAAACTTTTTATTACTCTTATTTATTTAAACTATCTTTCGCTTATCTATCTTACAGCCTGCAAAAGATACAACAGTAAGTTAATTCCTTATCTTCTATTATTCTAATAAATGCACGATCAGTGATGGACATGGATGACCAAGTTTTGTAGCGGTATTGCCCTGGGTTAGTGGCGCTACAAACAACTTTCATATGGCAATAATGTGCGTACGTCACATATTTCCATTATAAAATGTCAGTAACGATTTATCATCATCAAATCCAAAACAATATTTACCATAATGCTGATCATCAATCCTTCGTTCTTCATTCGAAATAAATACTGACTCGTATTGTAAAACCTTGTATTTCATTACTGTAAATAGTTTTGACGTTATTATGCGGAAATTTATTAAGATTTGCGGAATATTTAGTCCTGTATCCTCTATGTTTACGTCAGTGACATTCACTGACTTTCAACGTCCGTTAACAAAAATGTATCGTTGCCAGTGAAACAAATTAGTAACAATAAAAATCCGCAAAATGGCTTCGGCTACAAACCAGCTTGTTGGCTATATAGTGAGACCACTAACTCTTCCAAGCAAATGAACTGTCAAACCATACAAATGAACTGTCAAACCATACAAATGAACTGTCAAACCATACAAATGAACTGTCAAACCATACAAATGAACTGTCAAGCCATACAAATGAACTGTCAAACCATACAAATGAACTGTTAAACCATACAAATGAACTGTCAAACCATACAAATGAACTGTCATGCCATACAAATGAACTGTCAAACCATACAAATGAACTGTCTAACCATACAAATGAACTGTCTAACCATACAAATGAACTGTCAAACCATACAAATGAACTGTCAAACCATACAAATGAACTGTCTAACCATACAAATGAACTGTCAAACCATACAAATGAACTGTCAAACCATACAAATGAACTGTCTAACCATACAAATGAACTGTCTAACCATACAAATGAACTGTCAAACCATACAAATGAACTGTCAAACCATACAAATGAACTGTCAAACCATACAAATGAACTGTCAAACCATACAAACTGACTCACTTTGAATGGTTTGACAATTCATTTGCTTGGAAGAGTGAGCGTGGTCTGAATATATTTAACTAGCTACGAACAAGGGATTTTTTCTTTCTCACGGACAGGCAGCCTGTGGTATATTGCAAATAGAAAATAGAGAAGCCTTAAAATTATTATAATATAAAAATATTTTCGTTACAGCCAGCGGTATGTGAATTTTATTGAATACTCGTAGACATAATTCAGGGCTTAATTTGCTAAAGAATAACATTGCCAATAAATTTTCAATATAATAATTCAAAATTAGAAAATGTGGGTTCTGCCACTCTATTAAGAATAGATTTAGACTCAAACGTGAGCTGGAAAGGTCATATTCGAAAATTATCCATAAAATTATCGTCTTTTATATACGCCCTTCAGCATCATAGTTACCGACCTACATACATCCCTTGCTGCATATTACGCATACCTCTATGCTTATTCGCGAATATCATACGGCCTGGTTCTTTTGGGAAATAGCTGTGATATGGTTTACTTCCGTTTGGCAAATTGTGTTTCCCAAATATAGTCATATTTCCCAAATAACTTATCGCAATAGTTTCATTTCCCAAACGAATCTTTAGCAAAGTTCCTTTTCGCAACTTATTCATTTGGTCAAAATATCATTTGGCAAAGTTTCACTTCGTCAAGATTTTATTAAGCAAATGCTTATTAAGCAAATGTTTCTTATGGCCATCTTTTCTAAACTTGATAATTACCGAGATATTGGCTCCGGATTACTAATGTTTGGCAAATAATCTTTCCCAAAGTATCACATCGCAAATTTTGTTTCCCAAATTTTTATTTGGCAAAAAGTGCAATTAGCAAAACTACGTATCGCAAATTTACAGTTTGCAAACATTTTGTTTAGCAAGTGGTTGCTTAGCAAATAATTACTTGTCAAGTTTTACTTTCCCAATTTTTTTTTTGCAAATATATCGTTTGGCATAACATTCTTTTCCCAAAATATTGCATGGCATACGATTTATATCCCAGTATAAGGTGAAATAAGTAATACTATGATGTTTGGCCCACTCACTAGGGCCGCGTGGCTCGCTCGCTACGCTCGCTCGTTAAGGTCGCAACTCAACCTAACACTCCTCCTCGCTACGCTCGTCGTCGTACCTAACCTGAGCCAAGTCGGATTTCCCTTAAGGTGAAATAAGTGATATTTATGATGTTTCGCCCACTCGCTATCACTATAGGGCCGCGTGGCTCGCTCGCTACGCTCGCTCGTTAGGGTCGCAACTCAACCTAACACTCCTCCTCGCTACGCTCGTCGTCGTACCTAACCTGAGCCAAGTCGGATTTCCCTTAAGGTGAAATAAGTAATATTATGATGTTTCGCCCACTCGCTATCACTATAGGGCCGCGTGGCTCGCTCGCTACGCTCGCTCGTTAGGGTCGCAACTCAACCTAACACTCCTCCTCGCTACGCTCGTCGTCGTACCTAACCTGAGCCAAGTCGGATTTCCCTTAAGGTGAAATAAGTGATATTATGATGTTTCGCCCACTCGCTATCACTATAGGGCCACGTGGCTCGCTCGCTACGCTCGCTCGTTAGGGTCGCAACTCAACCTAACACTCCTCCTCGCTACGCTCGTCGTCGTACCTAACCTAAGCCAAGTCGGACCTGCCTTACGTACTACTATTAGGTAATATTTAGGAATACTTAGGGCTTACAATTTACCAGACTTTTGCTATAAGTTCAGCTTGCAAAGTGACTAATTTGGGAAAATTTTGTTTGGAAAATAATTTATGACAAAATCAAACATTTGCTTTATAAGCATTTGCTAAATAAAATCTTGACAAAGTGAAATTTTGGGAAAAGATGATTTGACCAAATGAATACAATGGGAAATGTAACTTTGCTAGAGATGCATTTGGGAAATAAAACTGTTGCGATAAGTTATTTGGGAAGTCATATTTGGAAAACATTATTTGCCAAACGGCAGTACACCATTGGCTCCTAAATGGACACAATTTTTAGGACTTAGATAAATAACGATGGGGGTGGTAGTAGTGGGTCAAAATGGGTCCCAAAACCGAAAACTGTAGGTTAGGTTATAGGTTTGTTTTGTGACCATGTATAGCGGAGCGAGCGAAGCGAGCGGAGCGTCAAAATGGGTCCCAAAACCGAAAACTGTAGGTTAGGTTAGGTTTGCATTGTGACCTGTTAGTTCTCCATGTTTATTTTTTTTTGGGAAAATAGAACTTGACCATGTAATTATTTGCTAAACAATCATTTGCCAAAAAAGAGGTTTGCCGACTGTAAAATTTGCGATAAGTAGTTTTTACAATTGAGTTTTTGCCAAATGAAAATTTGGGAAACAAAGTTTGCGATGTGATACTTTGGGGAACGATTTTTACCAAACATTAGTAATCCCTGTGATATAGATAAAATATTTATTTTGCAAAAGAAGTGCATCAGAATTTTAGTAAATATAGATTAAATGGAATCGTGCAAACCTTATTTCATCAAACATCAGATATTAACTGTTGCGTTCATGTATATATTTGAATCATGACAAATTCGTTAGGAAACACTTAAAAGAAATGAACGTAATGTTAATCAAATTATAATGCCGTTTTCTAAATTAAAACTCGTCATATGTAGCCCACATTATATGACTATAAAAATTTATAATCACCTACCAAATTATATTAAAGATATAGACAGCCCAAGATTGTTTGAAAAACAACTAAAACTGTTTTTAATTACTAGCTGTTTCTATAATATAAATGAGTATTTTAATCATGTAATCAAGTGAATACTATTATTGTGTTATGTCAAGTAAAAATATAAAAAAGTTGTAAAGATATGTATAATATATTAATACGAAATAATTTTAATGCAATGTGTTAAATAATTATATAATCATAATCATCTACTTGTAGCCCTCTGATATTGCTGGGCCCTTGCAGGGTATCACATGTATACCTCACATGTTTAATTCCATCTGCGTTTGTAATGTGACATGCAATAAACGATTATTATTATTATTAAAAAAAAAGAATTCAATAATGAATCACGTCACTTTTACACAGGTCCTTTTATAATTATAACCTTTTGCGTATATCAGTGTCGTTCTGTTTTTTTTTAATTACTTAATAAGTTTTCTATGATGATATGGAAACTAAGTCAATGACAAGATGACGAGTAATAGGGAAGAATGGAGGAAGAAAACATGCTGCGCCGCCCCCAAATAAATAGGGAATGATGATGATGGTAATAGATTGTCTAATACTTATTCATGTTATCTACCTCTGCTATTATAAAAATCCAAAATTATATTGAACATCAGATTTCAATGGAGAGGGGTCATATTTTTAGGAAACATACAGCGCCATCTGTTGGTTTTTAGGGTTCCGTACCCAAAGGGTAAAAACGGGACCCTATTACTGAGACTTCGCTGTCCGTCCGTCCGTCCGTCCGTCTGTCACCAGGCTGTATCTCAAGAACGGTGATAGCTAGACAGTTGAAATTTTCACAGATGATGTATTTGTATTGCCGCTATAACAACAAATACTAAAAATAAAATAAAATAAATATTTAAGGGGGGCACCCATACAACAAACTTGTTATAGATAATATATATGTATAGGTACGGAACCCTTCATGCGCGAGTCGGGCTCGCACTTGCCCAATTTTTTTGTATTCTTATCACGCCGAAACGGTAGCACGGATTTCAACCAATAGTACAGGGATAGCTGGACACCCGAAGATGGTAATAAAATACTTTTTATACCCGTTTATGGATATAAGGGACAAAGAAAAAGACAGACAAATTTGATTGTGGGTGGGGTGGGTTGGGGGGACCTTCTCGTTTAAAAAAAAGAATATAATAGGTATTCGTCAATGCTCTAATAAGTACTCACAATAAAAATATTTTAATTGTTTTTAATTACGTTCTAGAATGTGGTACGTATTACATTGGCAATAAAACCTAGATTCAAAAATCAATAAACCCCCGATTAGTAGCTAGTCAGCATGATCACGAGGCCCTCATTTAATAAGTGGGATAAAAATGACTAAACCTGAATGTACCTACAACAAAATTTTGAATTCTTAATTTCAATATTGGCTTTCACTTATTCCAATCAAAACTCAATATCTTGGAAACAGTTGCAGGTACTATCTATAAGGTTTACGATTAAAAAACCGCTTTTGAATTGGGTTTATCCGTTTGGGAGCTACGATGCCACAGACAGACAGACACACATGTTCAACTTATAAGACCCCTCCTTTTTTCGTCGGGGGTTAAACTTTATAGTTGCGTTATTAAACTGACTAAAACGTTCACATTTTCCATCTAGATTTTTGTAAGTATAACAAAATAATACACTTAAGTAAATTTAGCTATTTATTTTATTATTTAGTGACTTTTATAAACATATTAATATATGAAATAATTTCACATCTTGTGATTTTTTTATAAACATATAATTTTGTTTCTATAACAACAGGATAAAGCGGTAAGCAATAGCAGATATCAAACACAAAACCATTCATAATTAAAAGATGCCCTTAAACAAATTACGTGTCATGTATTTTCTGAAATGTTATATTATTATAATATCATAAACAATTCATCCGTCGCATTCGTCATATGTTCGTCATCCATAACATTCATCCGTCATCTGTCACAGTCATGTCAGGCGAGTGTGAGAGTGACAGACGCTTTATCAATGCAACAATCATACGCTCGCAGCGTTATGTATTATGAATAGTTAAACTTAAGAGCTTCCTATATTTTTTTATTTATACTGATTCTTTTATTATAAAACAGGGACCGGTATGTAAATAATTTCGATCTTTTATAAATATAATATACATAATCACCTATATTGGTTGATCCTGAATCGGAGTTGTTTTTCTTTTTTTACCAATAAATAATGTTCCCCTCTATAATTTACTTATTGCTTCAAGACACCCAGTCATTAGATTATTTTAATGTAGTGTAAAATCATAATTACAATTCTTAAACCTTAGATAAATACAAAAATGATACATTTATTTTGAAATGTCTTATAATAAAATAGAAATCCATTTAAATTTAGACTTGGCTTAGTTTGAACCAGTCCTAAAATGTTGTTTATTTTGGTGTCATTGAAGTGGAGTAATTTTTAATGCGTCATTAAAAGGTTAATAAAATACCCTAGAATTACGGTAACATTATTTTTCATGTGTGCCAGACGTTTGATAAAACGTTATTTGACATAATGTAACGTATCATTATCTCACACAATATTTTGATAAAACTATACTTAAGCAAGTATATCTAAATAAAATGTAATAAACGTTTTTTTTATTATTTATTCCAGCAAACTGTAAGTGTAGTGTTATATATTATAAGCTATAATTCAACTAAAAATATATAATAGCAGACACTCATAATAATCTAACGTCAACTTTATATTTCAGGAAATAGTAAGTAGGAAATACAACATATTTAAAAATTTATAAAATGTAAAGAAAATAATGACATTCATTTTAATGCTTTAATCCCTCGTTATATGATACAAAAACAACAATTAAATTAAAATGAAACCTTAATATTTTCTTCGGTTTCCGCGACTGTCACACATTTAAATAAAACAATTTAAACGGATTATATCGCGTATATTAATTATTTGAGCCTCCCTGACGTTTCAGTACCTTTACAGATACCGTTGTCAAAGGTTGACAGTGCTTAATATGAAACCTTAAGTAAAAAATAAAACAAATTTGTAAATTAAACGAAATAATTAATTTTTTTATTTATAAGACTTGAACTTAATTACAAATTACTTTTTCATAGGTAAAAGTAAGTTTAACGTATTTTTATTATATTTCATGTTAGGAGCCTTAAATGCTACTCGTATTTTAAAATGTAAAAACAAACCATTATTGTATTAATTTTCGACCAACTACTTAGAAAAACATTAAACACCACAGACAGGTTACGAATATTGTTCCGAATCACATTATTAATTTACAAAGAATAAAAAATAATAAGTAAAAGTAAATAAAATCACATTTTATATTATTATTTCAAGACCTGATATTATAAATATTTATTACAGGTCAACGTGAGTATAAAAACACGATTTCATTATTTATTAATTAGTATTTAAGTTTTGATTAATTACCTTAAGTAAACATATTATATTTCTTTACTTGCCAAGTTTTTGTGAATACTTTTAATTTAATGTTAAATGATCAATTTTGAATGTGACACTAATAATGTAAATAATATTTTTATTTTCTTTCCACAGTTCACGGTAATATTTTAATATATATTTGTATTTTACATAATTATATAGGTATTGCCGATATGTTTAATTTGATCTTTTGGCCATATTTAACTTTACCAATACTTACTAATTATTAATTAATATAATGTACTTTTATATAGCTGCCGGTGAGTACATTTAAAGACCTACATAATTAAATATGTATTGAAATCGATTTATCTTTATAATTATCACATTTATCAAATCACATAGGATAAAGTTTTAGTTATAGCCTAACAAAATACGTTTTAGCCCTGGGATGCTTTCATATGGCAATGCTGTACGTAATGTCAGTAGCGATTTGTCAACCAATTTTTTTTTTACCGGAATACTGCTCAATCCTTCGTTGTTCTTCTGTAGTAAATATTGGATCGTATTGAAAAAAAAAACTTGTCTTGGATCACAGTGGATAGTATTGAGATTGCGCAAAAAATAATAATTATTATCACCTTATTTGACTGTAATTTTCAGAGTTGTTATTACCGTGTTAATTTTTGTATTTCGACAATCCATTTAGGAGCTTCTTTGACATTTTTATCTGTTTGTTTAAAATTTTAACATCTAATTATTTAATCTGTTTTATTCTTCATTCCGCTGTTTTTATTATCAAAACATATTTTGTCTCTTAGTATTATTATATGTGACGATCATAGTATAAGTGCATGTAAATTTCATGACTTAGTGTAATTTATATTGACATTTTATATTATGAAATAAATAAATCTAATCTAATCTAATCAAGGACATTCGATGACTTTCACATGTTAGTTGGCAAAAAGTAGTCAATGTTAGTGAAATAAATAAGTACCACCATAAAATCTACACTATGGCGTGGGCTAAAAAATGACTTGTTAAGCTGTACACAATATATCTAGATTATGGTACTATTTGTATTAAACTTTATCTTTTTTTTCCCTTCATGAACTCACAGGGTGGAGCAGTAAGTATTATTTATTAATCAATATTAATATTAACCACTAATAATATACTTATTTTTATTAAAGCAGTAACGTCTGCTTACGTAAACTAAATGTTTACAAATGAAGCGAAAATTGAAAAATTTAATGATTCGGACAGGATTCGAACCTGCGTTTCCAACGGCTTTCCGGGCCAACACGGGCGTCCTCCCAATTGGACCACCGAAATCAAATTAACCGAACCGAATTAAATTTTTCAATTTTCGCTTCATTTGTAAACATTCACTAATAATACAACATTCATAATTAAATTTTGAGCATTACATTTCCCTGACTGACTAAGGACTAAAACACAATTACGAGATACGACATCGTATCGTGGTACGGCGCGACATCGTGCCACGATGCGACGTCGTGAAATTGTAAAATGAATTTTAATTTTGCATCTTTATACATGAAGATAAAATTCATTTTGGATTTATGTATTTCCACGACACGACGTCGTATCATTGCATAATATTGCGTCGTACGACAATGCGATGTCGTCTCTTGTAATTGTGTTTTGGCCCTGAGCATTCGCCTATAATGTAACATTTAAGATTCAATTTTGACCATTACATTGTAATATTTAAAACTGAATAATAAATTGATTATTGAATTACATTGTTATGTTAAACATGACATAACAATATAGAAAATTTAATCATATTTTTTTTTATCGACCGTCATATTTTGATTACTTTTAAATAAAAACAAAAATAAAATATATTTACATTTACTACAACATAAGAAACGTATTATCTAATTAAAACCTAACTTTATCTTAAATGCATTGCAATATTCACCCTTACGTAATTTGACAAAAAGAAACAAAGGTCGATAGTTCAAGTCTCGTCAAGGTTGAATAGAGCAAAACAATACTCGTTAAATTTTGAACTTGAAATAAATGAATAAATAAATATCAGACAACCTCACACAAATCGATCTAGTAATTAAATTTTTAATTTAATTTATTTTTTTGTGATATAGTTTGATTTTTATGTAAAGTGCCAAATTTTTAATTAATTGATTTATTAAGATGTAAATTAAGTTGTATTATGTACCACTATATCAAACACAATTTATGTATATTGTTTATTGAATAAATGACTATGACAATGAGCATGAGTCCGTAATTAAGCTGAAGAAGGCTTTTGTGTTACGGGTACTAGACGATGATATACATACTTACATAGATAAATATATACTTAAATACATCGCATACACAAACATTCGAGTTGATCACACAAATGTTTACCCTGGCCGGGATTCGAACCCGGGACCGCCGGCTCAATAGGCAGGACCAAACTGCGCCAACCGCGTCATCACATTGCAATATTCAAAACCGAATCATAGAATATTAAATTACATTATAATACACATAATACATTATAATTTTTCTTTAAGCTTTGATCTTTGTATTTATGGCTTAAATAAAAATTGTGGTATACCTACCCACATTAAACGAGTCGGACTCGCGCACCGAGGGTTCCGTACAAACACTTTCCATCCCTAAATGGTTAAGTTAAGTTTGCACCTGGTATGTATAGCGCCCCATATAAATTAGGTACAGTTAGGTATTAAAAAAAACTACTTACTAGATCTCGTTCAAAACAATTTTCGTTGATAGTTTTTATAGTAATGTACATCATGTTTTTTTTAGATTTTTCATTTTCTTGTTTTAGAAGTTAGAGGGGGGGGGCGGCAACTTTTTTCCACTTTGGAAGCGTCTGTCACGCAAACTATTCGGTTTAGAAAAAACATATTTTAGAAACCTCGATATCATTTTTGAAGACCTATCCATAGATACCCCACACGTATGTGTTTGATGAAAAAAAAATTTTTGAGTTTCAGTTCTAAGTATGGGGAGCCCCCAATATTTATTATTTATTTTTGCATCAAAATCTTAATGCGGTTCACAGAATACATCTACCTACCAAGTTTCAACAGTATAGCTCTTATAGTTTCGGAAAAAAATGGCTGTGACATACGGACGGACAGACGGACAGACAGACGGACAGACAGACATGACGAATCTATAAGGGTTCCGTTTTTTGCCATTTGGCTACGGAACCCTAAAAATGAGACATTACATGTTTCATAAATTTACATTATAATGTTACATTACATTGCAATATTCATCATCAAGTCATCAGTGCATTGCATTGCAGTATTAAAACTCCCTGGCTAAAGAGCATTCACCTTTAATGAAACATTGATGATTCAATTTTGAGCGTGAAGGTTAGTTGGTTTTTACAAGTGGTGCAAATTGATGTTACAATTTTTTACAAAATATTACAAATTGTATCATTATAGGATGCTCGGTTTTTTCTATAAAAATCTAAATTAAATCATTATAGAATGCGCAGTAGTGCAGCTAAGCCAGCGGTTCTAGTTTCGAATCCCGACAAGGGCAAATCATGTGTGATGAACTCGAATATTTGTTCCTAGGTCATGGATGTTATCTAAGCATATTTATTACAATGGAAAATAAATTAAAAATATACATAGTAAAACTTAAAATTAAAAAGAATCCCCCAGTACTGAAGCCGTCTGAGGCATCGTCCCCAGCACGCTCGCCGCGTTTCCCCTTTGAATGGCGAGGCTCAGTCTTTGAGCGAAAAAGGAGCCCGCTCTGATATTACCCGATACTCCGATTAATTTTTGTGAAATTTCTTGGATGTTATCTATATATTTATTAATATATTATGTGTCGTCGTTTAGTACCCGCAGTAGAAGCGTTACTTAGTTTGGGACTAGGTCGATTTGTGTAAGATTGTTCCTTTATTAATTTGATATTTATTTTTATACTCGCAGACTTTAATCTGTCAATTATAAGTTCACAGACAAAATCACAATAACGCACTTTTTAATCCTGTAACAAAATTCTATACTCTATGGTACCCGCTACATAACTTTAATATTCATAAGACATCTCTCTACACAACTCTAATAATTTCAAAAAGAGAACATAAGCTTATTTGATGCTCACTGATTGGTTGAAATTACTTGTCAAATAAATTCACCAATCACGAGGAACCCGCCATGGCCATCGCGATCATGTTTTTTTTTAATAGGTCTGTTTTATTTTAACGAAAAAGGTTACATCAAAGATAAAAAATCATATTGGAGAATGACGATTAAAGTAAAAAAATGTTTTTCTGAGTTTTGCTCGTATAAAAAGTATTGTATGCAATAGTTACACAATTAGGTCTTAAAGTCTCGTACCTTACATAGGCCACTCGGCAAGCCTCGTGACCTAAACGCGGTACTCGACTTTAAGAACCTCCATTGTGCAACGATTGCATAAAATACTATTATTATTATTACTGATCCAATCATAACGGATCTGTAACGTTACATAAGAGGTAATTACGCGGTGGGGAGCATCTTTACATTAATTCGAAAAAATTACATATAATGTTACGTTTGCTTTCTGTTTCAGGAAGTTGTAAGTATTAATAATGATTTGAAATATTAATAATCATTAAATCGTAAAAACGACCTGATTGAAAATGCTCTCGATTTTCAGTTCCACAGAATGAGTTATAAAAAAAAACACAAATCTCCTCCTATATTTTTTGAAAAATTGGGATACATAAAAAAATAATAACTCGCTTTTATAATATTTCGATTTAATTTCAGGTATTATATGTAAGTTTCATAAATTATGAGTTCAATACAAGTATAACTAAGGCACCATTTATTTATGCTAATAATTTATAAATAGTTTATCACAGTAACACATTCACGGACAGTACGTCGAGTCGAGTCGTAGATTAGGACTCGCGTGATACAACAGCAACGTCTGTGAACGGCGAAATATTAAAAGTTGCAAAACTGCTACCCGGTCTCATAGTCACCACCAATCGTTCACTCTTGGCAGCGTGGTCGTGGTTACGGCAATGGTGTCCACATTTGGGTTATCGTCCTCGTCCTTCCTCTGGCAGACAGCAGCTCTCGCGATGCATCTCCATTTCACCCGGTTGTCTGAGGAGCGAGTGCACTGCGCCAATTTTATTATATGAATATGGCATACGTAAAAATTGAAAAATTTAAGCAATTTCGGATATTTTAATAATTCACTTCTATTATTTATTTTCAGTCGGAGGTAAATCGTTATTAAAATAATCAAATTCAATAATGAAAGTATTGCAATATTTCAGTTTGTATTTCCTTTTTCATTATTATGTTAACAATATTTGTAATGCCCTTGTAGCAATGGGTAAGTGAAGATAGTTTTTAATCTGTTAAGATTTATTAAATACCTATATATTATATATTTATTACTCTGAATTGATTAGTTAATTTGACAAAATCATTATTTTTTTCAGAAAACTGTAAGTATCGGCTATTATAACATAACATCTTTTTGACATGTTTGTATATTAAATTATTAATATATGTTTGTAAATAAGAAAACCAATAAACCATTTTTCTTCACATTTTTCAGTTTTATGTAAGTCTTAAAAGGAAACTATAAAGCCCCGCTTCTTTTTTTTCTGCCGTGCCCGCCTCAGACAGATATTATCACTACTGACAGGCTCAATGCATGCTGGGTGCGTCGTCGGCTACTGTCGGCTACGGTGCGCGTCTTAAGTAGGGTTTTTTTTGTACTACGACAGTGACAAACAAGCATGCGGCCCCCTCGATGGCTAAGCAGTTACCGAAACTCAGTAATAAACAAAGCAATCCTACTGAGTTTGGGGGACGTTAGAATCGTCTCAGTGAGCAATTGATGGATGTTAAAAATAACAAAAATTGGGCAAGGGCGAGTCCGACTCGCGCATGAAGGGTTCCGTACCTATATATATATATAATCTACAACAAGTTTGTTGTATGGGAGCCCACCTTAAATATTTATTTTATTATATTTTTAGTATTTGTTGTTATAGCGGCAATAGAAATACATCATCTGTGAAAATTTCAACTGTCTAGCTATCACCGTTCTTGAGATACAGCCTGGTGACAGACGGACGGACGGACAGCGAAGTCTCAGTAATAGGGTCCCGTTTTTACCCTTTGGGTACGGAACCCTAAAAATTAACAGACGGCTATAAAAGCTTGTCACAATAATAACATTTATTTGTGAAAATGCATGTTTTTATTCTGAAATATTGTTCGTTTCTCTTTTAAGTGATAGTTGAACTAAATAACATTATTTTATTTGTTTTAATCCTGTTCTCAAAAATTAAACTTATTCTTATTTAATTTTAAAATTTGTTTAACTTTACAGACTAGGGTAAGTTTTACGGTTTTCAATACGTTACATTAAATTGGAACTAAAAAGACCTTTTGGTTATTAGAATTAACTTAAGTGGTCAAGTTAATTGCAAAATATATAGTTTTTAGTTCTTGGACAGAGCAAATTCACTAAAAGAGTATTTACTATACATTTTTCTCGACCGAGACTTAGCCTTGACTTTTCGGTGTGTACGTGTGTTTAAAAGGGCATAAGTACATAGTTTAATTTACCTAATTTTCTTTTTAACCGTCCATAGCACATATCGCAATGCAATTTCACAGCGTTCACTTAGTTGTTTAAATGTTATTATTAAGCATCGGAATTCTGATAGCATCGTATAGGAGTCCTATATATAGGACTTTAGAGAGCTATGGAGCTGATATTAACATTACAGTTATTATTATTTATCTCGGAGTGACAGCTTTAATATAGAAAAACTTAATAATGATTCAATAATCAACCATGCTTTTATACGTTCACAGCCTCCCACGGTGAGTATTACTCATAAATTTCGACACGAATATTCTGTTAAATATGATGGTTTTACAGTTGTATAAAATAATGTTGCTTAATTTTTTTTCTTCAAATACCCATATTAATATTGTATATTTGTTGTTGCAGAAAGTAAGTATTCTCAATCAAATAATGCTTATTGTTTTGATAGTATACATTATCCAGATGCTCAAAATAAAATGAAATTGACGGGGACCAGTTTTACGTTTAATTTATATATATCATGCATTATCTTGAATCTTTTGCCCCACTACTATTATCTAAAAATTATTTTACCATCATGTCTTAATTTTAACTGTACAAGAAACGATAACGCTTATTGGTGTCAAGAGTATTTGGTTTAAAATTAAAGGTAAATGGTTTGTATATTCTTATAACTTCATCTTTTATTTATTTGTATAGAATCTTTTTATCGATTCATATTTTTTATGTGGTAATACCACATTTTTATCTTTTCTTATTACAGCCGGGCGTAAGTTCTGTTATTTTTATTGTTAAACCTTTTCTCGTAATTTATTTACTGCAAACCGGAGTGACTTTAAAGGGGCAAACCTGTATGTCATATATGTCATATAATTATTTTTTAGATTCACTGTTCTGTTCTATAGATCTTGTTCTGAGTTGTATTTACCCCTGTTTCCTCCTAAGTCACCCTCGTTTATTATACCTGCACCTCTAGCATAACTGTCATGCGCGACTATTTCTCACGCGAGATAATTATCCGTCTCTTTCTGTGCAGTAATGTGAGAGAGTGACGGGTAGCGCAATCTCGTGCGACAAGAGTCGCGAAGCATAGTTGTGTTAGACGGGCTGCAGCAGAAATAGCATATCTTGCAGAAATAGCATATCTTGCAGCGACTTAGTTTTTCTTGCGCCTCAGCATCTCCTGTCTTGCTCGCACGATGTCAAGAGGAATGTGGCGACTTTTCTTTTCGCATCCACTATTATCGAAATAACGAAACGTACAGATGTCATGCTACTTAACACCTTCTTACAACAAAATAGGAAGACGTTAGAATTATTGGAGGTCGTATAATATATGTACTGGCTACCTACATATTAAGTTTAATCATTTTACATATGACATATTGCTTGTCATAGAAAGAATACAAATTGTTCTTGTGACAGACTTCGTAGAAGTCTGATGCAAAATATGGTTAAACCAAAATAAAGCACTAGCAGTCCACTCTAGCTGCTGTTATTACATGTTTTCCTTTAGGTTATGGCACAGACAACCCCCACTAGACGGAGCATGTAAGGCGACCCGCGCGCACCAACGATATGGTACGGCAGAACATTAAAGTATCAACACGGCGGCCACCGTTTAGTTGCGTCCTTGTTTATGATCCATGCGTACGGCAACGAAAAAAGAAATTAAATAAATAACATGGTAAATTGTAGTGTTAAGTGGTGTAGAGACCTCATAAACATGGACGCAACTAAACGGTGGCCGCCGTGTTGATACTGTAATGTTTTGCCGTACCATATCGTTGGTGCGCGCGGGTGGCCTTACATGTGCCTTACATGCTCCGTCTAGTGGGGGTTGTCTGTGGGTTATGGTCTCCATAACGCACTGGTTGTGCTAAATTAGTTGATATTTCGATATATATCTCTATTGTTTGAAGCCAATCATGGTATAAGAATACAAGGTATGACACTCCGGCTAGTGGGACTTTCTACGACACTGAACAGTTGCCGCTTTATGGTAACAAAATAATTACAATGAATAAAATGTTTGCCGTCAGTCGTCCAAAAAGAAATGCATTTATACATTACAATTGTTATGTTATGAAACACTCACGATTTTATGAAATGATACACTGGCAACACAGAAACGGATTGACAGAACTAACCAATCATTGCGTGGTGATATAAAAAAAATAATAATAAAAAAATAAAATAAAAAAAAAACCTGTCATTCCAGAATGTCATACCGTCATACCTTAATTGTTTTCTTATGAAGTTAACGTGATATTTTCAGTGCATTTGTATCACTCGAGCGCAGCTGAGGCCCCTGAAGAAGCATGGGAACATACATTTTAAGTACATAAAGGTTTGTGAATGCCCAATATCACTCACAGAGGATCCTCTTTGAATTCTTCATTTCATAGATTATTTTTTCTCGATGGCATAAATTTTTCAGAAATCTTGAATGTGACAACCTATAAATTAGGTTAAGTTCAATTTGTGTTCACGTTCATTGCCAAGTCAAAATGCATAACTTATACAGATGGCCAAAATAAAAAAAAAATGATAATTCCCTTCCTTAGTGGCCAAAATTAAAACCAGAAGCCAATACGCTACGGCTGCAATTTTGTGGCTCGAACAATAATCGTATGGGACCATCACGCGACGTCGCGTGATTGGCCACAGTATATACAGCCGCTTCACGCGACGTCGCGTGGTGTGGCAATCAACGTGTTACATTCCAAAATATTTTATGGTTTCAGAAAAATAATGCTTTCGTTTAAATGAAATTTCTATGAAATGAAAATTCGATGAAACTTTTGCCTATAAAATTTTTAACAAAAAAAAGAACCGACTTCAGTAAAACTAAAAAGCCGAAAATAACCCGTTCAAGTACAGATTACATTTGAGTCACCCTTTGAAATCGATCCCAAACCACTCAGTTATTACATTTATATATTAAAGTTTACGTGAGGTTTGGCACCGACTTCAAAGGGTGACTCAAATGTAATCTGTACTTGAACGGGTTATTTTCGGCTTTTTAGTTTTACTGAAGTCGGTTCTTTTTTTTTGTTAAAAATTTTTTTTTTTCGCTTTTTAGTGATTCATATAAAATACTTATGGCGGGGTGATCAGGGAGGTTTTGAAGGCATGCATCTCGTTTGATTTGAATTATCTCCTAACTCCTAACTGTTAAGGAGTTGTACTTTCCATCATCAGTTCAGCATGAGAAGATGATGACTACCATATGCAAATACTTAAATAATTTTAGAAAATACATGAAAAATATTATGAGTGCCTATAAAATTTCAGTAATTCCTTCGATTCCTTATGGATCTCGTCATCCGATATTCACCAAAATTTTATGGGACCAACCTTGAGATGTCTATTCATGAACCTAAAAAGAATTTTCCAAATCGACTCATAAATGACGGAGTTATGAGGTAACAAACATTAAAAAAAAAAAAAAAAAAAAACATACAACCGAACTGAGAACCCCCTCCTTTTTTTGAAGTCGGTTAAAAACAAGGGAAAACCCAGTCTCAGTCATAACTAATGACTCATAAACAATAATACGTAATTTTATCATTACCACAAAATGTTAGAGATAAGTAAAATAAAAAGATATTTATTTCTTCTCCCGCCGTGTACGGGCCAAGGGCAGATCATTAAAAGCAACATTGATTCAAAGTCTATAATTGCTATGAAGAACTTCCTCAACCAAGCGTCATCCACTGCCAGGGTCTGCTTTCTACTAAGAAAGAGGAAGTATTACGTAGAAGGAAAATAAAGGGTAGTTATGACTTTTTTTTTCAGTTTTTAGTAGTTATATTTCTAGGCAGTGAAAATGTTTCCCTCCAACACTTTCAAAGTTTTCGGGGAGTCTGTTATAAATTACTAAAATACACATACATACATATATGTACATACATATAATCACGCCTTTTTCCCAACGGGGTAGGCAGAGACCACATCTTCACACCTGCTACGGTCCTGGCATACATATTTCGCTTCATCAACATGAATTAATCTCCTCGTATATATAGAATACACATAATGTTATTAAAACTATCGTGAGACATCTTTACTAATTATAAAAACGGTATAAACTCACGTAAAAATTGTCAGGAACGGCCCGACATGTTTCGAACTCATTTGGAGCTCTTCATCAGGGGTAAAAATGCAGTGACAGACAGTCCAGTAGTGACAGCGCCAGAGCCCTGCCCTCCCCGCGCCGCGCTATCTGCGCGTGCGCAGAGGGCGGCAAGAAGAGCGATTAAAAGTGCAGTGGGTCGCGAGTCGCGTAGCAGCACGGATAGCTACCCCTGATGAAGAGCTCCAAATGAGTTCGAAACATGTCGGGCCGTTCCTGACAATTTTTACGTGAGTTTATACCGTTTTTATAATTAGTATAGAATACACATATTGCAATGTAATGATAAATTAAAATCATTTCTAAGATCCGTGTCTCTGAGACTCATGGGACCCACTGTTTTGTGCAAAAATGTGTAATAATAAGCGATAACCGAATTTTAATACCGGTATGGACTCAAATACCGGTATCCGTTCCCTGGTGGATGCCCTACTTTTCATCCCTTTCTCAACAATTGACCCTGTCCCAGGTGACGACCCCCCGCTACGTGACGGACCCCACCGAGGCCACGACGACTGTCTGTCCCCCCTGCGTGTGCAACTGCTAGTGCCGCACGACGCATGCCGCAAGTAGCATGCAACAGATTGCGTTGATGGCTAATATTATATAGTATGTGTAGTAAAACGCGCGTTTTATTTTAGAAAAAATACCAATAACAATGGGTATAAATTCTAAAGCTTACTGTAGTTATAGGAATAAAATTAGTTCAATATGTCATAAAACAAAACAAAAGAAAATCCAAAAAAATTATGTAGTGACATCAATAGTCCAATTTTTTTTTATTTTCTTTTAATTTAATTGAAATTTCAACATTGATTTTAGAATCCTCATAAGTCACATCACTGTATTCCTTATGCGTTGCTAATAAAGGTTTTTTTTTCATACGGAGGAAGACCAAGACGGACATACATGGAGCAAATAAAAGAAAAAATAAATGCTTTCATCATAAAAAAAGTAAAAGAAAGAGCGGAGTGTACCCTACATGAGCTGGCACTGGCAATAATTCCACCGACAAGAACTTAGCTCTTAAATATATGAAAACGATGTTTAATACGAAATCCTAAAAATTATATATCGGCCTAGCCATTGTTACAAAGCACTTGAGTTACATATTACATACATATTGATTAGAACAACGAAGTAGGGGACAGTTATTACGAAATCGTTTACATATATCTGAAACATATACATCAAGGACACATCGACGTCAGTTTACAATTGAAAGTGTTTCAGTGGTGTCTTTTTAGATGAAGAACTACCGGACATCGTCACCATTGTCTAACTAAATATTACTGAGGGGCTTGTCGGTAATTATATTGGCTTACTTAATGTGAATGTAAACGATGTACATTTTTTTTTTTTTTTCCTAGCCTATACTTGTGTCCCACTGCTGGGCAAAGGCCTCCCCTTTCTTGCGCCACTCGTCTCTATTGGCTGCATGCTCCCTCCACTCGTTATTAAATGCATCCAGGTCATCCCGCCATCTTCTTTTCGGTCTGCCTCTGCTCCGGTAACCTTGCGGTATCCAGTCGGTGATTATTCTAGCCCATCGTTCCGGATGCATGCGGCAGACATGTCCAGCCCAGTCCCACTTCAGCTTTGCGGTCTTGGCACCTACGTCTACAACGCGTGTTTTGGAACGCAGTTCGGTGTTTCTTATACGGTCTTGTCTACGAACACCTGTTATGCTGCGTTCCATCGCTCTCTGACAAACTTTGAGCCTGGTCTTTTGAGCTTCAGTCAATGACCAAACTTGTGCTCCGTAGGTTAGAACGGGAAGAATACACATATCGACGAGTTTTCGTTTTAGCGAGAGAGGAAGGTTGCCCTTCATTAGTGCTTTCATGGACCAGAAGCTTTTCCAGGCGTGGTCGATACGTCTATCGATTTCCTTGCTCTGCCTGTTTTCGAAGGAAGCTATCTGGCATAAGTAGACGTACTCGTCGACATATTGTATTTCTTGCCCATCTACCTCGACCCTACGTTTTGTTCTGTTGGTCATCAACTGTGTCTTTGCTCTATTCATTGTGAGACCAAACTCCAAGCTCGCCGTGCTAAGGTCTTGGAGCATTTGCTGTAGTTGAGGTGCCGTGTGGGAAAATAGAACAATGTCGTCAGCGAAACGTAGGTTTGTCAACCTTTTGCCGCTAACGTCAATGCCCATTTTCTCCCACGAGACCGCCAAGTTTTTGAATATTTCCTGCAGGCAGCTGGTGAACAATTTTGGAGACAGCGGGTCGCCCTGTTTGACACCTTACTCGATTTTGAATACGGGGCCAGGGGCATGCAGTTTAATGCTAGCTGTGCTGTTGTTGTATATTTTTCCAACGAGCTCTATATACGCGCTATCTATATCTTGCTTTTGCATGGCGGAAAGTATAGCAGAGTGCTTCACACTATCAAATGCCTTGCTGTAGTCGACAAAAGCAAGATACAGTGGTTGGTTGAACTCGTTGGATTTTTCCATAATTTGGTTCGGGGTGTGGAGGTGATCGGTAGTGGCGAATCCTGGTCGAAATCCAGCCTGTTCAGGCGGTTGGTGTTTATCCAGCAGTGGAGCAATTCTATTTTCAATTACTTTAATAAACAATTTATAGATATGAGATATTAAACTTATTGGCCTATAATTTGAAATTTCAGATTTGTCACCCTTTTTATGCAAAAGTATTATGTTGGAATGACAGAAATTATTGGGTAGCTGACCGGTGTAAAGTATGCTATTGAATAAATTTGTAAGATGGGGTAGAAGTGTTCTCTTTCCTGCCTTAAGGGCCTCGGTGGTAACACCATCATCTCCTGGACTTTTTTGGTACTGCATGGTTTTTAAGGCGGCGTTAACTTCGTACCCTGTGATGGGAGAGATGGTGTCTGGACACGAATATTCAGCGCTGTCGAAGAGAGGGGAGGGAACGTCTGATGAGTACAACGCTTTATAATATTCTGTACATATGTGTGTGATAGCGTATCTACTATTAAATTTCTTTCCAGTATTGTCGCGTAGGCTAGATATCCATGTTCTCTCTTTTGTTATTCCCTGTTTTGCTGCTCTTAGAGAGGTATGTTTTTAAAGTGCTATTTCAATTATTTTTATGTTAAAGTTTCTAATATCCCGTCTAATGTTCCTTTTAACGTGTCTGTCTATTATTTTGTATTGGTGTCTATTGTTTTTTAACTTTTCACGCTGTTCTATTAGTTGTATGGTGTCTTTAGTAAGTTTGTTGTTCTTTTTCCTTGATTGTTTAATGTTACTGCTTGCTGTTGTGATGCTATTTATAATATTATCATATTGAACCTGTACATGTTCGTCTCGCTCTAGAATCGCAAAAGTATTGTGTAATTCTAGGTTGAACTGGTCGTTGTTCGATATTAGCGTATCCATGTTTAGGCGGTTTATTTGTTTCAGGAATAACTGTTTCAGATGTATCTTTAAATTGAATTTGAGTTTTACTCGTAGCGGCCTATGGTCTGAGCTAAAGCATATTCTGTTGAGAGTGGATACATCTTTGACGATTTTCTTGTCCGAAGAAAGAGCGTAATCTATTTCATTTTTAGTGTTACCTCCGGGTGAGACCCATGTCCAGCGGCGTTGTGGTTTTTTGAAATAGAAGGTATTGCTGATGCTCATACTTTGTCCAAAGGCGAATTGGATAAGGCGAGCGCCGCGATCATTTCGACAACCAAGTCCATGTGGCCCAAGTATGTCGCCGCTATCCAACTCAGTCCTTACTCCGACCTTGGCATTAAAATCACCGAGGACCACTGTCCATGATCCCCGGTTTTCGTCGCAAGCTTTATTCAGGACATCGTAAAACTCTTCTATCTCGTCGTCGCTATGCGCTGAAGTTGGTGCGTATGTCTGAACGAGAGTCAGAGTACGGTTATGTGAAATATAAAATCTTAACACCGCTACCCGGTCAGAATAGCCCAGAAATTCAACGATGTTGTCTTGCCACTTCTTTTTAAGGAGGAAACCTACCCCGTATAACCCGGCTGTTGTTCCGAAGTGGTAAAACACGTCGCTATCTCTCTCGATCGTCTGTTCGCCTTCCCTTCTTACTTCTGCCAGTCCTACAATATCCCACTTGATTTGCTCTAAAGCATTTTCGAGTTCTACGAGACGCTCTTCCTTCATTAAAGTACGAACATTGTAGGTAAGAACATGCATTGTGTCGGTGTCCATTTTGATCGCTGGGGTCGTTTGACGGGAGGGGATCGTATTCGCCCGGAGATTCTTAGCACCCCTTTCTCCAGGATTGGTCCGGATTCCGTCAGAGCCGGGGTCGCTGGAGCGGCCGGGCACTGGGGGCCGAGTCGGGGAGTTGTGTTTCATGAGGGGGTTTGGACCTTAAGCCCACCACGCTGGTCCGATGCGGGTTGGTGAGCTGATAGATCGCTATGGCCTCGTTTGTTATTTAGCAGGATGCACCACGGGCAGGTGAGGTTAGCTTGGGGCTCGAGAGGTGTAATTTGAGCCCCCTTACATCCCCAACAATGTACATAAGTATGGGAAATGAAAATGTTTGTTCGTGAAATAGGCACTGAATACAAAGGAGCAATGGAAACGATGCGTTATGGGATGCGGTGATGTTGATGAATAAAGGACTGTTAATTACCGTATAAATTCGTTTAATGAACTATTATTAAGATCACAAAATATGTTGACATAACCACGACAAGGAAAAAACCAATGACGACTGTTCAAAAACAAAATGACAATAAAAAAACAGTATAAATGTAGAAAGATCATATTTAAAAAAGTCTGCAACAAACATATTCGACATGTCTCACTCTTTACCAAGAAATCTTATTGTTTCAACATTACGGATTGGTAGATCCATAGTAAAATTGGGTGTTTGGACAGCTCGTCTGAAAACCAAATACTTACTTATCTAAGTTTAGTTGAAATCCATTAGCATCACACCCTTTACAAAGATTTTCCCAGCAGCTGATGAAACATAGCTTTTATAATAATACCTACTGGTGTCATCAGCATAATTACATAGTTTTGGCAGTCAAGACATATAGGCAGGTCATAATTAAAAATAATGAATGACAAAGGCCCAAGGACTGAGCCATGTGGAACACCGCACTTAAACAATTTATTTTCAGATTTATTAAAGCCTGACCAGAAATAAGTATATGAGTATCAGTATATACATATTGCGGAATTACACTGGAACTAATTTCTTACACTGGCCATGATATTATATGATGGCTATTGTCAACATGTCAATATCTTTCGTGGTGGTTTCTTTATAAGACAAAATATTTAAAAATATCGATTTGACTAACTTCATGACATTTATGTTCTTTCCTAGGTATATGTTTTTTTAGGAACGTGCACTTATAATATAGTTTAATAATAGAATCTTGTTTTTAGTATTTATTTATGAGGCAAGTTACACAAAGTTAGCATGTTTTGATGCGTCACAGTTTGCAATAGCGAAACTGTTGTGTCACGTATTTAAAAAAACACTCATCACATGTTTAAAAACCGGCCAAGTGCGAGTCGGACTCGCGCACCGAGGGTTCCGTACAAACACTTTCCATCCCTAAGTGGTTAAGTTAAGTTTGCACCTGGTATGTATAGCGCCCCATATAAATTAGGTGCAAAGTTAGGTATTAAAATATTAAAAAAAACTACTTACTAGATCTCGTTCAAAACAATTTTCGTTGGTAGTTTTTATAGTAATGTACATCATATGTTTTTTTTAGATTTTTCATTTCCTTATTTTAGAAGTTAGAGGGGGGGGGACCAACTTTTTTCCACTTTGGAAGCGTCTGTCACGCAAACTATTCGGTATAGAAAAAAAATATTTTAGAAACCTCGACATCATTTTTGAAGACCTATCCATAGATACCCCACACGTATGTGTTTGATGAAAAAAAAAATTTTGAGTTTCAGTTCTAAGTATGGGGAGCCCCCAATATTTATTATTATTTTTTTTTTTTGCATCAAAATCTTAATGCGGTTCACAGAATACATCTACCTACCAAGTTTCAACAGTATAGCTCTAATAGTTTCGGAAAAAAATGGCTGTGACATACGGACGGACAGACAGACGGACAGACGGACAGACGGACAGACGGACAGACAGACATGACGAATCTATAAGGGTTCCGTTTTTTGCCATTTGGCTACGGAACCCTAAAAAAGCCCAAACAACACCAGCACACCGAAAATGTATTAGAAAACATGTCGTCCATTTGTGATGCGGAGAGTGCAAGATGTGTTCGTTGCTTGAGTATAAGGTTTATTCTGTCTCAAATTAACATACAATGCATTTATAAAGGGTGGAACATTTGTAAATACTGAGCTGACAGAATAGTGTCATCTGAGTGATCTACAATCGACCTATTATAATTTTAAAGCTGGATTTAAAACTAAAAAAAGTCATCAAAATAAAATATTTAAATATCAGTGTCAACCCTACTAATTCAAAGCTTTGATTAACCTACATTTTAAATTGACACCTGTCTTTAACTCAAGCGATGTTCAAAAGATGCTAGGGTTGATATGTGCCGATTTTTACAAGTATCGAGAGATTTTGAGATACAGTTTGTGAAACATTACGTACGTAATGTATCTCTGTAACTCAAAAAACTGTATCTCAAAAATGGATAGAAATATTTACGATACGAGTACTCACTCTGAACAATTCCCTGTTTGCTTAAAAGTTCTTCGATCTGTTCCATCCTGTATATATCATCTAAGGTCACCTGAGGCTAGTGCGACTATGAGGCAAATGCGACTTTTGATGGTATCATAAATGCACAACAGTTAAAGATCACCCATACCCATTACCCTTGCTGCCTAAAGTGCCAACCATTAATATAAATAAAATAGAGAGCACAGTAAATAAAGTGTTGCGTTTCTATGATATGACATCAAAAGTCGCATTTGCCTCATAGTCGCAATAGTCTCAGGTGACCTTACATGAAGAGAGTGTGTATGTTGTATATATGCCCATGCCCACTAGACGGAAAGTCAAGGCAGTACATAAATATTACAATACTAATATCGAAAACAATAAAATTAATACAAATCACTTCTTATGGGATATCTCAATCACAAAAATTATCGTTGATAAACAGTATCCAGAAATCAAAATCATGAAAAATCCGTTCATGATTTTAAAGAGTGAGGCTTCTTTTTAAACGACTTACGTCTGGAATGGTGCGTGCCACACATAATGTATTCAAATAAAAGTCGATCCAACGCCTTATCAATTAAACCTGCAGATCCGGCCCTCAGAAGCAGCCTGTTCATAGGCTCCACCAGTGACGACCCTCTGCGAAGGTATATGGTATACTGAATTAAATCAAACTGTTCTTTTATCTATATATATAAAACTCAAAGGCGACTGACTGACTGACTGACTGACATAGTGATCTATCAACGCACAGCCCAAACCACTGGACGGATCGGGCTGAAATTTGGCATGCAGGTAGATGTTATGACGTAGGCATCCGCTAAGAAAGGATTTTTCAAAACTCACCCCCTAAAGGGGTGAAATGGGGTTCAAAAGTTTGTATGGGGAAAAAAGATTAGTTAGACTATTTTATTCGAAACTTCACAGGAGTATTCCTAACGATAAATGAGTAAACACGTGTTTCAGGTTTTTTGAAAATTCAACCCCTAAAAGGGAGAAATGTGGTGACAAAGTCTGAAAATCAGCATGGGTATTGTTTTTATGGTTTATCGGGTCGCTGATTACAAAAACCGCAACGATTTTAAAATCCAACGTGGCGGACGTGAGTTACCATCTCCCCTGTTGGGGTGAAATGGGGTTGAAATGTCTAAATACTAAACCGCTGGTTCTAGAGAGTTCAAATTTGGCACGTAGGTTCCTTATAAGGTGTAGGGGTGCACTAAGAAAGGATTTTTCAAAATTTACCCCCTAAAGGGGTGAAATGGGGGTCCAAAGTTTGTGTGGGGAAAGAAGATTAGTTAGACTATTTTATTCGAAACTTCACAGGAGTATTTCTAACAATAAATGAGTAAACCCGTGTTTCAGGTTTTTTTTAATTCAACCCCTAAAAGGGAGAAATGTGGTGACAAAGTCTGAAAATCCATTGGTAATGCTTTAATGGTTTATTGGGTCGGGTCACCTGTTGGGGTGCGATGGGGTTGAAATGACTAAATATGAGTACGGGTGTAATTTTTATGGTTTGTTGGGACGTTAATTACGAAAATGCCACCGATTTTGAAATTTTATTTGTGGTCATGAAAATTCTTGAAAGCATTTGCGCCAAATTGCAATTTAATAGGTCCAGTAGTTTTGCAGCAAATCGATTGTAACAGACGGACTGAAAGACAGCTACACGTGATCCTATAAGGGGGTTCTTTTTTTGCTTTTGAGGTATGGATAGAGACCCGCGTTATCCTAATAGATTAAAAAAATAGTATTTGGTGGCATCTCGATCGTCGTCAATCGGTACCTATAGGCGGGCGGCGCGTTGGGACGGGAGGAGTAATGATCGGGAAACTTCCTGCATCCGTAATAAACACATTCAAGCTTTTCAATAATAAGTCATTTCAGAATTCTGAATTACGTTTATCTGGCTCAGAATAATACATTTTTTATTCATCAACGAAGAGAACCTCAATATCTTACAATAGAACATGACCCAAACAACAAGGTCACGTCATTATTGACGTGAATTATTGGGCATTTTAGACGTCGCATCACGTGATTGCCAACGTCATGTTTCACGTGACGATGTCACAAATTTATCGTCATTAATGACGTCACCACTTGACGTCATTTTAATCCATATGCTGACGTGATTAAAGACGTCGTAGAAAGACGTCGTTTATGACGTAAGACCTGACGTCATGTTTCACGTGACGATGTCACAAATTTATCGTCATAAATGACGTCACCTATTGACATCATTTTGATACATATGTTGACATGATTAAAGACGTCGTAGAAAGACGTCGTTTAAGACGTAAGACCAGACGTCATGTTTCACGTGACGATGTCACAAATTTATCGTCATAAATGACGTCATCGCATGACGTTATTTGTACAAGTTTACAAACGTCACACGACGTCGTATGTCACGTCGCATGACGTTATTGGGATGACGTTGGTATAACGTCTTTAATGGACGGCACACGACGTCATTAGTTCACGTCGCATGACGTCATTGGGATGACGTTGGCATAACGTCTTTAATAGACGTCACGCGACGTCATTAGTTCACGTCGCATGACGTGGTTGGGATGACGTTAGTATGACGTCTTAAATAGACGTCACGCGACGTCATTAGTTCACGTCGCATGACGTCGTTGGGATGACGTTAGTATGACGTCTTTAATAGACGTCACGCGACGTCATTAGGTCACGTCGCATGACGTCGTTGGGATGACGTTAGTATGACGTCTTTAATAGACGTCACGCGACGTCATTAGGTCACGTCGCATGACGTCGTTGGGATGACGTTAGTATGACGTCTTTAATAGACGTCACGCGACGTCATTAGATCACGTCGCATGACGTCGTTGGGATGACGTTAGTATGACGTCTTTAATAGACGTCACGCGACGTCATTGAGATGACGTCTTTAATGGACGTCACATGACGTCATCATTTCACGTCGCATGACGTCATTACGACGTCGGTAATAGACGTCGCGTGACGCCACTACTAAGACGTCATCGGGTAGACATGTGTCGACGTCATAGGGTACACGTTTGTCAACGTCATGCCATCCCGTTGACGTCTGTGTACGAAGAAAGAATCGTATCTGAAACAAAACAAGTGTATGCAATAAACATATTTATTAATTCAAAAATTAATTTATATAATCTCTCACAGAAAACACAAAATATAATCTACAACAGAAATCTACTACATTATGTATGTATGTATGTAAACACTTTATTGTACATAAAAACAAGAAAAACACATTACAAAAGTTCGCCTTTGTACATACAAAGGCGAACTTATCCCTTTAAGGGATCTCTTCCAGTTAACCTTTGAGCAAATGTGTGCTAAACACAAATGTAAATGGTAGACAAACTAAGCAACATGTACAATACAAAGGAGTATAACTATACAATAATACACATGAAAATGCAAAAACCAACAGAGAAAGAGATAGGCAACAATCAATATAATACATATCACAATTCAATAATAATAAAAACTATCAAACTTAGCCAGATGGGTTAGTAATTAAATTATTCAACAGGCCTAACCTAACAAAATACAGCTAATTAGCAAAAGACAGGAGTCTTAATGTAAAAAATTAGTCTTCTTATCATATCTATCTTCGTTATCACTATCCCCCAGGTATGTTAGCTATTAATGTATCCACCTGCAAGTGAATACAGTACTGGGTATCAAATTTAACCAGAGGGGTTATTAATTATTCTACAGGCCTAACCTAACAGCTGCTAATAAGTAAGTGAAACTACATACCGAACAAGTACATACCAGATGGAACCAAGTCCCACGGAAGTTACTCTACTATACAGTAAAACACTAATTAAATATGAACAACTTACTAAAGTAAAGACTAAATCTAAAATCGCTTACTAAATCAAAACACGTGAGCTAATGGTAAAATAACATGTAAGAAACCCATATAATTATTAATTGTCTTTGTTAGAAGAACTATTCAGTTTTCATCGAAGTGTCACTTTCATATCCTTTTCAATTGATGTATCAGCAGGTAATTTGAAGTGTTTCTTTACAGTTCCTGAAACAAAAAGAGCATTAAAAATAATTTGTAATAATATTTTATTAAAATGGGTAAATAGCACAGTATCTATTAAATTCAAATGTCATAAGATTAAAACACAAAGTCTAGAATGAAGAAGAAAAGTCTAAATTAATAAATGACCATAGTTATGCAGAAAGCGACCAAAGATTTTTTTCATAATGCAAAAAGTGACCAAACTCATTCGTTGATTAAGTAAGACTTAAGTCACTTTGACAAAAAATCTACACTGGTCGCTTTCTGCATAACTATGGTCAAATGGTCGTTATCTATAATGTTGGAAATCGAAAGAATATAATCCCGAAGTCACAGAATCGATAAACATATTTACGTTGTACATAGAAATATACGGCATAAAAAGTCCCAATGACCAACGCCTGATACATTTGATATGACTTTATATATTTGAATCATAAACATAGGCAGTATAGATTGATTTTTATATATACCTGTATTGTTCAAAGGGACGCTTTCCTTTCTCATAATTTGATTCACCGAACTGGTTGAAGAATTTCCACAGAAGGACTTGAAGTGTTTCTTTACAGTTCCTGAAACAAAAAGAGCATTAAAAATAATTTGTAATAATATTTTATTAAAATGGGTAAATAGCACAGTATCTATTAAATTCAAATGTCATAAGATTAAAACACAAAGTCTAGAATGAAGAAAAAAAGTCTAAATGAATAAATGACCATAGTTATGCAGAAAGCGACCAAAGATTTTTTTCATAATGCAAAAAGTGACCAAACTCATTCATTGATTAAGTAAGACTTAAGTCACTTTGACAAAAAATCTACACTAGTCGCTTTCTGCATAACTATGGTCAAATGGTTGTTATCCATAATGTTGGAAATCGAAAGAATATAATCCCGAAGTCACAGAATCGATAAACATATTTACGTTGTACATAGAAATATACGGCATAAAAAGTCCCAATGACCAACGCCTGATACATTTGATATGACTTTATATATTTTTAATCATAAGCATAGGCAGTATAGATTGATTTTATATCTACCTGTATTGTTCAAAGGGACGCTTTCCTTTCTCATAATTTGATTCACCGAGCTGGCTGAAGAATTTCCACAGAAGGACTTGAAGTGTTTCTTTACAGTTCCTGAAACAAAAAAGAGCATTAAAAATAATTTGTAATAATACTTTATTAAAATGGGTAAATAGCACAGTATCTATTAAATTCAAATGTCATAAGATTAAAACACAGTCTAGAATGAAGAAGAAAAGTCTAAATGAATAAATTACCATAGTTATGCAGAAAGCGACCAAAGATTTTTTTTCATAATGCAAAAAGTGACCAAACTCATTCATTGATTAAGTAAGACTTAAGTCACTTTGACAAAAAATCTACACTGGTCGCTTTCTGCATAACTATGGTCAAATGGTTGTTATCCATAATGTTGGAAATCGAAAGAATATAATCCCGAAGTCACAGAATCGATAAACATATTTACAAAAGCTAGTTCTGTTTCGTCTACCTTCGCTAGCAGTAGTATAAAGATAAATAGTTACCCTTTGTACCAGCAGCGTCGGGACCGCGTACGTAGCCCGTAGCCGCAGTCGGCGTTGCAGCCGGTCCACGCGCCCCACTCCTCCCAGCGAGGCCGCGCCGGCGGTTCTTCTGGCTTGTTCTCGTCGTTCCGGTGGCCGAACATAAGCTAGTTCTGTTTCGTCCATCTTCGCTAGCAGTAGTATAAAAATAAGTAGTTACCCTTTGTACTAGCAGCGTCGGGACCGCGTACGTAGCCCGTAGCCGCAGTCGGCGCTGCAGCCGGTCCACGCGCCCCACTCCTCCCAGCGAGGCCGCGCCGGCGGTTCTTCTGGCTTGTTCTCAATGGTCCCCTGCCCGGGCATCGGCTCACAGACTCGGTTTACGCACCACTAAAACAATTTAAATAGTAAATAATTAACCTTAAATTAAAGAGACTAAAAACGAAAAGGAAGAGTGGCGATAACTCCACCAACAAGATCGAAGCTCTTAATGACTGAATGAAAGAAAGAAGATTAATTTGCACACACACAAATGAGCTTACTTACCTGTTTCATAAAATTTTCTCTTCAGGGTTATTAACTGCCATGTTGATTATCGGATCGGTTTGCTTGAATCTTGGCCAAAATTCGTCTGTTTTTTTAGGTGTCAACCATTGTGCTGCTCACAATAACGATGTTCTGTTCTTTGCCACCTTCTGCCACGATATAATGCACAAGCAGGACACACACACACAACCTAAAGGTTTACAAACAAATTTTACAACACAACAAGACAAAGACTTGCTCACTCGGTACTTAAGATTTGATTGCCCGTTAACAAATGAGTCAATTCAAAGACCAAACCATTATAATACATTAATTTAGTCACCTGTCTTCCATACGTGATATCAAACGGGTCAAGCGAAAGTTAAATTCATTTTTAATTTCAATTTCAATTAATGCGATACCCTGCTAATTCTAACCGAAACAGTGAAGTGAACTGAACAAGTATAGACTTGCGTAGGTACGCGTGAGGGATGCGCCAGCCGCCAACGATAACTAATTCGATATCGATACATTAACGCTCGTAACAAATATTTCCAGCGCATCAAATAAGTATTGTTTTTATCTCTTAAAATTTATAATAATTCCAGGACAGATAAACATGACACTGAGTAGGTATTTTATATAATGTCCACCTAACACAAAACGAAGAAACGAAACTTGACAAACTATAGGATTAGGTTTTAAATTTAAATAATCTATTTCTAAAAATAAAAAAAAAAACAAAAACCGACACATTTAGAACCTCCTCCTTTTTTGAAGTCGGTTAAATGGGTGTGTAATGATTGTCATAAAAACAATTAGTGAATTTTCATTTTTCATAAAACGAATATCATCATTTTAATGTATATAAATAATGATGTTACTTAAACAAAATGAATAAAAACAAATTGCATAAATTCCAAAGTAATATACCTATCAATCTGTATAGGGTCTTACTTTTTAACCGACTTCAAAAAAGGATGAGGTTCTCAATTCGAACTAATTTTAACCGTGAACCGATTTTCAATTTTATTTTTTTAAATCGAAAGGGTATAACTCCGAGTTGGTCCCGTTGGCACTAAGTCGGGATCTGATGATGGGATCTTGGAGAAATCGAGGGAACTCTTCAAATGTTATAGGGACATGTACGGCGCTTTCGGTAATTTATTGATAAAGTCAAGAATTTACATTCAGTAAATAGGATTTGGTGTAAGGAAACTGATGATGAACACCACAGATAGCCACTAGAACTTTTATATGAATCACTAAAAAGCAAAAAAAAAAAAAAAATTACATAAAAAAAAGAACCGACTTCAGTAAAACTAAAAAGCCAACAATAACCCGTTCAAGTACAGATTACATTTGACTCACCCTTCGAAGTCGGTGCCAAACCTAGCGTAAACTTTAATATATAAATGTAAGAACTCAGGGATCGGATACCGTTATTTTTGTATTACCGTTATTGGTCACGTGACGCTAAACCAAAATGAATATTGGTAGTGGTTTCGTTTACCGGTATTATAACGTTATTCACATAATACCGTTATTTAGCAAATTCCGTTTCTGTTTAACAAAATTAACCGTTTAATTTGAGTTTGACAGAGATAGAACGAGTCGTTCTGTGTTGCGATTTTACGTACGATTTTGTTTATATGTCACTCGCATTTGACTCGCGTCGCGGTAGTCGCAGCGCAGCAGAGTGATTTGATTTGATTTTCCGCAGTTCATGTGGTGTGGTGTGCGTTTTTGTCTTGTAAGTTAAAAAAGGAGGAATGTATGTATATATCTATGTATATAAGTATTTATGTTTGTCCGCGATTATCTCGCGTTTAGCTGAACCGATTTTGATGCGGTTTTCAGAAAAGAATTTGTTACACTTAGGAGAAGATTAACGTTAATCGACTTAAAAAAGAGGATCTCAGTTTGACCCATATGTTTGTCTGCATTCATGTGTATTAGATTACATTTGAATCACATTTTCGGATTACATTTGAATATCCCGTTAATGTACAGATTACATTTTGAAGTCGGTGCCAAACCTCACGTAAACTCTTTATCGAACAGAAATACTCGTAAATACCAAATATGTAAACAAAATACTCGTGAATATAAAATATACAGTAATCATTAAAGGCTTCATGGGCGGCATCTGTTTTCAAAGTTATAATTAAGTGGTTTGGCACCGGCATCAAAAGGTGATTCAAATGTAATCCGTACATGAACGGGTTATTTTTGGCTTTTCAGTTTTTTATTTGTCGATTCTTGTTTTGTTCAAAAAATTTAAGGCGATAGTTTCCGACGTTCCGGCCGAATCAAGGCGGAGAGGTGTGCGGCGAGACGCGCAGCGCCGCCCGCATGCCTCCGCCCCGCTCACCGAGTGCGCTAACGCAATAGGCTAGTAGACCCAGTTTTGAAATATATTTGAAATAGTTAATATTGATCTTACTAGCTCTAAAATAATGTCTTGTATTTTTGTGAAAGCTAGTAAGCTAAATTTTATTAATTGAAAATTTGAAATTTTATGAACAGTTAAAAACGCTGTCCGCCATTTTTGGGTTCTGCTAATCTGTGGCGTAACTTAGAATTACGTGGGGCATACTGAAAGTTTCTGGAACTGGCCACTTATAAAACAAGTACAAATGAAATAATCATGAAATTTTTAAAAATAGCTCTCTGGGAACTAGTAACTTTTTAAATTGCAAGGCTGTCATTTGTTTTTTCAATGAGGCGCCGTTTTGAAATTTGTCCGTTGCTACAAAAATGAATTTAAAGCGTGAAAATTTTCGGTTATGATTTATTACGATTTTCGTTGTGGCTCAAGTCAACAAGAGTGCTGTCAAAGGCTTCAACTAGTATTTGGTGATGAAGCCCCATGTCGTAGCTCTGTGTATTCGTGGTTTAATGAATTTAAACGTGGTCGTGATCACCTCCATGACGATGTACATGACGGTCGGCCAGCAACTGCGGTTACCAAAACTAATATTGAAGTCGTACGACAATTGATCGAAACTGACAAAAAAATTACTTGTCAGCAAATTCATTCCTTACTAAGCATTGGAATGAGCCAAGTGCAAAAGATATTGCATGCACATTTGAAGGTGCGGAAACTATGCACTCGATGGATACCGCACGATCTAACGGAAGACCAGAAACGACAGCGTGTAGACTGGAGCCGTAAAAAAAATTACGGAGGACAATCGTTGGCTGTAAATATCGTGACAGGTGACGAAACATGGGTGTACTGCTTGGAGCCAGAAAGAAAAAGCCAGTCGGCGGAATGGGTCTTTCCTTTTGAAGATTTGCCTACCAAAGTTAAGAAAATTCGGAGCACTGGGGAAAAAATGGTTGCTTCGTTTTTTGGCGAAACAGGACATTACGCAACTGTAGCACTGGAAGAACAAAGGACAGTCACTGCAGATTGGTATGCAAATAGCTGTTTGCCAAGAATCTTCGATAAAGTTCGCGAAAAGCGGCCCCGTAGAAATATCGTGCTTCACCACGATAACGCGTCTGCACTTACCGCTAAAAAAACAACTGCATATTTGAAGGCCTCAAATGTGGAACTAATGCCCCAGTTAAATACTACATTAATTAATTTGACAAGATACAAGTGCTAGTCTGGCTCGCGCATCGAGGGTTCCGTACAAACACTTATCCCATCATGACTGGCCGGGTTAAGTTATGTTTGCATTGCTACTGGTACGTACGGCGCCGGATATTAATGAGGTGCATAGTTAACGCAACCAATCACGTTTGTTGTAGGTATGGGAGCCCCACTTAAATATTTTTTTCTGTTTTTGTATTTGTTATTACAGCAGCAACAGAAATACATCATCTTTGATAATTTCAACTGTCTAGCCATCACGGTTCATGAGATATAGCCTGGTGACAGATAGACAGACAGACTGACAGTGGAGTCTTAGTAATTAGGATCCCGTTTTTACCCTTTGGTTACGGAACCCTAACAAATAAGGGCCGTGACTAAACATTTGTGTTTCGTCAGTACTTTTTTTTTAGTGATTACTTTTTGTGTACTGCTAACTAAAAACAAAAATAAATCTTGCGTCCGTAAATACAAAAACAAATTCGGCTTTTTTTTTTCAGGTCCAATTTAGAAAGTGCAAAGATTAATTTGTTGGTAATTGCGTGTGCCCCATATACGTACCTAATGACCGCTCTTATTCGAAACCATTTTCGTCGTTTGTTCAGTTAACTAACTGGTACTACTAGAAATATTTTATTTTTATTATTTGACTACAAAACTAAGTAGCGGCTTCTACGAGACACCTATACTACAAATTTCATCAATGTTCCTCTTGTCGTTTTTTTAGTAAAATGCCTGTGATATACGGACGGACAGACATGATGAAACTATAAGGGTTCCGTTTTTGCCAGGCCCTAAATAGGCCCCCGCGCCATGGTGCCCAAAAAGCTGGCAGCGTTCCCTCGTTGATTTGTTTTTGGGTTTGAAGCTGCCGAAAAATCTAACTTCTAGTTAACGAAAAAAAGATACGGCCATTTATGCCGCAAAAAAACGGATATGTGACACAAGGGAATCAAAATGTATAGGGTACTTTCCGTTTTGGCCTATAACCAAGAAATTTGCCAGGTGCAAACTTAACTTAACCCGGCCTGTTAAGATGGGATATGCGTTTTTATGGAACCCTCGGTGCGCGAGTCATACTCGCACTTGGCTGGTTTTTATTTATTTCATACGGACAGACTGACATTTGGTCAAACTAACACACACGTTTTTTTAGGAATTCGAAGGTAAAAGTGGGAGATATTAGCGTAATATCACTATAATATTTTACTGTGTTTATTACATTTTCAACGAAAAACTTAACACTATTGGCAGCGATCTTTCGTTTTAGTTACAAATGTGTACGAGTTTGGTGGTTAAAATTTCCATTTTACTATCGAACATCGACCGACAGCTACCCCATCAAGTAAACGTGTGGGACATCCCTATATGCGACGCGCGCTCTTTGGCGCGAAAATAAAAACGGTTGTTGTGCATTTTATATTCAGCTTCTGTTTGCTAAAATGACCGATAAAATAATAATAAAATATTTGTTCTCAGTTTTTCATACTAATTTTTATACACTTGAAGTAGGGGTTATAGTTTAACGCAAATTACAAAACACTTAAGTGACCCCGGAAACGACTATACAATGTGGCTGGATGACGAGTGATTGGTCGGAACGGGAAAAATTGGTCGCGTGCGTTAATAACGCCGCACTTTCATTGGTTGAATTAAGGGAAGGGCAAAGTTTGTTTATACTTCTAAAAACAAATTTTTCAAAGGATTGTAAAAGAAAGATGGTCGGTGGTCAGTTTTAGGACTTGGAAAATTTACGACCAAAAGGTTTTTTTCGTTGGTTTGGGCTTAAATTAGATTGAATCTTGTAGATTACGCTAAATTAAGCATATTTTATTCTTTAAACTTTTTCTCTCAGATCGATATTTTTACCGAGACCGGGTTCAAATGCATAACATATTTTGATGTATGTAACCTATAGTAGACTATTTACGAGGATCCATGTAAGCAAGCATTTTGACGCTCCGCTATACATGGTCAAAAAACAAACCTAACCTAACCCACAGAATAGATAATAGTACAACCTAACCTGCAGTTTTCGGTTTTCGACCCATGTACCATATAATTATTTTCAGCAAGCATATTACCTTAAAAACCTCAATATCTCTGTAAATATTATTCTGAGCCAGAAAGTTTCAATAACAAAACATGCTTATTTTAACATGTTTTATAGGACACATTAATAAAAATGAGGTATTATATTGACATACATTTCACGCCTCCGAAATTTTTCCATGTCTCAGAGCCCAAAATGGCTGAATGTCACTTTTCGGCGTATGCCGACATACGAAAACTTTCGACGTGATTTTGACGTCGTCTTTAAACCACTGACGAAACACGACAAATCACGACGTGAATTGCAAAGTCATTATCAGACCTATGACGGAACACAATCATTTATGACGTGATCAGCGAGTCACTTTTAGGCGTATGCCGACATACGAAAACTTTCGACGTGATTTTTGACGTCGTTTTTAAACCCCTGACGAAACACGACAAATCACGACGTGATTTGCAAAGTCATTATCAGACCTATGACGGAACACAATAATTTATGACGTGATCAGCGAGTCACTTTTAGGCGTATGCCGACATACGAAAACTTTCGACGTGATTTTTGACGTTGTTTTTAAACCACTGACGAAACACGACAAATCACGACGTGATTTGCAAAGTCATTATCAGACCTATGACGGAACACGACAAATCACGACGTGATTTGCAATGTCATTGTCAGACCTATGACGGAACACAATAATTTACGACGAGATCAGCGACGTCACTTTTAGGCGTATGCCGAGATACGAAAAGTTTCGACGTGATTTTTGACGTCGTCTTTAAACCACTGACTAAACACGTGAATCACGACGTGATTTGCAACGTCATTATCAGACCAATGACGAAACACAATAATTTATGACGTAATCAGTGACGTCACTTTTAGTCGTATGCCGACATACGACAACTTTCGACGGGATTTACAACGTCGTTTTTAAACCACTGTCAAAACACGACACATCACGACGTGATTTGCAAAGTCATTATCAGACCTATGACGGAACACGACAAATCACGACGTGATTTGCAATGTCATTGTCAGACCTATGACGGAACACAATAATTTATGACGTGATCAGCGACGTCACTTTTAAGCGTATGCCGACAGACGAAAACTTTCGACGTGATTTTTGACGTCGTTTTTAAACCACTGACGAAACACGACAAATCACGACGTGATTTGTAAAGTCATTATCAGACCTATGACGGAACACAATAATTTATGTCGTGATCAGCGACGTCACTTTCAGGCGTATGCCGACCTACGAAAAATTTCGACTTGATTTTTGACGTCGTCTTTAAACCACTGACGAAACACGCGAAACACGACGTGATTTGCAACGTCATTATCAGACCAATGACGAAACACAATAATTTATGACGTAATCAGTGACGTCACTTTTAGTCGTATGCCGACATACGACAACTTTCGACGGGATTTACAACGTCGTTTTTAAACCACTGTCAAAACACGACAAATCACGACGTGATTTGCAAAGTCATTATCAGACCTATGACTGAACACGACAATTCACGACGTGATTTGCAATGTCATTGTCAGACCTATGACGGAACACAATAATTTATGACGTGATCAGCGACGTCACTTTTAAGCGTATGCCGACAAACGAAAACTTTCGACGTGATTTTTGACGTCGTTTTTAAACCACTGATGAAACACGACAAATCACGACGTGAATTGCAAAGTCATTATCAGACCTATGACGGAACACATTAATTTATGACGTGATCAGCGACGTCACTTTTAGGCGTATGCCGACAGACGAATTCTTTCGACGTGATTTTTGACGTCGTCTTTAAACCACTGACGAAACACGACAAATCACGACGTGATTTGCAAAGTCATTATCAGACCTATGACGGAACACATTAATTTATGACGTGATCAGCGACGTCACTTTTAGGCGTATGCCGACATACGAAAACTTTCGACGTGATTTACAACGTCGTTTTTAAACCACTGACGAAACACGACAAATCACGACGTGATTTGCAAAGTCATTATCAGGCCTATGACGGAACACGACAAATCACGACGTGATTTGCAATGTCATTGTCAGACCTATGACGGGACACAATAATTTACGACGTGATCAGCGACGTCACTTTTAGGCGTATGCCGACATACGAAAAATTTGGACGTGATTTTTGACGTCGTTTTTAAACCACTGACGAAACGCGACAAATCACGACGTGATTTGCAAAGTCATTATCAGACCTATGACGGAACACAATAATGTATGACGTGATCAGCGACGTCACTTTTAGGCGTATGCCGACATATGAAAAATTTCGACTTGATTTTTGACGTCGTCTTTAAACCACTGACGAAACACGCGAATCACGATGTGATTTACAACGTCATTATCAGACCTATGACGGAACACAATAATTTACGACGTGATCAGCGACGTCATTTTTAGGCGTATGCCGACATACGAAAACTTTCGACGTGATTTACGACGTCGCTTTTAAACCACTGACGAAACACGACAAATCACGACGTGATTTGCAACGTCATTGTCAGACCTATGACGGAACACGACAAATCACGACGTGATTTGCAACGTCATTGTCAGACCTATGACGGAACACAATTATTTACGACGTGATCAGCGACGTTACTTTTAGGCGTATGCCGACATACGAAAACTTTCGACGTGATTTTTGACGTCGTTTATAAACCACTGACGTAACATGCGAATCACGACGTGATTTGCAACGTCATTATCAGACCTATGACGGAACACAATAATTTATGACGTGATCAGCGACGTCACTTTTAGGCGTATGCCGACATACGAAAACTTTTGACGTCATTTTTGACGTCATTTATTTCCATAAGACGTAAAATTGAAAAAAATCACCAAAAAATGACGTCATGATTTACGTCATAGGACAGAAATTGTTGACTGGGGACGTATCTTATAACATGGCTTAGAATCATTAAACCAATCTCGAATATCCCAAATCGATAAGCGGAGGCTCGGGACATTATAAAAGCTTTATACAAATAAAATGCACACATATCCCGGTGTCTTAGCTTCACTTCGAGTTATGAATTTTGAAGTGAACTTTATTTGGTACAGTAAAAGCTGAGATCGCTTGATTTGAGTGCTTGAGTTTTCGGTTTGATTTGATAAAGTGGAGTTATGATAAAATAAAAAGTATTTCCCAGTAATATTAGAAAAGCGAAAGTCTGTGTATGTTTTGTTACTTCTTCACGCTAAAACGGCTGGACGGATATGCATGAGGGAAATGCAGATTGCAGATTATACCCTAACTTAACAAATAGCCTACTTTTAATCCTGAAAAAAGAGCATTGTTCCCGTAGGATGATGTATATTATATAGGCACGCGAACGATTTTTTAGTTCTAAATGTTGACAATAGATGGCGTTAGTAGTAGTTTAAAACGCGCTATCGTTGTGTTTTCACTGAGTTACATATACCCGATGATGAGTGGCCGCCATATCTTATAGTACATAGTACTATAGGTACATAAATATTTATATTTATTTATGTGCACAAAGAAGATTTGTAGGCCCTATTTTTTACACACGCTAAACAAAAGTAAAGCCGCAAAAACGATACATAATTAATAATAATACTTCTTAACGCGAGCGAAGCCGCGGGCAAAAGCTAGTCATGTATAAATATATATCTTTATCAGAATAGCTCCAAACTTTAAACATGTCAGCCATTCTCGTCGTGAAAGTATATAATGGCGTCTGTCCTCTTTCTATCATATTATAACACGCTGTTTTACCCCTGCATGATATGTTGTAAACATTTGAGAATTTAATACCTGGATGACTGTTTAAGTAATCGCGGGCAACCTTACTTATTACAAAGTGAGAACTGGAGTTAAGTTCGTCAACAGTTTCAGGTTGGTGGCCAGGAATGGGTTTTGTTATAGCGCTGAATATACACCCCTGAGCTGCGCTCGATATTATGAACGTAAATAGTAATATATTCCACAGTACTAGTCGGTAAGGTATGCCAGTTTTAGTTTGTGTCTGAGGGATGTTATTTAAGAAGTAACCCCACACATTGAGTACATCTCGGCTTGCGTCCGCGCGTCCTTTAAACATCCCCACAGACACAACTATGATACACATTACGCAAAACGTCCCCAACACACCCCACATGGTTGCTGCGCCGAGCAACGAAAGAACTGCCGACCAATTGTCGAGGACTTCTGCTCGAGTGGTTACAATACGCATGCGATCATCCAAGAAAGGATACACGAAATCGAAATTCATGGCGTGATTTAAACTGAGGTCGTAATTATACATAGCTCCTTCTACGTTGCCTATTTCAAGTTGATGCAAAAGTCCATTGTAGGTATTATAATTTCTTTTAATCTCTGCAGATTTTTTATATGGCGCCACTTGTATTGTGATATGTTCAATTTGAGAAATTAATTCTATAATATATTCCTGAACTGTCGGCAACTTCACAAAAAAACTTTTGCCAAGGTTCATGAGAGGATAAAACGTGTTTCCAGCAAACTTCACGTGACACCCTCGTAGACTGGTTTTTCGTGCCACCACAAAGGCTTTGTCAATATTCTGAACTTGGGAACAATGGGATAATAGTTTCAATATTTTGAATACAGGGCGATCACATTTATCGCGTTCCAAACCAAAGGAGTACACCTCGTCAGAAACGACTAGAGCCACGTCGTGAATTAGCATATTAAGTAGTAAGTTTGATATATCTTGAAGGGAGTCTTTAATGTCTTCGATGATTATTACGAATTTCGCTCTAGGATTCCAGAAAGGGTCTCGTTTCAATAAGTTCAGTCCACGTGAAAGCATAGAACTATTCGTGCACTGCATAAGGTATATACCGTACAATACGGTGTCGTTGGGCCACTCGAACGATCGCGAAACAAAACTCAGATGTGGCTCTGATAATGAATTTAGCTCCTGAGCTAGTGAGTCGTTCACGTTAATCAAAGCCACGTTTTTAGTATTAACGAGTTCAATTCGCTGTATTATTTGGGCTACACATTTCTGCGTATCCACTTCATAATAATCATCGTAAATTTGCATGGCACCATAGCAATATTGAATCATGAAAATAACGGCAACAGCTACATATCTCTTCATTTTTTACATGAAAGATTAAATACAAAATCTTCGAAAGTAAAGGCAATGAAGAGCCTCAGTCGCTTTTCCCTCTTGTCAATCAGCGATGACGCGAGTACTTAGCCAGAATAGCACAGAAAATGTAATAGTAACGTGGCGTGGGTGCAAGCTATAATTGCTTGTTCGCCATTCGCCGTATTTAGTGTTGATTTACTCAACCTATTTGTTAACGTTTAAGTAAACCTATATAATTAAAAATAATGGCTATAATTTGAAGCCCCTTGGTACTTTTTATTGAAATAATGACGACATCGACATTATTCGGTAGCTATTACATATTGTTACACCTCTATAGAACATTAAACTGTAATGTAACTGACATTGATGTGTCATTGTTGGTTTTTATTGTTTCAGATAATAGATTTCGTAATTACTATAACAAACCTGGCTCTATTGTTATTTTTGGATATTACTGATATAATTGGTATTTAAGTGCTGTGTCACTCCTTCAACGTCCGGAGCGATATGAATTTACATTGCTAGCCTTTTACAGATTTAGGCAAACAATTTAAAATAACAACGAATGGCATAATTGGGACGAGAGTGGTAACAAATTAAAATGTATATCGTTTAAGTCTCGTTTTATCTTAAAGTGCGATTTTTTTATGGCGCTTCACAGTTATTTTTTTTAACGCGCCCTAATATTTCGTTATGATTAAGCACCATTACGACGACGCGGTTGGCGCAGTTTGCAGACACCTGCCTACTGAGCCGGTGGTCCCGGGTTCGAATCCCAGCCGGAGCAAATATTTGTGTGATGAACTCGAATATTTGTTCTTGGGTCATGAATGTAATCTATATATGTATTTATGTATTAATATATTATGCATATCGTCGTCTAGTACCCATAGTACAAGCTTTGCTTAGTTTGGGACTAGGTCGATTTGTATATGAGTGTCCCATAATATTTTTTTATTTAATAATATTTATTATCGGATCGCAACGATGCCGAGATCATTCGACGGAAAAAAATCTGCCAATTCCGATGGTATATATCGTTGATTATGAAGATCAACGGCACAATTTGAACTGTGACGTTATTCGATTCATCATATCATCATATCAGCCTATAGACGTCCACTGCTGGACAAAGGCCTCCCCCAAAGTTCTCCACAACGATCGATCTTGCGCCGCCGTCGGTCCACCTTGTTGGAGGCCTTCCAACGCTGCGTCTTCCGGTCCGCGGTCGCCACTCAAAAACCTTTCTGCCCCAACGGCCATCGATTCTACGAGCAATGTGCCCCGCCCACTGCCACTTAAGTTTGGCGACTGTCTGGGCTATATCTGCAACCCTGGTTCTCTTGCGTATCTCATCATTTCGAATTCGATCCCGCAAGGAAATTCCGAGCATAGCTCGCTCCATTGCCCTTTGAGTAACTGTGAGCCTTCTTATGAGGCCCATTGTAAGGGACCACGTTTCAGTGCCGCGTATGTCATCACTGGCAACACACATTGGTTAAAAACCTTCGTCTTAAGACACTGCGGTATTTGGGACGAGAAGACATTCCGCAGCTTCCCGAACGCTGCCCATCCGAGTTGGATTCGACGAGTGACCTCTTTTTCTAAATTCGACCTACCCAACTGGATCGTTTGTCCAAGGTAGATATAGTCGTCTACAGTTTCGAGCGCAGAGTCTCCAACTTTAAGTGGAGTGGGTGCCACATGGGAGTTAAACATAATTTCCGTTTTCTCCATGTTCATTTTAAGACCCACTTGCTGAGAGACCCTACTGAGGTCGTTGAGCATTTTGCCGAGGTCTTCCAGGGTCTCAGCCATGACCACGATATCATCAGCAAAGCGGAGGTTGGTGATGTATTCGCCGTTTATGTTGATGCCAAGTCCGTCCCAATCCAGAAGCTTGAAAACGTCTTCCAATGCAGCTGTGAACAATTTAGGAGATATAACATCTCCTTGCCTCACACCACGCTGCAATTGGATAGGTTTCGAGTCTTGGTTTTGGACGCGGACTGACATAGTGGCATTCTCATACAAACACCTTAGTACCTCAATATACTTGTAGTCAATTTGGCACCGCTGGAGAGACTGCAGCACTGCCCAGGTCTCGACTGAATCGAAAGCCTTCTCATAGTCCACAAACGCTAAGCATAATGGCTGGTTATACTCTTCGGTCTTCTGTATAACCCGCCGCAGCGTATGGATGTGGTCTATGGTACTAAAAGCTTTACGGAAGCCGGCTTGTTCGGGAGGCTGGAAGTCGTCAAACCTGCGTGCGAGACGGTTCGTGATGACTCTCGAAAACAGCTTATAAACATGACTCAGAAGCGAGATGGGCCTGTAGTTCTTTAAAAGGGTCTTATCGCCTTTCTTAAAGAACAGTACCACTACGCTTCTGTGCCATGCCTGTGGCGTTCCTCTGGCGTTATTCGATTAGAAACCTTAAATTGTTGAAAAATAGTTTTTAATTGAATAACGGCACATTTCGGATTGTGCCGTTGTTCTTGATAAGCAACGATATAACCTTTCAACCGTCGAATATAATTATTATTTTTTAACCGACTTCAAAAAAGGAGGAGGTTCTCAATTCGAACTATTTTTTATTTTTTTTTGTATGTATGTTACTCGATATCTCCGAGAACCGTGAACCGATTTTAATTTTTTTTTTTTAATCGAAAGTGTATAACTCCGAGTTGGTCCCGTTGGCACTAAATCGGGATCTGATGATGTAATCTTGGAGAAATCGAGGGAACTCTTCAAATGTTATAGGGACATGTACGGCGCTTTCGGTAATTTATTGATAAGGTCAAGAATTTACATTCAGTACACACATACGAATCACTAAAAAGCAAAAAAAAAAAAAATTTTAACAAAAAAAGAACCGACTTCAGTAAAACTAAAAACCCAACAATAACCCGTTCAAGTACAGATTACATTTGACTCACCCTTCGAAGTCGGTGCCAAACCTCGCGTAAACTATAATATATAAATATAAGAACTGAGTGGTTTGGGATCGACTTCGAAGGGTGAGTCAAATGTAATCTGTACTTGAACGGGTTATTGTTGGCTTTTTAGTTTTACTGAAGTCGGTTCTTTTTTATGTTAATTTTTTTTTTAAACTGAGCTAATCCACTTTAAGAATACAAATATACCTACATCCATGAAACGAAGTTAAACCTTTTTTTTAAGCTGGCAGCAATGCCTTAGTTCAAAAAATTTTTTTAAATTGCAAATTGTGTGAATGCGGCTGTTTATTTTGTAATCTGTGGTACTAAGGAATGCTTCTAACATGACATTATAACATCGATTAGCAGTGTTTTTTTGGGCAGAAGAGTATAAAATTTTACAGACTTTTATAATAGGCTAGTTGACTAATGTCAAATTGTAATAAACTAATCTTTATTCCGTATAGTATTTAGCAAAGGAAACCTAAATATATATTTTTCAATTCATAAAAGTGAAAGCTGAGAAAATTGAATTTGAAAATTTGGTTTTTAATCTGTATTTTGAAATGCTTAAAACGCTGTCCGCCATTTTCGCTTATGATAGTGACGTCATCGGTCATGTAAACTGTGAGACCTGCGCCGGAGGGGCAGGTCGCTTGTAACTTTACTGAGGATAGTAGTTACCAGGGCACGTGGAGTTGATACCACAAGAAGACAATATGCAGGAGTTCCCAGTAATCTTTTATTCATAAAAGACACGGGGAAAAACAACAATTACTTTACGTACACATTACGACTAGGAAGGTTACGTTTAGATTATATAAAATTTACATTATTAAAATTATTATATCACAGAGCAAGAGCAAGAGCAAGAATGTATGTCAGCCATGTTGAGGTGACGGGGAACAGAGTGGGAAGAGGAAATATCAAAAATAGACATAGATAATAAATATGCTACCATAACCTATATAGACGGATGGTTTGAGGAGATTATACTTTCTAACACTTCCCCTTAAGCTCCACATACCATCGGCCTTACATAAAAAGCTCATTAGGTAATGATTCTACTTGTGAGATCATACAATAAATTTTTAATGAAACATAAATACTCGGCCTCTGTAGAAGATAGGGCTGCACACTTTTGTTTTCTAGACTCCCAATTTATTATATTATGACCTAGCCTTACAATTAAACCACTATACGACTTACGGTCTAGCAGATTATTTCCACAGTCAGCATCTGCAAATGCAGTAATTTTTAAATCACTACTCCTATTAAAATATATAGGGAATAATTTAAAGTCCCTGCTAAATATCTAAGGACGTGCTTAGCTGCTAACCAGTGACTTATCAAAAGCATGGCTAAATTGGCTCAATTGACTGCAAAGCAACTGCTATATCAGGCCGAGTACACACAACGAGATACATCAAACTGCCTAACAACTCTCTATAACGAAATACTTCGTTATCAAGCAGAGCTGTAGTAGTATAATCACATTAATCTAATTTACAATTTACCATCATGGGTGTACTTACAGACTTACAATTTTGCATGCCAAAACGCACTAATAATTGATTAATATATTGAATCTTATTAAATTTTAAAATACCATTAGCTCTGTCACATATAACACATTGACAAGATCCCCAAGATTTATAACATTACAATATTCTTTTTCTAATAAATAAATTAATGAGGACACACATTCATAGTCTTGTGTAAAAACATAAAAATCATAAACATATAGACCAATTATTGAAAGTAATTTTTTATGTTTCTTTACATATATAAATGGCTCTCAGAGACTTTGCACATAGCCATTATTAGCCACTAAAAAATTGTTAACATTTAAATTCCACATCGTACTGGCTTGTTTTTAGCCATTATAAACTCTTATTTAACTAACAAACTTTATTAGGGTCATGAATGAAACCTTCAGGTTGCTCCATATAAATGGTCTCGTTTAATTTACTATTTAAGAACGCGTTTGCTACATCAATATGCTCTATATCCATGTCAAGATCATTAGCCAGTGAGAATAATATTCTCATTGTCGAATGTCTTATCCACTAGATTGCTTTTGGTAACTACGGCTACCTGTCACCGCTCTTATTTTATTATATAAATAGAGTCCAACTCAAAATTCGAAGCAATTGAGTGGTCATGACTGGACCAAATACATTACATCAGTGTAATCTACGCCCTTTTTCTGTGAAAACCAACGAGCAACTAAGCGAGCTTTAAATTTATCTTTGCCTAAGGCTTCATTCCTGATTTAAAAACCCATTTACACTTTTACAATGTTTGTATTATCTCTCGCTCGGCCGGCAACATTAGCGGACGCGTCCCAGGCCACGCACAGTTATTTTATAAAAATACTGTATTTAAAATCTCTCATTGGTGAAAACTACTAAACGTTAAATAGTGTAAAGTGTTGCGTCCTTATCTCACATCAACGTACCAGTGCAATTAGAAAGGGACAAGGTGTATATGGTGCGCTGTGAGGTTACCTACGAGTACAGCGCTTGCGTCCAACTGCGCGTGTTCCACCCTCACGGAATACTCGAAAATAAATCAAAACACGACGATGTCCAATTCGCATGATATCCGTACTGAAACTCAGTCAAACCCGGATTTGAGTCTAAATACGGATTTGGAGCTAGATGCCAATATCACATCAAGAAAAAGGAAAAGTCCCGATTATTATTTAGGTGCACAAATTGAATCGCTTATTTCGATGTTTCGAGACTTAAAGCAGGAACAGACTTGCCAGTTTACTAAAATTGATGACAACATCTCGCAGCTTAAGGAACAAAATGCAACAGTTTATTCTATGCTGACAGCAATGAATGAAAAACAAACACAGCTACAAGGACGCGTAGAAACTCTCGAGTCAAATCAAAAATCTACGGCTGTTAACGTGGACAACATGGGTAATCAATTTGAATCGCTTCAAAGAAAACTATTAGAAACCAGTGTTGAAATACGTAACGTTCGACAGATAGCACAGAACAAGCGATCTCCGTGATCGGCAAAATACATTCGGCCCTAAATCTGGACTTCAACAGCTGTTTTATTCGGTCTGTTTTTCGTGCTCGCGGGAAGCCAAACCTGCCACTGCAGCCAGTACCCATTGTGGCTGAATTCTGTACCGTGGCGCAAAAAATAGCCTTGCTCCGTGCATTAAAAAAATATAATGCCGAAAATGAAGCCGATAAATTCAATACTGGCGTTATTGGTTATCAGTCTAAAAACCTAGTGTACATAAATGAACGGCTCACCCCTAAAAGTAGTAAGCTGCGGTTTCTTGCAAGGGCTGCAGTAAAACGAGGTGATTATCACTCTTCGTGGACCTCTGGAGGACGAGTATACGTGCGTAAACAAGAAAACCAGTCAGGAGTTGAAATCACCGATTCTAAGCAATTAGAAAACCTGCGGGCATGACTACGCATTTTATTTTTAACTATTTTCCAACTTGCCTATGCTAGCATGTTTAAGTTATACGCTTTTTGTCAAATATGTATGTGTTATACTAAAATAACAAATAGTTACACTAAACAAATTACTAAATCACCTACACACAAACAACTTTTCACACAACTTACACTCAAAGATATTATCACATTGAATTTAAATAAACATTGTTTACACGCGAGTTTGAGACCATTCTACCTACACAAAAACAAGGCCTCATTAAGGACATTTATTACCTTTTATTATGGTTTTGCTGTGATTATACAACGACGATACTATTGCGGCGATGATATTCTCGATCGATATGTTTTAAGACTCAAAATGAAAGTCACAAAATTTGTGCTTTCATTAATTCTACTTTTCATTATCTTGTTGTCGCTTAATGTTACTAGATAACGTAGTCAGAGACATCGATGAGAATATCGTAGTCGGAACGTCGTATTTAATTGAAGATCTTAACCAATGCAAAGACCTACTCGGAAACAGTTCCTATCAACGTAGTCTTAACATAATTACGCAAAATATTAGAAGTATATCGTGTAATTTTGATAATTTTATAGTGTTACTAACAAGGTTACAAATTGAATATGATATAATTATTTTAACGGAATGTTGGTTATCTGACGAAGTTGCGCTTCCCAAGCTGACGAATTATGTTTGTTATAGTACCCTGAAACATATAAACCAAAACTCTGGGGTTGTAGCCTATATTAAATCAGACTTAAACGTTCAAGTTTCTGAACCATTTTTTGAACATGCTAACTGCCTTCTCTTACAACTGGGCCGTGAATTTGCCATTTTAGGTATCTATAGACCGCCTTGTTTTAGACAAATTGATAGTTTTTTAACTAACTTGGACAGTGTTTGTCAAAGTGTTAAGTGCTTTAAAAATATTGTACTTATGGGTGACGTAAACATCGATATTAAACCGGATACTTCTGACTCGAGATGCTCAGATTATTTAAATATAGTTGCCATGCATGGCCTCATGCCCAGTCATTATCTCCCTACCCGCCTTAATAACTGTCTAGATCATTCAATTATCAAAACAACCCTTCCAGTGAAAACCTTAGTATGTAAAACGAGTGTAACAGATCATTATTGTGTTGTCACGAGCATATCCACTACTTCTAATTTATTTTCTATATCACACAGCACAATGTCTAAAATTAACTATGACACCACATTGCAAGAATTACTACAAGTAGACTGGTTTTCCATCCTGAACTGCCCCGATGCTAATCAGGCTACAGATAAATTTCTGAGCCTCGTGATGAGCATTATTGCAAACAATACTGTTATTATTAAAATCTCGAATAGGAAAAGAGTTTGTAAACCCTGGATAACTCCTGGGCTGCTTCGTTGTATGAGATTTAGGGACAGTCTTCACTTAAAACTGAGGAAATATCCTAATAATGAAATTCTTCAAGTCTCATATAAACGGTATAGAAACACATGTAATCAAATATTAAATAGATTGAAGTGTGAATATGAGCGTGACCAAATTAATAAACACAAAAATGATCTAAAAAAACATGGCAGATTATAAAGGATATCTGTCACATTAGTAAACCTAAAAATGAATCCCTTGACCTCATAAAAATCAAGCCTTCCCCACAGGATTCAGTTGACTTCATTAATGACTATTTTAGCACTATAGGAAAAAACCTGGCTAGTAATATTTCTCCTAGTTTGCCTCAAACTATTGCACCTATTGAGCTTAACCCCGTCAACTCCCTAGTCTTACTCCCTACAGATGAAACTGAAATTCAGAATATTATTTTATCACTCAAAAACACTCATTCTTCTGGTTGGGACGGTGTCTCAGCAGTGTTTCTTAAAAAATATGTTCACTTAGTTACCAAACCCATCGCTCACATTTGTAATCTAGCCTTGTCGACGGGAATCTTTCCAACTGCCTTAAAAAAATCGATTGTTGTACCTATTTATAAAGCAGGGGATAAAGAGAGTGTCACAAACTATCGACCTATTTCCTTACTGCCTACTCTGGCTAAAATCCTTGAAAAAGTAATAAATAAACGCCTTCTGCACTTTCTTGAAACCCATAAGCTATTATCAAATAACCAATATGGATTCAGAAACAACATGTCTACTTCCGATGCCATTAATCATGTTGTAGGGCATATAGTTAATAAATTAGATTCCAAAGTTAAATGTTTAGGTATATTTCTTGATTTAGCCAAAGCTTTTGACACTGTCTCTATCCCAGCTTTACTCAAAAAGATAGAACGCATGGGAATAAGAGGAATTCCTTTACAACTTTTCAGCGACTACCTTAGCAATCGAACCCAAGTAGTAAAGGTAGGTAGCCACAAAAGTGTAGAAAGATTCATCACCTTCGGTGTTCCTCAGGGTAGTGTCCTTGGCCCTACGCTATTCTTGATCTACATTGACGGCCTGTGTCGCCTCCAACTTCTCAATGCTTCTATTACAACATTCGCCGACGACACTGTGCTAATCTTTGATGCTCCCACCTGGGACGAAGTCAAAGCCACAGCAGAACGAGGTCTTTCGCATGTCCTTAACTGGCTTAACTGTAATTCTCTTTCGTTAAACTTAAGTAAAACTAAATATGTAACCTTTAGTATCAAAAACTCCACAACACCATCCCACTTCAATATCAAAGCTCATACATGTTCTAATACTCCGTTAGCATCATGTAATTGATATACGCTTGATTCTACAAATCATGTCAAATATCTGGGTATTATTATTGACCAAAATTTAAAATGGACTCATCACATAAACTCATTAAGCTCCCGGATTAGAAAATTGATACACATTTTCAAAAACATCAGGCATTTAAGGGATTCAGGGGTTGTTAAAAACGTTTATTTTGCACTGTGCCAATCCATTATATCATATGGCATTGAGGCATGGGGCGGTGCTAAAAAATCACATATGATTTTAATAGAACGGGCTCAAAGAGCAGTCATTAAAGTGGCCAACTTTAAGAACTTTAGATACCCAACGTCTGCCATCTACAGTGAATTTGATGTGCTAACAGTTAGACAACTTTTTATTAAATCCATTATTCTTAAACAACACAAAAAAGCACCTAAAGTAGAATTAGTTCCAAGGAGACGAAACAGAGTCTTTACCATCCCACCATGCAGCACAGTTTTTGCACATGATTTTGCATTGTTTCTTGGTCCTTTTCTTTACAACAGGATATCTAAACATGTCAACCTGTCCCAGTTTACGCTCCGGGGTTGCAAAATGGCAATCACTTCTTTTCTGAAAGAATATAACTATGAAGACACGGAACGACTACTCAAGATTACTTCTTAGTCTACTAGTCTGGCATAGTTGATCCCTGAATTACATCTTTCTAACATTTTGAACCTGCTCTCAAAATACGTTCTCCGTAAATCACTACATAGTATAAAACAAAGTCGCTTTATGCTGTCTGTCTGTCCCTAAATATAGTGATGCAAAAGGAAGTTTTTTTATATGTCTAATACATGCATAGTATATCTAGTTCCACCATTGCACACCTGCGAAGCCGGGGCGGGTCGCTAGTTAAACTATAAACTACACTGGCGTGACGTCAAACTAAAACTCAGAACAAGCCGGATTTGATTTCATGGTGCCTGAAGCGGGCAAGCTGGTGGAAACCGGGTTCTGTGGATGCCACGCCTCTGATAAACTTATAGTATATACATAAACACATACTATAATAAATAGTTATATGCGGTCTAGTGTCTTAATATTTTGTCTTAATTATTTTGTATATAATAAATAATAATATAGTATATATATGATATTTCTTAGTATTATGTATCTATCATGTTCTAAATTCAAACTATTACTTTCGAATAGGTACTTCGTATGTCTTTAATGATGATAAAAAGGATCTCTAAATGTCTCGCATACTCACGTCCACATTACACACACTTGTATTTCTACGAGCGCTTAGCCGTTCTGACCTACCGTGTTTTCATTATTGCCGTATCCTGGGGGTAGATCTATCGCTCGGGCGTAGAAGCAGTTTGTTCGGACCTTGAACGGTTAAGATCTTGGAGGAAATGCTCACTCTCACTTATGACACACAAACACACATACACACACTGTCATGTACTCAACTCACTTTATTGTATAAGTTTCTTTTTGTTATTTCCATTTGTTGGTTAAATTAATTTTGTCAACTCACGTATGTAGCCGGCTTATACTTCTACAGCCGAAAATTTGTCCCACTTTAAATTGCCTGTTACCTATACTTAAGAAATGCATTAGTGCTAATTATACATATGTATTAAGGCTTATGTTAGTATGTTGCCGGAGAGAGGTAGTGCATCCTGCCGTCATACAGTTTTTACTAGTACGGAGGATTCCTGACCTTACTCTTTTACATACCATTCTTTATACTATACTGTATACTCAAATGTAAGTAAGGAATAAATAAATAAAATAAATAAAATAACTAAAAGAGGGTAAAAGAGGGTATTGTTTGGACGGTCTACAAGCTGCCAAACATCATTGTTAATGAGAGCGTCATATTATTTCCGCATTGCAGTTTTCCAATCATTACAATTATCAGATGCCATTGCTTCATAATAAGAGAGAAGCTCCGGCTCTACTTGAGCCATGAGGGATAAATCAAAATCACCATACCTTTCGGGCATGACACCCCGTGTACTTGGAATGGGACGTCCGGTGCTCGGCTGAGCTGTGACCTCTGGCACAGGGACTGCCGACTGCTCCTCGGACTCCTCACCCTCGCTGCACGACTGGTAGTGGTGATCAGGCGGGCTCATAGCCTGCTCTGGTTCCCCAGCACTGCACTCCGGCATATGCTGCGCCTCACCATCTCTAGATGGGTCCGTAATGTTTCATATAATGTCAGATAAACTAACATACACTTGATATACAATCGATTGATATAAAGTTGTTTCATATAATGTAACGTTTAATATAATGGTTTTTTCCTATATTTTGCTTTTCTCTAATTATCGATTGATATAATAGGCTAAATGACATAATTTACAATATGCATACTTATACTTTCGTATAACATATTTATCACATATTTTTTTTTAACATACATACTATTTAGAATAATAGCGTTTTCATATAAATACTGCCTTAAGGTGAAATAGGTAAGGTAAGAATCGTAAGCCAAGTTGGACCTGCGCGGCTCGCTCGCTTCGCTCGCTCGTTAGGGTCACAGTTCAACCTAACACTCCTCCTCGCTTCGCTCGTCGTCGTACCTAACCTAACCCAAGTCGGACCTGCCTTATGGTGTAATAGGTAATATTAGGAATCATAAGCCAAGTCGGACTTGCGCGGCTCGCTCGCTTCGCTCGCTCGTTAGGGTGGCAGTTCAACCTAACACTCCTCCTCGCTTCGCTCGTCGTCGCACCTAACCTAAGCCAAGTCGGACCTGCCTTAATGTGATATAGGGGGTGACAGCCTAATATATCTAGTCGGAACCACTTTTTTTGGTTATAGTAAAATCAACTTATATCTTCTGTAGTTTTTAGCATTGACGAATTATATCAAGTAAGTCATTATGAGAAATACGTTTTATAGCAAGTAATAAATATAGTAAATGTACATTATACTAAAAGTATACCTATAAACCATTATATCAATTGTCACATTAGATCATTTGAAAATTATCTAAAACAATATTATACCATTCGTTACATTATACAAAGCAATGGTATATCAAACCAAAATAGATTAAGTGAAGTTATATGAAACGTCGGGCACCCTCTCTAGATGAAGCTGACTCTGCATTCAGGGGCTCGACCCGCACGCTGGTTGCCTCATCACCAGGGCAGGGCTCCAACACTGAAGTTTCTGAAACATTATAAATTTTGTATGAGTCATAGGCTACAATATCTTTGTTATTGTGCACTTTTTCTTTAATATAATTATTATCATTATTTAAAATAGTATCATTGTTTAAAATTGTATTATTAATTGAAACATTATCATTGATTAAAATATTACTATTATTCATATTAGAATTATTATTTATCACAGTTTCAATAAAATGGACAGATCTTGCTTCAATAACCCTGGTAGGGCATTTGGGATCAATTAACCTATAACCTTTTGATTCTTGACAATAGCCAAGAAAAATACACTCTTTTGACTTTTCACTAAATTTGGAACGTTTACAATCAGGTATATGGCAGAAAGCTTTGCATCCAAATACCTTCAAGTGGCTCAGGTCAACTTTGGAGCCCGACCACAGTTCCTTCGGTGTGGCACCAGACACAGCGGCAGTAGGGGATCTATGTTTAATATATATAGCTGTCATCACAGCCTCGCCCCAATACCGCGTGCCTAAAGCTGCATCTATTAGCATGCAGCGTGCCTTAGTAAGTAACTAGAGTTTGATTAAGACGTTCTGAGACGCCATTTTGGCTAGGGCTATAAGGTATAGTCACTTGATGAATAATCCCACAATCAGCAGATACCTGTCAAACTTATTATTACAATATTCAGTTCCCCCATCTGTTCTCAAACATAAAATTTTATGACCAGACTGTTTCTCAACTAAATTTTTAAAATCAACAAACTTGCTCATGACTTCACTTTTGAATTTTAATAAATAACCAAACGTTTTGCGACTAAAATCATCTGTGAAAGTCACTAAATAACGTGAGCCACCCCAGGAACTTTGTTCTATAGGACCACAAACGTCAGAATGTATTAATTCAAGTAAACTTTGAGCTCTTCTAGCTTCACCCTTAGGAAAACTTTTAACTTTCTGCTTCCCCTTAATACAAGTTTCACAATTCCTAAGCTCACAATCTTCAATATTGAAATTTAAGCCATAGGACATATTACGAAGTTCACGCATACCTGCTTTGCTTAGATGTGATAAACGTCGATGCCAGACGTGCGCAGGCACGTCAGAGGTTGCGTGAGCACGTTGGTGCTCCCTCGTAGCATCAGACGACACATCAGATGTGGACTCCTTACTTGTAGGTGGGTTGTGGTGACTTTGCACACACACTGAAGCAATGTTGTGCTGTGGATTGAAATTACTTACACAATCTAACACAAAAACACCTTTCCTATTAGAAGCAGTGGCTAAACATTCTTGAAATTTATTAAAGATATGACATTTCTCATCTTTAAATACAATTGTGTGTCCTTTCTGGGTTAACTTACGCACAGATATTAAATTTGTTGCAATTTGGGGCACATGACATTACATTTTCAATTGTTCTTTTCAACATTATTTTTCAAAACAATTTCAATATTACCGATACCTTTGCATTGCAAGGTGTCTTTATTAGCAACAGTAATGACACAGCTAAAATTTTTGTCAAGAGTTTTAAAATAGTGTTCATGCTTACACATGGAATTGGTACAGCCAGAGTCGACTACCCAATCTTCAGAGCTATAGGCAGCGAGCGCGGACACTGAAAGACTATGTTGCACTTTATCACCATTTCTTTTATCACTTTTTAATTTAAAATATCTAGATTTGTGATGATTCGTCTTCTTGCAGTAAGTACAAAACGGTTTCCTTGGACTATTCTTGCTAAATAAGGCAGAATTAGCGTTGGCTCCATCATTGGTAGTCCGCCGGAACTCCTCTTGTAAAAGCCGGGATCGCACCATCTCTGTCGTAAGACTACTTGACAAGTTAGCAGCCTCCAAACTTGAAACTAGAATATCGTACTCCTGCGGCAGTCCAGAGAGAAGTAGCTCTGCGACTTCCTCATCCGGAATCTTGCGTCCGATGTCATCGAGCTTCTGTGCTAAGGTGGTGACAGCCTCGATATACTGCTGCATCGAACCATAATCTGCATAGCTTTCCCGATGCAACTGCCTTAGGAGCACTACCCTCCTGTAGAGACCTTTGTCTTCAAAAATACCTTGTAAGTTGGTCCATGCTGCTTTAGCAGTGTCTGCTGTTCGAATGTGCTGTATGCAGTGCGGTTTCACCGAGAGGCATATCCTTGCTAAAGCACGTTGACCTTTGGGCACATCCGTGTCGGTGCCTTCAACCGCAGCCCACAAACCTTCCATAATCAGTGCGTGACGCATGCAAAACTTCCAATTTAGGTAATTGTCTACTCCATCCACTTTGTCGAAGGAGAATGTAGCGTGAGGCACTCGCTCATTCTCGCCGCCGGTCGCCGCCGCCATGACGTTAGGTTAAGTGAGGTTACTATATTACCATGCGACGAACTGCGACCGATCTCTGTCTTCTGCTTTTGTAAAAGCTTGCGATGGGCCCATAACCTGTGAGACCTGCGCCGGAGGGGCAGGTCGCTTGTAACTTTACTGAGGATAGTAGTTACCAGGGCACGTGGAGTCGATACCACAAGAAGACATGCAGGAGTTCCCAGTAATCTTTTATTCATAAAAGACACGGGGAAAAACAACAATTACTTTACGTACACATTACGACTAGGAAGGTTACGTTTAGATTATATAAAATTTACATTATTAAAATTACATTAAAATTATTATATCACAGAGCAAGAGCAAGAATGTATGTCAGCCATGTTGAGGTGACGGGGAACAGAGTGGGAAGAGAAAATGACAAAAATAGACATAGATAATAAATATGCTACCATAACCTATATAGACGGATGGTTTGAGGAGATTATACTTTCTAACATAAACAAAACTGAAAGTCTACTTTGACGACTTCGAATAGTGCCGTCCCTCTCGATCACCTGTCAAAGTATATTAGAGTGAACGGAATGACACTATACGACGGTCGATTTCGAATATTTACAGGTAATTCTATGTCACGCCACAGATTAGCAAAAGGCAAAAATGGCGGACAGCGTTTTTGACTGTTCATGAAATTTCTAATTTTCAATTGATAAAATTTAGCTCTCTAGCTTTCACAAAAATACAAGACATTTTTTTAGAGCTAGATAGATCATTATTAAACATTTGAAATATATTTCAAAAATGGGTCTACTAACCTATTTATGTCTTTATATTAGAGTTAGTAATTTGTCTAAATGACAAAAAAGTATTGGAGTAAAGAAAATAGTTTTTATATCTGATACACATCAATGGCATGTCATTGTAGAACATAGATATAGTATAGAATGTAGAAGGTGACAATAGATAATAGCTACCGAATATCGTCGCCACCAAAGAGAATATAACACTACGGTCGCCACTGATTCATTAAATATTACCGAGGTACTTGAAATTATAACACCATTTAATATTAATTATACCTATAGGTTTACTAAAACTATAACATAGCTTTGAATAACATAACAATAAATACGAGGAACGGTGAACAAGCTATTACAACCTGTAATTACTAAGTATTACTTATTCTGTGCCGCAACCAAAGACTGGCTAATCGTGCCGGCCGTGTCCCGCCTTGTTCCGGCGACATCGGCGCGTCCCCAGTTTTATCCAAACAACTCTTCAGTAATTAAAGTAAAAGAAGGCTTTTGAGACGATGTGACAAAATATGATCAACGCTGCTAGACAAGCGGGAGAAGCAAAAGACGCCGTCGCTTGGATTTACCATCGACCCGATAGGGTTCAATAATTTATGTACAAAATGAAGAAATCTCTAGCTATTGCTTTTATTTTCTTGATTCGATATTGCTATGGTGTCATCCAAATTTACGAAGATCACGAAGCGGAGGTGCAGCACTGTGTGGCGAAGATAATACAACGAATCGAACTAGTGAATACCACAAACGTGGCTTTGATTAACGTGAGCGACTCACTAGCTCGGGAGCTGAATTCATTATCAGATCCGCATCTGAGTTTTATTTCTAGATCGTTCGACTGGAGTAAAGATCCCGTCTTGTACGGTGTAAACATAATCCAGTTCAAGAAAGATTCTTTTTTTTCTAGTGAAATAACTTTGATGAAACGAGACACTTTCTGGAATCCCAGAGCTAAATTTGTAATAATAATCGATGATACTGTAGATTCCCTACAAGAAATAGCAAACTTCCTACTAAAAAATCTTATTCACGACGTGGCTCTAGTTGTTTCTGGCGAGGTTTATACTTTTGGTTTGGAACGCGATGAATGTGACCGCCCTGTGTTCAACGTATTGCGACTATTATCAAGTTGTTCTCAAATTCAGAACATCAAGGAAATCTACGTGGCAGGACGAAAAACCAGTCTGCGAGGGTGCCGGGTGAAGTTTGTGGGAGATTATTATTGGCCATTTATGAGTTTCCACGGAACTAAGTTCAGGCCAACAGTTCACGAATATGTATTCAAATTAATGGCTCAAATTGAACATATCAAAATTCAAGCGGTTGAATCTGAAGCATCTAAAGAAAGTCATTTAGGTAATATATCTTCCAATAGAACATTGCTTGAAGTTGAAATAGGCAACGTAGAAGGAGCTGTGGGAAGCTATGCCCTTAATTTAAAACATGCCCTTAAATTCGATTACTTGTATCCTTTCGTGGTTGATCACCAGAGCATTATAACCACTCGCGCTAAAGTCCTTGACAGTTGGTCGGCAGTTCTCACTCTGTTCGGCGCAGCAACCGCGTGGGGTGTCTTGGGGATGTTTTTCGTAATGTGTATCATAGTTGTGTCTGTGGGGATGTTTAAAGGACGCGCGGACGCAAGCCGAGATATACTCAGTATGTGGGGTTACTTCTTCAACAACGTCCCTCAGATACCTATTAAAACTGGCATACCGTACAGACTACTACTGTGGAACATATTACTGTTTACGTTCATAATAACCAGCACAACTCAGGCGTGTATATGCAGCGGTATAACAAAACCCATTCCTACCTACCAACCTAAAACTCTTGAAGAAGTTAACTCCAGTTTTCAGCTTGTCATGAGTCCGCTTGTTATCGACTACTTAAATACTCATCCAGACATTAAATTCTCAAATGTTTATAACCATTCTTGCAACAGTACAACGTTTTGCAATCGTTTGGTAAGAGTCGGAAAGACACCATTATATACTTTATCGTCGACTATAACTGACAAGATGAGATTTTGGCTGTATTCTGATAGAAATGTATACACGTTGAAAGAACCAATGGGAGCAAGGCAGCTTACAATGTACCTTCGCAGAGGGTCTTCACTGGTGGAACCATTGAACAGGCTGCTTCTGAGGGCCCAATCTGCTGGTTTAATTGATAGGAGACTGGATAGATTACTTTTTGAAAACAATTTGTTTTACAATTACCATAAACGTCGTAAGACGTATAAGTACATACCTCTAAAAACAAAATTTTTCAAAGGAGTTTACCAGATTTTGATTTCTGGATACTGTTTATCAACGATAATTTTTGTGATTGAGATATCCCATAAACGGTGAACTTTACTATTTTTATTGTGTGTCTACAGGCTCAGTAAATGATGCTGTTCATGTTTTTATTAATTTTATTATGGATAGTTTGTGCAGGCACAGCTCAGTCTCCACTCTCCAGTCAGTCGATCAAAATATACATTAAAACCCTGGATGACACCCGGGCTTATTTGGTGTACTAAACATAGATACCACTTACACGCAAAATGTCGAAGTAACTCGAACCCTCGAACCCCAACGACGAAACCTTCAAACTTATCTACATTCGGTATAAAATCTTTCACAATAATCTGTTAAAGAAGTAATATATAAAATAAAATTATAAATCCATGGAACTACGAGAGAATAAGAGCTACCCGAATAAGCTTTGGAAGACTATAAAAGTAGAGCATATGCTACGAAAAAGACAGAAAAGTCACTATAACCACAGTATTTATATACTGTGCTATAACTCACCAAAATCAAGAATCCTGCTATTGAGTCACTGGCCTATTGCAACGAAAACTTTTAGAATGTTGGCAGGGACGTATTTTGAATTTTGGCGCCCCGGGCCTATAAGTTTCGCCGCCCCAGAAGTCAAGGAAATATTTAACACTTTTTTTTGTATAATTGATAATTGTAGTTGAGTCTATCAAGCACTTAGATATATCAAGTGTATGGTTTGGGTCGAAAAACATTATTGGCCATAACACAACCAGATGAAAACGCGAGCGCAGCGAGCGCCAAATTTTTCAGCGATGGGGTGCGTAGTAATACTATCAGAAAAAAACGCGAGCGTAGCGAGCGCGAAATTTCGGCGCGGGGGTACTTAGATTACGTAGTAATACAAACAGATGTTAACGCAAGCGCGTTTTCGGCGCGGGGGTGCGTACCTAGTAACAAAATTGACCGAAATAGTGTAAAAAGGTCCAACCTGGCAACGCAGATACAATGTATTTGTATGGCCTATTGCCCTTGCCCCTCGCCGCGCCGCCCCGACCTCGCTCGGCGCCCGCGCCCCGCGCGCGCTCTATAGGTATTTGGAGCATCTTCTTACTTACAGTCGCGCCCCGGAGATATTGACGAACTTACAAGCGTGTTTTCGATCAAGTCTTACTAGTTCTTAAATTGTGGATTGACAAAAAAAATTGGGCAAGTGCGAGCCCGACTCGCGCAAGAAGGGTTCCTTACCTATACATATACAATATATAATCTATAACAAGTTTGTTGTATGGCAGCCCCCTTAAATATTTATTTTATTATATTTTTAGTATTTGTTGTTATAGCGGCAATAGAAATACATCATCTGTGAAAATTTCAACTGTCTAGCTATCACCGTTGTTGAGATACAGCCTGGTGACAGACGGACGGACGGACGGACAGCGAAGTCTCAGTAATAGGGTCCCGTTTTTACCCTTTGGGTACGGAACCCTAAAAAAGGTGAGAAGTAATAGTTGGTTAAATGGCGCCAATACCAAAACAAAATGCAATCGGCCAGGGGCGCCTACGCCGCCCCTGTCGGTTTGGCGCCCCGGGCCATGGCCCGGATGGCCCGGGTAAATACGTCCCTGAGTGTTGGTAGAACCCTAGCACACAACATCCTTACTACTGTAAACCAAACACAAGAAGAACTTGTACAAGGTATTACAGCAAAAACAAAATCATTACAATCCAATATGCATTATTTTAGGATAAGAGATAAGGAAAACGAAAGATCTTTATATAAATATAATGTGTGCCAGACGCGTCCAAAAACAAGTGCCTACAAGAAAAGTGCCTTTTATGCACCTGTCACTATCTATAACCAAACCACCTGCGCACTTTAGCGAAACAATGTTTCTATTCAATTGCGGAGTTCTATATTTTTGATGAGTAAAAGTGCACCTATATGTAATGATAATTAATTATAAATATTCGAATAATGATGTACCTAATGATAGTTTAACTGCAATTAAATGATATTATGTGAATGTGAATATGATAAATATTAATAATTCTGTACTTCTAATCTGACAACTAATAATGTAATATAATGATAATTTAAATGTAATGGAATGATTTTATGTGAATATGTCAATGTATTCGATAATTCCAAATTTCTGAGCACTGAACTCTGTATAATGTGTATTATGCATCCGGATCAGGAAATTAAATTTGCACGCCGAATCGGCAAGTTACACAGCACCTTATCCAATGCATCAACATCTTGTAGCTTATAATTACTTATAACTGCAAATAAACGATTTTGATTTTGATTTTGAATCAGTTTTCTAGAGCCTACCGACGAAACCGAACTGGAATCGTGGATTAACGTTTTAAAACTGGATAGTGCCCCTGGTCTTGATGGAATAACAAATCGCGTCCTTAAAACAGTTAATAACTCAATTATAGCGCCTCTCACCTACTTATATAATTTAAGCTTGGCCAAAGGGATTCTCCTGAGTGATGGAAGGTAGCAGCAGTCACTCTTATACACAATGCGGGGGACAAATCTAGTCCTAGCAACTATAGTGTGATCTCATTGCTTGGGGCCTTCTCGAAAATTATAGAAAGACTAGTAAAGAAACGGGTGGTCAGATTCATAGAAACAAATAAGATCCTTGCAGAGCGTCGTCCTAGGCTAGTATGCGTTATAGACGTACCTAACGCATAAGACACATCAATGTGGAAATAAAGGTTCTTTGTTTAGTACGGAAACTTAAAATGACATATTGGCCTGACCGTTGAACGAGTTACATTGCACTCAAGTACCAATTATATCAGACATATCTGAAAATACATCAATGACACATCAATGTAGAGGCGTGACAATAGCTATTTACTTACCGAATATCGTTGCCACTGTTTCATTAAATATTAGCCAGGGGTAATTATAAGACCATTTATTATTAATTATATAGGTTTACTTAAACGATAACATATAGTTTTGAATAACAAAATGATAAATACTAGGAACGGTGAACAAGCAATTACAACCTGTTATTATAATGTGTATTACTTATTCTGTGCCGTAACCAAAAAATGGCTTATCGTGCTGGCTGTGTCCCGCCTTGTTCGGGCGACATCGGCGCGTCGCCGGTCTTATCTTAAGAGGGCGCCGAGCGTTAGCGACTGAACCATAGAGCGCGGGAATTGCGCATTTAGATCGGCGCGCGGCCGCCATAGTGAAAATGTATGGAGAATTAAAAGCACTTTTTGAAAAATCTGGACCTTTAATACCAAAAAATAATTGAAATATTTGATGCGGAAAAATTGTATAATCTTAATCATAATCATTTATTTATTTGTGTAAACAAGAGTACAATTAGATCTTATAATTGATAAAATAGTCCATTTCTTGTTTTACCATTATATGGCGTACAAATATTAAATTTTAATACCAAAATATGTCCTTAAACTAATGAAACAATACAATAAAATAATAACAATAATAATACAATTCATAATAGATCATTCTCAATAATTAAATGTACATGATGTCAATAATAAAGATCAATTACAAAAATATACAATAAAATCTGCTTTATATGTCACTCTTTTCTACTTATATATTTATTATTAATTAAAACTAAAAAATTACCAATCCTTATAATTTTATTATAACTTACAATTTGCCATAAACTCTTCCACAGAATAATAACAAGAGTCTAAAAGATGGTCAAATAATGCATCCTGAAATGATTTAAATGGCAATTGTTTGAACTTGTCTGTAAATGTATTGAATATTTTTATCGCCATACAGTATACATTATTCCTCGAGAGAGCTAGGTTTGTCTTCGGCATATAAAGTTTATTTCTATGGGTGCCTCTTTTTGACTTCAACGTCATTGTTCTGAAACATTGTAGATGTTTTTTGACGAACATACACATTTCATATGTAGATATACATTGATGGCAATGTCAATTTTTTTTTGCACTGGAATAGAGGCCTACAGCGATCTGACAATCCTGCACCTGTTAAAGCCCTTATACATTTTCTTTGTGTTTTAAATATTATATTGGCATCCACCGAATTACCCCATAGTATAAGTCCGTATCTCATAAGAGATGATACATAACCTTGGTAAGCCGATAGAGCAGCTGCGCGGCTGTGCGGCGAAACCACATTTCTAACACGATATATAACATATACAAAGCGATCTAACTTATGTACATCGCAAACTATCAATATGGTTTTTCCAGTTACAGAAACCAAAAGTATAAACCTCATCAGAGACAACTAGAGCCACGTCGTGAATGAGCATATTAAGTAGCAAGCTTGATACATCTTGTAGGGAGTTTTCAATATCTTCGATGATTATACGAACTTAGCTCTGGGATTCCAGAAATTGTATCGTTTCATTAAGTTCACTCCATGAGAAAATATCGAAACATTCGTGCACTGAATAACGTACTATATACCGTACAAGACGGGATCTTTAAGCCAGTCGAACGATCTCGAAATAAAGCGCATATGTGGCTCTGATAATGAATTCAGCTTCTGAGCTAGAGAGTCGCTCACGTTAATCAAACCCACGTTTGTGGTAGGTATCCACTAGGTCAATTCGCTGTATCATCTTCTCCACACAGTGATGTACCTCCGTTTCTTGATTTTCGTAAATTTGGATGACACCATAGCAATACTGAATCATGAAAATAAAAACAACAGCTAGAAATTTCTTCATTTTGTACATAAATTATTGAACAATAGTTTTCGATGGTAAATCCACAGGACGGCGTATTTTGCGTATCCCGCTTGTCTATCAGCGTGTATCACATTTTATCACATCCCACTTTTGTTGCCTGTTACTTAAATTGATAGCTTCTTCGTGTAAATAAGGCCAGTGACGCGCCGATGTCGCCCGAACAAGGCGGGACTCAGAGCCTGGCACGAGTAGTTAGCCACTCTAAATACTGACTAATACTCATTCCAAAGCACAGAAAAAGTTATACTTATTAGTATAAAGGTATAACAGTCGTATTTATTGTAGATTTTAACACTGTCTGTTATCGTTTTAGTAAACGTAAATAATGAATAATAAGTGGTACTATAATTTCCGGCCCCTCGCTAATATTTAATGAAACAATGGCGACAATACTCGGTTGGTAACTTTTAACTATTGCCACGCCTCTACATGTTATTGATGTATATATATCAGACAAACGATTTCGAAATAACCTATAAAATAAAATACCCGAGTTTGTTGTTATTTACAGATATATCTGATTAAATGCATAATTTGGTACTTGAGTGCAATGTAACTCGTTCAACCGCCATGTAATTTTAAGTTTCTGTACTAAACAAAGAACCTTTATCTCCACATTGATGTGTCTTATGCGGTACGTCTATAACGCATAGATAGAGAGATAGATTTTTTATTTGTAATAATCATACATTGTCAATCTAAGCTATAACACAATCATAGCCATTATTATTATTACATATAGAATAAATTAAATTCAGTAAGTATTCTTATTTTACATTTGGTATACATATTGTTAAATCCCTAATTTACCTTCTGCGTAGCTGGAAGTCTCCATATTCCTAAGTTTATTATACAAACAATATTTGCGTCCGTACAATTCTTTATTTCTTCATAAAGTAAAACTAACATGACAAGCAACATCAAATATCATCAAAAGACAAAGTAGTCGACAGCATAAAACCTCAACATCCCCCCGCAATTCTAATTCACCCCGGAATAAGAATTGTCACAATCATAAAGTTAGAAACAAACTAATAACTATATCTATAACTAAAGTTAAACATTGAAAAATAAATAAATACTAAAACAAGCAAGACAAAATCCTAACCGTTCAGTATAAGAAGTGATAGTGGTCTTCACTCTAACTCCTTCCCCCCTCAATGTTAAACTTTATTTGTTTTAGATGACAATAAAATGTAGATGAACATGATTTGGTGTGTTTTAGATATCGCAAAACACGTTTCGCTGCTTGCCACAGTGACATAGTTGGCTTATCCAAAAATCTACTCAAAAAGGATACTGCGAAGCAAATATCTGGCCTACTTGAAGTAGCTAAGTATAAGAAGCTATATATATAGTATAAGAAGCTAAGTATAAAAGGCAACCTATGAGCTCACGATATGGTATATCCAAGGTGATATTTTCATTGGCATCAGTAGTGAAATTTACCTCCATTGGTGGCTCCGCCCCTTTACAATCTGCCATGTTAAATTTATCAAGCAATCTATTTATTGCTGATTCTTGAGAAATCGAGATTGATTCTGAGGTTCTCACAATATCCAACCCTCTAAGTACGCACTCACCTCTCCAAGGTCCTTCACATGAAATTCCAATTTTAAATATTCATGTGCTTTATTTAGGTTTAAATGTTAACAAATGAAGCTTCATCATCGCTTCATTTGTTAACATTTAGTTTACGTTAGCAGACGTTACTGCTTTAATAAAAATAAGTAATTCGGGTGTAGCACATCGTTACTATCGATTCTCAACAAATTTGAGATGATGGTGCCGACGATAAAGTCTAAATCTTTACGGTAGATGGCGCTACGATGCCACCCTAAGGCATGTCGAAGCAACTGGTTGAAAAATTCAATGGGTCTGACATCTGATTCGGTGGTCCAATTGGGAGGACGCCCGTGTTGGCCCGGAAAGCCGTTGGAAACGCAGGTTCGAATCCTGTCCGAATCATTAAATTTTTCAATTTTCGCTTCATTTGTTAACATTTAGTTTACGTTAGCAGACGTTACTGCTTTAATAAAAATAAGTAATTCGGGTGTAGCACATCGTTACTATCGATTCTCAACAAATTTGAGACGATGGTGCCGACGATAAAGTCTAAATCTTTACGGTAGATGGCGCTACGATGCCACCCTAAGGCATGTCGAAGCAACTGGTTGAAAAATTCAATGGGTCTGACATCTGATTCGGTGGTCCAATTGGGAGGACGCCCGTGTTGGCCCGGAAAGCCGTTGGAAACGCAGGTTCGAATCCTGTCCGAATCATTAAATTTTTCAATTTTCGCTTCATTTGTTAACATTTAGTTTACGTTAGCAGACGTTACTGCTTTAATAAAAATAAATTATTTAGGTTTGTTGCACTTTTAGACATTAAAATGATATCATCAACATACACTAATAAAAATACATCTTCCAAAATATATAAACAAAAATCATGTTTTGATTGTAAGAATCCTTTATCAACTAAAAAGACATGAAGTCTTTCGTTCCAGCATTAAGGTGCTTGTTTTAACCCATACAGAGATCTTTTTAGTTTTAAATGTATGCCTTTTCCAACTTTAACTCCTAACGGTGGTTTTATATAAACGTATTCCTTTAAGAACCCGTTTAAAAAGGCCGTTGGAACGTCTAATTGTTTCATGTACATGTCATTTTGTATAGCTTGACTGAGCATCATACGAATTGTAGGCATACGAGCTACTGGTGAATACACATTAAATAATGTTTCTTCTTGAAACCCTTTCGCCACTAATCGGGCCTTTTTTGTACCATCCTTTTTAGTAGTGAATACCCATTTGGTATCTATAGCCTTTTTATCTTTCGGCAATTCTGATTCTTCCCATGTTTCCAATGATTTCAGCGAATTTAATTCCTTGTCTATTGCGTCTTGCCACTCTTGACCTCTTTCAACAGCTTCTTTGTAAGAACCTGGATCACCCGTACACAAACAGTAGGCGACATGTGTTTCATAATCTTCCAATCTTTTCGGAGGTTTAATAATTCTGCCACTTCTTGTTCTTGTCACATGCTCATTTCTAACATCTTGTCCCTCATTTATGTTCTCTTCAGCACAATCTTCAAACATTTCTTCTGGTTCTATAATTTCCTCATCAACATTCTTATTATCAATGATGACCTCTTCTCTATTTCCATTATCTTGTTCAGGCTCAGTAATCCCATCAGTATTTATGGGATTTGTTTCTGAAATACTTACTCTTAGCCACTCTCGTTCGTTATCAGTCTGCTCACTTTCTTTGTAAACAATATCATTTTCATCGAATAACAAATCACATCTCGTGACACAATTATTTTGTTATTTCTAGGATCCCATAAACTATATCCTGTTCTGCTGTATCCTACCATCCTACACTCACGTGCTCTCTCCGAAAGTTTATCATGTTTAGATAAGATATATGCCCACGCCTTTGCACCAAATGCACGAAGTTTGTTTAAGTCTCTTGTCCCATACATAATTTCACAAGGAGTCTTGAAATTAATAGCCATAGACGAACAACGGTTCAACTGATAAGCTGCACATTTTACTGCTTCACCCCACAAAGTCTTTGGCAGCATAGTTTCAATATTTAAGCATAGTCCTTGCTTTGTTATACAAACTTCGATTCATTCTCTCTGCAACGCTATTACTAGCTGGTGAATATGGTAAACTATATTCCAAAACTATTCCTTTCTGATCACAAAATTGACGGAGTTTATTGCAAGTGTATTCACCTCCATTATCACACCTGATCCTCTTAACATTTATCTCAAATTCGTTTTCGTATCGATGGATATAGGTAATAATATTTTGAGCTGCCTCTGATTTCCTTTTTAACAAGAAAACTACACAAAAGTGTGAAAAATCATCTATTATGGGTTGAAAATAGACTTCACCCTCAATTGTTGGAATGTTGGATGGGCCCGCTATATCACTGTGTAACAGTTCTAAGACCTGACGTGACCTTGGTTGCTCTAACATTTTGAATGGTAACCGTGTTACCTTTCATACACGCGTTACATACGTTGTTGTTTAGAGCTAGCGGTAGCCTTTGTAAGGTTTTAGAGCTGGTGTGTCCTAAACGTCTGTGCCACAACATGCCATCTGCTGAATGTATAGCCGCGACTACTTCCTCTGTTATAATTTTACCCTGCAAAATATAAAGTTTGCCATTATTATATGCCCATATAATGGACCTTATGGCATAAAAAATACAATTTTTGCGTATGTATTCCTAAAAATGATTTCAATTGGTTTTTCTAGCAGTTTCCGTACAGATAGAAGATTATATGCTAACTTTGCTACTATAAGTCCTTCGACGGTAAACTTAACATTACCACATTTAATCGGTAAACTGCCACTTTGATATGCAATCAATTTTTCACCATTAGCTGTGTTAATTTGTACGGGATGTGCTAAGGTTTTTACATTTATCAAAACCGGCCAAGTGCAAGTCGGACTCGCGCACCGAGGGTTCCGTACAAACACTTTCCATTCCTAAGTGTTTAAGTTAAGTTTGCACCTGGTATGTATAGCGCCCCATATAAATTAGGTGCAAACTTGCAAAGTTAGGTATTAAAAAAAAACTACTTACTAGATCTCGTTCAAAACAATTTTCGTTGGTAGTTTTTATAGTAATGTACATCATATGTTTTTTTTAGATTTTTCATTTTCTTATTTTAGAAGTTAGAGGGGGGGGGGACCAACTTTTTTCCACTTTGGAAGCGTCTGTCACGCAAACTATTCGGTTTAGAAAAAAAATGTTTTAGAAACCTCGATATCATTTTTGAAGACCTATCCATAGATACCCCACACGTATGTGTTTGATGAAAAAAAAAAATTTGAGTTTCAGTTCTAAGTATGGGGAGCCCCCAATATTTATTATTATTTTTTTATTTTTGCATCAAAATCTTAATGCGGTTCACAGAATACATCTACCTACCAAGTTTCAACAGTATAGCTCTTATAGTTTCGGAAAAAAATGGCTGTGACATACGGACGGACAGACGGACAGACGGACAGACAGACAGACATGACGAATCTATAAGGGTTCCGTTTTTTGCCATTTGGCTACGGAACCCTAAAAATGGTGTATAAATATCAGATATAAAATTTTGTGATGCACCAGAATCCACTACAAAAGAAATTGATTTATCAAATGATGCTGTCGTGTTACCCGGTCCTCCGAGGATTCGAAGGACAGGATAACAGACGTGAAAGAGACAGAAAGATAAGGTAGAAAAGAAGAAGAAAGAGAAAAACAGTAAATTCAGGGTTAGGGTTCTTTATTTTCACTCAGTCACCAAGGCAGTGTGATAACGGAGTAAAGGGGAGGTTGTTAGTCCTAGGTCCAAGCGGTTGCTGATGAGGCGATGTCCGTGCAGCCTGATATCAGTCCGTAGCAGGTGGGTTGCAGATGAGGCGATGTCCGTATAGCCTGGTATCAGTCCGTAGCAGGTGGTCACACAGGTGGTCGTAGGAAGGCGTATGTGCAGTGACAGCAGGGGGCGTTTACGCAGTGGCAGCACTGGAGGGCGTATACGCAACAGCAGCAGGAGGGCGTATACGCAACAGTAGCAGGAGGGCGTATACGCAACAGCAGCAGGAGGGCGTATAGTCAGTCGCATACACAGCGGTAGCAGATACGCAGTGGCAGCAGGTGGGCGTATTCGTGGTGTCAGCAGATGGACGAAAATGCAGTTCTAGCAGGCAAGGCCTTTCAGCGTCCGAGCGAGTCAGTAGTCTTGTTTGGGGATAGCCAAAGGGGAAAAGGGTCTCTCTTGAGTGCAGGGCCAAGCTTTGGCCCTGCACAGACCAATTTCGAGTTCCTCCTTAGTTGAGAGGCACGGGAAGACTGAATTTTGAGCTGATGGCAGCGCTTTTATATTAGGCTCGCTGACAAAATGTTCCAGAATAGATAAAAATATGAATTTTGAATTTTAAGAAGTACCAAGGCACCAGCCAAACGATAAAGTTAATACGACCTATCTCAAATATATCCAACCTCACCGCTTTGGAAGTAAAATTACGTGAAATGGACAATTTTATATGACAAGACGTTGCTATGACATTTTTTCTAACAGAAATGTCATAACAAAGCTAAATTGTAAATTAGTGTTTTTTACAACAAAACGCCACTATAATAATAAGAAAAAGGAGGAGAGAAAAATAATGTAAGTAGCAGCCTGCGTCAAATCGATTTTCAGTGAGTTAGAGTTAATATTGTTTATCGTTTCAGTCAATACATCGAAGCAAGCGAATATACCGAACGAACAACGTGCTAGAAAGATAAACAGAGTATTGGATATTATACGGGAACCCCGAATTTCATCGCTTAAAGGAATTACCAAGGTAAGAGAACACTACATTACCCCAAAAACCCAGGAAAAAAAAAAAACTTTTTCGTAGTCTTATGTGAGGAAAAGTTTTTTCTTTTTTTTGTGTCAAAGATCTAAAAGAAAAGTTAATAATAAGTTTAATGAAATGAAATGGTTGGTGAGATACGAAAATGATTGAAGAACTTCCGGACCTAACATTCATCTCTGTCCTAGTCACGCAATCATTCATCTCTTACAAAGGAAGGGGATGTGGTTCACATTCAATGACGCACACTCCTACGGAAGTCCTCCCTATGACCTAAGGCTTCTTTTTTAGGAGTAGTCAGCCGCTCCATTTTATGAGAAAAATTTTACCTAGGGCTTATTTACCGAGTTGTCAGCCGCTCGATGAAAGAATATACACTATTTACAAGCCTAGTAGATTAGAGCCCACTAGGGAAGTTGATTCTAGAGCCAACTTTTAGTAAAAGTAGAGGTACTTGTGTTTGGGATAGACCAAGCAAAACACAAGCACAAGTTTAAAGAAAGTTTTGTCCATTAGGCTTATTTTTTTTTTTAGAGTTGGACGACCGCTCTAGTATAGTAAAGGAGAAGAAGGAAGGACAAGATGGAGTAATGCAAAGCGGGCCACTAGTATGACACCGCACACAGTACAACCAAGGAAAAAGAAAACAAAAAAAAAATCAATGGAGATGGCATAGTGAAATGTGATACACAAATATACATATGTACAAACTAATGAAATTAATATTTTAAACTTCTTAAGTAATTCCTTTAAATTTTAGATTTAGATGGTGAGAATGAAAAATTAAACCAAAGGTTTCGCGACCGAAGACCAGAAATGAGGGGATAAAGCCAGTAACCACGTTTACCGAGTTATTCATGGCGGACTGTATTAGTGGTACATGAATGTTCCAAGATCGGTGGTCGTTTGGTTGAGATGGATACATTTGATCGGCCGAGCCATGGTGACTATTAGAGAAATGGGGCCAAAGCTAACCGAAAAAATTGTGTTGTGCGCTAGTGCAAGCGTTTTTTGGAATTTAGAAAAGTGAGTGAAAATAAAAAGAGTTGGGCGCCAAACTGTCGTGTTACCCGGTCCTCCGAGGATTCGAAGGACAGGATAACAGACGTGAAAGAGACAGAAAGATAAGGTAGAAAAGAAGAAGAAAGAGAAAAACAGTAAATTCAGGGTTAGGGTTCTTTATTTTCACTCAGTCACCAAGGCAGTGTGATAACGGAGTAAAGGGGAGGTTGTTAGTCCTAGGTCCAAGCGGTTGCTGATGAGGCGATGTCCGTGCAGCCTGATATCAGTCCGTAGCAGGTGGGTTGCAGATGAGGCGATGTCCGTATAGCCTGGTATCAGTCCGTAGCAGGTGGTCACACAGGTGGTCGTAGGAAGGCGTATGTGCAGTGACAGCAGGGGGCGTTTACGCAGTGGCAGCACTGGAGGGCGTATACGCAACAGCAGCAGGAGGGCGTATACGCAACAGTAGCAGGAGGGCGTATACGCAACAGCAGCAGGAGGGCGTATAGTCAGTCGCATACACAGCGGTAGCAGATACGCAGTGGCAGCAGGTGGGCGTATTCGTGGTGTCAGCAGATGGACGAAAATGCAGTTCTAGCAGGCAAGGCCTTTCAGCGTCCGAGCGAGTCAGTAGTCTTGTTTGGGGATAGCCAAAGGGGAAAAGGGTCTCTCTTGAGTGCAGGGCCAAGCTTTGGCCCTGCACAGACCAATTTCGAGTTCCTCCTTAGTTGAGAGGCACGAGAAGACTGAATTTTGAGCTGATGGCAGCGCTTTTATATTAGGCTCGCTGACAAAATGTTCCAGAATAGATAAAAATATGAATTTTGAATTTTAAGAAGTACCAAGGCACCAGCCAAACGATAAAGTTAATACGACCTATCTCAAATATATCCAACCTACGCTTTGGAAGTAAAATTACGTGAAATGGACAATTTTATATGACAAGACGTTGCTATGACATTTTTTCTAACAGAAATGTCATAACAAAGCTAAATTGTAAATTAGTGTTTTTTACAACAAAACGCCACTATAATAATAAGAAAAAGGAGGAGAGAAAAATAATGTAAGTAGCAGCCTGCGTCAAATCGATTTTCAGTGAGTTAGAGTTAATATTGTTTATCGTTTCAGTCAATACATCGAAGCAAGCGAATATACCGAACGAACAACGTGCTAGAAAGATAAACAGAGTATTGGATATTATACGGGAACCCCGAATTTCATCGCTTAAAGGAATTACCAAGGTAAGAGAACACTACAATGCCTTACAAGTTAAGTTGAATTCTTCATCAATCATACAGTTACACCACTTCCTCTATAGTCTCTTCATGAGCTATAATTGCATCGTCCCTTAATGTGTGTGCTCTATTCACACCTCGAGCGCGTCCATGCATTCTGCCACGACCCCTTCTATATAATTTACCACCTCGGACAGGAGCACCACGTTGGAAAGTGTAATACTGCCTATTATGAATACTTTTGTGGCAAAATATTGCTTTGTGCCCCTTTTCATTACAATTCCAGCATTCTATGTTAAATGCGTTGTCTTGAGTCTTACTTACATTATCCAGTCGGATTTCCGCGTCAAGTAAAGCACTTTTTGTCTTTTCTAAAGTTAAATTTTCGTTCATCGTTTCTAGCTGTTGTCACATTGTTATATTTTCCCGGTAATGCGATTCGTAAATGTACCACTTTATCTGACTCGTCCATTTTAGACATGACATCGATATCGCTTATTAGCTTGTCAAAATTCAGAAAGAAATCTTGCAATTTCTCACTATCCTCGCATCTCAATTCGATTAATTTCTTTTTTAAATTGTATTTGTTCATAACACTTCTTCGATTGAAAATCTTTTCTAAAGCGTTAATCATTTGTTTGGCACTTTTGCATCCTTTCACAATTTCTAGAAAAGTATCGCCTATGCACTGTACAATTAGTGATCTCGCTTCTGCATCCTTCTTCTTTTCTTCCGCCTTTACATCCTCACAGGCCAATATATCGCTAAGGCCTTTCTCCTCCAACAACAACTCTAAACGAAATTTCCAATTGCAAAAATTATTTCCATCTTCTAGACGATATATCACGTTCTGTATTTTTGCTTGTGCCATATTTTGGTTTTGGAAGCTTTCTGCTTCAACAAAAAACTATTACCCCGCTTCGATTGTAGTAGATCGCATTCAATTTTTCTTTCTTAATTTACCTTTGTGTCATTATTTATAAAAAACTATTGTTTTAATAAATTTTTACATTAAATATGAAGTTGTCAAAAAAAATATTTTCGAAAATTTTCTAAATTTTTATTCAAACCGCTAAAAATTTAGGAATATGGGGGAACCCATAACCTGTTAAATCCCTAATTTACCTTCTGCGTAGCTGAAAATCTCCATATTCCTAAGTTTATTATACAAACAATATTTGCGTCCGTACAATTCTTTATTTCTTCATAAAGTAAAACTAACATGACAAGCAACATCAAATATCATCAAAAGACAAAGTACTTAGTCGACAGCATAAAACCTCAACACATATATGTCAAGTACCAACAAGTCAAGTGTTACAAATAATTTTATTTATATTAATAATTGAGATTAAGTAGTTAATAATATTGAATAAGATGTCAAAATGATGGTAAGATTATAAAATTAAGAATACTATCACAGCATTCCTTTAAGGAACGACCGAACATATGCTCAAAATACTCTGACGTCGACGTAAACGCGACCAGTAGTCCACACGTCCCCGTCAGTGGAGCACTTGTCGCGCCACAGCTCAATAAGTTGATAACCTCGGTTAAAACTGAGCTAAACTAAGCTTAAATTTTTTTTTTTTTTTGTTTTTTTTTTTTAATAATGCATATGACAAAGTGTAAAAGTCAAATCCGCAACGCAGGCATCGTCAGAGAGAATACAAAATCTAATCAGCAACAGGCTTCGTCAAACAACACACCAATAACGTGACATCTGCAACAGGCTTCGTCAACGTTGTGGATCGATAAAAAATGTCTTGGAAGGTGAAGAAGGACTTAAAAAGGCTCGCCCCGAGTCGCACCTGGCCCAAACGTTCCCATTACACTGGCAGCGTTCCCACGTTGTATGGCCAATGAAATCTGTTGAACCAGATACGACCCTGAGCGAGGATCACACCCTCTGTCTCTGAGCCTGCGACCCACCTCCCTTATAAAGTCCCTGGCCTCAGTACCCCACGGTCCCGCAGTCTCCACTGCCACAGGCACAAAATCATACATTGGTTCCAGGGCAGAGTACTTGGTGTGTTTGAGTTTTGCCGCACATTCTGCGGCGGCCCCGGCAGATCTAGTAGTGTGGCTCAAGTGTGACGGTGCAAACGTGCTAACACACGTAGCGTCCCATAAGAGACACCGTCCCTTCTGCCATGGAACCAATGTTAGGCCATCTGGCCTTTTACCATCGGTACGGCATAACCCTGGGGGCTCCAACACGCAGGTAACGTTGGCTGAAACCAAAGCCCGCCGAATGACAACGTTAATGGCATAATGCCTTGAGAACCGCCCGGCGCACCTCTGACAACTCAGGCCATGGTGTCCGTTTTCTTCGACCATGACCCCACAGATGCACCGATGCGGCTCACAGACTTTGGACCCCAGACGCAAAGCCACCGCGATTCTCAAAGAATCATTATCCAGCAGTGTGCCCAACTGAGGTGAGGGCAATGCCTGAAGCCACGCTCCTGCTTCCACCTTGGCTGCGGCCCTAGTGCGTGCTTGATTGGAACCTTGTGCAGCGCCCAATAAAGATGCATATATATCTTTGCACAATAGGTCATCCCAACCTCTCTGAGCGGTAAGGTTGTCCGGTCGCTCGTCGCTTTGACACAGCTTAAATTGGTTATTATCAGATCAGATACGTCATTTGTGTTCAGTCTATTCTCCGATACGTAAAACTACACTTTATAGTATCAGTATATATAGTATTTTGTAAAGCACCGGGTAGTGCCGGTACCGCTGACCGCGGTGTGGCTCGTGTAGGGCCTTTTTCGCTTCCCGCTATTTTACTGTGCCGCTATCCGCCGACTTGACGCCGTAACAGTTGTAGCGTAAATTAATAGTATTTTATGCAACAGTTTGTTGTATAAGAGGGGGCAAAAAACGCGAGTGGCACAAAGCTACGCTCACATCGTAAGAAAGATGCCACGAGCGTTTTTTGACATACTTATACAACGTTGCATACAATACTTTTTCTACGACTCGACATTTACTAAATAAAACGTAAATAAACAACAAAGAAAATAATTTTGGAGTAGTAGGGCCTCGTGCAGGGTCCGTCCGGATTGTTACTACCGTCTTGCCTGCTAACCCACCGCCAAACAGCAATGTTCGCATTGTTGTGTTCCGGTGTGGGGGTAAGATAGCCGGTGAAATTACTAGCATAGAGGCATTCTATCTTCGTCCTCCGGGTAGGCAAGCACTTCCCAAGTAGCAAAAATATGTTATATAAAGGTTTATAAAGATAAAATAATTATTCTTATACAAGCCATATAAACGTTAATAAGGGTGGCATTGGGCCCAAATTATAAGATATTGAACCTTATAATTACCATATTCCAGTTTTATTATTTGCTAGTTATCTGATACCAGATGTGTTACGGTTAGCAATAAGTGTAATTCCCTTGTAATTGCCAATTGTAATCCGTTTATATGTTCATAGTCCTTATAATCGAAATTTATAAAGCTTGCATAAAAAGGATTAACTTATAATTGCTATGTAAACTCCAGTCGTAAGAAGCGTGTTCTTGTAACCGCTATGTAAGGATCGTTTAAAAGGTAATCCATCTCATAAACGTCGCAGCAATCATACAACAAGAATTATCGTGCGTGTGACATCGATGAATAAAATAAAAGATCTTTATTCGTCAACCATTTTGAAAAAGGTAATATAGTCTGTGTCCATTTTTCTGATGTTACTTCTGTGTCTTTAATAATCGAAACTAAGTGGAAACTCATTTTTATGAGGATATGGGGTATGGTTTTCAATTCATTTTCAACGCCCCCATGAATTGACAATGATTTGTGATGAAAATACTTTGGATTTTTTTTAATTCCTTCGTTATTGTTGCTATAAGTCTTTAAGCAAATTACATAAACTCTACAAGGTGTTTACAAGAAAAAAACATTTATAGGGGTTATGTTTTGTCCTAAGTATTCTCCATCTTGATACATTTTAGGGTTCCGTAATGACGTAATTAATTAAAGACACTTCTTTCCTAGATTTGCCGAACTGAAAACTATAGTAATTTTTATTGATGTGGACCGGTTTCTTAGAAGAGAAGATTTATATCTTGTTCATAGTTCAATATGGCCTTGGCAAATGACACATTTTGTAAAGAGAGACAATTGTTATAATTGCAAACACATGACATCACATTTCTTTATTAATCGTGACCAAATTCAATTATTATGTTCTTACGTAAGTTGTCTTTTTTTAACTCAACAATTATACTTCCGTCCACATCGTAATCACTACTCTGTTCCCCACTATCATATTCCAAATTTTCACTGCAATAAGTCTGCTCTAAGTTATAATTTTGTACGGAACCACTTGCACTTTCGGATGTGTTGTCCTTGACAAAAGAAGTGTTGTTGACATCGGTAGAGGTTGTAGGTTTATTAACGTCATTTTTCATTTTTTCGTACATGCTTTTCACTTTCCTCTTGTAACCGCCACTTCTCTTGAACTTTTTCCACTCTTCCAAATCCATCATTTGTAATTTCACTTACGCAAACAAACTTTTATTCGTATAATGGCTGACTTTGTTATATAAACAAAAGTACATGACAATCATAAGAATTACACACTTATAATTACTATATAGCAAACCAAGACTTCAACCCTTTTAAAATTCACATAAAATGACATGTATACCATTGCTATATAAACGTAAAAATTCTGACTTCTATAAGATAAAATGCTTTATAACAATCCTGTGTATTTTCTTTACAAGATCAAATAGCCTTCATGCTAGCCTTTATATGGCTTCTACTATTATTTGGCTAAAAGCCCGTATAATTAGCCATTATAAGATAATTCATAATTTTAGGCTTATAGTAGCCATATTATTTCGTTTTGTTGTCGTTTACCTAACCGAATTATAAAGGTTGTAACCTTATTAACTAAAGGTTTTATAGTAGCCATATTATGTAGGTTTGTTGACGTTTACCTAACCAAATTATAAAGTCAGTAGCCATATTAGCTGAACCCTCTTGTAAAGTGCATTTATACGATATTTTGACATAAACAATGCCTTTAAATGACGACTATAAGAGTTATGGCCATATAGGCCTTTCTTTATAAAGTAATTTTGCTAGTTGGGTTGTGACTCCTCTGGTGTTGCAGGTGTTTATGGGCGACGGTAATCGCTTTCCATCAGGCGATACGTTTGCTCGTTTGCCCCCTATGACATAAAAAAAAAAAAAAAAAAAATTACATGTTCCCGCTCGGAACCAAAAAAATAAAAAATAAAAAATAGTCTCTGATAAACTTTTTTTTATTGACTTCCATCTGTCAAAAAAATATGAACCTATATCTAAAGGTATACGTTCACTATACTATACATCCATGCACAGAAGACAAAACTTATTTTTAAGTTGAAAGCAATGCCTAGTACAGATAAGTTTTTTTTATTTGTAAATAGTGTGAGTGCAGCTGTTTATTTTGTAATCTGTGGTATTAATGCTTTTTTGGCGACATTATAACATCGTTTAGCAGTGTTTTTTTGGGCAGGAGAGTATAGACTTTTACAGACTTTCATAATTTATGTCTTTATATACGAGTTAGTAACTATATAAATGACAGAAAGAAGTACTGGAGTAGAAAAATATCTTTATAGTATGTATGTAAACACTTTATTGTACACAGCAACAGATTATAAATACATTCATAACAGATAGAACATTTACAGAGACGAACTCATCTCTATTAACGATCTATTGCAGTTAACCTTCGAGATAGGTATTCGAAGGAAATAGAGGCAAACAACATCGCGTACATAAGCGAAATATCTTATAAAAGTTTTACATTTAATTAATATATAAAACACTAAGGAGGTAACATTTGTACTATAATATAATATGTATAACTACAGCAAAACTAAGTGTTTATTTATTTACCTCGACGTCACGAACGTGATGTTACGTTCATGTTCCCGTGATGTATCGTGAATAGAATGTGTGGAAATCGTACATGTTTATATCAACATATTAAAATATATATGCGTACATTCGTGGCGATTAGGGCCCCCTTTATATTATAAAGCAAAAAAAACGGTCCCCCTACTCTGGTGGCTCTGCTGCTGCCGGCTCAGGCCATCGATCAGACCAGCGGTGGAGCAGGGATGCAAGGAATCTCCGGAGGTATATACGAGTAAGAACCAACAACTGACCCTGGCAACTTGTAACGCACGCACTTTGAGGACCAACGAGAAGATCGACGAGTTGGAAAAAAAACAATAGAAAAAGTTAAATGTTTACAAATGAAGCGAAAATTGAAAAATTTAATGATTCGGACAGGATTCGAACCTGCGTTTCCAACGGCTTTCCGGGCCAACACTGGCGTCCTCCCAATTGGACCACCGAATCAGATGTCAGAGCCATTGAATTTTTCAACCAGTTGCTTCGACATGCCTTAGGGTGGCATCGTAGCGCCATCTACCGTAAAGATTTAGACTTTATCGTCGGCACCATCGTCTCAAATTTGTTGAGAATCGATAGTAACGATGTGCTACACCCGAATTACTTATTTTTTTATTAAAGCAGTAACGTCTGCTAACGTAAACTAAATGTTTACAAATGAAGCGAAAATTGAAAAATTTAACCCGATGCCACCCTAAGGCATGTCGAAGCAACTGGTTGAAAAATTCAATGGCTCTGACATCTGATTCGGTGGTCCAATTGGGAGGACGCCAGTGTTTGCCCGGAAAGCCGTTGGAAACGCAGGTTCGAATCCTGTCCGAATCATTAAATTTTTCAATTTTCGTTTCATTTATTTATTTATTTATTTAAACTTTATTGCACAAAACAAAAAGTGTACAAATGGCGGACTTAATGCCATAAGGCATTCTCTACCAGTCAACCATTGGGCTAAACAGAAACATTTTATGGTGCAGGGCCTGTCAACTATCAACATTATACCAAAAGAGAAAGTTATTATATATCAGTAATATAAATAACACAATAAATAAACATACACAAATATGCAATACAATATACTTACATAAACATTTGTAAACATTTGGTTTACGTTAGCAGACGTTACTGCTTTAATAAAAAAATAAGTAATTCGGGTGTAGCACATCGTTACTATCGATTCTCAACAAATTTGAGACGATGGTGCCGACGATAAAGTCTAAATCTTTACGGTAGATGGCGCTACGATGCCACCCTAAGGCATGTCGAAGCAACTGGTTGAAAAATTCAATGGCTCTGACATCTGATTCGGTGGTCCAATTGGGAGGACGCCAGTGTTGGCCCGGAAAGCCGTTGGAAACGCAGGTCCGAATCCTGTCCGAATCATTAAATTTTTCAATTTTCGTTTCATTTGTAAACATTTAGTTTACGTTAGCAGACGTTACTGCTTTAATAAAAAAAAAAATAGAAAAAGTTCGTTGGGGCATTGTAGGATCGGAAGTTTGAAGAGACGGGGAGAGCGGAACTTCTGAGAGCGGGTGGGAAACTAATACTCAAAGTCCTCCAGAAGTTGTTCAGTTCCTTTATACATGAGGGCACAACACCTGAAGCATGGAAAAGGGGTGTGGTGAGATTGTTCTTGAAGAAAAGTGACAAAACCTTATTCAAGAACTATAGGCCCATCTCACTGCTGAGCCATACTTATAAGCTGTTCTCCAGAGTCATTACGCTTGTTTCACGCATGGGCTTGACGATTAGTCGTTAGTATATATAAATAATTTTGGATTGAATGTCATCCCAGGCTCATTTAAAAGTACTGGAATATCGACATTTTGCAAAAAAATTCAGTCACAACGAATATTACTAGCGTTTTGCGAAGACACAACTTTAAGATGTACATACAAACACCAACTAGGCTGAACGCCTGCATTGATCAAATTGCAAGCAATATGCGACTAGTTAAATGTGACACCCACACATTGCACCTATCTGATCATGATACAGCCCAATCTATTCTGTTAAATATTGAAAAGATTAAATCATATACGACCTGGTTCGAGTACAAAAGGGACTACTGTATCGACAATATCCGAAAGTTCCGCGACAGTATAACGGCGCTCTCTTTCTGCGACGTTCTAGGTTCAGAAGACGCCCAAGAAGCGTTCACACATTTCTATGAACTACTGAAACTCTTTTACGATCTTTGTTTCCCAGTTATTAGAGTTAAAGTTAGCAGTGAGCAAGCAAAAGTAAGATGGTTATCAAAAGGTATTCGTACGTCATGTCGAGTAAAACGTCAAATGCTTATTCGGAGTAGAAATACTAGGCATAAATCATCAGATACAATGATTATAAAAAAATATAGTAAATTATTAAAGAGATGTATTCATAACTCTCAGAAAATTTGTAATCTATATATATAAAACTCAAAGGTGACTGACTGACTGACATAGTGATCTATCAACGCACAGCCCAAACCACTGGACGGATCGGGCTAAAATTTGGCATGCAGGTAGATGTTATGACGTAGGCATCCGCTAAGAAAGGATTTTTCAAAACTCACCCCCTAAAGGGGTGAAATGGGGTTCCAAAGTTTGTATGGGGAAATAAGATTGGTTATTATTATTTTATTTGAAACTTCACAGGGGTATTTCTAACGATAAATGAGTAAACACGTGTTTCAGGTTTTTTGAATCTATATATATAAAACTCAAAGGTGACTGACTGACTGACATAGTGATCTATCAACGCACAGCCCAAACCACTGGACGGATCGGGCTGAAATTTGGCATGCAGGTAGATGTTATGACGTAGGCATCCGCTAAGAAAGGATTTTTCAAAACTCACCCCCTAAAGGGGTGAAATGGGGTTCCAAAGTTTGTATGGGGAAATAAGATTGGTTATTATTATTTTATTTGAAACTTCCCAGGGGTATTTCTAACAATAAATAAGTAAACACGTGTTTCAGGTTTTTTGAAAATTCAACCCCTAAAAGGGAGAAATGTGGTGACAAAGTCTGAAAATCAATATGGGTATTGTTTTTATGGTTTATCGGGTCGGTGATTACGAAAACCGCAACGATTTTAAAATCCAATGTGGCGGACGTGAATTACCATCTCCCCTGTTGAGGTGAAATGGGGTTGAAATGTCTAAATAATAAACCGCTGGTTCTAGAGAGTCCAAATTTGGCACGTAGGTTCCTTATAAGGTGTAGGTGTAGGGGTGCACTAAGAAAGAATTTTTCAAAATTCACCCCTTAAAGGGGAGAAATGGGGGTCCAAAGTTTGTATGGGGAAATAAGATTAGTTAGACTATTTTATTTGAAACTTCACAGGAGTATTTCTAACGATAAATGAGTAAACACGTGTTTCAGGTTTTTTGAAAATTCAACCCCATAAAGGGAGAAAAATGGTGACAAAGTCTGAAAATCAACATGGGTATTGTTTTTATGGTTTATCGGGTCGCTGATTACCAAAACCGCAACGATTTTAAAATCCAACGAGGCGGACGTGAATTACCATCTCCCCCGTTGGGGTGAAATGGGGTTGAAATGTCTAAATACTAAACCGCTGGTTCTAGAGAGTTCAAATTTGGCACGTAGGTTGCTTATAAGGTGTAGGGGTGCACTAAGAAAGGTTTCTTTTAATTCACCCCCTGTGGGGGTGAAATGGGGATTCAAAGTTTGTATGGGGAAACAAGATTAGATAACTTGGTACCCTGTATCCCGGAAGGGGAAGAGGGAAGAGTTGGTTTCTACGGATTATCGGGTCGCTGATTACTAAAAAAAGAACGATTTTAAAATTCAACATGGCGGACGATCTCTCATGTTAGGGTGCGATGGGGTAGAAATGTCTAAATATGTCTAAACATATGGGTGTCGTTTTTAAACGCACAGCCCAAACCGCTGATTTTAGAATCAGAGTCTAAATTTAGAACGTAGGTTTCTTATAGGGTATAGGGGCGCACTAATAAACGATTTTTCTAAAGGGGGTGAAATAGAGATCCAAAGTTTGTATGGGGAAACAAGATTAGACTATTTTATTCGAAACTTCACAGGAGTATTTCTAAGAATATGAGTAAACACGCTTTTCAGGCCTTTCAAGAATTGAAGCCCTAAAAGGGGGAAATGTGTTGGACAAAGTCTGAAAATCAACATGGGTATTATTTTTATTATTTATCAGGTCGCTGATTACGGGTACAACAATTATTTTAAAACTCAACGTAGCGGACGTGAAATACCATTCCCCTGTGGCGGTGCGATGACGTTATGACTTATGATCGTGGGTGATATGAATATGGGTGTCATTTTCATGTTTTTTTGGGACATTTGTGGACATGAAAATTCTTGAAAGCATTTGTGCCTAATTGCAATTCAATCGGTGCAGTAGTTTTGCAGCAAATCGGTTGTAACAGACGGACTCACAGACAGCTACAAGTGATCCTATAAGGGATTTATTTTTGCTTTTAAGGTATGGAATGAGTTCCGTTATCCTAATAGATGTTTAAATTTGTATTTGGTGCCATTTCGATTGTCGTCAAGGCCAGTGCGGGTGGCGCGGCGAGACTGGAGGAGTAGTCATCGGGAAACCTCCTGCAGCCGTAATAAATGCATTCAAACTTTTCAACAATAAAACGGCTAGACGGATATGCATGAGGGATAAGCAGATTATACCCTAACTTTAACAAATAGCCCACTTTTTATCCTGAAAAATGAGCATCGTTCCCGTAGGATAATGTTTATTGTATAGGAACGCGGGCGAAGCCGCGGGTTAATTCTAGTAATAAGTATATATCGAAAAGTAGTAATAAATGTAAAGCCACGTGGAATTTAATATCTTCTAGGACATCAAATTTGGAAACTCAGACTAATATAAATTATTTAAAAACAACCGATAACAAGATAGTGAGTAATCCCCATGACATCGTGCCATTCTAAATGATCATTTTATTAAAGTATGTAGTGTGCGTCCCGTGCGTAATACAGACAGCGAGATCAAGACTAAAAAAAATTATATTGAAAAAAATCGACAAACAATGTTTTTAAGTCCTATTTGTGAAGATGAAGTGTATAAACTTATAAAGTCACTAAATAACACTAAGGCTTGTGGAATAGACGATATCTCAACTGAAATTATAAAGTTAACGGGATTATTTTTGAGCCGCCCGCTTGCACATGAAATAAATCTCTCTTTTAGTCAAAGTTACTTTCCAAAAGAGTTAAAAGTGGCTAAAATAAAACCGCTTTTTAAAAAAGGCGATCGTTGTGATCCTGGTAATTATAGGCCAATTGCTATTCCAATCCTATCGAAAATAGTTGAAAAGGCTTTTTGTGTCCGATTAGTTTGACTTCCTAACGAAGCATAATATCTTGCACCCTAATCAATATGGTTTCCGACAAGGTTATAATACAGAGATGGCATGCTTTGACTTTGTGAAATACGTGACTGAATCCTTGAACAATAAAATACCGGTCATGTCAATTTTCCTTGACATGACCAAGGCATTTGACCTTGTTGACCACTCTAAATTGCTGGATAAATTGGATTCTTATGGAATCAGAGGTATAGCAAATGACTGGCTCAAATCCTATTTATCAAACAGGAAGCAATGCACAGATATAACCAAAATTGAAGATAAAAATCAAATCCGTAAAGTAGTGTATCGGTCTCCTGATAGTACTGTAGTAACAGGAGTACCACAGGGCAGTAATCTAGGCCCATTGTTATTTCTGTTATTCATAAATGACCTTCCAATGGCTACAAAGCCCAAATCAATCCTTTTTGCGGATGACCATCATTGTTAGAGGAGACGATCCACGGTTGTATGAATCAGATATAAATGAAGCTTTATCTAATATAAATCACTGGATAAATAGCAATGAACTTCTAATCAATCTGAGCAAAACTGATTTTATGCAGTTTAGGTCAGTCGGGGCCAAACCTCCTGAACTTGATATTAAAATTGAAGAGATTGCATTACAGGAAGCCAGTGGTGTTAAGTTCTTAGGTATAAATATAGACCCCCACTTAAATTGGAAGGACTCGGTATGTCTTAGGTTAGATCGTTTCATTTACGCACTGAGAAAGCTTAGACAATGTGTCTCTGAAGAAGCTGCAATAACAGCCTACCATGGACATGTATCTTCAATTCTTAGTTATGGCTTAATATTATGGGGTAATTCTGTAAGTGTTGACAGGGTATTTCTATTGCAGAAGAAATGTGTGCGTGTAATATCAAATGCTTGGATGGGGTGCAGCTGTAAACCCATTTTCAAAAAACTTAATATTTTACCACGAGCGTGTATTCATAAAATTTGCAATTTTGTTAAGAAATTCCCTAAATACTTTAAAAAACGATCGGATGTTCATTCTAGTGATATAAGAGAGCAATATAAACATCTTTTATATCAGCCACGCTGTAAAAAAGATGTATATAAAAGGAATAGTTATAATATGTGCATTCTGATTTTCTATAACTTACCTGTCCAAATAAAAGTACTCGAAGGTAATGCCTTCAAACAAGCACTAAGAAGTTGGCTCCTTGAAAACTGTTTTTATAGCGTTCAAGAATTTATAAATTATAAGCATATAGCATGACATAAGTTTAAAAATGATTGAGAATTGTTATTTATATTTTAATTTTACTGTTTTGACCATATATGTACATAATAATCCAAACCAATGTGCATCAATAGTACCAATATTATAATATATTGGTACTATTGATGCACATTGGTTTGGATGCCTTTAACTGTAAATATAAAAGATTAGCATAATAATGATTCCTTCCTACCCATTTATATACAATTGCATGCTGTATGAAGACAGCCGAAAAAGGTGGAACTTAAACATAATATTAAGACATGTATCTAACCCTTTTTCTGCAATAAACATTATTTTATCTTATCTTATCTAGTAATATTATTACTTCCGTACATTATTATGTCTGTACAAAATACAACGTTTTCATTTTTTATGGGATATCTCGATCACAAAAAATATCGTTGATAAACAGTATCCAGAAATCAAAATCAGGAAAACTCCTTTGAATGATTTTAAAGTTAGAGGTTTCTTCTTAAGCGAGTCAGGCAGATAATAATGGTACTCGTAATACAAATTGTTTTCATAAAGTAATCTATCCAGTCTCCTATCAATTAAACCTGCAGATCGGGCCCTCAGAATCAGCCTGTTCAATGGTTCCACAAGTGACGACCCTCTGCGAAGGTACATTGTGAGCTGCCTTTCTCCCATTGGTTCTCTTAACGTGTGAATATTTTTTTCAGAATACAGCCAAAATCTCATCTTGTCAGATACACTCGACGATAAAGTATATAATGGCGTCTGTCCGACTTTTACCATCCAATTGCACCACGTTGTGGTTTTGCAAGAACTGTTATAAACATTTGAGAATTTCATGTCTGGATGAGTATTTAAGTAGTCGATAGCAAACGGACTCATGACAAGCTGAAAACTGGAGTTAACCTCTTCAAGAGTGTCTGGTTGGTAGCCATGAACGGGTTTTGTTATAGCGCTGAATATACAACCTTGAGTTGCGCTCGATATTATGAATGCAAACAGTAATATGATCCATAGTAGCAGTCTGTACGGTATGCCAGTTTTGATATGTTTCTGAGGGATGTTGTTGAAGAAGTAACCCCACATACTGAGTACATCTCGGCTTGCGTCCGCGCGTCCTTTAAACATCCCCACAGATACAACTATGATACACACTATGGAAAACGTCCCCAAGAGACCCCACAGAGTTGCTGCACCGAGCAGCTTCAGAACTGCCGACCAATTGTCAAGGAGTTCAGATCGAGTGGTTATAATGGTGTAGTAATAGTCCAAGATAGGGTACACAAAATCAAAATTAATGGCATGTTTTAAATTAAGGGCGTAGCTTCCCACAGCTCCTTCTACGTTGCCTATTTCAACTTCATGCAACGTTCTTGTGGAAGTTATATTATCTAAATGAAGTGTATTAAGCTCCTTAGCTGTTGTAGATTCAACCGCTTCAATTGTGATATGTTCAATTTGAGCCATTAATTCGAATATATCTTCGTGAATTGTTGGCCTGTACCCGATTCCGTGAAATCTCATATATGGCCAATAATTGTCTCCCACAAACTTCACCCGACATCCTCGCAGACTGGTTTTTCGTGCGGCCACATAGACTATTTTGATGTTCTGAATTTGGGAACAACTTGATAATAGTCGCAGTACGTTGAACACAGGGCGGTCACATTCATCGCGCTCCAAACCAAAAGTATAAACCTCATCAGAGACAACTAGAGCCACGTCGTGAATTAGCATGTTTAGTAGTAAGCTTGATATATCTTGTAGGGAGTATTCAATGTTTTTGATGATTATTACGAATTTAGCTCTGGGATTCCAGAAAGGGTCTCGTTTCAATAAGTTCAGTTCACGTAAAAGCATAGAACTATTCATGCACTGCATAACGTACATACCGTACAATACGGTGTCGTCGAGCCAGTCGAACGATCTTGAAATAAAACTCAGATGTGGCTCTGATAATGAATTCAGCTCCTGAGCTAGTGAGTCGCTCACGTTAATCAAAGCCACGTTTGTGGTATTCACTAATTCGATTCGCTGTATTATCTTCGCCACACAGTGTTTCACCTCCGCTTCGTGATCTTCGTAAATTTGGATGGCGCCATAGCAATATCGCGTCATAATAATAAAAGCAACAGCTAAAGATTTCTTCATTTTGTACATAAATTATTTAACACAATAGGGACGATGGTAAATCCAAACGACTGCGTCTTTTGCTTCTCCCGCTCGTCTATCAGCGTTGATCACAGTTTGTCACATCGTCTCAAAAGCCGCCTGTTACTTAAGTTGAAGAGTAGTTTGTATAAGACCGGTGACGCGCCGATGTCGTCTGACCAAGGCGGGACACAGCCGACACGATAAGTCAGTCTTGGGTTACGGCACAGAATAAGTAATACTTAGTAATTGCAGGTTATACTTAATCGCTTGTTCACCGTCCCTCGTATTTATTGTTATGTTATTCAAAAGTTATCGTTTAAGTAAATCTACAATGTAACTTCCTGTATGTAGTAGTGGACTTGAGTCGACATCTAATGGCGCCCAACGTTTATTTAACCGTTTTAAGGTTCCGTATCTAAAAAGAGAAAAAAAAAGCCCATATAGGATCACTTTACTGTCCGTGCGTCCGCCCGTCTGTGTGTCAAGACATTATCTCGGAAACGCGTGGAAGTATCCTGTTGAAATTAAACCATACACTCAGGTCTAAAGTCCCTTGAAGCGTTAAAAATGGTAAAGTAAAGTTTGTTAGTGTGAGAAATGTGCAGAATTTTCATAGTTTGTACGGAACCCTCGGAACAGCCGCCCAATGCGTTTAGCGATCACAATCGTTTCCTTATCTTTTATAAATTTACATTCACCGCTGTCAGATATAATTTTCAAGACTTTATCAAGAGCACTCGAGACAGAGAACAAATTAACAGCTAGATCTGGCCCGAACAGAGCGTTTCTACAATTCACCAAACACCAGTCATGTCCGCTGTAGGCCTTCAGTCGTATATTTCCTTCGCCAACAAACGCACCTCAGCACCATCGCGTAGTTTAACCATGTGAACATAGTCTAAGGTTTTATAGTTTTCAAAATACACTCGGTCTTTAGACATATGGTATGTGCAGCCACTGTCCATATACCAGAAGTCGGTTGACACAAGATCAGTGGCCACCAACGCTGTCACATTTTTGTTGCTCTGTTTCTTCGACTTACGCTCTCTGAAGAAGCAGTCTTTGGATATATGCCCTGTCTTCTTACAGAAATCACATTGCTTAGTTTTGAAGCAATTCTTCTTCAAATGTCCAGGTTTCTTACATATCAGACAAGTTACGTTCTTCGTATGACCAATAAGTGCTAATGCTGACGAAACGTCGTCGTTGGAGCTCCGTTTCTTTTCAAGCAACAACCGAGAAGTCAGCTCTTTTAATGTTTGTTTTTCGACAGGAGCTGATTCCCATGCAGATCTGAAGTGCTTGAACTTTTCTGGGAGTGACATTAGTATTTTCGTAATTGTCATCTTATCTGATACCTCGTCCTTTCCCTGTTTTAATTTTACCCTGACATCTTCTATTTTTGACAGGAAGTTGGAGACCGAATCTTCGAACTCCATTGTAAAGAATTTTTGTTGAAGTAGATGCGAGTCAGCTGTGAGGGTAACAGCTGACTCGCGATCGTACACGACTTTTAGCTTTGACCACATCTCTGCGGATGTCTCGCACAACAAAATATGTGTCTGTGCTCCTAGCTCCATTTTGGTTAGAATTATGGACTGGACTTTAGCATCATCTTTAATTCATACTAGCTGGTCTTCCTTTTTTTCCGGTTTCGTTAAACGTCCCGATACTATTTCGAAAAGTCCCAACCCGTTTAGTACGATGCGCGTTTCGAATTTCCATGTCGCCCAATTTTCGCTAGTAAGTTTACTTTAAAGGTATATTGTTATTACCCCTTATTAGCTCCACCTGCAAAAACTGGGACTTCTAGGACTTCTGGGCCCATAACCACTTATTAATTTGTGAAGCTTTAAAGAGACAGAATCTTGCAGTATTATTTAGTACACAGTCTTATTGGTATTGTAGTGACGAGTGACATAGAAAATTCACCTCTCTATCATCAAGTAGTACAAACTTTTTTTACGATTAATATGCAATCTCTATGCTAAAAACGACAATTATCTCCCATAAACTTCGCCCGACACCCTCGCAGACTGGTTTTTCGCTCGAAGACTACCTACGGGTAGTCTTTAATGTCTTCGATGATTATTACGAATTTCGCTCTGGGATTCCAGAAAGGGTCTCGTTTCAATAAGTTCAGTCCACGTGGAAGCATATAACTATTCGTGCACTGCATAACGTATATAACGTACAATACGGTGTCGTTGGGCCAGTCGAACGACCGGGAAACAACATTTAGATGTGGCTCACAGGTAATGCATTTAGCTCTTGAGCTAGTGAGTCGTTCACGTTAATCAAAGCCACGTTTCCACTACGTCGATTCGCTGTATTATCTTTACCACACAGTCTTGCGCCTCCAAATCGTGATCTTCGTAAATTTGGATGACACCATAGCAATATCGAACCAAGAAAATAAAAGCAACAGCTAGAGATTACTTCATTTTGTACATAAATGATTGAACGCAATAGGGTCGATAGCAAATCCAAACAACGGCGTCTTTTGCTTCTTCCGCTTGTCTTTCAGCGTCGATTAAATTTTGTCACATCGTCTCAAAAGCCGCCTGTTACTTAAGATAAAGAGTTGTTTGGATAAGACCGGTGACCAGGGACCGGAACCGGTTACCCTAACAAGGGTTTTTGATGAGGTTATTTTAGAAGTTGTTTTTAAAAACCCTTACATATTGTTAACCCTATGATGTGGTTGTTTCAATGATACGGTTACTGTTTTGTTGCAGTTAACGCGGTTACCGGTTACCTTAACTAACCTACCCCGTCCCACTAACCGAGTCTTTAGGGTATTGAACCGAGTTCAAACGAATGTGATCCTTAAGTAATGTGTTATTAGTTCAGTTTTTGAATAGCAGTTATAATAACTACTAACCCTAACTTAATAACCTTAACGTAAGGGTTTTTGAACGAGTTCTAACGAATATGATCCCTAAATTATGTCTTATTAGTTCAGTTTTTGAATAACAGTAACTCAGTAAATTTCTTATCTCTTGCAAGTCATAAACGTGTTTGGTTTGCGAGGTTTGTAACAATATGCTATAAAGCGACAATTCAGTCAATATTCAACTTTAAGTCTTTGGTGTAGAAACTTCTTATGTTACCATGGTAGCGTTGCTTAGCTCGAGCGGCGAAAACAATGTGTTGTTTGTTTTTTTTTTTCATATTTCATCTTTGCCTTTGCGGCTTGACAAATAACTGTAAGACGGAAAAAATAAAAGTTATTCGTTTATTTTTGCCGTCACCATTGTTATCACATATTGGTTTATCGCAAAAACAATTAACTATCATTTCCTTCATACCATACCCCGTAATACAGATTAGTATTGTTTCGATAAAAAAAATATAACAATTAATGCGGCATTCAGTTAAGGCACAACTGCATTTTGATTATTCTTAAAACAATAATAAATACCGCGTCTCAGTGTGCAGTAAATGCCAATACCCCGATAACAATAAACTAAAAATAATTCTTAGCATTTCACTCATCCCTTTTCATCTAAGTATTATTTTTCATCTAAGTATTGTTTATTTTTGAAGTACTATTGGTTATATTTAGGTTGATGTATGTGTCAATAACGAACTTCAAATTATTTTAATCAAATTACACCCTTAAATTGTAAAGATAAGCAATATTAATGATGGTTCTGTGGATATTCTTATTATTCAAATTGATTTGAACAAGAATATTTCTTGTACTCTGTCTTGATTAAATCATGATCCTTTTTAGGGTTCCGTAGTCAACTAGGAACCCTTATAGTTTCGCCATGTCCGTCTGTCCGTCTGTCCGTCCGTCCGTCCGTCCGTCCGCGGCTTAGCTCCGTGATCATTAGTACTAGAAAGCTGAAATTTGGTATAAGTATGTGTATGTATAACGCCGACAGAACGGTAAAATAAAAATTCAAAAATTTTATTTTTTTCGGGTACCTCTCGAACACCTAAAGTGGGGGTGAATTTTTTTTTCTTTTCAACACTGGTGTGTGGGGTGTCGTTGAATAGGTCTTGTAAAAATAATAGGGGTCTCCTAACATTATTTTTTGATAAAGTCAGCAGTTTTGTAAATATTCGCTCCGAAAACAAAAAAAAATAGTGTCCCCCCCCCCTCTAACTTTTCAACCACGGGTCAAAAAAAATCGGAAAAATTCATGTAAATGAAACCTTATCAGTACTTTCAATGAAAACTATATTGAACAAAATCGGTCGAGCCGTTTTTGAGTAATCGCCAAATTTCATATATTTTCTTTAGAAGGATGTAAATTGACTTACAATACAAATACAAATACAATACAAAATAATTTATTTGACAAAAAACAATACTTTACATAAATGAAGCTATCCGTCAGAGACCAAACTAGGCTGAGCCTGTATCTTGGCCGTCTGCGAGTGCGGTTTGACAATAATAATTAATGTAACAGTTACTTAAATTTTATCTTAGGAAACTATGTGTAACTATGTTAGTAACTAATTGTGTCGATACATTAAAAAGAAATGAAAAACAAACAAACAAACAAAAGCGAGCTATACAATACAAGGTTCAAACAAATTGTGTGTGTGTGTGTGTGTGTGTGTGTGTGTACGTGTGCATGGCTATATGTCTACACACAAAATATACACCTAATACCCCACTGGCATCAAATGCATACCCTGTGTTTGTTTTACGGTAGGGGTTTATTTTATCTTAATAGTTTTAATAATGTCTTCGGTGTCACTGTAACTCAGCGTGATTAACCATCTTTTCACCATTCTCAGTGCGTTGGGAACTGTGAGACGTTTGATGTCACAATAGTTGCATATGTAGTTGTAAATACAGCAATGTGAATAGGCGGGTGATTTCCTAGCAAGGGCGGACCTACATAGAGGTAGCGGTAACTTGTAGTGACGTTTACGAAGAGTTTTCTCGTGTAGATCCGTACTACTAAGGATATCAGTGTGTGTACGAGTTACTGCTTTAAGAATAAAGAGCTGCCTTACCCTTAGTAGTTTGGTTTCATGGTACAGCAAATCTGTGGAATACCTATATGGTTTTTTGAGCATTACTTTGAGCACAGCTCTCTGTGCACGCTCCAAAAGCAGCATATGACTCTTGGCAGCACCGCCCCATACAGCAGCTCCATACTGCAGGATGGATTGGCACAGCGCATGGTAAACAAGTGTAAGTATTTCTTGCGTGGCACAGTTCCGCAGTCTCTTCATTACATAAATGATTTTTCTAACTCTTGCAGCGAGAGCGGTGATGTGTTGTGCAAAAGAGAGGTGTTGGTCAAATAAAAGGCCTAAGTGTTTGACAACGGTTTGCCGTTTTATAGCCTGACAGTCACACAAAGGAACTGAGTCGGACCCAACTGTTGAGCTGTTGAGCGAACAGGAGTGAAATTTAATACTTCTTTCTGCTGAAGGCAAAGCAACTGTAGATTTGGAAAAAGCTATAAAATTAGTCTTCTCGACATTCAGTGTCAGAAGACTCTTGTTCAGCCACGAACCAACCATTCTAAGTGCACTTTCAGCTTCGGGGAAGGTGTCATCCCACGACTCACCATTCACCAGAATGACAGTGTCATCCGCGTAGCAAATAAGGTTTGCGTTCGGCAAGGCTATGTCAAAGATATCATTGATATAGAGTGTGAACAAAGATGGGCCAAGTACACTCCCCTGAGGGACCCCGAACCTCACTGGAAGCTGTTCACTAAACAGTTCACCAATTTTCACCATTTGTACACGATCCGTAAGATAACTAGTGAACCAGTCAAGAGCCACTCCTCTAATCCCTAAGTGTTCAAGCTTTTTTAACAGTATGGCTACCGAAACGGTGTCAAACGCTTTGGCAAGGTCAAGAAAAATTCCGATGCACTTCTTGCCACCGTCTAGGCTACCAGAAATGAGGTTGGTTAGCAGGACGGCCGCGTCCTCGGTTGACATACCAGTCCTGAAACCGAATTGGTGATCTGAGATTAAACGGTTGCTCTCGATAAAACCTGTTAGCCTAATCTTAATTATTTTCTCCAATATTTTAGAAAAAACTGATAGAAGTGCAATCGGCCTAAAATTGATTGGTGAGTTTTTCGGTCCGGTTTTGTAAATAACTTCCAGAAGGTAATAAGTGATTACAGTTTCTAGGGCGTTTACGACCTTTTTATAGAGCTTAAAATCTTTCTTAACTTAAACCTTGGGATTAAAACAGCAATTTATTGCGAAGGATGAGCAATTACGGAACCCTACACTGAGCGTGGCCCGACATGCTCTTGGCCGGTTTTTTTTATTAATAGTTAAAAACGTAATAATTATAAAAACATTTAAACATTAAAAAAGTTTTAAGTAATTAATTAAAATGTTATTTGAAATAAAGTTAATTTTGTTATATTATGTATTCTATAACTTTTTTTTTAACTATAGAAAGAAAATTCTTTACACACAGACAGATGTCCTTTTGTCCGGATTTCCGGCTGGTCTCGCTTAGGGGTCACATTTCTCAACCGATTTATGAAGTTTTGTGAGGTCTAGGTTAGTTAATTATATGAAATATTTGTGTCGATAAAATTATCCGAAACTTGGTTCGAATAATTTTATCGACTTCGATTTGTAAACTAAGAAAAATAAAAAAAAACATCCATTTGGAAGAAAAAATTTAACAATTTAAATTAATAATCAATGGCATTTATTTGTATATATCAAAAATCCAGTTTACTGTTCTATCAACACACAACCAATTTAAAAATTATCTTTACATTAAAAGTTGTTACAGCAGTAATCAGAAAGTAAATTAACATATTATCATAAAATAAGTTGGCTCACTGAGTGGTCAAAATAAAAAACAAAAGAAAACTTGAAATCAAGCTAGCTTACTCACACAAACCATACATATTGTATTATAAGATATATATATGATTTCTATATATATAACACATATAATATTATAAACAAATATGAAATATTAAAATATATACCTAGGTACCTTATTAAAATTTCAACAAGGGTCAATATGTTCTGCCAGCATCAACGCGATTTCTATAATAATACCTTTAAAAGTATTTACCATATTATAATCATGCTATGTTCATAAAACTAGGTCGATGCAGAGTCAGCCACCGGCTAAGCTTGCACCATAGATTGGAGCGGAGTTTTTTTTTTTTCGAAATTTTCTGTTCGTCACGACCTAGCGAAATTTTATTTGTGCATTTTAAAACAAAAATTTCTAAAATCGGTTGGAAATCGCTGAGATCTGCGCATTCCCAAGCAGCACATTAGTGAATTTTGCAGCTTATCTTATAGCTTTAAGTTCTAAATGAGTGGTTTAACAGTGTTTGATACAACTTATAGCTTTAAACACAACTCAAAACTGTATATGAGTTCATCCTATCACTTGTAGTTGCATAGGAGCGTTTTTTGTTTCTACTTTATTACTTATGGTGGGATAAAGTCGATTTTGCTACTTAAAGTTGCATGCAGGTTCAAATTGTCACTCAATAAGAAGCAATAGTGCTATATAAGGTCTTAAAATCACTTATAAGCAACTTTTACATATTAGTGGGAACATACCCTTATTTGGAACTAAAAGTTCCAAATGACTAGTACAATAGCGAATTATATCACCAATAGTGGCTAAAGGGATAATTTTACGGCTCTTTTGGAACCAAAAAATATTGCAACTTTAAGGCCTAAGAAGTACCTAATTGCCACTCCAACGCATAAATAGGTCTCAGTAGGAGGTTCTTGGAACCAAAAGCAGTTATTTTCACTTATTTCAAACCACTAACGAACTAAAAGTTCTATTATAGTTCCTATTTGCGCCTTGTCAAAATATATTTAATAGTCTTGCTTGTTTAATAGTCTACAAAAGAGCAAATAATTACTATTGGTAATATCATTCACTGCTTTGCCACTCGCAAGATACAAATAAGTGATTATTAGACTTGATAGTTCCAAATAAGGAACAAATAAGTGAAAATAAACACTGTAGGATCTTTTTTGTTTCGCCATGTTTACAAATGGAAGCCTATGAAAATTGATTATTTTAACCAGAATTTTATCACACTCACGCATAATTACAGACTTTTGATAGTTGTGACGATGTTACTTTAACATTGTACGTAACCTACAATCATTAGGTCAGGTTTTTAATTAACAGTTTTATTTCTTATCAGTATCTATTCCTTATTTAATTTAGCACTCTCTTTTTTAATATTCCTGATCAAATGAAGGGCGCGTCGAAATTTACAAAGAAAACATACTATAGTTTCACTGTAAAAAAAAAATCGCAAGAATTTCGTGCTTATTTCAATGCTTGTATAACGTAAAGTTTTAATCACAATCAAACAGACATATAAATCCAAAATGAATATGGCAGATCACGTACTACTTTTAATAAAACACAATTTGACAGTTGCCTCGCCACTCAAAGATAATTTTGGCGACTCATTTATCACTCATTGACCGAACTGAAATGTCTTCATTCGTTCACTGCGCATAACTTTCACCCATAGTTCTAATTACCACTTAAGGTAATTGTGAGATCTCTTATGGATTCTATTTAGCTTCAAAAATAGGCTGCAATTTTTCTCCTTTTGGTTCTATACTGGTGGCATAAGGGTTCTTGCCACCTATATAGCACTTAGTCATGGTGGTAAATTTCACTTAAGCATCTAATTAGATATGATATAAGAGCTATTTAGACCCAGTTGTGCTACTTGGGTTGTTACAAAGTCCATTCGAGTCGATCCATGGGAGCTTCGCTCGCTTCGCTCGCTCCGCTCCAATAAAATAAAATTTGGGTGTGTAAATAATTTACTAGAATAGTAATTTTTTTATCAGATAACAAAAATAGTAAGTTTAATTATACTACTAAAACCATAAAAATATCATCATCACAGTTTAACATGCATAATCAGTCTTAATAACTACCTATTCTTAACAATTAATACTTATAACACCTATACATTAAAAACACCATAATAAAAAAAACAATGACATAAATCAGCAATCAAAAAATCAAATCACTTTAAAATTAGACCTTATCAAATATATTACTAAATTATGGATTACTTATTATTTACGTAATTTTGGAAAGCCGTATGATACAATTCTGTCATAAATTTTACACGTGCCCACATGTCCTTCAATTTATCGTCCGGTACATCTTCTAACAATTCCTTGAATTCCGCTAAAATTTCTGTACGTTTTTCATAACCTTCCTTCCTCTCTTGATTTAACTTTGAGTCTGAAATAAAAAAATATATACTTAATTTGGCATTTCATTTTAAGTTTAGTAAGTAATACGTCACTAATATTACATTTATATATTAGAAATGTAAGCGCCGTCCAATAAAGTACAACGTTAAATGCCTATTTTTTGTTAGGAAAGCTAAACTGGCAGCTCTAAGGATACCCGAACATTAAAAGTAAATTGGAATAATGCAATATACATATATATATATATATATACACTTATGATTTTTAGCTAAATGTGCCAACATATTCTGAATAAAATGTATAATAAATGAAAATGCACAAAAACACATTTACGAAATGTCATTGTAGTAGATATTCCGAATTTGTATAGTAATTAAATATTATATATTTACATATAAATTCATTTAAACAAGTTGTCTGAACGCCTCATTTCATGGCAAAAGGCCGCCATTTATATCTACGTTTTTGTGGAATGCAATGTGCAATTGACTTTAAATAAATAAATATATGTACGTATAGGTATATATATAATTAGAATATGGTTGAAAATAAACAAACATATTGCAGATATTATTAAGGAAAAAATATCAGTTCGAGTACCTTTAAGGTCGATAGTATTTACAAAGACTTAATGGTAAACAAAATTGAAATATCATCATAATAAGAATGCATAACTTACCAGTTTCTGCTGTCTTTTGCCTGTTAAGTTTATTTACAAAGTCACTATATTCCTCGGGAAAGTTGCATGGCAGTGGCAGCAAGCGCTTTTTGTTGTCCATTTTAAAGTTTTTTTTTAATATTCGTTATTTTATGGCACCCGTTTTTAACTGACCAGTTGGACGATTTGGAGGATACTGAGTAACTAACGCTTAGCATCCATGATGCTTCAAAACAATACTAATCCCATCTCTTTCTTACATTTTTTATCTTATCCGTCATTTTTAAACAGCACGTTGCATACTTAAAAATACCATGCTGCAAGTCAAACTCTCTTTTGTTCTTATACGATGGTTTTTACTGTTATCAGGTATAATGCTGGTAACGCAGCAAAGTTGCCGATCGTTCTTCGATAAGAAAACACTTTAGTATGAAAATTATAGTTATTTATTATTAGATGTTATTACTTTTTTATTAGCAGAACAATCACATCAAATTATCAACTAATTAACAACATCAGTGTAGGAGAAACATATAAAAAGCGAAGATAAAGTACTTATTATCTAATAACAACAACAAAAAACAAAAAGTCAAAACAAAACTAGTGTAAAAAAAACACGGCAAAACGTGAACATTCTGCCAACTCCGCTCATCTATAACGATCCTTCAAGGTTCAGTTCCAAACCCTAACGCGTAGGGGTTTAGAGTTAACTGCTATAAAAAACCCTTACGCGTTAGGGTTTCAACCATAACTGTGTAACTGTGTTGAGGTTGTAGTTAACTGTTATGATATGGTAACCTTAACATAGGGTTACCAAATGAAAAGGTTACCTTATGTTATGGTTACCAAATTGTTGGGGTTACCTTATCAATAGGCTTAACTTTAAAGAGGGGTTTTCCGGTCCCTGCCGGTGACGCGCCGATGAAGCCCGAACAAAGCGGGACACAGTTGGCACGATTAGCCAGTGTTTGATTACGGCACATAATAAGTAATACTTAGTTATTACAAGTTACAATCATATTTATTTTTATGTTACCTAAAACTATAATATATGTTATCGTTTAAGTAAACTTATATTTCGATATAATTAAAAATAAATGGTGTTATAATTACCAGTCCCTCGGTATTGTTATTCGGAAACTATTCCCTTTTGTCACGCCTCTGCATTGACGTGTCATTGATGTATATCAGATATGTAAACGATTTCGTCAAAACCTATAAACTAGGGCCTTATCACACTTGCGACTTGCGAGCGGGTTTTATATACAAGTAAGCGTCACGGCGAACTCGCTGCGTGATCGCCTTCATACAAAATTCGCTCGCAAATCGCAAGTGTGATAAGGCCATAAAATACCCGACTCGGTTGTTATTTTCAGATATTTCTGATAATATACATAATTGGTACTTGAGTGTCGTACCAGGCCGTCAAGGAGAGAGCTCAAGATAGAGAAAATTGGAAATTGCTCCACCGACAAGAGCCTAGCTCTTAAGTTTATGATGATGATGATACTTGAGTGCAATGTAACTCGTTCAACGGCCAGGCCAATATGTCATTTTAAGTTTCCGTACAAAACAAAGAACCTTTATCTCCACATTGATGTGTTTTATGCGGTACGTCTATAACGCATACTATCACAGCATCCCTGTAAGGAACGACCGAACCTATGCTCAAAACACGCTGACGTAGACTTAAACGTGACCAGCGGTCCACACGTCCCCGTCAGCGGCCCGCTTGTCGCGCCACAGGCCACAGCTCAGTAGCTCGGTTAAAACTGAGCTACACTAAGCTAAAATGAATATCGTTATTATCGATATTATATTCTCAAAAGTGTTGGAGATGGCTCTCAAATCAAGAATAGTGGCATTCTTTGAGGAAAACGATTTATTCTCTTCCTCCCAGTATGGATTCAAAATTGAAAAATCCACAGGATTAGCCATCAGAAAAGTGGTAGACTTTATACTTGAATCCTTGGATAGGTCACAACAATGTGCAAGCATATTCTGTGACCTATCGAAGGCTTTTGACTGTCTAAGGCACGATATTCTACTTAAAAAGCTAGAGTATTACAGGTTTAATGAATCGGCATTAAGGATGATGGAGTCATACTTGAAAAACCGCAATCAAATTGTGCATTTGGGTCAAGCAAATCTAAGATTAAAAATACCGATATTGGTGTACCGCAGGGTTCTATTCTAGGCCCTGTGCTATTCCTAATCTATGTTAATGATTTGCCATGTAACATTCCGGAGTGGGCACAAGTCAGTATTTTTGCTGATGATTGTTTAATTGTTTAATTGTTTATTTGTTTATTAGGTTACACAGTATTACAGTCTTAAAACTAATTCACTGTGAAACTTAAAATAACATAAATTGTAACTAACTAAATTACAATATGTTCAACAATAACTACGTAACATCAAACCTTTTTAACATTAAAACATCATCCGAATACACTGGATTGCCTTTTATCCATCATCTCACAAAACTTCAAGCATTCATAACATACAGCTGCCCATCGCCACGCAAACAGATCACATTCCGGTGCTGATACCAGGAGCGCATTCAGTAGGGTCAGAGCGCGAAGGAGAGGCGAGTTTTTATGTGCCACTGTGCGCGCCGGTGGCACTGCCAACAGGGGCCGTGCACGCGGCCTGAGGGTAATCCTCGAGACCTCTGGGACAAACAATCTCGCCAATTTCTCCACTAGTTGCGGACAGTCCGAATCTCCACGTAAGACACGACATGCAGACACAAGCGAGCTGGAGTTGCGCCTGACCTCTAAGGAGTTAAATCCCAACATGCCGAGAAGGAACTTAGAAGGGTAGAGGTATGGGTAGTATCCATACATTTTCTTGTAAAGCATTCTTAGGAAAGCTTTTTGGACTTTCTCTAATAGAAGAATATAGCTGTATTCGAAAGGGTTCCAAACAAGAGCCGATGCCTCCAACTTGCTTCGCACTAAAGCGTTGTACAGAACTTTTATAGCACCTGCATCGTAAAAATCCCTGACGTTACGAGCAACGAAGCCGAGCCTACGAAAGCTGCTCGTGGCAAGCGCTTTAATGTGGTCGTGAAAAGTAAGTCGTGTGTCAAATACAACTCCAAGATCTTTCACTGAAAATACTCTCGAGATAGGCTCGACTGTTCCAAGAAGGTATTCGGCAAGTATTGGGACGCATGCACGGCTATAGGTACACACATGGCACTTAGCTGGATTGAAACAGAGACGATTGTCTTGGCTCCATCTGAAAACTGATTTTATATCCTCCTGCAAGGATACGCAATCCGCAGCGTTCTCAACCCCGTACACCAACTTCAGGTCATCAGCATAAAGGAGACATCTCGCGTTACGGACTACTGAATCTAGGTCGTTAATCATGATCCCAAATAGGAATGGGCCCAGAATGGAACCTTGGCTGACACCAGAACGCGTGTGGTATGGATCGGACACAAAATGGCCGTGTTGTACGTATTGCCTTCGATCTCGCAAATAGCTGGCAAAGAAGTTGAGCAACTTCGGACTGAACCCAATAACCTCCAGCTTATGCAAGAGAATATCGTTATCCACGCGATCGAAGGCTTTACGGAAATCAAAATAAACAACATCCACTTGAATTCCCCTATCCAAGTGTTCAGATATAGTATCAACCAATGTCAAGAGATTAGTGTCAACCGATCGATTAGCTCTGAATCCATGTTGTGAGTCACATAAGAAAGGTTTAACCTGTGCTGATAAATTCCTGTGAAGTATGGACTCAAACAGTTTTGCTTATGCAGACAGTATAGCGATAGGCCTATAATTTTCTACATAGCTAAGGTCATTTCTCTTTGGGATTGGTCTAACCCTTGAAGTTTTCCATTGCGGAGGGTAGGTGTCAGTGGAGAGTGCTAAATTTATCAGAAAGTGTATCGGCGTTATTAAGTGTTCAGCACATCCTTTTATGATGTATGCGGGTAGGTTGTCCGGCCCTACAGCGCTATTAGGCTTAAGTTTTTTAATAGCTGTTTCAACCTCCCGCATCGATACATTGCTTAGGTGGATATAGTTAGCAGAAGATGTATTCCTAACGTCTCTCCCGTAGCTTGAATCAAGACGAGGAAGATCGGCTAAGAACACACTTGAGAAGTACCTAGCAAAAGCTTGAGCGGATTCGCATCCAACAAATTGTTCTCCATCAAATGTAACCTGTGCCACGAACCCACCCTTGGATCTGAGACTATCGATATGCTGCCAAAACGCCCGTGGATTGCTTTTTAACTTCGATTGTACTAACGATATATAATTATCGTACGCGGAAGAAATACGTTTTTTAATTTCAGCCCTCAGCCTTGAGAATTCAGCATATACTGTGTTACTTTTAGTGGCCTTCCATTTGCGATGAAGCTCAGCTTTGCATTTTATATCACGAATCAAGTCAGCGTCAAACCATACTGGAAAACGTCTAACGCTCCCTTCAAATCGAGTTTTCTTCGGAATACATACATCAAATATATCATATATAATTTTATAAAAGGAATCTACAGCCGTACACACATCATGATCACTAAAGACATCCTCCCAGTTTGCTTCCGATACAAGTCTATATAACAGCTCGTAATTACCCTTTGCAAAATTCCAATCCCGCTGCGTATCCAGGTTACTGGGATCAATACGACCTGAGGGTGTCCGCTGAAGCGCTTGCTCCAGGGGAATCGAGATTTCTAACGGGGGATGATACGGGTCTCGTCGCGGAACCAGCCCTCCACCTTTTATCTCTAGTACACCAACCCCCTGGATACACTCTGATGCCAACACGACATCTAATATACCTCCATACAAATTTCTTACGCCATTCATCTCTCCCAAACCACATACCGATAAAAAGTAAGAGTAATAACATAAAATATTGTATGATGTGTACCGGGGGTTCAAGTTTAAGTCCCCCACTATAAGCACTACTCCTTTAAGGGCCGGTAACACTGATTCCACACTCTGGAACCACCGCATTTACACATCATCAGTAGCAGAAGGGGGAATATATACCACACACACATAGAATTCAACGTCATCTTTGGTAACGGTCGCCCAGAGGTCTTCTCCTTCTGGTGACTCAAGGTCCTGACGTCGCCGAAGCGCCAGCTCTGTCCGCGCAGCTAGCAGCACTCCACCTCCACGCGAACCAGTAGCGCGGTCTCGACGCACCACAGTCCACTCATCACCAACAAGCTCAGAGTCTTCGACTGACTCTGACAGAAAGGTCTCCGTTACCGCAATGAGATCAGATTTAAGACAAAGAAGGTTCAACTTAAAAAAACTAAGCTTCGTGTTGAGGCCCCTGACGTTTTGATAAATTAAATCAAGCGAGGATTTCGGATGCACATTCATGTTATTATTAACTTCTCGTCTGGATTCCGTTGCTTTTGCGAAAAGTCCAAGGTCGAACGCGGGCATTATTAGGCCAGATGGCAGCAGACAGACATGTGTCATACATCTCGGCTGGAACCCCGATTTTATGATGATACACATGTTGGAATAAAGCACGAAAACATAAACGTCTTGGAAGCTGAACTGATACAAATCAAACATAGTCTCCAACAGTGGTTTGAATCAAACGGACTTATATTAAATACTGACAAAACCATAACAATAAAGTACAAGTCAAAATCAAAAAAGGAAGAAACACCATCAGAGATAAATTATAAGGAATCAACGAAATTCTTAGGATACATAGTTAACAGTAAGTTGACACATTCTGAACACCTAGACAAACTTAGTAATAAAATATCCTCAGCAAATTTTGCATTAAGTACTTGAACTGAAACCACCGTAAACATAGAAACACCCAAAATTGTGTACTATGCATATATTCACTCCTTACTAAACTATGCTATAACAATCTGGGGTAATGCATCAAATATAAATTTGAACTGTAGATTTCAAATTTGAACTGTAGATTTCAAATATTTTATTTCACGAACACAATAAATTATTACATTTTCAGTTTTGTGGCTCACACTACGCGGGGCCTGTCCTGGGACACCACACAATCGCTTAAACACAATTTTGGCATTTAAATGGGAGCATTTGGAAAAACACATAACTACATATTATTATTAGAATGTTAGTAAAATTAGATTAGATTATTACATTACATTAGAAACATTTTATATTACATTTTTGTTCTTTGGGTAGGTATAGTAGGCATATTAATTAGAGATTAGCTTAGTCATTGAGTCTACACATTTTCTTGTTTTGAAGGTACGTACAACTGAAATTACAAATAACATTATTTAACTTAATTAAATTACTGAAGGCACATTATAGGTACATCACATTATTATATCTTATACGAAATTCCGTCACGAGTTGATATATTCTCTGAATAATATATTATATTATTCAGAGATTTTTTAATAAGATTAAAACAGATTTTCAGTCAATTTTTATTATTATAGATATGAATATATATTATTATTGGATAAAACATTTTCTTAAAGCAAAAACCTTTACGAAGTACTTAAAGTGTCATTCCAGAGTGTATGTTGTGTAGTGTTGTGTATATGTGCGTGTAAACAGACCGTTACTGATTTTGAAAAGGGAAAACTAGGTTGTGATGCGTAAGATGCTCTCCGCTTCGCTATATTCAAGACCTGAGAGCCATTCCTTAATTTGAACTTTAGCTTTTCGGACATTCATATCCTTGATTTGGCAGGTCTTTGTTATCTTATTGTAGATCCGTGGATGTGCAAAGTCGGCGAAGCGGCGAGCAAAGGCAGTTCTGGTTTTAGCAACTGGGACTGTAAAAATTCTGTCTCAACATTTATCTGTAGGCCGCGGACTGTAAGGTAGCCTTGTGCATTTTAAGCCCCACCTCTAGGAGGTAAAGTTTACGGACGCTTAATAGGTTTGCCTCTTTGTGTAGTGTTACTGTAGGGAAAAGAAAGGGCTTTTTCAACATTACTTTTAGTAATGATCGTTGCGCTCTCTCAAGCTTGATCAGAACAGTGGTTCCAGCCCCTCCCCAAAGTGTTATACAGTATGTGATCACTGACTGGCAAATTGCAACATAGATTGATCAAAGGAGATCGATGTCGGCTACTTCTCTTAGTCGTTTCATGACGAAAATGAGCTTTCTGATCTTGCTGGCGATGGTCGAGATATGTTCGCTAAAAGTGAGCCAGATACTTAATTGAGGCACACCTCGCCATTGACCTACAGTTACACTGGTATGGGTCACTTGTTGTGAGAAAGTTACAAGAGTGGATCCTTACTGCTAAGCCAATACTTGGTGCTGACGAGGCGGTCTTGTGGAAACAGACGAATTTAGATTTGTCAACATTGAGCGTGAATAAGTTGCAGTCAAGCCACCCTGAGACCTGAGCTATGCCCCTTTCGACATCCTTCAGTACACTTTCCCAGGAGGTGCCTTTGAAAACTATGGCAGTGTCGTCAGCATAGCATATAAGCTCAGCCCTCTTGAAGTCCAAGTCGCAAATATCGTTTAGATAAATCAAGAAGAGAGTAGGACCGAGTATACTCCCTTGAGACACACCACAGGGTACATACTCTGAGGCACTTACGCATTCCTCGACTCTAACTACTTGCGTTCTTTCGAATAGGTAACTGCGAAACCAGTCCAGGGCTAAACCTCTTATGCCTATGCTTTCCATTTTCTGGGCCAGGATGACGTGAGACACAGTGTCAAACGCTTTCGCCAAATCGAGAAAGACCCCCACACATGCAAGTCCGTTATCTAATGAAGAGGCTACTGAACTTGTCAAAAGAGTTACAGCATCTTCAGTAGACATTCCTCGCCTGAAACCGAACTGTCCTTCGTATAAAAGATTATTGCTTTCCAGAAATCCGACTAGTCGCTTACTTACCATTGCCTCTAGTATTTTAGAGAAGGCCCAGAGCAATGAAATTGGTCTATAGTTGGATGGTTCCTGTTTGCTTCCTCCTTTGTGTATGGGTGTTACTACAGCGGTTTTCCAGCATATTGGAAATATGCCAGAGGCTAAGCTTTTGTTGCAGATTGCAGTTAGCGGTTTTATAATTGCTGGTTTAATTTGTTTTATTAGTGCATTGCTCAGTTTGTCGATTCCAGGTGCACTTTCGGTTTTTAAGTTGGCAATGATGCGGGCTATTTCGAATGGATCAGTAGGCTGTAAAAACAATGAATTATGATAGATACAAGCACTGGCTCTTGATGCCGGAGCGTCTTCAGTCTGCTTTGACTGCTGAATTATTTTATTTGCGAGATTACTTCCTACCGTAGCAAAAAAAACGTTACAAGAGTTTAACGACTCGGCTGGTGTGCTATACGTCCTCTTTAGTTCTGAGTTTTGGTTTTTGGGACGATGGGTAAAAGTGATGGGTGCGTCTCATTTCATACAAAAACAATTAACATATTTTCATATAACCGAACATACGTTTGGTAGAATTTTCAGATTGAATAACAACGTTTCATAGAATGTATATTTCATATATCGTTATTTCGTAGAAGCACAATTGATAGAAAGTCATTTCTTATAACAATCATTTGATAGAATGCACGTTTGATGTAATGCACTTTTCTTATAACAATAATTTCATAGAATGTACGTTTAATAGAATGTACTTTTCATAGAATGTACGTTTAATATAATGTACTTTTCGTATAATATACTTTTTACATAAATTTAAGCACTATATTACTGAATTTTGGCTGCGAAAGTACGAATCTAGGGCTCTCAATTTAGGGCTATTTTTTTTTGTCAGAAAAAGTTTGGCATAGTATTGACTGGCATACTACTCGTTTACCCTATACATTTTTAGCACATACTCATTTAAAGTCCTAAAGCATGTAGGTGGGAAGTCAGAATCGTTACGTATCCTACCTTAAGGCAGGTCAGACTTCGGTTAGGTTAGGTACGACGACGAGCGAAGCGAGGAGGAGTGTTAGGTTCAACTGCGATCCTAACGAGCGAGCGAAACGCCGGAACCGAATTTTTTATTCCCCTCGTTTTAGATTGAACTGCAACACCGCACTGAACTGCTACAACTTATTTATACTAATATTTGTTTTTATATATTTTCTTACACTCCTAATCTAACTCATAATCATCAGAATTCATCATCACCCGAATTAATAAATTACAAAATTTGAACAAACGAGCGAGCGAGCGAAGCGAGCGAGCAACACCTTTCAGAGCAGATCCGACGTGGCCGGGTTAGGTTAGAAGGTTGTTTTTTTTGCGTACCGAAAAAAAGTTTTGCTTGTATTCATACTGTTTACATACACACCAACCACAACGCGTCGTGGCGACAATCCACCCAACCACTTCCAGGAAAGTATTAATAGGAAAATTACTTACGAATTAATTATTATTTACGTACCTTTCTATTAAGTGTGTATTATGTTATTTGTTTATTCTATTAAATGTTTATCGTATGAAATGTTCATTATATTAAGTATGTATTATGTTATTTGTTTATTCTATTAAATGATTATTATATGAAATGTTCCTTATATTAAGTGTTCATTATTTTTAGTGTTTATATACGAAACAAGCAATATATCAAGTGTTGTTATAAGAAATGAAAATATATGAATTGATTTTCTACGAAATGATAATTCTATCAATTGACCGATTCTATGTGTTGAAATTATATTATATGATATTCGATGTGATGAACGTTATACCATTTGTTGTTCTATGAATTATTACACACTCAAAAGTGATGTCTTTTATACTCTCCCACAGTTTTTTTGGGTTGTTGCTGTTATTTTGTAACTGTTGGCTGTCGTAGTTGTTTTTGATTTTTTTAATTAGATTAGTGTAAAAGTTTCGGTAGCGTGTGTAGACGAGTTTAAGGCTAGTATCCTGAGGATTTTTGCGGGATTTAGCATGCAGTCTGTCTTTGTGAACTGAACACCTTATGAGACCCGCTGTCATCCAGGGTTTTAGTCTATGCCTGGAGTGGCTGACTGGTTTTACTTTAGTGTGCTTGGCTACTGCCGCAGATACAATGCCTGTGAAGGTACTGGCAGCGTCGTTCACATCTAGGTTGTCACGTACAGAGGACCAGTCCGTGTCCTGAAGTTCTAGCAGAATGTTGGGGTAGTCAAGCTTATGGGTAAACTTTTTTTCCTTTGGAGGTTTGTGAAAAGTCAACCCGATTCCCGCTAACACCAAGTCGTGGTCCGTCACATCCGACAAACAGATCACAGAGACTGCCTCGGAGCTAGCCCCTGTGAAAACATGGTCCTAGCAAGACTTTTTACGTGTTGGTTTATTGACTACGCTGTAAAGACCCTTTTCCGCCATTAGTTGTAGGTATTCTGTGCACTGGGAGCTTTCAGTATCAAGAATATTAATGTTTATATCTCCAGTGACAATTCTATTTTCCCTTATATTAGAATTTGAAAGTATGCTATCCAAAGAACCTAGAAACGGGCCTAAGTCCCTGAAAGATGGAGATCTATAAATACCTATAATTGAGTAGGAATCTGCCAGGTCCAGTCGGAGGCAGTTAGCGTTCTCGAGGTTAGGTTCGCTTACTTTTAAGTTTATGTTACTTTTTATATAAACAACCACCCCACCTGCTTGATTTATGTACTTACCTGTGCGGTGTGAGACGTAGCCATCAATCTGTGGGATGAGCGAGTGGTCATCTAACCAGCACTCTGTTAAGATGACTGCATCAAGGTCCAGTTTTATACGTTTCAGCGTCACTAGGAAGCTTTCAAAATTCTTTTGAAGACTTCTTATATTGTATGTTAAGATTTTAACTGCGTATTTTTGTGAGATAAAATGTTTACATAGTTCCGGTAAAACAACTAAGGGGCATTTTGGGTTCCATAAGTTATCTAAATCGGCAATGTGTGTAGGAATGAGAGTGTCTATGGTAGGCGTAGGAAGGATCTCAGAGTGTGATATAAGTATTGTGGAGTGTGTTTTTGTCATATTATAGTAAGCTATGCTAGCAATACATATAACAAGTTTAATTAATGAGTTCATAAGGCTGGTCCAAGTTGCTTGTGATGGGCTGGTGCTCCTTGTCCATTGGAGTTCTCGGTTCTTCTGCAGTAAGCAGGCCTTGGAGATCAGAATAGGTTCGGATGATGAAAGCCTCATGTCCCTCGCCTCTTCGTATAAAGATTTGCCCTCCGTGAGTCCAATGGTGTTCGAAACCACGTTCCTTCGACCGAGTTTTTGCGTCGCGAAATAACATCCGGTTTTCTTTGGTCAGGCGGTCATTGACGTATATTTTTTGAGCTGGAGATTGTTGAACAACATCAGCTGAGGTGAGGTTCTTGTGAGACTTGACGGATTTCATGAATTCGTTCCTTTTTGTTTTGCGTATAAATCTTGCCACTATCGGCCACGGGAAGTTATTCGTAGCAGTATTTTGTATGTCATTGCTATTGCTATTACTATTTTGTAGGCGCCTCGGTGGTCCCGCTCGGTGTACGGAATCGAGATCAGATTCGGACAGGCTAAAGTTTAGTTTAGTCGCTAACTTGAGCACAATGCCGTTTAGGTTTTCATTATTGGTTTCAGGTATACCTTTTATTTCAAGTTCGTTTTGGAGTAGGCTTTGTGCTTGCGCGTTTATTACGCCCTCCAGATGCGAGATGGTGGATTTCAGAGTTTTTATTTCGAGTTGGTTTTGTTCGATGTGTTCCAGCCTGTTTTCAGTGCCCTTGATTTGGCATGCCATCTCCTCGATTCGTTCATTGCATCTAGTAATAGAGGAGAACGATTCCATGAACTGTTTTTCATATCGAGCATTTCGCTTCGTAACAGGCGAATTTCGGTGGCCAAGTCCGCAAGTGTAGTAGGAGGAGGCAATGTTTCCTCGCTCTTTTTCGGCGCGGAGGAGCCGACTGGACCTTTCTTTCTTAGTGTCACGTTATCCTGTATGCTCGATCTCACAGGAGTCAGGGAGTTGTCTCCTCCTTTTTTTGCTGAGGCTTTGCAGTCAGGGCAAATCCAGTTATTAGTTTGAACCGGAGTGGTAGACGAGGAGCCAACACATAGAGTGTGAAAGCATTTATCGCAGTTTTTTACTGTGCAGGAAATGTAGTTTTTGTCTGTGATTTTGCCATTGCAACCTGCGCATGACGCTGTGTTTTTGATGGGTACGCGCGATGTCATTGTGACTCGTGTTGTGCTCGGGTTCAATGCCACGGAGCGCGGTGGTATATGTATATGTGCGTGCAACTTAGCTGCGTTCGGCCGCCGATGCGTTGATGACTCACGCGCTGTCAGTGCAGCGCAGCTGATCGGGTTCAAAATAACAAAACCGTTTTCACTTCACACTGAGATTACTCGGCCATGGTTAAGTGTATTTTCACTCTGTAAACTGTGTTTGAGAGAAGAGAACTAGCACTTTTTATTGATGTAACTTTTACACTTATAAATGCACTTGTTATATTTATAAAACAATATTCTCCGGGAGACCGTTTACACATGAACTATCTCGGTTAACCTTCCGCGCGCCACCAGGTAATAAAATACTAGTTCTCCAAAAGCGTTCAGTTAGGATCATGAGTGGAGCAAACCGACGCGACTCAGCCAGACCTCACTTTGAGAGACTAGGCATAATGACTGTTATTGCATTGTACATTTATAACCCATTGATCAATTGGGCTGTGTTTTGGCCACCCTTGAGGAGATGGAGACCAGGTCGCGCGCTGGCATCTTGCTGCTGCATGGAGTTCTTGAAGCCGAGGACGAAGATGCTACAGTGACAGCGGTAAATCTCTTGCAGCAAAGGCTGAACCTGGAAGAAGTCTCGGTGCTATCTTTTATTGCCGTCTACCGCCTTGGTAAGAATCTTGTGCCATCAAAGCCGAGACCTCTACTTCTGAAGTTCGCCTGCCTAAGGACTCGGAATGCAGTTTGGGCCTCTAAAAAGCGGCTTAAAGGTTCAGGTCAGACTCTATCCGAGTTCCTGACAGGCAGCCGGCATGCCGTATTCCTGCAGGCCCGCAGCCTGTATGGCATTAAGGGTAGCTGGACGAGCGATGGGCGCGTTGTGGTGCAGTGCCACGATGGAGTGCGGCGGAAGGTAACGACGTTGGCAGAACTGCGGGCGTTGCCTGCACCGGCTGCTGTTGCTGCATCCTCAACGCCGGAGGCAAGGACGGATATTTTGGATCCTAGCATCGCACCGCTTCCAGAATCATCACGTCGGGCCAAGTCCACCCGTTCTGGCACATCCGGTGGAGGCAAAAACCCGAAAACGAAGACGTAGTCGATGCCGACTGCATAACTTTTGTTGTTGTGACTGTGATAATGTAATTGTGTAGTTTTCTAACCCAAAATGTATTGTACATCGTTTACTTTCTTTTCCTCCGTCCATTATTTATGTCATATTAACAGCGGTAATCCAACATTATTGCAAGTACGTCACATCACATTCTGTCACTTGTCATGTCATGATATCTGAGTTGACGTTTGACGTACGCTGCGTTTAGTTTTTGCTGTGTTTGAGTTGTATTTTCCTGTCTAATTTTAGCTTAAAACAGTTTTAAGTTTATTTTTGATATTTTCGTGTGTCATTTAAATGATAATTGTCTCCAATTTTATAAATTCATGTTTTCTCTTTTTTTACTAGCTACTGGCGAGCAAATGAGGAGGTTAGTGTGCTTTTTTTTAATTGTTATTCAGTATTCGTATTTTATATATTAGAGAGTCCATATTATACAGTATTTATATTGTTATATATTATTTTATATTTTTATATTATAAGTTATAGTATTCAATTGTACTCACAATGTCTGATGTTTTCAATGCAAGTATAGACAGCGAGTTCTTCTCACTTTCTTCTTCGAGCCTTTATGATTCTCTGAGTGATGCATCAGATATGCCTGACCTCAGTGATCGGTTGCAACTTTCATTCAATTCGTCCGTTAAAAATTTCAACGTCGTCCACATCAATGCGCAGAGTATACCGGCACATTACTCGGAATTAATTACGACTTTCAGCACTAATAAAAATATTCACGCTATTCTTATTTCAGAGTCATGGCTAAAGCCTACTCTTCCATCTACTCTGTATCCTTTACCCGGGTTTCGTCTAATTCGCAATGACAGGACAGGCACTAAAGATGGCGGAACGGAAACCGTTCGTGGCGGAGGTGTTGCCATTTACATAAGAAGCAATATTGCTTGTCAAGTAGTTTCTCAGTCACCGACAGTGTACTCAAACGCTCCCGAGTATCTTTTTTTAGATGTCACTTTGCATCATTCTAAGGTTCTTCTTGGCGTTTTTTACAGCCCGTCCTCTAATGTTAATTATTTTGATTCGCTGTACAGCACTTTCTCTGATTTAGGCCCACAGTTTGACCATAGTATTATCATGGGCGATTTCAACACATGTCTCCTCAAAAATGATTTTCGTTCCTCAAAACTCCACTCTCTAGCTACTTCTTTAAACCTGAGTGTTTTATCTCTTAGCCCCACACATTTTCCGCATAATGGCCCTCCCTCGCTCTTAGATCTCATTTTAACTTCTTCTCCGGATTTAGTTTCATTCCATGGTCAATTTAATGCTGCTGGTTTCTCCAACCATGACCTTATTTACGCTTCTTTTAATATTCGTCCCCCGAAAAGGAGACATAAGGTCATTATGCGTAGGAACCTTCATGATGTCGATACCCAGGCGCTTTTTGATGATATTTCTAGTGCTGATTGGCATAGCGTTGAGCTTCTGGATGACATTGACCTGAAGGTGCAGGCTTTCAATGGCATATTGCTTGCGATTTTTGACAAACACGCTCCTTTGAAACCGACGCGTGTAAAGCACCTTCCTGCTCCGTGGCTTACAACGGATATTAAACAACTTATGGCTAAAAGGGACCGGGCGCGTGTAAAATCACGGCAAAACGCTGATTACCAACAGGCATACATTTCTTTACGAAACCGCTGCAATAAGATCTGTAGGGATGCCAGACGCCGCCATATCCACAATTGTATCGAAGATTGTCCTCCTGCTAAGCTGTGGAAATTTCTGAAGTCATTGGGAGTAGGCAAAGCTCAACATAATTCTTCTTGCGTTCTCGACCTAGACGCCATCAATATGCACTTTAGTACTTCTCCGGTTACTCTCCACCCTTCCATTAAACAATCAACACTATCACTTCTTGCCAATACTACACTCCCCGATTCTCCTCCCTTTGAACTTGGTAAAATTTCTCCGCAAGAGACACTTGCCTTTCTGAAAGCTATTAAGACGAAGGCCGTCGGTGAGGATAGCATCAGTGTGGACATGCTTATGCTCGTAGCGGATTCCATTGCCCCGATCCTTTCTAGTATTATAAATTTTTCATTTTCCTCGGGCACGTTTCCTTCCTCTTGGAAGCTTGCTCATGTAATTCCTCTCCCGAAAAAGCCCAATCCTACTGAATTTTCGCAATATCGCCCTATTTCCATACTCCCAGTTTTGTCCAAAATAATTGAACACTTTGTCAATCGCCGTCTCCTGTCTCATCTTAATAGGTATACATTATTCAATCCCTTCCAATCTGGTTTTCGCCCCGGGCATAGCACAGTTACTGCTTTGGTTAAAGTCACTGATGACATTCGTCTTAATATTGAACACAAAAAACTTACAGTTCTCGTTCTTCTTGACTTCAGTAGCGCTTTTAATACGGTAGATTTTGATATCCTTCTTGGCATACTTCGCTCACTAAATGTGTCTCACTCATCTTTATCTTGGTTTCACGACTACCTCTTTGGTCGACGCCAGCGGGTTAGGGTCGACGACAAAATGTCGGAATGGCGTGAACTTTCCGCTGGTGTCCCTCAGGGGGGGGTCCTTTCTCCTCTTCTCTTTTCGATTTTCATTAGTGGGATCACAGAGTGCCTAAGATCTTCGTTCCATCTTTATGCAGATGACCTGCAGATCTATGCGGCGGCTAGTATTGAGGATCTGCCATCGCTTATTGATCAAATCAATGCAGATTTAGAATACATTCACAGCTGGGCTAATAATTTTGGTTTAAACGTAAACGCACAAAAATCGCAAGCGATTGTCATCGGTAGTCCTCACTTTGTGAACAAGCTGGCGGAAATGGTGGTGCCTGATATTCTTTTTGGTGGGATTCCTATCCCTTTTTCCTCTACTGTTAGGAATTTAGGTATCACCATGGACCAGACATTGTCTTGGTCTCCGCATATCTCGGAGGTCAGCCGGAAGCTCTTCGCATCTCTTCACTCACTTAGGCGCCTGCAGAACTTCCTTCCAATGTCCACCAAGCTTACTCTTGCCAGATCACTCTTGCTGCCCCTTCTGGATTATGGTGACATTGCTATGACGAATCTCAAAGAGGAACTGCTTGACAAGCTCGAGCGCTTACAAAATGTGTGCATAAAATATGTTTTCGGACTGCGCAAATACGATCACGTGTCCGCCTTTAGAGCGCAGCTGGGTTGGCTGCCAATACGTCAGCGTAGAGACCTGCATGTCCTGTCATTGCTTTTTAATGTTCTCTACAACCCTGCTTCACCTCCTTACCTCAGTGAAAGGTTTAAATATATGGCCGATGGGAGTGGTCACCGCTTGCGATCGTCTGCCAATCTCACTCTGGCTGTACCGTCAAACAAGACGCGTACGTACGCTAAATCTTTCACAGTGAGCGCTGTGAAGTTGTGGAACGAATTGCCACTGTCCCTTAGGAAGTCTCCATCTGTAGCATCGCTCAAGACGAATCTTAAGAAGTTATGGCTTTCCAATGACTTGTGAATTGGATCTACAATGTATTTATATTTATGTGTATATTTGTATTACATTATATATATATATATGTATGTATGTGTATGTATTCATAGTTTATATGTGTAATTATTAGTAGTCTTATTATTTTTAATACCTTTTTGTACACGGTGTTAGTTTGTCTATCTTCTTCTCGTACTCACTCAATTGCTCAAAGGTTAACTGGAAGAGATCCCTTATAGGGATAAGTTCGCCTTTGTACCTATATGTTATTTGTAATAGATGTATTTTGTAACTGTTTTTGTGTACAATAAAGTGTTTACTTACTTACTTACTTACTTACTTACTTTATAACTCCTTATTGGAAATACATAAGCAGACTGATTCATTGCTTAAAGTGTCGGATATACATAACTATAACACCCGTTCTAAGAACAAATTATTGTTACCAAAATGTAGACTTAGGAAAACACAGAAACAGGGAATTTTCCTGAAAATTAAAATGTTTAACAAACTGCCTATTGAAATAACTGAATTGCCCTTTAATAGCTTTAAGAAAAAAATATCAATGTATTTCAAGGAAAATGTATTTTACTCTGTATCAGAATTTTTGGACATCAATATTAGTAAAGTAAGTAAAGTAAAGTTTATTTGCAAGCACATGTATAGTTACACAGTTTTACATAGAAAAGAGATTAGGTACTTACGACTAAACAAGCGCTTATATATTATGCTTATAAATATTAGTTATATTGGTTTCTGCACTAGGCACAGCCTGTCTCGCAGATAACCAAGACAAAATGAAAATTGACATGCGTTGTTAAATTGCGAAAGGTCAACAAATCCACGTACATGGCGCAAAGTAATATAATGTAGTGTATAAAGTACAAAACAAAAATTAAACAGAAAAATAAAGTATTTACAAAATAAGTCTAATTTTACCTATTTATTCCTAAGTATTGAGTATGAGTGCGCAGGAGTGTTTATATGCAAACAAGATCAAGTAAAATGTGTGAATGTGTATGAGTGAGAGAGTGAGGGTGTGTGAAAGTGTGTGTGTGTGTGTTAACATCTTAGATTTCCATAATGAATGATTATTATTAATTATTAAATAGAATAAAATATTACAATAAATTAAATTAAACAATAAAACTAATAACTAAACCTAAATATTGTCTAATCAAAAAACCCGCCCCGAATCGTTCCCGGTGCAAAAGTGCCCAACACGCTCGCCGCGTTACCGCGCTGGACCGCGATGGACAGCCTCTGCACCAAGAACGACTCGGAACGGGTGTCATGGCCTCTCTCTCGTAACCGACGCCCCACTTCCCTCAGGAACTTTAGTGCGTCGGAGCTCCAAACACCGGTAGTTTCCACCGCGAGTGGGACAAACAGGTAATTTGTGAGAGCGGAGTATTTCTCACGCTTCCTATTTGCCGCCACTTCCGCTGCTGCGCCAGCTGACCTGGTGGTATGACCAAGGTGTGAAGCTGCAAAAGTGCTGACGCATGTGGCGTCCCACAGTAGGCACTTACCTTTCTGCCAAGGCACCAAGGTCATACCATCCGGCCTATTTCCATCCGTCCGGCTAAGGCCTGAGGGATGATTATTAAATTATTATTATTTTATGAATATGTACTTTGACATACCATGTAATGACCATGTTACTTTATGGTGAATAAACGAAATATCCAATCAGATACTTTATTTTATTTGTGTTCAGTCTATTCTCCGATACGTCCAACTTAGACTTTATATTATCAGGATATTTTGTAAAGCACCGAGTAGTTCCGGTACCGCCGACCGCGGTGTGGCGAGTCGGTCCTTTTTCGGCACTTCCGGCTATCTACCGCCTTGATGACGTTTGTGTTCTTTACCATAATTTTTTAGGAGTGTGCACGTCTAATATGAGTCAAAATTAATATATTTTTGTAATGTGTGATACTTAAATTTAGCATCCGCTTGATGGATCACAGTTTGCAATAACGAAGATAATATTGTGTCATGATATTAACAAAAAAACCCATACTACACCAGCATAATGAAAATGTATCATAAAACATGTCGTCTATAAGTCAAGGCCGTACAAGTACATATAATAAAATACAAATATCGAACACAATAAAAATCAATAAAATCTTCACTTCTTATGCAATATCTCAATCACAAAAATTATCGTCGATAAACAGTATCCAAAAACCAAAATCATGAAAATTCCTTTCAATGATTTTAAAGATTGACTCTTCTTAAATGGCTTCTGACGTCTGTTGTACGCGCAAAACATATTGTATTCACTGAAATAACTTTCCAATGCCTTATCAATTAAACCTGCAGATCGGGCCCTCAGGAGCAGCCTGTTCAAAGGCTCCACCAGTGAAGATCCTCTGCGAAGGTACATGGTGTACTGAATCGTATCAAAGGGTTTTTTTATCCAGTATAAATCTGTATCATAAACATTCCAAAGTTTAAACATGTCAATGATACTCGTCGTGAAAGTATACAATGGCGTCTGTCTGTTTTCCATCATATAATAACACGCTATTATACGTATTATTCATGCAAGAAATGTTATGAACATTTGAGAATTTAACACCTGGATGACTATTTAAGTAATTGCGGGCAAACTTACTCATTACAAGCTGAAAACTGGAGTTAAGTTCATCAACAGTTTCAGGTTGGTGGCCACGAACTGGTTTTGTTATAGCGCTGAATATACACCCCTGAGTTGCGCTCGATATTATGAATGCAAACAGTAATATGCTCCATAGTACTAGTCTGTACGGTATGCCAGTTTTAGTTTGTTTCTGAGGGATGTTATTTAAGAAGTAACCCCACATTATGAGTACGTCGCGGATTGCGTCCACGCGTCCTTTAAACATCCTCACAGATACAACTATGATACACATTGCGCAAAACGTCCCCAACACATCCCACACGGTTGCTGCGCCGAGCAGCGAGAGAACTGCCGACCCATTGTCGAGGACTTCAGCTCGAGTGGTTATAATACGCAGGTGGTCATCCAAGAAAGGATACACGAAATCGAAATTCGTGGCGTGATTTAAACTGAGGTCATAATTACACAAAGCTCCTTCTACGTTGCCTATTTCAAGTTGATGCAAAGGTCCATTGCAGATAATATTTCTTTTAATCTTTGCAGATGTTTTATATTGAACAGCTTGTATTGTGATATGTTCAATTTGAGCAATTAATTCTATAATATATTCCTGAACTGTCAGCGACTGCAGATAAAGACTTTTTCCAAACTTCATGAGAGGCCAAAACGAGTTTCCAGCAAACTTCACGTGACACCCTTGTAGACTGGTTTTTCGTGCCACCACAAAGACTTTGTCAATATTCTGAACTTGGGAACAATGGGATAATAGATGCAATATTCTGAATACAGGGCGATCACATTTATCGCGCTCTAAACCAAAGGAGTACACCACGTCAGACACAACTAGAGCCACGTCGTGAACTAATATTTTAAGTAGTATCTTTGATATAACTTGTAGGGAGTCTTCAATGATTATTACGAATTTCGCTCTGGGATTCCAGAAAGGATCTCGTTTCAATAACTTCAGTCCACGTGAAAGCATGGAACTATTCGTGCACTGCATAACGTATATACCGTAAAATTCAGTGTCGTTGGGCCAGTCGAACGATCTTGAAATAAAACTCAAATATGGCTCTGATAATGAATTCAGCTCCCGAGCTAGTGAGTCGCTCACGTTAATCAAAGCCACGTTTGTAGTATTCACTAGTTCGATGCGCTGTATTATCTTCGCCACACAGTGCTGCACCTCCGCTTCGTGATCTTCGTAAATTTGGATGACACCATAACAATATCGAATCATGAAAATAAAAGCAACAGCTAGTTTTTTTTTCATTTTGTTCATAAATGATCCAACACAATAGGGTCGATGGTAAATCCAAACGACGGCGTCTTTTGCTTTTCCCGCTCGTCTATCAGCGATGATCACATTTTGTCACATCGTCTCAAATGCAGTCTGTTACTTAAATTATCGAAGAGTTGTTTGGATAAGACCGGTGACGCGCCGATGTCACCGGAACAAGGCGGGACACAGCCGGCACGATTAGCTAGTCTTTGGTTACGGCACAGAATAAGTAATACTTAGTAATTACAGGTTATAATCGCTTGTTCATCTGTTCCTAGTATTTATTGTAATGTTATTCAATTTTATATGTTATCGTTTTAGTAAACCTATAGGTATCATTAATAATACATGGTGTTATAGTTTCAAGTGCCTCGGTAATATTTAATGAAACAATGGCGACGATATTCAGTAGCTAGTACCAGTATGTACCTATTGTCACGCCTCTACATTGCACGATTTAGAGATTCCGTTAGACAAAGGCGTCAAGGTACGTCATGCAGTTTTAGCTTTGGGACAATGACTAAAATAAGGTGTTTGAGGCGTTGATGACGGCGCTTAACACTATCAGTGGAAGCCAACGTTCCTACCAAGCGCGAAAAACGCTCGTTACAAAAAGCAAGTTTTTAAAAGTCGGCTAAACTAATTTCAAAGTAATATCGTTATTATCATGGTATAACAAACAAAGGTATGGCACTTCGAAATTACAGGCGAGACTTTTGACGTTGTCACGCTATGATTCTGTCAATCCGTTTTCGTGTCGTCAGTGCTGTACCATTATACCCCCGGATTAAATAGTTACCTGTACGAATCTCATAAAATCGTGAGATTTTTAAAGCAATTATTACGGATAAATAAAACTTAGTTTAAGAACATTACAATCGTAATGCATACTAGCGGCAAATCTTTTTTTCCTTAGAATTATTTCGTTACCATAAAGCGGCCACTAATCAGTGAAGTAGAAAGTGTCACTGGCTCTCACCATGGGTTATAAGAAAAGAATAGAATAGAAAAAAAAGCTTTATTCAAGATAATACATCATTACAATTTACAATATTAGATAAGTACTATTAAAGACAGATTAAATACTCAGATATATAATAATATTATCAGATTAAATACGTTACTTGTGTTCAGACGATACGTCCATTAGACTACAGTATCAGGATATTCTGTAAAGCACCGGGTATGGGTAGTTCCGGTACCGCCGACCGCGGTGTGGCCCGTGCTTTTTCGACACTTCCCGCTATTTTACTGAGCCGCTCCCCGGCTACTTGACGCCGCAACACTCGTAGCGTAAATTAATATCTTTATAGTATTTGTGTAAACACTTTAATGTACATTTAAATAAAACAATTTCAACGGATTATATTGCGTATATTAATTATTTTATTGTACAAAACAACAGGTTATAAATACATTCATAACAGATAGAACATTTACAGAAGCGAACTCATCTCTATGAGCGATCTATTGCAGGTAACCTTTGACATAGATATTCGAAGGATATAGTCAAACTTTTTTACAAATCGTCTCGCGCACAGCCGGATTCCGAAAAGGCTTTGGCACTCTTAGATGGACGGATGACCTCGTGAGGGTAGCGGGGAATCAATGGATGCGGTCTGTACGAGATCGCACGTTGTGTTGAGTCATGAGGGCGGCCTATGTTCAGCAGTAGACGTCAATGGCTGATAGATAGATAGAGATAGATAGACATATGGGGGTGTGAGCGAGATCGCCTCCTAGTGTGGGTAGCTGGGGATAACCCTCGAGGACCTAAAAACCCGAAAGGGTTAAAACCAGCTACCACGGAGCACCCTGGGCGACATCGCTAGTAATATGCCGGTTCTGCCTACATTTTGCTAGCCATGTTGGCAAAGATCTTCTGGCTCTGCCGAGGGCTGTAGGCGACCTCGGTGGACTACATCCGCCTACCTGCGTTTGTCCTGCGCAGTTGAGCGCCGTACGCAGGGATGAAGAAGTCCTGGGGGGTTGAGTCGAGCTTAGCCGGGGTTCGATGCTATTGCGAGACAACACGCCCCCTTTGGTCCGGATTTCAGGCTAAACGGTGGCCCTGCAGCTAGCCACTGCAGGGAAACGGACACGTGTACCGTATGGATGAGGAGGATTCGGTCCGCAGGCGAGACGCGGGGGGGTCCTCCGGGAGGACATTGGGGCTCGGCCATGCTGACGGAGCGAGGGCGTGTGGAGCACCTGGGGGAACTTGGATCGTTTTCCCCAGCCACACTGTCTGCAGCTGCCGATGTCGCGCATGAGACCCAAACAACCGCGTCTATATCTCTCGGGTAGTCCTGGTGTTCTAGGAACATCCCCAAAGGTGCGGGCTCCACGGCGGGTGGGAAGCTCGAGAGATGAAGAACAATACACAAGATCATGGACACACCCAGATCCCAAACCCCACTGGTGCCGGAGGGGAAACCCGAAGGCGCCCATACATTAGGTGCCGGTGCGGCTGACGCTGTGCCGGGCACCTCGACCCAATCACACCGGGTGGACGGTGCTGTTTCCGCAGTGCTGCCCACTACTACACGTGCCTTCAGGGACGCAACAGCGGCCCAGACAGGCACCACAACATCACACGGCGGTGCTGGTCACACAGTGCCCCCCCACACTACGCATCCTGGCGGTGCTGCCTCTGCGGTGCCTCCACACACATCACACCGTGGCGGTGCTGCTTCCGCAGTGCCTCCACACTCCACACACCGTGGCGGTGCTGCCTTCGCAGCGCACGCACACACCACAACACACCGTGGCGGTGCTGCCTCTGCAGTGCCCCTACACTCCACACACCGTGGTGGTGCTGCCTCCGCAGGGCCCCCACACACCACACACCGTGGCGGTGCTGTTCCCACAGTGCCCCCACACAAGACACGCCGTGGCGGTGCTGTTTCCACAGTGCTGTCATGGAAGAAGCAGTCCGCGCAGGGTGGAAAGGCCGCTGGGAAACCGATGGCTTTGAAACCAGGTGCGTTGACAAAACCGACAGGCTCGGCGCAGGCGCAAGGCCGTACCCAGCCCAAAAAACAAGGGAATGACACCAAGGGGGCCGTTTCGGCAACGGAGAAATCCGTAGCTCCGGAGCAGGCACCAGTGGTTGAACTCCCCACAGACGCGACAACCGCGCAGCTCGACGCTGGCTGGACGCTGCAAGTGAGTGCCAAGAGGGGAAGGGCGAAACCCGCCCAGCGGAAAGAACCCGAACCCGAGGGCGGCCTCACGGGCAAAGCCCACAAAAAAAATAAAAAACAGCGTCGCAGGTCCAGGCAGAGGAAGGCTGCGCTGGAGAACCCGACAGCCCCAGTGCCATGGCAACAGCCAGGCGCTCCCAAACAGGGTACGGCGCAGCAGGTCGCTGGTGCCCCAGTAGCCGCTGGTGCCCACCCTAAAGGGAAAGGGGCCAAAAATAAAACAGACGGGGGCAGAAATCCGGGGACTCGAGCCTCAGCCAAGAGGGCGCGCCTAGATGAGACCATATCTCCTCGAAGCGAGCCCAAAAGGCAGAGGATCCAGGCCTCGGACGAAGCCCCAAGGATGGCGTATGCGGAGGCCCTAAAGGCTGACCTGCTGGTAGCTGTAACTACAGCGACCTCAGGACACCTTAGCCCGCAGCTATCCGAGGAGGTCCAACAGCAGCTGCAGGCTTTGCTGATGGAAGAAGCCTGCCAGCCCGGCAACAGCCAGTCTTCGGGTCCACTGTTCCGAGGGAAGCCGATTACAGCTAACGGCGTCCTGAGGCTGTGGTGCGAGGACCAGGCCACGTTGGCATGGCTCAAGCGCAGTGTAGCTACCATCACTCTCTCCACGGGGGAGAAGGTAGTTGTGCAGTGCCAGAGCGAGGTGCCACGCAGAGTACGCTGCGGGATTCTGTTCCCCGGTATCTGGGAAGATTTTCGCGCTATAGCGCGAACTCTTCGGTACCAGAATGGGTGGGCAGAGATCGACCGCTGGCTACTCCATAAAGTCGACAGACAGGAGACGGAGACGTTTGCTGTCGTCAGCGTACCAGAGACGGTGGTACAGCCCCTCGTGGATCGCGGACGCCGACTCGGCTTCATGCTGGGTTCGGTGTACGTGAAGTTTCAGGGACCACGAGGTAGGTTTGTGGAACGTCCACCAACTGGCGACACCGTCGTCTCTCAAGACGACAAGGAGGCGACAGAATCCGAGCCCATGGACACTGCCGTGGGGACCGAGGCATCCGCTGACGTAGGCGCAGGGAAGCCCGGGTCCCTTACCCCAGAGCAGACCGTCCCCGTCTCCGAGAAGGACGAAGAAGAACTTCTTCGTGACCACTCGGAAAGCGGGGAGGAGTGCACGGAGGGGTTAGGCAAGTTAGCCATCGGCGAGGAGGGAGAATGTGGAATGTCGGCGGAGGAGGATGACTCCAATGGCGGAATCCCATTCTCTCAACTGTAGCATCCTACAGGCCAACCTCCACCACAGTGAAACCGCGACGGCTCAGATCCGGAAATGGTTGGAGGTCAATGAAACGGCTATAGTACTGATCCAGGAGCCGTGGGTCAGGAAGGGCACTGTCTGCGGACTCCGCAATCAAGGAGGTAAACTAACCGTATATACGGGACCGGACAACCCCCGGGCCTGCATTTACATTACTAGAAATATACAAGCGCAACCTTTAACAAGTTTCTGTTCTAGAGACCTGTGTGCTATTAAGGCGCACGGGGCGCAAGACTCCAGCCTGCAGGAGGTAGTCATAGCCTCGGTTTACATGCCAGAGGCGGATGACCCGCCACCACACGATATGACAAGGCTGGTCAACTACTGCGAAGACGCGGGTCTCGAACTCATCGTGGCCACCGACTCGAACGCACACCACGCCCTCTGGGGCATGCAGACAGGTAACGAGAGAGGTAAGAAACTTGTCGAGTACCTATTTACAACAGATCTTAACATACTTAACAAAGGATCGGAACCAACATTCGTAACTAGGCGGAGCAAAACAATCATTGATTTGACACTAGCAACTGATATAGCATCGGAAAACATCTCAAACTGGCAGGTCTCTAAGGAGCTATCCTGCTCGGACCACAGATGGATTCGATTCGATATTCAGGTAAAAACACTTGAAGCCATCCCCAGGCGGAACCCACGCAGAACGCATCGCACTGAGTATGCGACCCGACTAGGCTCAGCCTTGTCGATGATAGAGGTTCCCAACAAACTAGAGGGGGCTGAACAGATAGAAAAGCAGGTAGGAGTCCTTACAGATACCATCATGGATTGCTACCACCATGCATGTCCCCTATCCACCCCCTCAGGCAGCGGCGGGAACGAAGCTAACTGGTGGGGGCCTGAGTTGGAGAGGCTCAGGAAAAATATGAGGAAACAACTAAACAGAGCAATGAATACGGGTACAGACCAAGACTGGGACAACTACAAGACCACCAAGTCCAGGTACAAACAACGGCTCCGGTACAGAAAGACGTGCTCATGGCGGAACTTTTGTACCAGCATTGAGACATGTACGCAGGCAAACAGGGTAAGAAAGGTACTCTCCAACCAGGCAACTGCAACCTTAGGATCCCTACGTAAGCCAGACAACACACTCACCAGCTCACCGGAGGAGCCGGAACGTACCTTAGTACAGACGCATTTTCCGGGCTGCGAAATAACGCCGCTAGTGAACTGGACGAATGAGGAGACTACTCCGACGGAGGAGGAGTGGCAACAAGCATGTGAGGTAATCAGCCCACAAAAAGTACAGTGGGCTATAAACAGCTTTGACTTATACAAATCACCAGGGTTGGATGAAGTCTTCCCAGCCCTGCTGAGGTGGGGAGGAGAGGAACTCACCCAGATACTGACCATCGTTCTGGCCGCCTGTCTGGCTCACAGGTACGTACCGAGACGATGGAGAGAAGTCAAAGTCATCTTCATACCCAAACCAGGTAAAAGTGACTACTCGGATCCCAAATCATTCAGACCAATCAGCTTAACCTCTTTTCTGCTTAAAACACTTGAGAGGTTATGTGACAGGGAGCTGAGGGAGAAGGTATTAACTAGTGTACCCCTACACCCTAACCAACATGCCTACAGCCAGGGCAAATCTACAGAATCAGCTCTTCATGCCGTAGTTTTCAAAATAGAAGAGGCCTTTATGAACAAGTCTATGTGCCTAGGCACCTTCATAGATATTGAGGGAGCCTTCGACAAGACCAACTTCACCAGCATAACAGCAGCATTGGTAAGGCACGGTGTTAATGATGTTATGGTACAATGGATAACCAACATGCTGAGCAAGAGGGTCATCCGACTCGGAACCGGCGAGACACAACAGGCACTGGTGGCAAAGGGGTGCCCCCAGGGAGGCGTACTCTCACCACTCCTGTGGAACATGGTGGTGAACGACCTCATCGCCACACTAAATGACAATCACTATTACACAGTAGGATATGCTGACGACATAGTGATACTGACGAGCGGCAATCACACAGGTACGGTATGTGACGTCACCCGCTCTGCACTGGCCATCGTGGAACGCTGGTGCAACCACAACGAATTGACAGTCAATCCAAAAAAGACTGAACTGGTAATGTTCACCAACAAACGTAATCTGGGCACCTACCGACTGCCCAGACTGTTCAATACAGAGCTCCAATTGTCGACTGAGGTAAAGTATCTAGGGGTAATACTTGATAGCAAGTTGAATTGGAGCAACCATCTAAACAACAAAATTGACAAAGCTACAGTCGCGTTCTGGCAGTGCCGTAGAATGGTAGGTAGAACTTGGGGTCTTAATCCTAAGATCACACTATGGCTATACCAGGCAGTCATCAGACCAATATTAAGCTACGGTGCAGTAGTATGGTGGCCACGAACCAAGCTCACCACCGTCGAAGCTAAACTACAACGACTTCAGAGGTTAGTTTGTATGGCGGCCACGGGATGCATGAGGACTACACCCACTGCAGCCCTGGAAGCCATACTGGGGCTGCCGCCGCTGCATCTCTTCGTTACACAAGAGGCGGCAGCTACGGCGATACGTCTTAGAAAACTCAACCTCTGGAGATCAGCTAGGGTGCCGCACACCGAAATCCTCTACGAGGCAATAGGTAAGGAACCGCTGATAGAAGCGGTCACTGACAGGATACCCAAGCAATTCGTCTTCGACAAAAAGTATAAGATACAACTGCACGAGGAACCTGGCGAAGGACTTAACCCAAGGGAGTTAAGAATCTTCACCGACGGGTCCAAAACAAGGTCAGGCACTGGCTCTGGGGTATTCTCAGAGGACTTAAACATACACATTTCTACACCACTAGGAGCCCATAACACAGTCTTCCAGGCAGAATGTATGGGTATCATAATGGCAGCCCATGCAATCATCGCGAGGAAGGTAAAGGACTACCCCATCCGCATACTCTCCGATAGCAGATCAGTTTTACAAGCCCTGCAGAGCTACACAGTAACCTCAGGACTCATACATGAATGTCACCGAGCATTGTCAGAGGTATGTAATAATAATAGCATAACTCTACAGTGGATCAAAGGACACAGCAACTCGCGTGGGAACGACGCAGCTGACGAACTGGCGAGAGGAGGTTCGGAGATGGAAGCAGAGGGACCCGAACCAATCATACCTCTGCCATTCGCCTGGCTGCGCAACACAGTGCGTAAAAACACGAAGATAGAACAGCAAGTATACTGGTCTAACTTAGGTACCTGCAGGCAGAGCAGAGAGGCCCTTCCGACAATCTACCCCGGGTTGTCACGCAAGCTGAGGCAGCTGAAGAGGCCGCAGCTCCGGCTCATAACTGGAGCGATAACTGGACATGCCCTACTAAACAAGCACTTATTCACTCTAGGTGTTACCGACAGTCCTCTTTGCAGAGCTTGCATGGAGGCCGAAGAGACAGCCGCCCACGTCATTCTCGAATGTCCTGGTGTGGCCAAATACCGGGCACAACACCTCGGGTCTCCGAGGTCACTCCCAGAAGTCGTCGGCAACATCAAGGGACTGCTAGGCTTTCTGGTAGAGTTGGGTTGGCAAGAGTAGTGCCAGCAACCCTTCACGCAAAATAGGCGCATTGTAAGACGTCGAGTTGCGGAAAACTAGCCCGCTATAACCTATAACCTATATAACCTAGATAGACATACTATATAAGATAAATAAATAAAATTTTCAACCAATTCACAAGTCACCGGATAACCACAACTTCTTCAGATTAGTCCTTAGTATATAAATAATTTTGGATTGATTCCCAGGCCCATTTCAAATAAACATTATTATTTCCGTACATTATTGTTTCTGTACACAATACAACATTTTTATTTCTTATGGGATATCTCAATCACAAAAATTATCGTTGATAAACAATATCCAGAAATCAAAATCAGGAAAACACCTTGGAATGATTCTAAAGTTAGAGGTTTATACTTAAGTTTCTTAGGCAGATTATAATGATACTCGAAAAACAAATTGTTTTGAAAAAGTAATCTATCCAGCCTCCTATCAATTAAACCTGCAGATCGGGCCCTCAGAATCAGCCTGTTCAATGGTTCCACCAGTGTAGACCCTCTGCGAAGGTACATCGTAAGCTGCCTTGCTCCTATTGGTTCTATTATCGTGTTCATATTTCTACCAGAATACAGCCAATGTCTCATCTTGTCAGATAAAGTCGACGATAAAGTATATAATGGCGTCTTTCCGTCTTGTACCATAATATTGCACCACGTTGTACTGTTGCAGGAATGGTTATAAACATTTGAGAATTTCATATCTGGATAAGGATTTAAATAGTCGATAGCAACGGGCTCATGACAAGCTGAAAACTGGAGTTAACTTCTTCAAGAGTTTTAGGTTGGTAGCCAGGAATGGGTTTTGTTATAGCGCTGAATATACACGCCTGAGTTGCGCTCGATATTATGAACGCAAACAGTAATATGTTCCACAGTACTAGTCTGTACGGTATGCCAGTTTTAGTTTGTTTCTGAGGGATGTTGTTGAAGAAGTAACCCCACATACTGAGTACATCTCGGCCTGCGTCCACGCGTCCTTTATAACATCCCCACAGACACAACTATGACTATGATACACATTACGCAAAACGTCCCCAATACACCCCACACGGTTGCTGCGCCGAGCAGTGTGAGAACTGCCGACCAATTGTCAAGAAATTCTGATGGAGTGGTTATAATGGTCTGTCGATCAACCAAGATGGGATACACGAAATTGAATTTAATTGCATGTTTTAAATTAAGGGCATAGCTTCCCACCGCTCCTTCTACGTTGCCTATTTCAACTTCATGCAATGTTTTATTGGAAGATATATAGCCTAAACGATTTTGTTTACTCGCTTTAGATTCAACCGCTTCAATTGTGACATGTTCACATTGAGCCATTAATTTGAATATATATTCATGAACTGTTGGCCTGTACTTATTTATGTGAAAACTAAAAATGGCCAGTAATGATCTGCCACGAACTTCACCCGACAGCCTCGCAGACTGGTTTTTCGTGCAGCCATGTAGACTTCCTTGATGTTCTGAATTTGGGAACAACTTGATAATAGTCGCACTACGTTGAACACAGGGCGGTCACATTCATCGCGCTCCAAAGCAAAAGTATAAACCTCGCCAGAGACAACTAGGGCCACGTCGTGAATAAGATTATTCAGTAGGAAGTTTGATATATCTTGTAGGTAGTCTTCAATGTCTTCGATGATTATTACGAATTTCGCTCTGGGATTCCAGAAAGGGTCTCGTTTCAAAAAGTTTAATCCGCGTGAAAGCATTAAACTATTCGTGCACTTCATAACGCATATACCGTACAATACGGTGTCGTTAGGCTAGTCGAACGATCGCGAAACAAAACTCAGATGTGGCTCAGATAATGAATTAAGCTCCTGAAGTAGTCAGTCGTTCACGATAATCAAAGCTACGTTTGTAGTATCCACTAGTTCGATTCGCTGTATTATCTTCACCACACAGTCTTGCGCTGCGCCTCCAGATCGTGTGATCTTCGTAAATTTGGATGACCCCATAGCAATATCGAATCAAGAAAATAAAAGCAACAGCTAGAGATTTCTTCATTTTGTACATACATGATTGAACCCAATAGGGTCCAAACAACGGCGTCTTTTGCTTCTTCCGCTTGTCTATCAGCGTCGATTAAATTTTGTCACATCGTCTCAAAGGCCGCCTGTTACTTAAGATAAAGAGTTGGTTGGATAAGACCGGTGACGCGCCGATGAAGCCCGAACAAAGCGTGACACAGCCGGCACGATTAGCCAGTGTTTGATTACGGCACATAATAAGTAAAGTAATACTTAGTTATTACAAGTTACAATCATATTTATTTTTATGTTACTCAAAACTATAATATATGTTATCGTTTAAGTAAACCTATACTTCGATATAATTAATAATAAATGGTGTTATAATTACCAGTCCCTCGGTAATATTTAATGAAACAATTGCGACGTTATTCGGAAACTATTACCTATTGTCACGCCTCTGCATTGACGTGTCATTGATGTATATCAGCTATGTAAACGATTTCGTCAAAACCTATAAGGGCCTTATCACACTTGCGACTTGCGAGCGGGTTTTATATACAAGTAAGCGTCGCGGCGAACTCGTTGCGTGATCGCCTTCATACAAAATTCGCTCGCAAATCGCAAGTGTGATAAGGCCATATAATACCCGACTCTGTTGTTATTTTCAGATATTTCTGGTAATATAATTGGTACTTGAGTGCAATGTAACTCGTTCAACGGCCAGGCCAATATGTCATTTTAAGTTTCCGTACAAAACAAAGAACCTTTATCTCCACATTGATGTGTCTTATGCGGTACGTCTATAACGCATACTATCACAGCATCCCTGTAAGGAACGACCGAACCTATGCTCAAAACACGCTGACGTAGACGTAAACGCGACCAGCGGTCCACACGTCCCCGTCAGTGGCCCGCTTGTCGCGCCACAGCCCAGTAGCTCGGTTAAAACTGAGCTAAACTAAGCTTAAATGAATATCGTTATTATCAGATCAGATACTTGATTTTATTTGTGTTCAGTCTATTCTCCGATACGTCCAACTTAGACTTTATAGTATCAGGATATTTTGTAAAGCACCGAGTAGTTCCGGTACCGCCGACCGCGGTGTGGCGAGTCGGTCCTTTTTCGGCACTTCCGGCTCCGGAAGATTGTGCACGTCTAATATGAGTCGAGACCAGTCAACTCAATGCGTCTGTAACTCAGCACCACAAACGATGGCGCATCTGCTGGTTTGTCCGGCATGCCCATATTCCTATTCGCTCCTGGACCTGAGTGATGAGACGGTCACGGCTGTCGACGCCGCAGTCTTTTGGGCATCACATATTTGAGGAACCTCCCCACGAAAGAAGAAGAATAGCGAAGATAATATATTGTGTCATAGATATTTAAAAAAAGCCCATACTACACCAGCATAATGAAAATGTATCAGAAAACAGGTCGTCTATAAGTCAAGGCCGTACAAGTACATACATAATAAAATACAAATATCAAACACAATAAAAATCAATAAAATCTTCACTTCTTATGCAATATCTCAATCACAAAAATTATCGTTGATAAACAGTATCCAAAAAACAAAACCAGGAAAATTCCTTTCAATGATTTTAAAGATTGACTCCTCTTAAATGGCTTCTGACGTCTGTTGTACGCGCAAAACATATTGTATTCACTGAAATAACTATCCAATGCCTTATCAATTAAACCTGCAGATCGGGCCCTCAGGAGCAGCCTGTTCAAAGGCTCCACCAGTGAAGACCCTCTGCGAAGGTACATGGTGTACTGAATCGTATCAAAGGGTTTTTTTATCCAGTATAAATCTGTATCATAAACATTCCAAAGTTTAAACATGTCAATGATACTCGTCGTGAAAGTATACAATGGCGTCTGTCTGTTTTCCATCATATAATAACACGCTATTATATTATTCATGCAAGAAATGTTATGAACATTTGAGAATTTAACACCTGGATGACTATTTAAGTAATTGCGGGCAAACTTACTCATTACAAGCTGAAAACTGGAGTTAAGTTCATCAACAGTTTCAGGTTGGTGGCCACGAACTGGTTTTGTTATAGCGCTGAATATACACCCCTGAGTTGCGCTCGATATTATGAATGCAAACAGTAATATGCTCCATAGTACTAGTCTGTACGGTATGCCAGTTTTAGTTTGTTTCTGAGGGATGTTATTTAAGAAGTAACCCCACATTATGAGTACGTCTCGGATTGCGTCCACGCGTCCTTTAAACATCCTCACAGATACAACTATGATACACATTACGCAAAACGTCCCCAACACACCCCACACGGTTGCTGCGCCGAGCAGCGAGAGAACTGCCGACCCATTGTCGAGGACTTCAGCTCGAGTGGTTATAATACGCAGGTGGTCATCCAAGAAAGGATACAAGAAATCGAAATTCATGGCGTGATTTAAACTGAGGTCATAATTACACAAAGCTCCTTCTACGTTGCCTATTTCAAGTTGATGCAAAGGTCCATTGCAGATAATATTTCTTTTAATCTTTGCAGATGTTTTATATTGAACCGCTTGTATTGTGATATGTTCAATTTGAGCAATTAATTCTATAATATATTCCTGAACTGTCAGCGACTGCAGATAAAGACTTTTTCCAAACTTCATGAGAGGCCAAAACGAGTTTCCAGCAAACTTCACGTGACACCCTTGTAGACTGGTTTTTCGTGCCACCACAAAGACTTTGTCAATATTCTGAACTTGGGAACAATGGGATAATAGATGCAATATTTTGAATACAGGGCTATCACATTTATCGCGCTCTAAACCAAAGGAGTACACCACGTCAGACACAACTAGAGCCACGTCGTGAACTAATATTTTAAGTAGTATCTTTGATATAACTTGTAGGGAGTCTTCAATGATTATTACGAATTTCGCTCTGGGATTCCAGAAAGGATCTCGTTTCAATAACTTCAGTCCACGTGAAAGTATGGAACTATTCGTGCACTGCATAACGTATATACCGTACAATACAGTGTCGTTGGGCCAGTCGAAAGATCTTGAAATAAAACTCAAATGTGGCTCTGATAATGAATTCAGCTCCCGAGCTAGTGAGTCGCTCACGTTAATCAAAGCCACGTTTGTAGTATTCACTAGTTCGATTCGCTGTATTATCTTCGCCACACAGTGCTGCACCTCCGCTTCGTGATCTTCGTAAATTTGGATGACACCATAACAATATCGAATCATGAAAATAAAAGCAACAGCTAGTTTTTTTTTCATTTTGTTCATAAATGATCCAACACAATAGGGTCGATGGTAAATCCAAACGACGGCGTCTTTTGCTTTTCCCGCTTGTCTATCAGCGTTGATCACATTTTGTTACATCGTCTCAAAAGCCGTCTGTTATTTAAATTATTGAAGAGTTGTTTGGATAAGACCGGTGACGCGTCGATGTCGCCGGAACAAGGCGGGAGCGGGACACAGCCGGCACGATTAGCTGGTCTTTGGTTACGGCACAGAATAAGTTTATAAAAAAAAATACTCAGTATAATTACAGGTTGCAATTGCTTGTTCACCGTTCCTAGTATTTATCTTTATGTTATTCAAAACTATATGTTATCGTTTAAGTATACCTAAAAAATTAATAATAAGTAAATGGTGTTATAATTACCAGCCCCTGGCTAATATTTAATGAAACAGTGGCAACGATATTCGGTAGGTAACTATACCTATTGTCACGCCTACATTTATGTGTCATTGATGTATATCATATATGTAAACGATTTTGTAATAACCTGTAAAATACCTGACTTTGTTGTTATTTTCAGATATGTCTGATATAATTGGTACTTGAAAGCAATGTAATGTAACTCGTTCAACGGCAGTAGTATAATAATGGGAATTTCAAACCAGCATTCATTGTCAAAATTAACGACCCAGGTCATCTTCACTGCTACACTTCGTTCCGCTTCGCTTCACTACGTTTCGCGACGTTCCGATCCGACCTGGGTTGTTAATTTTGTCAATGAATGGTGATTTGAACTTCCCATCTATATATTCTCCGTTTATGAATGCGTTCAACGGAAACCTGTTTTGGGAAATCCCGTTGGTCCATCGCGTTGCGGAAATTTGCGTTAGCGTTCTCGTTCCATTCGCGCGTTCCGATCCGACCTGGGTCGTTAATTTTGTCAATGAATGGTGGTCTGTCTAACTTGTTTTGCAGTCGGTCTCGATCAAAGGAAATGATAAAAAACAGCAAAAGACCTACGGGTGCCAGGTTTTATTTCTAATAATTTTTTCCACATCCTGGCACCCGTTGCGTCGAAAGTGAGCAAACAAGATGTTCCGAGCTGGCCAGACCCGTATTCAACTTGTCGACCAATGTCCCATCATTCCAACTATTTTTCCAGAATGGCCAGTTCTGTACTAGACAGTCGGTTTGACTAGACTAAAAGGTCATTTTCAACATTCGATATTCAAACATTCGATATTCAACATTCGATATTCATATTCAATTTTCGCAGCATTCGATATTTCATGCTCATCAAAGTCGCAGAGCGGGCCCAACCCTTTGACATGATGAGGGGGTATATATACTACCAACCACTGTAGTGTGCGTCATACCGGAGTTCGCAATTTATGCTACTAACCGGTAATACGTCGCCACGTGTGTATCATATACTGGGAGGTCGCAATTTAAGCTACTCTTCACCAGTAGTACACGCTACCGCGTTACCAAAGCCACCATCGCAAAGCCGGGCCCAAGCTCTTAGATGATGAAGTGGTAGGAGTCGTTGTCAACTAGTGGTTGTTATAGCCACAACTTCTCCGACCACTCTATCACAATAAAATGTATTTATATGAAGCGAACTAAAAACTTCGCAAGCGCGATGTAGCCTTAGGTATTTTATTGGCTAATGCGAATGACGTGCTCATACGTCATCTGTGAACAAACTTTTCACAAAAACACGACAAGTCTAAAATCGGCAATTACCAAATACGAACTTATGATTAATAACATAAGATGCATATTAAAGTATAATCCCACAAATCATTTCGCTTTTTGTTCACTATAAATACGCGATAAGGCTAACTGTTTCAGATTAGTTTTTGAAAATCGGAAACTAAGATAAAGATGTAAGGTTTACATTACAATAGAATATTTGAATCATATTGCATTTTAAAACGCGGCTTACACTGCACGGCATAATTGTTTATTGAAATTTGATTCACTTTACCTGTTCTTCGAGCACGTATGTGTCTCCATTTAAAATATACTGATCAACAAATAACTACTTTATGCATTAAACTTGATTTTAGACTACAGAAAGCTCAGTATGAATAATTCGTAATGAAGACTATGCTCATTCCAAAACCAAAACGGCAAGTGGCAAAATAGCAACACACTTGCATGATTAGATGAGAGGTATATTATAGGCATATAAAAAAAACAACGAATTTATCATTGAACTAATTTATTCGTTTTAATTATTAATACATACGTAAATTTAGATCTTAATAACTACTCGAATCACTCAACTTTTTTACAATTTTTTCCACTAGACCATCGGTTGCATTTAACAACTCGTCATATTCATCTTGTACCACATATTGTACCATGACACTGTTCGCTCCGATGTTTGAATGTTCTATATCCGAAATACTGATTTTTATGAGACGCTTTCCTTTTGTTACTTTTCTGATGACATGTGAACTAAGACCCATTTCCTTTGCCTTCCTCTTTCCTTTCTTAGCGATTTTCCTTTCACTTATTGCCTGTATTCCTGATAGTGGAATCTCTTGTGATGGATTTAGGAGCACTTCTTGGTATTTTAAATAAGAATTCATGTCTTGTGAGTAATTGAACGGATCATTCATTTTTTCACAAAGTTGAGAATAAAACGGAGTGGTTTCATTAATTTCAGCAACGGAGTTAACGGGTTGTGAGCTCTGTAAAATAATTTCCAGTTATTTACATTTCACTTAAAAACGATAATAAGATACCTACGGTAACCTAAATTTAAAACACAAGTAGCTGGTCATCATCAGATCCTCATTTAATAAGTCAAATGTTACTAAACATAGCAACAGGTTTGGAATTCCGAGCTTTAATATTGACCGAGATTCTGTCACTTGTTCCACTAAAAGCTAAATATCTTGGAGTCAGTAGAGTGCTCCGATTTTCACTAAACAAAGCCAAGTATCTACGATCCCACTGCCATATACACAGATATACGACGGGGGGTAAAAATGATTAAAGTACTCACCATTTCGATTTCAAATTGAACAAGAAATTTATTGAAACTGAATAGATACGTCCTGTTTGAAATCTCAAACAGATATATAGTTTTATTTTAATAAATGCATCTTTTTATAGGTAAGTAGGTACTCATTTTGTGCTGTTTCATCAATACTTGTAAACAAACTTATTTTAGTTCAGGTTTGAACGTGTTAGATTCTTTTATTTATTGCATCATATAGGTATCTATGACATAATTAAATAAGTTTAAGGAAACATAAAACTAAATATTGATTAATAACTTTCAAATTTAATATATTTCGTTATTAAAATAGATTATTTCTAGTTACAAAAAGTATAGTACAGCTATAATATTATTATAGCTTGTACTCTGAGTTCAGCCTAAGGCTGGTGGCGGCATCGTTTGATAAGCGTCGGCTGGGTTGTATCTTGTTTCCGATATAGGTAAATATAATGTTTTTGTTTTTCAAGTAAGTTGAAAGGTTGACTTCGGCTGAAATTATACTGTTTCAAAACACAAGAAAATCAGATAAAGAAAGCAAAAGACACAAAAAATAAAACATGCGGTCAGGGATATTCGATTTAGTGATTATGAAAATTTACTGTTTAATAAAGAATTGGTACGAAAAAAGAACTCGATATTTAAGTCTATAAAACATACAATTTTTACACAAGTTGATAATAAAGTAGCCCTATCTTTGGATGATGACAAACGAGTTATATTAAACGAGTTATAATATTCATACGCTTTCGTAGGGACATGCTTCTTTTTTCTAAATTTAGGATTATTTTAAAGACTGGGTTTAGCTAAATTATATAGCTGAAATTTAATGATAATTGAACAAATGTTAAGTGCCTACAATAAAAGTTATAGCAACAAGCCACCTATGTTAAAATGATTAACTATTATATGTTTGTAATTACATTCAAACAATCCCCTTACTTAAAACAATATATTGATATGAATACAAGGCTGCGTCAAGAGGTAACGTTTTTGAACAAGACTTTTGCAAATTGATGAATAATAGTATATTTGGGAAACTTTAGAAAATACCTGATAATGATAACAAAACAAAAAATAAAACTACAGCCGAGAGTTTGATTTCAAACCGCAACTTCCATAGTGCATCAGTTTTTACTGAAAATTTGGTTGCGCTCATTTCTCACTGTTCTGTTTAATAAACATGTAATTTAATCCGACCTGAGATACTTTGTACAGACTAACACAAACAAATGCGACACATAAAATATTTATATTCCAATATTTATAGCAATATAATGAAATTGTAATTAGTGTTTTTTAAATCACAGCTATTGTCTATCAGTAGCGTGGCGTTAATATAACCCGATTCCGACAGGCTTGTCCAGTTCTGAACGGTTGGGTACCATTTTGTATTGTTACTATGAAAAAAGCGTGTTAAAAAGTACCTAGGCTAAAATATGCTATGTATTGAAATATATTAATGAAGCTTTTGATCAAAATTCTAACGCGTATCTAATATATGAATACATACTTGTTTTATGATATTATTTATACATTATATCTGATATTGTATTAAGCAAGAAAACATATTTAAAATTAAAGAAATATCTCGGAGGTTACTCCAATATACTTTTAATAATATATAACTATGCAGTAACTACTCTGTTTTATATGTATTCTGTGTTGTACCATCATGTATATTCTTTATCGACGAAACATTGTGAGTCGTTCCATAACTGAGAAACAAAATGTTGGAAGTGCTATGTTAAGTATATACACTTACAGCGTTGTATGTTCGAGTCATGAAAGTATTATGCTTCTCAGCATGTGTTCAACTGTGCATTTTCTGTTACTTTTTGATTTGTTTTATATTCCTGAAGTGTGAAGAGGATATAGCGTATTCAATTGTTTACGTTTCGCTTATGTTATTCATTTGGGTATATTAATGAAAAACAAAGGTTTTTTGATTTACTTCATTTATTTAGCCAAGGAAAACTTATAATAATTCAGAATTTAATGTTGTTATTATCTAAATGCCATTTTTTATACATAAAACTTTTTTAGAGCTCATTTTTTATGATATACACAATTATAAATACACTAACATACAATATTTTTTAGATAGCTCTAGTAAATTAGGTACACATTTTTCACTTAAATCAATAATTACACAATCGGAACATAAATCTTTCACCCTTTTAATTTTTTCTAAACCTATATATCTAACGGCCACAGACGTCCACGCCCATGTTTTCTATATACCATTTTTTAATACATATAACATTTTTTAACGCACAATTTTTATTATGATATACACAATTAAAATTACACTCAGGAAAACAATAGTTTTTATTCAGCTCTTGTAAATTAGGTACATCTTTTTCACCTAAATCTAAAACAGTACAGTTTGAGCAAAAACTTTTAACCCATTGAATTTTTTCCGTACCCTTCACATAGATCGTCTTATATTTTAAGTGGTTACCGATAAGTCTTTTAAATTCTATGTAATCAACATATCCCTCATGCCACATAATACCAAAATGTTTTTCTAACCACCTTATCTGTCTCTTTTCACTTACTGTTAATATAGAAAATGGAAAGGGGGGTTTAATTAAAAAAAGTTGGGTGTAGTCTAAAGTGCCATATGCAAATTCTTTAACAATAATTTCTTTTTTGTCTGTTTTAAATCCTTGAAGATCTACAAATATGAAGTCACCCATTATGATATCTTTGTTGTAATATTACTTAATGGCTTATATTCGAAAATGCAGTCATTTAAAATTAAACAGTAAGCGCTGGTTTGCTTTGGAAAATCCGATTCGCATTCGAACTCCACACGCACATCCACCGAACCGGTTTTCAAGGTTTCGTTTTGACGAGAACAATCGATGACAAATAGAGGTGCCTCATTTCTAAAATCTAGCGGGCTTAACAAGGGTGCTTGAACACGGTTATAATAAGACTGTTGAAATTTAGCATACTGTTCATATAATATAGCATACCTCTCAGCTGAAAAACTAACATCAAAACTTTCATACGGAAAGTAGCTCGAATTTAAGAAAACCTTAACATCTCGCAAATTACAATGATCAAAACGTGTTATGTCTTTATCGGCTACATTTTTTCGTCCCGTTTTGAACCCAATTATCATGTACCGCGGCTTTTCAATTTGAGATGAAGTTTTGATAGCCCAAGAATGTTTCGATGTTTCAGGCAAGAGCGGATATTCGTACAAATCCCAGTTCCTAAATGCTAGCTGAATAGCACGATCTCTTTCCAAATATTTGAGTAAGCTCAATCTTTCTCGATCAGATACCTTAATATGAGGCATACGCCATACTAGGTTTATTCCCAATTCGACAGATTTCTATTACAGATTCCCAATTCTACAGATTATCATGTGTACAGATTCCCAATTCTACAGATTCTCATGTCTACAGATTCCCATTTCTACAGATTCCCAATCCTACAGATTCCTAATTCTACAGATTCCCAATTTTACAGATTCCCAATTCTACAGATTCCCAATTCTACAGATTTTCAATTCTACGGATTCCCAATTCTACAGATTCCCAATTCTACAGATTCCCAATTCTACAGATTTTCAATTCTACAGATTCCCAATTCTACAGATTTTCAATTCTACAGATTCCCAATTCTACAGATTTTCAATTCTACAGATTCCCAATTCTGCAGATTCCCAATTCTACAGATTTCCAATTCTACAGATTTCCATGAAATCAAATATATAATATATTTGCATGAAATTTCTACCACACATAGAGCCATCCACGGTGATTATTTTCAGATGTGGAGGGAATAAATTAGGGAATTACTCAACAGCAAATTTAATCTTGTTTTTAAAAATGTATACATATTGGGCACATCTCATACAAAAAGTACCTTGAAAAAAATGTTTTTTTTTTTTTTTTTTTTTTTTTTATTTATTTATTACATCACACAACTATCATTACAGGCTTACCTAATGCGACAGTGCGGGATTCTTACAACTAGGAACTTATACATGTAAGATACATGATTCATTAAATTATATACTTAATACAAATCAACTGAATATAAAAATATTACAACCCAGCATAGCACCCATGTTGATGTTAAGCTTAGCCTGCGTGTTCTAGTATATTTTTCTAAGTCGCGAAATTGTGTACATCGGGATCTGTAAACTGTGATGTTATGTAACCTGTAATAATAAATAAATAAATAAAGAAATAAATAAGTCTACCAGGACGTGTTTGGTATCGTTTCCGTGTAAAACAAATATCAGAAATTATATAAAGATATGGGTATGGCCGAAAAGGTAAAAATCACAACAAGTTTTTTTTTTCAGTGAAGTAAATTAGTTCAATTTCGTGAACATTTTCGAATTATTATTATTATTTTTAAAAAGCTCATTTAATCTTGTTTTTAAAAATATGTGCATGTTGGGCACTTCTCATACAAACAGTAGCTTAAAATACATCTTTACGTCGGCGTAACCAACGTAAATCTCCGAACGCATCCTATTTCGCTTCATTAAATACATTAAATAATGATTATTAACATGCTTTTACATATAATATTTACTATATACGTCCTAGAAAAACAAATTAATGGAATTGAAACAAAATATTTTTTTTGCTAATGTATCGTGACTCGTGATTCACGATCACACGGGCTAATCTCAACATCAACAATTTATTTAAGTTACTGTTTGTATAAAGAGTGTTCAATATGTATATATATTTTTAGAAACTAGATTAAATTTGCGATTTTGCTATATTTTTGTTAATAGTAAATATTCAGGAAATATAACTAATTTATCTCCCTGAATAAAAAAACTTGTTGTGATTTTTACAATTTCGGAAATACAACCATATTTTTATATGGTACTATGAATAAATAACATGAAAAATGAATTGATGATATCTGTTTTACACGAAAACGACACCACACAAGTCCTAGTAGTGTTATTTGATCAGTAATATAAAAAGAAAAAGAGGACTCCTTTGTCCTATTCACCCCGCTTTTCCGCCGCACAGGGGACGAATCTGACTTCCTTCCACATCTGAAAATAATCACCGCAGAATACTCTATCTGTGTTAGAAATTTCGTGGTTGTATCCTTACACCAATGCGTCATGAACCGAACAGTGTTTATTTAGATGGCGAAACGGCGTGACTTAAAGAAAAGAGGGATACTTGGCCCTATTCACTCCATTCTCCTGCCTCACAGTGGACGAATCTGACTTCCCTCCATATCTGAAAATAATCACCGTGGAACACTCAATCTGTGGTAGAAATTTCATGCTTGTAACCCGATGCGCACAATTATGTTAGAAAACAGCGGACTAACAACTCTACTATAATAAGAAGAATAATAAAGCTCTTTGCTGCAAGAGAAGAGTAAGCAAAATTTGGTTATTTTTATGAATGGTACTCTGTAGAGTTAAGAATCTGAATAAAGAATTGGTACAGCTGAGAATCTGTCTGATTAAGAATCTACTGTTAAGGTGTGAATCTGTAGAATTGGGAATCTGTAGACATGAACATGAGAATCTGTAGAAATGGGAATCTGTAGACATGAGAATCTGTAGAATTGGGAATTTGTAGACATGAGAATCTGTAGAAATGGGAATCTGTAGACATGAGAATCTGTAGAATTGGGAATCTGTACATATGATAATCTGTAGAATTGGGAATCTGTAGAATTGGGAATCTGTAGAATTGGGAATCTGTAGAATTGGGAATCTGTAGAAATGGGAATCTGTAGAATTGGGAATCTGTAGAAATGGGAATCTGTAGACATGAGAATCTGTAGAATTGGGAATCTGTAGACATGATAATCTGTAGAAATGGGAATCTGTAGACATGAGAATCTGTAGAATTGGGAATCTGTAGACATGGGCCTAAAGGCCATACTATTTTAGATATCGTAATATTGTCTATGTATTCGTTCGCATTTAGTTTAACGCTATTTAAATTTGTATTGGATCTTAACAGAATCAGTTCATGCTTGCAATTAATAATAATTTTGGTGTAATCCTCAGCAAACCCAAGAATTTTGTTCAAAGGCACAGACACAGAAAATGTTCCATGTGTGTTTTTTGTACCGTCAACATCCCAGCCCCATAACTTAGACATCGATGCTTCGAACTCATTCATAGATACAAGAGATTTCATTGTGGTTGTAATCCCTGCGTTTTTTATTTTATCAATTTCGATTCCATTAAGTTCGTACCGAATATCTTGAAATAGATGAAGTATGGGGTTATTTGTAAAAAGAACACTTTTTACCTGTGCTTTCGATTCTCTATTGAATGCAGCTATAGTACCCTCTATGTATAAAGTGCTTGCTGATGGTAGTACGTAAAGATCTTGCTGGTTAATAGGTATACGTATTTCATCGTTGAAATTAAAACTTGTTACGTATGGCTTATACGAATTATATTCAAAACTCTCGATCGAGTTGTCAAAGGTAAGAGATTCAGTTAAGTTCAATATACTCATTTTGTTAGACCTAGGCTTTGGAGAAATTGTTTATTAAATTAGGATTTAACATTATTTCATGGGAACCTGCAACACCGCCAACCACCTACCACCACAACTGCCTCTGAGATTTGGTGTAGTTGCTATTAGCTGTGAAAGATAGTTCACTGCCGTTCTGTGTTGAGAGCGGATGGCAATTTACTGGGTGGGTCGAAGTGGATATCCGTGATATCACTACAACTGTTAGCCACTTGGCATAGCCTGCATATTGGGGAATTCCTCCCTGATACTGTACTTCTGACTGGCGGTTTCAGTGGAGTTATTGGGTTTCGGTGGATTCTAGACGGGGCTCTGGAATAAAAGAGGCTCAATAATTGAGGACAATCTATTTTATGATGGAGAATTTTGTGCAGAAATAAACCATCCAAAATAGCTCTCCGAGTTTCTAGTGAGTTCATTTTAAAATAGGCTAACTTTCGTTTGTAAAATGTTCTTCTTTTTGCGTCCATGAAATAATAAAATGCTAAATGTCTGAGAAAATGTTTCTGTACTCTTTATATTCGAAGTGAGTGTGTAGCATAAGGAGGCCGCCAGACAACAATTCAGTATTCTGGAATGCTTCTCACAAGACTATTCTATAGCAGTATTTTTGTTTTGCTTTGCTTAAAGCACCTACCATTCCCAATCACGAAGCCCAACATTGTAGATGCACGAGTGACAATATTCTCCAGATGAGGTATAAACGTAAGTTTATTATCAAAATAGAACCCCCAGGTCCCGAATGGTCTCAACTTCGCTAAGGGCATGGTCACCAATATAATAAGTGGATGGCGTTATATTGTGTTTTCGTGTGAATTTTATATGAACACATTTGTTAAAATTTAAGTGTTTCTTCACCAAATTTGAAGCCTTGAAGCAAAGTTTAAATGTAACTCTTCAAGTCAAATTTTGGTACGCACTGAATAAATTGGAAAAACTCGATTTAAAAAAAACCAATCCCGGATCGGACTAAAGTATATACTCGCAGGGTTCAAACTCTTCCAAATACTGCCGTGCAATACTTAAACAACAGTAAGTGCTACTTTTGCCATTTTTTGTTTTTTCTTGATCGTACATCACCGTGTCAAGACGCACACATGACTGTATATACTTAGTCCACGTGCGATTATGACAATGGGAACATATAAAAATCGAAGCCTCCATGTACAGTAAATCAGAAGAATTTAGTAAATTATTGAGGTAAAACTAACTAAAATGCCGTAATAGAGTTGTCGGCTGTGAATTTTTAGACTTCACTGATTAAAATACAGTAAAGGTCTCCTGTCAATCGTAAATTAACATGTACAATGGGGTCCCAAAATCAAACGCAATTGATGTATGTCGACAACTGTATTGAACAAACACACCACTGCTGCTAGCGACAAAAAACTCAATATTTCTTCAAACCTTAAGCCAAATTAAGTAAACACATCGTTCGCGTGATGCAGCTTTTGCAACACTCGGTACAGTGACATCTAGCGACGCATTCGTAAAACTGTATAATTAAACAAAAGTGTTATAAATTAAATGCGGATTGAAGTTTAACAATTTAAATATTTTTTGATAATACAAACAATAGGTTTTCTGGTCATAAAGTCAAATTTAAATATCATAAATTGCTACTACTAGCGCCATCTGTTGTTCACTAGATGAACCAAACATTGTTCTAACTAATCTTTTTAGTTAACAACTGAACATACCGCCCGCCAAGGACGCGGTGAGAAACCCTGTCCTTAAAGCACTAATGTAATAAAAACAAAACAACATGCGAACTTTGTGATAAAAAATGACACAATCTAAAATTAAATTTCCATTCATACATATGGAATAAAACAGTAGGTACATTGCAAGGGAACGCAACATACCAAAATTTATTTAAAACTAAACAAAGTTTACTTAACTAACATGCAACAGAAAAATCTTAAATCAAAATGTTACAAAATTGTTTTAAATAATGCAAGGACATGCTTCATTTTAGTCAAGCAATGGGTAAGCAACACAATTTGCTTACGGGCCTTTTGATTATATTGCCCTTACACTTTAAGCTAACCACTCTAGTAACGCCGTCTAGACCAGGGTGTTTTTCGACTATAAGGCCGTATAACCACTTAGCAGGTGGTAAATCATCCTCCTTTACTAACACCACGTTGCCAATAGAAGGTTCGGGAGTATGATGAGACCACTTATAGCGATGGTAGAACTGAGTTAGGTATTCGCGCGACCAGCGGTGCCAAAATTGTTGCACCATCCTTTGAGTTAGCTGCCATCTCTTCAAACTACTCACATTGCTGGAACGGTAATCATCTTCAGGTATTAAAACCAATGGTTCTCCTACAAGAAAGTGTCCTGGCGTTAAAGGAGTTGGATCATCTTTACTACTCGTGAGTTGCGATAAGGGTCTAGAGTTAAGACAAGCTTCAATTTGAGTTAGCACTGTTGTCATTTCCTCAAAGGTCAATGTCGTGTCACCTATTACTCGTTTGAGGTGATGTTTCGTAGACTTTACTCCTGCCTCCCAAAGTCCACCAAAATTAGGAGAGTGAGGAGGGATAAAATGCCAACAAGTATTATTAGTTGCAAGTTGTTCTGCTATTTCCCTTGTTACTCTTGATTTCTCTTGTGCAAATAAATGTTTCAACTCGCGTGCGGCACCCACGAAGTTTGTGCCGTTGTCACTCCACAAGTCCACGCAGTGACCTCGTCTTGATTCAAAGCGTTTGAAAGCAGCAAGAAATCCTTGTGATGTTAAATCACTAACTGCTTCCAAATGTATGGCTCTAGTAGCCATGCAAATGAAAAGGCAAATATAGCCTTTGTAGGCGTGTTGACCTCTACCCTTCGACGTTCGCATACTGATGGGACCCGCGTAGTCAACCCCACTTCGAAGAAATGGCCTTTCTGCCGTGGCTCTAGCCGCTGGCAACTGACCCATAAATGGTTGAATAGTGGGTGCTGCGTATCTTACGCACCTAACGCATTTTTGAACATAGAATCGAACTAAATTTTTCGCACCTACCACCCAATATTTTGACCGTAAGTAATTGAGCATCAGTTGAGGTGCTCCATGCAATGTTTTCTCATGGGCATCAGCTACGACTAAATTTGTGAGATGCGACCGGTAAGGCAAAATTATTGGATGTTTCATGGTTTCACCGATCCCGGCGTGCTCTAGTCGACCACCAACTTTCAAGATTCCAAAATCATCTAAAACAGGATTTAATGAGGTAAGTTTACTCTTTTTATTTACTAACTTCTTTTCTTTCAGGTTATCCAGTTCTTCTTTAAAAAGAATTTGTTGTGTGATTTTTATGCATGTACGTTGACTTTCAATTATTTCTTGTCTCGTAAGCCACTGTGTAACGTCTTCTTTACGGCAGTGCCTTATAAATCTTCGACAGTATGCTACAACACGGATTAGTCTTGTCAAGTTAGAAAATTTACTCATGATTTCCTTCTCAACGTCTGCATCTTGTCCACACGTATTTATTAAACATATCTTTTTTGATTTTTCCTCTAAATTTGTATCTTTGATGTGTATTTTTGTGTAATTAATGTTTATATGTTTCAGCCACGACGGTCCCTCCTTCTTTTATAAGCTGTTCTCCAGAGTCATTACAAATCGTCTCACGCACAGCCGGATTCCGAAAAGGCTTTAGCATTTTTAGATGGACGGATGACCTCGTGAGGGTAGCGGGGAATCAATGGATGCGGTCTGCACGTTATCGCACTTTATAGCGTGTTATATTCAGCAGTGGACGTCTATGGCTGATAGATAGATAGAGATAATAATAATAATAATAAGGACTTGATAAGGATTGAGAGAGGTATTTCCTAGGGTGACAGTTTGAGTCCTTTTTGGTTCTGCCTAGCCCTCAATCCCCTCAGCACTCTGCTGAAGGATTCAGGACTAGGTTGCCGGCTTCGAAGAGGAGGTGAGGTCATTTCTCATCTTCTGTACATGGATGATCTTAAGCTGTATGCACCAAAACGCCAGGATCTGGTGGAACTACTGGAAGTAACAGAAACCTTCAGTAGCGCCATCAAAATGGAGTTTGGTGTAGACAAATGTGCGGTCATGCATGTACAGCGGGGGAAAGTCGTAAATTCCGCGAACTTACAACTTTCTGAGACAATGTCCCTCAGGTCTATCTCCGAAGCTGAAACCTACAAGTACCTTGGTATGTCACAGTCATTGGGTATTGCATACGGAGACATTAAGCAGGCGTTGAGGGAGCGTTTCTTTTGTCGCCTGACAAAAGTACTTAACAGTCTTTTGTCCGGTGGCAATAAGGCGCGTGCCTTCAACGCTTGGGTGATGCCTCTGCTCACTTACTCCTTTGGCATACTAAGGTGGACTCAGACTGAGCTGGACGCCCTGGATACAAGGGTCCGTCAGCTGCTCACTACACACCGCATGAGGTACCCACGCTCGTCAGTTATGAGAATGTACATCCCGCGTAAGTGTGGAGGCCGTGGCTTTTTAAACGCCAAGGACCTCCATAACCGCGAGGTGTGCAGTCTTAGGGAGTATTTCCTAAATAACGAGTGTGAGATTCATCGCGATGTAGTAGCAGTTGACAAAGGCCTCACCTCTCTCTCCTTAGCGAACGAGAACTGGCGCAGACCAAAGGTGCTTAGCACCGATGACCGCAGGGCTGTATGGAAGAGCAAGGAGCTACACGGGCGGTTCTACAAGGCCCTTACGGGGCCCGATGTAGATCTGCTCGCGTCGGTGAACTGGCTGCGCTTCGGGGATCTCTTCGGGGAAACCGAAGGTTTTGTCTGTGCATTGCGGACGAAGTAATGATGACGAACAATTACCGGAGATATATCCTGAAGGGGTCTATATCTGTTTGTCTAAAATTTTATGGCCGATATTTTTTTCGGCACATATTTTTTGGCCTAATAATCTTTGGTCGATGGTTTTTTACGTCGAAAATTGTTTGGCCGAAATTGTTTTGCATATATTTTTTTGGCCGAAAATTGTTTAATCTAACATTTGTATGGAATAACATTGTTTGGTCGAATGTATTTTAGGCATAAAATTGGTATTCCGAATATTGGTGTCAATAATAATCGCATCCACACTGTCGCATTTATTAAATTAATATTACTTAGATTTTGTTGGGGACGCAGTTCTAACCTAACCTAACCTAACCTACTGTTCTGGGAGCGCCTTATTTTTGTCAAGGACGTAACCTAACCAACTGTTGTGGGAGCGCCTTATTTTTGTTAGGGACGCAGTTCTAACCTAACCTAACCTACTGTTCTGGGAGCGCTTTATTTTTGTCAGGGACGCAGTTCTAACCTAACCTAACCTACTGTTCTGGGTGCGACTTATGTTTGTCGGGAACGCAGTTCTAACCTAACCTAACCTACTGTTCTGGGAGCGACTTATTTTTGTCAGGGATGCAGTTCTAACCTAACCTAACCTAAACTACTGTTCTGGGAGCGCCTTAATTCTGTCAGGGACGTAGTTCTAACCTAACCTAACCAACTGTTGTGGGAGCGCCTTATTTTTGTTAGGGACGCAGTTCTAACCTAACCTAACCTACTGTTCTGGGAGCGACTTATGTTTGTCGGGAACGCAGTTCTAACCTAACCTAACCTACTGTTCTGGGAGCGCCTTATTTTTGGGACGTTCTAACCTAACCTAGTGTTCCAGGAGCGACTTATTTTTGCCAGGGATGCAGTTCTAACCTAACCTAACCTACTGTTCTGGGAGCGCCTTATTTTTGTCAGGGACGCAGTTCTAACCTAACCTAACCTACTGTTCTGGGAGCGCCTTATTTTTATTAGGGACGCAGTTCTAACCTAACCTAACCTACTGTTCTGGGAGCGACTTATTTTTGTTAGGGACGCTGTTCTAACCTAACCTAACCTACTGTTCTGGGAGCGCCTTATTTTTGTCATGGACGCAGTTCTAACCTAACCTAACCTACTGTTCTGGGAGCGCCTTATTTTTGTCAGGGACGCAGTTCTAACCTAACCTAACCTACTGTTCTGGGAGCGCCTTATTTTTATTAGGGACGCAGTTCTAACCTGACCTAACCTACTGTTCTGGGAGCGCCTTATTTTTGTTGGGGACGCAGTTCTAACCTAACCTAAAAAATTGTTCTGAGAGCGCCTTATTTTTGTCAGGGACGCAGTTCTAACCTAACCTAGTGTTCCGGGAGCGACTTATTTTTTCCAGGGATGCAGTTCTAACCTAACCTACTGTTCTGGGAGCGACTTATTTTTGTTAGGGACGCTGTTCTAACCTAACCTAACCTATTGTTCTGGGAGCGCCTTATTTTTGTCAGGGGCGCAGTTCTAACCTAACCTAACCTACTGTTCTGGGAGCGCCTTATTTTTGTTAGGGACGCAGTTCTAACCTTTTTTTTTTTTTTTTTTTTGAACCAGAGAAATGCATTGAATTGCATACCACTACGTAATATGAGACCCTAGGGGGGAGAGTCAGACATTACGCATTGGTTATGTGGGGCTCTCTAGTCCGCGAAGGACTAGCCTACCCACTAAAACTCTGGGATGCTGCCAACCTGTGCCGTAGTGGTGGTGCCATGGGATCGCGAACATGTCACCACGACACCACCGGCACTTTCGCCCTAAGGCGAACCCTCACCGAAAGACACACTGTAGCATAGCAGTGTGCCTAACCCTCACCTGCTTCCCCAAGCCCCCAGGAAGCGGGGACCGCCACCGACACACGGTGCTGCGGTCCCACCCTCCTTGCTGAGGGAGGACAAAAGCCCCTACCCCTCAGCCGGCCATGGGAGGACAAAAGCCCCTACCCCACGACCCCCTCTCCACGTCCCATATCAGTCGTGGACTCTGCTGCTGCAGAGCCACGCTGAGGGACCCTCTGGAAGCTAGGACCGCCACCGACACACGGTGCTTCGGTCCCAGCCTCCTGGCTGAGGGAGGACAAAAGCCCCTACCCCCCAGCCGGCCATGGGAGGACATACGCCCCTACCCCACGACCCCCTCTCCACGCCAAGGGAGGACAAACGCCCCTACCCCTCGGCCCGCCACGGGAGGACAAACGCCCCTACCCCTCACCCAACCACGGGAGGACAAAAGCCCCTACCCCGTGGGTTCCCTCCCCAGGTGCCGGCTGATGTCCCGTCCCACGCTAATCCCAGAAACTCGGCCCCCGCAGACGCCGTCAGAAGCCGGAAACCCCCCTGACGTGTCACAGACATGCATGACACCTGACATGTGATCCTCCCGCCTCGCTAATACAGCCGACCCGCCTGGGGAATGGATTTGCGTTTTCGATTTCTCAGAAATCGAAATGCACAATCCTTCCTGGCAGGTAGGCAGTATCAGAGGAGCAGGAGGCTCACTAGCCAGGCAGCCACCCACAGCTACGACACGTCGAGAGTCCTTCCGAAGTCCTCCAGCAACCACAAGGTCAGAGCCCCCAGGACCCACGCAGGCCAAAGTCACCAACCAGCACCTGTCTCCCCCGCCCGTCTTGGCCCGTAGGCCCCCTCCCTGGTGTCTCTTGGCTTCCCCGCGCGCGCACAACGCAGGTACTGAGCCCCCCCACCACGACAAGGTGGACACCCTCGGGGGGGGACGCAGTTCTAACCTAACCTAACCTACTGTTCTGGGAGCGCCTTATTTTTGTTGGGGACGCAGTTCTAACCTAACCTAAACTATTGTCCTGGGAGCGACTTATACTTTCGCTTGCTCGCTTCAGCATATGGGTTTTTAGGAGGTTTATGTTAGGCTAAAGAATAATTATACCTAACAATATTATACTTTTAGCCTTTTAGTCATAAAAAAAATATACTAAACAATTTTAGGTCAAACATGTTTTAGGACAAAAAATATGTATGCAAAAAAATCTTTATGCTAAAGAATAAGTATACCATTAAATATTAGACCAAACAATTTCGGCCAAACAATTTTAGAACATAAAATTTTAGACCAAGCGAAGGGCACCCATCCTGAAGGATGGTACGGTCGACATTTGTCGGGCATGCCGCCGTCCCGGTGAGTCACTCAGGCATATAATCTCCGGTTGTTCTCATCTTGCTAACGGCGAGTACTTGCACAGACATCACCAAGTAGTCAGGATCATTCACCAGCAACTTGCTCTTCGATACGGTCTTGTGGGGTCTGAGGTGCCGTACTATAAGTACGCACCGATGCCAGTTCTCGAAAATGGTCGTGCCACGCTCTATTGGGATCGATCTATCATCACAGACAGGACTATTGTAGCCAATAAGCCTGATATCGTGTTGGTAGATCGATCCAAGCGCCAGGCAGTGCTCGTCGACATCACCATCACCCATGACGAGAACCTCGTGAAAGCCGAGAAGGACAAACTCAGCAAGTACCTTGACTTGGCTCACGAGGTGACTGCAATGTGGAATGTTGACTCGACGATCATTGTCCCGATAGTCGTTTCGGCGAACGGTCTTATAGCGAAGAGTCTCGACAAACATCTTAAGAGACTCTCGCTAGATGGCTGGATCAAGGGTCAGATACAGAAGGCGGTACTCCTGGACACGGCGCGCATCGTCAGGAGGTTCCTCTCCCTGCAGCCCTAACCACCGGTAGCCTGGGCCCCGCCCCGCTGCCGGCGGCGCCCTAGGTTAGGTTTTTTTTATAATGTATTTATATTTTGTAATTACTTTGTTGTATTTTACTTTTCCTAAGAAATTAAATGAATATACGAAATAATTAATAATAATAAAGCCCAGTATTACACCTCTCCACCCTTAGCCTTCCGCACCGGTGTTGCCCTTGGGCCACTCTATGTGTCGCTATTTACGGGGCCCATCTAGCGGGAGGCGAGTCATCGTCTACCAGTCCCATTTTTGCTATGAGACACTTTTGCTGGTAGACGCCCGATAGTCTCAACCCATAGCCCAATTAGCCAGTCCTCCATTTCATCCCCATAGCCCAATTTGAATTTAGATTCCATATCTCCATCAATAGTTCTAGCACCTAGCGGGTGCTGTCTCTGTGTGCGTCCCATGACACGGATAGGGACAGCATCCGCTCGATGTGCACCTTACATTTCATTAAATTGTCGAAAGGGCCTCTACGTGTTGGCTTCGGCTCCGCGCACGCCTCGCAAAGGTCCGGGACACTATTGTCCCGTGCGACATACTGGAATAATAATAATAAGTTTATTTCATTTAAAAACATGTTTACAGTATAGTGTGTTTGAGTCCTCCTAGTAAGTGAGTATACACCTGTGTCAGGAGAACTCACTCTTCCACTTTAAAAATGTTCGTGGTTACGTAGTTATTGCTAACAGTGGTAAACTAAGTACTTATTATTTTAAGTATGTATACACTAATTTTAAGAGATAGATAGACATACTATATAAGGTAAGTAAATAAATAACCAATTCACAAGTCATCGGATAACCACAACTTCTTCAGATTAGTCGATGCGATTAGGTCATTATGCGTTTAGGTCAATTTGCGTTTAGGACATTTTGCGTTCGTAAATTAGGGCATTATGCGTCTGAGAGGTTAGTATATTAAATAATTTTGGATTGAATGTCATCCCAAGCCCATTTCAAATTAACATTATTATTTCCGTACATTATTGTTTCTGTACACAATACAACGTTTTTATTTCTTATTGGATATCTCAATCACAAAAATTATCGTTGATAAACAGTATCCAGAAATCAAAATCAGGAAAACTCCTTTAAATGATTTTAAAGATTGAGGTTTCTTCATAAACAGGTTAGGCAGATTATAATGGTACTCGTAATACAAATTGTATTCATAAAGTAATCTATCCAGTCTCCTATCAATTAAACCTGCAGATTGGGCCCTCAGAATCAGCCTGTTCAATGGTTCCACCAGTGACGACCCTCTGCGAAGGTACATCTTAATCTGCCTTGCTCCGATTGGTTCTCTTAACGTGTGAATATTTTTTTCAGAATACAGCCAAAATCTCATCTTGTCAGACACACTCGACGAAAAATTATATAATGGCGTCTGTCCGACTTTTACCATGATATTGCACGACGTTGTACTGTTGCAAGAATGGTTATAAACATTTGAGAATGTCATGTCTGGATGAGTATATAAGTAGTCGATAGTAAACGGACTCATGACAAGCTGAAAACTGGAGTTCACTTCTTCAAGAGTGTCTGGTTGGTAGCCATGAATGGGTTTTGTTATAGCGCTGAATATACACGCCTGAGTTGCGCTCGATATTATGAATGCAAACAGTAATATGTTCCACAGTACTAGTCGGTACGGTATGCCAGTTTTGATATGTTTCTTAGGGATGTTGTTGAAGAAGTAACCCCACATACTGAGCACATGTCGGCCTGCGTCCACGCGTCCTTTAAACATACCCACAGATACAACTACGATACACATCATGGAAAACGTCCCCAAGACACCCCACAGAGTTGCTGCACCGAGCAGCTTCAGAACTGCCGACCAATTGTCAAAGACTTCAGCTCGAGTGGTTATAATGGTGTAGTAATAAACCAAGATAGGGTACGCAAAATCAAAATTATTGGCTTGTTTTAAATTGAGGGCATAGCTTCCCACAGCTCCTTCTACGTTGCCTATTTTAAGTTCATGCAACGTTCTAGTGGAATTAATATTATCTAAATGAAGTGTATTAAGCTCCATTGCTGCTGTAGATTCATTCGTTTCGTTTCGTTTCGTTTCGGTGACTACACCCAGCCAGCAGTTCTGCTGCAAGGACGCGGAGGCGTTGATCATGCAAGAGAAGGAGGGACAAAGGGAACCTGCGAGAAGGCTCAGAATCGCATACTGACACAGTACCAAAGGTCGTTCAGGGTAGTATAGAAACCTTAACATTCCCTGGCCGGAGCCTTCGGTTCAGTGGCAGGGCACGCATCCGGGTCGTCCCGAGTTCCCCTCCGTCTTCTGCCGCTCCGGCAAGATCAACTGGCCCTCCTATCCGAGGCACCGGGGAGCCAGAAGTTACAGGTTGGGAGTGTGGGTTCCTTTGCAGTCGGGATGAGGACCGATGGGAGAGATCCGACAAGAATACCAGCATCGAGCCAGAAAGGAATATAGACATATACATGTGTAAATATATATAGAAAGGATGTTTGACTGCGATTACAGTGCCCAGTTAGCACGATGAATATTTTCTTGTAGAGGCTGATCTTGTTGAGCCGTTGCTTCTTATGAGCTGGTTTCTTCTTCTTCTGATTCTGTGTCCGTTTCCACCGTTTTGTATATTTTTTCGGCTTTCTTCTTGACGAGGCCGCGATTCCTTGCGATGCGCTCCCAGTAGGCTCGGTTCCGGTTCGTGTACCGGGTGATGTCATGGTTTAGTGAGTCAGTCCAGGTGAAGATTGGTCTGCCAATCTTCCGCTTTGACTCCAAATAGGCCAGCGCAGCGTGTAGCAGGTGGGGTTTCGGACGTCTAGTTAAGTGGCCATAATAGGATATTCTACGCACTTTGACGGTTTTTGTGATGGTTTTCCCTTCCAGTATTTGGTGGATTTTTCCTTTGGGAGGGTCCTTTGATGCACCCAACATTTCTTTTACTATGTGCCTTTCATATTTCCTGAGCCGAGATCTATTCGATTTTGTAAGAGCCATGACATTGAGGCCGTATGTGATTGAGGGTGCGATAACCATCTTGTACATTAATCTAGCGATTTTCCCCTCGATTTTGTACTTCTGTATAAATTTTGTCAGGATTTTGGCGTTTCGGAGCGCTTTTACACATCTTGTCTTGATGGATGCTCTTCTGTTGTGTGTTGCAGTGATGTATGAACCCAGGTACCTTATGGTCTCGATTGGCTTTATTGGTATACCACCAAGGATTCTCTGCTGCTGTTCGGCGACGGGTGGACCGAAGGGGTCCCTCACAATAAGCTTGGTTTTAGTTCCGTTAATAGTGAGTCCTACTGTGGTTTGCAGTTCTTTCAATTTTGTTACGAGACGGTCGAGCGTCGTTATGCAGTCACCTATCATAATTAGATCGTCCGCGAAAGAAAGGATTAGTGGGAGAGTGATTTCTTTATCCTGGGTTAGACTCACAGCCTCATCCTCTTCCTCCAGAGTTCTCAGGACATCATCCATGAGGATCGTAAATAAGCGTGGTGATAGTGGACACCCTTGTTTAACTCCTTTTCCCTTGTTGATTATCGCAGAGTTTTGACCGAACCAGGTAATAAACGTTCGTTCTCTCATACACGCCGCCACTATTCTGTTTGTCAGGGGGGCATTTGTCCTGCTGAGAAGGATATCCCTTAAGGCCCCAAGATCTACATTGTCGAAAGCCTTTTCAATATCAAGGGCCACTACGAAGTCTCCTTCCCTCCCTCCAATTGGCATCCAGGATTCTTCGCAGGGTAAACAAGTGGTCATCGGTGGATCTATTATTTAAAAAGGCCGCTTGGTAGTTACCTAGTGCCTCAATTTCCTTGTCTAATTTTTCAAGGAGGAAATTGTCATAGATACGATAACCAACGTTGCAGACAGATATCCTCCTATACTCGTCTACATTTCTTGGCGATGATTTCTTAGGTATTGGCACTTGTTTGGATAGCAGCCATTCTTCTGGGATTTTATTTTTCGCCCAGGCTTCTTGCATAACGTTTGCGACCCTTGCGATGAACTCCGGTGGTGCTGCCTTGTACAGCTCCGGCGCAATTTGGTCTGTGCCTGGAACTGTACCGTTTTTCATTCTCCTAATGATGCTTTTTATCGTATCTGTGTCGGGCCTATCTTCGGTGGGCACCTCATCCTTCTGGCCTGTGAATGTTTCAGGTGGTTTGCCCTCGCTTTTCTTCAGCTCTCTTACCCAGTTTGACATTGGGATGAAATGTTTTGGTGAAGATCTTTGTGCAGGTGCAGTTTTGAATTTTCTTAGGTACATGTAGGTGATCTTCATTCTCATTGCCCGGTGTGCTTTACTGAGATTACGAAAGAAGAGCGTACACTCTTTATGGGAGTCCTGTTCTTGAGCGTCCCGGAGTCTCTTGCGCGCTGCCTTGACCCTGGTATCGTAGTTCGGGTTTCCTGGAAATTTATTCTTCAAAAACAGTGATTGTTGAAGGAAGGCGAGCGCTAATCTACTGTCCCGTGAGCGCACTATGGCTTTTGTTGGAATCGTATGAGATGCCTGTCTGAGAATCTCGTTAAGTTCGCTCCACGTGGGATTCTTATCAGACTCAAGCTGACCTTGTGACCTCATTTCCCAGGTAGTTAGAAGACGATTCACTTCTTTTTGAAACTCTTCTACTACGGCTGAACTTTGTAGAGCTTCGTAATTAATTGTTTTGGCGTTAAATGGTCGTTTATTCTTGGGACCTTCTTTCGGAACATTGCTATTGGATCTGCGGGTGATGGGGTCTTTCCAACTGGAATTTTGGACAACGCCCCATACTAGCTTGTGGTCAGTGCTAACGGACTGAGTGAAGATTCCTTGGATAGATTGAAAAAATAGAGGGCGATGAAGACTGGTTAAAATGTGATCTATTTGGGATATTCGGTTACCGACTTGCCATGTCACTTTGCACGAAGGGCGGCCAAAGGTATTTTTCGCGCAAAGGTTGTGTTCCTGTAAGAAATGAATAAGCAAGCTACCATTAAAGTTGGACTCGGTATGTAGCAGATTTTTCGGAGATACATGCTTGGTTATATTGTTTACGTCTTTCATCCCGATATGCGCATTGAAGTCTCCTAGAATTATGGGGAAGGCCTTTTTAGGGGCTTGGCGTAGTAGCGTGCCTATTTTCGCGAGACAAGTTGCGGCTCCGGTTGGGACGTGGGTGTTCACAATAAAGAGCTCAATGGGACCATTCTTATTAGCTATTGAAAGTTTTAGGTGCGTACCGATTACGTTTTTATCTCTTCGAATTGTGCTGACTATTTCACATTGAGCATCTTTTCTTATTAGAATGGCTACCCCTCTTTTCTCTCTTGCGTTCCGGCCCCCGTTTAAGAGCCAGCGATAGTTGTTGGTGGTGAGCTCTCCGCTTGTCAGGTGGGTTTCTTGTAAGCCTGCTATTGTGATATTTCGCTTTGAGAGTTCGCTGTCAATTTTTGTTTTGTCTTGTAGCGGGGCGCAGCCTCTTACGTTCCATGTTGCTACTGAGACTACCTTGCAGGGTTGTGGGGTCAGCGTTTGGGGAGAAGTAGGGGTGGCTCTTAATAATCGTGAGCCAGTCATATCGACATAGTCGTTTTGATCGTAGGAGGGGTTCAGCGCGATTATTGGTGAGTACTCTTTTGAAACATTTGCCGGGCTGGAGGATGAGGAGGTGTTGGTAGGTTGTATGAAGTCTTCGTTTGTACTCCGTTGGGGGTTGATTACGGGATAGCTAGTTTTATCATCCGTCGTGGTTTGTTCAGCGATGGATTGCTGGATGAATGATGTTTCGATATCAGGGCTGTTGAAGTGAACGGAGTCGTAGTGATGGTTTCCATAGAAGAGGTGAATATTTGCCATTTTGTCGTATTCGTATATGGGGGCCCTATATTGTAGTGGTCGCTGATGGTTCATGTGCACATAGATATTTACCGTGAAGCAACTGGTAGCGGCTAAGATTATTTCTTCTCCTCCCCAAAAACCGTCTCTGAACTGGTTCCTAATATATTCATCAATTTGTTCCGCGGAGGGAGGTGTATTGTGGCCGGGAGACCTGACGTCTGAGACACTGCCGTTGAGCGCCATTTGGATTTGACTATTATTTCTCTCAGCGGACAGGTGATTAGCGAGCAGTTCTCGTATCTCTCGATGATCGAAATCGGTATTACGCACGGAGTTCAATTGGTTCGCTATCGCCCTATACAGACAGTTGCCATCTTTGGGAATCGGTAAAATTTCCATCGTGCGATGTTAAAACCGTCGACTTTGGTGTCACAGATGGGCCGGCAATGCACTTGCTAGTCCCTTTTTTTTGTTGGCGATGGCTAAGCTATTTGTTCGAGTAGGTAGTTGGCAATATCTGCACGTGTTCGGTGCAAAGTGACCTGGCCTCTAATGGCGTTGGAAAAAAAGGGATCTCTTTGTTCTTGGAAGTGAAAGCGTTGCAAGATGTTGTACTTCTTCCTTGCTTAGCCACTAGCGAAATAAACAGTTAATATTTATTTACAGGTTACCCAAACTATGCTATAGGTTTTCTACCGTACAGGTCATGATACTTATCATGTGTGTACTTCAACCGGTAATTCGTTGATATAAGGCAGGACTTTTAGTATAGTTTCGGTATTACATAATTTAACATAATCTTGCGCGCGTGAAAGAGTGAAGTAAAGAGACCAACGCGTCACTTATTGCTTAGACAAGAATTTAACAATTGGATATTCAACTTAAGCTCTTTGTCCTTTGCATAAAATTGTATTGTATTGTATTGTATTGTAAACACTTTATTGTACACAAAAACAGAAATACATTAAAACAAAAGAAATACATGTACAAAGGCGAACTTATCCCTTTAAGGGATCTCTTCCAGTTAACCTTTGAGTAAATGAGTGCTAAAGACAAATGTAAACGGTAGACAGCCAAAGCAACATGTACAATACGAAGGAGGATAATTTAACAATAATGTGGCGATTCACATGATCTCGTCATGTGCCCGCCATCATGTAGTCATATATCATCATCGTGATACTCACATCATCATTATCATCAACGAATTTAAGACATATTAGCATCATACGTCATCAAGCTAATACTAAAATTATCATTTATTAGATATAGGCAATACAAATGCAAAGTAAGAATAACAGTGTGAATGTTTGCGGAAGCAAGTAAAACCATTCTTATAACTAAACATATTACCACTATTTAAAAATAGCAAGTTGATATCCACAAATTGACAACAGAGGAGTTGAGCTTTATTTAGACTAAATAAGAATCAAAATCCCATATACCACGCTTAGAGGGCGGGGGCTAGGTCACGTGACGTGTCCCGAGTGTCCCGAAGCTGTCGAAGCTGTTGAAGCTGTCGAAGCTGTCGAAGCTGTTGAAGCTGTCAAAGCTGTCAAAGCTGTCGAATGTCTCGAGCTATTGGTTATAAATAGGCAAGGGCTTAGTAGAAGGGGATTCTTTTTGTTTGAAACTTCGTCGGAGTAACATTACTTTCTGGCAGTTAAGGTATTAAAAATTAATTCTAAGGGGAATTTCTGTCGGGTTATTGCTTGTTTCTTGAACTATAATTACCTATTGAGATTTAGTGGGGTTTGTTGCTGTAAGGCTATTAAGCCTAGTCACATGCCAGAAATAGTGTTTTGGTACATGGTTGCCAGGTGAAGGATATTTAACCTTGCGGCTGTTAAACGAATATCCTTCAGACTCTTCTAGTTTTACCCGAGCTAGGCGACTCGGGCACTAGCCATATACAAGTGCAGTGAATAGCCTACGAGTGTGGATGGTTTTGTTTGGTGAACGCAAGGACCACACGTGATGGACATGCGGAGTAATCTGCGCTTGCTGAAGCCAAACGGACCTCCAGGCTCGGTCTCATAAACTATATATTTATATATCTGTTATATACACATATCAGGGCGAGCTACTCCATGTTTCCGGCGTCTCTTCAGCCACATGGGGGGGGCTCAAAAACACCGATGATAGTCACCTTTTCGGGCTAATCACCCGAACTTACAGTTCAGTTTAGCTAGGCCCATACACGATTAAATATAAATATGAGACCTAGGTCTCTAGTGTTCTTTGTATTAGCTAGGGAACAGGGATTAGCGATAGGTACACCTTGATAGGAACATTAGGACGGGGATCTTTACCTACCGAGCAATCGGTCAATCGTCACTAACTAGCATAACATTTATCCAAATTATTTTAACCTTGTTAGGTATAGTGGTTAAGAGGTTGAATTATTATTTTCTTAAGTGGTTATGGCCAGGGGAAGTTAGTAGGGGAAAAGCAGAGTCTTGTAGCGGTTTGTAAAGATTGGGAATAGGGAATCTGGTATTTAGGTCATCCAGATATTTAACACCTTTAACTTACCAACATTAATTATAGAAATAATTAATTAAAATTTACCGATTATGTGTTGGAGCAATGTACCTTGATATAGCTTAAGTGATAGAATGGAATCACTGAAGCAGAGTTGAGTCAATTAGCTGTAGATATTCGCTTTTTCAATGAGCAGAAATAATTTAATCTTTAATATAATTTTGATAAGGAAATTGTGGATCGTTGTATAGTATGAAAATACAAAGTATTCCTAAGACTGGATGTGGAGTATCTGAAGTGTAAATTGCTAAGAAAAGCCGGGGACTTATGGATAGCAATAATGAAAGTTATTCGTTCTCGTATTTACATCACAGATCTCAGAACTGAAGTAATTTATATCACAAGGGTTGAGAGTAATTTCCTTTATCAGAATGAGTCAGTCGAGAGTTGAAAGATACTTCGATCGGCACAATAGTCTTCATGTTTTCAAGGGTATACTACATTTATTTTATGAATATGGTCAAACGAAAACCAAGTTCTAGAACTCATTAGAAGGGTTCATACCTACTAGGGAAGAGTAGTGTATTAGACTTCTTACAATTTTAATTATAATTTCATCATTTGGATACGTCATAATCTTTTCAACTTTTTCATATATTTAGCAAGTTGTAGGTTTAGGCAGGTAGCTTAACCTAGCGTAGGCCTTGTGTAGTTAACTTAAGAAGCCTGCGCCAAAAGGCTTCCCCAAAAGATGGATCCTTGACACTTTGCCGTAGGCTAGGACGTCATGCATAGATGTGATGAGATCCCACAGTGGTTTGATCAGTTATTAGCCAGGCGTGAAGGTCCGTCCATCCCTGTGCTGTATGTCTTAATTAGCTTTGCCAAATAGGATAGATAGCTAAGGCATACAGTATTACTCCTTCACACACTTAGAAGGGTTGGCGATTTTCTAAAAAAAAAAAAAAATATTTTTTTTATACACCTTAAAGTTACCTTCTTCATTCTACTATAGACTAGCCTATGCTAGTCCTTAACTATATCGATTAAACATATTCAGTTTTCCAGAAATTCTAGCTAAATAAAACTTCTTATTCGTCCTTCCTGTAGGAGGAATCTCATTGAGATGTCTTCTCCATTTTACTATAATCTAGTCTTACTAGTTTTTAATTGTGAAGATTAAAACAACTTCCTATTTATTGCTTAGGTCTAGAATCCACTTCAGATTGTTCTACTATAGTTTATTTAAGGGATGTATACCATCTTCTCAGATTAAGGTGTAATGACAAAATTTATTTAATATTGTCAAATATGAAAACTTAAGATTAATTAAATTCATAATAAAATCTCATAGATCCTGTAACTTTCACCTGTTTATAGATTGGTAATGAAGTGTAGTTTCATATTGTACATAGACATATGTTTTCTAGTCATTCTGGAGTAAGAACATGCAATTTTAAGAACTAAATTATCTTTCATTCCAGAATTCTAATAAAATTTGGATAGAATCACATATTGACTTTTATTGTTACATAAGGTAATCTAGTTCGATTATACCTGACTGTGGTCTAAATGAATTCGATACTTCATATAGAATTAAACAACTTTCATAAGAGTATCTGTAATATTCCATATTGATTTTGATATACCTAGGGACTATATAAGTTAGGAATTTAATTAGTATAAAGAACCGAGGTAGCAGTAGGATAGGAGTAGCTTGCACAAAATAAATAATAGAATACACACTTATTTAGTTAATTTAACAAAATACATAGTAATTTTGCACTATTCAGGTACGAGGTATTTCGCGGCACATCACGGCTACATCTCTTAAAAGAAACTGTGTTACTACAACAACGTAGGATCCGACCAATCTAGACGTTCACAACGGTTTTACCGATCACCTTGGCCATTAGTTATAAGAAATGTTCAGCTCAACTGTATAAAGATCCTTTCATATCTAGGTTTGGTTAGTTGTAGGTTCTGGAAGGCTAGGTAGTCGTTGAAGGGTTTCCTAGGGGTTCGTTGTAGGAGTAGAGTCTGGAGGCGAAGGTGAAGGAGGCGTAGGACCTGTACCTTTAGTTTAGGGTTTAGCATACATTATGATTGGTGGTCCCGTGACTCAGGATATCACTAGAGTTGAAGTGCTTAGGTAGCTCGTAACAATTACAATTGGTGCCGTTGACCAGGGATTATTCCAATTGCTGCCATGATCAGGCATTACAATTTGCGCCGTGACTCAGGATATCACTAGAGTTGAAGTGCTTAGGTAGCTCGTAACAATTACAATTGGCGCCGTGACCATGGATAGGATCAGTCCGGGATTGTTGAGGTCGTGCCGATGTAGTTTGTCGTGAAGTTTCATGTCTTGCTTTCTTCTTGCGTTCAACAATTGTCCTTCATTTTGTTATTTCGCCATGGAATTTTAGTTGAGTTGTTAGTGACGGTTTTACTGAAGGGATCTTTGAACATTTGAGCTTGAATTATGCCCTTACGGGTACAATTGTTGACGTGAGAATGGAAAAGAGATTCGCCGTGATGGGTTGTTAGGTGCATGTCGCCTCGAAATATCTTTTGTTGCATATTTATACATAAACTATAGTAAATAGAGTAGCTTCTTGATATAACACACGATATTTTTCTTATTTCACATAGTAATAGTACCTGAAACAAAAATAAATTATGTTAGAACAACGTGATTTTGTTTTCATTAGATATGTTACACAGTAATTAATTGACATTTGACAGGTTATTTAGGCATAATTTTTATCTTATCTGTAGTTCAATAGTGGATTATTTGAGATACAATTAAATTCGTACGTTTGTGTTAACGCTTTACAAAAAGTTATTTTCAATATTGATTAATAATTAAATAGGTGGTTTATTTAAGTTTTAGATAATAATTTACGTTACGTGAAATGATAATATTAAGTAATAATATACTTACTTTAGTTTCAACCTGATACGTAGATAACTTTATTCAATGTGTTCATATTATTAATATAACATAAGATTTAGATATTTAGGGATACATTTAATATTATTTATGCATTATTTACATAATTGGGAAAAATAATAATAGGTAATTCATTTTTTTTTAAATAAAAACATAATCAAGGCTGAGTGCACAAAACGCCTTCTGAGCAGGTTGATTTGACAAGTTGACAAGTGACAGGGTGTTATCTGTTATTATTTATCAGTAATTAATATGATATCGAGATGGAATGATTTAATTTTAATATAGATATAAAGTCGGAATGTTGTAGGAAACTAGTTAAGTGAGGTAGAATAGAGATGTCATTGTACTCGACTACAGGAAATATGAGTTTTGAAGATTTATTTTTACATCAGTTATTAGTTCAAGTTGTGTTGAAAATTAGTTAAGGAACTAAAGATAAGTTATGAGAGTACTAAGGATTTATTATTTGGGGGGGCGAGGGTTTATTTATAGGCTTTAGTTCAATGTAGGAAATGTTTCACAATGAGATCTGATAAACATAACCCTAACAACAATGTTAAACTGTGTATAAGGCCCCTAGCTACAATATTAAGTTATTAATCTTTTAGCTTAATATAAGACTTATTAGAAATATTAAATATAGCAATTATAAGGAAAGCAGGAGTGTTAGTGATTTCATAAGTGGGGGGGCGATCTCTTTTGAGTTTCTTTTAACACATAATGAAACAAATGAAAGGAAAGTAATTTTATTACAATAATTTTGGTACATTTATGGCTTATAGATTATCATTAGAATGACTTACATATATGTTCACATGTAGTATAAGGGTATGATCATAGAACCAGACAAGAAAACCAATTGACATATATTTAATCTGTTTTTGAAGCGAAGTAAATATGTCTGTATTGTTATCATTAGATTTATTAAGGTATTCAGTTCTGTTAAGTATTCTTATAAATAAGTAGATACATCTTCAATCAAGTTCTTATTATGCATTAGCCATGATACTCAGGTTACATTTTAGATTTATAGTAGATTTTGTGTGGAGGTTGCCGTTGAAATCCAAAAACCTGGAAAGTAAAATAAATAATTATTGAAACAAGTTAGAATAAATGTTATTAAACAAGGTTGAAAGGTTATGCAGTACATTTACATACTTTACTTTGAGATATATACATATATAGCAGTAGGAAAATAAATGTAGTTCATTAAGCTGCTCGTCTTCAAATGAAATGAAAATTGTAATCAGGCGATGGAAACAAATTTGAGAGAACAATAGGATGAAGACAAGAAGCGAATTAGCAGTAATAATAGGAAGAAATAAATAAAATTTCGAACCTGAAGAAGTACCTACTTTTTTTTTTTATCTAAGTAATTTCCATGAACATTATCATAAGGATATTTTTAAACAACTATGTTCTTCGAAATTTGAAACAATAATAGAGTAAGATAAATAATATTACCTTATGAAGAAGTTCCAATAAGCTGCAGCAGTAGTTGTGGGGAGTCCATGCCATCCTTCATTATTTTTGCTTCATTCAAGATTAGTTTGTACTGAGAAGTTATCAAGATTTACGAGCAGAGTCTGGAAATAGAAGACAGAAGATATTAGAATCAAGAAAAGATCATAAATTGGCGTACAGAAGAATCAAGATTTACTTTATAAACAAACGCAGTTAGAACTCTTGTTAACTTACGTTTTGATAGTATGTTTCAGGTGGCGCAGAGGTCGACTTCATTATTCTTATTTCATTATCCGGGGTTCATTATATTTGCATACATTTTGAGATATAACTTATAACCGTTGCGCGGAGGTTAACGTAATTGGTTTGATTCTGTAACAAAAACAAATTTTTATTGTAAACATACAACACGATCTTTCTTTACTCGTTATTTTAGCCAGATCATAGTAAAATGCGTAGAAAATAGTTACCTTAATATTGTAGACTCATTTTATTACAGTTTTCTTCATAACAATCCGTTTTGATGTTCATTATTCTTCTATTCTTAACTTAATTTCTATTTCGTAGAAAGATAGGTTATGGAAAATTTTTGACATTTGACATGTCATAGGACAGTGTTGTCAGACTAAAGGAATAAGATGACATAAATAGTAGACTATTATTAAGGCATAGATTCACTTACCTAGTTCGTAAGATTTACGTAACATTTATAGAAAATAGACGAGTACATTTATTTTATATATATTATTTAATTAAACAGAGCGACAATATTTAAGCAATATCTAATATTCAATAGGGATATTAAGTTAAGATCGATTAAGAAATCGATTACAGACGAATTTCCTTAAAGACAATAGTGATGTCATAATATAAGTTGTACCACAGTATAGGTATTGTAAGTTAAGGTTCGAATATGAGTTTGTAGGAAATTTTAACTAGAGGTCGCTAGTAGTATATTTATTTGAATGATTTGCGTAATGGTTCGATTCCATTAATACGTATTTTGGGTTTCATTAATAAGTTGAAATTCGATAATTTTCAAAAGGGTAGAGAGAGGTAAATTGAATTGGGTGGATAAAATAATTATGAATTTTATAAGAATATAAAAAAAAAAAAAAAAACGAAGTGTGTGAAGTGGATAGACGATTTTATTATTTATATTAGAGAAAGTCTTTATTTTGATTTTAATGAAAGAAGTAAAGGGGAACTTGGGATATTATAGGAAGGTAAAGTAGTATGGATTTTGAATACAAAATGGATGGTGTTCTTCTGACTAAGTCGATGCGGAAAAATGAATGTAGGAGCCTGTAGTGCGATGTATGAGAGGATGAATGAGTGGACTTTTTGAGTTGAATGTTGTCTGTATGTATTCAAGCTAAGTTCGGAAGTATTCGGATCCGAAAACGGGGGGTCTTCTATCTTTAGAGGTACGAACGGGAGTATTTTCTAAAGACATCAATTGGATTGCACATACTTAGAAGTTAGGCTTAGTAAATCGAAGTATCGATTAGACCAATTGTATGGTAGTTTGTGCGAAACAATACTCTACAGTGCCTACGGGCTAATCTTCTTCGAGCACGAGCAAGAGCGTGCAGGTTTCACACACACCCATGTCAACGATTAGATTGGCCAACTGTATATTTTTTTTAAACAAAAGGAATTGTGGATTGTTTTGTCCGTAAAGGCAGGATAAAACTAAATTGGTATATTTGTATGAACCTCTGGTATAATAGTATTATTTAGCATAATTTTGAAATCAAACATAATGTCACAATTCGACAAGTAAGTCTATAGTCTTACAAGAAAAAAAAAAAAAAAACACAATTGTATGATTATAGAGCTGGAATTGGCTTGTTTATTCTTGATATGATACACGCGCCAATAAGGGGAGTCACATGTGATTTTGGAGAAGAATTTGAAATCGGAATCAGTTATTGAATTGAAGTGAAAATGAATATTCAGTATCTATACCAAAGGTCTTGCTATGTTGTCTGAGGAGAGTTTCGTCAATTCATCGAAGAATTCGTACAATGTGAATTCGCAAATGAGGCTGAGCAATGGGCAGGTCAAGTTTGAGGTGTTTAGGCAAAACCGAGCTAATAGGGCTTGTTTGACTCACAACCAAACACTTCTTACGATGTGGTTAAGATTTGGAGAAATATATTCACGATTCAATGATATTATTCTATGGTTCGAATTCTGATTTAATACACAAGTGAGTTCCCAAGTATTGGTTTAAACACACACACAGTTAAGGGTACGAATACTAACGGATTTAGAATATCCAAGGTTATCACAAAATGTTATTTGCTTTAAGAATAATTGTTATATATATATAAATTATATTTTTTAATTGTTTTTACAATTCTAAGGGGAATGCGAAGTTCTACGTTATTTGACGATGTCAATCCACTTCAAACTTTCGCAGGGGGGCGATTGTGGCGATTCAAATGATCTCGTCATGTGCCCGCCATCATGTAGTCATATATCATCATCGTGATACTCACATCATCATTATCATCAACGAATTTAAGACATATTAGCATCATACGTCATCAAGCTAATACTAAAATTATCATTTATTAGATATAGGCAATACAAATGCAAAGTAAGAATAACAGTGTGAATGTTTGCGGAAGCAAGTAAAACCATTCTTATAACTAAACATATTACCACTATTTAAAAATATCAAGTTGATATCCACAAATTGACAACAGAGGAGTTGAGCTTTATTTAGACTAAATAAGAATCAAAATCCCATATACCACGCTTAGAGGGCGGGGGCTAGGTCACGTGACGTGTCCCGAGTGTCCCGAAGCTGTCGAAGCTGTTGAAGCTGTCGAAGCTGTCGAAGCTGTTGAAGCTGTCAAAGCTGTCAAAGCTGTCGAATGTCTCGAGCTATTGGTTATAAATAGGCAAGGGCTTAGTAGAAGGGGATTCTTTTTGTTTGAAACTTCGTCGGCGTAACATTACTTTCTGGCAGTTAAGGTATTAAAAATTAATTCTAAGGGGAATTTCTGTCGGGTTATTGCTTGTTTCTTGAACTATAATTACCTATTGAGATTTAGTGGGGTTTGTTGCTGTAAGGCTATTAAGCCTAGTCACATGCCAGAAATAGTGTTTTGGTACATGGTTGCCAGGTGAAGGATATTTAACCTTGCGGCTGTTAAACGAATATCCTTCAGACTCTTCTAGTTTTACCCGAGCTAGGCGACTCGGGCACTAGCCATATACAAGTGCAGTGAATAGCCTACGAGTGTGGATGGTTTTGTTTGGTGAACGCAAGGACCACACGTGATGGACATGCGGAGTAATCTGCGCTTGCTGAAGCCAAACGGACCTCCAGGCTCGGTCTCATAAACTATATATTTATATATCTGTTATATACACATATCAGGGCGAGCTACTCCATGTTTCCGGCGTCTCTTCAGCCACATGGGGGGGGCTCAAAAACACCGATGATAGTCACCTTTTCGGGCTAATCACCCGAACTTACAGTTCAGTTTAGCTAGGCCCATACACGATTAAATATAAATATGAGACCTAGGTCTCTAGTGTTCTTTGTATTAGCTAGGGAACAGGGATTAGCGATAGGTACACCTTGATAGGAACATTAGGACGGGGATCTTTACCTACCGAGCAATCGGTCAATCGTCACTAACTAGCATAACATTTATCCAAATTATTTTAACCTTGTTAGGTATAGTGGTTAAGAGGTTGAATTATTATTTTCTTAAGTGGTTATGGCCAGGGGAAGTTAGTAGGGGAAAAGCAGAGTCTTGTAGCGGTTTGTAAAGATTGGGAATAGGGAATCTGGTATTTAGGTCATCCAGATATTTAACACCTTTAACTTACCAACATTAATTATAGAAATAATTAATTAAAATTTACCGATTATGTGTTGAAGCAATGTACCTTGATATAGCTTAAGTGATAGAATGGAATCACTGAAGCAGAGTTGAGTCAATTAGCTGTAGATATTCGCTTTTTCAATGAGCAGAAATAATTTAATCTTTAATATAATTTTGATAAGGAAATTGTGGATCGTTGTATAGTATGAAAATACAAAGTATTCCTAAGACTGGATGTGGAGTATCTGAAGTGTAAATTGCTAAGAAAAGCCGGGGACTTATGGATAGCAATAATGAAAGTTATTCGTTCTCGTATTTACATCACAGATCTCAGAACTGAAGTAATTTATATCACAAGGGTTGAGAGTAATTTCCTTTATCAGAATGAGTCAGTCGAGAGTTGAAAGATACTTCGATCGGCACAATAGTCTTCATGTTTTCAAGGGTATACTACATTTATTTTATGAATATGGTCAAACGAAAACCAAGTTCTAGAACTCATTAGAAGGGTTCATACCTACTAGGGAAGAGTAGTGTATTAGACTTCTTACAATTTTAATTATAATTTCATCATTTGGATACGTCATAATCTTTTCAACTTTTTCATATATTTAGCAAGTTGTAGGTTTAGGCAGGTAGCTTAACCTAGCGTAGGCCTTGTGTAGTTAACTTAAGAAGCCTGCGCCAAAAGGCTTCCCCAAAAGATGGATCCTTGACACTTTGCCGTAGGCTAGGACGTCATGCATAGATGTGATGAGATCCCACAGTGGTTTGATCAGTTATTAGCCAGGCGTGAAGGTCCGTCCATCCCTGTGCTGTATGTCTTAATTAGCTTTGCCAAATAGGATAGATAGCTAAGGCATACAGTATTACTCCTTCACACACTTAGAAGGGTTGGCGATTTTCTAAAAAAAAAAAAAAAATATTTTTTTTATACACCTTAAAGTTACCTTCTTCATTCTACTATAGACTAGCCTATGCTAGTCCTTAACTATATCGATTAAACATATTCAGTTTTCCAGAAATTCTAGCTAAATAAAACTTCTTATTCGTCCTTCCTGTAGGAGGAATCTCATTGAGATGTCTTCTCCATTTTACTATAATCTAGTCTTACTAGTTTTTAATTGTGAAGATTAAAACAACTTCCTATTTATTGCTTAGGTCTAGAATCCACTTCAGATTGTTCTACTATAGTTTATTTAAGGGATGTATACCATCTTCTCAGATTAAGGTGTAATGACAAAATTTATTTAATATTGTCAAATATGAAAACTTAAGATTAATTAAATTCATAATAAAATCTCATAGATCCTGTAACTTTCACCTGTTTATAGATTGGTAATGAAGTGTAGTTTCATATTGTACATAGACATATGTTTTCTAGTCATTCTGGAGTAAGAACATGCAATTTTAAGAACTAAATTATCTTTCATTCCAGAATTCTAATAAAATTTGGATAGAATCACATATTGACTTTTATTGTTACATAAGGTAATCTAGTTCGATTATACCTGACTGTGGTCTAAATGAATTCGATACTTCATATAGAATTAAACAACTTTCATAAGAGTATCTGTAATATTCCATATTGATTTTGATATACCTAGGGACTATATAAGTTAGGAATTTAATTAGTATAAAGAACCGAGGTAGCAGTAGGATAGGAGTAGCTTGCACAAAATAAATAATAGAATACACACTTATTTAGTTAATTTAACAAAATACATAGTAATTTTGCACTATTCAGGTACGAGGTATTTCGCGGCACATCACGGCTACATCTCTTAAAAGAAACTGTGTTACTACAACAACGTAGGATCCGACCAATCTAGACGTTCACAACGGTTTTACCGATCACCTTGGCCATTAGTTATAAGAAATGTTCAGCTCAACTGTATAAAGATCCTTTCATATCTAGGTTTGGTTAGTTGTAGGTTCTGGAAGGCTAGGTAGTCGTTGAAGGGTTTCCTAGGGGTTCGTTGTAGGAGTAGAGTCTGGAGGCGAAGGTGAAGGAGGCGTAGGACCTGTACCTTTAGTTTAGGGTTTAGCATACATTATGATTGGTGGTCCCGTGACTCAGGATATCACTAGAGTTGAAGTGCTTAGGTAGCTCGTAACAATTACAATTGGTGCCGTTGACCAGGGATTATTCCAATTGCTGCCATGATCAGGCATTACAATTTGCGCCGTGACTCAGGATATCACTAGAGTTGAAGTGCTTAGGTAGCTCGTAACAATTACAATAATACTTACACATGAAAATGCAAAAAAACCAAAATAGAGAGAGATAGGCAAACAGTCAATATAATACATAATACGTAATAAATACATATAAGTATATATATATATATATTTATATAAATTCAACAGAAATAGTCATAATTACAACAAAAACAATTGTCCAGATAGACCTAGGTTACATATAGGTAGGATAACACTCTCAGACCGAAGTAGGCTATATCGAAACACAACGGAGCCGGTCATTCATGTATGTTAGACGTAAAAAATATAAAGTAAACTGCCACATACATAGTTGCATAAGATCGGTACAAAAGTCAAATGGTTGTACCGAAGTCACTAACCTTAATTAAGTTTAGTATATAAATCTAATATATTTCAGTAACGGTGCGAGATGAAGTTTTATATTTGGGTATTAAGTAGGTGAACGCATAAAGGAAGTGCGTTATATATACTTTGATTAAATAATGGTGGTAAGAATTACGGGGCAGACAATCTAAAACTACTTAAATTAATACAAACTATTAGACTAGGTGAATCTTAAACTAATATAGTTATTATCAGTGTTTTGTGGACGATTTTCAAGCGACTCGCGATATGCTTGGTGTTGTGTGCTGCCTCCTAGATGCAAATGAATTAATATAAAAATAGACATAGGATTATCCTGCTAAAAATGCCGTGAGGCGGTTTGGCGGTTGGGTTGGCAGGTGTTCAGTGAGTCTTGTATTACGTTTGTCTATATGTGGAGGTCCATGAAGTGTGGTTGGGGTTCAACCGAAGAGATTAAAGGAGAGAAAAAGGAGTAAAAGAAGACCGTGCGTGATTACCGTTTTCGAAGACAAGGAGTAAATAATTGCAATTGGCAGCAAAAAGTGAAATGGAACGTTCTCACCAAATTAGGCTCCTGTGGTTTGGCGGGCCCAGCAAGGGTGCTGGACGTGTGAAGAGACACACCTAAGATTCGCACCGCACAAAGGGGCACTGCGGGATCTTATTCACACACACTTGATCGACACTCACTAAAAGACCGCGTAATATAGACACACCAAACACTAGAACTTCTACTTAGCAGTTGCTAAGTATTATAGAGAAGGATCGAAACAGTGAAAACGCGGCGAATTCTTTGACACGCGGCTAAACTTTAACAGGCTCGCTCCATTGCTGCTGTAGATTCAATCGTTTTAATTGTGATATGTTCAATTTGAGCCATTAATTCGAATCTTCATGAATTGTTGGCCTGTACCTAGTTCCGTAAAATCTCATATATGGCCAATAGTTATCTCCCACAAACTTCACCCGACACCCTCGCAGACTGGTTTTTCGTGCTGCCACATAGACTTCCTTGACACTCTGAACTTGGGAACAACTTGATAATAGTCGCAATACGTTGAACACAGGGCGGTCACATTCATCGCGCTCCAATCCAAAAGTATAAACCTCGCCAGAGACAACTAGAGCCACGTCGTGAATAAGTTTATTCAGTAGGAAGTTTGATATTCCTTGCAGGGAATCTTTAATGTCTTTGATGATTATTACGAATTTAGCTCTGGGATTCCAGAAAGGGTCTCGCGTGAAAGCATAGAACCATTCCTGCACTGCATAACGTACATACCGTACAATACGGTGTCGTTGGGCCCCCTCCGGAACCATCGGTCTACTTTCCCGGTCGGTCAACTTGTTCAAACCGTCTGTTTTCCCGATCGGTCAACATGTTCAAACCGTCTACTTTCCCCATCGGTCCAAATGAGCAAACGAGCGAAACTTTTACATGAGGCGGTGATCCTCCCTAGAAATTTCAACACGCAAATCTTTATTTAGGTTTTGGCTCCCAAGGGACGATATAGACGTTGGAAAATGGCGACAGCCGAACCCGCCCGACTTGGTCATTAGATGCGGTCGGCCGCTGCCGGCTGCCCGAGCGCCCGTTGCGACGCGGCGGCAGCCGACCCGGCCCGGCCCAGTCAATGGGAATCGTACATTATGGATCGGTAATTGATTGAACCGCACACTGACTGCAATAGAGTTAGAATTGCATGGGAATGCATTACAACCGTGCAGTTGGCTTGCAGTCGGTGTGCGGCCAACGGGAATGCATCAGAACTGCACTTGAACGGCTATTTTGCAGCCGAGTTACTGTCCATTTGTCTCGGCCCTTACCCTTACTGCCTTCTATACCTACGAAGTTGTTGTGACTCTTGGGAGAAATTTTGTATGCCAGTTCATACATGACGTGAAAATTACAGGGTACCTACTAATGTATACAGTTAACGTTGTTGGAGTTTGTACTAGACTTATAATCCTTTTTAACGTTATATTAACTAATCAACACATTTGCTTTTTAAGGTTCCGTACCCAAAGGGTAAAAACGGGACCCTATTACTGAGACTGCGCTGTCCGTCCGTCCATCCGTCCGTAGAAAGACAGTTGAAATTTTCACAGATTATGTATTTCTATTGCCGCTATAACAACAAATACTAAAAATAAAATAAAATAAATATTTAAGGGGGGCTCCCATAGAACAAACTTGTTATAGATTATGGTACGGAACCCTTCGTGATCGAGTCGGACTAGCACTTGCCCAATTTTTTAAATATGGCGGTGCCCCGTAGCGCATGCGCGCATGATTGACATGATGAGTCATGGATTACAGCCAAATTAAATAAATATATTATGAACTCAATAATATATAATAGGTAATAGGTATATAATTAAAAGTAAGTTAGAAACTGTTTATTTGTTGAAAAATAATTAATTGTTGAAATTAGGAAAATCTTTTACGCCCCATAACAAACTTTAAAACTAACTACTACGGACTAAAAGGGTACCTTTAGAAACCGTTTTGACCGGGTCTTTTTAAAAAGGTACCCGACCATTAAAATAACATTCCGGTACCGATATCAATATTTTAGGTACCCAAACAAGCTTCCATCCAAACGATACCGGTTCAAATAAAAACCTATAAAAATGGTGTGACCGTTTCTCTTCGGTCGGATGACCGATAGTAGTATTTTATGCAACAGTTGTATAAGAGGGGGCCAAAAACGCGAGTGGTATAGGTTACGATGTGAGCGTAGCGAACATCGTAAGAAAGATGCCACGAGCGTTTTTTGACCTACTTATACAACGTTGCATACAATACTTTTTCTACGACTCGACATTATAATAAATAAAATGCAAATAAACAACAAAGAAAATAATGACATGTCGGGCTCGGAACCAACAAAATAAAAAAAAAAGAGTCTCTGATAAACCTTTTTTTTTGCGTCCATCTACAAGAAAATATGAACTTATACCTAAAGGTATACGTTCCCTATACTATATATACATCCATCATTGTTTTATCCATGCATGTAGGATAAAACAATTTTTTTAAGTTGGCAGCAATGCATTAGTACAATAAGTTTTTTTTTATTGCAAATTGTGTGAATGCAGCTGTTCGTTTTGTAATCTGTGGTACTAAGGAATGCTTTTTAGGCGACATTATAACATCGTTTAGCAGTGTTTTTTTGGGCAGTAGAGAATAGACTTTTACAGATTTTCATAATTTATGTCTTTATATTAGGGTTAGTAACTACATAAATGACAGAAAAAGTACTGGAGTAGAAAAAGTAGCATTTCGGTACCGATATCAATACTCTAGATAATATATATGTAGTTATGTATACAAGCTACCGTCCAAACAGTACCTTTAAATAAAGGAGAGCTCGCGACTCTCGTGTAAGGTTCATCAGTTCTTCACGTCTTAGTCCTTTCTCTCCTTTAAATCTTTTCCCCCTTTTATCCCTTTCACCTCTTCACTTCTTTCACCATTTTCACTATTTTAACCCTTCACCCCTTCCACTCCTTTCACCTTTTCACCCCTTCCACTATTTTCACCCCTTTCACCTCTTCACCCCTTTCACCATTTTCACTATTTTCACCCTTTCACCATTTTCACTATTTTCACCTCTTCACCCCTTTTCACTATTTTCACCCCTTTCACCCTTCACCCCTTCCACGCTTTCCACCCCTTTCACATGTTCACCCCTTTCACGCTTTTCAATCCCTTCATACTTTCAGCCTTTTCACCCTCTTCCCTCTTCGCATCGGGAAAGTGGACGGTTTGTAAAAGTAGACAGATCGGGAAAATGGACCAATCCGTAAGTAGACGGATGAGGAAAAGCAAGTGGACCGATCGGGAAAGTAGACGGTTTGCAAAAGTGGACCGATCGGGAAAGTAGACCGATAGTTCCTAATAGGGTCGACAGTAAATCCAAACGACGGCGTCTTTTGCTTATCCCGCTTGTCTATCAGCGTTGATTGACATTTTGTCACATCGACTCAAAACCCGTCTGTTATTTAAATTATTGAAGAGTTGTTTGTATAAGACCGGTGACGCGCCGATGTAGTCCGAACAAAGCGGGACACAGTCGGCACGATTAACCAGTGTTTGATTACGGCACATAATAAGTAATACTTAGTAATTACAGGTTACAATCATATTTATTTTTATGTTACTCAAAACTATATGTTATTGTTTAAGGAAACCTATATTTCGGTATAATTAATATTAAATGGTGTTATAATTACCAGTCCCTCGGTAATATTTAATGAAACAATGGCGACGATATTCGGAAACTATTACCTCTTGTCACGGCTCTACATTGACGTGTCATTGATGTATATCAGATATGTAAACGATTTCGTCAAACCTATAAGGGCCTTATCACACTTGCGACTTGCGAGCGAGTTTTATATAAATAAATAAATAAATAATAAATATCAGACAACCTCATAGACATAGACATAGACATAGACATCATTTATTGGTAATTGAGTAGGTTAATTACAAGTCACTTATTCGCTTTAAGTATATTAGATTATTATTATATACATATATTTAATTATGAAACATTATTTAATTTTGTGTATTTTACATTCCAATATTTATGTTAATTTAATATCTGTGAATTCTTTAAATGTGTAAAAACACTGCTCAATGAGCCACATCTTCAATTTATATTTAAAGCTGGATAAGCTGCAGGCTTCAATTATTGGTTTGGGTAACCTATTGTATACTATGGGACCCATCACATGGATTGTTTTTCCAGTTTTGGCCAATTTGTGTGGAATTATCGCGAGCTTGTCCCCATTTCGAGAGCTCCGGGTGGAGCCTTCACCTCGTCTACGATATAGCGCGAGATTCTCTCGTACATATATAGCAACCTGTAGTATGAGTAGTGCAGGGAGTGTAAGGATCCTATTGGCTATGAAGTGTGGTTTGGCGCTGTCGTCGAAACTGGCACCAGCCAGGATGCGCACGGCGCGTTTTTGGAGACGAAACACGCGCTGCCAATCGGCGGCACGGCCCCACAGTTCTAACCCGTATTGAACCAGCGCTTGAACGCTTGCGAAGTAGCACGAGCGAACCGCTTCGCGTTGCAGTGTTTGATTCAACCTCGTCAGTGCAAAACACGCCTTGCTGAGCTTGGCGCAAACTATACTAATTTGCGACTCCCAAGTTAAGGTTTGATCCAGCTGAAAGCCCAGGAAAGTGGTTGAAGTTACCTGGTTGATGGTGGTGCCATTGTGGTGTACGTGCAGCGGACGACGTTGTCTCCCTGATAGGTCGAACTGTATGAACTGGGTTTTTGTAAGGTTCAACAACAACCCATTCTTATGACACCACTTGAATAGTTGTCCTGCGGTGGTGTTCAGTTCGGATTGCAATTCAGTTTGATCATCCGCTGTAACAATTGCAGCAACGTCGTCGGCGTACATGAAAACTTCACCCGCGCTTACGACATCTGGTAGGTCATTTAAAAGGAGGGAGAAAGCGAGGTTGGACAGGGATGATCCTTGGGGAACACCCATATCGCTCGAGAGGCCTTCCGACTTTAGGTTTCCTCCCTGGCCTACAACGTATTGTGATCTGTCGCTTAAGAAGTCGGTCATTAGCATGAGGGCGGGTCCGCGTATGCCGTAATGGTGAAGCTTTTTTGTCAGCACTGGATGGTCTACTACGTCAAAGGCCTTGGAGAGGTCACAGAAAAGTACAGCGACCTCTCTCTTTGATTCGCGTGCTATTAAGATGCGACGTACAATCTCGCGAGCTAGCATGGTGGTGGATCTTCCCGCGCGATACGCGTACTGCCTTGTCGATAGTTCACCGGACGCATTAAGGAAGTTGGTTATCCGCGTTGTTATACCATTTTCAAGGACCTTTGCTACTGCTGGTATTATACTTATGGGTCTGTAATAGTTTGGATCACTCTTGTTACCCTTTCCTTTAAATATAGGACAAACTTTAATTTCCTTAAAGACTCGAGGGTATTTTCCAAAGCGAAGTAATTCATTAAAGAGTACTGCTAGTGGTGTAGACAGGTTTCCCGCGACCAGATTTAGTATCTCGGTGGAGATTCCATAAAGGTCCTTGGTATTTTTTATAGCAACTCGTCGCGATATTATTTGTAGAATCTCGTAAGGGGTGAAGCGGGTCAGAAACAGCGAGCGATCATTGGGGGGCCGTGCGCCGGCCAGCGCGGCGAGCGCGCCGGACACGTCGGCGCGGGGAGCTCCGCACTGCGCTGCCGCTGACACAAACTGCAAATTCAGGGTGTTAACGAGTTGCTTTTTTGAGGTATAACTAGAGCCATCCTTTTTTTTAATTACGTCGGTGAACTCGATTGCTGCTTTGGATTTTTTCCCACACTCCGTGTTTACTATCTGCCACATAGTTTTTGTTGTGTTGTTGCTGTCGTTTATTAATTTTGTATAATGACGCGTCCTTGTGTTTCGGGTCAGTTCGTTGTATTTGTTGTTTAAGTCATTAACGCGACTCACGATCCCGGGACATGCTGGGAATTTTTTATTGAGGTCTATTAAATCAAACAGTAAATATTTTAGATTTATAATTTCATCGTTTATCCACGATTGTTTTCTATATGCTGTGCTTTTGAATGGAAAACATATTTCTATCTTGTTGGTTAGGATATCTACAACAGCTTTGGCTCTGTCACCTGTCGTGGTTTTACGGTTGAAGATATCGGACCAGTCAACGCTTTCCATCGCTTGGACAAAGGAACTTCGCGAGGCGCATGTTATATATGACTGCGTCGGACTATCGGCAGATCGATCATACAAATCAATCTAGTCCCACAGTAAGCTCTAGTACGAGTAGGCTTGTGTTATGGACACGAGACGACGATAAACATACTTATATAGATAAATACATACTTAAATACAAATAACATCCATGACCCAGGCCCAAATACTCGAGTTCATCACACAAGTATTTGACCTTGCCGGGATTCGAACCCAGGACCGTCGGGTCAGTAGGCAGTTGTTTAACCACTGCGCCAACCGCGTCGTCGTGATATACAAGGATGCGTCGCGGCGAACTCGCTGCGTGATCGCCTTCATACAAAATTTGCTCGCAAATGGCAAGTGTGATACCGCCATAAAATACCCAACTTTTTTGTTATTTTCAGATATGTCTGATAATTGATAATTGGTACTTGAGTGTACAACTACACAACTGTCATTTTAAGTTTCCGTACTAAACAAAGAACCTTTATCTCCACATTGATTTGTCTTATGCGTTACGTCTACAACGCATACTATCCCAGCATTCCTATAAGGAACAATCGAACCTTATGCTCAAAACACGCTGACGTAGACGTAAACGTGACCAGCGGTCCACACGTCCCCGTCAGTGGCCCGCTTGTCGCGCTACAGCTTAGTAGCTCGGTTAAAACAGAGCTAAACTAAGCTAAAAATGACATCGTTATTAACAGATCAGATACTTTTTAGGGTTCCGTACCCAAAGAGTTAAAACGGGACCCATCTACTAACCTAAATTGTACCACATTCTTTGAAATAAACGATTGATTTGATTTGATTTGATCTTACGTCTTAGGCTAGGTTTTTAACAATAAATTTATATAAAAAGTAAAATACAATAAAGTAATTACAAAATATAAATACATTATAAAAAACCTAACCAAGGGTGCCGCCGGCAGCGAGGCAGGGCTCAGGCTACCGGTGGTTAGGGCTGCAGAGAGAGGAACCTCCTGACAATGCGCGCCGTGTCCAGGAGTACCGCCTTCTGAATCTGACCCTTGATCCAGCCATCTAGCGAGAGTCTCTTAAGGTGTTGGTCGAGACTCTTCGCTATAAGACCGTTTGCCAAAACGACTATCGATATCGGGACAATGATCGTCGAGTCAACATCCCACATGGCGGTCACCTCGTGAGCCAAGTCAAGGTACTTGCTGAGTTTGTCCTTCTCAGCCTTCACGAGGTTCTCGTCATGGGGGATCTCGTGATGTCAACGAGCACTGCCTGGCGCTTGGATCGATCTACCAAAACGATATCAGGCTTATTGGCTACAATAGTCCTGTCCGTGATGATAGATCGATCCCAATAGAGCGTGGCACAACCATTCTCAAGAACTGGCATCGGTGCGTACTTATAGTACGGCACCTCAGACCCCACAAGACCGTATCGAAGAGCAAGTTGCTGGTGAATGATCCTGGCTACTTGGTTATGTCTGTGCAAGTACTCGCCGTTAGCAAGATGAGAACAACCGGAGATTATATGCCTGAGTGACTCGCCGGGACGGCGGCATGCCCGACAAATGTCGACCGTACCGTCCTTCAGGATATATCTCCGGTAATTGTTCGTCATCATTACTTCGTCCGCAATTGCACAGACAAAACCTTCGGTTTCCCCGAAGAGATCCCCGAAGCGCAGCCAGTTCACCGACGCGAGCAGATCTACATCGGGCCCCGTAAGGGCCTTGTAGAACCGCCCGTGTAGCTCCTTGCTCTTCCATACAGCCCTGCGGCCATCGGTGCTAAGCACCTTCGGTCTGCGCCAGTTCTCGTTTCCTAAGGAGAGAGAGGTGAGGCCTGTAGTGAAATACAGATGCTTGGTCAAACACTAATTTATTTCAGATCTACCTTCATATGTATAAAACCTAAAACTACCTACATTACATACAAGTATGATTCATTCTACAACATCTTTCCCTTTATAGAAATGGTGTTTATTACAGTATTACTAACCTACTTATCACTAAGGAAGTTCACGACTAAAACAGTAGTACTTAATGATATTATAAAGCTATGAATTTAGCAATTAATACTTACTACTATTCTTCTCTCATAACACAACTGTTATGTACCTATGCATTATTTATAACACTATATTTCTAATAACTAATGTACATAACATATATATATATACATATATACTTGCTACCAAAGCTACCAAGTTAACCTAGTACTCCTTATAAATCTACAATATTACTGTTATAACCATTACAACACTAAATTAAATTTCCGTAAACATTTATACAAAAAATAAAAAAAATCAACTGAGTATTGATAACAACGTCAGCTGTTTGAGTTCTAAAAAACTACCAACAATAGACCTTAGACTTTAGAACCTTAAGTACTTTTTGAGTAGCAATTAACATCGCATATCGTATCGGAATAGACTTATACAAGTATAAGCTTTCTGTAATATAATGATAAGAATGACTCAAGGTACCTTAACTTGGGTTAAGGCATTCTTATCTATTACTAAGTATGTATTTATTTTTAGTCGATTTCCGGAACAGTAGGCATAATTTTACGAGCTTTGCTCCTAGTTATAGGACCAATGGGTGTTCCGGTATGCTTGGAGCAATCAGATGGTATTATTACCTGTGGAGTCGGCACCGCGGGTCCCGCGGGCGCGCCTCCTGCCGGGAGAGGCGGGGCGACGGGGGCGGCGTCTGCAGCCGAGGAGCTCATGCTGATGGGCTGCTGCACGTCGCCGCCGACAACACCCTGCGTGTTGTCGGCGGGAGAGGGTTGCGCCTGGCGTCGAATTATGTGGCGTCTGTTACGCCGGCATTCTCGCCCGTGACTATCTTTTAAAATGTAAGATCTTGGCTCGGGAGCCTTACTTACCACTTCCATAAATTCGCGTTTCCGACCGTCGGCTACCACTACAACATTTTTATTTTGTAGTGGAGGGAGGTCTCTCGTCGATTTATCGTAATCGAACTTTTGTCGCAGCTGTTTATTTACTAACGGCTGATAAGTTTTTTCATGTTTTGATTTTCTTTCCGTATCTTCATACATCGGTAAACGTGTGCGAATTTTTCTTCCCATTAAAACCGTCGCTGGAGCATCCAGGCCATCTCTAGGTGAACTTCTAAAGTTAAGCAACCCTAAATGGTAATCTTGTCCTGAAAGTATGCATTTTTCTATCATTTTTTTAACGGTACGTACAGTTCGTTCACTTTTCCCGTTCGACTGCGCATATAACGGAGAAGAAGTGATATGAGTTATTTCCCATTTTTCCATAAATCTTTTAAATTCTCTCGATGCATAAGCCGGGCCATTATCTGTAATCAATTCAATAGGACTCCCGTGTCTCGCAAATTGCTCTGTCATGGCCGTAATCACACAATGACTACTTATAGAATTTAATTGGTTTACTTCCACGAAATTTGAGAAATAATCAACCAATATCAAGTAATATTTTTTATTGAGCTCAAAGATATCAGAGCCCAGTTTATACCAAGGCTCATCGGGAATGGGATGCGGCATGAGCGGCTGGCGGGGCGGGAGCGGCGCAAGCAGCGCGCATGTCGCGCACTCACGTACCACCTTCTCCACGTCGCGCGACATGCCCGGCCAGAACATGACGTCACGTGCGCGCCGCTTGCAACGGTCGATACCTAAGTGCCCTTCGTGGATTCTGTTTAACATTTCCGCCCGTAATGACTCTGGAATAAATACCCTATTACTTTTCATAATTATGCCATTCTCATAATGCATGCATTCTTGGTATGGCCACAAAATCCTTGTATCATTATCCACCTCATATTTGTTTTTAGGCCATCCATTCATTATCTAAGCGATGATCTTCTGGCTCAAGTTATCCTTTTTAACGTGTTCCCTTACCAATTGCAATTTTTTATCGCTAAATTGTACGTTACTTAGCAAGAAACACGTTTGCGCCTCCATCTCGTCGTTCATCCGCTCGTGCATGAGGTCAGGCAGCGCCGCTCGCGAGAGTGTATCGGCTATATACATATACTTGCCTGGAGTGTACGTCACTTGGAAGCAGTAACTCTGCAAGCGTAATCTCATGCGCTGCAGGCGCGCCGGCACGGCTGACAAGGATTTTTTAAAAATGGCTTCGAGCGGTTTGTGGTCGCTCTGAATGGTAACGTCTCGTCTCCCGAATATATACTGATGAAACCGTTCGCATGCAAAAACGATCGCTAACATCTCTTTTTCTATTTGCGCGTAACGCGTCTGTGTGTCGGTGAGCGTGCGAGAGGCGAACTCGACGGGTCGGCCGCCCTGCAGCAGGACCGCGCCCACTGCGCCGGCGCTCGAGTCCACCGACACCAGCAGCGGCTGCTCGTCGCTGTACAGCGCTAACACCGGCGCCGTTGAAATCTTATGCTTTAATATTTTTACCGCTTCTGTGTGTTGTTTATCCCACAACCACTTCACATCTTTTTTTAAAAGGTCTCTCAATACTTTGACACTTTCGGAATAATTAGGTATAAACTTTGATAAATAGTTCACCATGCCTAAAAATCGTTCTAGTGCCCGCCTGTCCTCCGGCTCGGGCATCTCCACTATGGCTTTTACCTTGTCTTCGTCCGGTCTCATTCCTCGCTGATCAAACACGTGACCCAAGTACTTTATCTCCTCCACCGCGAACTTGCATTTGTCTCTGTTAAATCGAATGCCGATTTCTTTTGCCCTTTGTAATAACTTTTGTAGCCTCAAATCGTGCTGTTCTTTTGAGGACCCCCAGACGATTATGTCGTCGATAAACGAGTCTGTTCCGTCTAAGTCTTCTAAATACTGCCTTACCTTTGCGTGAAACATTTCTGGTGCACAGCTGATCCCGTACGGAAGCCTGAGGAACTGATACCTACCAAAAGGCGTATTGAATGTGCAGAGGTCTGCGCTCGCGTCGCTGAGCTTGAGCATCCAGAACCCGCAGCGCGCGTCCAGCACGCTGAAGTAGCGCGCACCGCGCAGGCGCGCCGCCAGCTCGCTCACGGTGGGCAGCGCGAAGTGCGCGCGCCGCACCGCGCGGTTTAAATGCAGGGGATCCAAGCATACACGGATATCTCCATTTTTTTTAGCTGCTACTACTATAGCGTTAACCCAAGGCGTTGGATGAGTAACCTTTCTTACTACCCCTAACCGTTCCATCCTCGCTATCTCATCACGTAATTTATCTTTCATGCCTAACGGTATTCTACGTACGGGGCAAATTACTGGTTGTATAGTCGGGTCGACTATTATGTCATGTGTACCTGGTAATTCTCCTAGGCCTTTAAATAATTCTTTATAATTATCAACATTCAATACATCTAATCGTTGAATCGCTCCCAGCCTTACGCAACTATCTAAACCTAAAATATTTTGACAGCTCATATTTGCAATTACGAACTTTATTTTATGTCTGTCATTCTTATATTCCATGACCAACTCGCACTCACCAATTATAGGCACCGAATTACCAGTATACGAAAATACCCGTTTCGTAAAGGGCACCAAATCATCAGCACTCAGACCCATAGACATATATTCCGATTTAGAAAGAACATTCAACATAGATCCAGAGTCCAATTTAAAATTTATTCTCTTACCTCTAAAATACAAGCAATCATTCCATTCCTTAGTAACATTCTTTGCACTTCTTTTTAACTCGTTATTAATAGCGCTAACAAACAAAGCATTAACATAAAGTTCATCGTCCTCTGAGTTTTCCATATAAACGTCCTCCGCAAGCGACACATAATCTACACGATCGGCCTTCGGCCTCCTGGGGCACACTTTAGCGTAATGTCCGCGCGTATCACAAACATAGCACATCACATTAGCCGCCGGACAATACCGAATATCGCAGTAGGGTCGCCCGCAGCGCCCGCAGGGCTCGCGCTCGCCGCGCGACGCCCGCGGCCCCGCGCGGCTTCCACGGCGCCCGCGGCCGCGGCGCCCGCGCGCCCCCTGGCCGCGCCCGAGCGCGTCCACTTGAGCGCTCGATGACGTGGAAGCCTGAGCTTGTTCAATCCGCCGACCCTCTTCTGCCGACATCTCGTGCGCCTCACATATTTGAATCGCCTTTTCGAGCGTGAGATCGTCCGTCCTGAGCAGACGGTCTCTAACGATGTTGCTCGAAATACCACAGACTACTCGATCTCGAATAAGTCCGTACTCTAACGTTTGAAATTCACATCCCTGACTGAGCAATTTTTAATGCTGTCACATATTGATTGACTGTTTCACCTGGATTTTGGTTGCGCGTAAAAAACTTAAAGCGTAACATCGTCACGTTCACCTTGGTACCGAAATGATCGTCAAATTTTCGCTTAAGACAAGCAATATCGTCGGCACTCTCATCTTTGGTGTACGTAAACGTTGAAAAAATCTCATATCCTTCCGCGCCAATGAGGTTGACCAGCAAGCTCGCCTGTACGTCCGCCGCCTCCTTGCTTACACCCGATGCCTTTAAAAACACGGAGAATTGCTTCCACCATTTTCTCCATGACTCGGCGCGCGCCGCCGCGCTGCCTTCGACATTTAATTCCGACGGTGGACGCGCGTGTTCCATGTTTCGTGTAAACACACCAACAAACAATAGTATAATTACACTTTTAAAACACTTTACGGTAACTTTTAACTGCGTATTACTTATTTTAACTTTACCGCTGTCACCATGTAGTGAAACACAGATGCTTGGTCAAACACTAATTTATTTCAGATCTACCTTCATATGTATAAAACCTAAAACTACCTACATTACATACAAGTATGATTCATTCTACAACAAGGCCTTTGTCAACTGCTACTACATCGCGATGAATCCCACACTCGTTGTTTAGGAAATACTCCCTAAGGCTGCACACCTCGCGGTTATGGAGGTCCTTGGCGTTTAAAAAACCACGGCCTCCACACTTACGCGGGATGTACATTCTCATAACTGACGAGCGTGGGTGCCTCATGCGGTGTGTAGTGAGCAGCTGACGGACCCTCGTATCCAGGGCGTCCAGCTCAGTCTGAGTCCACCTTAGTATGCCAAAGGAGTAAGTGAGCAGAGGCATCACCCAAGCGTTGAAGGCGCGCGCCTTATTGCCACCGGACAAAAGACTGTTAAGTACTTTTGTCAAACGACAAAAGAAACGCTCCTTCAATGCCTGCCTAATGTCTCCGTCCGCAATACCCAATGACTGTGACATTGTACTTGTAGGTTTCAGCTTCGGAGATAGACTTAAGGGACATTGTCTCAGAAAGTTGTAAGTTCGCGGAATTTACGACTTTCCCCCGCTGTACATGCATGACCGCACACTTGTCTACACCAAATTCCATTTTGATGGCGCTACTGAAGGTTTCAGTTACTTCCAGTAGTTCCACCAGATCCTGGCGTTTTGGTGCATACAGCTTAAGATCATCCATGTACAGCAGATGAGAAATGATCTCACCTCCTCTTCGAAGCCGGCAACCTAGTCCCGAATCCGTCAGCAGAGTGCTGAGCGGATTCAAGGCTAGGCATGTAACGGTTCTATATAAACAACTACACATAATATTAAATCTACAATATTATTTACTACAAACACTAACCTTATTAAAAACTTAAATCTAATCGTGTACTCATTTTAAACTATTTGCATCTGTAATAAATTAAACCTCTTTATTCAGCACTGGCTGAATAACTATGTAAAAAGAACTCTTGAAAAGAAAACAATAGACGATCGTGAAAAAAAGAACACGGCATGCGCTGGCATTGTAATGTTCGATGAAAAATTATTGGAGCGGAGCGAGCGAAGCGAGCGAAGCTCCCATGGATCGACTCGAATGGACTTTGTAACAATGCGCAGATCTCAGCGAGTTCTCAACCGATTTTGGAAATTTTTGTTTTAAAATGCACAAATTAAATTTCGCTAGGTCGTGACGAAGAGAAAATTTTGAAATTGTTCTTAATTAAAAAGTTATGATAAAAAAACAAAAAGCTCCCATGGATCGACTCGAATGGACTTTGTAACAATGCGCAGATCTCAGCGAGTTCTCAACCGATTTTAGAAATTTTTGTTTTAAAATGCACAAATTAAATTTCGCTAGGTCGTGACGAAGAGAAAATTTTGAAATTGTTCTTAATTAAAAAGTTATGATAAAAAACAAAAAGCTCCCATGGATCGACTCGAATGGACTTTGTAAGTGAAAAGCGCGCGCAACTTTTTCATAGACAAGCTTCAATATCAAAGGTGACAATTAGTGTAACATGTAAGTTTTGACTATTCCGAAAGCGAATATTTACGTATGTATTTGACTGATTCTTATTTTCCTCATGAATTAACATACCTAGACCACTAGACTACACACTGACGAAAAGAGAATTAAGTTAACTTAAAGCCAAAAGCCGGCAAACGAGTACAAAGGCAAATATATTTTATCGGCTGCGGCAAGCAAGACCATGGGTGGATACATTGTTGTTTTCTTTGGCGATTTCAATCAACTTCAAAATTTGCTTCTGGCTGTCCCCTCTTCCTCCTCTGAATTCTACAACAGCTCTTTTACTTTCCAGGCTACTTTGTTGTATAACTCTCTGCCTGTAGACTTAAAACGTAGCCAATCCGTTGCCAATTTTAAAACACTCCTTAAAGAACATTATTTGTCCCTTCTTTAATTTTTTGGTATTGTGACCGACATGAAGTGTGGTTCGTTACTAATATTATTTTATATGTATATGCCTATGTTATGTATGTTTAAGTAGGTTTATTTGTGCATATATTTTTTTTTTTGTATTTTATGTACGTTTATTTATGTATTATTTTAGTAGTTTTTTTTTCCACAGAATCCATGATTACTTTTGCATCGCCTACTCATTTCTGACGTTTTTATTTAATTTCGCTACCCAAAGGTTGTCTGGAAGAGATCACTCCTTAGCGATAAGGCCGCCTGTTGTTTACCTCTATTGAATGTTATTGTAATCTGATTTTGTTTGTATTTATTTCCTGTTGAGGTGTGCAATAAAGAATATTCTATTCCATTCTATTCTATTCAACCTGTCGGTGACGTTCCCCTATATGGCACTCCTCGGAGCTCAAACACAGTCGCAGTACAAGGCCAAATTGCTTATCGTAACATCAAAAAAGTTTTTGTGTTGAAACAAATCATGAGGCAAGTGGGTGAAGATCAGAAGCAATTCAGGGATTGTTTGCAGAGATTGGCGGTAGGTGAGGTCACAGTTGCTGACTACAAGTTGATCGAAACCAGATTCATCTCAAAGCATCAAGCTTCAGTATCCTCAACACGAGATGTAATTCGATTGATTTCAACAAACAAAGAAATCGAGTCGTTCAATCTTGATAAGTTGAGGAACGTCGGCCACCCTGTTGTTCGAATCAACGCCATCCACAACGACCCAAGGGCTGCAACAGCATCTTCTGATGACGCTAGAGGATTAGCATCTGAGCTGTATTTGTGTGAAGGGGCCCAAGTCATACTAAGGCAAAATTTATTCACTGCTGCGGGTTTGTGCAATGGAACAATTGGTAAAGTTGTAGACATTGTGTACAATCACCGCGAAGACAACCGTTTCAGTGACGATTTTCCAATTTGCATTATGGTGGAATTTGCATCATATTCAGGTCCGCAACTCCAGAACTGCAACATATCCAATACCACCAGTGACAGTTTCATTCAGGAAAGGCTCAACAACGTTCTCAAAGAAGCAATTTCTCATACAGATTGCATATGCAATAAGCATTCACCGTTCTCAAGGCTCAACTCTAGATCAAGCAGTTGTAAACATTGGAGACACTGAATTTGCATTAGGCATGTCTTATGTTGCGCTTTCCAGAGTCCGAAACATCAATGGTTTATTCTTCGAGCCTGGATTTCCTTTCGCACGAGTCAAAAAAATCAACGAAAAGAAGAAATTGGCTGAAAATCGCACAGAACTGAATCGTTTGGTAGAGCTATCTGAACGCCAGTCAATTTAAATCATCATCAAAAATTAATTTCTATATTAATATTTTCCATAAACTTTTCTAAATACCTAAATTATTATTTCTTTCAACTTTCTGTTGTAGTTTATTTTGTAGTTACTGCGTTATACAAATCGAAGATAGCACAACTCCGCTCCAATCTATGGTGCAAGCTTAGCCGGTGGCTGACTCTGCATCGACCTAGTATTATTTTATATGTATATGCCTATGTTATGTATGTTTAAGTAGGTTTATTTGTGTATATATATATTTTTTTTTTGGTATTTTATGTACGTTTATTTATGTATTATTTTAGTAGTTTTTTTTCCACAGAATCCATGATTACTTTTGCATCGCCTACTCATTTCTGACGTTTTTATTTAATTTCGCTACCCAAAGGTTGTCTGGAAGAGATCGCTCTTTAGCGATAAGGCCGCCTGTTGTTTACCTCTATTGAATGTTATTCTAATCTGATTTTGTTTGTATTTATTTCCTGTTGAGGTGTGCAATAAAGAATATTCTATTCCATTCTATTCTATTCAACCTGTCGGTGACGTTCCCCTATATGGCACTCCTCGGAGCTCAAACACAGTCGCAGTACAAGGCCAAATTGCTTATCGTAACATCAAAAAAGTTTTTGTGTTGAAACAAATCATGAGGCAAGTGGGTGAAGATCAGAAGCAATTCAGGGATTGTTTGCAGAGATTGGCGGTAGGTGAGGTCACAGTTGCTGACTACAAGTTGATCGAAACCAGATTCATCTCAAAGCATCAAGCTTCAGTATCCTCAACACGAGATGTAATTCGATTGATTTCAACAAACAAAGAAATCGAGTCGTTCAATCTTGATAAGTTGAGGAACGTCGGCCACCCTGTTGTTCGAATCAACGCCATCCACAACGACCCAAGGGCTGCAACAGCATCTTCTGATGACGCTAGAGGATTAGCATCTGAGCTGTATTTGTGTGAAGGGGCCCAAGTCATACTAAGGCAAAATTTATTCACTGCTGCGGGTTTGTGCAATGGAACAATTGGTAAAGTTGTAGACATTGTGTACAATCACCGCGAAGACAACCGTTTCAGTGACGATTTTCCAATTTGCATTATGGTGGAATTTGCATCATATTCAGGTCCGCAACTCCAGAACTGCAACATATCCAATACCACCAGTGACAGTTTCATTCAGGAAAGGCTCAACAACGTTCTCAAAGAAGCAATTTCCCATACAGATTGCATATGCAATAAGCATTCACCGTTCTCAAGGCTTAACTCTAGATCAAGCAGTTGTAAACATTGGAGACACTGAATTTGCATTAGGCATGTCTTATGTTGCGCTTTCCAGAGTCCGAAACATCAATGGTTTATTCTTCGAGCCTGGATTTCCTTTCGCACGAGTCAAAAAAATCAACGAAAAGAAGAAATTGGCTGATAATCACACAGACCTGAATCGTTTGGTAGAGCTATCTGAACGCCAGTCAATTTAAATCATCATCAAAAATTTATTTCTATATTAATATTTTCCATAAACTTTTCTAAATACCTAAATTATTATTTCTTTCAACTTTCTGTTGTAGTTTATTTTGTAGTTACTGCGTTATACAAATCGAAGATAGCACAACTCCGCTCCAATCTATGGTGCAAGCTTAGCCGGTGGCTGACTCTGCATCGACCTAGTTTACTATTGAGAAATTAAATTGTATTTCTTGAATACATCTATAAATATCGTGTAAATAAATTGCTACCGATGTGTAATTAATTCTTTTATGTACAGTTTTCCTATTATGTCTGTACAAGTGTAAATAAGTTGCTGTGTTTTCCCCAATACGGGTGAGTGTTGCGAGAATTATATTTTACATAGGTTAAGTCTCTTGATATCGCCAGATATCATGTCTAGTGCTGATGTAGATAATTATTTAATGTTAAATATACTATATAACTAAATGAAATGGTAACAATTTCTTACTTATATTACCTTTTTTATATCTGTAAAAAATATATTTTGATCTCGATTTGGTCTACTCTAAATATGAACAATTTTCTAATGTATTTCTTTGCTTTAATGTTATTGTGCTTGTGACTGCCACATCATTGATGACTAATAAATGCTTAGGAGTTCACTTGACTAGCCTACGAAACTCGCGTAGCCATCAAGATGTTGCAGTCATATGCCGAACTTCAACTAAACAGTGTGGGATTTCCAGGGAGCAACCCTAGGGCCACCGAACCTACCCCGGGGCCGGAAAACCTAACCTAGAGCCGCGATCCCGGCTTCTGATCCTGACGCTACCAAGACTAAGCCTGGGGCTTGCCCAGGACTACATCGAGATCATCAGTCTGGAGCTAGTCTGCCCTACCCAGACTCCAGGACGGCTAGAGCTAACCTAGCCCGAACCTAGCCTGCTGCGACGAAGACGACGTGTGCAGGGAAGTGGCTCCTAACAAGGACTTGTCGCCTATAAAGTGTATTCAGCTCGGATTAACAATCTAAATTACTCACGACCTAGCCGGATCTACCTATATATTTACTTTATTTTACTTTTATTAAACATTTGTACAGTTCAATCTGAATTTCATTAATTCCTTACTAACTAACTAACCTATCTATAACGTCCTGCACTAATCAATCAGTTATAGTGGCGCCCAACGAACCAGAGAGGACTCAAACTGTCACCCTGGAAAATACCCCTCTCAATCCTTATCAAGTCCTGCGGGCCAGGGGGGCCATCCCCGCCACCTGGTTGACGAAGGACTGTGGTCCACTGCCTCATACACGCGCCTAAGAGGGATCTTAGAGCTATATCGATTTTATACAGCTCTAAGATCCTCTCTAGCCATGAATGAGGCACCGAATCATAGGCCTTCTTAAAGTCAATCCAGGCGGCCGAGAGAGACCCCCTGTTCCGCCGGACTTGTTGGCAAATGGTCGTGTCAATGAGGAGGAGCTCTTTAGTACCACGGGACCCAACCCTACACCCATTCTGAGAAAAGGCCAAAACGTTGTTCGCAACAATGTGCGTGTTAATTTTTGTTCTCAGAATGGACGTAAGGAGCTTGTATAAAGTGGGCAAGCACGTGATGGGTCTATAGTTTTTAGCTTCCGTGATACTACCGGACTTCTGGAGCAGGAAGGTAACACCAGTATTTATTATTATTCCCTTTATTCATTTTTATACTTAGGCTAGGTTTTTTTTACAATAAATTTATATAAAAAGTAAAATATAAAAAATACATTACAAATATAAACACATTCTAAAAAAAACCTAACCTAGGGTGCCGCCGGCAGCGGGGCAGGGCCCAGGCTACCGGTGGTTAGGGCTGCAGAGAGAGGAACCTCCTGACAATGCGCGCCGTGTCCAAGAGTACCGCCTTCTGTATCTGGCCCTTGATCCAGCCATCTAGCGAGAGTCTCTTAAGATGTTTGTCGAGACTCTTCGCTATAAGACCGTTCGCCGAAACGACTATCGGGCAGTGGCGTGCACAGAGTTTTACGACTGGGTAGACACAAAATTTTGAGAACCTAATAACTTACAGAAATACTGCGGGACAGTTTTTATTCTTCGTCTTCTCAAATATCAAGCAAATCGACCATCTCTAAATAATTTCCTCTATTAACTGACGACCGCAAACAATAAACACCACCACAATTATCACAATTAAAAGAATACACTAAAAGTTTTTATTCGCTTATTTACTAGTCACCACTATCACACGTAATAATCAAAACAAACAATAATGGCGTCCAAGTATGCAAAACCTAATAGGTAACAAAAATACGACAAACTTAAATAGTACTGTTTTTGCGCTAATTAAAGTTACAAAAAAGCGCCTTTTTAAATTCGTTACATAGTCAACATCGGAAGTTCGAATCTACAAATAATAGCTAAGGAGAGAGCGAGACAGGCTACCCGTTCGGAATTGTTCGCTTAACATCGGGCGTCGCGGTATTCGCGCCTCGCTCGCACCGAATGTTGTTCGCGTGTCGAGTCGCGGGTCAGGAACATCCTACTTCCGTAAGGAAGTAAAAGACATGAGACAATGTCTTACTTCTGTATTTGTGTGCGTGAGTTTTGTTATTGTGTGCAATATTTTTATAAGAACGCACACACACGCCGTCCGTGTTACCACGAGGCACACAAATATAAATTAAGACAGAAAATCGCCTGTCTTTACCGCTTACGGCGCGAAGCGGCGCTAGTGCCGCGGAATCGTTCAAGTCAATCTCCACGGAATCGACCAACACGTACGTAATTTTGGCGCACCGACTCGATAGATGGCGCGGATCGCAAATTGATTATTTTTGTACATTTGTTTTATATAATTTTATAAAAAGGTAATGTTTGTAACAATAAATAATATATTTCCTTTCTGTAATCAACTAGGGTAGGCAGTGTCTTTTTGTCTTTATAAGGTGCACGCCCCTGCTATCGGGACAATGATCGTCGAGTCAACATCCCACATGGCGGTCACCTCGTGAGCCAAGTCAAGGTACTTGCTGAGTTTGTCCTTCTCGGCCTTCACGAGGTTCTCGTCATGGGGGATGGTGATGTCGACGAGCACTGCCTGGCGCTTGGATCGATCTACCAAAACGATTTCAGGCTTATTGGCTACAATAGTCCTGTCCGTGATGATAGATCGATCCCAATAGAGCGTGGCACGATCATTCTCCAGAACTGGCATCGGTGCGTACTTCCAGTATGGCACCTCAGACCCCACAAGACCGTATTGAAGAGCAAGTTGCTGGTGAATGATCCTGGCTACTTGGTTATGTCTGTGCAAGTACTCGCCGTTAGCAAGATGAGAACAACCGGAGATTATATGCCTGAGTGACTCACCGGGACGGCAGCATGCCCGACAAATGTCGACCGTACCGTCCTTCAGGATATATCTCCGGTAATTGTTCGTCATCATTACTTCGTCCGCAATTGCACAGACAAAACCTTCAGTTTCCCCGAAGAGATCCCCGAAGCGTAGCCAGTTCACCGACGCGAGCAGATCCACATCGGGCCCCGTAAGGGCCTTGTAGAACCGCCCGTGTAGCTCTTTGCTCTTCCATACAGCCCTGCGGTCATCGGTGCTAAGCACCTTTGGTCTGCGCCAGTTTTCGTTCGCTAAGGAGAGAGAGGTGAGGCCTTTGTCAACTGCTACTACATCGCGATGAATCCCACACTCGTTGTTAAGGAAATACTCCCTAAGACTGCATACCTCGCGGTTATGGAGGGCGGGATGTACATTCTCATAACTGACGAGCGTGGGTGCCTCATGCGATGTGTAGTAAGCAGCTGACGGACCCTCGTATCCAGGGCGTCCAGCTCAGTCTGAGTCCACCTTAGTATGCCAAAGGAGTAAGTGAGCAGAGGCATCACCCAAGCGTTGAAGGCGCGTGCCTTATTGCCACCGGACAAAAGACTGTTAAGTACTTTTGTCAAACGACAAAAGAAACGCTCCTTCAACGCCTGTCTGATATCTCCGTCCGCAATACCCAATGACTGTGACATACCAAGGTACTTGTAGGTTTCAACTTCGGAGATAGACCTGAGGGTCATTGTCTCAGAAAGCTGTAAGTTCGCGGAATTTACGACTTTCCCCCGCTGTACATGCATGACTGCACACTTGTCTACACCAAACTCCATTTTGATGGCACTACTGAAGGTTTCAGTTACTTCCAGTAGTTCCACCAGATCATGGCGTTTTGGTGCATACAGAGCTTAAGATCATCCATGTACAGCAGATGAGAAATGACCTCACCTCCTCTTCGAAGCCGGATTCAGGGCTGGCAGAACCACAGAGGACTCAAACTGTGACCCTGGAAATTATTATTATTCATGTATGTCGCACCCGCTCACGGGACAATAGTGTCCCGGACCTTTGGGAGGCGTGCACGGAGCCGAAGCCAACGAGCAGAGGCCCTTTCGACAATTTAATGAAATGTAAGGGGTACACCATGCGGATGCTCCCCCTGCCTGTGTCATGGGACGCACACAGAGACAGCACCCGGTAGATGTAAGAACTATTGTGGTTGTATGGAGTCTAAACATGGTACTAGGCTATTACATGAAATGCGATGGACTAACTACTGGGCTATTGTTTGAGACTGCCGGACGTCTACCAAGAAAAGTGTCTCATAGCAAAAAAACTGGTAGACGATGACTCGCCTCCCGCTAGATGGGCCCCCATAAAAAGCGACACATAGAGTGGCCTAAGGGCAACACCAGTGCGGAAGGCTAAGGGCGGAGAGGTGTAATACTGGGCTTTAAACCGAAGCCAACTAACCCCTTACGTTTCCACATCCACCTCCGAGCCGCAACTCTCGCGACTCCACTCTGGCCGGCCGGCTAAGGCAAGACAGAGGCGGAGGCCCCAACCCATCACCCCCCGTCAGGATCCCCCAGGAGCACTCATCAGGTACGTGGGGTCGCTACCCCCCAACAGCTCGCCATAAAATTATTATGTGTTTCTCATTTTTTGAGTCTCGGGCTCATACGTCCCGGTCTTTTGGAAGGCTTGCGTGGGGATATGGATCCAACACGTAGAGGCCCCTTGGAGAAAATTTGCTGTGGCTGTTGCCCTGCTGGGACCCGCTCCTGATCATATCAATAAGATGATACATCCATGAACAGGTCCCAGCAGGTGATTGTACTATTGCATTGGTATGAAAAAAAAACCGGGCTATTAAAATGGAGTTAAAAGTGAAATTAAAAATATTATTGTTATTATTATTTCTATTGCCACTATAACAACAAATACTAAAAATAAAATAAAATAAATATTTAAGGGGGGCTCCCATACAACATAATCATAATAATCATAATCATTTATTCATTTGTAAGACATAGGTACAAAAGGTCTTACATTAATAAATAATAGTATAACTATGCTTCGCCATGTGGCATACAAATTAGAAATTGGTTTATATTATATCCGTTGAATAAGATTCAATAAAATAAAAAAATAAAAGTGAAAATAAGAATAAAAATTAAAGTAAGGCATACATAAGTTATCACACGACATTAATTCAACAATGATTATTATTCAGGTAGGTCATTATTTCTTACTTCACTGAAACTATTTTGTTATCAAAATATTCTTGAATTGAATAATACGCTTTCTGAACCAGGAAATCATACAATGTCTTTTTAAATTGTCCTAAGTCATCTTTATCCAATACGTTTGCAGGCAGGCTATTGTAAATTTTAGGTGCCATACCAAATACACTTTTCGCTAACAATGCGGTTTTAGATGGTCTAGTATTTATTTTGCCTCTTTGACGTACACTATTAAAACTAGGGAATTGATTAAAGTTAACTCTTACATACAATGCAACTTCATATATGTATAAACATGGTAGGGTCAATATTTTTAGTTCTATAAATAAGGGCTTACACGATTCCGGGGGTCTTATACCACATACGGCCCTAATACACTTTTTTTGCCCCCTGAATGCCATTTCCTTTCCGACAGAGTTTCCCCAAAACATAACACCATACCTCAAAGTAGACGTTACATAGGCATGATATGCTGTAAGAACTGTGGATTTGTTAGCAACTTTTCTGAGATTGTATAAGGCATAAGAAAATTGGCTTAGCTTCTTACATATTACATCAGTTTGATTCTTCCATGTTGAGGTGGTATAGTATAACATAGCTATCTACATAAGCAACTATATTACTGCATGTGTATGAATGATGTGTGATCGATGTGCTTCAGTCTTAATACAACTAGTAACCAGCATTGTCGTCTTTCATTTTACTGACCTCCACACCTCATGGCGACCGTGACGATCGGCGCAAGTGTGGCGTCGAGTGTCGGACGAATTATGCTGACGGGACGCGTTTCGCCGCGTCAACAGTGAGTGTGTCTCTTTATAATCGATCCGCACGTTATTACCTTGACTTTAAACATGTGCTCGGGACCCTTTTGCAACGACGGTAGTGCATTATTGGAACTGGAGCGAAAGCTTACGCTCGTGGCCTACGCGTTTCTAGTAGTCGTTGGACTTATAATTTTATCGATATTTTTTTGTACGTGCGCGAAAAATGGGGTCAAAATCTTCAAAAACCGAGGATAAAGAAATCATCATCGCCCAGACGACCGGAGCCGGCACAAATACGGCTCCCGAGAGCGACCAGCAAGTGCAAGGAATTACACTAAACAATGTCCTTGTGGGCGTTCTTCTGGCCATTGTGGGCCTTGCCGTTTTGTATGTAATATACAAAAAGTATAGAAAAGAGCAGCAGCAGTGGATCAAACAGGCAATAAGCACCGAGTTCATCCGCCGACTGCACCAGCGTATGTCGGGCCGCAGACCCGCCACGATACCTGATGAGGAGCAGCATTACTTGAGAGCTACCTACAGAGCGGCATAATTCTACGAGGTGGCTGCATGTGAAGTGTAAAGTGAGTGTCATAGTGAAGTGTAAAGGGTATGGAATTGGCGTTAAGTAATATATATGATAAGTTAGAGAAATTAAGAGTAGAGCTAAGAAAATTAGGGAACGTCAGAAGACAACAGGAAATAGGATTGTCTAAAATAAATAATGCAACATTAATTTACGAGGACTATAAACGATTCATTGAAGGTACTAATTTTGATGATTTAGAAGGGGAATGTTTAATTTCTGAATTGTTGTGTGAGCGAATAGATGAGGTTTATAATAAGATATTAAAGTATAAAAAAATTTTTTAACAAAAAATAGAACCGACTTCAGTAAAACTAAAAAGCCAAAAATAACCCGTTCAAGTACAGATTACCTTTGACTCACCCTTTGAAGTCGATCCCAAACCACTCAGTTATTATATTTATATGTTAGTTTACGTGAGGTTTGGCCCCGACTTCAAAGGGTGAGTCAAAGGTAATCTGTACTTGAACGGGTTATTTTTGGCTTTTTAGTTTTACTGAAGTCGGTTCTATTTTTTGTTAAAAATTTTTTTTTTTTGCTTTTTAGTGATTGTTAAAAACACTTATGGCAGGGTGATCAGGGAGGTCTTGAAGGCGTGCATCTCGTTTGAATTATCTCCTAACTCCTAACCGTTGAGGAGTTGTACCTTCCATCATCAGCTCAGCATTGGAAGATGATGACTACCATATGCAAATACTTAAATAGTTTTATAAAATATGTGAAAAATATTATAAGTGCCTATAAAATTTCAGGAATTCCTTCGATTCCTCATGGATCTCGTCATCCGATCTTCACCAAAATTTTATAGGACCAACCTTGAGATGTCTATTCATGAACCTAAAAAGAATTTTCCAAATCGACTCATAAATGACGGAGTTCTGAGGTAACAAACATTTAAAAAAAAAAAAAAAAAAAAGCATACAACCGAACTGAGAACCCCCTCCTTTTTTTGAAGTCGGTTAAAAAACCAACTAAAACGGCGAAATTTTTTGAAATTAAAGTAGCTAGTAGCTTAATTCCGATAATACATGATAGTGAGGAGACAGTGGAAAGGATGATAGCAGGTATTGAAATGATGGATAGTATGATAGAAGGGGCTGATCAAAAGAAGTTGCTGATTTCTTTCGTACTGAAAACCAGATTAAATAAAATCGCGCAATTAAAACTTAAATCAAAGTACGAAACAGTGGCTGACCTAGTTGTCGATATCAGGAAATATATGTTACCTAAGAAATCTGCAAATTCCCTGTTGATCCAATTAAACAGCGCATCCCAAAGAGACATGAGTATTAACCAATACGGTGAGAAAATCGAAGAACTTTTTATTGGTCTCACAATAGCGCAAGCTGACGGAAACGACAGCGCGCGAGAAATTTTGCGACCAATAAACGAGTCCTTGGCTATTAAAAAATTTGCTGACGGTTTGAGAAATCGTCGCCTTAGTACCATTTTAGCAGCCAGGCAGTATACGGAGCTGAAAGAAGCCATCAGAGCCGCGCAAGACGAGGAGCTAGCGCAGCCACAGCGTGACCCTGTGGTCATGAACATGAGGGGCTCCACCGGCAGACGTGGTTTTCGTCAACACTATGGCTGGCGAGCACCAGGCTTTCAACGTCGACCAAGAGTGCCAGGTGGATACCGCGGCAGCTGTGTACCAAGTTACCCCAGGAATCCAGGTACTGTGCCTAATAATAATTATTATAGAGGCCGTAATCAACGACCTGACTTTAGGACTTTTCGTGGACCGCAAAGAGGCAGAGGACGTCGAGGTAGTGTGTATACATATACACAAGACCAGCGGACCACCCACGATGCGCCTAGTAACTCGACAGGCGAACTAGCAAAGGAGATCCAGTTTTTTCAGAGCCATTTCGGCCATAAGATTTTGAAGTGTGATGGACTAGACTATGTTATTTTTACAGTACATGGACAACCTACCACCTTTATACTAGATACAGGAGCGAGTTTATCCGTTTTACATGAACAAAAAATTCCCACGGGAACAACATTATACGAGAACTCTACAGTAATTCAAGGTGTAGGAGGTGAGATAGTTAGCAACAACGTAGCCGACATATTATTAGAATACGGTAACCAGATATCATTCAGTCATAACTTTCATATATTAAACAACATGCCGTGTTATGCAGACGGTATAATCGGGCTCGACTTCTTACGAACTTATAATGCAATTATCAACTTACAGTCGAATCAGCTTATTCTACACGTGGGATAAGAAAGTTGTGTGGTACAAATTCATAGGAGTAGCGATAGCGATTCTCATTTAACATTACCGGCGAGAAGCGAATCTTTACATTTAATAAAAATTAAATATTAATTACGTCGGGACAAGATTACGTTTTGGGTTCGGAAAATTTAACGGAAAATATATTTTTGGCTGGAGGTATAGTTAATGTTAAACAAGGAAGAATACCAGTTAGAATACTTAATACAAGCGATGCGGAAATTAAATTGCCTTTGTTTGAACCGAAGTTGGAAAATTTAAATAATTACCAAATTTGTGCATTCCAAAAATCTCAGAATGATTTAGACAGGGTTAAAAAATTATTGTCATCATTAAAGCTAAATCATTTAGATAAAACTGATCGAAAGCGTATTGAATCGATTTGTGCGAAATACGCTGATATCTTTTATTTGGACGGTGACTTGTTAGGTACGACAAACATTATGCAGCAACGCATCAGCATAAAACCGGATACGAAACCAACATATATGAAACCATATAGGTTACCAGTCGATGAAATCAGAAATAAATAACCAGGTAAAAAAAATGTTAAAAGAGGATATTATAGAAGAAACTAACAGTGATTGGAATAGTCCCGTACTATTGGTTCCGAAACGATCTCAGGATAGTACAAAAAAATGGAGGTTGGTAATAGACTATCGAAAAGTAAACAGCGTAATTCAGGATGATAAGTTTCCGCTACCAAATATTGTAGAGATACTTGATTCACTTTCTGGTGCAATTTATTTTAGCCATTTAGACTTACAACAGTCTTACTACCAGACAGAATTAGAAGAAGAAAGTAGAAAAATAACAGCATTCTCCACCGCAATGGGCCAGTTCCAAATGAAATGGCTTCCCATGGGTCTTAAAATTAGTCCAAGCGCGTTCTCTCGGGTTATGTCAATAGCCATATCAGGATTAGCTTTTGAAAAATGCTTCGTTTACATGGACGATTTAGTAGTTTTCGGGAGAAATATGGGGAGTCATAACAAAAACTTGATAGATGTTTTCGTAAGATTGCGGAAGGTCAATTTAAAAGTAAATCCACAAAAATGTGATTTCTTGAAAAAACAACTTTTATACTTAGGACACGTTGTATCGGCAGAGGGAGTTCTTCCAGATCCCGAAAAAACCAGAGTTCTCAGAAATTATCCTGGACCAACAAATTCGGACGAGACCCGTCGCTTTGTTGCGTTTTGTAACTACAATAGGAAATTTATACCAGCATTTGCTCATATCACTTTACCTTTAAATAAACTTTGTAGAAAAAATGTACCTTTTGAATGGACCACAGAATGTAGAGACTCATTTAATACGCTTAAAGAAAAATGAATTTCCCCACCAATTTTACAATATCCAGATTTTTCAGAGGAAAATGAATTTATTCTTCAAACTGACGCATCAGGCAAAACGATTGGCTCAGCATTATGCAATAAAGATAAAAGACCCATAGCATACGCTAGCAGACCGTTAAATAAAGCAGAGTTAAATTACCCGACCATTCAAAAAGAACTTCTTGCAATAGTATGGAGTTTTAAATACTTTAGACCATATTTATTTGGGAGAACATTTACCATTCTAACAGACCACAAACCATTATTATATTTATTTAGCATGAAGGATCCCTCTAGTCGACTAATAAAATTCCGATTACAACTAGAAGAATACGATTACAAAGTACAATACGTAACGGGCAGGTCAAATGTCGTAGCAGACGCATTAAGTAGAATTATAACATCGGAGGAATTAAAACAAATTAATGAAAAAATATTAGTAATGACAAGGGCACAGAGTAGGAAAGCGTTACAGAGTAGTGACTCAACTACGAGTATAGGTAGTTCGGGAATTACCAAGGATCTCAATATATCCCAAGATTTGAGGCTTGATCAACCAAAAATTTCGGAAATATTGCGAAAACCTAGTCATTCCGTGGAAATGAAATTTATAGAGGAAAATGACCTAAACAAATTGAGGAAAAATAAATATGTAACTAAAGAAAGAGAATGTTTTGCATATGTAGAGAAAAACTTAATGCTTTACATTAATCTTAACTATATGTCCAAATTTACGCGAGCCGTGTTTGCGAATATGTTAAGTGATTATTGTAAAGATCTAAATATAGAAGAGATATGCTTAGTAAAGTCAAATATTAACGCGTTATTCATAAAGACATTATTAAACTAAATAAAAAATAATGAATCATGGACCGGTCCACGGATACATATAATAGGAAATGTTACGAGGATAAGTAATAATGACGAGAAAACTATTATATTAAATGATTACCATATACGACCGACCAGTGGCCACGCAGGAGTCCGTAGGATGGTAAACAACATAAAGAGTAAGTATTATTGGCCAGGTTTAGAGAGTGATGTGAGAAGTTTTGTAAGTAAATGTAGTAAGTGCCAAGTGGCAAAGTACTCTAGGAATACAGTGCAACCGATGGCTATCACTACAACGGCATCGTCAGCGTTCGAGAAAATATATCTCGACATAGAAGGTAATAACTACATCCTCACATTGCAATGTGAACTTACAAAATATATTGAAGCGTACCCATTGCAACGTAAGGATGCAATTAGTGTAGCAAGAGCTCTAGTGAATAATTTTATACTTAGATACGGCATACCCGGAACGATAGCAACGGACAGAGGCGCTGAGTTTATATCGTCCACTATGGAGGAGGTATGTAAGCTATTAAATATACGTAAGATTCATTCAACCGCGTATCATCATCAATCTATAGGGGCATTGGAAAATATGCATAAACATCTTGCAGCTTACATTAGAATTCAGTGTGACGGTCACCCCGACACATGGAGTCATTGGATACCATTTTGGTGTTTCACATATGATACTACAATTAATACAGCTACAAAATATTCGCCCTTCGAGTTGGTTTTCGGAAAGAAATGTAAAATCCCTAATAATTTAACAAATACTGATGAACCATCGTATTGTGATGATAACTACGCATTAGAGTTAAAATATAGATTGCAATTAGCGCATAGAGATGCTAAGGAAAATTTGTTAAGAACTAAGGAAATAAGAAAGAACTCTTATGATAAGTCGTCAAACTCAGTGACTTATAAAAGGGACGATTTGGTGTTAATTAAAAATGAAACTGGAAAGAAATTTTAAAATATTTTTAAAGGTCCTTTTAAAGTCATCGAGGATGATGGCGTAAATGTTAAGTTAGAAATAGACGGTAAGATCGATCTTGTCCATAAAAATAGGACTAAGTTATTTGTTAGTTAAAATATGATAAAAACAAAATAATTGTGGGAAGCGTAGACTGTACACTTGAAACTGAATTTAAACTGGACTTGGAGGTCTTCGATAGTAGAGGGAAGCTCCCAATAAAATAATAACACTTGAAGAATAAGTTTCACATAATGCTGCTGTGAAGTGTTGCTTAATCGGAGGCCGCTGTGAGAATGATATCAAGTTAGTCGAGCGGCCATATATATAATGATCGCTTGATTACGCTTTGATTGGGCCAATGGGTAAGAAGGGCGTGGCTCAATTCTTACGTGTGTTTGGTGAGGTGTGTAAATGTAATCTGAACAACATTATCCCTTTATTTCAGTAAATACACATTGATATTACATAATGTACATCGGTAGAACATATTTTGATTAAAAAGTTATCATATAAGATTCTTATTGGAAATTCTATTGTTTACAATATTAAACCTATTCGATGAAGCTTTCTATGTGTTTCATTATATATTTATTCAGGTGGTTTTACATATTACTCAACCAAAGCTTCATATATTATCCTATACACAATAGTGAGAGCAATTAAGCTTATATATTAAGTAAAAATAAGCGAAAAGAAATACGACTTTGTATACAATGATTTTCTTATTATCTAAGCTGATTACTTACTGCTATATATGATCGAGCTAACTTATAATTATTACATAGTATACCTAACCTACATGCGACAATAATAATAAAAACAAAAAATAAAATGGTTGCCTGTAAAGTCGGTTTTACGGGCGAAGGAAGATTTTACGTGACAACGTCTTATTCTCGGTAGAATATTTATTGATATGAATTTTATTAAATTGCACAATAGGAACAATGAATGAAAATAAGAATTGCACAAATTTTAACTATAGAAATATATTTTGTTCCTCTTCCCTCTTCCCTCTTCCCTCTTCCCTCTTCCCTCTTCCCTCTTCCCTCTTCCCTCTTCCCTCTTCCCTCTTCCCTCTTCCCTCTTCCCTCTTCCCTCTTCCCTCTTCCCTCTTCCCTCTTCCCTCTTCCCTCTTCCCTCTTCCCTCTTCCCTCTTCCCTCTTCCCTCTTCCCTCTTCCCTCTTCCCTCTTCCCTCTTCCCTCTTCCCTCTTCCCTCTTCCCTCTTCCCTCTTCCCTCTTCCCTCTTCCCTCTTCCCTCTTCCCTCTTCCCTCTTCCCTCTTCCCTCTTCCCTCTTCCCTCTTCCCTCTTCCCTCTTCCCTCTTCCCTCTTCCCTCTTCCCTCTTCCCTCTTCCCTCTTCCCTCTTCCCTCTTCCCTCTTCCCTCTTCCCTCTTCCCTCTTCCCTCTTCCCTCTTCCCTCTTCCCTCTTCCCTCTTCCCTCTTCCCTCTTCCCTCTTCCCTCTTCCCTCTTCCCTCTTCCCTCTTCCCTCTTCCCTCTTCCCTCTTCCCTCTTCCCTCTTCCCTCTTCCCTCTTCCCTCTTCCCTCTTCCCTCTTCCCTCTTCCCTCTTCCCTCTTCCCTCTTCCCTCTTCCCTCTTCCCTCTTCCCTCTTCCCTCTTCCCTCTTCCCTCTTCCCTCTTCCGCCCTCTTCCCTCTTGTTACAGTAATGCTCGATGAATGAAAATAAGAATTGCACAAATTTTAACTATAGAAATATATTTTGTCTCTCTCACTCATCAGACGTGAGCGGGCGTTACATTTTTTCATGAGTGACTCCGAGCGAAACTTAAATTAAGACGTTGTCACGTCAAAAACTTTGATAAAATGTTTATTAATAAGTTAATGATTACATAGTTAATAAGTATATGACACCGACAAATTTGTCATTACAGTAATTCTATAAGTGCATAAGATGTGACAAAATTAATGTTTTGTTAACAAATAATATAAGTAGGTAAATGTTTCAAAAAAAAAATGTTACAATATTTTTTTTTTTAAAGTACCCCCCAGGTGAGTTGGTATAGTATAACATAGCTATCTACATAAGCAACTATATTACTGTATGTGTATGAATGATGTGTGATCGATGTGCTTCAGTCTTAATACAACTAGTAACCAGCATTGTCGTCTTTCATTTTACTGACCTCCACACCTCAATGTTAACTTATGGTCTAAGTGTAATCCTAAAAATTGTGTACTGTCAGTTTCTTCAATTGTTTCGTCTTTATATGTCACAAGTAAATTTGGAGCTTTATTTAATTTTTGCCTAAAATTCATAATTTTTGTTTTTGAAGTATTGATTTTTAGATTGTTGCTATTCATCCATTCAATTACTAGTTCAAGTGATTTGTTAATATTTTCCTGGTAGGTATCTAGTTTTTCTCCCGTGACAATTACTGTGCTGTCGTCAGCAAAAAGTACCATAGGGTAGTTCACGGCTTGTGGAAGGTCATTAATATACATAAGGAATAATAAAGGGCCTAGAACGCTTCCTTGCGGAACTCCGTATGCCACTTCTCGGGAGTCAGACGAGTACGTGATTTCTGTTTTCGATTTAAGGCATATTTTATTTATTTCGGTAATTTGTGTTCTATTTTTTAGGTATGATTCGATTAAGTTGTAAGCATTCCCGCGTATCCCATATCTGTAAAGCTTTTCAAGCAATACATTATGATCCACGTAATCGAATGCCTTCGTCATGTCCATATAAATTGCACAGACTGGTATTTTTAGGGTTCCGTACCTCAAAAGGAAAAAACGGAACCCTTATAGGATCACTTTGTTGTCCGTCTGTCCGTCTGTCAAGACCCTTTTTCTCAGGAACGCGTGGACGTATGAAGCTGAAATTTATATCAATTACTCAGGTCTACTGTCCCTTGAAGCTGTGAAAAAATCAAACTTCTAAGCCAACGCAATCAAAAGATACAGCCGTTTATGCCGCAAATTTTCGACACTTGCAAGGGAATCAAAACCTACAGGGTGCTTCCCGTGAACTCAGAATCTTGAAATTTGGTACGAAGCAACGTCTTATAGCATAGATAAAGGAATAATTACGAAAACCATAAATTTTTTTTTTAATACCTAACTTTGCACCTAATTTGCAAATTTTCGACACTTGCAAGGGAATCAAAACCTACAGGGTGCTTCCCGTGAACTCAGAATCTTGAAATTTGGTACGAAGCAACGTCTTATAGCATAGATAAAGGAATAATTACGAAAACCATAATTTTTTTTTTTAATACCTAACTTTGCACCTAATTTATATGGGGCGCTATACATACCAGGTGCAAACTTAACTTAACCACTTAGGGATGGAAAGTGTTTGTACGGAACCCTCGGTGCGCGAGTCCGACTCGCACTTGGCCGGTTTTTTTTTTATCTAAATTTACTATTATTTTTTGTAGAAGCCCAAAATATGGCCATATTTATTGTTTTGTTTTTACGAAATCCTTTTTGTTCGTTTGCAAAAAGTTCGTATTTATCGAAGAATGAATATAAATTGTTATAAATAACTAACACAACACAACAAACGGGTTGGTTGCGTTAGCTTTGCACCTCATTTGTATGGGGCGCTATATAGGTACATACCAGGTGCAAACTTAACTTAACCACTTAAGGACGAAAAGTGTTTGTACGGAACCCTCGGTGCGCGAGTCCGACTCGCACTTGACCGGTTTTTTATTTGTATAAATAATGACACAAAGGTAAATTAAGAAAGAAAAATTGAATGCGATCTACTACAATCGAATCGGGGTTTGAACCCGCGACCTCTGCGTTACCGGCGCATTCTGCCGTGTTAAGGTAAAAGGCGACCTTTTGCTATGGAGCTCCATACAAAAAGGTCGCCTTTTAGCTTAGCACGGCAGCATTGCTCTCCCAACTGAGCTATTCGACCGCTACGTCAGTCACACCAAATCTTTCATCCCTTAATCCTTTACGCTACTGGAGCGCCCTCTGCGTCATATGTTTTTTGAAATGCTTATTGCGCATTAGCCATACCCTAGGATGTGCGTTTTACACGCACGATCCCCAATCCCCATTGCTTTACAGCAAGTGTGAAGACTGCGAAAGAGATGGCGCTGTTCTAAATATTTGTATAGAATCTTTTTATCGATTCTATATTTTTTATGTGGTAATACCACATTTTTATTTGTGTTCAGTCTATTCTCCGATACGTCCTACTTAGATTTTATAGTATCAGGATATTTGTAAAGCACCGGTAGTGCCGGTACCGCCGACTGCGGTGTGGCTCGAGTCGGCCCTTTTCGTCACTTCCGGCTATCTACCGACATAGGTGGCGCCACTGTCGCCAACAGTCAAATTAAAACTGCTCCGTATTTTTATTTTAATATTTAATTTGTTTAAACGTGTAAACCATTATTAAACTTGATTTATTATAAGTAACTTAAAAATAATTAGTGACTGTGGAATATAATTAGCAAATATGGCACCGACAAAATCAAAAATAAGTGCAAAGGAAGAGCCGGACAAAAGATTGATTGACGTTATTTTAAACCTGGAGGGAGAACTAAAAGGTATAAAATTAAAGCTAAATAGTTGCTATACTATAATGTTACAACAACAAGAAGTTTTGTCCTCGCAAAAAAATCAAATTGAGGAACTGATAAAAATCGTCAGAGTCATACCTGGCATTATAGAACGGCCACAGAACGATATCCCCCATAAACTCCACTTTATACAAACTGTCTCACTGAATGAGTCCGGACCACAAGGGCTACAATACATAGATGACCCTCTCACTGATGGAAATGATCCCCAGACCGCCACACAGAGCACTGCCTCTCAGGAATCTGGTATGGGGAGTGTTAAAGGAGACACTCCGAAACTGAAGTCGATCCCAGGAGCCAGCAGAGTGTTGCAGGAGACGGCTGAACCTGTGCCCAAGGTACGCCGTGGCCGACCTCGTCGCGATACGTCTAAATCAGCCCGCGCAGACCATGGTGCTGCCATTGGACATCCAGGCGCATTCAACATCACGCCCATCAGCTCTGGAGGGTGCGCAGGCACCGCCGATGGACCCCTACTGCCCATTTCTGATAAGTTGTCTGCCCCAAAAGTGCCATCGGTAAATGGAGATCCACGCAAACATCTTGCTCTTCGAGCAGCCGCGCCGCGCCATGTCAGTCTTCACGTCTTCAATCTGAGCAAAGATACCACCGTGGAAGATGTACTTCAACATGTCAGCTCTGTGCTGAATGTGGAAAATGCGCAGTGTGAACGTCTCGTAGTCACCAGAGGCGAGTACTCATCTTTCAAGCTCGACGTGCCTGCTGATAAGGTTAGCTTGGTGAAGGACACTAAGAATTGGCCCGATAATGTATCAATCAGAAGATTTAATTTTGTTGATCCAAAAAACTCCCAACGCCCGGGCGCCGGGTCAATAACAATACGAAAGCCGCACTAATGTCACAAGGATTTAAAATCATTCACCAAAATGTCCGTTCTTTATGTGGTAAAACCGCGTTATTAGATTTACTATTACATTTAGAGAAACCCGATGTATTCGCTTGCAGTGAGACTTGGTGCAAAAAACATGAGATCGAACGAGTGAGGTTATGTGGATATCAGCTAGCGAATAGCTACTGCCGCGGGCGCATAGCTCACGGCGGAGTGGCGCTGTACACACGGGCCGGTATCTCCTATCGCCAGCGTAACGATCTACAAAACCTTGCCGACGAATTTCACTTTGAGATTACTGCAATCGAAATTTGTAAACTTAATTTAATTGTAATTGCTTTGTATCGCACTGGGAACGGCGACTTTGATGTTTACTTAAATAATTTAGATCTATTACTAAACAAGCTCACCGACGAAAAGAAAATGTTCATTTTGGTCGGCGATCAAAATGTTGATTATTTGTCCGACAACGTAATGAGGCGGCGGGTTGACGAGACACTGGGAAGCTACATGTGTAGAAATTGTGTTGCGTTTCCGACCCGTGTGGCCGCGCAGAGCTCGAGCAGCATTGACTGCGGGCTGGCGCCGCGCGGCGCTGGCATCGCGGCAGCGCCTCTGCGCACCGCCGTCAGCGACCACAACGCGCAACTATTCACACTGACTACTGAACCATCCCTTATGGATAAACCGGAGTCTTTCATTGAGAAAAGGTTATTCACGGACGAATCTCTCTTTACGTTTTATATCGACATAGAAAATTATAATTGGAATTTTATTTTTGATGACATGATTAGTATTAATGACAGATTTATTAAATTATTTAATGTACTTAGATATTACATTGACATTCATTTTCCGATAAGAAAAGTAATGCTAAAGAAAAACAATCCAGTTCCTTGGTTAAATGATACCCTCTCCAATCTTATTTTAAATTATAATGATTTGACGGAAATGAAACGCCAATATCCCGACATCGAAACACTGTCAGAATGCATAAATTATCATGCCGATCGCATTAAATCGGAATCTTTGATTGCCCGCCGAGAATATTTTGATCAACGTATAGTGAACAGTAAAAATCCATCAAAGGAAATGTGGCGTGTAGTAAACGAAGAAGTGTCCACAAAACCTGTGCCTCACGCTATCTTGCTGAAGGACGGAGATGGTAATGAGGTACCTCCCTACCAAGTACCAGAGCACTTGAACCAACACTTTCTCACTGTAGCCTCTAAGTGTATATTAAATATAAACAAATCGGACTCTGTACAGTATCTAGCCAATCATTTACAAAAAAATGACATTCCTCAATTTACTTTACCTACAGTGACACTCTCAGATCTGAATCGTGTACTTAAATCCATGCTGAAGACACGCGGGACCCTAGACATATATGATATATCCCTGAACATACTCGTGTGCGTTTGGCCGGTTATTGCAGGGCTACTAATTAAACTAATAAACACGATGTTCTCCCTCGGTGAGTACCCTGCCGTATTAAAGATCACACGTGTATGTCCAGTGTATAAGGGAAAAGGTGAAAAAACTGCTGTCGATAATTATAGGCCCATTACTATTGTGCCTAATATCTGAGAGATCATTGAATCGATTTTGTCAAAGCGACTAATGGACCATCTCGAAACAAACAATCTACTGACTCAAAATCAATTCGCTTACCGGCAAAATCGGTCTACCACAGCAGCAGCACACACCATATATGATAGCATAACCACGGCACTGGATGATAAGGACAAGGCAGCGGGGGTATTCTGCGACTTATCAAAAGCGTTTGATGTAATTAGTCATGAGCTACTTTTAGAAAAGATAGGTCACTACGGAGTTAAAGATAATACTCATCGGCTATTTACATCATTCCTTAAAGATAGACAGCAAACGGTTGAGGTTAAGATAGAGGGTAAGAAGGTGAGATCTGAGGTAGGTAAACTGGAACTCGGGATACCTCAAGGCTCGGCACTCGGAAATACCTTATTCCTGATGTTCATAAATGACCTCCCTACCTCCGTTGCCGAAGGCATGATGGTACTGTTCGCTGATGATACCACTGTGATAGTGAAGGCACATACATACTCCCAACTTGAATATAAAATAGAACACACATGCAACCAACTGCACAGGTGGTTTTCGGCGAACGGTCTCATCCTAAATGTTACGAAATCGAACGTGATAATTTTCACAGCAGGTCACAGAGATATTCCACTGATACAGAGTCCGATACCGCGTTGTGACTCATGCAGGTTCCTCGGATTTATGATTGACAGCAAGCTTAAATGGAAAACGCATATTGACCATCTTTGCGAAAAGCTTGGCAGTGCAGTATTCGCTCTGCGTAAACTGAAGCCAGTTGTCTCCAGTGATGCACTGGTTCAAATTTATTACGCGTACTTCTATTCGCTCATGTCATACGGCATTGTCTTGTGGGGTAACTCAACGGACTCTGACCGTGTGTTCAAACTCCAAAAAAGAGCACTACGCGTGATGGCGGCCGTGAATCCGAGGCACTCGTGCAGAGAACTTTTTGAGCAATATAAAATGCTGACACATTACTCTCTGTACGTGTACGAAGTCATAATGTACACGCGCCGGAACATACATTTGTTTAGGCGCGCCAGTATGCCTAACAGAATAACCCGTCAGACGGGGCGATTACTGCCCGTGCCGCGGCGGCTGGCACTGCTCGACAAGAACCCGCGCGTAATAGGCCCGTCGTTCTATGAACGTCTACCCGCCAGCACAGATTAATATAATAGTTCTTCGAACAGATACCCATGTCTGAATAAAAAGGCAAATACCTACTGCTTTTCATGCCTACTCAATTTAACAATGGAGCGACCTTGAACGCGCGGGTCGTTGGCCGCACGTGCCGGCAAAACGAGGCTAGGGTTGACACCGCTTAGAAACGATTTTATAAAAAGTCAAGATAAATGAAAATACGATCGATTTATTTAAATTTATTTGTCAAATTTAATTATCATTAGGTACCTACTAGAAATAGGTATTCACATGCGCTGCGGCACACCATCAAAATCGTTTTAATTTCCGAGTAGGTATATCGGAATCTTACCTACCTATTCTATCTGAACATACCAGAAACCTGAAACAAAAACAACTCTCTGTGTAGGTACCTAAGTAACCTAAATATATCCCGATGACAGTAGGTACTTACTAAATAAAGTTTGGTAGGTGCCTATATATAATGTGGTACATATTGTATAATACTAGCATTACAAGCTTCGAAACAGTCACCAGGTACAAGTTGTTTTATAATAATCTGATCACGCGTTTCATCTTTGCGAATGCATTCCTTGCAAAAGGTCTTAAAAGTCAAGAGCAACGCCGACGTTTACGCCCTTTTTACGCCGTGCAATGCAATCTCCCACCACACTACTGATTTGGTAAATCTTAGTGAGTAAATTATTGTCACTTGAAGTAGTGGATGTTTTCTATGAATTTAAGTATATTAAGTAGGTAGGTTTATTTATTCAACATTACATGTATTTATTATAACAGTGTATGCAATGCGTTTCTAGGTAGGTGCTTATTTATTCTTAGTTCTAAGATTTTTTAGTAACATTTCTTCGTTTGTCGGCAAAGAAAAAAACCGGCCAAGTGCGAGTCGGACTCGCGCACCGAGGGTTCCGTACTAACACTTTCCATCCCTAAGCCTAAGTGGTTAAGTTAAGTTTGCACCTGGTATGTATAGCGCCCCATATAAATTAGGTGCAAAGTTAGGTATTAAATTATAAAAAAAAAACTACTAACTAGATCTCGTTCAAAACAATTTTTGTTGGTAGTTTTTATAGTACTGTACATCATATGTTTTTTTTAGATTTTTCATTTTCTTATTTTAGAAGTTAGAGGGGGGGGGGACCAACTTTTTTCCACTTTGGAAGCGTCTGTCACGCAAACTATTCGGTTTAGAAAAAAAATATTTTAGAAACCTCGATATCATTTTTGAAGACCTATCCATAGATACCCCACACGTATGTGTTTGATGAAAAAAAAAATTTTGAGTTTCAGTTCTAAGTATGGGGAGCCCCCAATATTTATTATTATTTTTTTATTTTTGCATCAAAATCTTATTGCGGTTCACAGAATACATCTACCTACCAAGTTTCAACAGTATAGCTCTTATAGTTTCGGAATAAAATGGCTGTGACATACGGACGGACAGACGGACAGACGGACAGACAGACAGACATGACGAATCTATAAGGGTTCCGTTTTTTGCCATTTGGCTACGGAACCCTAAAAAGGATAAATGTCTGTTGCTTTTATGTTTTTACACCCCGCAACACTGCAGCGCGTTGGTCTCATTCGCGACGAAGCCATTTTTTTGGTGATTTTATAGCGCGACCGGCGGCGTCCGGCTGTGAGCGCGTGTGGCAACCGACTGGCTAAGCGTGTCGGCCACGACAGGCGACGTGTAGGTATCGTTCTGGGTTCCCACGGTACAGATGGGGGGCACTGCCGCCAGTCTCAGAAACGAGACGTCGGATCAAGTATTTGAGCGCCGAGTAAAAGATTTTTTGCGATCAAAAACCCTTTATTCTGTCTCCGAATATTATGAGGTAACATAATTATTTTATACCATATTTTTTAAATTTATATTATTAATTATTAATGTTTATTTCGTAAATTTTGACATTGCACTAAATTAGACAGGTATCTTATATTATTTTAGATTGTTTGTTTTATGTTTAATTTATATTTTTTGTATTTCGTCTCATGACATTTTGTTGAATAAGGAATCTAGTTCATAATTATATTATTTTTAGTTTGTGACATATTTTTTTTCTTGTTTTCATTGTTGGTTTTTGTTTATTTTGCTAAACTGTGACTTTTGAATAAGTACCAGATTATTTATTTTATACATATAATTGAATATACCTGACGATCTTTTTGTGAATCCATTCTATTTTATCTACGACATGTAAAATATTGTGTAATTTTCAAAGAGAAATAAATATATCTAATCTAATCTAATCTAATCTATATTATACCACACATTTTTAGGATTGTGTACGTCTAATATGAGTCAAAAATAATATTTTTTTGTAATGTGTGATACTTAAATTTAGGATCCGTTTGATGAATCACAGTTTGCAATAGCAAAGATAATATACATTGTGTCACGTCTACATATATTAAAAAAAGCGCATACTACACTAGTATAATGAAAATGTAATAGAAAACATGTCGTCCATAACTCAAGGCCGTAAAAGTAGGTACATAAATAATAAAATACAATTATCGAACACCATAGAAATCAATAAATCCTCACTTTTTATGCGATATCTCAATCACAAAAATTATTATTGATAAACAGTATCCAAAAACCAAAATCATGAAAATTCCTTTCAATGATTTTAAAGATTGAGGCGTCTTCTTAAATGGCTTCTGACGTATGTCATTGTACGCGTAAAACATATAGTATTCACTTAAAATACTATCCAATGCCTTGTCAATTAAACCTGCAGATCGGGCCCTCAGGAGCAGCCTGTTCAAAGGCTCCACCAGTGAAGACCCTTTGCGAAGGTACATGGTGTACTGAATCGCATCAAAGGGTTTTTTTATCATGTATCTATTTGTATCAGAAAAGTTCCGAAGTATTATCATGTCAGTGATACCCATCGTGAAAGTAAACAATGGCGTCTGTCTGTTTACCACCATATCATAACACGCATATGCATTATGCATGCAAGAAATGTTATGAACATTTGAGAATTTAACGCCTGGATGACTGTTTAAGTAATCGCGGGAGAGCCTACTCATTACAAGCTGAAAACTGGAGTTAAGTTCGTCAACAGTTTCAGGTTGGTAGCCATGAACGGGTTTTGTTATAGCGCTGAATATACACCCCTGAGTTGCGCTCGATATTATGAATGCAAACAGTAATATGCTCCATAGTACTAGTCTGTACGGTATGCCAGTTTTAGTTTGTTTCTGAGGGATGTTATTTAAGAAGTAACCCCACATTATGAGTACGTCGCGGATTGCGTCCACGCGTCCTTTAAACATCCTCACAGATACAACTATGATACACATTGCGCAAAACGTCCCCAACACATCCCACACGGTTGCTGCGCCGAGCAGCGAGAGAACTGCCGACCCATTGTCGAGGACTTCAGCTCGAGTGGTTATAATACGCAGGTGGTCATCCAAGAAAGGATACACGAAATCGAAATTCGTGGCGTGATTTAAACTGAGGTCATAATTACACAAAGCTCCTTCTACGTTGCCTATTTCAAGTTGATGCAAAGGTCCATTGCAGATAATATTTCTTTTAATCTTTGCAGATGTTTTATATTGAACAGCTTGTATTGTGATATGTTCAATTTGAGCAATTAATTCTATAATATATTCCTGAACTGTCAGCGACTGCAGATAAAGACTTTTTCCAAACTTCATGAGAGGCCAAAACGAGTTTCCAGCAAACTTCACGTGACACCCTTGTAGACTGGTTTTTCGTGCCACCACAAAGACTTTGTCAATATTCTGAACTTGGGAACAATGGGATAATAGATGCAATATTCTGAATACAGGGCGATCACATTTATCGCGCTCTAAACCAAAGGAGTACACCACGTCAGACACAACTAGAGCCACGTCGTGAACTAATATTTTAAGTAGTATCTTTGATATAACTTGTAGGGAGTCTTCAATGATTATTACGAATTTCGCTCTGGGATTCCAGAAAGGATCTCGTTTCAATAACTTCAGTCCACGTGAAAGCATGGAACTATTCGTGCACTGCATAACGTATATACCGTAAAATTCAGTGTCGTTGGGCCAGTCGAACGATCTTGAAATAAAACTCAAATATGGCTCTGATAATGAATTCAGCTCCCGAGCTAGTGAGTCGCTCACGTTAATCAAAGCCACGTTTGTAGTATTCACTAGTTCGATGCGCTGTATTATCTTCGCCACACAGTGCTGCACCTCCGCTTCGTGATCTTCGTAAATTTGGATGACACCATAACAATATCGAATCATGAAAATAAAAGCAACAGCTAGTTTTTTTTTCATTTTGTTCATAAATGATCCAACACAATAGGGTCGATGGTAAATCCAAACGACGGCGTCTTTTGCTTTTCCCGCTCGTCTATCAGCGATGATCACATTTTGTCACATCGTCTCAAATGCAGTCTGTTACTTAAATTATCGAAGAGTTGTTTGGATAAGACCGGTGACGCGCCGATGTCACCGGAACAAGGCGGGACACAGCCGGCACGATTAGCTAGTCTTTGGTTACGGCACAGAATAAGTAATACTTAGTAATTACAGGTTATAATCGCTTGTTCATCTGTTCCTAGTATTTATTGTAATGTTATTCAATTTTATATGTTATCGTTTTAGTAAACCTATAGGTATCATTAATAATACATGGTGTTATAGTTTCAAGTGCCTCGGTAATATTTAATGAAACAATGGCGACGATATTCAGTAGCTAGTACCAGTATGTACCTATTGTCACGCCTCTACATTGCACGATTTAGAGATTCCGTTAGACAAAGGCGTCAAGGTACGTCATGCAGTTTTAGCTTTGGGACAATGACTAAAATAAGGTGTTTGAGGCGTTGATGACGGCGCTTAACACTATCAGTGGAAGCCAACGTTCCTACCAAGCGCGAAAAACGCTCGTTACAAAAAGCAAGTTTTTAAAAGTCGGCTAAACTAATTTCAAAGTAATATCGTTATTATCATGGTATAACAAACAAAGGTATGGCACTTCGAAATTACAGGCGAGACTTTTGACGTTGTCACGCTATGATTCTGTCAATCCGTTTTCGTGTCGTCAGTGCTGTACCATTATACCCCCGGATTAAATAGTTACCTGTACGAATCTCATAAAATCGTGAGATTTTTAAAGCAATTATTACGGATAAATAAAACTTAGTTTAAGAACATTACAATCGTAATGCATACTAGCGGCAAATCTTTTTTTCCTTAGAATTATTTCGTTACCATAAAGCGGCCACTAATCAGTGAAGTAGAAAGTGTCACTGGCTCTCACCATGGGTTATAAGAAAAGAATAGAATAGAAAAAAAAGCTTTATTCAAGATAATACATCATTACAATTTACAATATTAGATAAGTACTATTAAAGACAGATTAAATACTCAGATATATAATAATATTATCAGATTAAATACGTTACTTGTGTTCAGACGATACGTCCATTAGACTACAGTATCAGGATATTCTGTAAAGCACCGGGTATGGGTAGTTCCGGTACCGCCGACCGCGGTGTGGCCCGTGCTTTTTCGACACTTCCCGCTATTTTACTGAGCCGCTCCCCGGCTACTTGACGCCGCAACACTCGTAGCGTAAATTAATATCTTTATAGTATTTGTGTAAACACTTTAATGTACATTTAAATAAAACAATTTCAACGGATTATATTGCGTATATTAATTATTTTATTGTACAAAACAACAGGTTATAAATACATTCATAACAGATAGAACATTTACAGAAGCGAACTCATCTCTATGAGCGATCTATTGCAGGTAACCTTTGACATAGATATTCGAAGGATATAGTCAAACTTTTTTACAAATCGTCTCGCGCACAGCCGGATTCCGAAAAGGCTTTGGCACTCTTAGATGGACGGATGACCTCGTGAGGGTAGCGGGGAATCAATGGATGCGGTCTGTACGAGATCGCACGTTGTGTTGAGTCATGAGGGCGGCCTATGTTCAGCAGTAGACGTCAATGGCTGATAGATAGATAGAGATAGATAGACATATGGGGGTGTGAGCGAGATCGCCTCCTAGTGTGGGTAGCTGGGGATAACCCTCGAGGACCTAAAAACCCGAAAGGGTTAAAACCAGCTACCACGGAGCACCCTGGGCGACATCGCTAGTAATATGCCGGTTCTGCCTACATTTTGCTAGCCATGTTGGCAAAGATCTTCTGGCTCTGCCGAGGGCTGTAGGCGACCTCGGTGGACTACATCCGCCTACCTGCGTTTGTCCTGCGCAGTTGAGCGCCGTACGCAGGGATGAAGAAGTCCTGGGGGGTTGAGTCGAGCTTAGCCGGGGTTCGATGCTATTGCGAGACAACACGCCCCCTTTGGTCCGGATTTCAGGCTAAACGGTGGCCCTGCAGCTAGCCACTGCAGGGAAACGGACACGTGTACCGTATGGATGAGGAGGATTCGGTCCGCAGGCGAGACGCGGGGGGGTCCTCCGGGAGGACATTGGGGCTCGGCCATGCTGACGGAGCGAGGGCGTGTGGAGCACCTGGGGGAACTTGGATCGTTTTCCCCAGCCACACTGTCTGCAGCTGCCGATGTCGCGCATGAGACCCAAACAACCGCGTCTATATCTCTCGGGTAGTCCTGGTGTTCTAGGAACATCCCCAAAGGTGCGGGCTCCACGGCGGGTGGGAAGCTCGAGAGATGAAGAACAATACACAAGATCATGGACACACCCAGATCCCAAACCCCACTGGTGCCGGAGGGGAAACCCGAAGGCGCCCATACATTAGGTGCCGGTGCGGCTGACGCTGTGCCGGGCACCTCGACCCAATCACACCGGGTGGACGGTGCTGTTTCCGCAGTGCTGCCCACTACTACACGTGCCTTCAGGGACGCAACAGCGGCCCAGACAGGCACCACAACATCACACGGCGGTGCTGGTCACACAGTGCCCCCCCACACTACGCATCCTGGCGGTGCTGCCTCTGCGGTGCCTCCACACACATCACACCGTGGCGGTGCTGCTTCCGCAGTGCCTCCACACTCCACACACCGTGGCGGTGCTGCCTTCGCAGCGCACGCACACACCACAACACACCGTGGCGGTGCTGCCTCTGCAGTGCCCCTACACTCCACACACCGTGGTGGTGCTGCCTCCGCAGGGCCCCCACACACCACACACCGTGGCGGTGCTGTTCCCACAGTGCCCCCACACAAGACACGCCGTGGCGGTGCTGTTTCCACAGTGCTGTCATGGAAGAAGCAGTCCGCGCAGGGTGGAAAGGCCGCTGGGAAACCGATGGCTTTGAAACCAGGTGCGTTGACAAAACCGACAGGCTCGGCGCAGGCGCAAGGCCGTACCCAGCCCAAAAAACAAGGGAATGACACCAAGGGGGCCGTTTCGGCAACGGAGAAATCCGTAGCTCCGGAGCAGGCACCAGTGGTTGAACTCCCCACAGACGCGACAACCGCGCAGCTCGACGCTGGCTGGACGCTGCAAGTGAGTGCCAAGAGGGGAAGGGCGAAACCCGCCCAGCGGAAAGAACCCGAACCCGAGGGCGGCCTCACGGGCAAAGCCCACAAAAAAAATAAAAAACAGCGTCGCAGGTCCAGGCAGAGGAAGGCTGCGCTGGAGAACCCGACAGCCCCAGTGCCATGGCAACAGCCAGGCGCTCCCAAACAGGGTACGGCGCAGCAGGTCGCTGGTGCCCCAGTAGCCGCTGGTGCCCACCCTAAAGGGAAAGGGGCCAAAAATAAAACAGACGGGGGCAGAAATCCGGGGACTCGAGCCTCAGCCAAGAGGGCGCGCCTAGATGAGACCATATCTCCTCGAAGCGAGCCCAAAAGGCAGAGGATCCAGGCCTCGGACGAAGCCCCAAGGATGGCGTATGCGGAGGCCCTAAAGGCTGACCTGCTGGTAGCTGTAACTACAGCGACCTCAGGACACCTTAGCCCGCAGCTATCCGAGGAGGTCCAACAGCAGCTGCAGGCTTTGCTGATGGAAGAAGCCTGCCAGCCCGGCAACAGCCAGTCTTCGGGTCCACTGTTCCGAGGGAAGCCGATTACAGCTAACGGCGTCCTGAGGCTGTGGTGCGAGGACCAGGCCACGTTGGCATGGCTCAAGCGCAGTGTAGCTACCATCACTCTCTCCACGGGGGAGAAGGTAGTTGTGCAGCGCCAGAGCGAGGTGCCACGCAGAGTACGCTGCGGGATTCTGTTCCCCGGTATCTGGGAAGATTTTCGCGCTATAGCGCGAACTCTTCGGTACCAGAATGGGTGGGCAGAGATCGACCGCTGGCTACTCCATAAAGTCGACAGACAGGAGACGGAGACGTTTGCTGTCGTCAGCGTACCAGAGACGGTGGTACAGCCCCTCGTGGATCGCGGACGCCGACTCGGCTTCATGCTGGGTTCGGTGTACGTGAAGTTTCAGGGACCACGAGGTAGGTTTGTGGAACGTCCACCAACTGGCGACACCGTCGTCTCTCAAGACGACAAGGAGGCGACAGAATCCGAGCCCATGGACACTGCCGTGGGGACCGAGGCATCCGCTGACGTAGGCGCAGGGAAGCCCGGGTCCCTTACCCCAGAGCAGACCGTCCCCGTCTCCGAGAAGGACGAAGAAGAACTTCTTCGTGACCACTCGGAAAGCGGGGAGGAGTGCACGGAGGGGTTAGGCAAGTTAGCCATCGGCGAGGAGGGAGAATGTGGAATGTCGGCGGAGGAGGATGACTCCAATGGCGGAATCCCATTCTCTCAACTGTAGCATCCTACAGGCCAACCTCCACCACAGTGAAACCGCGACGGCTCAGATCCGGAAATGGTTGGAGGTCAATGAAACGGCTATAGTACTGATCCAGGAGCCGTGGGTCAGGAAGGGCACTGTCTGCGGACTCCGCAATCAAGGAGGTAAACTAACCGTATATACGGGACCGGACAACCCCCGGGCCTGCATTTACATTACTAGAAATATACAAGCGCAACCTTTAACAAGTTTCTGTTCTAGAGACCTGTGTGCTATTAAGGCGCACGGGGCGCAAGACTCCAGCCTGCAGGAGGTAGTCATAGCCTCGGTTTACATGCCAGAGGCGGATGACCCGCCACCACACGATATGACAAGGCTGGTCAACTACTGCGAAGACGCGGGTCTCGAACTCATCGTGGCCACCGACTCGAACGCACACCACGCCCTCTGGGGCATGCAGACAGGTAACGAGAGAGGTAAGAAACTTGTCGAGTACCTATTTACAACAGATCTTAACATACTTAACAAAGGATCGGAACCAACATTCGTAACTAGGCGGAGCAAAACAATCATTGATTTGACACTAGCAACTGATATAGCATCGGAAAACATCTCAAACTGGCAGGTCTCTAAGGAGCTATCCTGCTCGGACCACAGATGGATTCGATTCGATATTCAGGTAAAAACACTTGAAGCCATCCCCAGGCGGAACCCACGCAGAACGCATCGCACCGAGTATGCGACCCGACTAGGCTCAGCCTTGTCGATGATAGAGGTTCCCAACAAACTAGAGGGGGCTGAACAGATAGAAAAGCAGGTAGGAGTCCTTACAGATACCATCATGGATTGCTACCACCATGCATGTCCCCTATCCACCCCCTCAGGCAGCGGCGGGAACGAAGCTAACTGGTGGGGGCCTGAGTTGGAGAGGCTCAGGAAAAATATGAGGAAACAACTAAACAGAGCAATGAATACGGGTACAGACCAAGACTGGGACAACTACAAGACCACCAAGTCCAGGTACAAACAACGGCTCCGGTACAGAAAGACGTGCTCATGGCGGAACTTTTGTACCAGCATTGAGACATGTACGCAGGCAAACAGGGTAAGAAAGGTACTCTCCAACCAGGCAACTGCAACCTTAGGATCCCTACGTAAGCCAGACAACACACTCACCAGCTCACCGGAGGAGCCGGAACGTACCTTAGTACAGACGCATTTTCCGGGCTGCGAAATAACGCCGCTAGTGAACTGGACGAATGAGGAGACTACTCCGACGGAGGAGGAGTGGCAACAAGCATGTGAGGTAATCAGCCCACAAAAAGTACAGTGGGCTATAAACAGCTTTGACTTATACAAATCACCAGGGTTGGATGAAGTCTTCCCAGCCCTGCTGAGGTGGGGAGGAGAGGAACTCACCCAGATACTGACCATCGTTCTGGCCGCCTGTCTGGCTCACAGGTACGTACCGAGACGATGGAGAGAAGTCAAAGTCATCTTCATACCCAAACCAGGTAAAAGTGACTACTCGGATCCCAAATCATTCAGACCAATCAGCTTAACCTCTTTTCTGCTTAAAACACTTGAGAGGTTATGTGACAGGGAGCTGAGGGAGAAGGTATTAACTAGTGTACCCCTACACCCTAACCAACATGCCTACAGCCAGGGCAAATCTACAGAATCAGCTCTTCATGCCGTAGTTTTCAAAATAGAAGAGGCCTTTATGAACAATTCTATGTGCCTAGGCACCTTCATAGATATTGAGGGAGCCTTCGACAAGACCAACTTCACCAGCATAACAGCAGCATTGGTAAGGCACGGTGTTAATGATGTTATGGTACAATGGATAACCAACATGCTGAGCAAGAGGGTCATCCGACTCGGAACCGGCGAGACACAACAGGCACTGGTGGCAAAGGGGTGCCCCCAGGGAGGCGTACTCTCACCACTCCTGTGGAACATGGTGGTGAACGACCTCATCGCCACACTAAATGACAATCACTATTACACAGTAGGATATGCTGACGACATAGTGATACTGACGAGCGGCAATCACACAGGTACGGTATGTGACGTCACCCGCTCTGCACTGGCCATCGTGGAACGCTGGTGCAACCACAACGAATTGACAGTCAATCCAAAAAAGACTGAACTGGTAATGTTCACCAACAAACGTAATCTGGGCACCTACCGACTGCCCAGACTGTTCAATACAGAGCTCCAATTGTCGACTGAGGTAAAGTATCTAGGGGTAATACTTGATAGCAAGTTGAATTGGAGCAACCATCTAAACAACAAAATTGACAAAGCTACAGTCGCGTTCTGGCAGTGCCGTAGAATGGTAGGTAGAACTTGGGGTCTTAATCCTAAGATCACACTATGGCTATACCAGGCAGTCATCAGACCAATATTAAGCTACGGTGCAGTAGTATGGTGGCCACGAACCAAGCTCACCACCGTCGAAGCCAAACTACAACGACTTCAGAGGTTAGTTTGTATGGCGGCCACGGGATGCATGAGGACTACACCCACTGCAGCCCTGGAAGCCATACTGGGGCTGCCGCCGCTGCATCTCTTCGTTACACAAGAGGCGGCAGCTACGGCGATACGTCTTAGAAAACTCAACCTCTGGAGATCAGCTAGGGTGCCGCACACCGAAATCCTCTACGAGGCAATAGGTAAGGAACCGCTGATAGAAGCGGTCACTGACAGGATACCCAAGCAATTCGTCTTCGACAAAAAGTATAAGATACAACTGCACGAGGAACCTGGCGAAGGACTTAACCCAAGGGAGTTAAGAATCTTCACCGACGGGTCCAAAACAAGGTCAGGCACTGGCTCTGGGGTATTCTCAGAGGACTTAAACATACACATTTCTACACCACTAGGAGCCCATAACACAGTCTTCCAGGCAGAATGTATGGGTATCATAATGGCAGCCCATGCAATCATCGCGAGGAAGGTAAAGGACTACCCCATCCGCATACTCTCCGATAGCAGATCAGTTTTACAAGCCCTGCAGAGCTACACAGTAACCTCAGGACTCATACATGAATGTCACCGAGCATTGTCAGAGGTATGTAATAATAATAGCATAACTCTACAGTGGATCAAAGGACACAGCAACTCGCGTGGGAACGACGCAGCTGACGAACTGGCGAGAGGAGGTTCGGAGATGGAAGCAGAGGGACCCGAACCAATCATACCTCTGCCATTCGCCTGGCTGCGCAACACAGTGCGTAAAAACACGAAGATAGAACAGCAAGTATACTGGTCTAACTTAGGTACCTGCAGGCAGAGCAGAGAGGCCCTTCCGACAATCTACCCCGGGTTGTCACGCAAGCTGAGGCAGCTGAAGAGGCCGCAGCTCCGGCTCATAACTGGAGCGATAACTGGACATGCCCTACTAAACAAGCACTTATTCACTCTAGGTGTTACCGACAGTCCTCTTTGCAGAGCTTGCATGGAGGCCGAAGAGACAGCCGCCCACGTCATTCTCGAATGTCCTGGTGTGGCCAAATACCGGGCACAACACCTCGGGTCTCCGAGGTCACTCCCAGAAGTCGTCGGCAACATCAAGGGACTGCTAGGCTTTCTGGTAGAGTTGGGTTGGCAAGAGTAGTGCCAGCAACCCTTCACGCAAAATAGGCGCATTGTAAGACGTCGAGTTGCGGAAAACTAGCCCGCTATAACCTATAACCTATATAACCTAGATAGACATACTATATAAGATAAATAAATAAAATTTTCAACCAATTCACAAGTCACCGGATAACCACAACTTCTTCAGATTAGTCCTTAGTATATAAATAATTTTGGATTGATTCCCAGGCCCATTTCAAATAAACATTATTATTTCCGTACATTATTGTTTCTGTACACAATACAACATTTTTATTTCTTATGGGATATCTCAATCACAAAAATTATCGTTGATAAACAATATCCAGAAATCAAAATCAGGAAAACACCTTGGAATGATTCTAAAGTTAGAGGTTTATACTTAAGTTTCTTAGGCAGATTATAATGATACTCGAAAAACAAATTGTTTTGAAAAAGTAATCTATCCAGCCTCCTATCAATTAAACCTGCAGATCGGGCCCTCAGAATCAGCCTGTTCAATGGTTCCACCAGTGTAGACCCTCTGCGAAGGTACATCGTAAGCTGCCTTGCTCCTATTGGTTCTATTATCGTGTTCATATTTCTACCAGAATACAGCCAATGTCTCATCTTGTCAGATAAAGTCGACGATAAAGTATATAATGGCGTCTTTCCGTCTTGTACCATAATATTGCACCACGTTGTACTGTTGCAGGAATGGTTATAAACATTTGAGAATTTCATATCTGGATAAGGATTTAAATAGTCGATAGCAACGGGCTCATGACAAGCTGAAAACTGGAGTTAACTTCTTCAAGAGTTTTAGGTTGGTAGCCAGGAATGGGTTTTGTTATAGCGCTGAATATACACGCCTGAGTTGCGCTCGATATTATGAACGCAAACAGTAATATGTTCCACAGTACTAGTCTGTACGGTATGCCAGTTTTAGTTTGTTTCTGAGGGATGTTGTTGAAGAAGTAACCCCACATACTGAGTACATCTCGGCCTGCGTCCACGCGTCCTTTATAACATCCCCACAGACACAACTATGACTATGATACACATTACGCAAAACGTCCCCAATACACCCCACACGGTTGCTGCGCCGAGCAGTGTGAGAACTGCCGACCAATTGTCAAGAAATTCTGATGGAGTGGTTATAATGGTCTGTCGATCAACCAAGATGGGATACACGAAATTGAATTTAATTGCATGTTTTAAATTAAGGGCATAGCTTCCCACCGCTCCTTCTACGTTGCCTATTTCAACTTCATGCAATGTTTTATTGGAAGATATATAGCCTAAACGATTTTGTTTACTCGCTTTAGATTCAACCGCTTCAATTGTGACATGTTCACATTGAGCCATTAATTTGAATATATATTCATGAACTGTTGGCCTGTACTTATTTATGTGAAAACTAAAAATGGCCAGTAATGATCTGCCACGAACTTCACCCGACAGCCTCGCAGACTGGTTTTTCGTGCTGCCATGTAGACTTCCTTGATGTTCTGAATTTGGGAACAACTTGATAATAGTCGCACTACGTTGAACACAGGGCGGTCACATTCATCGCGCTCCAAAGCAAAAGTATAAACCTCGCCAGAGACAACTAGGGCCACGTCGTGAATAAGATTATTCAGTAGGAAGTTTGATATATCTTGTAGGTAGTCTTCAATGTCTTCGATGATTATTACGAATTTCGCTCTGGGATTCCAGAAAGGGTCTCGTTTCAAAAAGTTTAATCCGCGTGAAAGCATTAAACTATTCGTGCACTTCATAACGCATATACCGTACAATACGGTGTCGTTAGGCTAGTCGAACGATCGCGAAACAAAACTCAGATGTGGCTCAGATAATGAATTAAGCTCCTGAAGTAGTCAGTCGTTCACGATAATCAAAGCTACGTTTGTAGTATCCACTAGTTCGATTCGCTGTATTATCTTCACCACACAGTCTTGCGCTGCGCCTCCAGATCGTGTGATCTTCGTAAATTTGGATGACCCCATAGCAATATCGAATCAAGAAAATAAAAGCAACAGCTAGAGATTTCTTCATTTTGTACATACATGATTGAACCCAATAGGGTCCAAACAACGGCGTCTTTTGCTTCTTCCGCTTGTCTATCAGCGTCGATTAAATTTTGTCACATCGTCTCAAAGGCCGCCTGTTACTTAAGATAAAGAGTTGGTTGGATAAGACCGGTGACGCGCCGATGAAGCCCGAACAAAGCGGGACACAGCCGGCACGATTAGCCAGTGTTTGATTACGGCACATAATAAGTAAAGTAATACTTAGTTATTACAAGTTACAATCATATTTATTTTTTATGTTACTCAAAACTATAATATATGTTATCGTTTAAGTAAACCTATACTTCGATATAATTAATAATAAATGGTGTTATAATTACCAGTCCCTCGGTAATATTTAATGAAACAATGGCGACGTTATTCGGAAACTATTACCTATTGTCACGCCTCTGCATTGACGTGTCATTGATGTATATCAGCTATGTAAACGATTTCGTCAAAACCTATAAGGGCCTTATCACACTTGCGACTTGCGAGCGGGTTTTATATACAAGTAAGCGTCGCGGCGAACTCGTTGCGTGATCGCCTTCATACAAAATTCGCTCGCAAATCGCAAGTGTGATAAGGCCATAAAATACCCGACTCTGTTGTTATTTTCAGATATTTCTGGTAATATAATTGGTACTTGAGTGCAATGTAACTCGTTCAACGGCCAGGCCAATATGTCATTTTAAGTTTCCGTACAAAACAAAGAACCTTTATCTCCACATTGATGTGTCTTATGCGGTACGTCTATAACGCATACTATCACAGCATCCCTGTAAGGAACGACCGAACCTATGCTCAAAACACGCTGACGTAGACGTAAACGCGACCAGCGGTCCACACGTCCCCGTCAGTGGCCCGCTTGTCGCGCCACAGCCCAGTAGCTCGGTTAAAACTGAGCTAAACTAAGCTTAAATGAATATCGTTATTATCAGATCAGATACTTGATTTTATTTGTGTTCAGTCTATTCTCCGATACGTCCAACTTAGACTTTATAGTATCAGGATATTTTGTAAAGCACCGAGTAGTTCCGGTACCGCCGACCGCGGTGTGGCGAGTCGGTCCTTTTTCGGCACTTCCGGCTCCGGAAGATTGTGCACGTCTAATATGAGTCGAGACCAGTCAACTCAATGCGTCTGTAACTCAGCACCACAAACGATGGCGCATCTGCTGGTTTGTCCGGCATGCCCATATTCCTATTCGCTCCTGGACCTGAGTGATGAGACGGTCACGGCTGTCGACTCCGCAGTCTTTTGGGCATCACATATTTGAGGAACCTCCCCACGAAAGAAGAAGAATAGCGAAGATAATATATTGTGTCATAGATATTTAAAAAAAGCCCATACTACACCAGCATAATGAAAATGTATCAGAAAACAGGTCGTCTATAAGTCAAGGCCGTACAAGTACATACATAATAAAATACAAATATCAAACACAATAAAAATCAATAAAATCTTCACTTCTTATGCAATATCTCAATCACAAAAATTATCGTTGATAAACAGTATCCAAAAAACAAAACCAGGAAAATTCCTTTCAATGATTTTAAAGATTGACTCCTCTTAAATGGCTTCTGACGTCTGTTGTACGCGCAAAACATATTGTATTCACTGAAATAACTATCCAATGCCTTATCAATTAAACCTGCAGATCGGGCCCTCAGGAGCAGCCTGTTCAAAGGCTCCACCAGTGAAGACCCTCTGCGAAGGTACATGGTGTACTGAATCGTATCAAAGGGTTTTTTTATCCAGTATAAATCTGTATCATAAACATTCCAAAGTTTAAACATGTCAATGATACTCGTCGTGAAAGTATACAATGGCGTCTGTCTGTTTTCCATCATATAATAACACGCTATTATATTATTCATGCAAGAAATGTTATGAACATTTGAGAATTTAACACCTGGATGACTATTTAAGTAATTGCGGGCAAACTTACTCATTACAAGCTGAAAACTGGAGTTAAGTTCATCAACAGTTTCAGGTTGGTGGCCACGAACTGGTTTTGTTATAGCGCTGAATATACACCCCTGAGTTGCGCTCGATATTATGAATGCAAACAGTAATATGCTCCATAGTACTAGTCTGTACGGTATGCCAGTTTTAGTTTGTTTCTGAGGGATGTTATTTAAGAAGTAACCCCACATTATGAGTACGTCTCGGATTGCGTCCACGCGTCCTTTAAACATCCTCACAGATACAACTATGATACACATTACGCAAAACGTCCCCAACACACCCCACACGGTTGCTGCGCCGAGCAGCGAGAGAACTGCCGACCCATTGTCGAGGACTTCAGCTCGAGTGGTTATAATACGCAGGTGGTCATCCAAGAAAGGATACAAGAAATCGAAATTCATGGCGTGATTTAAACTGAGGTCATAATTACACAAAGCTCCTTCTACGTTGCCTATTTCAAGTTGATGCAAAGGTCCATTGCAGATAATATTTCTTTTAATCTTTGCAGATGTTTTATATTGAACCGCTTGTATTGTGATATGTTCAATTTGAGCAATTAATTCTATAATATATTCCTGAACTGTCAGCGACTGCAGATAAAGACTTTTTCCAAACTTCATGAGAGGCCAAAACGAGTTTCCAGCAAACTTCACGTGACACCCTTGTAGACTGGTTTTTCGTGCCACCACAAAGACTTTGTCAATATTCTGAACTTGGGAACAATGGGATAATAGATGCAATATTTTGAATACAGGGCTATCACATTTATCGCGTTCTAAACCAAAGGAGTACACCACGTCAGACACAACTAGAGCCACGTCGTGAACTAATATTTTAAGTAGTATCTTTGATATAACTTGTAGGGAGTCTTCAATGATTATTACGAATTTCGCTCTGGGATTCCAGAAAGGATCTCGTTTCAATAACTTCAGTCCACGTGAAAGTATGGAACTATTCGTGCACTGCATAACGTATATACCGTACAATACAGTGTCGTTGGGCCAGTCGAAAGATCTTGAAATAAAACTCAAATGTGGCTCTGATAATGAATTCAGCTCCCGAGCTAGTGAGTCGCTCACGTTAATCAAAGCCACGTTTGTAGTATTCGGGTGATTCTCATATAGTTTTAAAATATTAACATTTTTTGTTATTTTTTTTTCTGTGATATATTGCGGTGTATATTAAGAGTACATACCAAAGGCTAATTTTTGGTGCAGATGGACAAGCTTAATACCCTCTGCAAGTGATTAAAGTAATGCATGTACACGGCTGTGACATCCCTAAGCATAGTTGTGAGACTGTATAACATGGGTGTGACAATTTCATCGAAAATCAAGTAATTGTGTCAAATAACAAGTAACCAAGTAGCCAGGATCATTCACCAGCAACTTGCTCTTCGATACGGTCTTGTGGGGTCTGAGGTGCCGTACTATAAGTACGCACCGATGCCAGTTCTTGAGAATGGTCGTGCCACGCTCTATTGTGATCGATCTATCATCACGGACAGGACTATTGTAGCCAATAAGCCTGATATCGTTTTGGTAGATCGATCCAAGCGCCAGGCAGTGCTCGTCGACATCACCATCCCCCATGACGAGAACCTCGTGAAGGCCGAGAAGGACAAACTCAGCAAGTACCTTACTTGGCTCACGAGGTGACAGCCATGTGGGATGTTGACTCGACGATCACTGTCCCGATAGTCGTTTCGGCTAACGGTCTTATAGCGAAGAGTCACGACAAACATCTTAAGAGACTCTCGCTAGATGGCTGATTTAATTTATTTTTCTTTGGTGACATCTGCGGAAAAAATACAACAAATTGATAACCCAACTTAGCAAACAAAATCATCAAATTATTCAAATATACTACAAGAATGTCACAACCAAGCATTACATGTCACAACCGAGGTTTGAAAAATTCCGTGGTCGTGACATTTAGATCTATCTATGGTCGTGACAAATTTTGAACTAGTGCGACATAATGGAACAATTTGCTTTGTCTCGCCAATTTTAAACAATCACCTTATTCTGTTATTTCTGAGGTACAATTTATATAAAAGTATCAATAACATAACAGTAGAACTTACATTTAAAACTCATTCCACGGTGGTGACGCACTAAGGTTGTCCTTTTCTTTAATAAATACAAGAAAATATTTTTGCTATACATTCACCGCACTTTGTCATAAGTAGAACCGACAAGAAGGTAGTTTTTCCGTTCTTAAAAAGCCTAAATAGGGCTGCTAGCTTCAAATATAATTGTCTACCAAGTTACACGTATTTAAACAAACACACATGGCTGTGACAAAAAAATTGATCACAAACTTTATGATGTTCTGAATCAGAAACTGTTACATTATACTTTTACAACTTTTTAATAATGTTATCAGACATTTATTAGCTTTGCGTCATTCGTATAACATTAGTCAAAATTACTTGATATTGTAGCAGAAAAAAATATTTTATTAGAAAATCGGGAGATATCACACGGCATGGACGTGACATTTTGGGCAAACATTCTTTTTTTTATATATATTTCTGAATATTTTAAGGTAAATGTGTTTATAAAAGATAAGTAGAGGATATTTGCTCAACAAAGGCATAAATAGATTTTTGATTTAAACAAAATAAACATGTGATTCTTACAAATCACAAAAAAATGCATGAGAATAAGAATTACCCATTCACTAGTTCGATTCGCTGTATTATCTTCGCCACACAGTGCTGCACCTCCGCTTCGTGATCTTCGTAAATTTGGATGACACCATAACAATATCGAATCATGAAAATAAAAGCAACAGCTAGTTTTTTTTTCATTTTGTTCATAAATGATCCAACACAATAGGGTCGATGGTAAATCCAAACGACGGCGTCTTTTGCTTTTCCCGCTTGTCTATCAGCGTTGATCACATTTTGTTACATCGTCTCAAAAGCCGTCTGTTATTTAAATTATTGAAGAGTTGTTTGGATAAGACCGGTGACGCGTCGATGTCGCCGGAACAAGGCGGGAGCGGGACACAGCCGGCACGATTAGCTGGTCTTTGGTTACGGCACAGAATAAGTTTATAAAAAAAAATACTCAGTATAATTACAGGTTGCAATTGCTTGTTCACCGTTCCTAGTATTTATCTTTATGTTATTCAAAACTATATGTTATCGTTTAAGTATACCTAAAAAATTAATAATAAGTAAATGGTGTTATAATTACCAGCCCCTGGCTAATATTTAATGAAACAGTGGCAACGATATTCGGTAGGTAACTATACCTATTGTCACGCCTACATTTATGTGTCATTGATGTATATCATATATGTAAACGATTTTGTAATAACCTGTAAAATACCTGACTTTGTTGTTATTTTCAGATATGTCTGATATAATTGGTACTTGAAAGCAATGTAATGTAACTCGTTCAACGGCAGTAGTATAATAATGGGAATTTCAAACCAGCATTCATTGTCAAAATTAACGACCCAGGTCATCTTCACTGCTACACTTCGTTCCGCTTCGCTTCACTACGTTTCGCGACGTTCCGATCCGACCTGGGTTGTTAATTTTGTCAATGAATGGTGGTTTGAACTTCCCATCTATATATTCTCCGTTTATGAATGCGTTCAACGGAAACCTGTTTTGGGAAATCCCGTTGGTCCATCGCGTTGCGGAAATTTGCGTTAGCGTTCTCGTTCCATTCGCGCGTTCCGATCCGACCTGGGTCGTTAATTTTGTCAATGAATGGTGGTCTGTCTAACTTGTTTTGCAGTCGGTCTCGATCAAAGGAAATGATAAAAAACAGCAAAAGACCTACGGGTGCCAGGTTTTATTTCTAATAATTTTTTCCACATCCTGGCACCCGTATGCGTCTAAAGTGAGCAAACAAGATGTTCCGAGCTGGCCAGACCCGTATTCAACTTGTCGACCAATGTCCCATCATTCCAACTATTTTTCCAGAATGGCCAGTTCTGTACTAGACAGTCGGTTTGACTAGACTAAAAGGTCATTTTCAACATTCGATATTCAAACATTCGATATTCAACATTCGATATTCATATTCAATTTTCGCAGCATTCGATATTTCATGCTCATCAAAGTCGCAGAGCGGGCCCAACCCTTTGACATGATGAGGGGGTATATATACTACCAACCACTGTAGTGTGCGTCATACCGGAGTTCGCAATTTATGCTACTAACCGGTAATACGTCGCCACGTGTGTATCATATACTGGGAGGTCGCAATTTAAGCTACTCTTCACCAGTAGTACACGCTACCGCGTTACCAAAGCCACCATCGCAAAGCCGGGCCCAAGCTCTTAGATGATGAAGTGGTAGGAGTCGTTGTCAACTAGTGGTTGTTATAGCCACAACTTCTCCGACCACTCTATCACAATAAAATGTATTTATATGAAGCGAACTAAAAACTTCGCAAGCGCGATGTAGCCTTAGGTATTTTATTGGCTAATGCGAATGACGTGCTCATACGTCATCTGTGAACAAACTTTTCACAAAAACACGACAAGTCTAAAATCGGCAATTACCAAATACGAACTTATGATTAATAACATAAGATGCATATTAAAGTATAATCCCACAAATCATTTCGCTTTTTGTTCACTATAAATACGCGATAAGGCTAACTGTTTCAGATTAGTTTTTGAAAATCGGAAACTAAGATAAAGATGTAAGGTTTACATTACAATAGAATATTTGAATCATATTGCATTTTAAAACGCGGCTTACACTGCACGGCATAATTGTTTATTGAAATTTGATTCACTTTACCTGTTCTTCGAGCACGTATGTGTCTCCATTTAAAATATACTGATCAACAAATAACTACTTTATGCATTAAACTTGATTTTAGACTACAGAAAGCTCAGTATGAATAATTCGTAATGAAGACTATGCTCATTCCAAAACCAAAACGGCAAGTGGCAAAATAGCAACACACTTGCATGATTAGATGAGAGGTATATTATAGGCATATAAAAAAAACAACGAATTTATCATTGAACTAATTTATTCGTTTTAATTATTAATACATACGTAAATTTAGATCTTAATAACTACTCGAATCACTCAACTTTTTTACAATTTTTTCCACTAGACCATCGGTTGCATTTAACAACTCGTCATATTCATCTTGTACCACATATTGTACCATGACACTGTTCGCTCCGATGTTTGAATGTTCTATATCCGAAATACTGATTTTTATGAGACGCTTTCCTTTTGTTACTTTTCTGATGACATGTGAACTAAGACCCATTTCCTTTGCCTTCCTCTTTCCTTTCTTAGCGATTTTCCTTTCACTTATTGCCTGTATTCCTGATAGTGGAATCTCTTGTGATGGATTTAGGAGCACTTCTTGGTATTTTAAATAAGAATTCATGTCTTGTGAGTAATTGAACGGATCATTCATTTTTTCACAAAGTTGAGAATAAAACGGAGTGGTTTCATTAATTTCAGCAACGGAGTTAACGGGTTGTGAGCTCTGTAAAATAATTTCCAGTTATTTACATTTCACTTAAAAACGATAATAAGATACCTACGGTAACCTAAATTTAAAACACAAGTAGCTGGTCATCATCAGATCCTCATTTAATAAGTCAAATGTTACTAAACATAGCAACAGGTTTGGAATTCCGAGCTTTAATATTGACCGAGATTCTGTCACTTGTTCCACTAAAAGCTAAATATCTTGGAGTCAGTAGAGTGCTCCGATTTTCACTAAACAAAGCCAAGTATCTACGATCCCACTGCCATATACACAGATATACGACGGGGGGTAAAAATGATTAAAGTACTCACCATTTCGATTTCAAATTGAACAAGAAATTTATTGAAACTGAATAGATACGTCCTGTTTGAAATCTCAAACAGATATATAGTTTTATTTTAATAAATGCATCTTTTTATAGGTAAGTAGGTACTCATTTTGTGCTGTTTCATCAATACTTGTAAACAAACTTATTTTAGTTCAGGTTTGAACGTGTTAGATTCTTTTATTTATTGCATCATATAGGTATCTATGACATAATTAAATAAGTTTAAGGAAACATAAAACTAAATATTGATTAATAACTTTCAAATTTAATATATTTCGTTATTAAAATAGATTATTTCTAGTTACAAAAAGTATAGTACAGCTATAATATTATTATAGCTTGTACTCTGAGTTCAGCCTAAGGCTGGTGGCGGCATCGTTTGATAAGCGTCGGCTGGGTTGTATCTTGTTTCCGATATAGGTAAATATAATGTTTTTGTTTTTCAAGTAAGTTGAAAGGTGTCCGGGCTATTTAAAGATGAATTAGGAGGCGAACTTACCGTTCAGTTTGTTGACTTCGGCTGAAATTATACTGTTTCAAAACACAAGAAAATCAGATAAAGAAAGCAAAAGACACAAAAAATAAAACATGCGGTCAGGGATATTCGATTTAGTGATTATGAAAATTTACTGTTTAATAAAGAATTGGTACGAAAAAAGAACTCGATATTTAAGTCTATAAAACATACAATTTTTACACAAGTTGATAATAAAGTAGCCCTATCTTTGGATGATGACAAACGAGTTATATTAAACGAGTTATAATATTCATACGCTTTCGTAGGGACATGCTTCTTTTTTCTAAATTTAGGATTATTTTAAAGACTGGGTTTAGCTAAATTATATAGCTGAAATTTAATGATAATTGAACAAATGTTAAGTGCCTACAATAAAAGTTATAGCAACAAGCCACCTATGTTAAAATGATTAACTATTATATGTTTGTAATTACATTCAAACAATCCCCTTACTTAAAACAATATATTGATATGAATACAAGGCTGCGTCAAGAGGTAACGTTTTTGAACAAGACTTTTGCAAATTGATGAATAATAGTATATTTGGGAAACTTTAGAAAATACCTGATAATGATAACAAAACAAAAAATAAAACTACAGCCGAGAGTTTGATTTCAAACCGCAACTTCCATAGTGCATCAGTTTTTACTGAAAATTTGGTTGCGCTCATTTCTCACTGTTCTGTTTAATAAACATGTAATTTAATCCGACCTGAGATACTTTGTACAGACTAACACAAACAAATGCGACACATAAAATATTTATATTCCAATATTTATAGCAATATAATGAAATTGTAATTAGTGTTTTTTAAATCACAGCTATTGTCTATCAGTAGCGTGGCGTTAATATAACCCGATTCCGACAGGCTTGTCCAGTTCTGAACGGTTGGGTACCATTTTGTATTGTTACTATGAAAAAAGCGTGTTAAAAAGTACCTAGGCTAAAATATGCTATGTATTGAAATATATTAATGAAGCTTTTGGTCAAAATTCTAACGCGTATCTAATATATGAATACATACTTGTTTTATGATATTATTTATACATTATATCTGATATTGTATTAAGCAAGAAAACATATTTAAAATTAAAGAAATATCTCGGAGGTTACTCCAATATACTTTTAATAATATATAACTATGCAGTAACTACTCTGTTTTATATGTATTCTGTGTTGTACCATCATGTATATTCTTTATCGACGAAACATTGTGAGTCGTTCCATAACTGAGAAACAAAATGTTGGAAGTGCTATGTTAAGTATATACACTTACAGCGTTGTATGTTCGAGTCATGAAAGTATTATGCTTCTCAGCATGTGTTCAACTGTGCATTTTCTGTTACTTTTTGATTTGTTTTATATTCCTGAAGTGTGAAGAGGATATAGCGTATTCAATTGTTTACGTTTCGCTTATGTTATTCATTTGGGTATATTAATGAAAAACAAAGGTTTTTTGATTTACTTCATTTATTTAGCCAAGGAAAACTTATAATAATTCAGAATTTAATGTTGTTATTATCTAAATGCCATTTTTTATACATAAAACTTTTTTAGAGCTCATTTTTTATGATATACACAATTATAAATACACTAACATACAATATTTTTTAGATAGCTCTAGTAAATTAGGTACACATTTTTCACTTAAATCAATAATTACACAATCGGAACATAAATCTTTCACCCTTTTAATTTTTTCTAAACCTATATATCTAACGGCCACAGACGTCCACGCCCATGTTTTCTATATACCATTTTTTAATACATATAACATTTTTTAACGCACAATTTTTATTATGATATACACAATTAAAATTACACTCAGGAAAACAATAGTTTTTATTCAGCTCTTGTAAATTAGGTACATCTTTTTCACCTAAATCTAAAACAGTACAGTTTGAGCAAAAACTTTTAACCCATTGATTTTTTTCCGTACCCTTCACATAGATCGTCTTATATTTTAAGTGGTTACCGATAAGTCTTTTAAATTCTATGTAATCAACATATCCCTCATGCCACATAATACCAAAATGTTTTTCTAACCACCTTATCTGTCTCTTTTCACTTACTGTTAATATAGAAAATGGAAAGGGGGGTTTAATTAAAAAAAGTTGGGTGTAGTCTAAAGTGCCATATGCAAATTCTTTAACAATAATTTCTTTTTTGTCTGTTTTAAATCCTTGAAGATCTACAAATATGAAGTCACCCATTATGATATCTTTGTTGTAATATTACTTAATGGCTTATATTCGAAAATGCAGTCATTTAAAATTAAACAGTAAGCGCTGGTTTGCTTTGGAAAATCCGATTCGCATTCGAACTCCACACGCACATCCACCGAACCGGTTTTCAAGGTTTCGTTTTGACGAGAACAATCGATGACAAATAGAGGTGCCTCATTTCTAAAATCTAGCGGGCTTAACAAGGGTGCTTGAACACGGTTATAATAAGACTGTTGAAATTTAGCATACTGTTCATATAATATAGCATACCTCTCAGCTGAAAAACTAACATCAAAACTTTCATACGGAAAGTAGCTCGAATTTAAGAAAACCTTAACATCTCGCAAATTACAATGATCAAAACGTGTTATGTCTTTATCGGCTACATTTTTTCGTCCCGTTTTGAACCCAATTATCATGTACCGCGGCTTTTCAATTTGAGATGAAGTTTTGATAGCCCAAGAATGTTTCGATGTTTCAGGCAAGAGCGGATATTCGTACAAATCCCAGTTCCTAAATGCTAGCTGAATAGCACGATCTCTTTCCAAATATTTGAGTAAGCTCAATCTTTCTCGATCAGATACCTTAATATGAGGCATACGCCATACTAGGTTTATTCCCAATTCGACAGATTTCTATTACAGATTCCCAATTCTACAGATTATCATGTGTACAGATTCCCAATTCTACAGATTCTCATGTCTACAGATTCCCATTTCTACAGATTCCCAATCCTACAGATTCCTAATTCTACAGATTCCCAATTTTACAGATTCCCAATTCTACAGATTCCCAATTCTACAGATTTTCAATTCTACGGATTCCCAATTCTACAGATTCCCAATTCTACAGATTCCCAATTCTACAGATTTTCAATTCTACAGATTCCCAATTCTACAGATTTTCAATTCTACAGATTCCCAATTCTACAGATTTTCAATTCTACAGATTCCCAATTCTGCAGATTCCCAATTCTACAGATTTCCAATTCTACAGATTTCCATGAAATCAAATATATAATATATTTGCATGAAATTTCTACCACACATAGAGCCATCCACGGTGATTATTTTCAGATGTGGAGGGAATAAATTAGGGAATTACTCAACAGCAAATTTAATCTTGTTTTTAAAAATGTATACATATTGGGCACATCTCATACAAAAAGTACCTTGAAAAAAATGTTTTTTTTTTTTTTTTTTTTTTATTTATTTATTACATCACACAACTATCATTACAGGCTTACCTAATGCGACAGTGCGGGATTCTTACAACTAGGAACTTATACATGTAATATACATGATTCATTAAATTATATACTTAATACAAATCAACTGAATATAAAAATATTACAACCCAGCATAGCACCCATGTTGATGTTAAGCTTAGCCTGCGTGTTCTAGTATATTTTTCTAAGTCGCGAAATTGTGTACATCGGGATCTGTAAACTGTGATGTTATGTAACCTGTAATAATAAATAAATAAATAAAGAAATAAATAAGTCTACCAGGACGTGTTTGGTATCGTTTCCGTGTAAAACAAATATCAGAAATTATATAAAGATATGGGTATGGCCGAAAAGGTAAAAATCACAACAAGTTTTTTTTTTTTTTCAGTGAAGTAAATTAGTTCAATTTCGTGAACATTTTCGAATTATTATTATTATTTTTAAAAAGCTCATTTAATCTTGTTTTTAAAAATATGTGCATGTTGGGCACTTCTCATACAAACAGTAGCTTAAAATACATCTTTACGTCGGCGTAACCAACGTAAATCTCCGAACGCATCCTATTTCGCTTCATTAAATACATTAAATAATGATTATTAACATGCTTTTACATATAATATTTACTATATACGTCCTAGAAAAACAAATTAATGGAATTGAAACAAAATATTTTTTTTGCTAATGTATCGTGACTCGTGATTCACGAGCACACGGGCTAATCTCAACATCAACAATTTATTTAAGTTACTGTTTGTATAAAGAGTGTTCAATATGTATATATATTTTTAGAAACTAGATTAAATTTGCGATTTTGCTATATTTTTGTTAATAGTAAATATTCAGGAAATATAACTAATTTATCTCCCTGAATAAAAAAACTTGTTGTGATTTTTACAATTTCGGAAATACAACCATATTTTTATATGGTACTATGAATAAATAACATGAAAAATGAATTGATGATATCTGTTTTACACGAAAACGACACCACACAAGTCCTAGTAGTGTTATTTGATCAGTAATATAAAAAGAAAAAGAGGACTCCTTTGTCCTATTCACCCCGCTTTTCCGCCGCACAGGGGACGAATCTGACTTCCTTCCACATCTGAAAATAATCACCGCAGAATACTCTATCTGTGTTAGAAATTTCGTGGTTGTATCCTTACACCAATGCGTCATGAACCGAACAGTGTTTATTTAGATGGCGAAACGGCGTGACTTAAAGAAAAGAGGGATACTTGGCCCTATTCACTCCATTCTCCTGCCTCACAGTGGACGAATCTGACTTCCCTCCATATCTGAAAATAATCACCGTGGAACACTCAATCTGTGGTAGAAATTTCATGCTTGTAACCCGATGCGCACAATTATGTTAGAAAACAGCGGACTAACAACTCTACTATAATAAGAAGAATAATAAAGCTCTTTGCTGCAAGAGAAGAGTAAGCAAAATTTGGTTATTTTTATGAATGGTACTCTGTAGAGTTAAGAATCTGAATAAAGAATTGGTACAGCTGAGAATCTGTCTGATTAAGAATCTACTGTTAAGGTGTGAATCTGTAGAATTGGGAATCTGTAGAAATGGGAATCTGTAGACATGAGAATCTGTAGAATTGGGAATTTGTAGACATGAGAATCTGTAGAAATGGGAATCTGTAGACATGAGAATCTGTAGAATTGGGAATCTGTACATATGATAATCTGTAGAATTGGGAATCTGTAGAATTGGGAATCTGTAGAATTGGGAATCTGTAGAATTGGGAATCTGTAGAAATGGGAATCTGTAGAATTGGGAATCTGTAGAAATGGGAATCTGTAGACATGAGAATCTGTAGAATTGGGAATCTGTAGACATGATAATCTGTAGAAATGGGAATCTGTAGACATGAGAATCTGTAGAATTGGGAATCTGTAGACATGGGCCTAAAGGCCATACTATTTTAGATATCGTAATATTGTCTATGTATTCGTTCGCATTTAGTTTAACGCTATTTAAATTTGTATTGGATCTTAACAGAATCAGTTCATGCTTGCAATTAATAATAATTTTGGTGTAATCCTCAGCAAACCCAAGAATTTTGTTCAAAGGCACAGACACAGAAAATGTTCCATGTGTGTTTTTTGTACCGTCAACATCCCAGCCCCATAACTTAGACATCGATGCTTCGAACTCATTCATAGATACAAGAGATTTCATTGTGGTTGTAATCCCTGCGTTTTTTATTTTATCAATTTCGATTCCATTAAGTTCGTACCGAATATCTTGAAATAGATGAAGTATGGGGTTATTTGTAAAAAGAACACTTTTTACCTGTGCTTTCGATTCTCTATTGAATGCAGCTATAGTACCCTCTATGTATAAAGTGCTTGCTGATGGTAGTACGTAAAGATCTTGCTGGTTAATAGGTATACGTATTTCATCGTTGAAATTAAAACTTGTTACGTATGGCTTATACGAATTATATTCAAAACTCTCGATCGAGTTGTCAAAGGTAAGAGATTCAGTTAAGTTCAATATACTCATTTTGTTAGACCTAGGCTTTGGAGAAATTGTTTATTAGATTAGGATTTAACATTATTTCATGGGAACCTGCAACACCGCCAACCACCTACCACCACAACTGCCTCTGAGATTTGGTGTAGTTGCTATTAGCTGTGAAAGATAGTTCACTGCCGTTCTGTGTTGAGAGCGGATGGCAATTTACTGGGTGGGTCGAAGTGGATATCCGTGATATCACTACAACTGTTAGCCACTTGGCATAGCCTGCATATTGGGGAATTCCTCCCTGATACTGTACTTCTGACTGGCGGTTTCAGTGGAGTTATTGGGTTTCGGTGGATTCTAGACGGGGCTCTGGAATAAAAGAGGCTCAATAATTGAGGACAATCTATTTTATGATGGAGAATTTTGTGCAGAAATAAACCATCCAAAATAGCTCTCCGAGTTTCTAGTGAGTTCATTTTAAAATAGGCTAACTTTCGTTTGTAAAATGTTCTTCTTTTTGCGTCCATGAAATAATAAAATGCTAAATGTCTGAGAAAATGTTTCTGTACTCTTTATATTCGAAGTGAGTGTGTAGCATAAGGAGGCCGCCAGACAACAATTCAGTATTCTGGAATGCTTCTCACAAGACTATTCTATAGCAGTATTTTTGTTTTGCTTTGCTTAAAGCACCTACCATTCCCAATCACGAAGCCCAACATTGTAGATGCACGAGTGACAATATTCTCCAGATGAGGTATAAACGTAAGTTTATTATCAAAATAGAACCCCCAGGTCCCGAATGGTCTCAACTTCGCTAAGGGCATGGTCACCAATATAATAAGTGGATGGCGTTATATTGTGTTTTCGTGTGAATTTTATATGAACACATTTGTTAAAATTTAAGTGTTTCTTCACCAAATTTGAAGCCTTGAAGCAAAGTTTAAATGTAACTCTTCAAGTCAAATTTTGGTACGCACTGAATAAATTGGAAAAACTCGATTTAAAAAAAACCAATCCCGGATCGGACTAAAGTATATACTCGCAGGGTTCAAACTCTTCCAAATACTGCCGTGCAATACTTAAACAACAGTAAGTGCTACTTTTGCCATTTTTTGTTTTTTCTTGATCGTACATCACCGTGTCAAGACGCACACATGACTGTATATACTTAGTCCACGTGCGATTATGACAATGGGAACATATAAAAATCGAAGCCTCCATGTACAGTAAATCAGAAGAATTTAGTAAATTATTGAGGTAAAACTAACTAAAATGCCGTAATAGAGTTGTCGGCTGTGAATTTTTAGACTTCACTGATTAAAATACAGTAAAGGTCTCCTGTCAATCGTAAATTAACATGTACAATGGGGTCCCAAAATCAAACGCAATTGATGTATGTCGACAACTGTATTGAACAAACACACCACTGCTGCTAGCGACAAAAAACTCAATATTTCTTCAAACCTTAAGCCAAATTAAGTAAACACATCGTTCGCGTGATGCAGCTTTTGCAACACTCGGTACAGTGACATCTAGCGACGCATTCGTAAAACTGTATAATTAAACAAAAGTGTTATAAATTAAATGCGGATTGAAGTTTAACAATTTAAATATTTTTTGATAATACAAACAATAGGTTTTCTGGTCATAAAGTCAAATTTAAATATCATAAATTGCTACTACTAGCGCCATCTGTTGTTCACTAGATGAACCAAACATTGTTCTAACTAATCTTTTTAGTTAACAACTGAACATACCGCCCGCCAAGGACGCGGTGAGAAACCCTGTCCTTAAAGCACTAATGTAATAAAAACAAAACAACATGCGAACTTTGTGATAAAAAATGACACAATCTAAAATTAAATTTCCATTCATACATATGGAATAAAACATTGCAAGGGAACGCAACATACCAAAATTTATTTAAAACTAAACAAAGTTTACTTAACTAACATGCAACAGAAAAATCTTAAATCAAAATGTTACAAAATTGTTTTAAATAATGCAAGGACATGCTTCATTTTAGTCAAGCAATGGGTAAGCAACACAATTTGCTTACGGGCCTTTTGATTATATTGCCCTTACACTTTAAGCTAACCACTCTAGTAACGCCGTCTAGACCAGGGTGTTTTTCGACTATAAGGCCGTATAACCACTTAGCAGGTGGTAAATCATCCTCCTTTACTAACACCACGTTGCCAATAGAAGGTTCGGGAGTATGATGAGACCACTTATAGCGATGGTAGAACTGAGTTAGGTATTCGCGCGACCAGCGGTGCCAAAATTGTTGCACCATCCTTTGAGTTAGCTGCCATCTCTTCAAACTACTCACATTGCTGGAACGGTAATCATCTTCAGGTATTAAAACCAATGGTTCTCCTACAAGAAAGTGTCCTGGCGTTAAAGGAGTTGGATCATCTTTACTACTCGTGAGTTGCGATAAGGGTCTAGAGTTAAGACAAGCTTCAATTTGAGTTAGCACTGTTGTCATTTCCTCAAAGGTCAATGTCGTGTCACCTATTACTCGTTTGAGGTGATGTTTCGTAGACTTTACTCCTGCCTCCCAAAGTCCACCAAAATTAGGAGAGTGAGGAGGGATAAAATGCCAACAAGTATTATTAGTTGCAAGTTGTTCTGCTATTTCCCTTGTTACTCTTGATTTCTCTTGTGCAAATAAATGTTTCAACTCGCGTGCGGCACCCACGAAGTTTGTGCCGTTGTCACTCCACAAGTCCACGCAGTGACCTCGTCTTGATTCAAAGCGTTTGAAAGCAGCAAGAAATCCTTGTGATGTTAAATCACTAACTGCTTCCAAATGTATGGCTCTAGTAGCCATGCAAATGAAAAGGCAAATATAGCCTTTGTAGGCGTGTTGACCTCTACCCTTCGACGTTCGCATACTGATGGGACCCGCGTAGTCAACCCCACTTCGAAGAAATGGCCTTTCTGCCGTGGCTCTAGCCGCTGGCAACTGACCCATAAATGGTTGAATAGTGGGTGCTGCGTATCTTACGCACCTAACGCATTTTTGAACATAGAATCGAACTAAATTTTTCGCACCTACCACCCAATATTTTGACCGTAAGTAATTGAGCATCAGTTGAGGTGCTCCATGCAATGTTTTCTCATGGGCATCAGCTACGACTAAATTTGTGAGATGCGACCGGTAAGGCAAAATTATTGGATGTTTCATGGTTTCACCGATCCCGGCGTGCTCTAGTCGACCACCAACTTTCAAGATTCCAAAATCATCTAAAACAGGATTTAATGAGGTAAGTTTACTCTTTTTATTTACTAACTTCTTTTCTTTCAGGTTATCCAGTTCTTCTTTAAAAAGAATTTGTTGTGTGATTTTTATGCATGTACGTTGACTTTCAATTATTTCTTGTCTCGTAAGCCACTGTGTAACGTCTTCTTTACGGCAGTGCCTTATAAATCTTCGACAGTATGCTACAACACGGATTAGTCTTGTCAAGTTAGAAAATTTACTCATGATTTCCTTCTCAACGTCTGCATCTTGTCCACACGTATTTATTAAACATATCTTTTTTGATTTTTCCTCTAAATTTGTATCTTTGATGTGTATTTTTGTGTAATTAATGTTTATATGTTTCAGCCACGACGGTCCCTCCTTCCACAGCTGGTCATCGGTGAACTGATGGATGCCCCTCGAAGCAAGGTCTGCTGGGTTATCTTTGGATGAGACGTGTGCCCACTGACTAGGCTCCAGTGAAGTAATAATTTCGGTTACACGGTTCGCCACGAATGTCTTCCAACGGTTCGGTTGACTATTTAGCCACGACAAGACAATAGCTGAGTCGGTCCAGGCGTGGACGTTACTTTTACTCACGTCCAAAACTTTGGTTACTTCTACAAGTAACTTGGAGAGCAGTACGGCTCCACACAACTCGAGTCGCGGTATTGACACTCTCTTAATCGGGGCAACCTTTGTTTTAGAGCACAGACAACCCCCACTAGACGGAGCATGTAAGGCGACCCGCGCGCACCAACGGTATGGTACTGCGATCTTATAAAAGTATCAACACGGGCGCCACCGTTTAGTTGCGTCCATGTTTTCGACCCGTGCGTACGGCAACGAAAAATAATATCAAATATCAACGAAAAATGGTAAATTGTAGCGTTAAGTGGTGTGGGAAGACTTCTAGGACTTCAAGCTATGATAAAGATGGTATAACATTCCATAGGTGAGTAAATTTTACTGTATAAAACAAAAATTTTGTTTCCTAGCCACGGAGACCGGAGCTCTCTTTATACTGGTCACTTGGAACTAACGAACGTCGCTCGGAAGTAGTGAAGCATATCTGTCCCTTTTGATCAAGTAAAAAATGCAATTGAGCTATCCTTTTCTACCGGTTCTTACGAAAGCACGTGTATCGTTAGTGATGTACTGCAGACAATACCAAATCGACTTTTGGCAGTTTTGGCTGAAGCGTATTTTATTAATAAAGTATTAATATTTATTTTTATTGTTGTATTATAGTAATTTAGAGTAGTAATTCGGTAGTTTTATTTAGTTTGTAGATGTTTTTAGTTTGAGTAAATATTATGTATTGATTTATTTCTTAAAATTTGTAATTAAATCGGTAAATGCACGTACATATTATTTTGTTTTTGTAGAGATATCATGTTGTTTGGAGTTTTCAAGTCCTTTTAGCAGCAAGACGTTAGAACCGGTGACACAAGATGGACCTGATGATGGACTTGGAGGAAGTGCGACGGATCTCGGAGTTGGTTTGACATAGACTTTTGCTGCTTCAGTTTTTCGATTCCTCTTAGCGAGCAATTAGAACCAGTGTCACAAGATGGACCTGATGATGGAGTTGGAGGAAGTGCGACGGATCTCGGAGTTGGTTTGACATAGAGTTATGCTGTTTCGGTTTTTTTATTCCTTTTAGCAATCAATTAGATCCAGTATCACAAGATGGACTTGAAGGAAGTGCGACGGATCTCGGAGTTGGTTTGACATAGACTTTTGCTGTTTGGGTTTTTCGATTCCTCTTAGCGAGCAATTAGATCCAGTATCACAATATGGACCTGATGATGGACTTGGAGAAAGTGCGACGAATCTCGGAGTTGGTTTGACATAGAGTTATGCTGCTTCAGTTTTTCGATTCCTCTTAGCGAGCAATTAGATCCAGTATCACAATATGGACCTGATGATGGACTTGGAGAAAGTGCGACGAATCTCGGAGTTGGTTTGACATAGAGTTATGCTGCTTCAGTTTTTCGATTCCTCTTAGCGAGCAATTAGATCCAGTATCACAATATGGACCTGATGATGGACTTGGAGAAAGTGCGACGAATCTCGGAGTTGGTTTGACAAAGAGTTATGCTGTTTCGGTTTCTCGATTCCTCTTAGCGAGCAATTAAATCCAGTATCACAATATGGACTTGATGATGGACTTGGAGGAAGTGGGGTGGGACTCAAACCTCAGCATAATACTAGCTCGAAAGCCAGTGCTGATCTTCCGGTGAGACCTGACCATTACAAAGCCATAAAAGTAGTCTAACCTCCTTGTTAAAAAAAAGTCGTTTGTACTGAGTAGCATAAGTAGCATGGGGCTTTCTAGATATTTTTGTCGAAGACTCGAATAATCTTAGCAGATACATTTTTTAATTGTATGTGTCTTGTTTCCTTTTGTAAACTTTTATCGGTATGTAATAAAGTATTGTTGTATTGTATTGTATTATTATTTTTCTTAAACCATTCACTGTAGAATCATGTACCAACGAATGAAATTGTACTAATGTGGAGTGCGTTAACAGCAGAGAATGTGTTAAGTATGGTATTTTGCATTTTTGTACTTTTTTATATAATTATAATAATTTATATAATTATTATAATTTTACAGTCTCGGAAAAACATACGTATAAGAACCTCTCTTTTATTAAGTCGGTTTAAATTCCAAAACCTTCTCCTAAGTGTAATAATTACTCTTCTGAAAATCGGTTCAGCCAAACGCCAGATAATCGCGGACAAACATACATACATACTTACAGGTCCTCCTTTTTTTGAAGTCGGTCGAAACGAAAAGCATTTTTATTAATTAACCCTCAAAATAATTATAATAATAAATTACCAGGTAATTTCTAGAAGTATATTTTCAACTACTCCGCTACCTAAAGGTGGTCTGGAAGAGATCGCTATTTAGCGATAAGGCCACGTGTTGTTTACCTCTGCCTGTTATTTTAATGTATCTCATGTTGTGTTGTATAGGTATTCCTTGAGGTGTGCAATAAAGAGTATTTGTATTTGAATATTATCAACTTTATATTATATGAAATTATTTAATGCCTTTAGTTACATATCCGTAATCTGCTATAACTTTGTTTGTTTACCTTAAATATTTTTTATAATTAATTTCTCCTATTTAGTACAACTGTATACAAGCAATAATATTTAATACCGGTTTAGACACTTCCAATGAATGTGTCGCATCACTATGATCACGTGCGCTTTAGGAATCGGCCAATCATGACGCAGGTAACGCCCACCCGCTCTCCCCGTCGTTCCTCGCCGCGCGGTGAACTGAGTCGCGAATATTACTATCAACATTAGCTATCTAGTGGAGGTGATCTGTGTTTTAGAGGCTATCAGTGATATGTGTACGTTTCCTTGGCAGTCTACCACACGAGCGTATATGACAGCAGCATATGCGTCATTGGACGCGTCACAAAACCCTTGCAATTCAAAAAGCTTATCGTCTCCTGTAGTATTGATCCATCGAGGCAGCTTGAATTTCATAACTTGACTTAGGGTTTCGCGATAGCTAAGCCATTCTTTTAACAATGGAGGAGGTACCTCGTCATCCCACTCTATGCCGGACAGCCACAACTTTTGGATGAATATCTTAGCTGTTATAATTATCGGTGCCAACCAACCCAGAGGATCAAAAAGCCTAGATATGTCCGATATCACTTTTCGCTTAGTTACAGGAAATTTCAACTCTGGTAGCTGCACAGAATATTCAAATTCATCGCTGCTTCGGTTCCAGGTAAGACCTAAAATTCTCATTACTGTGTCTATCTTTAGCTTTACATTTTCTTCTGCTTTTTCATCTGATATCATTTCCATTAAACTTTCTCGATTGCTACACCATTTTTGAAGCTCAAATCCTCCTTTTGTCAACAGTTCATTCATTTCTTTATAGATTTGTTCTCCTTCTTCCACCGTGTTACAACCAGTCAAAAGATCATCCATGTAAAAGTGCTTTAGAACTCTTTCAGCGGTCCTTGGCATATCTTGACCTTCATCGTACGCGACTTGATGCAAGGTTTGCACAGCGAGATAAGGCGCAGAAGCCGTTCCAAAGGTGACCCGCAGTAACTTATAGTGTTTCAAGGGTTCATTTTGATTTTCCCGCCATAGTATCCTTTGATGATCTGTATCTTGCTCATGGACTAGCACTTGCCGATACATTTTTACGATATCGGCGACTAGGCATACAGGATACTGACGCCAACTCATTATAAGATGACGCAGATCAGGTTGCAGTTTGGGACCTATTAAAAGTGCATCGTTCAGGGATACACCAAGACTATTTTTGCATGACGCATCAAATACAACTCGTACCTTTGAAGTACTTTTGTCCTCCCTGATGACTGCATGGTGAGGTAAGTAGCAGGCTTTGTTGCGGTTTTCATTAGGATTGGTTACTTCGATCATGTGTTCCATCTTTACGTATTCTTGAACTACTTCCGTATATCTTTCCTTTAGATTTAAGTTCTTTTCCAGCTTTCTTTCTAGAAATGAAATCCGTTTAGCTGCGATAGTTTCAATGTTTCCATTAGTACATTCCGGTTTTGGTTCTCGAAATGGGAGTCTTACAATGTATCGACCAGAACTGTCTCTGGTAGTCGTAGCTGCGTATAATTCTTCGCACTTCTTCTCATCTTCACTGTAAAGCTCCTTAGGATCTACAACAGGATTATCATTTTCGAGTTCCCAAAATCGTTTCAGCATGTCATTTTCGTTGAAATTAATATGGTTAACGCTGATACTCTGATGTGATGAACTGTTCATGCTAATGGGCCCGGATAATATCCAGCCTAGAGCAGTTCTTTGGGCTGTCAGCGTACCTAATGGACCTTTGATTATTCCATCCAATAAGGCTTGACCATAAACATCTGCTCCAAGCAGCATGTCAATTTTATTTGGGATGTTAAAGTTTGGATCAGCTAAGTTTAGGTCAGCAAACTCTGAATAAAACTCAACCACAACTTCCCTCTCAGGGAGAATTGATGTGAGTTTGCTGAGAACAAAAGCGTTTACACCTACGACAAAGTTCGGGTCATGAAGTGACTGGATCTCAACTTGAACTCTCGACTTAGAAGCTATATAAGCTCCTTGGTCACCTCCTAAGCCCGATATAGAGCTTTTGTGTGGTATTTTCTTTAATCCGAGTAGCTGAACAGCTGACTCGGTGATGAACGAAGCCTGAGACCCCTGATCGAGCAAACACCTAACAGTTACACTCGTGCCCGTTTTCGATTGAGCCTTAACTAAAGCCGTAGCCAATAAAATTTGACTATGACTGGTCGAAAAACAGGTTGTGATATTAGTGGTCTCATCGAAGGAATCTTGTGATGTATGTGCGTCAGTTGTCGCATGTGTGACTACCTTACGTTCAACTGAGTGATTGGACCCGACAGTAGACTCAGTTGATTCGGCGTTATTTTTGGGATGTAGTAAAGAGTGATGCTTTTTCTTACATATTCGGCACCTCGTGGTCTGACGGCATGAAAAGACAGAGTGACCTACATTCAGACAGTTAAAACATAAATTATTTGATTGGACGAAGCTACGACGTGAATCAATGTCAGTCTTGGAAAAAGCTTTACAAAATGCGATTTTATGCGTTTCAGAACAAAAAATACATAATGGCGCAGATGGCGTGGGCACGTTATGCACTTTTGGGTTTGTGTGTGAGACATGCTGGTGAGTATTTCTTTAAACATTACTATTTTTTACAATTTTAGGATCAATGTTTTCCAGCGCTCTAAATCTGGTTTCCAAAAAGTCTTGAAACTGTTTATAAGTGGAAAAATCACCAGAGGTCTCACTCACCTTGAATTCCCACTGTTTGCGCGTTTCATTGTCTAATTTAAGGCACAAAATGTGTATCACTAGAATGTCCCAGTTAGTTATATCTACTCCAATGTTCCGCAAAGAATACAAACAATCATTGGTAGTGTCTAACAATTCTTTTAGTGCGCTTGCTGACTCGACGTTAATATTTCGTTGGCTCAAAAATCGCTTTAATATGCAACTTGACAAATATTTCTTGTTATTGAACCTCTTTGGTAGCAATTCCCAACAAATATTATAATTGTCCGCAGTTATAGGGATATGTCGCAGAAGTTGTTCCGCCTCTCCCGTGAGATGTGCTTTTAATTAGTGCAATTTTTGCACGTCATCCAACGACTTGTTATTGTGTACGAGGGATGTAAATAGATCTCTAAAACTGATCCATTGAGTGTATGTTCCAGAAAACGGAGGTATAGATATCTTTGGCAGTCTAATTTGTTCACTTGAAGTGCTTTGCTTGCTTATTGGATTGGAAGCGTTCTGACCGCTGGAACGTTCTGCTTCGTATTTATTCAGCATATTCAGCATTTTCTTAAGGTCTGTCTTGTACATAAAATATAACTCTTCCGCATCTCCATACACGTCTTCCTGGACATAAACACTGGAATCCAATGCTGCTTGGTCTGAATCCTCTACCATCTTAGTGTGAGTTAAACGAAACTGAGTCCATAACTCGTCAAGCGCTTCCAGTCTAGTTTCGACATATTCCAAAGAAAAACGATCTTTAGGAGTTTTTTTCCAATTTGATTGAGCTCTGCATGCTTTGATACAAATCGTACTGCACTTTTATCTTAGCCTCCATAGTTATAATTTAAATTAAAGAACAAAATAAAGTTAAAAAAATTACAAGTCCAACTTTGATGCCAAATATTCTAAGTGTCTGGAACTTCCCTCGTGAATTTTCTAAGTGTTTGGGACTTAGTAAAAATCGGACATAGGTTCCCCGTCGTTCCACTTTATGAGAAATTATTCTAAGTCCTGACTAACACTTGAAATTTTTAAGTCTAAAATAGTTCAAATTTTTAAAGTTACTTTAAATTTAATGATCACTTTAGTACTAAAGCCACTTTAAACTTAATGATCACTTTTGCACTAATTGAATGATATCATAAATGTACTCACAGTTTGTACGTCACTATTTTTCCCAACACTTGCTTACGTCACTCTGCTCTGAAGTCCTTGGTGATGACGTCACTCACAGGCGCTCTGCCTGCTGGTGTCTTCGCCGCCCGTCCTTACACCTTCAGCAGCAAACCGCTACCGTGTCGGTGTACTCGTGGACCCGTCGTATCTCACAGGAACCGATCCGGTTCGAAGGACCATGTACAATGGGGTCCCAAAATCAAACGCAATTGATGTATGTCGACAACTGTATTGAACAAACACACCACTGCTGCTAGCGACAAAAAACTCAATAATTCTTCAAACCTTAAGCCAAATTAAGTAAACACATCGTTCGCGTGATGCAGCTTTTGCAACACTCGGTACAGTGACATCTAGCGACGCATTCGTAAAACTGTATAATTAAACAAAAGTGTTATAAATTAAATGCGGATTGAAGTTTAACAATTTAAATATTTTTTGATAATACAAACAATAGGTTTTCTGGTCATAAAGTCAAATTTAAATATCATAAATTGCTACTACTAGCGCCATCTGTTGTTCACTAGATGAACCAAACATTGTTCTAACTAATCTTTTTAGTTAACAACTGAACAAACATGTAAACCGAAGTTAATACTTACGCCAAAAACTATTTAAAATACAGTATAATATAAATGTTCTAAAATATTTGTACTGTGTTTGGTATTTTAATTATTTTTCAGCCTAATTACTAATTAAAATGCAGTAACAGTATTTCCTTACTATAATTTAAGTGGTCGAACAGTCGTAAATAAGAGAGCAAAATACAACCTAAAGTACAGTACTCAGCTCACTTACTGTGACTTAAACTGTCGTTTGGCTATTTTTAAATGTGTTTACTGCAAACATGACAGCAATTTACTGTAGATTAGGTTGAATTTGGCTCTACAAGCATAAAATGGTTCTAAAATACTTTGAGCCAAGCCACACTTTCATGTCTGATGACTCCTTCCACCACAATGTCGAGCAAAATGTACTTCAAAAAATGCGAAGTGTTCGTTTTTGGAGTTTTTACTCGAGCTTGTAACCCCAGGAAAAGTACAGGTAAAATCTATGAATATATCCGATTTCTATGATTTCAAATCGCACTTTCTCTGCAGAAGTTGAATGATTGATAACCGTGGAAATCGAGTCTATTTAAAAGACATTGTCGAAGCCATGGTACAGAGGGGACAGATATTGTTTATTTCGAGTCGCAAGAATACGACAAATTAACATGTCTGAAATCAAAAAAAATACCTGATGCACCAATGAAAACTGTGCCTAAAGGTGTCAATTTAATCAAGAAATTTAATCTCTTTAAAAAGCTATGGCAACTGATGTCCAAATTTAGCAAGAAAAAAATATTGTTTTGGAAAAAATACCTGTTACTGCAGGCTCAGGTGAAGAAGAAGATTTGACAAATACAATACAAAAACGAATACTCTTTATTGCACACCATTGATTTTGCGTTTGAAGACAGAGTGAAGATGTGTAACTTACATATACTTAGATGTCTGTGAATGTTTTTATTACTAGCATTTTTATTCAGTAGCCTTACCCGAACATTTCAGTGTCACCGTCGGTGTCAACCTTGTGGTAAGGCTACAGCATGTAGACAAGAAGACAAAAATTTCATTTTTCTTGAATTTGTATGTAACATAGTCACAAATTGGTATCCTATCCTGCCTTTTCGCCGAAATATTTTTCCAAACTGATTTATTTGCCAAACTGTTTCATTTCCCAATCCCAACTCACGATTTTTTCTGAAAGCAAAAAAAAAATCTCAGTGTATTTTTTTATGCTCTTATAGAATACAGTAGGTTAGGTTAGATTTGTTTTATGAAAGATCCGAAAAATATATGGTTTCCGAAAAAAGTGATACTTTGGAAAACAATTTTTGGCCAAATATGTGTATTATTTATAAACATACCTTATTTGTACCACGACGTGTTGGTATCTCGAAGAACTCAATCAATATAAATACTAAGTAAATTGCAGTAAATTGTTATGAATACTGTACTTTAGTCTGCAATTAATTCAAGTAGCTAATAATGTACGAGGTTTATTTGCAGTAATCTGCTTTTTTACTGCACTTTATTATGCATTTATTGTGTTTTTAGTTCTTTTCGAGAGTACAGTAAAACTATAAAAAAATTAAAATAGCAATAATTTATTCAATTATTGTTAAAATAAAAAAATGTTCACGTATTCGTATTTCATGTATTCCGTGCTATATTTTGATATTCAAGTATTTGTAAATAATCATCGAGAACACCAAAAAAAACGGTTTGAAAGGGTTTTTTGCGTTTTTCTCGAAACTCACTTTTTGCACTTACTGTTGTTTAAGTATTGCACGGCAGAATAGTCCCCTGTATCACCTCCAAAGTTCGTACATCGTTATTAATACATGTGAATAAGATATTTTTATAAATAAACAATAATATTTATATTACCATTATTACATTATAAAAGAATCACAGAGGTGTTGCAATTAAAAAAAAACACCTACATGCGACTTTGCGTCCTAATGACGACACCGGCACTAAAGTTTCGCTCCCCGCTAGTTAGACTTCTATGTTTTATTCGTTAGCTGATCTCAGGCCCATTGAAAATTTTCATTAACAACTATACACAATCAAAATTTGTTAAATTTTCGCCGTTTATGGGATATCTCAATCACAAAAATTATCGTTGATAAACAGTATCCAGAAATCAAAATCAGGAAAACTCCTTTGAATGATATTAAAAATTGAGGGTTCTTCTTAAACGGGATAGGCAGATTATGACGGTACTGGATATACAAATTGTGTTCATAAAGTAATCTGTCCAGTCTCCTATCAATTAATCCTGCAGATTGGGCCCTCAGAATCAGCCTGTTCAATGGTTCCACCAGTGAAGACCCTCTGCGAAGGTACATCGTAAGCTGCCTTGCTCCCATTGGTTCTTTTATCGTGTACATATTTTTATCAGAATTCAGCCAAAATCTCGTCTCGTCAGATATACTCGACGATAAAGTATATAATGGCGTCTGTCCGAGTATTACCATAAAATTGCAATCCATTGTACTGTTGCAAGAATGGTTATAAACATTTGAGAATGTAATGTCTGGATGAGTATTTAAGTAGTCAATAGCAATAGGACTCATGACAAACTGAAAACTGGAGTTAACTTCTTCAAGAATGTCTGGTTGGTAGCCCCCAACGGGTTTTGTTATAGCGCTGACAATACATGCCTGAGTTGCACTTGATATTATTATGAATGCAAATAGTAATATAATCCACAGTACTAGTCTGTACGGTATGCCAGTTTTAGTAGGTATCTGAGGGACGTTGTTGAAGAAGTAACCCCACATACTGAGTACATCTCGGCCACCGTCCACGCGTCCTTTAAACATCCCCACAGATACGACTATGATACACATTATGGAAAACGTCCCCAAGACACCCCACAGAGTTGCTACACCGAGCAGCTTCAGAACTGCCAACCAATCGTCAAGGACTTCAGCTCGAGTGGTTAAACAGGTATTATTAATAATAAATGGTGTTATAGTTTCAAGTGCCTCGGTAATATTTAATGAAACAATGGCGACGATGTTCGGTAGCAAGTACCGATTGTCACGGCTCGACATTGACGTGTCATTGATGTATATCTGATATGTAAACTGTTTCGTAATAATATAATAACTATTAATCCAGTGAATAAAGGGGTTTCACCTAACAAACGGTCCGGTAAATTTGAATTTTTGATATGTTGTCTCAGATGGTTAGTGAGTGTTAATGCAAAATGCAATTTTCGGATAATGCGACTTTTTACAGTTTTTTTAATGTACATATCTCCGTAACTAGCTGTCCGTGAAACAAAATTTAAAATGTAAATAATAGTACCTAAATTTAATTTTCTACAAGATTGTCGAAGCTTTTTTCTAGCTAAAATGCTCCTAGACGAAGATATAACCAAAAATCTGAAGAAAGTGCCGGTTTTTAGGGTTCCGTACCCAAAGGGTAAAAACGGGACCCCTATTACTGAGACTTCGCATGTCCGTCCGTCCGTCCGTCCATCCGTCGGTCTGTCACCAGGCTGTATCTCAAGAACGGTGATAGCTAGACAGTTGAAATTTTCACAGATGATGTATTTCTGTTGCCGCTATAACAACAAACACTAAATATAAAATAAAGTAAATATTTAAGGTGGGCTCCCATACAACAATCTTGTAATAGATTATGGTACGGAACCCTTCATGCGCGAGTCGGACTCGCACTTGCCCAATTTTTTCAATATCGCGGCGGGCGCGGAGCGGGGGAACTGTGCATTTTTCATTTTAAACACCCACTAACCATCCTTACCCTTTTGCCATTAAATTGCATTGAAGCCATTTTGTACCTTACATTGCACAGGAAAAGTATGAATCTCATAAAATCGTGAGTTTTTTAAAGCAATTAATACGGGAAAATAAAACATAGTCTAAGAACATTACAATCGTAATGCATAAATGCGTAATTATTATTTTGTGTAGGACTGGCGGCAAATCCTTTTTTCCTTAGAATTATTTCGTTACCATAAAGCGGCCACTAATGAGTGACGTAGAAAGTCTCACTGGCCGGAGTGCCAAACCTTATTTTCTTATACCATGGTTTTTAGAATAGAATAGAAAAGCTTTATTCAAGGTAACACATCATTACAATTTACAATATTAGATAAGTATTAAAGACAGATTAAATACTCAGATATATAATAATATTATTAGATTAAATACGTTATTTGTGTTCAGACGATACGTCCATTAGACTACAGTATCAGGATATTTAGTAAAGCACCGGGTAGCTCCGGTACCGCCGACCGCGGTGTGGCTCGTGCTTTCTCGACACTTCGCGCTATTTTACTGTGCCGCTCCGCGCCTACTTGACGCCGCAACACTCGTAATGTAAATTAATATCTTTATTGTATTTATGTATACACTTTAATGTAAGTACGTTTAAATAAATCAATTTAAACAGATTATATCGCGTATATTAAATATTTTACTGTACACAACAACTGGTTATAAATACATTCATAACAGATAGAACATGTACAGAAGCGAACTCATCTCTATTAGCGATCTATTGCAGTTAACCTTCGAAATAGGTATTCGAAGGGAATAGAGGAAAACAGCGAAATGTCTAATAAAACGAATAGACTTAATAAAACTATAAGTACGTAAACTATTTATACTATAATATAATATGTGTATTACTATAACAAAACTAAGTGTTTATTTAATTACCTCAACGTTTCGAACGTGATGTTACGTTCATATTCTCGAAGGTAAGTGTAAAGCAATATATTAAAATATATATGCATACATATTATATGCGTGGCGATTAGAAGACTTCCAAAACTCACCATACGGTGTTGATGGGGGACTTCAACGCAAAGCTGGGAAACGAAACGGTAATGAGCAGCGAGTTCCCTAAACTTTGGTGGTGGAACAGGGATCCCCAGGGGCCAGCAGCTGGTCGACTTCATGGAGAGGGAGGGACTCTACGCGATGAACTCTTTCTTCAAGAAGAAACCCCACAGAAAGTGGGCCTGGATCAGTCCCGTGGCTTCGTGAAAAATTAGATCGACATTATAATTTTGGCTAAAAAGCAGATATTCTGTGATATCTCCGAGATCAACAGGGTAATTGGTAGTAATCATAGGATGGTAAGAGGCACGTTAAACCCGAATACGGCACTGGAACGCACGTTGCCTTACTGTGGATGACATCAATAACGGCCTGGTGAAAACTGTCCGTACCGTTGGAGCTAAGTTTTATAAGCCCCGACGCACAAGGAGAACCAAAAAGATCTCCGATGACACTCTCAAACTCATAGGCAGAAGACGCGACATGGAATTGCAGTCGTGAGCTGATATTTCGGTGTACATGCGGCTAAATAGACAGATCTCCAAAACTCTGAGGCGTGACATGAGGCATTTTAACACAACATGTGTCAAAAATTCCATCGAGCGGAACAAAGGCTCCAAAGTGTTCGTAAAACATCTGCCTATTGGGTAAAGCCAGTTGGCTAAGCATGAAGACCGATAGTGGAAATATTGTTTCGTCCAAAACTGAGATTTTGAGAGATATCGAAACGTTCTACGGACATTTATACACCTCACCACAAGAGCCCGTAAACAGTCTCGATGCTGACCCAAGATGGAAACTGACTCGACACTATACCGGAAATATTCCGGAGGTTAACCTTTATGAGATGGAAATGGCTTTGAACAGCTTAAGAACAACAAGGCACCAGGTGATGACGGAATTACGACTGAACTTCTGAGAGTGGGTGGAAAACTATAACACTCAAAGTTCTCCGGAAGTTGTTCGGTTCCGTTATACATGAAGGCAGAACGCCTTAAGCAAGGAAAAGGAGTGTGGTGAGATTGTTCTTCAAGAAAGGTGACAAAACCTTATTGAAGAACTACAGGCCCATCTCACTGCTGTACCATGTTTATAAGCTGTTCTCCAGAGTCATTACAAATCGTCTCACGCACAGCCGGATTCCGAAAAGGCATTAGCATTTTTAGATGGACGGATGACCTCGTGAGGGTAGCGGGGAATCAATGGATGCGGTCTGCACGGGATCGCACTTTATAGCGTGTTATATTCAGCAGTGGACGTCTATGGCTGATAGATAGATAGAGATAAGTATACCGAATAATAATAATAAGTATACCGAAAGTGGGAGGGAGCCGACCAATGTGTGGACGACGGGCAGCTGCCGGATCCTACTGCCATGATTAATTTCTGGCGTAGTATCTGGTCGGTGCCAGTCGATCACACCGAGGGCGAATGGATGAATGCTGTCAGACGTGAGTGTGAGCCGATCGAAGTCATGGGGGCTGTGACCATCAGCCCCGATGATGTGAGTTGTGCGGCCCGTATGACCCAGAACTGGAAGAGTCCTGGGCCGGACGGGCTGCACAACTTTTGGATCAAGTGGTTTCGATCCTCACACGAACGTCTGGCAGCACAAATATCAAGACGCCCTCGAGCTTGGTTCCCTGCCATCTTTCATGACTACTGGTGTTACCTTCCTGCTCCATAAGTCCGGTAGTACCACGGAAGCGAAAAACTATAGACCCATCACGTGCTTGCCCACTTTATACAAGCTCCTTACGTCCATTCTGAGAACAAAAATTAACACGCACATTGTTGCGAACAACGTTTTGGCCTTTTCTCAGAATGGATGTAGGGTTGGGTCCCGTGGTACTAAAGAGCTCCTCCTCATTGACACGACCATATGCCAACAAGTCCGGCGGAACAGGGGGTCTCTCTCAGCCGCCTGGATTGACTATAAGAAGGCCTATGATTCGGTGCCTCATTCATGGCTGGAGAGGGTCTTAGAGCTGTATAAAATCGATACGGCTCTAAGATCCCTCTTAGGTGCGTGTATGAGGCAGTGGACCACAGTCCTTCGTCAACCAGGTGGCGGAGGCGGCACCCTTGGCCCGCAGGACTTGATAAGGATTGAGAGAGGTATTTTCCAGGGTGACAGTTTGAGTCCTCTGTGGTTCTGCCTAGCCCTGAATCCCCTCAGCACTCTGCTGAAGGATTCAGGACTAGGTTGCCGGCTTCGAAGAGGAGGTGAGGTCATTTCTCATCTTCTTTACATGGATGATCTTAAGCTGTATGCACCAAAACGCCAGGATCTGGTGGAACTACTGGAAGTAACAGAAACCTTCAGTAGCGCCATCAAAATGGAGTTTGGTGTAGACAAATGTGCGGTCATGCATGTACCTACAGCGGGGGAAAGTCGTAAATTCCGCGAACTTACAACTTTCTGAGACAATGTCCCTCAGGTCTATCTCCGAAGCTGAAACCTACAAGTACCTTGGTATGTCACAGTCATTGGGTATTGCGGACGGAGACATTAAGCAGGCGTTGAAGGAGCGTTTCTTTTGTCGCTTGACAAAAGTGCTTAACAGTCTTTTGTCCGGCGGTAATAAGGCGCGCGCCTTCAACGCTTGGGTGATGCCTCTGCTCACTTACTCCTTTGGCATACTAAGGTGGACTCAGACTGAGCTGGACGCCCATTTGTCATTAGTCATTAGTCATTAAATTTATTCTTTAACAATATACATTGTGTTAGAAATCCTTATAATATACTATTCTATTATAAATTGATAAATAAATAATAACAATCTATACAATTTAAATTCGTAGCACCAATGTCAAGCTTAATAACATACTAATTAAGTTACTTTGATAATATTATATACCTAACACTGTTACAAAAAAAAAAAACAACTATTCATAATTATGTCAACTTTCACAAAAAAAGGGAATCTAACATGCGTCAAGCTTAATAACATACTAATTAAGTTACTTTGATAATATTATATACCTAACACTGTTACAAAAAAAAAAAAACAACTATTCATAATTATGTCAACTTTCACAAAAAAAGGGAATCTAACATTTAAATAATTTTAATAAAAAGTAAACTACCTACATTTGCCAGGAAATAAATTACCTAATTGGCGCTGTGCTTTCGGAACTCCTCTACGGAGTAAAAACACTTCCTTAGCAAAAATGCTTTTAGGCCCTTTTTAAATTTGTTTGTAGTTGTGACGGATTTCAATTCAGATGGTAACTTATTAAAGAGTACAATTGCCTGGTAACTCGAAGAATGCTGGACCACCTTAAGTTTACTTATCATTGTTTGTGGTAAGTCCTTCCTTCGTGTTGCCAAGCGCTTTTGTCGTTCTTCCAACGTTTCGATGACATTTAGACCCTTCATTAAATCACCAAGTATTACGAGAATATATAAGCTAGGTACTGTTAAGATTTCGAACTCACTAAAATATGGTTTACACGATGTGGTCTGTGATATTCTGGCCATGGTTCTGATAGCCCTTTTCTGGGCTACAAAGGCTGATTTTATGTTATAAAGGTAACTGTTGCCCCAAAATTTAATACTGTACCTTATTTTTGACTCAACCAAGGCGTAGTATACTATCTTAAGTTGAGACACCTTTACTTCATCCCTAAGACTTCTTAACGCGTAACAGGCTGAACTGATTGAGTTGACAAGCGAAGACAGCTCATCTTTCCAGTTCAGACTCGAATCAATCCAGACACCGAGAAATTTTACAGAATTCACCTGTTGAATTGTGACACCATTTGAAGAAATTTCTAAGCTATCTTTGTTTCTCGAAGTGGTTTTGAACAACAGGGCCTTGGTCTTCGCGCAGTTCAGCTTCAAGTTATTTGTGCTAAACCAGGTATTTAGAGCTATCAAAGCAGAATTGACTCGATCATTTAGCTGTATGAGATTATCTGCTGATACGACCGCATTCGTATCATCCGCAAATACCACTAATTTTGTGTTTTGAGTAGAACTGTTAATGTAAGCCACTAAATCATTGATAAAAACTATGAAAAAGATAGGACCTAAGATTGACCCTTGAGGAACTCCTCTTTCCAATTTAGCCACTCTTGATCTATGTACGGTTTCATTGCTATCTTGTATCCATTTCAGTTCAACAAATTGTTTTCGATTAGATAAGTAAGACCGGAAAAGATTAAGCACGCTACCTCTTACACCGTAGTGTTCCAGCTTTGCTAGCAGAACTTGGTGATCGATGGTGTCAAATGCGGAGCTGAGATCAAGGAATAACCCCGCCACTCTCTTTTTACTATTAAGTTGGCACACTATGTCATCGATCAGTGTGGTAATCGCATCATTCGTGCCTCTGCTTTTTTGGTAACCGTACTGTCGTGCACTTAAAATATTATTAGCATCAAGGTGCCTCATGAGCCTATTCTTCATGAGTCTTTCTAGCAATTTGGACAACGTGGTAGAAGAGAAATAGGTCTGTAGTTCGCAGGGTCCATTTTAGACCCTTTTTTGTGGACGGGCAGGAGTTTAGCTATTTTGAACTGGTCGGGGAAGGTACTGGTTATCAGGATACGAGGGTCCGTCAGCTGCTCACTACACATCGCATGAGGCACCCACGCTCGTCAGTTATGAGAATGTACATCCCGCGTAAGTGTGGGGGCCGTGGCTTTTTAAACGCCAAGGACCTCCATAACCGCGAGGTGTGCAGTCTTAGGGAGTATTTCCTAAACAACGAGTGTGGGATTCATCGCGATGTAGTAGCAGTTGACAAAGGCCTCACCTCTCTCTCCTTAGCAAACGAGAACTGGCGCAGACCAAAGGTGCTTAGCACCGATGACCGCAGGGCTGTATGGAAGAGCAAGGAGCTACACGGGTGGTTCTACAAGGCCCTTACGGGGCCCGATGTAGATCTGCTCGCGTCAGTGAACTGGCTACGCTTCGGGGATCTCTTCGGGGAAACCGAAGGTTTTGTCTGTGCAATTGCGGACGAAGTAATGATGACGAACAATTACCGGAGATATATCCTGAAGGACGGTACGGTCGACATTTGTCGGGCATGCCGCCGTCCCGGTGAGTCACTCAGGCATATAATCTCCGGTTGTTCTCATCTTGCTAACGGCGAGTACTTGCACAGACATAACCAAGTAGCCAGGATTATTCACCAGCAACTTGCTCTTCGATACGGTCTTGTGGGGTCTGAGGTGCCGTACTATAAGTACGCACCGTTGCCAGTTCTTGAGAATGGTCGTGCCACGCTCTATTGGGATCGATCTATCATCACGGACAGGACTATTGTAGCCAATAAGCCTGATATCGTGTTGGTAGATCGATCCAAGCGCCAGGCAGTGCTCATCGACATCACCATCCCGCATGACGAGAACCCCGTGAAGGCCGAGAAGGACAAACTCAGCAAGTACCTTGACTTGGCTCACGAGGTGACCGCCATGTGGGATGTTGACTCGACGATCATTGTCCCGATAGTTGTTTCGGCGAACGGTCTTATAGCGAAGAGTCTCGACAAACATCTTAAGAGACTCTCGCTAGATGGCTGGATCAAGGGTCAGATACAGAAGGCGGTACTCCTGGACACGGCGCGCATCGTCAGGAGGTTCTTCTCCCTGCAGCCCTAACCACCGGTAGCCTGGGCCCCGCCCCGCTGCCGGCGGCGCCCTAGGTTAGGTTTTTTTTATAATGTATTTATATTTTGTAATTACTTTGTTGTATTTTACTTTTCCTAAAAAATTAAATGAATATACGAAATAATAATAATAATAAAGCCCAGTATTACACCTCTCCACCCTTAGCCTTCCGCACCGGTGTTGCCCTTAGGCCACTCTATGTGTCGCTATTTACGGGGGCCCATCTAGCGGGAGGCGAGTCATCGTCTACCAGTCCCATTTTTGCTATGAGACACTTTTGCTGGTAGACGCCCGATAGTCTCAACCCATAGCCCAATTAGCCAGTCCTCCATTTCATCCCCATAGCCCAATTTGAATTTAGATTCCATATCTCCATCAATAGTTCTAGCACCTAGCGGGTGCTGTCTCTGTGTGCGTCCCATGACACGGATAGGGACAGCATCCGCTCGATGTGCACCTTACATTTCATTAAATTGTCGAAAGGGCCTCTACGTGTTGGCTTCGGCTCCGCGCACGCCTCGCAAAGGTCCGGGACACTATTGTCCCGTGAGGGGGGCGACATACAGGAATAATAATAATAAGTTTATTTCATTTAAAAACATGTTTACAGTATAGTGTGGTTGAGTCCTCCTAGTAAGTGAGTATACACCTGTGTCAGGAGAACTCACTCTTCCACTTTAAAAATGTTCGTGGCTACGTAGTTATTGCTAACAGTGGTAAACTAAGTACTTATTATTTTAAGTATGTATACACTAATTTTAAGAGATAGATAGACATACTATATAAGGTAAGTAAATAAATAACCAATTCACAAGTCATCGGATAACCACAACTTCTTCAGATTAGTCGATGCGATTAGGTCATTATGCGTTTAGGTCAATTTGCGTTTAGGACGTTTTGCGTTCGTAAATTAGGGCATTATGCGTCTGAGGGGTTAGTATATAAATAATTTTGGATTGAATGTCATCCCAAGCTCATTTCAAATTAAGATTATTATTTCCGTACATTATTGTTTCTGTACACAATACAACATTTTCATTTCTTATTGGATATCTCAATCACAAAAATTATCGTTGATAAACAGTATCCAGAAATCAAAATCAGGAAAACTCCTTTAAATGATTTTAAAGATTGAGGTTTCTTCATAAACCGGTTAGGCAGATTATAATGGTACTCGTAATACAAATTGTATTCATAAAGCAATCTATCCAGTCTCCTATCAATTAAACCTGCAGATTGGGCCCTCAGAATCAGCCTGTTCAATGGTTCCACCAGTGACGACCCTCTGCGAAGGTACATCGTAATCTGCCTTGCTCCGATTGGTTCTCTTAACGTGTGAATATTTTTTTCAGAATACAGCCAAAATCTCATCTTGTCAGATACACTCGACGAAAAAGTATATAATGGCGTCTGTCCGACTTTTACCATGATATTGCACGACGTTGTACTGTTGCAAGAATGGTTATAAACATTTGAGAATGTCATGTCTGGATGAGTATATAAGTAGTCGATAGTAAACGGACTCATGACAAGCTGAAAACTGGAGTTCACTTCTTCAAGAGTGTCTGGTTGGTAGCCATGAATGGGTTTTGTTATAGCGCTGAATATACACGCCTGAGTTGCGCTCGATATTATGAATGCAAACAGTAATATGTTCCACAGTACTAGTCGGTACGGTATGCCAGTTTTGATATGTTTCTTAGGGATGTTGTTGAAGAAGTAACCCCACATACTGAGCACATCTCGGCCTGCGTCCACGCGTCCTTTAAACATACCAACAGATACAACTATGATACACATCATGGAAAACGTCCCCAAGACACCCCACAGAGTTGCTGCACCGAGCAGCTTCAGAACTGCCGACCAATTGTCAAAGACTTCAGCTCGAGTGGTTATAATGGTGTAGTAATAAACCAAGATAGGGTACGCAAAATCAAAATTATTGGCTTGTTTTAAATTGAGGGCATAGCTTCCCACAGCTCCTTCTACGTTGCCTATTTTAACTTCATGCAACGTTCTAGTGGAATTAATATTATCTAAATGAAGTGTATTAAGCTCCCTTGCTGCTGTAGATTCAACCGTTTCAATTGTGATATGTTCAATTTGAGCCATTAATTCGAATATATCTTCATGAATTGTTGGCCTGTACCTAGTTCCGTAAAATCTCATATATGGCCAATAATTATCTCCCACAAACTTCACCCGACACCCTCGCAGACTGGTTTTTCGTGCTGCCACATAGACTTCCTTGACACTCTGAACTTGGGAACAACTTGATAATAGTCGCAATACGTTGAACACAGGGCGGTCACATTCATCGCGCTCCAATCCAAAAGTATAAACCTCGCCAGAGACAACTAGAGCCACGTCGTGAATAAGTTTATTCAGTAGGAAGTTTGATATTCCTTGCAGGGAATCTTTAATGTCTTCGATGATTATTACGAATTTAGCTCTGGGATTCCAGAAAGGGTCTCGTTTCAATAAATTTATTCCACGTGAAAGCATAGAACCATTCCTGCACTGCATAACGTACATACCGTACAATACGGTGTCGTTGGGCCAGTCGAACGATCTTGAAATAAGACTCAGATGTGGCTCTGATAATGAATTCAGCTCCCGAGCTAGTGAGTCGCTCACGTTAATCAAAGCCACGTTTGTGGTATTCACTAGTTCGATTCGCTGTATTATCTTCGCCACACAGTGCTGCACCTCCGCTTCGTGATCTTCGTAAGTTTGGATGATGCCATAGCAATTTCGTATCAAGAAAATAAAAGCAATAGCTAGAGATTTCATTTTAAACATAAATTATTGAACCTAATATTAGGGTCGATAGTAAATCCAAACGACGGCGTCTTTTGCTTATCCCGCTTGTCTATCAGCGTTGATTGACATTTTGTCACATCGACTCAAAACCCGTCTGTTATTTAAATTATTGAAGAGTTGTTTGTATAAGACCGGTGACGCGCCGATGTAGTCCGAACAAAGCGGGGCACAGCCGGCACGATTAACCAGTGTTTGATTACGGCACATAATAAGTAATATTTACTTAGTAATTACAGGTTACAATCATATTTATTTTTATGTTACTCAAAACTATATGTTATTGTTTAAGGGAACCTATATTTCGGTATAATTAATATTAAATGGTGTTATAATTACCAGTCCCTCGGTAATATTTAATGAAACAATGGCGACGATATTCGGAAAATATTACCTATTGTCACGGCTCTACATTGACGTGTCATTGATGTATATCAGATATGTAAACGATTTCGTCAAAACCTATAAGGGCCTCATCACACTTGCGACTTGCGAGCGAGTGTTTTATACAAATTAGCGTCGCGGCGAACCCGCTGCGTGATCGGCTTCATACAAAATTCGCTCGCGAATCGCAAAATACCCGACTTTGTTGTTATTTCAGATATTTCTGATAATATAATTGGTACTTGAGTGCAATGTATCTCGTTTAACGGCCAGGCCAACATGTCACTTTAAGTTTCCGTACAAAACAAAGAACCTTTATCTCCACATTGATGTGTCTTATGCGTTACGTCTATAATAACGTATACTATCACACCATGCCTTTATGGAACGACCGACGAACGACGATATCGTTATTATCCAATCAGATATTTTATTTTATTTGTGTTCAGTCTATTCTCCGATACGTCCAACTTAGACTTTATAGTATCAGGATATTTTGTAAAGCACCGAGTAGTTCCGGTACCGCCGACCGCGGTGTGGCGAGTCGGTCCTTTTCGGCACTTCCGGCTATCTACAGACTTGATGACGTTTGTGTTCTTTACCATAATTTTTTAGGTTTGTGGACGTCTAATATGAGTCAAAAATAATATATTTTTGTAATGTGTGATACTTAAATTTAGCATCCATTTGATGGATCACAGTTTGCAATAGCGAAGATAATATATTGTGTCATCATAGATATTAAAAAAAAAGCCCATACTACACCAGCATAATGAAAATTTAACAGAAAACATGTCGTCTATAAGTCAAGGCCGTACAAGTACATAAATACTAAAATACAAATATCTAACACAATAAAAATCAATAAAATCTTCACTTCTTATGCGATATCTCAATCACAAAAATTATCGTTGATAAACAGTATCCAAAAACCAAAATCATGAAAATTCCTTTCAATGATTTAAAAGATTGAGGCTTCTTCTTAAATGGCTTCTGACGTTGTACGTTGTACGTTGTACGTTCACGATTGTACGCGCAAAACATATTGTATTCACTTAAACTACTATCCAATGCCTTGTCAATTAAACCTGCAGATCGGGCCCTCAGGAGCAGCCTGTTCAAAGGCTCGACCAGTGAAGACCCTTTGCGAAGGTACATGGTGTACTGAATCGCATCAAAGGGTTTTTTTATCCTGTATATACTATCTGTATAAGAAAAGTTGCAAAGTTTAAACATGTCAATGATACTAGTCGTGAAAGTATACAATGGCGTCTGTCTGTTTTTCACGATATCATAACACGCATATATATTATTCATGCAAGAAATGTTATGAAGATTTGAGAATTTAACACCTGGATGACTGTTTAAGTACGCGCGGGAGAGCTTATTCGTTACAAGCTGAAAACTGGAGTTAAGTTCGTCAACAGTTTCAGGTTGGTGGCCACGAACGGGTTTTGTTATAACGCTAAATATACACCCCTGAGTTGCGCTCGATATTATGAATGCAAACAGTAATATGCTCCATAGTGCTAGTCTGTACGGTATGCCAGTTTTAGTTTGTTTCTGAGGGATGTTATTTAAGAAGTAACCCCAAATTATGAGTACGTCTCGAATTGCGTCCGCGCGTCCTTTAAACATCCCCACAGACACAACTATGATACACATTACGCAAAACGTCCCCAACACTGCCCACACGGTTGCTGCGCCGAGCAGCGTGAGAACTGCCGACCAGTTGTCAAGGACTTCAGCTCGAGTGGTTACAATATGCAGGTGATCATCCAAGAAAGGATACACGAAATCGAAATTCTTAGCGTGATTTAAACTGAGGTCATAATTATGCAATGCTCCTTCTACGTTGCCTTTTTCAAGTTGATGCAAAGGTCCATTGTAGAAAAAATTTCTTTCAATGTTTGCATAACTATTATATTGAACCGCTTGTATTGTGATAAGTTCAATTTGAGCAATTAATTCTATAATATATTCCTGAACTGTCAGCGACTGCAGCCAAAGACTTTTTCTAAACTTCATGAGAGGCCAAAACGCGTCTCCCGCAAACTTCACGTGACACCCTCGTAGACTGGTTTTTCGTGCCACCACGAAGACTTTGTCAATATTCTGAACTTGGGAACAATGGGATAATAGTTTCAATATTTTGAATACAGGGCGATCACATTTATCGCGCTCTAAACCAAAGGAGTACACCACATCAGAGACAACTAGAGCCACGTCGTGAATTAATATTTTAAGTAGTATCTTTGATATATCTTGTAGGGAGTCTTCAATGATTATTACGAATTTCGCTCTGGGATTCCAGAAAGGGTCTCGTTTCAATAAGTTCAGTCCACGTGAAAGCATCGAACTATTCGTGCACTGCATAACGTATATACCGTACAATACGGTGTCGTTGGGCCAGTCGAACGATCTTGAAATAAAACTCAAATGTGGATCTGATAATGAATTCAGCTCCTGAGCTAGTGAGTCGCTCACGTTAATCAAAGCCACGTTTGTGGTATTCACTCGTTCGATTCGCTGTATTATCTTCGCCACACAGTGCTGCACCTCCGCTTCGTGATCTTCGTAAATTTGGATGACACCATAACAATATCGAATCATGAAAATAAAAGCAACAGCTAGTTTTTTTTTCATTTTGTACACAAATTATTAAACACAATAGGGTCAATGGTAAATCCAAACGACGGCGTCTTCTGCTTCTCCCGCTCGTCTATCAGCGATGATTACATTTTGTCACATCGTCTCAAAAGCCGTCTGTTACTTAAATTATTGAAGAGTTGTTTGGATAAGACCGTCGACGCGCCGATGTCGCCCGAACAAGACGGGACACAGCCGGCACGATTAGCCACTCTTTGGTTACAGCACAGAATAAGTAATACTTAGTAATTACAGGTTATAATCGCTTGTTCACCTGTTCCTAGTATTTTTTGTTATGTTTTTCAATTTTATATGTTATCGTTTTAGTAAACCTATAGGTATCATTAATAATAAATGGTGTTATAGTTTCAAGTGCCTCGGTAATATTTAATGAAACAATGGCGACGATATTCAGTAGCTAGTACATATTGTCACGCCTCTACATTGCACGATTTAGAGATTCTGTTAGACAATTTTTTTTTAACAAAAAAGAAGAATTGGTTTCAGTAAAACTAAAAAGCCAAAAATAACCCGTTCAAGTACAGATTACATTTGACTCACCCTTTGAAATCGATTCCAAACCACTCAGTTATTATATTTATATATTAAAGTTTACGTGAGGTTTGGCACCGACTTCAAAGGGTGAGTCAAATGTAATCTGTACTTGAACGGGTAATTCTTTTTTTTGTAAAACATTTTTTTTTCTCTTTTTAGTGATTCATATAAAATACTTATGGCGGAGTGATCAGGGAGGTCTTGAAGGCATGCATCTCGTTTGAATTATCTCCTAACTCCTAACCGTTAAGGAGTTGTACCTTCCATCATCAGTTCAGCATTGGAAGATGATGACTAGCATATGCAAATACTTAAATAGTTTTAGAAAATATATGAAAAATATTATGAGTGCCTATAAAATTTCAGGAATTCCTTCGATTCCTCATGGATTTCGTCTTCCGATCATCACCAAAATTTTATGGGACCAACCTTAAAATGTCTTTTCATGAACCTAAAAATAATTTTCCAAATCGACTCATAAATGACGGAGTTATGAGGTAACAAACATAAAAAAAAACATACAACCGAACTGAGAACCCCCTCCTTTTTTTGAAGTCGGTTAAAAAGCGTCAAGGTACGTCATGCAGTTTTAGCTTTGGGACAATGACTAAAATAAGGTGTTTGAGGCGTTGATGACGGCGCTTAACATTATCAGTGGAAGCCAACGTTCCTACCAAGCGCGAAAAACGCTCGATACAAAAAGCAAATTTTTAAAAATCTGCTAAACTAATTTCAAAATAATATCGTTATTATCATGGTATAAGAAACAGAGGTACGCCACGCTATGATTGGCTGATTCTGTCAATCCGTTTTCGTGTCGCCAGTGCTGTACCATAATACCCCATGATTCCATTGTTACCTGTACGAATCTCATAAAGTCGTGAATTTTTTAAATCAATTATAACGGAAAAATAAAACTTAGTCTAAGAACATTATAATCGTAATGCATAAATGCATAATTATTATTTTATGAAGGACTGGCAGCAAATTCTTTTTTCCTTACATTTCCTTAGAATTATTTCGTTACCATAAAGCGGCCATCTAATCAGTGACGTAGAAAGTCTCATTGGCTCTCACCATGGTTATTAGAATAGAATAGAAAAAAAAAGCTTTATTCAAGATAACACAACATTTACAATTTACAATATTAGATAAGTATTACAGACAGTGTAACTAATAATAATAATATATTTATTACAAGGACCCTGTCAGGGTGTAGCAAGAATTTTACATTTTATGTATTCTGGTTTACCAAACTTAATACTGCTTAGTGCTTTCAAAAAACTTAATACTAGTAATAACAACTTAATGTTTTAAAATTTAACCAAGCATCATTATCATTACGTACATTGCATGATTGTGTTACATTGTATTGGGCAGACAATTAGTACATAATTAGGTTACTACTTACTACTCAGATATATAATAATATTATCAGATTAAATACGTTATTCGTGTTCAGACGATACGTCCAATTAGACTTTACAGTATCAGGATATTGTGTAAAGCACCGGGTAGTTCCGGTACCGCCGACCGCGGTGTGGCTCGTGCTTTTTCGACACTTCCCGCTATTTTACTGTGCCGCTCCCCGCGGTCCCCGCCTACTTGACGCCGCAAACACTCGTAGCGTAAATTAATATCTTTATTGTATTTATGTATACACTTTATTGTACATTTAAATAAAATAATTTAAAACGGATTATATCGCATATATTAATTATTTTATTGTACACAATAACAACAGGTTATAAATACATTCCTAACAGATAGAACATGTAAAGAAGCGAACTCATCTCTATTAGCGATCTATTGCAGTTAACCTTTGAGATAGGTATTCGAAGGATATAGTCAAACTTTTTTACAAGTCGTCTCGCGCACAGCTGGATTCCGAAAAGGCTTTGGCACCTTTAGATGGACGGACGACCTCTTGAGGGTAGCGGGGAATCAATGAATGCGGTCTGCACAGGATCGCACTTTGTGTCGAGTCATGGGGGAGGCCTATGTCTAGACGTCTGTGGCTGATAGATAGATAGAGATAGATAGACATACTAAGGTAAATAAATAAAATTTTCAACCAATTCACAAGTCACCGGATAACCACAACTTCTCCAGATTAGTGCTTAGTATATGAATAATTTTGGATTGAATCCCAGGCCCATTTCAAGTAAACATTATTATTTCCGTACATTATTGTTTCTGTACACAATACATCATTTTCATTTCTTATGGGATATCTCAATCACAAAAATTATCGTTGATAAACAGTACCCAGAAATCAAAATCAGGAAAACTCCTTTGAATGATTCTAAAGTTAGAGGTTTATCCTTAAGTTTCTTAGGCAGATTATAATGATACTCGAAAAACAAATTGTTTTTAAAAAGTAATCTATACAGCCTCCTATCAATTAAACCTGCAGATCGGGCCCTCAGGATCAGCCTGTTCAATGGTTCCACCAGTGAAGACCCTCTGCGAAGATACATCGTAAGCTGCCATGCTCCCATTGGTTCTATTATCGTGTTAATATTTCTACCAGAATACAGCCAATGTCTGATCTTGTCAGATAAACTCGACGATAAAGTATATAATGGCGTCTTTCCAGCTTGTATCAAAAGATGACACCACGTTGTACTGTTGCAGGAATGGTTATAAACATTTGAGAATTTCATATCTGGATGAGTATTTAAATAGTCGATACCAAACGGACTCATGACAAGCTGAAAACTGGAGTTAACTTCTTCAAGAGTTTTAGGTTGGTAGCCAGGAATGGGTTTTGTTATAGCGTTGAATATACACGCCTGAGTTGCGCTCGATATTATGAACGCAAACAGTAATATGTTCCACAGTACTAGTCAGTACGGTATGCCAGTTTTAGTTTGTTTCTGAGGGATGTTGTTGAAGAAGTAACCCCACATACTGAGTACATCTCGGCTTGCGTCCGCGCTTCCTTTAAACATCCCCACAGACATAACTATGATAGGTACACATTAGGCAAAACGTCCCCAACACACCCCACTCAGTGTGAGAACTGCCGACCAATTGTCAAGAAATTTTGATGGAGTGGTTATAATGGTCTGTTGATCAACCAAAATGGGATACACGAAATCGAATTTAATCGCATGTTTTAAATTAAGGGCATAGCTTCCCACCGCTCCTTCTACGTTGCCTATTTCAACTTGATACAATGTTTTATTGGAAGATATATAGCCTAAGCGATTTTGTTTAGTCGCTTTAGATTCAACCGCTTCAATTGTGACATGTTCAACTTGAGCCATTAATTTGAATATATATTCATGTACTGTTGGCCTGTACTTATTTATGTGAAAACTCATAAATGGCCAGTAATGATCTGCCAAAAACTTCACCCGACACCCTCGCAGACTGGTTTTTTTCGTGCTGCCATATAGACTTTCTTGATGTTCTGAACTTGGGAACAACTTGATAATAGTCGAAATACGTTGAACACAGGGCGGTCACATTCATCGCGCTCCAAACTAAAAGTATAAACCTCGCCAAAGACAACCAGGGCCACGTCGTGAATAAGATTATTCAGTAGGAAGTTTGATATATCTTGTAGGTAGTCTTAATGTCTTCGATGATTATTACGAATTTAGCTCTGGGATTCCAGAAAATGTCTCTTTTCATTAAGTTTACTTCACGTGAAAACATCGAAACATTCGTCCACTGAGTAACGTATATACCGTATAAGGTGGGATCTTTAAGCCAATCGAACGATCTTGACATAAAACTCAGATGTGGCTCTGATAATGAATTCAGCTCCAGAGCTAGTGAGTGGCTCACGTTAATCAAAGCCACGTTTGTGGTATCCACTAGTTCGATTCGCTGTATTATCTTCGCCACACAGCGCTGCACCTCCGCTTCGTGATCTTCGTAAATTTGGATGACACCATAGCAATATCGAATCATGAAAATGAAAGCAACAGCTAGAGATTTCTTCATTTTGTACATAAATGATTGAACCCCATAGGGTCAATAGCAAATACAAACAACGGCGTCTTTTGCTTCTTCCTCTTGTCTATCAGCGTCGATTAAATTTTGTCACATCGTCTCAAAAGCTGCCTGTTACTTAAGATAAAGATTTGTTTGGATAAGGCCGGTGTACGGTTTCATCACCGTACATTTCCTCATGCTTACTTGCGACCTACTTTAAGTTGCACGGCAACGAATATTAGTAATATGTAAGGTTATAAAAGAAGTGTGCATTACGAAACAACGACACTTTTACGCATATAGAGAAAGAGCAATCAACTATTAACTTCACTGTATCTTTACGTTCTTTCAATATATTTTCTATAAACTTTAACTATCTTTCATCGCACTCCATCAACTACAACTACCCATAACTACAACTGTAGTCGCTAACTGGCCACTACATTTAATGGTCCTTCGAACCTTTGAGGTAATTTTTTTTTTATTTTTTTTTTATTTTTTTTATACTACGACGGTGGCAAACAAGCATGCGGCCCGCCTGATGTTAAGCAGTTACCGCCGCCTATGAACGCTTGCAACGCCAGGAGCATCACGCGCGCGTTGCCGACCCTTTAAGAACCTATTTACTCCCCTCTTGAAGAACCGCATACTGTAGCCCCCGGGGAAAACCTCGGCAGGGAGCTCATTCCACATGCGAAGCGTTCGCGGTAGGAAGTTCCTCTGGAACCGGACAGTTCTCGACCATTTAGGCTCCAGCATGTGAGGATGAACACCCTGCCGATGGCGAGCAGTGCGATGGTAGAAGGTAGCCGTGGGCATCATGTCAAACAATTCCTCAGAACACATCCCATTATAAAGACGGTAGAACACACACAAGGAGGCAAAGTCTCTCCTCAGACTTAAAGGCTCGATTCCGTCTGTGAGTTTAGGATTGTCAACAATTCGCACAGCACGTCTTTGTACCGAGTCAAAAGGGCTAAGCTGGTATGCGGGGGCTCCTGCCCAGAGGTGACTACAGTACTCCATGTGAGGTCGGACTTGCGCTTTGTACAGCAGTAGCCTTTGACCAGGAGTGAAGTACCGCTTCGCTCTGTGCAGTACACCAAGCTTTTTAGATGCAAGCTTTGCCTTATCCTCTAAATGACTTCGGAACTGAACGTCACTGGTGATGTCAACCCCAAGGATCCCAATACTCTTTGAGATGTTGAGGGATGTGTTCTGGAATTGCGGGGCCACAGTAAACGGAGTTTTCTTAGCGGTGAACGCGCAAACTTGTGTCTTAGAGGGGTTAAACCGGACCAAGTTATCCCGCCCCCAATCGGAGACTCTAGATAGAGTACTCTCAATTTTAGACACAAGTTGCTCGCGGCTTTCTTCCACAACGGAACGAGGGATGTTAGCACGGCCTGTGTAGACTGCATCCCCAGTGCTGTCGTCCGCATAGCAATGAATGTCACCAACAGATAACATATCATTGATATGAATCAGAAACAGCGTTGGAGATAGCACTGAGCCTTGTGGGACGCCAGCATTTATAACCATGTGTTTAGAGCAGCTGCCGTCAACTACGGCTTTTATGCTTCTATTGGTTAAAAAGCTGGCGATCCATTTGCACAAGCCCTCGGGTAGTCCGTAAGATGGCAGCTTCGACAGAAGACCACGGTGCCAGACCCGATCGAATGCCTTGGCTATATCTAGGCTAACTGCCAAGGCCTCACCTTGACTCTCAATAGCTGATGCCCATCGGTGTGTAAGATACACTAGAAGATCACCAGTGCAGCGACCATGGCGAAAGCCGTATTGATGGTCGCTGATCAGATCGTGCTCTTCCAGATATCTTAGGAGCTTCGTGTTGATTACACGCTCCATCACCTTTGAAAGAAGGGAGGTAATAGCTATAGGCCTATAGTTCGATGGGTCTGATCTGTCCCCTTTTTTGGGCACAGGATGCACGTGGGCAGTCTTCCACGAAGACGGAACTTGCGTTTTTCGGTAAGAAAGCGCGAAGAGGCGCGTTAACACAGGGCACAGCTCGGGAGCACACTGCTTGAGCACCACTGCTGGTATGCCGTCCGGCCCACTCGACTTATGGATGTCTAGACTAAGCAACTCCCTTCGGACATCCCTTTGAGAAAAGGTAATTTCCGGCATGGAGTAACCGCAACACGGGATGATAGGTGGCACGGTGCTCCCGTCATCATCCAAAGTCGAGTTCGAGGCAAAGATATTACCAAGTAAATCGGCTTTCTCTTTAGCGCTATGGGCTAGATTGCTATTAGCATTTCGCAGAGGTGGTAGGGACGACCGACAAAAGTTTCCTTCGGCAGCTTTGGCCAGCGACCAAAAGGCACGACTTCCAGACGGATAGCCTACGAGTCGCTCACCAATTCTGCCGACGAATTCAAATTTAGCTCTGGCAATTACTCGTTTACTGTTCCTTGAGGCAGCATTTAGTTTGCGTTTAGCATCAGAGATGTTTGGGTCCTTATTATTACGGGCCGTAGTCCAAGCCTCGTACGCGGCTTGCCTTAGAAGTCTGGCTTCCTTGCAAGGCAGATTAAACCACGGCTGTTTTTTTGCGCCTGCAGCCACTAGTGAGTTAGGAATGAAATATTCCATACCCACCAGAATCGTCTCGGCGACGGCGGCTGCGCAGGTGTCAGGATCTTCTGATGCAAAACAAAGCTGCCTCCACGGGTACGATGCGTAGAATTCACGCAATCCATCCCAATCTGCTGACTTGTACTGCCACATACGGCGCTGACTGATCGGCCGAGGAGTTTCAGGCCGCGCGCATGGCACATCAGTCCGGACGAGACAGTGGTCGGATGAACCGAGTGGCGCGTTCACTGAGATAGAATATCCGTCCGGGTGTGTGGTCAACAGGAGGTCCAGTAAAGAGCTTGTATGATTCTCAATATCTGGTATTCTCGTTGGAGAATCAACCAGTTGTGAGAGTTCATAGGCCAGGGCAAACTCAAAAGCAGACCTACCCGCGAAATCAGTGGACTGAGACTTGAGCCAGTCAATGTGGTGAGCATTAAAGTCTCCTAAAATCACCAACTCCGCGGTAGGATACTGCTCAAGAACTTTATCGGTCGTCAACTGCAGATGCTCGAAAAGCCGAGCTGTTTCCTTATCACCGCTGTGAGACCTGTATAGGCACGCGTAGATACGGGTGTGGCCACCATAATCGACGCGCACCCACAGCACTGACAGGTCCCCGTCTTCATAGCAGTGGAGACGGCAGCAACAGATATCCTCCCGGACGTACATACATACGCCGGCATGTCTCAAGAACTTGTGTTCGAGCTTGTAGCCGGGATAAAGTAGGTACGATGTATCGGCAGGGCAAGATATCTGTGTTTCCGTGAGAAATAGTAGGGTCGGCTGAGCAGCCTCTAGATGCTGATGGCCTGAATTTAAGTTAGAGTGAAGTCCCCTGACATTGCAAAAATCCACTTTTGTGGAGAGGGATGCCGCTGATAAAACACTATTTCTTTTTTTCTTTCTTGCCATTGGGAGATAATGTTAGGTTCAAAGGGATTCGCCGTCTTGACAGCTCTGGGGACAAAAAGTGCGGTACAAATCGACCAAAAGCCGGCACAGGTGGTGCGACTTGTCAGCGCGGCGTACGGAAGGGCCCCCGGTCCCCTCCCTGTTGCATCAGCCGGGTCCACCCCGGTCTCCTTCACCGGCACGACTGCTACACCAGGGAATTTTTCGCGAGGTTGGCGGTTCAGCCTCCCAGGGCGGAGATTAAGTACTCCCTGGGTTCGGGAACCCTACTGACCTGCGGGCGGCCAGCGGTCAGCCGTTTCACCGGGTCTCCCTGATCGCCGCGCCATCATTTCGCGCCTATACCGACTAATTGTCGTATTATTGCTACCACCGGTCCCCCGCTGTCAACACGACGAATCCCTGGGAGCTATGGCAACCTTACTCACCGCAGAAACACAACACTACACAAAAGTGTAGCATTATTTGGCTGCGGTCTTCTATAAGGTGGAGGTACTTCCCCAGACGGGCTGCTCCAGGTTAGAACGGGACGGTTAATCTCGTTGTGCCCTACCTCTCAGAAAAATTTAGTGTTTTTTGTACTTAAATTACGGTAGCGAATCGGTTTGCTGGCCTCCCACAAGCGGGTCTCACCAGTGAATTGAGAAGGCGCACAATATCGTAATTTCGAGTGCAATTACATTGATTACCCTACGCGACCATCCCGGCCCGGAACTCCTGAAGCGACAACTACGTGCGGCGGTGATCCAGGATTGGGAAGAAGACCTCAGGTCGTGAACTAGTGAAACTCAACTACTAATCAGCGGATTCAACTAGAACTTCAAGCAACTGACTTCAACTTAACGCGGCGATATCTTCAACTACTATCAACTATCTTCAACTATCAAGTTATTGCAGCTGCAAGCTGCTAACCTCAACTACAAGGTACCTCAAACGGCGATTGAACTCAAGAACTCAACATAACTAATTAACTACCGTCACTAGCGACATCAATTATTATCTTCAAGCAACTAGCTTCTAACTTCAACTACATTCAACTACCTACAACTATACACATAACATAACTAAACAAACTACGTTCTGATATTGATATCATCATGAACACGCTCGAGCAACAGAAGGTCAGCTTCGAGAATATCAAAATCTTCTGTACAAACTACAAGAAGGACGGCGCATCTAGGAAGACCCAGGAATATTTAAACAAGCGACTTACTACTCTATCGGACTTGTGGGAAGACTTTAACCACAGGCATAACGTCCTCGAGCAAGAACTGGAAGAAAAAACTATTGAATACTTCACAGGAGACATCTACGGAAAAACTAAAGCCATGTACCAGTCAACTAAACAAGATATTTTGAACCTTTTGCGTTCGCAGAGCCTCGAACAAGGGGACAAGGTGGAATTTAACACAACGGATATAGACGAGGAGTACCAGCATAATGATGGCAAGCTTCGTGAACTACTTAGCAAACAAGAGTGCAACTTTAAAGCCCTCGACCGTGTGATGTCTAAAATCGACATCGACACGATTTCTCAAAAATGGGAACTAGAAGATCACCTCACCATCTTGAAGTCAAAATGGGAACCTATTGACAAGCATCACTGGGAGTTAGATGCCATTCTTAAAGGCTCTAACGAACATTATTACGATCTATTCGTCAGCATAGAGCACAAATATGACGAACTGAAATGGAGATTGAACGGCAAGATCTGGTCGGTAGCCCATTATCAGCATTCGGCCCCGAGAGTTCAAGTCCCCGAGTTTACAGGAAACTACAGTCAATGGGTATCATTCAAAGATCTCTTCCTAGAAACTATTCATAACAACCCTACTATTAACAAAGCGCAGAAAATGCAGCACTTGAAAACTAAACTACGAGGTGAAGCTGAAAGATTGGTGCAGCATCTCACCATAAGCGCCGAGAACTACTCTTCCTGTTGGGAAATACTAACACAACGTTATGACAACAAGCGTCTGCAATTCACTTCATACATTAACACCATGCTGAATTTACCCGTCGCGCATCATCCGGATGCCCACAGCTTCAAAAAGATGCACGATGTAATATTAGAATGTCTCAACGGGCTCGCCAACATCGGACTCGAAATAACTACATGGGATCCGATGATCGTAGATCTTATGTCGCTGAAACTTGATTCATCGTCTTTTAACGATTATCTAAAGGAACTACAAAATCAAAGGGAACTACCAGTCTTAGCTGAATTTCTATCCTTCTTGGAAAACAGATTTATGGCATATGAAACTATGAAGAACCAGAAGAAAGAAGCCATTACTAGTACATCTAACTACCAGAAGCCATCAAATTTCATCAAATTAACTTTCAACAAACCCTACCAAGCTAAAAAATCATTTACCTACAAAACGGAGTTACCGAAAAGTTATCACACATTATACGGAAATTGTACATTATGCGATGGAAATCATGTGCTGATGCAATGTCCGAAGTTTACTGACCTAGATCCAGTCCAACGTAACATAACTGCCGCCAGACTGCAAATTTGCAAAAACTGTTTGTACAGCCACGGCAACAGTGAATGCAAGTCAACAAAAACTTGCAAAGAATGCAATATGCGTCATCATACACTTTTGCACAATCCAATGAAGAAAAACATGTCAACAAACTACAACAAAAATAATTCATCAAGTCAACGACCGGCTACTCTAACTACGCGCCCAACTTCTAATCATTTATCCAACAAAGAAACAGAAATTCTTTTAACTACGGTCCAACTGAGGGTACAGGCGATCGACGGTACTGACGTCACTCTTCGAGTCCTTCTCGACCAAGGCAGTCAAGTCAATCTTCTCACTGAAAACACTGCACAACTACTAAAACTATACCAAGAAACAAACTCAGCGCCACAATCTCTGGGATTGGAGCGTCATCGAAAGATTGCAAAGGCCGCGTTCAATTGAAGTGCAAGTCAATGTACTCGGATTACGCCTTTGAAACTCAAGCACTAGTTATGAGTAAAATAACAAATAATTTACCCAACGCTACGTTTGAAAGGAAGAACTGGCCGCACTTAGAAAATTTAAAGCTCGCCGATCCTAACTACAACTTGTCTCGCTCAGTTGACTTACTGCTCGGGGCAGACGTGTACTCCAAAATTATCCTAGACGGAGTCCTTAGAGGTAACCCAGGATCTCCTCTTGCACAACAAACTCATCTTGGCTGGATTTTGTGCGGAAAACTTCAAACTTTCAACTGTCATATAACTACCTTAGACTTGGAAGAGATAACTAAATTCTGGGAGACGGAAGACATTATGCAGGATAGCTCGGACGTACCTCAGGAAGACCATCACTGCGAAGCTCATTACAAGCAAACTGTTCAGCGAGCCTCGGATGGGAAATATATAGTTCAGATACCTTTCCATCCCAACTATGAAGAAAAACTTGGAAGCTCAAAAGCTATAGCTATCTCACAATTTCTACAACTCGAGAAAAGACTACAAAGGAAGGCAAAGCTAGCCGAAATGTATAAGGATTTCATGAAAGAGTACGCAGACCTCGGGCACATGAAGCTTTCTTCTTCAACTACATCTCCTGATTACTTTCTTCCTCATCATGGAGTACTCCGGGAAAGCTCCAGCACAACCAAACTTAGGGCGGTTTTCAATGGATCACAGAACACGACTAGCGATCATAGTCTAAACAGCGTGCAATTCAAAGGCCCTAATCTTCAGAAGGACATTCAAAGTCTGATCCTGAAATGGAGAACATACAAGTACGCCTATACCGCAGATATAGCAAAAATGTACCGCTGCATCTGGATAGCTGAAGAACAACACTCCGTTCAAAAAATTATATGGCGCAACTCACCTAATGAAAAATTAAAGGAATATAGCCTCTGTACGGTTTCCTACGGAACTAAGAGCGCACCTTGGCTCGCAATCAGAACCCTAAAACAGCTAGCTATGGATGACGGCCATAAATACCCTGCGGCAGCGAACGCGTTGCTTAACGAATTCTATGTTGACGACCTACTTAGCGGTCATCACTCACTTCAAGCAGCCGAAGAGCTACAAACTACACTTATCGAGTTATTAAAGGGTGGAGGGATGAATTTAAGAAAATGGTCCGCGAACCATCCTGCCCTCTTACAAAACTTGAAAGAAGATCAAATTTCAACTACCGGAATCTTCGATTTCAAAAACGAACAGGCTACGAAAACACTCGGACTCTCGTGGAATCCCGGCAACGACACGTTCACGTTCAACTGGGACTTGGACTCGAAGAAAGCCAGTATACTAACAAAACGAGTACTACTCTCAGAGATTTCGAGGTTATATGATCCCGTAGGATTTTGGGCCCCAATAACAACCACAGCAAAACTACTCTTCCAGCGGGTTTGGCTAAATCAACTTTCTTGGGATGAGGAACTACCTAAAGACCTGCAAGATAGCTGGATAAGATTCAAAATGGAACTAAAAGAAATAAAAACTTTGAAACTACAACGATGGGTCGGTACAACAGAAAACGAGATACAACTTTTTGGCTTTTCCGATGCGAGCGAAAAAGCCTATTCCTGTGTCATATATAATAAAACGACGAACGAGCAAGGAGAAATTGTCACCACCCTAGTCGCAGCGAAAACTAGGGTTGCACCCCTAGCCAGTAAAAAGTCGTTGCCAAAATTAGAACTCGCCGGCGCCTTACTCTTATCGCAACTTGTTAAAAAGATAAAGGAAGCATTGACGGGATTCACCGTAACTATACATGCGTGGTGTGACTCACAAGTAGTCTTGGCCTGGCTACAAGGAGATACCTCAAGATGGGAGAAATATGTCGCAAACCGTGTTACTAAAATCACGGAAATTATACCAGTTACACAATGGCACTACGTAAAGTCCGAACAGAACGCAGCTGACGCCCCTTCAAGAGAACTCTATCCTAACAAACTCATGAACTTCCAACTCTGGTGGCATGGACCCGAATTTTTGAAGTCATTTGATAGTGAAAGTCAAAAGAAAAATCCACCTACTTCATTCACAACAAACATATGCGTCACAAACGAAACAGAAACGAGATCGTCATCGAAACATAACAAATATCTTACAAATGAATTGTTGCAAAAATACAGTTCATTCACACGTGTAACAAGAGTTATAGCATGGATATTACGTTTTATAGCTGCACGTAACAATAAAAGGTCTGACACTGCATACCTAACTACAAGCGAACTAGCAAAGGCAAATGAGCTCATAATAAAGTGTGCTCAGCGTTTGTCCTTCGAACAAGAATATAAACAACTTATGAAGAAACAATCGACTACAAAACAGTCAAGCCTCTTCAAGCTCAATCCGTACTTGGACAGCAAGGGGATAATTAGACTTGGAGGTCGTTTAAACAAGTCCAACTTGCCTCTCAAAATGAGGAACCCAATTATTTTACCGAACAAAGGACGACTAACCGAACTAATCATCGATCAAGCACATGCAGTGACACTTCATGGAGGAGCTCGAGTAACTTTGTTCTACATTAGGCAACGTTATTGGATAATCGGCTGCAATAGAGCTGTTAAGACGCGATTACGGCAGTGCGTACCGTGTCATCGATTTAAGCCAACTGAAAACTATCAACTAATGGCCGACTTACCGGAGCAACGAGTTACCCCTTCTAAACCATTCACCCACACCGGGGTTGATTTCACGGGAGCTGTGGAAATAAAACTGAATAAAGGAAGAGGAGTGAAGACATCGAAAGGATACGTCGCTATATTCGTGTGTATGACCACAAAGGCCGTACACATTGAACTAGTTTCTGACTTGAGCACCGAAGCCTTTCTCGCTGCCTTCCAAAGACTTTGCTCTCGACGTGGGGTGCCAAAGCACATGTACTCTGACTGCGGCACAAATTTCATTGGGTCTGCCAGAACATTAAAAAACGAGTACGAAGGGTTCCAGCTTCTTCTACCGCCTGAATTTTTCGACGAGATGGGGAAACAAGAAGTGCAGTGGCATTTTAACGCCCCAGCCTGGCCTACAGCTGGAGGTATCTGGGAAAGAGCTGTCAGGTCAATGAAGCATCACCTCAGACGGGTGCTAGGAGACCAAAAACTAACATACGAGGAATTTGCAACACTTTTAACAAAAATCGAAGCCTGCATGAACTCGCGACCGTTGTGCCCTCTAACTGAAGACCCTGAAGAGTTCTACAACTGTCTAACACCTGGTCACTTCTTAACCGGGGGTCCTACGTTGTCGCTACCACTGTCTGACCACAGTGACGAAAAAACCATAGACTTGCGACGCCGATGGCAACTCCTCGAGCACATGCATCAACAATTCTGGAAGTCCTGGGCAAATGAATACTCATCACAACTTCAAACACGAAGCAAGTGGAACAAACCTACTAAAAACATAAAAGAAGGTGACGTAGTCCTGGTGAAGGACAATAACCTGCCACCTGGAAAATGGGCAATGGGACGTGTATTGGAAACCCATCCAGGTAGCGACGGTTACGTAAGAGTGACAACCATAAAAACAAAATCAGGAATTACTAGACGTCCCATCGTCAAACTATCGCCGCTTCCCATCGAAACTAACTATGAAGATATCAAGAAACCTCAAAAAATAGATACAGAACCCAACACGAAAAAACCGGTGCGCCAAAACAAACTCGCAAAACGAACGCTGATAACACTATTTACATCACTAATTATAATGTGCGGATTCATAAATGAGTCACACGCCGGCAATACTACACCAGCTCAGATTACAACGTTAGAACCCGAGCGCCCCATTTATTATGACACAATGGGTCAACTGCAAATAATACATGACGAATGGACTCTACTTATGTATTACAACCTAAGTAACTACTGGCAAGCTGTAGATCGAGTAGAAAATTATCTTCACGGCATTAACGACCTCTGTCAAATGACAGACCCTCGCTACTGCAAGACTACATTGGAGCAACTATATCACGAAACCGATCTTTTGAATTACTACAACTCATTACTTTTGGCACCGCATAAGCACTTGACTGACAGGAAGAAACGTGGTCTGATCGACGGAGTAGGCTACGTAGCTAACAGCCTATTTGGGATCCTAGACCAGAGGTTTGCAGACAAGTACCAAAATGACATAAAGGCTGTGAATGAAAACTACCTGCTCGAACTTATTCAAAATCAAACTTCAATCGTAGAACTCGAAAACACCGTCCTAAAAAAGTCAGAAGAGAACATCAAACGCCAATTTCATGTAATAGACGACTTTATGAACAACACTAACGCCAACTTCGCGAAGGTCGAGTCCACACTAGAAGCAGTGATGGCAACCAGCTACTTTAACTCTGCGTCATTAGCCGCATATTTGCTAATAAACAATCTGAGAAGTGTTCAAGAAATACTGTTCAACACACTAACGGACATTTACAAAGGCCACATAGATGTACATCTCGTCACGCCAGTCAACTTGGTCAAGCAGCTCAGCGCCATCTCCGGCCGGCTGCCGAGAACACTGTCTCTTCCGGTAGAAAATATAAGAGAAGATATTAAGGATCTCTACAAGCTACTTTATGTCAAGGCACGTGTGACAGACAGCTACTTCCTGTTTGAGATTCACATACCACTCATTTCTGACGAAGACTTCACATTCTACCAAGCTATACCATTGCCTGTGAAGTCCACCATGGGAACTGCAATTATAATAACTACTTCCAAATACATCGGCGTAAACTTCAGAAAGAATATTTACGTTTCACTAACTGAAGAACTATTCAAACAATGCATACAACAAAGGCCAGACATATACATATGTAATAAGAACCTACCTGTTTATAACTTAAACAATAACAATGTCTCGTGCGAAGCAAAACTGCTCGGGCATCACTACACCACGCCGTGTGACGTAATAAATACGTCATCCAAGGACGAGTGGATTGAACTTCATGCAATAAACACTTGGCTTGCAGTTTGTTGCAACACCTGCTCACTACGAACCATATGTGAGAATGACGTCACAGCTCATACTATGACATCGTCCGGGATCGTAACATTGCCGCAAGGGTGCGTACTACAAGCTTCGCACCTCACAATTCATTCTCACAATCAATTTAACAGCAAAATTCAAATTGACTACAACATCAACGTACCGGTCGTCAACTCATCCGTCAACCGAATTGTGAACTTAACTTCCTACAAAATATCGCCCACAACTTTCGAGTACTCAGAAGAAGCAGAAATTGATAGAAGACTAACAGGGCAGTACAAGCATGAACAAGCGCTACCATCAAACATCTTCAGTCACGACATCCACCAATATACTATTAGCTACTTACCTGTTGTTAGGGATAGCCATAACTGTATTCGTCGTGTGGGCTGCGAAGCTACGTTTCCTTTGTATGAAACGTACGTCACGGAGCCAATGTTCGCTCAAGCCAAAAAAGCGACATTACGAAGACATCGAAATGCAAACCATACCACCAACAAGAACTCTACGAGAGAAAGAACCAAAGCCTTCGACGAGTCAAGCGGAACGCCATCGTCGAGACCACGCCTCTGCCGACAACGTAGCCTTCGAATTTGATTAATTAATTATTCACTTTGTGATGGTTTCTCTTTCTCTCAACAATTTTCTTTCTTTTCCTTTCTTTCTTTTCTTTAAGGGTTGCCAATATGTACGGTTTCATCACCGTACATTTCCTCATGCTTACTTGCGACCTACTTTAAGTTGCACGGCAACGAATATTAGTAATATGTAAGGTTATAAAAGAAGTGTGCATTACGAAACAACGACACTTTTACGCATATAGAGAAAGAGCAATCAACTATTAACTTCACTGTATCTTTACGTTCTTTCAATATATTTTCTATAAACTTTAACTATCTTTCATCGCACTCCATCAACTACAACTACCCATAACTACAAGTGTAGTCGCTAACTGGCCACTACCGCCGGTGACGCACCGATGAAGCCCGAACAAAGCGGGACACAGTCGGCACGATTAGCCAGTGTTTGATTACGGCACATAATAAGTAATACTTAGTAATTACAAGTTACAATCATATTTATTTTTATGTTCCTCAAAACTATATTATGTTATCGTTTAAGTAAACCTATATTTCGATATAATTAATAATAAATGGTGTTATAATTACCAGTCCCTCGGTAATATTTAATGAAACAATGGCGACGTTATTCGAAAACTATTACCTATTGTCATCGCTTTATTTTATTTGTGTTCAGTCTATTCTCCGATACGTCCAACTTAGATTTTATAGTATCAGGATATTTTTTATTTTATTTGTGTTCAGTCTATTCTCCGATACGTCCAACTTAGATTTTATAGTATCAGGATATTTTTTTAAAACCTACCAGAGCTTTGTAAAGCGTTCCGGTACCGCCGACCGCGGTGTGGCTCGAGTCGGTCCTTTTTCGACATTTTCGGTTATCTACAGACTTGATGACGTTTGTCTTCTTTACCATATTTTTTTTAGGATTGTGCACATCTACAAAATTTCATTTAATACACGTTATTTTCAGAAGTTTTTTATCAAATGTCGTCCAGTTTTAAGGGAAGAATCTATGTTTTAATTTATTGCTCCTATTACAGAAAATACCCGATATGTTGTGTCACGTGTACAGATATTTAAAAAGAGCCCATACTACACTAGTATAATAAAAATGTATTAGAAAACATGTCGTCCATAAGTCAAGGCCAGTACATAAATAATAAAATACAAATATCTAACACAATAAAAATCAATAAAATCTTCACTTCTTATGCGATATCTCAATCAAAAAAATTATCGTTGATAAACAGTATCCAAAAACCAAAATCATGAAAATTCCTTTCAATGATTTTAAAGATTGAGTCTTCTTAAATGGCTTCTGACGTCTGTCATTGTACGCGTAAACCATATTGTATTCACTTAAACAACTATCCAATGCCTTGTCAATTAAACCTGCAGATTGGGCCCTCAGGAGCAGCCTGTTCAAAGGCTCCACCAGTGAAGACCCTCGGCGAAGGTACATGGTGTACTGAATCGCATCAAAGGGTTTTTTTATCCTGTATATACTATCTGTATTAGAAAAGTTCCAAAGTTTAAACATGTCAATGATACTCGTCGTGAAAGTATACGATGGTGTCTGTCTGTTTTCCACCATATTATAACACACATTTATATTTTTCATGCAAGAAATGTTATGAACATTTGAGAATTTAACACCTGGATGACTGTTTAAGTAATCGCGGGCAGGCTTACTCATTACAAGCTGAAAACTGGAGTTAAGTTCGTCAACAGTTTCAGGTTGGTAGCCACGAACGGGTTTTGTTATAGCGCTGAATATACACCCCTGAGTTGCGCTCGATGTTATGAACGTAAACAGTAATATGCTCCACAGTACTAGTCTGTACGGTATGCCAGTTTTAGTTTGTTTCTGAGGGATGTTATTTAAGAAGTAACCCCACATTATGAGTACGTCTCGGATTGCGTCCACGCGTCCTTTAAACATCCTCACAGATACAACTATGATACACATTATGCAAAACGTCCCCAACACTGCCCACACGGTTGCTGCGCCGAGCAGCGAGAGAACTGCCGACCCATTGTCGAGGACTTCAACTCGAGTGGTTATAATACGCAGGTGATCATCCAAGAAAGGATACACGAAATCGAACTTCATGGCGTAATTTAAACTGAGGTCATAATTCCACAAAGCTACTTCCACTTCGCCTTTTTCAAGTTGATGCAAAGGTCCATTGTAGGTAACATCTATTTTAGATGCATCCACTTGTATTGTGATATGTTCAATTTGAGCAATTAATTCTATAATATATTCCTGAACTGTCAGCGACTGCAGATAAAGACTTTTGCCAAACTGCATGAGAGGATAAAACGTGTTTCCAGAAAACTTCACTTGACACCCTTGTAGACTGGTTTTTCGTGCCACCACAAAGACTTTGTAAATATTTTGAACTTGGGAACAATGGGATAATAGATGCAATATTTTGAATACAGGGCGATCACATTTATCGCGCTCTAAACCAAAGGAGAACACCACGTCAGACACAACTAGAGCCACGTCGTGAACTAATATTTTAAGTAGTATCTTTGATATATCTTGTAGGGAGTCTTCAATGATTATTACGAATTTCGCTCTGGGATTCCAGAAAGGATCTCGTTTCAATAACTTCAGTCCCCGTGAAAGCATGGAACTATTCGTGCACTGCATAACGTATATACCGTACAATACAGTGTCGTTGGGCCAGTCGAACGATCTTGAAATAAAACTCAAATGTGGCTCTGATAGTAAATTCAGCTCCTGAGCTAGTGAGTCGCTCACGTTAATCAAAGCCACGTTTGTGGTATTCACTAGTTCGATTCGCCGTATTATCTTCGCCACACAGTGCTGCATCTCCGCTTCCTGATCTTCGTAAATTTGGATGACACCATAGCAATATCGAATCATGAAAATAAAAGCAACAGCTAGATTTTTTTTCATTTTGTACACAAATTATTCAACACAATTGGGTCGATGGTAAATCCAAACGACGGCGTCTTTTGCTTCTCCCGCTTGTCTATCAGCGTTAATCACATTTTATTACATCGTCTCAAAAGCCGTCTGTTACTTAAATTATTGAAGAGTTGTTTGTATAACACTGGTGACGTGCCGATGTCGCCGGAACAAGGCGGGACACAGTCGGCACGATGAGCTAGTCTTCGGTTACGGCACAGAATAAGTAATACTTAGTAATTACAGGTTATAATCGCTTGTTCACTTGTTCCTAGTATTTATTGTTATGTTATTCAATTTTATATGTTACCGTTTTAGTAAAACTATAGGTATCATTAATAATAAATGGTGTTAAAGTTTCAAGTGCCTCGGTAATATTTAATGAAACAATGGCGACGATTTTCGGTAGCTAGTACCTATTGTCACGCCTCTACATTGACGTGTCATTGATGTTTGTAATAGGTACGTATAATATAATAAACTGAAAAGTATTATAGAAGGAAAAATCGAGGGAAAACTAGGTAAAGGAAGGCCAATACGAAATTACTTGTGACAATAAAAGAAAAGGTTAAAGTCATGTCTTAGCAAGACGTGAAGGAGAAAGCCCAAGGAAGAAATGGCTGGCCATAGCTAACACCGACAAAAACGCAGCTCTTAAATTGAGAAAGAAGAAGATTAATTAATAAATTGTTTGCGTTAAGCCATTTAAAAGTGTCATCAATAGTGTTATTAATTTCATATTCATAATTTTCTACATTATTACATTTTATAATTACAGTGCTCTCATCAGCGAACAAGACCATGGGGTATTTAATATGCATATTTTATATTTTTTAAATAAAATTCAACTGAGTAATGTATAATATACTAAATACTTTAAGGCGCCGCATGCGGTGACAAAAGTTGTTTATCGTATCTACACGTTTGAAATGGTTCTTTGACTAGCTTCTTCAGAAGTTTAATTTCAGTCATCAGTTCGTCTATAGAAAGCCGGAATATTCATCTCACTGAGATTTCGCGAAGTTGAAACGCCGTCGGAACGGGATTTTCATAGGCTGCACAACAGGCTGAATCTGGAACATTATGGGTCTGTGTTGTGTTTCAGGTATCCGGATAGGTTTTCCGCAAAAAAAAACAAGTCAATCCCCCTTGGAAAGAGGATTCTGGCAAGTTCCCGTTGGACAGGAACGCGTTAGAATGCGTGGTAGGTGAGGCGAAGGAGATGTGAGTGATGAAAATGAAAAATTAGCCGAACAAAAAGAATGCCTGACAGACGGGGCTGTCGGAATTTAGAAGAAATACGGTAAAAATAGCGCGAACAATTTCTTTATAGTTAATTTAATACCTATACAAATAATTTATTTAAGAAAAACTCATTACAATTGGACATTTTACAAATATTTCTTTTACACACTGGACTTTACACAGGAAATATCCAACGGCCCCAAACTACGCACAGCCTTTATCTTGGGAACCAGTAGTACAGTATATAAATTAGAATTGAAAAAACCGGCCAAGAGCATGTCGGGCCACGCTCAGTGTAGGGTTCCGTAGTTGCCCATCCTTCACAAAGACCCCGACCCCGAGGTTTAAATTACGAGAAACATTTCTAAGCCAGCACTAATCAGTGACGTAGAAAGTCTCACTGGCCGGAGTGCCAAACCTCATTTTCTTATACCATGGTTATTAGAATAGAATAGAATAGACAAAACTTTATTCAAGATAACACATCATTACAATTTACAATATTAGATAAGTAGGTATTAAAGACAGAGTAAATTTAGTACTCAGATATATAATAATATTATCAGATTAAATACGTTATTTGTGTTCAGACGATACGTCCAATTAGACTTTACAGTATCAGGATATTTTGTTAAGCACCGGATAATTCCGGTACCGCCGACCGCGGTGTGGCTCGTGCTTTTTCGTCACTAAAAAGTTTCTATAAGATAATAGTGAACCAAACTATAATAATAATAATAATAATAATAATAATAATAATAATTCTTTATTATTTTCAGAGTTACACAAAACACGTAATACAACCAAAGATAGGACAAGATTTAGCTTGCCGCCAGCAAACGCTGTAGACAAATTTGTCTTGTGATATAAGAGAGAAACTACTAAGTATGCTGCTGGAGGCTAGCTTTATAAATTTATGACAGTTGAGAAATGCACTGCAGTAGTACAGTACATTTCTCAATTGCTTCAAAAAAAGTGTATTGTAGGACGAAATAACAGAGGCCCCCAAACTAGGCTATGCCTGTATCTTGGGGTGCCATTGTGTGTAATACTTTGCATCAAATTTATTAAAATATATATAACTTTGTATTTATCATATAGAAATTTGTACTTATACAATTAACCATAAATCTATTTGTGTATCGGCATGTAACATTTTCACTTAACACTAGATTGCACCAGTATTTATGAGATCTCTAAACGGAATTTAAGATATTTGGATACCTACAGTTAGAATACATTTGAGTAAGCAGGTTTTCTGTTGCCAGATAATCTAAGGTGAGCAGCCAGTCAGTGATTTTAATTTTTGCATTATATTTGGAAGCTTCTTTTAGATTACAAAAATTGGATATAAAATTGTACACATAAACTAATATCAGGTTCAGGTTTAAGACATTTATATGTTATTCGATGTGATGAACGTTATACCATTTGTTGTTCTATGAATTATTACACACCCATTAATGTCATTTTCGCTAAATAAAGCCTTTAAATAATACGGGTTTATTCTTCACAATTCTACGGACAGTTATACACCTCAGCACAAGAGCCCGTTAACACCCCATTTTCATCTCATAAAGGCTAACCTCCGGAATGGGTGTGTAATAATTCATAGAACAACAAATGGTATAACGTTCATCACATCGAATAACATATAATATAATTTCAACACATAGAATCGATCAATTGTTAGAATTATCATTTCGTAGAAAATCAGTTCATATATTATATTTTCATTTCTTATAACAACACTTGATATATTTTTTGTTTCGTATATAAACACTAAATATAATGAACACTTAATATAATGAACATTCAATATAATAAACATTTAATAGAATTAACAAATAACATAATACATACTTAATATAATGAACATTTCATACAATAAACATTTAATAGAATAAACAAATAACATAATACACACTTAATAGAAAGGTACGTAAATAATAATTATAATATTCGCAACTTTTTGCCAGTACTCCGCCTTAGCTCCGAACTTAATACTTTCCTGGAAGTGGTTGGGTGGATTTGTGCTTGTATGTAAACAGTAGGTATGAATACAAGCAAAACTTTTTTCGGTACGCAAAAAAAAATAACCTCGAAGGCCAGGCGGGAGCTCGCTACGCTTCGCTCCCGCCTGACCTTCTAACCTAACCCGGCCACGTCGGATCTGCTCTGGAAGGTTTTGCTCGCTCGCTTCGCTCGCTCGCTCGTATGTTTTTTTTTTGCCAGTACTCCGCCTTAGCTCCGAACTTAATACTTTCCTAGAAGTGGTTGGGTGGATTTGTTCTTGTATGTAAACAGTATGGTATGAATACAAGCAAAACTTTTTTCGGTACACAAAAAAAAAAACCTACGCTTCGCTCCCGCCTGACCTTCTAACCTAGGGTAAGTAATATAAGATATAAGAACTTATACTATAATATTCATATTATATACGCTCATATTGTATAAGCTTGTTTTGTATACCGTTCAAGGTGTATAACGAACGTTAGATATAACATCATCATATCTATTTTTGTTAAGTATAACGATATTAAAGTATAATATCATTGTATATAACGATCATAACGTATAACGTTCATAATATCTCAGATTTATAATGTATATTACTCAATACATCTAACACCAAAATGCATAATTCTCGTATAGAATAACCGCCTGCACATCAATTGTGTACATATTTATGCAATAGTTTGCTGTAAAATTTTAATATATGTACATCCATGCAAGCTAGAATTTTGACGCTACGCTCGCTTCGCTCGCTCCGCTATCCATGATTATAAAACAAACCTAACCTAACCTACAGTTTTCGGTTTTTGACCCATATTTCATTTTGTCGCAATTCTTCCAGACGGTATGTACTCGTATTTCCCAGAATTTCATGTGCCATTATCAATTGTGAACATATGCAATAGTTCGCTGTTAAACTTTAATGTAGGTACCTCCATGCAAGCAAGCATTTTGACGCTCCGCTATCCATGGTCATAAAACAAACCTAACCTAACCTACAGTTTTCGGTTTTTGACCCATATTCCATTTATCGCAGTTCTTCCAAACGGTATACTCTTACTTGCCAGAATTTCGTCTGCCATTATCAATTGTGAACATATGCAATAGTTCGCTGTTAAACTTTAATGTAGGTACCTCCATGCAAGCAAGCATTTTGACGCTCCGCTATCCATGGTCATAAAACAAACCTAACCTAACCTACAGTTTTCGGTTTTTGACCCACGTTCCATTTTAGGGGCATAGGGGTAGCAGTTATAACCTGTTTAGTATATCATACGCTATTATATTATACTAAAAGAAAGTATATACTATGATCGATATACGTTATGTATGTTATATCAACTGAATTTAGAGTATTTGAGTGTTATATAAAAAATCATTCTACAACATGAGTATTATGCTAATTGACCGTTATTCCTAATAAAAATATAGATTTTGATGTTATAGCAAAAGTTAATTATATCTTGTGAACGTTATTAATATGAAATTATATATTATGTGGTTATATCTCATGGGACGCACCCTCTAACCTAACCCGGCCACGTCGGATCTGCTCTGGAAGGTTTTGCTCGCTCGTATGTTTTTTTTTGCCAGTACTCCGCCTTAGCTCCGAACTTAATACTTTCCTGGAAATGGTTGGGTGGATTTGTTCTTGTATGTAAACAGTAGGTATGAATACAAGCAAAACTTTTTTCGGTACACAAAAAAAAATAACCTCGAAGGCCAGGCGGGAGCTCGCTACGCTTCGCTCCCGCCTGACCTTCTAACCTAACCCGGCCACGTCGGATCTGCTCTAAAAGGTTTTGCTCGCTCGCTTCGCTCGCTCGCTTGTTCAAATTTTGTAATTTATGAATTCGAAAGTACATTATACGAAAAACACATTCTATTAAACGTACATTCTATGAAAAGTACATTCTATTAAACGTAAATTCTATGAAATTATTGTTATAAGAAAAATGCATTATATTAAACGTGCATTCTATCAAATTATTGTTATAAGAAATGACTTTCTATCAATTGTGCTTCTACGAAATAACGATATATGAAATAAACATTCTATGAAACGTTGTTATACAAACTGAAAATTCTACCAAACGTATGTTCGGTCATATGAAAATATGTTAATTGTTTTTCTATGAAGTGAGACGCACCCATGAAAATGGCTCTGAACAGCTTAAGAACAACAAAGCACCAAGTGATGACGGAATTACGACTGAACTTCTGAGAGCGGGTGAAAAACCAGTACTCAAAGTTCTCCAGAAGTTGTTCGGTCCCGTTATATATGAGGGCACAATGCCTGAAGCATGGAAAAGGAGTGTGGTGAGATTGTTCTTCAAGAAAGGTGAGAAAACCTTATTCTCACTGCTGAGCATTGTTTATAAGCTGTTCTCCAGAGTCATTACAAATCGTCTCGCGCACAGACGGATTCCGATAAGGCTTTGGCACTTTTAGATGGACGGATTACCTCGTAAGGATAGCGGGGAATCAATGGATGTTGTCTGCACGGGGACGTCTATGGCTGATAGATAGATAGACAGGTAAGTAAATAAAAAAAAAAAACAACCAATCCACAAGTCATCGGATAACCACGACTTCTGCAGACTAGTCGTTAGAATAATATAAATAATTTTGGTTTGAATGTCATCCCAGGCTCATTTCAAATTAATATTATTATTTCCGTACATTATTGTTTCTGTACACAATACAACATTTTCATTTCTTATGGGATATCTCTATCACAAAAATTATCGTTGATAAACAGTATCCAGAAATCAAAATCAGGAAAACTCCTTTGAATGATTTTAAAGATTGAGGTTTCTTCTTAAGCGGGTTAGGCAGATTATAATGGTACTCGTTGTACAAATTGTTTTCATAAAGTAATCTATCCAGCCTCCTATCAATTAAACCTGCAGATCGGGCCCTCAGAATCAGCCTGTTCAATGGTTCCACCAGTGAAGACCCTCTGCGAAGGTACATTGTGAGCTGCCTTGCTCCCATTGGTTCTCTTAACGTGTGAATATTTTTTTCAGAATACAACCAGAATCTAATCTTGTCAGATATACTCGACGATAAAGTATATAATGGCGTCTGTCCGACTTTTACCATGATATTGCACGACGTTGTACTGTTACAAGAATGGTTATAAACATTTGAGAATGTAATGTCTGGATGAGTATTTAAGTACTCGTCAGTAAACGGACTCATGACAAGCTGAAAACTGGAGTTAACTTCTTCAAGAGAGTCTGGTTGGTAGCCATGAACGGGTTTTGTTATAGCGCTGAATATACACCCCTGAGTTGCGCTCGATATTATGAACGTAAACAGTAATATGCTCGATAGTACCAGTCTGTACGGTATGCCAGTTTTAGTTTGTTTCTGAGGGATGTTATTTAAGAAGTAACCCCACATACTGAGTACATCTCGGCTTGCGTCCGCGCGTCCTTTAAACATCCCCACTGATACAACTATGATACACATTATGCAAAACGTCGCCAAGACACCCCACAGAGTTGCTGCACCGAGCAGTTTCAGAACTGCCGACCAATTGTCAAGGACTTCAGCTCGAGTGGTTATAATAGTGTAGTAATAGACCAAGAAAGGGTACGCGAAATCGAAATTAATGGCTTGTTCGAAATTGAGGACATAACCCCCCACAGCTCCTTCTATGTTGCCTATTTCAAAGTCATGGAATATTCTAGTGGAAGTACCATTGCCTGTATTATATTCAACCGCTTGAATTGTGATATGTTCAATTTGAGCCATTAATTCGAATATATCATCCTGAACTGTAGGCCTGAACTTAGTTTTGAGAAAATACGTAAATGGCCAAAAATTATATCCCGCAAACTTCACCACACACCCTCGCAGACTGGTTTTTCGTGCTGCCACATAGACTTCCTTGACGCTCTGAACTTGGGAACAACTTGATAATAGTCGCAATACGTTGAACACAGGGCGGTCACATTCATCGCGCTCCAAACCAAAAGTGTAAACCTCGCCAGAGACAACTAGCGCTACGTCGTGAATAAGTTTATTCAGTAGGAAGTTTGATATTCCTTGCAGGGAATCTTCAATGTCTTCGATGATTGTTACGAATTTAGCTCTGGGATTCCAGAAAGGGTCTCGTTTCAATAAATTTATTCCACGTGAAAGCATAGAACCATTCCTGCACTGCATAACGTACATACCGTACAATACGGTGTCGTTGGGCCACTCGAACGATCTTGAAATAAAACTCAGATGTGGCTCTGATAATGAATTCACCTCCTGAGCTAGTGAGTTGCTCACGTTAATCAAAGCCACGTTTGTGGTATTCACTAGTTCGATTCGCTGTATTATCTTCGCCACACAGTGCTGCACCTCTGCTTCGTGATCTTCGTAAGTTTGGATGACGCCATAGCAATATCGAGTCATAAAAATAAAAGCAACAGCTAAAGATTTTTTCATTTTGTACATAAATTATTTAGCACAATAGGGTTGATGGTGAATCCAAACGACGGCGTCTTTTGCCTATCCCGCGCCTATCAGCGTTGATCACAGTTTGTCACATCGTCTCAAAAGCCGCCTGTTACTTAAGTTGAAGAGGTTGTTTGTATAAGACCGGTGACGCGCCGATGTCGCCCGAACAAGGCGGGACACAGCCGACACGACAAGTCAGTCTTTGGTTACGGCACAGAATAAGTAATACTTAGTAATTGCAGGTTATACTTAATCGCTTGTTCACCGTTCCTCGTATTATTGTTATGTTATTCAAAACGTATCGTTTAAGTAAATCTACAATGTAACTTCCTGTATGTAGTAGTGGACTTGAGTCGACATGTAATGGCGCCCAACTTTTATTTAACAATTTTTAGGGTTCCGTATCTCAAAAGGGAAAAAAAGGGGTTCTTATAGGATCACTTTGTTGTCCGTGCGTCCGTTAAAGTTAAACCATATACCTACTCAGGTCTAAAGTCCCTTGATGCGTTAAAATGGTAATAGCGTCGATTTAAGTGGGTGTTTCGGGATGTAGTTACTATTAAGAGAAAGGGAGCTTTGAACCTCACACATCATAAATACATGATAGATATAAAATTCGTCTAGTTTCATACCCATTCGTTTGTGCACCATGTTACAGTCTGACAAAAAAGAGTAGAAATTCAAAAGTGGCAAAACTATAGTGTCGTCCCTTTCTAATCAATTTAAGAAAACGGGGACGACACTACAGTTTTGCCACTTTTTTATTTCCACTCTTTTTTTTTGTCAGACTGAGGGACACACGGTATAATAAACCACGGTATAGTAGCCCCATTTTTGAAATATATTTTAAATGGTTAATAATGATCTTACTAGCTCTAAAAAAATGTCTTGTATTTTTGTGAGAGCTAGCTAAATTGTGTTAAGCTAAATTTTATTTATTGAAAATAATGACCGCCGGCCGACCGCCATTTTTGCCTTTTGCTAGTGGCGTGTCGTAGAATTCCGCGTAAATATTCGAAATTCGACCGACGTATAGTGCCATCCACATGTACAGGAGATCGAGAGGGACGGCACTATTCGAAGTCATCGGAGTAGACCTTCAGTTTTCTTTACGGGACCGATGACGTCACTATCATAAGCGAAAATGGCGGACAGCGTTTTAAGCATTTCCAAATACAGATTTAAAACCATATTTTCAAACAATTTCAAATTGATAAATGAATATTTAGGTTTCCTTTTTTTTTTTTTTTAAATGGCAACCGGTCACAGTTAAGCGACCATTACTGCCAATGTCTCGTTGCCAATCGCACTAGGCGACTAGATAGAGGATTGATACCACGTTGTACGGTGTTGAAAAAATCGTGCTTTTTGTAAAGTGATAGCGATTTACAAAAAACCACGCGGACTATCGGGCCTTGACCCAGGAAGGGCTATGAACGCTTCAAGTTGAATTCTTCATTAGCTATTCACTCATACGTTAGATCACTGCACAATACGCTATCAATACTACACATTGAATAACTAAAATGAATAAATAATGAACAACGAAACTTAAACGCATGCGGCCATCTTAAGACACGAACCGGAAGTCCTAGGTTTCCTTTCTAATTCTAATTTTAAAATATGGCTTCCATCATAGTTAATGATGATTTCGCCAATTTCAAGTTTGCTCGTAGAGCATGCCGTTGTTCGGTGAGGTTTTGCTTTATGTAAAGTGATAGCGATTTACAAAAAACCACGCGGACTATCGGGCCTTGACCCAGGAAGGGCTATGAACGCTTCAAGTTGAATTCTTCATTAGCTATTCACTCCTACGTTAGATCACTGCACAATACGCTATCAATACTACACATTGAACAACGAAAATGAATAAATAATGAACAAAGAAACTTAAACGCATGCGGCCATCTTAAGTCACGAACCGGAAGTCAGCATTAAAAAAAATCTAGGTTTCCTTTGCTAAATTCAATTCAATTTTTATAAATAAATGGCTACTGTCCATTGGGACAATTCTGCCAGCGTCAAGGTTGGAAGCTACAAGTAATCGGTTGTCAAAGTTGTCAAACCTCCAAACACCGCGAACATTTGAACGGTGGTATACATCGCCTAATAAACGGAATCAAAAAGTGAGAGGAATTAGAGCTTGATACCGAAGTCCTTAATAAATTTTGCCAGGACGTACACGAAGGGGGTATTAACAAACGTGAGGATGTAACTAAAGTTAGCTGGTCGGTGAATGAAGTCAGGAAGCAAATCATACAGAGAGACTGGAATTATAGGGCAGTTAAAGAAGATATGATCCGGATTGCCTTCGTCCAAACCACATTCGCACAAAGAATGGTCACGTACTCGAATTTTAGCTAAAAATGATGGAGAGCAATTGTGGCCAAGCCGCAGTCGAATTATGGTAGAGGTTGCAGTTTTGTTCGTCTTTTGAAATTTAAAGAACCATGGTTTTACAGGGAGATTCGGTTGAATATTGCCATAATATTTTCCTTTGGAGAGACGCGTAATATTCCATTCTTCAGACCAGTGCTCAAACAAAGTAGCCTTGGCAGAAATCCGCATATCCTGGCTGTGGCACCTAGAATGTGTAGGGCATCCAATATCAACAGCCTGCTTGGCACAGGAGTCTACCTGTTCGTTACCATCAATACCAGTATGACTCGGGATCCAAGCTAAAACTATGTTCAGACCAAGAGAGGCACAACGATAAAGGGACTCACGACATCTGAGGTTAATAACAAGGTTGTCTCTGGATCGAAGAGGAGATTTGGCCAAATCCTGAAGGCAACTGAGTGAATCAGAAAATACTATTGCTTTGGCAATCTTGTGAGATTCTATAAAGGAAACTGCTTCAAAAAGGGCAATCGCTTCACCTGTATATACTGATGTTATGGGCGGGCTTTTAAAACTTAAGACAATTTTGTACCGAGGAATCCAAACTGCTGAACCTACACACCCATTTGTTGACAGCTTGGAAGAATCAGTGAAGATAGGAAGCCAGCCATCCCAATTTTCAGCCAGGATTTTCATAAAAACACTATTGGCAGCAGGCGTATTCTTGTCCAGACCAAATGAAAAAATAATGTTTGGTTGAAATATAAGGGCATCATAGTCAAACGAGAAAAGGGGATTACCAGGGGAAGAAACAAGGGGGGGATTGACCGAAAGTTTCTGGAAACTTTTAATTAAGCAAGGAAGGTCTTTATGGGTCCAATATTTGGAGTCAGGAATTATATTGGCCAGGTTATTTAAGCTACACATTAACGGGTGATCAGATACCTGTGCCATTCTAAAAAAGAAACGATCAGCTAAAAACTGTCTTCTCAATCTCAAAGGGGGCTCCAGGCACTCCACTTGAAGAGCATTGGTTGGGGAAGACTTCATTGCTCCACAGATTATGCGTAAACATTTTGATTGGATCTTATCAAGGTAAGACAAAGCTAATTTACTGCACGGCTCTAGAAGAAATGATGCATAGTCGAAGTGGCTCCGAATGATAGCATTGTACAAAAGCTTTTGAGAAAAAGGGTGAGACCCCCACCAAACACCCGATAGAGCCCTAAGAACGTTAACGCTTTTCTCACATTTGTTCCTAATGTAGTTTAAGTGGGGAATTCCAGATAGGCGACAATCTAAATATAGGCCTAAAAACTTAACCGAATTTGAAACAGGAATTATTTCATCATCAAGGACAATTTCAATGTCAGGAATGCGTCTTTTTCGCGAGAAAACTACCACGGTACTTTTGGCGGCAGATATAGATAAGTCATGGTCTGTAAGCCAATCATTAAGGTATCTTAAACCACTGTTCAAGGCAGCCGAGCATTCCAGTATATTATCTGAAGCGAAATAAAGAGCAATGTCATCCGCATATTGCAAAATATCACAAAAGCAGTCTACAGACTTGTCCAGGTCAGCGGTGTAAAGGCTATACAATATGGGGCTTAATACCGAACCCTGAGGAAGTCCTTTCCATATACGTCTTGGTGGAAGCAGCGAGCCCTGGTATCGGACACAGATAGAGCGATCCATAAAGAGGTTGCAAATAACGTTAACCATCTTTACCGGCAGACTCAGCTTTTGCATCTTTTGCCTGAGTAACGGAAGATGGACATTATCGTACGCCGAGGCTATGTCTAAAAAGACGCCCACAACATGCTGTCCTCTTGAAAATGCTAAACGGATGTTCGACGTGAGGATACTAAGGCTATCCAAGGTACCCATTCCCCTGCGGAATCCAAATTGCGTTTTCGAGATGATACCCTGACTTTCCAAGACCCATTCTAGTCTGTTCTTAATAAGGTGTTCTAATATTTTCGCCATCACCGACGATAATGCAATAGGTCTGTATGATGATGGATCGCTGGGATCTTTACCAGGCTTTAAAATGGGGACAATTATCTGCGTCTTCCAAGATTCTGGGATAGAAGCTGTACTGAAAATTTTATTGAAGATTGAAAGTAAGTATAATTTAGAAGAAATAGAACATTGTTTAATAAAGGAATAAGGAATTTCATCAATGCCTGGCGATGAGTCCTGCAGATGATCCAATACCAGAGACAATTCTGCGAAAGAGAAGGGATCATCCATTCTGTTATTAGTTGACATATCAGAAGAAGAAAAAGGTAAAGAGTCATGTGTGGGGACTGAAACTGGGGCCAGTCTATCCAAAAATTGATTCAGCCATCCCGAGGGATCATTGGCTGTAGGATTACTTTCTGACATGGAACCATGGAACCGCTTTATATTCTTCCATACCAAGGAAGGGGGGGAGCGAGGAGAAAGTCTTTCACAGAACTGGACCCATCCGAGACGCTTTTTAGAAGACAGCAGGCGCTTGCAACGTGCATTGGTTGATTGGAATTCTAAGTAGTTATCTAAATTTGAAAGGTCCCTAGTAAAAGCATCTTCTACCTCATTCCGTTTTCTAATAGCTGCTGTGCACTCTGAGTCCCACCAAGGAGGGGACGAAATTTTACCCAAGGAGGAGTTTTTGATGGGAATAGTGGATTTTGCTGCCGACAAGAGAATAGAGACAAACTCATAGTATAATTCTAGGAAGTTCTCATCCGACACTAGAGGAAGTAAATTAACTTCACTCAAGACTAAAGAACAAAATTCTGGCCAGTCTGCCATGTTCAGTCTGAATTTCAAGAGAGGGGGAGGCAGAGCTATAGGAGATGATACGTTTGAAGGGAGAGAAATTAAAATAGGAAGGTGATCACTACCATGAGAGCGAGAAAGGGTCTTCCATTCCAGGTGGGGAACTATCCTAGGCGTAACCAAAGTTAGATCCACAGAACTAGGATTTTGTAAAGGGGAAGTTCTTCGGGTTCGAGAGCCGTCATTCATTAAGCATAAGTTGATGTTGTCGAGGATATCTAGAAGATAAGACGAATTAAGATCACAGGAAGCTGAGCCCCACATAGTGTGATGACAGTTGAAGTCACCCATCACAATTAAAGGGACAGGAAGGGCAGAGAGAATAGTGTCTAATTCTTGAATGAGAGCACGATTTGGATGAGGAATATACAGGGAAACAAAGGTTAGGTTTAGGGCATTACATGCTATAATGTTAATGCCAGGAGAATGAGGACGAATAGGGATCAAGGAGAAACGCAGGGATCTATTGATCAGGATGGCCGAACCACCCCAACCATCAGCGCTATCATCTCGAAGACATGAGAAGCCGGGTACCCTGAAACGAGAATCGGGCTTTAACCATGTCTCCGAGATGGCTAACACTAGGGGATTATAGTTATTAATAAGAAAACAGATTTCATTTTTTTTGTGACGAATACTTCTACAGTTCCACTGAATGGCTGTAGGAGCCATTATCTGGATTGATTACAGTAATGAGATTGTGCAGCATATCTAAGACGTTGTTCGGTATGGTATCAGAAAATTTCGATAGGAGGTTTATAAGGGTGCTGATGAACAACTTAATGAGATTATCATTAGGGGAGTAGTCAGAGTTTGAAGAGAGAGCACAGCCATTAGCTTGTGAACTTTCAGGGGTTCGAGTGATTTCTTCGTGGGCAATTCTGTCATATCCTTTAGAGAGGGTCGGAGTCGGACGCCGGGGGATAAAGACAGTTTTTTTGTATGACACGGACTGGGGATGCGAATTTTGGGGAGAGACAGGAGAGACAATTTGAGACACTTGGGACTGGGACGGATAACTAGGGGAGCGGGCAGTATCAGCAAAAGAGCGTCGAACAGCGGGGAATCTTCGTGCAGCTACCGAATACGGAATATTTTCCTCAGACATTACCATCTTTATTGCTTTTTGCCTGGAGTGCTCGGGACAAGAGTTTCTAGTGGCAAAGTGAGAGCCAGAACAATTAAGGCAAGTCGCTCTATCCTCCGTTACTGGACACCCTTCTCCCTCATGGGGTTGGGCGCATCTGTAACAACGAGGATTTGAGCGGCAATTGGCCTTAATATGGCCAAAACGACAGCACCTATTACATTGAATGGAAGGCAAATGATAGATTTCCACAGGAAGCGACGTGAAAAAGCAGTATACCTTTTCTGGTAACTTTTGCCCAAGGAATGTCAGTGCGACCGTTTGGGTGGGGATCCAGGATGTCACGCCATCGATCGAAGTTTTTCTATTTAAGCGACGAGCCTTAATAACTCGGACAGACTCGGGACACTCAACAGAGTTTACTAGTTCCTCTAAAGTCCAGTCCACAGGAATATTTCGAACTAAGCCTATCCGGGTGACACTGAACATGGGAATCGAGCCAGAATACTGAGCATTCTCCTTAAAGAAGGAACTTTCCAAAAAGGCATTAGCGGCTTCGGCACTGACAAACTGAACCGAAACTCGACTGCGACCATTAGCCTGAATACCTCCCTTAGTTACACCACTAATCGAATACCTGTGCATTAGTTGTGCGAATTTCAAAATCCTAAATGGGGATCCAGGAGAGAGATCATCAATTTTTGTCACAAACACATTAAAGGGGCCTACGTCACCTGATCCGTAAGTTAATTTAGATCCCGGGGCGAAATCTGGAACCGTATATGTGTGCTGTATAGAGGCCGATGGAGGGATCTTAGAGTCCCTTTTGTGGAGGTTGGTATTAGAATCATCAGGATACTTGCGTTTTTCCCGGCTAGATTCACCTCTAGAAGACTCCCCAAAGTGAGGAGTTAATAAATTACCGCCCCCATCAGGGGGCACGTCTTCATCCATATTAAAAGCCTAAATTCCACTCACTCTCTCCGATTAGTAAGGATAATCACCACCACAAACAAAAAAAAGGCAACAACTTATAAATCTTACAATAATAACACTAAAATTTTAAATTAATACGGGAAGAAAATTTTGTACGTGTAGCTACCAGGACGCTAGCCTACCCTCTCCTCTTTATTATTATTATTAAGCCCAGAATGGCAGTATATTCTCTTTCGAAGTAAGTGATTATATATTCCTTTTGATGGCGTTTGACAGTGACAATCCCTTTGCTAAATGCTAAATACTATTAGTCACATGACTGACATCTCTAATTTAACGATGCAGTAGCAAAACGCAAACTGTCACAATTCACTCACAGATAAAGTAAATGAGGTACCAGGAGGATACCTATACAGATATGGTATATTAAAATGAAGTTTGCAACATAATAATTAATTCATGTTTATTATTTTAGTATTTATTTGTTACAAATATTGCAATTGGAGATATATGCTAATATTCCAAAACTTTAAGATTTATGTGGAATATTGTTAGGTTTCAGAATTGGTTGGTGAATATCAACTTAAATTTACGAATACTGCGTTATGTTGGCGAAACTGTTTTAATCTAATAATTACATTTGTCACAAGTCATTTAATTTTTTCAGCTGTCAGAAATCCCAGTTTCTAAAAACGTCAAAAAATAGACTTAATTAATTACGATTTTTCTCTTATAATTTTCTATTCACTCATAGTTTAACATTAATAATAATATGTCGGATAATAAAGATGCGCCGAAGAAGGAAGTGGATCCTGAATTGGACGATTTATTGGACAGTAAGTTCTTAAAATATCCAGTGATAATGTCATTACCTAATATAACCTTTACTTCCGTATGCATTGGACCTCCGTGCTTTATTTGCGTTCTTTGAATACATTACAGCTTTGTCAATATGCGAAGTATGATGAAATAACGACGACAAATATGTTATGAGTGCCGACTGCTACGGAATTGATACTGGAAATTTTCTTAGTTTCAAACCTCTATTTAGTTTTGTTACAAAATGTGCTGTAATAATGATTTACTTATCAATAGCTCCTTTGTATGTATCAAAAGTAGCTGGCTATTTAGTATGCTCAGAATAAATACGTCTAGAAACAAAGTTATCGCTTGAAAGTGAAGCCAGTTTAGCCTAAGTTTCGCCTGAGTGTGCATCTGCCACCTATCTATGACTGTTTTGTAGACACGCACACTTAAAATCAAACCCTAAAACAAAACTGATCATGTTTGGGAGCCCCCTTAAGTATTTATTTTATTCTGTTTTTTAGTACCCTTTGGGTATGGAACCCTAAGAAGTTCCTTTATAGATGTATTGAGAGAGTAACTGCTAACTCTCGGTTGCAGGTGCCCTGGAGGACATGACGAAGAAGCCGGCGGCGCCAGGCGAGGGCGGCGAGGAGCCGGTGTGGAGCGAGGAGTTCATCAAGGAGGCCGCGGCGCAGTTCGAGAGCAGCATGGCTGCACTGCTCGGCAGCTTCAGTGGGGTGCCAGGTATGGTTGCCATATGTCTGGATCACAAAACACAAATTCAGAAAGCAGTTAAAGAGTTATATAGAATTGAATAAGAATATTTAGACGCCTGCTAATTTGAAGGAATCAACTTATCACAAAAGTGAAGCGGAGCTGAGATATTTCAACTCGGGTGATTGGTTGATTCTGCATGTCTCGCGTCGGTCTGCTTAAGTGGATATGCACCCTAAGACCGAGTTTGTCTGCTCAGTTTTTCATACATTTACGTTAAGATTGCACTTAGTATAGGCCAACAGGGGGTTTTCCTGCCTGCCCCATATTGCTGATTTTTAGTGGTACTAATTTATTTTACTGGCAGATTTTTGGTAACTGACGCTGAAAATCCGTGAATGTCACTGATGTAAACAAAGAGGGAACAGGACTAAATATTCCACAAATTTGAAGTATATGAATGAGCTACATCTACACAAGAAATACGAACGAGCGACTGAGAGGACACTCTTTGAAATTGGTATTACGGCCAGTACTAGCAACCCTAGGCGTCACTTTCTAGCCAATCGCGTGGTCAAAGTGTGGAACAGTTTACCCGAATCAGTGATTAGTGCACCCTCAGTGAACTCTTTCAAAAATACACTAGACAAACACAGAACACAAGTGCATAGTGATATGCACGCATCAGCTATGAGCTGCCTGTGCACAATAAAGCCAAAACTATCCACAGAGATGAAAGTCAAGTATTTTTCAATAGGATTCAGTATTTATTTCGCAAAAAGAACGAAGGAGTAAGCTGGGCTAAAAAAACTGTTTGGCTATATATTGTTTACTGTCTATACTGTGTTGAGAATGTTGAGATAAGCTATTGATAGTAAACATGGTTGTCTGTTACAGAGGAACAGATCAGCCAGGAGCAAATCGCACAGACATTCTCCAAGATGGCGGGTGAGTTGTCCAAAGTTCATCTTTATCTTCTATACTATAAGATTAGATTTGTATTTTTAGGACAAATCTCGAAAATTCAACAACATGTCGAGCGATATGCAACTTCTACGACGTGAGTGAAACCATTTTGTATGTATCTTATTATTATCAACTTACTCAAGTTGACATGGACTGGGTTTGGTATTATATTCCGAAGTATCAAAATAGGCTCTCGACCGAGACTGAGCCAGCGGTCCTGGGTTGGAATCCCGGCTGGGGCAAATATTTGTGTGATGAACTCGAATATTTGTTCCTGGGTCATGGATGTTATCTATATATGTATTTATATATATTATTTCTATCGTCGTCTAGTACCCATTGTACAAGCTTTGCTTAGTTTGGGACTGGGTCGATTTGTGTATGATTGTCCCTTAATATTTTAGGCTCGTTGACTCATGTCAAATTGCATTAAACTAATGTTTATATTGTACAGTATTTGGCATAGGAAACCTGAATATATATTTTTCAATTCATAAAAGTGAAAGATGGCTGAAAAAAATTAATTTGAAAACATGGTTTTCAATCTGTATTTTGAAATGCTTAAAACGCTGTCCGCCATTTTCACTTATGATAGTGACGTCATCGGTCCCGTAAAGAAAACTGAAGGTCTACTCCGACGACTTCGAATAGTGCCGTCCCTCGAGAAGTATATTGGAGTGAGCGGGACGGTTGAATTTCGAACATTTACGCGGAATTCTACGTAATGGCGGACGGCGTTTTCTGTTTTCATGAAATTTCTAAGTTTCAATTAATAAAATTTAGCCTTCTAGCTTTCACAAAATACAAGACATTTTTTTTTTGTATAACCATTCAAATATATTTCAAAAATGGGTCTACTAGCCTAAAACATGCTTAGAAATGGCGTTTTTGTCATTAATTTAAGACACAATGTTTCTCATTCACGCCTCCTGGACCACTTTAATGGCCTAGAAGCTCATGACAGTAAGTACCATATCGATTCTCAACAAATTTGAGACGATGGTGCCGACTATAAAGTCTAAATCTTTACGGTAGATGGCGCCACGATGCCACCCTAAGGCATGTTGAAGCAACTGGTTGAAAGATTCAATGGCTCTGACATCTAGTTCGGTGGCCCAGTTGGTAGGATGCCCGTGTTGGCCCGGAAAGCCGTTGGAAACGCAAGTTCGAATCCTGTCTGATCCATTAGATTTTACAATTTTTCGCTTCATTGTAAACATTTGGTTTACGTTAGCAGACGTTACTGATTTAATAAAAATAATTAATTCGGGTGTAGCACATCGTTACTATCGATTCTCAACAAATTTGAGACGATGGTGCCGACTATAAAGTCTAAATCTTTACGGTAGATGGCGCCACGATGCCACCCTAAGGCATGTTGAAGCAACTGGTTGAAAGATTCAATGGCTATGACATCTGGTTCGTGGTCCAATTGGGAGGACGCCCGTGTTGGCCCGGAAAGCCGTTGGAAACGCAGGTTCGAATCCTGTCCGAATCATTACATTTTTCAATTTTCGCTTCATTTCTAAACATTTATATCGGTTAATTATGTTCCTACGCACCCCCGCGCCGAAAAATTTCGCGCTCGGGTTTTCATCTGATTGTGTTACTACGCACTACGATATGATGGATGGGTGCGGATACGTTCGCAAGCATCCGATCGTGTGCGTCGACATCCTGTCGGCCGCGAACGGCTGTTACCGCCCGATCGTATGTGTCGACATGCTGCCGGACACGATCGGCTGTCGCAGCATCCGTTCCTATTCTTTCCGTTCCGATCCATCCTCCTAGCCTTTGTCCCATTTTTTTGAGAATGAATTCTCAATCGGGGTCGGCTACCTAAATCCCAAGATGTGGCGTAGGCACTAGTTTTTACGCAAGCGACTGCCATCTGACCTTCCAACCCAGAGGGGAAACTAGGCCTTATTGGGCTTAGGTGGTTTCCTCACGATGTTTTCCTTCACCGAAAAGCGAGTGGTAAATATCAAATGACATTCCGTACATAAGTTCCGAAAAACTCATTGGTACGGGCCGGGTTCGAACCCTCGACCTCCGGATTGAAAGTCGCATGCCCTAACCACTAGGCTACCACCGCTTTTACTCTTTCCGTTCCGATCCGTTGGTAGAAATAGTGCTTTAGTGTAGGTATATATCGATTGACATCCTCACAAAAAAAATCCGCACGCCTATTGCAGAGGCGGCGGCGGCGGCGCTGAAGCCGGGCGCGGGGGGAGCGCCGGGGGCGGAGCCCGCGGCCCCCGCCATCGCCAACGCCGACGAGGTGAGTCCTAGCCTGACACTGACAGTTTATAGGGTGCGTCTACACTGAACCAGTCGCAAAAGTGAAGTGGAGCCGAGATAAAGATTTCCTTCGTTTTCCTCGTCGGTGGCGCGATGACTTGGACTTTTTCCTCAAGGACTGGCCAGATAAAGCACAAAATAGAAAGCATTGGAAACAGAAGGGGGAGGCCTTTGCCCAGCAGTGGGACACGATGGGCTCATAATAAATAAATAATAACTCCGGGAAAAAGTGGCATATCGCCTTTCGTCCTTACCTGTCTACAAAATGTTGAACTGGCAATCTTGATAAGCTTTTGGGTTACTGACTTTTATGTTTATAATAATTTTCATATTGTAATTTTGTTATTTATTCCGTATGGAAATCACAGCTTTTTATTGTAAAATATAAGCTTGTTACCATAGTTAAGGCCTGGGTAAGTTCACGAACAAATATTTTGTTTTCTTTCTTTATTTATTTAAACTTTATTGCACAGATCAAGCTAGTACAAATGGCGGACTTAATGCCACAAGGCATTCTCTACCAATGAACCATAGGGCTAAACAGTAACATTGAGTTGGTGCAGGGTCTACGAGTATAACGTTCGGAGACTATAAAAACAAAACAAATTTAAATAAAATATAACATACATACTTAAACTTACACAAATACATAATTATAATATCCATACTAATATTATAAATGCGAAAGTGTGTCTGTCTGTCTGTTACCTCTTCACGCTTAAACCGCTAAATCGATTTTGATGAAATTTGGCATAGAGATAGTTTAAGATCCGAGGAAGGACATAGGATAGTTTTCATCCTGGAAATTATACCTAAAAAGATTGAAAAATGAGTGAACATTTCTGTTGGGGTGCGGCGACCCTGTAGGAAATATAATTATTAGACCAAAAGCACAATTGCTCTTACATTTGCTTAGGCGCTTTTAATAATCCCTTTTATCAAGTTCCACGCGTACGTAGTCGCGGGCAAAAGCTAGTACTACATACATATAGATTCATGTACCCAGTGATAACATCATACCGACGACGCGGTTGGCGCAGTGGTTAAGCAACTGCCTACTGAACCGACGGTCCCGGGTTCGAATCCCGGCAAGGGCAAATATTTGTGTGATGAACACGAATATTTGTGCCTGGGTCATGGATGTTCTATGTATTTAAGTATTTATTTATCTATATAAGTATGTATATCGTCGCCTAGTATCCATAACACAAGCCTTCTTGAGCTTAATTTGGGACTAGGTTTATTTGTGTGAGGTTGTTTGATATTTATTATTATTATTTATTATACCAATAATAATTCATCTTGAAACAATTGTTTTGGACAGTTTCTTTCTAAATATCGTAACCTTCGCGCACTCAGGTCTCGGCGGCCATCTCCCAGACGCTGCAGAACCTCAGCTCCAACACGGAGGGGCTGCAGACCCCCTTCAGCGACCAGGACCTCGCCAATATGTTCGGGAACTTCAATCTAGGGGAGGGACAACAGGTCAGTGACTTCCGGTTTGTGACTTAAGATGGCCGCATGCCTTTAAGTTTAGTTATTCGTTATTTATTCATTTTGCTTGTTCAATGTGTAGTATTGATAGCCTATTGTGCAGTGAACTAACGTATGAGTGAATGGTTAATGAAGAATTCAACTTGAAGCGTACATAGCCCTTCTTGGGTCAAGGCCCGGTAGACCGCGTGGTTTTTTTGTAAATCGCTATCAATTTACAAAAAGGCACCTCACCGTACAACGTGATATAAATCCTCAATCTTGTCGCCGTGTGCGATTCGAAACGAGTCATTGGCGAAATACCACTTGCTCAGCAAGAAGGTCAAAGCCACAATAAAAAAAATAAAAAAAACAGGTCAGTGACAGGTTTGACGACGCGTTTGGCGCAGTGGTTAAGCAACGGGTGTGTAATGATAGATATAACAACGTTTCATATAATTTCAATAGATATAACAACATTTGATATAATGTTTTGTTGATATAACAACATGAGGCGTAATTTCACTGGGTACGTTTATATTCGCAAGATAACCTAACACTCCTCGCTTCGCTCGCCGTCGTACCTAACCATGACTCTATCTATTACAATTTAACTTTCATGTTTGAGCAGTTTGAGTGTGTATTGAGCCTTTAAACGTATTATATCGAATGATCATTGTACTATATGATATTATGCCGTATGAAATTATAACAAATGTTATTATACTATTCGTTTATTATTCCACTTGATCGTTATATTGACCAATGTTATATCATAAGTTGTTATAGCAACCGTTACGCACCCTTAAGCAACTGCCTACTGAGCCGATGGTCCTGGGTTCGAATCCCGGCACAGGTTTTATTTTAATCGATAGACATGTCCGTCGAGATGGTTCTTAGCTGTTTGGTGTATATATCATTATGTATATAGTCCTCCTCATCGATTTCGACGACGGCGACCCAATCCAAGAACTATGGACTTCGTCTATTGTGGGCTCTGATATGGCTAGCTAAGCCAAACTTAGTTTTAAATTCTCTTTTGCACGTGTGCAAAGTTGGCCAGTGGAATTATACGTGTATGCGTAGGGCTTAGATTGTTCTTTGCGTAACTGGCGTTTCACGTCGTTAGCAATGTCGTGCCATATAGTGCTTCCAAGATATTTAAAGCATTAAACCTCACCCGTTTGGTGTAGATAGGTTTCCAAGATATTAAAATTTATTTGGAACAAGTGACAAGATCTCAGCCAATATTGATAATATGAATTTCAAATTTTGTAACCATGTGCCGTGCTTCGATAGCTTCGATAAACGAGTAGTTTAGTATGCCATTCAACAGTATGCCAAACATTCTCGACCATACATTGTTAGGGGTGTCCTATCGTTTGACCAAAAAACGTTTGACAAATGATCACTTGACCAAACAACGTTTCGCCAAAAAAACGTTTCACCAATTGATCATTTTACAAAGTCATTTTACAAATGATTCACTTCACCAAATGATCAGATGTTAAATTTTCATTTTACATATAATCATTTGACCAAATGATCATTTAGCAACTGAGTCATTTGACCAAACTTGAGGTGAATCAATTTCAGAGCAGATCCGACCCGGCCGGGTTAGGTTAGGTTAGTTTTTTTTTATATCCATAAAAAAACGTAAATAAGGTAAGATAAGATAAGACAAGACATGAAATAACATTTTGTAAAATGATATTTTGTCAAATGTAGTGTTTGTAAAATGATCATTTGTAAAGTGACTTTTTGTAATATGATACTTTTGTCAAATGTCTCGTTTGCCTAATGAATATTTGGTGAAACGTTGTTTGGTCAAGTGATCATTTGTCAAACGTTTTTGGTCAAACATTAGTGAACCATTGTTAGGACGTCAACGTGGCGAGACGACAGGCACCCGTGATAAAGTTTTTGTTTATTTGCCAGGAAGGCAACATGTTTCTACCGTTCATGCAAGGCATGATGCAGTCTCTGCTGTCCAAGGAGGTGTTATACCCCTCGTTGAAGGAGTTGGTGGACAAGTACCCCGCGTGGCTCGAGCAGAACAAGGGACAAGTGCCTCAGGACGAGTACGATAGGTGAGACTACTGGCTGCTTGTCTTGGACTCTCGATAAAAATCCGGTCAAGTGCGAATCGGACTCGCGCACCGAGGGTATGCATGACATGTATGGCGCCAGATACAAATGGGCTGCAAAGTTAACGCAACTGATCACGTTTGTTGTATGGGAGCCCCACTGAAATGTTTATTTTATTCTGTTTCTAGTATTTGTTGTTATAGCAGCAAATACATCATCTGTGAAAATCTCAACTGTCTAGCTATCACGCCTACCGCTACAGCCTGGTGACAGACGGACAGACAGACAGACAGACAGATAGACCGACAGATAGACAGACAGACAGACAGACGGGCAGACGGACAGTGGAGTCTTAGTAATAGGGTTCCGTTTTTTACCCTTTGGGTATGAAATTCAACCTAATCCTAAAAATCATAAATATATTATTAATATTATTATTTGTTTGGTGTATTTTTGTACTTTTTAAGTTATAAACATCTCTTGTTTAATTGCTATACCTATAGATACAACGTTCCTTAATACATACAAAAATCTGGGAAGCATTAAGGGACCAAGGAATAGAACATAAATACATAAGAATTATAAAGAATATCTACAAACACAGCTCAGCATGCATTCAGCTAGAAAAGAAAGGCAATATGTTCCAAATACAAAAAGGCGTGAGGCAGGGGGACCCCCTCTCACCAACACTATTCTTAGCAGTATTAGAAATGATTTTCAGGAGCCTCGAATGGGAAGACTTGGGTATAAGCATAGATGGCCGCACATTAACGCACTTAAGATTCGCAGACGACATTGTGCTATTTGCGAAAACATCAGTGGATCTGAATAAGATGATTAACGATCTAGCATCAGAAAGTGCAAAAGCAGGACTGAAACTAAACCCGGAAAAAACTAAAATTATGACTAATGGCAACAAAGATCCTGTAACAGTGGACCAGACTCAGATCTCCTACACTGAAGAATATATATATCTTGGGCAACTGATGTCTCCAAAAGACAACATAAATAAAGAAGTAGAAAGAAGAATAGCGAACAGTTGGAAGAAATACTGGGGACTAAAGGAAGTGATGAAGGACAAGAACTTACACATAACAACTAAAAGTAAATTATTTAATACATGCATCCTGCCAGTGTTAGGATATGGAAGTGAAACATGGGCTCTAACTAAAGACATATCAAATAGACTCTCCATATGCCAGCATGCAATGGAAAGGAGTATGGTAGGAATCAGAAGAATAGATAAAGTAAGGAACAGCAGCATCAGACACAAGACTAAAGTTCAGGATATAACTCGGAAAATTAGAAGACAAAAATGGAAATGGGCTGGACACATGGTTAGAGGAAAAGACAAATGGAGCAAAGTAGTCACGCAATGGTACCCAAGGAATGGAAAAAGGAAGAGAGGTAGACCACTGCGACGGTGGGATGACGACATAAGACAGGTCGCGGGAATAACATGGGGTAGAGTGGCCATAGAAAGGCCAGAATGGAGAAGATTGGAGGAGGCCTTTGCCACCTGGCAAACGGACATGCAAAAATTAAAAAAAAGGGATATATACGAATAAAAAGAAAAAATAATGAAACAAAAAAAAAAAAAAAAATGGAAATAATCATTGGGGAATATATATAAAAAAAAATGTCCGATAGAAGGCTTAAATAAATAAATAAATAAATAGATACAACGTTCAATTTAGGATAAAATATCATGATTAAAACTGTCATGCTTGGAACCCCTTACTGTCAAATAAATTATATTTTTATTTTTTATTTATTTGACTATTCTGTCGTTATAAATTTATGAAACATGTAATGTCTCATTTTTTAATGTGGGTAGACCACAACTCTTATTTTAGCCTTAATTACAAAGATCAAAGCTTAAAGAAAAAATGAAAAAGGAGCTACCTGGGGGAAGAGACCGGGAATCGAACCCGGTACCTCTGAATTGCGGGTCCAGCGCGTTAACCATTTCGCTACCCTAGCTCCTAGCTTGGAGCTAAGGTAGGTAGCGAAATTTTAAGCTTTGATCTTTGTATTTAACCCGTCAAGCGATCGCCTCCCCGCAGTCGCACGTACGCATAGTGCACAGGCAATTTCGTAGAAAAAAGGATATGCCGACCGGCGCTATAAATTGTGAAATTGTGCTAATATGTTATAATTATATTGTAAACAGTATATACCATCTAAAAGCTGAGAAAATTGTCTATACATCTAAATGTAGAGAAATTGACTGACCTGTTCCATTACAGTGAATTTTTTTTTTCTTTAATATTCATTTGTTTTTGTCACCTGGTGAAACAAAACCCCTCACTTCATTAAACTTTATCACAAATTTCACATTGTTTTTGCATTATTCTGAACTTTATAAAACAATACACCGATTTAAATAATCACCTCTTTTTTATATGCATTATTTACTTCACAATGATTAACACAAGTCACAATCACGTCTTTGCAGCAATGGCGGTCGAGAGAAATATTTTCAGTATTTATTTTTTCCTGTGGCCCGCCTGCTAGAAATTTGGCCAATACATTTTTTTTTATGTTGGTGCAACGTTATAGCTATCCAGAATTATATAAATAATTCGACCAATTACAGCGAAGCCGTTAGGCGCACGTGCCCAATTTCGTTAGGCATACGCGTGTGCGCCTCAATCGCTCGAGGGGTTAAGGCTTAAATTAGTATTCTGTCGTTGCAGGTACGTCCGGCAGCAAGAGCTGATGCTACAGGTGTGCACAGAGCTCGAGCCCGAGCAGGAGTCCGACCCTGAGGACGTCAAGCGGAAGCGGTTCGAGACTGTCCTCGAACTCATGCAGAAGGTAAGAATCATTAATGCCTGTAGCATAACTGTGACGTACTAGCTGTCACTTTCCTTTTAATACAGTGCGAGCATGACAAGCGAAGTTGCAGCAAGATATGCTAGCCCTGCTGGTGGGGGTAAGAGAGTTAAGAGAGAAGCAGTTGGAAGATGGCGGCGCATGATCGATTGTGGTGGAGATGACGAGCAGTAGACGTCTGTCGGCTTATATGATGATAATGATGATAATCCTGGTCACGGCACCAAATTGTAAAAATATCAGTCCACCTTTTCCTAATACGCGTTGCTATAGCGAACTCATACAGAAGGTGAGAATCGTTATCCAGGGTGGGGGTGGGTTCCGCAGGACAATCAAACTGACAGGTTTTTGCGTAGCGACCGCGTACCGAAAGGAGCAGCGTTAAATGCTCTCAACAAGTGGACCGACGTTTGTTTAGGATGACGGGAAGTAGTTGGAAGATGGCGGCGCATGATCGATTGTTGTGGGTTCTTTTGGGGGAAGCCTTTGTGGAGCAGTGGAGCGTCTGCCAGCTTATATGATCCTGGTCTCGGCACCTAATTCTAAAATTATTATTCATCCACCTTTTCCTCATGCGGTCTTCGGTCACTCTTTAATGGCGAAGTCTGATAAGGTGAATGGAATCTTTACAAAACGCGTTGGCGGCTAAATACACTTGGCTATAATATTGAATTCATGAATATCCAAAATCTATCTATCCTATCTTGAGTAGAAAATGCCTAAAATATCCAAAATGTACAAAGAAAGTGGGACGTACAACAAAATAAAAATGGCCCAACTTAACTTTTGGTCGAAACGACTTATGTTTAATGTATAATTCGAATTCCATTTGCTAAGCGAATCCCATTAGCTTTGTACCCGATGAACAATACTTATTATCTGTATTGTTAACGGTGGCCACAGCTGCCACTTCGAAATGTAAGGCGTTATAAGTGCAAATTACTTTTACACTAAATTAGTCTTTAAATCAAACGAAATAAGGTTTACTCTTAAACAAAGAGAACACAGATGTTGGTCACTTCGTAAGTGAAAGAGGAGTGAAGAGGAGCTCGTTTCGATGCTTATAATGACAATGAAGTGACCAACATCTCTGTTCTCTTTGTTTAAGAGTAAACCTTATTTCGTTTGACTTAAAGACTAATTTAGTGTAAAAGTAATTTGCACTTATAACGCCTTACATTTTGAAGTGGCAGTTGTGGCCACAGCTAAAAATAGAGATAATGAGTATTGTTCATCGGGTACAAACCTAAGTGGATTCGCTCAACCAAAAGAATTACTTCTATAAATATTTCAATGAATGAATGATGGCAACGTACGGTGTGGTGGTGCAGATGCAGGACCTGGGGCAGCCGCCGACGGAGCTGGTGGGCGACATGGCCATGCCGCCGCAGGGGTTCGCGCCCCCCACCGACCCCGCGCAGTGCCGCCTCATGTAGCGTCACCCCCCACCACCCCCACCCACACACACACACACACACACACACACACACACACACACACACACACACACACACCCGGCCGACACGCGGGCCCCTAGCGCATCCCGCGTAGCAGACCAGTGCTCCCGGCTCTGAGTGTGCGTGCCGAGAATTGGGAATGGAGAATATCACCAGTTCCATTAAATCGCTTTATGTTATGACAGGATACATAGGCTATATGCTTAGTAATACATTTGTTTTTAAATAAAACGATTCGAACAGATTATATCGCGTAAATTAATTATCTTGGCTTCCCTGACGTTTCGGTAACTTTTCAGGCACCGTTGTCAAAGGTTTACTGATAAAAACACAACATTTCTCTGTCAAAGTTGCATTTTTCTCTATCTGTCAAACTACTCATTTTATAAAAATGATGAAGTCAAAAATAAAGGTGTACATACATGCCAGATGGGCCTAAAGACGGTTACATATGTGCCATGGAAAGTTACCGAAACGTCAGGGAACCTAAAATAATTAATACACGCGATAAAATCCGTTTAAATCATATCCGAAACTATCATCAAAATTTCCGGTTTCTGTACTGGGTGCAATACAATTAAATCACAATTTTATTCAGAGACAAACAATTTTCATGCTAGTAATGTACAGTTCGCCTAGAATGGATCCACTTTAGACTCTATTTCAAGTGTATTAAAATTCAAATGTGCTAAACCAATCTTGTTGGTTCACTATGCCTTGATATCAGGATGGTGAGTCGTTTTCAAATATCATGTATTTAGTAAGTCCTTAGTAAGGGCTATAATGAAAACAAAACTTAATTGATTCCTTTGTGTGTCGAAAGCTACCCATACATTTGATTGTTAAGTTTTGTCGTACACCCATCCCGCACCAATAATGTCTGTTTGGCCTTGTGGTTGACTGGTAGAATGCCTCATGGCATTAATTCCGCCATTTGTACTTTTAGTTCTGTATTTTGTTCAATAAAGTTTAAATGAATAAATCATTAGTATGACTAACTTTCGTGTAAACAAAAGATACGATTTAATCTGTTCATAAGCCTTCAACTATATAACGTGGTGGCTATATAAATACAAAGACGCTATATATGTATATACCTTTTATTTTTGGAAGGGATTTAACTTTTTTGACAGTGAAATGGGTCATTGTCAGATTTAGGTTCGAGTCTTTCCGGTGGGCATTTGCGAAATTAAGGATTCCAGGGCCTTATTTTCTGATAAAATGCCTGTGGGAATAAAGAATGTTCCCCGTTCTATAATCCGATGTAATAGCAACATAACCTAGATTCATACAAGCTCTTAACTTTTGACCACCGAAGGGACGAATTTTGTTTTTTGAACTGACAATGACCCAAATGTGAGCATGTGTAATGCATGTTCCCATAGATGGTGCTAAGGTTAAATACCTCCCAAAAATAAATTAGGTACAGAAATCAAAACCGATGGGGAAATTGAAAGGTAAGTACAGTGTGTCTCTGGTCGAAAAAAATAAAATTTAAAAGGAATAAGGCCTCTTAATTTAACTACATTAAAAAAAGATTTAGACACACCATTGGGTTTCGAAATAAAGTATTGTACTATAACATGGTTTTTGAAAACGACTCCTGTATATTTTACTTGGTTGAAATTGTTTTTCAATATGTCTGGCGCGTTGACCTGTATAAAGTAAATTATAATATTATACTAATATATTTGATTTTCTATTGCTAGAGAACTGGCATAGAAGCCATATTGATATAGAAATAACTGAGTTTATTATTAATTATGACAATTTATGTTTTTATTAATAAATATAACGAAAAGGAACTTGGTCACATATATACTTAAACTCACGTAAAAAGAGAGATGTCAAACAAATTGCGCAGTGTTCGTTTATACGCCGCTCTTTTTACGTGAGTTAATTTACACACGCACAGCAATTTTTTTTTTTTTTCAATTACAAAAAAAAACATGTGACCAAAAGATCTTTATCTTAATATGATTTTACCATATTTATACGAAAAAAAAAACAATGATGAATTGTCATAATTTGTATGATCAGTTCCACAATTTATTGGTGCTTTGAGAGTATGATTCTTCGCTGTATGGACGATGGATGTTGCCCAGTCAACAAGGAATAAAATCTAATGAAAATCAAAATTTTTATTCCGTATGTAGGCCACAAGGGCACTTTTACATTTCTGAATCTGAATCCGGCATTTCAATAGAGGAGACCGCTGTTGAGAAGAAAGCCTAAAAAAACTCAACAATAAGTCATTTTCTGGTAAATTGTACCTTAAACTTGTCTGGCATTGGTTTAATACACACATATCATAATGTCAACTTGTATATAGTACCAAGAGACAGTGCCCTTACCGTCAGTTAACGTGACCATACTCGCCAGCGACTGCGTAAACTATTTTTATGGAGAATAGTTCAGCGATCCTAGCGATTACTTTATAGAACTACAATTCACAAATAGAAACACTTTGACTTTGACTTTGACTTTCCATACAAATCGCTAACGAATACAGGCACTGTAAACTCGGTAAGGGTAACAGATGGATGTTTGAACTTTTAATATGTTCTCTTGTGGAACTACGTATAGTTAAGTTCATATCATACTAGTACTTATGCTTTCTGAAAAAAATACTTACTGTTGAGTTTCTTTCGGCGTTTCTTCTCAACAGTGGTCTCTTGAGAAATGCCGGTAGACTCAGACATGTAAAAGTGCCCTTGTGGCCTACTTGCAGAATAAAGTTCATTATTTGATTATTATTATTTGGGTGCGTGGCGTTGAAACCAATGCGTAGAGGCCCTTTCGTCAATTTAATACTATAAACCGAAGACTTTAATTATTATATTGCTTATTTTGTTTATAAAACGGTTGTTAACATGAATTGTCCCAGCAAAGTTGGCACTAGTAGACGATGACTTAACCCCTACCTACCCTAACCTTTTGACTGCCCCAGTATCACAACATCGGCAAGGGAAGTAAGTCCACCATGATCTAAAACTTTCTAATTCAAATAGCTACAAGTTTTTCAATCTGTTTATTTTGGAGCACTTCTTATTTTTTGCTGTGTCATCACTGCCACAGTTAATTGATTCACCAGGCGTTCAAAAGGTTTAAGGAGTGACACGCATTTAAAATTAATCTATTTATAATTATTTTTATGATTGAGAGATGCAGCAACACCTGTTGACTGGGCGTATAACTAAATGTTAGTTATGTAGCAATTCGGTGTGTGTTTTATAGTATTTATATTTATTATGGAAGTGTTGCGTTGTACTGATGTGACTGCGGATACCGTTAAGGTAGGAAAAAAACAGTTTTTAGTAGGAATAGTATCAAAATAAAATCTATGTAAAAGAGTACTGCCCTCTGGTATCCAATTACAACTCCGAAATATTGTTTCCCATCTGTAATGTTTCGGAGAAATTTTCATTTGTCCGAAAGATGTTTTTTTTCTGAAACCCATAATATTTTCAGGGTTAAGTTTGTTTTATAATAAAATTATCCTTAAATATGAACAGTTTTGGAAAAAAATGGTTTTCGGACAAACGAAAATTTGGCGAAACCTAACAGATGGTACTATGTTAAATCGTCAGTTTGCAATTTATAAGAAAACATGTTTAAGGTGACCCTGATGATTTAATCAATTGATTAATAATTAATCATTTCATCATAGAAACTGATGTTTGCCTAATAGGGTGTCTGATTTTAATGATTACCTATCTGAAACGCTAATTATTGTTTCCCGTCTGGAACGTGTTTTCGAAAGCCATTTTTTCATTTTCCCGAAAGTATATTTTTCCCAAACAGTTAATTTTTCGGACTAATTATTATACAAACCTAACCTAACTTAATGGGTTCTTTAAAACGATCCGAAACGGGTTACAGAAAATAATGCTTTCGGACAAATGAAAATTTGGCGAAACGTTTCAGATGGGAAATAATGTTTCGGAGTTGTAATCGGATACTGATTATAATTCATATTTGACATGAAAAATATAACAATGTGTCGAAAGAAATTGCATTTTTTTTTATTATAACTGTATAGAAGTCGACCCCAATTTCGTTCTACTTAGTGTAAATATAAAATTGGGGCACACTTGACAATCCGTAGTTGGGTGAATCAACTTTTTTTGTCCCCGTTGTCCAAGTGACATCTTCATACTGTTTCATAGAAAAATGCTTAGGTTGTCCGAGGGACAAATTTGCGTAACCATAGCAACAAGGTGCACTTAAAAGTTGATTCACGCAGTTGCAGTATTATGAATTGATGATCGCAAAATTTTTAACGAATTTGTATGACCAAGACCTTTATATTATGCTTGTGTTGGTGGTAGTTTTTTGTGGGTAAGACTTTTATGACGTATAATTTTGAGTGCCAAAGAGTTCTGAATAATCACAAACCAATATCAAGAAGACTCCCAAGGCTAATCAATAGAGTTTCACCGATCTATTGCAGATGACTCCACTTTAGCAATGACTCTGTTCCATACATTTAGTATGGCGCTCAGACCTTTATTAACACGAACCTCTTCTATATAAATCAATAGATAACTAGTGTTAACCTTTTGCACGCCACGCGGCAAAGGAATTCGCCGTGCCCCTGACACCACGACGCCATCTATTGGTTTATTTAGATGATCTCTCTAGATGGCAATAGTGTTAACCTTTTGAATCACACTCATCATATCACGACATCGGATCGGAATAGACATGTTGACTATTTTTTTTTGAGGATGTCAATCGATTCTACTTTTTATTGTGATCAAATGTCTATATGGGACTGACTACACTTAAACTGCTCTAAAAGTCAGAAATGACCGTCAAAGTTCAACATTCCTACGTATCGCTAAAAACGCTCCATACAAAAGGCGTCAGGCTAGTGACGTCACAGGCCGGTATAGGTCAATAACTGTATGGAGAAATTAAGAAATTTGCCATTTTCACCGCGAAAAAGTGCGTTTAAGTTCATGGTTGTCATACAATTATTGTTTTGTAAAATTATGAGGATTCTGAAAATATTTTCAAAATTAAGTTTGATTAAAAAAAAGACAAAATTTGCGTACCTTTGAAGTCACATATTTCCAAAAAGATTCTTTTTTCTGAATTTTTTTCTTTGTATCGTGATATATTTAGCTAATTTTATTCATGTAACTACAGTACGCTGTAGAATTCAACATCAGTCAACATGTCTATTGCTGCGCTGGTCTGTAATTACCAAATTTCAATGATCAAATACGCTACAATTGTTCAATGCCTGTTGATTTTGGTCAATTTTTTTTATTCTTTGCTGCGGCGTCAGAGAATGGCAAATAGCTTCACCGTGGCGTGCAAAAAGTTAGACTACAGACCCGTCAAATATGTAGTTGTCACAGACAATCTTGTTGGTCGTTATTTTATTTGTAACACGTGGGCATATCCTTATAAGTGGTGACGGATGGGCAAGTAGCGGAATGTTTCCTAAAAAGCGGAAATTTTCGGAGTTCTGGAAACTCACGACAATTTGAAAGAGTAATTTGGGAAATATTGAGAAATTTACGAGAAAGTTCCATCTGGAAAGTTCAATTTCGGAAATTTTCCGTCGACGTGATTATAATTAAGCGTGCGTCTCCACTAAAGCGCGCGGAGTGGAGGCGTGCAGAATCTACCAATCACCTGAGTTGAAATGTGTGGTAACCTATCTGAAACACTAATTCTCAGCTGCCCATCTGTAATGTTTTAATAAATTTTGACAACGCGGTTGGCGCAGTGGTTAAGCAACCGCCTACTGAGCCGACGGTCCCGGGTTCGAATCACGGCAAGGGCAAATATTTGTGTGATGATCACGAATATTTGTGCCTGGGTCATGGATGTTCTATGTATTTAAGTATTTATTTATCTATATAAGTATGTATATCGTCGCCTAGTACCCACAACACAAGCCTTCTTGAGCTTAACTTGGGACTAGGTTGATTTGTGTGAGGTTATCTGATATTTATTTATTTATTATTTATAAGTATAATGAAAATTTCGCGAAACATTATTTCATTTTATAATGTTTCGCGAAATTTTCATTTGTCCGAAAGTGTTCTTTTTCTGAAACGCGTAATATTTTCAGGATTTTATAAACATCCTTTTAATGAACCCATTAGGTTAGGTTTGTTTTATAATTATTCTTCATAATATAATGCAAGATGTACACTTTATTATAATACATGCAAGGAATTCCGTACAACAACTAAAGGTAAAAAATAACAGGATAAAAAATACTTAAAGTAATTTATAAGTTTTTGAAAAAATACCTTTCGGACAAATGAAAATTTGGCGAAACGTTACAGATGGGAAACGAAAATTAGTGTTTCAGATAGGTAACCGAAATCTGCATCTCAGCTCCGGTTCACTTTTGTGATTGGTCGATTCTTCTCCGCTCGGCTCAGCTCCAGTGGAAATCCACCCTAATAGGTTAGTTGGTTATGAGTCGATTTATTTATCGTGTCGTGGAGGTGTCGGCGACAGCCGATTGCAATTTTATTTATATACACATAGTGTTGTATAGTTGAGTTATTATTATTTAAATAAACTTGTTTAGTTATTTGCTTGTTTGATTTCGTACATCCCTGTTATAGTTTATTTCTCAAATGAGCATTTCTCAAAAATTTTGCCTACAATTAAGACAGAAATTAAGGTCCAATATAATTTTCCTATTTTGTTACCAATTATTTTAGTTATTTTATATCAATCTTATGGCTATGTTCGATAATTAAGGTTCTGTTATGCTTATACTTTTCTAATTATAAATAATCTGATATGAATGTATTGGAAATCACAAAGAAAATTGGTAACTAAACAGGAAAATTATATTGGACCTTGGACCTTAATTTCTGTCTTAATTGTAGGCAAAATTTTGAGAAATGCTCAAATACAGGGTGTTGAATCGTCTGTTGACATCCAGAACTCACTGAGTAACAATAATACCTACTTAAAACAAAGCTCTTATACCAGTATCAATCTACAAACTAAATACGAAGTTATGAAGATTATTGGCCGAAATTTTAGTGAGTTTTGGTCGTCATCAGGCGATATATCAGACTGTATTCATTAAGGCACCCTTAATTCGGTTTGAACGGACCGCTCGGTGCGCGAGTCAGACTCGCACTTGGCTGGTTTTTTCCTCCGTCAAAGTCACTTTTATACAAACTGGTCTTATTTGAAAAAAAATTGGTACAGTCGAGTTCATTTACATCTACACACTTACGAGAACAAAAATGTCTGAACACGACTTTATGTTCCTGGCAATAGTGTCGTGTTTAGATATTTTCGTTCTCGTAAGTGTGTAGATGTAAATGAACTCGACTGTACAGTGCTTGTACCGGCTGTTGGAAGTTCGACGTTGGTCCTTCACGCACGAAAGAAGCAAAAGGTGACTCTTCCGCACTTGTAGTGAAAAATCGTATTCGCATAATGATGCATGCAAACAAATTAAACCTTGTACAGTCAACCCATTTGATTTCTAGGCCACTATAGAACCTTGTCACAATGAAAATGATATGAGATTTCAAGCGGCTTTCATATTAACGTTCACTGAGACAAGGTACGAAATGGCCTAGGAATCAAATTGGTTGCCTGTACTTTTAGATGCGCCGGCTAAATAATAATATATGTATGTTCAAGACACCTGTAATAATTAATACCGACCAGACCGTATCTCCAGGCTGTATATTAATATTGTTGCGCAACCTTGATATTTAAGTTTAGTATTGTAAAAGTCTAGATTCGTATTGAGAATCAAACGGGTATGTGTACGAGCTATAAAAACCGACGAAATGCGAGCCTAACTCGCGCACCGAGGGTTCCGTATAAATGCGTTCAGCGAGCACAGGCTTGGCAGATGTTGAAATGGCCTAAAAGCGCCTGCAACTATTTTAGTAGCAGTAGCCAATGAAGGAAGCATTGTAGTGTCAGCAGTTTGTTTTGTATAGGGGTCGTAGTTCTAACCTGACCTACTACAGCTCGTTTTGTCTAGGGGTCGCAGTTCTAACCTGATCTACTTTCCTGGCAGCAATTCGTTTTGGCTAGGGGTCTTTTTAGTTCGGTGAATAGAGACTAGAGTACTAGGGGTGACCTTACAAACGGTCCGGTAGTTCTGAATTTTTGATATTGTCTAAGATGGTTAGTGAGTGTTTAAAATGCAAAATTCACAATTCCCGCCTATCGTCGCCCGCCGCCATATTGCAAAAACTGGCACTTCCTTCAGATGTTTGCTTATACCTTCGTTTCGGAACATTTTAGCTAGAAAAGAGCTTAGACATATTTGATTTCATGGCTTGTACGGAACCCTCGGTCACTCGCACTTAGCCGGTTTTCATTAGGTGTTCCGCCTACATACTACAGTCTGACCAAAAAAGGTAGAATTTAAAAAGTGGCAATACTGTAAGTGTCGTGTCTTTCTAATCAATCTAAGAAAAAGGGGACGGCACTACTGTATTGCCACTTTTTAATTTCTACTCTTTTGGTCAGACTGTACCTAAGTAAACAATATTGTGTAAAGCCCCAAAGGGTCACCAAAGGTCACTGCCCACCTCCCGACCGGTCCAACCCGTCGCAGAAACTAGGACACATTGGCATTATTAAGAAACTAAACATGTTATCACTATCACTAATTAATAAGTACTTTTACGAAACGGATGATGTCCTAATGAAATGAAATTAAATAATTTATTCAGTAAGTAGGCCAAAGCAGGGGCAATTTTACAAGTAAGATTATGAACGGCATTCCCCAAGAGGAGACCGCTGTTAATAAGAAAGCCGAAACAATTCAACAGTAAAGTCTTAATGATTATGAAGAACAAGTTTATCCAAAATCCAAACGGTAAAATAAGTTTCTGTCAAAAATGACATTTTAGTGGCAAGCTTTTATAGCCGACTGTACTTTTCTTTGGATATCCATCAAATGCTCACTGAGACGATTCTAAAGAGCCCAAGCTCGGTAGGATTGTTTTTTCTATTATAGAGTTCCTATGGCCACCTTCCGGCTCCATCATCAGATCAGCCCCATGGTACCATATTATTGTATTGTCATCAAAGTTAAGTAAGTATGCAAAATTTCAGCTCAATCGGTTGACGATATCTGCTTCAAAATTGAGTTACAAGATTTCACCCGAACAAACATACTTTAAACATACAATGCAAGTTAAATAAAAGCTTGTAAAAAGGGACCCTATTACTAAGACTCGTCTGTCTGTCTGTCTGTCTGTCCGTCCGTCTGTCTGTCTGTCCGTCTGTCACCATAGGCTGTAACTCAAGAACCGTGATAGTTAGACAGTCGAAATTTTCACAGATGATGTATTAACGGAACTTTTCCCGATAGCTTGTTTCCAAGGCTAACTAAAAAATTCCGTAGTGCGACAAAAATTAACGACACAATAATGAACCTCAAAACAGTACCTTAAGGTATTCGACGGTTAATTTGTCGTCGTACAATGGAAAAATGATACAAATTTTAAATTTTTTGCATCGCAAAATTATTTATTTACTTCCTAAAATACAATACCTACAAACTTTGCTATCCACAACACAGGTTTCGTCCACACATAGAATTTGCATCCGCCTCAGGGTTCGTCAATAATTTTAATTAAATGAGTTACGGAAGCAAACGTATAGATTCTCCAAATCAAGTTTAGAATATCAAATATTCCCAGAAATGTATTTTGGCGCTGGTTTGGCCCTTATGTACGTCACGCGTCAAATTTCCTCAAATTCGTCACGGAGGTCAGAAAGATAATTAAGTTCGGGTAAACTTTCTGAGAAATTCACTGTTAAGTGGCGTCAGCGGTGTGACCACTGTCGTCACGCTTAACGTCAGATTATAAATAATCGGTAAGATTAGCATACTACAGATTTATTTTCTGGTCGAAATGGGTGACGCGGGCGCAATGGACTGCGTCGTGAATAAATCGAACCGAATCAGTCTGACTTAGGGCGGGAGGAGAGGGGAAAGAGAACCAGACGGATGATGTCATGGTAGGTATAAGAAAAAAAAAGTGTGTGTGTCAGCTCCGACGCACGACTGGAGTTTACTCTTCAGGCCAGGCGCGCACCACTTTTTTGTCGCAGAAATAAGCGTACTTATGGGTTTATGAAAATCGTGGTGCGCGCACTCTCATATAAACCCATATCTTGCATTTATGCGACAAAATTATCGTGCGACTAAAATCTTGGTGCGCGCCTGGCCTTAAGAACGTTTATAAAATATATACTCATACTCAATACTCAATACGTTTATTGCACATAATGATTATACAGGTGAAAGTAAATAGTTTAAGTATCACATTATGTACCCTGTTGGGCGCTGCAAACAAGAACGAAAAGGTAGGCACACTTTTTGTGCAACCTGAATTCGAGCGCTGCGAGGAATTCGTTTGACCACTGGAATTGAATGTTTAAGCTCACTGATTTTTTCAGAAAAAGGCCTGATCTGACTTGGTTGTGAATTTTTGCCTGGTGGCGACGTAATTGCGCCAGCACGAATGCCATGGGTTCTACTGATGTGTATATTAAGTCCTTTCTGACCTTTAAAGAAACGAATCTGGGAGCAATGTGGGCACTGTACGGAATTCTCCAGCGACAGCGACACAGACCTGGAAGCGACATTCTGAGAGGAGCCCGTGCTATTAGGATTCATCAAGTAAACCATTAAAAAACGCAATAGATAAAAACTTACGGCTACGATAACAAATAAAGTATTTAAAAAAACCGCTCCAAGTTTCGGCATACAAATTGCCCCATAAAGTTCCTGGGGGAAGCGGTGGTTTATAATTGCACATATAACTAGATAGTACTCATGCACTGATAGCAATCACACTCGTAACATGATAGAGATTCACGCAAAATATTAGCAAAAACTTGAAAACAAAAACACATTTCTCAGCTGTTGTAGATTGACAACTGTCAGTCAAGCTGCCCGATGCGCACTTGCGCAGCAACGCGCCGTGTAGGCCGCCGGCCGCAGCCGCAGTCTCCGCGGAGAAATAATGAATATGTTTCTTGTCTATGTTATTTGTTAAGCCTCTTGTGGTAATTTAAAATAAATAAATGGCAGAGAACAATTAATATTAATTTTCTCTAACGGGAGCCATGTTTTCCCGTTGCTAAGTACATTTAAAATACATTTCATGAAATAAACATCTCGGTGAAGGTCATTTTATATAGGGATCTTAGTCTATAACGCTTAACGTAACGCATAACCTGCTAAATTAAGAAGTCGTATTTTTACCCCGATCGTATACTGAGATACGACTTTTTAAATTAGCACGGCAGATACGTTCGATTTTATACCCCATAATTTTCATACCCCGGGCTTATATATGAAAATCGATTCTTAAGGAGTAAACTCCAAAAAACTGGTCAAGTGCGAGTCGGACTCGCGCACCAAGGGTTCCGTACAGACACTTTCCATCCTTAAGTGGTTAAGTTAAGTTTGCACCTGGTATGTATAGCGCTCCATACAAATGAGGTGCAAAGTTAACGCAACCAATCCCGTTTGTTGTATGGGAGCCCCCCTTAAATATTTATTTTATTTTATTTTTAGTGTTTGTTGTTATAGCGGCAATAGAAATGCATCATCTGTGAAAATTTCAACTGTCTAGCTATCACCGTTCTTGAGATACAGCCTGGTGACAGTCGGACGGACGGACAGCGAAGTCTCAGTAATAGGGTCCCGTTTTTACCCTTTGGGTACGGAACCCTAACAAGGTACGGCACTCCGGCTAGTGAGTCTTTCTACGTGACCGATTAGTTGCCACTTTACTTGGTAACAAAATAATTATAACGAAAAAATGTTTACCTATCCAAATATCATAAACAGGTCCACGATGTGTCCAAGAACCGCACATTATGACCACCATAAAAATAGACTGTTTTGTTAAAACAAATTTCTGTAAAAATATTATTATTGCTAAATAATAACATCGATTTCGATAATATTATTAATTCAAATTTCAAACATCTCTGAAAAACAAAGAAATTTGATTTGACCTCTATGCTAATATCAATCGAGATGACGTTTAGTTCGAAATTAATTGTCAATTTGCAATCAAATTTGAAAAATGTCGCACGTAAGCATCACGTAAGTAAGATATCGAACGATATGATAGTTGGGGCCGACTCTAGTTTGTTTCTGAATTGAAAAAAAAAACTATGACAGCTGCCAGAAAACTTCATTACCGCTATTACCGGGGTCATAGGCGGTTGTCACACTGCTCCGCATCTCGCAGCGGCGTCCGTTGATGCGTTTTTTAACTTTGTATGTAGAATCTTGATTTTGTATAGAAAAATCGCATGGTACGACACACTGGCTCCGCCTCGACGCGCGGAGTAGCGAGACGCACGACGACTCGCGCGCTCGGACGGAGACGCGGTGCGTGCCGCAGGGTATGTCACACCGAGCTCCGCAGTGCCATGTGGATTTTAGTGCAAGAAGGACGTATTTAAGAAAGTATAAAACAAGATTATAGTAATTTGTAAACAAATATTTTTATTAAGTATTTAGAGTAAATATATGATCTGTGATTTATCCTTAATTAGTGAATAGTTATTAAAAAAATTAAAGGCTAAGTTACTTATTCGAAATATTGTTTTTATTTACGTTCTGAATTTATTTAGTTTTAAGTATAGTAGGTAAGTAGGTATCGGTTTTAATCATAATCAAAATATAGGGAATTCTTATAAAAGTATAATTGAAGATTGAAGTACATAGTAGATTATTACTTAAGTACTTGAGTGTAAGCTAAAGCTTTTCTTCGGTTGTAATAGAACGTCGATTTGTGTCCGCGCCACTAATAATCACTTCAATTTCGCTTAGCAAATAATCAAATGACGCGGTTGACATGCGGGTGCAATTAAAAAATGTTTCTTCGCGTTGCCTTAAATCTTCGTTATAGACCCATTTATCGGTCTGGTTTGTAAATAGGAATGTACCCAGAATTTATGACTCGATTGTACAAAAACCAAGCTGAAAGTATCACCGCAGCGTTCTGAATAAGTTTCGATTCCATTTTATCGACAAATAGGAACTGTTTTCACCTTAACGTTCGAATGTGAAATGAACGCGAGTCGGAAGTAACGCGGGACGTCGTGCATCGCAGCTCCGGACGGAGATGCTGAGAAAACTCGGACGTTGGTGCGTTGTCTCCGCATGCGAGTCCGTAGCTCCGCGTCTCGCAACGAGACGCGGCGGCAGTGTGACAACCGCCCACAGACAACCCCCAGGTGATCTGTGCAACCGCCTTAGTTTAATTACTGTAATGCTGTGTAACTAATTTGAATAAATAAATAAATAAATTATAATGTGCTCCCTTCGCCTTCTGCTGCACCTACCCTGTATTAAGTTAAATTTTTCATCAATTTCACTACCCAAACGTTGTCTGGAAGGGGTCACTTTTTGCGATAAAGACAGCCTGTTATTTATAAATTGTATTTGTCTTGTTTTCTTTTGTAAAAAATGTTATGCTGATATGTTATCAAAATAGCGACGTAATAATCCATGACATTGAAGCTGAACACGCGATGTTACGTAACTGCGCGGTCGCAGGTGAAAGTGACGCGTGCCGGCCGAGGTAGCGGTCTAGGGTTCGATGCCCGGAAGGCTTTTATTGTAAATTCAACCAATTTGATTTCTAGACCACTATAGAACCTTGTCACAATGACAATGATATGAGATTTCAAGCGGGTTTCTATTGACGTTCACTGTAACAAGGTACGAAATGACCTAGGAATCAAATTGGTTGACTGTACCTTATACTTTATAGATGTTACTCTTATTTCATTTCGTTAGAGTAATTAAATACACCGCAACCGGTCAAGTGCGAGTCGGACTCGCGCACCGCGGGTTCCGTACAAATACTTCCCATATTAACTGGCCGGGTTAGATTAGCACCCTGGCATGTAGTGCGCCGCATACAAATGAGGTGCAAAGTTAACGCAACCGATCACGCTTATTGTATGGAGGAAGCCCCACTTAAATATTTATTTTACTCTGTTTTTAATATTTGTTGATATAGCGGCAACAGAAATACATCACCTGTGAAAATTTCAACTCTAGCTATCACGGTTCATGAGATACAGCCTGGTGACAGACATACAACAAACTTGTTTTATGGTACGGAACCCTTCATGCGGGAGTGGGACTCGCACTTGCCCAATTTTTTTTTAATTAGACACTAAGCAATTAAAGTAATCTCTCCATTGTCTTATAAATAAATAAAAAAAAATTGTGTCCTAGTTCTGGAGTTACTACCGTAAAGTCGGGTTACATGACCCTTTTTTCTTGTATTTTTTTATATACTTCTAGATCATTACGTTTCTATCCTTGATCTGAATGTTTAGTTACGGTTAGGTGCATCTTAAGCATACGCCGGATAAGTAAACGTAAAAAAAAGTTCAAAAAAAACCATCTGTGTATTTTTTTTATTTTTCTTATTTTTGGGACAAAGTTGATCTTAGATGCGGGTAAGTTTGAACTTTATACTTATTTTCATACAGAAAGTCCCACTATTAATCTAAACAACAAAGAAACCCGAGAAACCTCTTTAAGGTAGGCTAGCAAATGAAACGAATCAATTTTTGATGCTATATTTGACATTTATTTCAGCAAAAATCACACAAATATAACTTTTTCAGTTCTGATATAGAATAAAAGTTATTCAAATTTTAACAAAACCTATATAACAGTCTTTAAATGAGAATCATCATTAGAATTAGTCAACATATAATAATCATCTCTATAAGTAGCAAGAATATGGTAATATTTTACCTTTAAGTAAAAAAAAAGTACAAAATCTCAGTCAAGTAAAACTTAATACTGAAAACGTAACAAATTCTTAAATCACAGCATTTTAACGAGAATCATCGTTCATAAATTTTGGGATAGCTATTTTTTGGACTATATTTTTCCAGGTTTACAACTGCTCATCTATAATACCTATTAGGCCATCGCCAGTATTCCTTACCCATCTTCATGCCTCTCACAAGGACTGCCGCCTCGGATGGTGAAGATGTTACTTGTTCAGGATAGTAGCTTTGCTCCCAGTTGACAATGACGTGGTCGCCAGATTCTAAATATCGAGGAGCGGTGCTTATTGCAGGAGTTTTTGCTACTTTACGTGTATTTTTTTTATTATCTCTCTCAGATTTTGCACTTTGGCCCGCGGGCTAAAGTTCCCCAAAATGGGGGGCAATGTTTACTATGATTTTACTAACGAATTTTATGTTTCTAAGAAAAGGCTAAATAAGTTTTTATTGTAATTGCAGTATTCTCAAAGACATGCTTTATATCAAGATATAGGTATTAGTAAGCTAACTTATCTTATTTCGCTGTTTTAACCAAAAGTTTGCAGACACCATTTATGCATGTACGTCTCACCTCACGCTTGATCGATACTGACGAGTTAAAACCTGCGCAAGTAACTTGGAAACGGTACCGCGTCGCGAGTAGGTAGTGCCATCTATGATTTTAGAGCGTAACTGCTACGATCGGACGTCTATTGGCTTTGTGGCGGGATGTTAAATCCTTTTAATTTTTTGGGACAAATTTTACCCTTAGGGCTAAAGAAACCCGGTTTTACGGTACATTTTAGAATGAGTAAAGTAAGTTTTAATAAATAATAAAATAATTAGTAATCTTAGAAAAAATATAAAAACAGTCATCCTTTTTCTAAGCGAAATACAGAATAGTCATAAAATAATCAATAAATCATCATGTGTATGAGTAGCACTTCACTTAACTTTGTGTAATGGAATTATCACGTTTGGGGATTCCCTGGGATGTTAGCTTTGTTCCCAAAAAACCTGGTTTTCGATGACAACTCTCTTAAACTGAGCCTTTGGAGGAAAACATAGTAAAGGTCGTGACAGACTGAAGGTGGTTGCGGCGCGATATGACGATGGTACGAGTATAGCTCACTAGGGTGTTTTTCAACCCACGTCACATTGCGGATGTTACTATACCCCGCGCGGCGAATGATGTCTCCTATCCTATGACACCTGTCATCTCAGTACATTTTTCCGATATAGGTTATAAAATGTACTGAGATGACAGGTGTCATAGGAATCATCGTTCGCCACGCGGGATATAATTTGTTTTACTGGCAACGACAAATTTTTTACTATTGCTGACTGGTTATGGAGGAAAACCTGACTTTTGACGTACAAACTAATGAAAATGAGAGCAAACAAAAGTGCGGACGATCGCTCGGTTAATTTCCTTCTCAACAACGAAATGTCGGTAGATTCAGACTTATAAAAGTGCCCTTGTAGCCTACTTACAATATAAACTTTTTGATTTTGGTATAAAGAATAACACACCACAACCAAGACGACCATTGTATCGTAAAAAATCTAAGGATTTATCAATCGTCTCAAGATATCATGTCAGTAATTCGGTTTACCGTGCAATCATATTAACCAATACTGGCAAACACTTTGTCATTTATTTATCGCCTTTAGTTGTCGCATTGCGTTTATCACGTGATAAATAAGTGACAACATCTGCCACTCACACTCGCATCTTGTCAAAACGTGACGGATGCTTTGTCACTTATTTATCGCGTGATAAAAGCAACCATCATAGGCCCACAGAACGCCCTTCAAGCGCAGCAAGTGTGAAACAGCCTTAAGCGGTTCTTTACTCTATCTGGTAAGCAGGTATTTTAAAGACATGCGTCTTTAGTATTCACATGTAGGACCCGTTATTGAGGAAATTCGTTGACTTGCTCTGACGGCAATCCTTATGGAGGAATGTTCCATATTCTTACATCTAACTGTATAACTACAATAAAGACATTACGGGTCAATCAACTTATTGTTGTTGTACTAAACTTTAAGAACAATATTAGGGGCACAGTTAGGGGCATATATACAATTACTAGCTTTTGCCCGCGACTACGTACGCGTGGAACTTGATAAAAGGGATTATTAAAAGCGCCTAAGCAAGTGTAAGAGCAATTGTGCTTTTGGTCTAATAATTACATTTCCTACAGGGTCACCGCACCCCAACAGGAATGTTCACTCACTTTTCAATCTTTTTAGGTATAATTTCCAGGATGAAAACTATCCTATGTCCTTCCTCGTATCTTAAACTATCTCTATGCCAAATTTCATCAAAATCGATTCTGCGGCTTAAGCGTGAAGAGGTAACAGACAGACGGACACACTTTCGCATTTATAATATTAGTATGGATAAAACTCATAAATTGTAATTATAAAAACGGTTTAAATTCACGTAAAAATTGTCAGGAACGGTCCGACATGTTTCGAACTCGTATGGAGCTCTTCATCAGGGACCGCAGCTGTGTGAGTGATTTGTTACGTTAACTTTGCAACTCATTTATATCCGACCGAACATACCAGGTGCAAAATTAACTTACACCAGTCAGTTACTTTTTGTTTCATGGTACGGAACCCTTCGTGCTAAGTCTGACTCGCACTTAGCCATTTTTTTTTCTTAATACATCATCACATGTAATGTAGGTAATATTGTATTCCTTCTTTCCAAAATTAATAAATTCAACCTTTGACAACGGTAACTGGAAAGTCATCGAAACGTCAGGACGACTGAAATAATTAATATACCTACGCAATACAATCCGTTTAAATTGTTTTATTTAAATGATGTTATTCATTATCAAATCATCCTTCGTTACTCACCAACCTGTATTAATTAGTATTTGGAGACTATTGTCAATATTAACATATAACAAATCATCAATTAATTACTTCTCTAATCATCCAGATTTTTCCATTAAATGCCGGACCGGATACGCTATTTCAGCGTCATCACTCCGTATTCCTAATTACGTTAATAGATGGTGCTAATTTCATAATGGCTTTGCGTCTTTAAATATACTTGCATTAGATTATCTCCTGATATTAATCGTAATTACTGACTTTCTTTTGAACTGATTTAGGAGAAATCAAAATTTAAAACCATTAAAAGTTTGCTGGATATCGAAATTATATGTAAATTATAATGATCGTCTAAAATAAGGCAAAAATTAATAATAAGAAAAAGTACATACTTAATGTTTACAATTTTACAAAGAAATTCTTACACGTATTCACGATATTGAAGGCTTTTAAAGTAGACCCACGATAACTTTGCATAAGATATTACGTGGCAACCCAGAAAAATAACGCTGTGGCAACATTTTGTTAATGTCATTGAGTTGTGAGTTTGTAAAATTTTGTTCGAGGTTTTTAGCGAATCCTGCTTTCGAAATGGGTAAAACTATTAAAAGTGGAGTTAGAGAACTTATATTCAGGATGATTACTCATTTCCACAATGTAAAGGAGGAAATGGAGTCCGTCCGTGAGCAAAAAGAGCAATGTTTACATGAAATTCTAACCTCTACGAGTAAGTCCATAATATATTCTTGATGTTTTATTATGGTTATCAGCTTTTTTAAATATTATTTTCATTAAATAGGCTGAAACGAAGTTACAGTATTATATTTTAACTTGTAAATTCGTTTTTTCAAGGTGAATTAACTGAAGCTGTTAAGATTTCAATCGCAAATTCTGTAAGCAAGATCAAAGAACTGGAAAACTGGAAAGTCAACACAGAGGCGACTTACATTAAAAAAATTAGTTCAATGACTGGTAAGACGTCGTAAGGATTTTTTATGAAGGTTTAACTTATGTTAATTTTGTTACTATTTTCTGGACTAAACATCATTAACTTATTGTTTGTAGGTATTGGCTTAAGGACAATTCGCCAAATCAAGCACGAAGGTAATACCAATTCAGGCATATGGGCAACTCCTGGCAAGAAACGCAAGTGCCGTACTTCAAAAAGAAATATTGATGATTTTGATAAGGTTGCCATACGAAACCTAATTAATTCATTTTACTTAGTGAGAAATGAAACACCCACAATTGCAAAGCTGCTAAATGAGTTGCGGCAAACTATACAGTTTGATGGTGGTTATGAAACACTACGTAAAATTATACACGACATGGGATTTTGCTTCAAGAAAAATGTTGAAGAGAGAACCATATTAATGGAAAAAGATTATATTGCTGCAGCGAGACACAAATATATCAGGGAAATGACAGAATATAGAAATATGCCATTAGAGGAAAGAAAACCGATTGTATATTTAGATGAGACCTATATTCATGTTAATTACAAACCAAAAAAAAGTTGGCAGGGTCCATCAACTTCTAAAATGGTCACTAATATATCAAAAGGCAAACGGTATGTAATTGTACATGCAGGCACCGAATTAGGATTTGTAAATAATGCTTTTTTAATATTTAGCAGCAAGTCAAAGTCAGCCGATTATCATGATGACATGAACGCTACCAATTTCTCGAAGTGGGTTCAAGACAAGCTACTTCCTAATTTGGATACACCAAGCATTATAGTCATGGATAATGCAAGTTACCATACCATTCAGATTAATAAGGCACCAAACACCACTACGAAGAAACAAGAACTCCGTGATTGGCTTACTTCAAATAATATTCCTTGGGAAGAAACATTATCCAGGTCTGAACTCTTAATCTTAGCACGACGCAACAAACCCGAGCCAATATATTATATTGATGAGCTGTTAAAAGCAAATGGGCATAAAGTATTGCGGTTACCCCCATACCATTGTCACTTAAACCCTATTGAACTAATATGGAGTTTGGCGAAGCGAAAAGTAGGCAGCCTAAATGTAAAAGGTTCAGTTAAGGATATGGAAGCAAAAGTGGAGCAAGCATTCGCATCTGTTAGTCCGGATGACTGGCGTAAGTGTGCCGAACATGTAAAAAAATTAGAATTAGAACACAGGCAACAAGATGGATTAATGGATGATCTGATACCATTTATTATAAATGTGCAAAGTGATGATGACACTGACAGTGAGGAGAGTGTGGCAGCAGAGGCTGAAAGAGAAGATGAGTACGAAGAAGTCGAGTTACAGGAAGAAGTGTATGAAGGAGTAGAGTTTTTAGACTCGGATGTGTCTAGTGAATAAGAAATAAATGCGTCAAAAATTGTTTTGCATTTTATTGCCCTTTGTAAGAATTTAACTGAATTTATATACCTATAAGTAATAAGTAGGTATAATGCCTATTTGCATCATAATTATGAGAGATCGAGTACCTATGCAATAGCAGCAAATCAGCTTAAGGCTGATGTAAAAGTATTCTTTCAGTTCTTCGCTTATCCAGCAAACCACCCAGTGCCACCCGTGTTTTATTACATAAATCACGCCCCCTTACTCCCGCTAATTTAAAAAAAAGCTAGCCGTGTTTAATACCTTATTTTAACGTTTTAAATTTTCCATACAAATCGAATAAATGGTAGTAATTGCAACATTTTTTTGTTATTGGCGGTAATAGGGTAACGTGATTGACTCAATAAAACACAAACAGCACCAAATAGTTCGGTAGATAAGCAAAACACTGAAAAAAGGTTTTGTATGAAAAGTAACATTTTAACATCAGCCCTAACTAACAAATACCTACACGAAAGTGCCAAAACGAGAAAGTACCTAATAAAGGATATTGCACCTTAGTTAATTTGTATAAATAGAAGATTTAGTGTACCTCTATCGCTCTCGCTTAGTCGTGTGAAAGGGATTGGGATACACGAGTTTCTATATTTGATTTTCGCGGTATATGCCCATATGCCCTAAGGTCAAAACGTGTTGTTCCACTATAAATCAGTATTGCCATAAATTAACTTTTGATTTCAGCAGTTGTCAATTCATTGCAGAGTTATTGTGGGTCTACTTCTAAAAAAAGTCTAAAATCAAACGACCAGTATATAAAAAATAGCACGAATAAATCAAAAGCTACCTGGGGTTTAATTAAGCGGACACGAGTCTTTACAATTCCATTCCCAACTCAATTGATAGGATAGATGAAGATAGGAATACCTATACCAAGCCTTCCGAAATAGTAGATGTATTTAATAAGTACTTCATAAATCTTAACAAAGACAATACTTCGCAATCTATAAACTACAAATCAACATACACGCGGACTTGTAATAGTATATTCTTAAAACCTGTTGGAGATTAGGAATTAAAAAAATTGTAAGCCGCCTTAAAAACAAAAAAAGCGCGGGGTATGACAATATACCAACACAAATCATAAAAAGTTGCATTAATCACATTGTGAAACCTCTCGTGTACATAATTAATCTTACTTTAGAGACTGGGTGTTTCCCAAATGATTTAAAAAAGGTATAATAAAACCTTATACAAGAAGGGTTCAAAAAATGATATGAGCAATTTCAGGCCAATAGCGTTATTGTTATTACCGACATTCAGTAAGGTATTTGAGAAAGTCATACATGAAAGGTTAACAGGGTTTTTATTGAAAAATGATCTATTAGGTAAGTCGCAGTTTGGTTTCCAGAAAGGAAAATCCACCTCATTAGCAATATTTTCAATTTAAAAAAAAAAAAATAACAGAAAGAAGAACCGACTTCAGTAAAACTAAAAAACTAAAAATAACCCGTTCAAGTAGGTACAGATTACATTTGACTCACCCTTCGAAGTCGATCCCAAACCACTCAGTTCTTATATTTATAGTTATATTATAGTTTACGCGAGGTTTGGCACCGACTTCGAAGGGTGAGTCAAATGTAATCTGTACTTTAACGGGTTATTTTTGGTTTTTTAGTTTTACTGAAGTCGGTTCTTTTTATGTTAATTTTTTTTTTATGCTTTTTAGTGATACATATAAAAGTTCTAGTGGCCATCTGTGGTGTTCATCATCAGTTTCCTTACACCAAATCCTATTTACTGAATGTAAATTCTTGACTTTATCAATAAATTACCGAAAGCGCCGTACATGTCCCTATAACATTTGAAGAGTTCCCTCGATTTCTCCAAGATTCCATCATCAGATCCCGACTTAGTGCCAACGGGACCAACTCGGAGTTATACCCTTTCGATTAAAAAAAAAATTGAAAATCGGTTCGTGGTTCGGAGATATCGAGTAACATACCTCCTTTTTTGAAGTCGGTTAAAAAAATATGGTCGATTAATTCCGGTAACATCTGCGTTGCCCTTATGCTCGATATGTCAAAAGCATTTGACTGTGTTGTGCATGACATAATAATAATAATAATAACAGCGTCTTATAGCGAAGAGTCTCGACAAACATCTTAAGAGACTCGCTAGATGGCTGGATCAAGGGCCAGATACAAAGGGCGGTACTCCTGGACACGGCGCGCATCGTCAGGAGGTTCCTCTCTCTGCAGCCCTAACCACCGGTAGCCTGGGCCCTGCCCCGCTGCCGGCGGCACCCTAGGTTAGGTTTTTTTTTTTTAGAATGTGTTTATATTTGTAACTTATTTTTTATATTTTACTTTTTATATAAATTTATTGTAAAAAAAACCTAGCCTAAGTATTCAAATAAATAAAGGGAATAATAATAACTTCTTTATTTCGGAATACTAAACTCCATAGTTTGGTTAGACGAATGTATTCTTACTACTACGTTAGTAAGTATTTCACAAATAATGCTGAAACAGAGCATATCGGGATAAGGGGAAATGCTTTAAAATTATTTGAAACTTATTTACGAAACAGAAAACAGGCTGTACAAATAGATAAATAAAACTATTGAGCATGTGTTGTCATGCTACGAAGAAGTAGTAGTTGGGGTGCCGCAAGGAATCGTGCATGGTCCGCTACTATTCGATTTACTTAAATGAATTTCCTAGTGTTGCTAATGAATTGTGCGTTTTGTTTGCTGACGACGCTACAATACTATTTTCACGAGATCGTTCAAAGGCTCCTGATGTTAAAATACATATATGCAGTGTTCTTAATAAGATATCAAATTGGCTTTGTACATTAAATATGGACTTATCTATATATATAAAACTCAAAGGTGACTGACTGACTGACTGACTGACTGACATAGTGATCTATCAACGCACAGCCCAAACCACTGGACGGATCGGGCTGAAATTTGGCATACAGGTAGATGTTATGACGTAGGCATCCGCTAAGAAAGGATTTTTCAAAACTCACCCCCTAAAGGGGTGAAATGGGGTTCCAAAGTTTGTATGGGGAAAAAAGATTAGTTAGACTATTTTATTCGAAACTTCACAGGAGTATTCCTAACGATAAATGAGTAAACACGTGTTTCAGGTTTTTTGAAAATTCAACCCCTAAAAGGGAGAAATGTGGTGACAAAGTCTGAAAATCAGCATGGGTATTGTTTTTATGGTTTATCGGGTCGCTGATTACAAAAACCGCAACGATTTTAAAATCCAACGTGGCGGACGTGAGTTACCATCTCCCCTGTTGGGGTGAAATGGGGTTGAAATGTCTAAATACTAAACCGCTGTTTCTAGAGAGTTCAAATTTGGCACGTAGGTTCCTTATAAGGTGTAGGGGTGCACTAAGAAAGGATTTTTCAAAATTTACCCCCTAAAGTGGTGAAATGGGGGTCCAAAGTTTGTATGGGGAAAGAAGATTAGTTAGACTATTTTATTCGAAACTTCACAGGAGTATTTCTAACAATAAATGAGTAAACCCGTGTTTCAGATTTTTTTTAATTCAACCCCTAAAAGGGAGAAATGTGGTGACAAAGTCTGAAAATCCATTGGTAATGCTTTAATGGTTTATTGGGTCGGGTCACCTGTTGGGGTGCGATGGGGTTGAAATGACTAAATATGAGTACGGGTGTAATTTTTATGGTTTGTTGGGACGTTAATTACGAAAATGCCACCGATTTTGAAATTTTATTTGTGGTCATGAAAATTCTTGAAAGCATTTGCGCCAAATTGCAATTTAATAGGTCCAGTAGTTTTGCAGCAAATCGATTGTAACAGACGGACTGAAAGACAGCTACACGTGATCCTATAAGGGGGTTCTTTTTTTGCTTTTGAGGTATGGATAGAGACCCGCGTTATCCTAATAGATTAAAAAAATAGTATTTGGTGGCATCTCGATCGTCGTCAATCGGTACCTATAGTCGGGCGGCGCGTTGGGACGGGAGGAGTAATGATCGGGAAACTTCCTGCATCCGTAATAAATACATTCAAGCTTTTCAATCTTCTTCTTCTTCTCGTGTCGAGGTTCCCTTTCAAATACTTGATGCCCAATGAGCAGCTGTGTTGATGGCTCTGGTCGTCGCATCTCTCAGGTCGTAGTCAGAGCAGGAATGCGGGCATGCGGGGCACGCCAACAGGTGCGCCATAGTTTGCGGCGCTGTGTTGCAGACGCACTGGGTTGTCCGATCGTGGAGTAGTCCCCATCTTGCCATGTTCTGCTTACAGCGGCCCACTTGGGATCTGAGCCTGTTTAAAGCCCTCCATATGGGCCATGGCTCTTTTTGCCCGGGCGGTAACTCTTCGGCAGCTTGCACATACGCGTCAGGCGGGGGACACCGGCTTTGCCACAGCGAACAGCGCCGCTTGGAGGGATCATCCAACAGGGGGGCGGTGTGCCGCATAAAGCTCTTGCGGCTCTTGAGCCGGGCAGGCGGCGGGTGGTGGTCGTACAACGGGTGGCGCGGGTCGTTTTCCTGCTCTTCAATAATAATATTAATATTCAGCTTTTCAATAATAAGTCATTTCAGAATTCTGAATTACGTTTATCTGGCTCAGAATAATACATTTTTTATTCATCAACGAAGAGAACCTCAATATCTTACAATAGAACATGACGTATCTTATAACATGGCTTAGAATCATTAAACCAATCTCGAATATCCCAAATCGATAAGCGGAGGCTCGGGACATTATAAAAGCTTTATACAAATAAAATGCACACATATCCCGGTGTCTTAGCTTCACTTCGAGTTATGAATTTTGAAGTGAACTTTATTTGGTACAGTAAAAGCTGAGATCGCTTGATTTGAGTGCTTGAGTTTTCGGTTTGATTTGATAAAGTGGAGTTATGATAAAATAAAAAGTATTTCCCAGTAATATTAGAAAAGCGAAAGTCTGTGTATGTTTTGTTACTTCTTCACGCTAAAACGGCTGGACGGATATGCATGAGGGAAATGCAGATTGCAGATTATACCCTAACTTAACAAATAGCCTACTTTTAATCCTGAAAAAAGAGCATTGTTCCCGTAGGATGATGTATATTATATAGGCACGCGAACGATTTTTTAGTTCTAAATGTTGACAATAGATGGCGTTAGTAGTAGTTTAAAACGCGCTATCGTTGTGTTTTCACTGAGTTACATATACCCGATGATGAGTGGCCGCCATATCTTATAGTACATAGTACTATAGGTACATAAATATTTATATTTATTTATGTGCACAAAGAAGATTTGTAGGCCCTATTTTTTTACACACGCTAAACAAAAGTAAAGCCGCAAAAACGATACATAATTAATAATAATACTTCTTAACGCGAGCGAAGCCGCGGGCAAAAGCTAGTATCGCCGGTCCCTAGTAAAAAAGTCGGATCTGCAAAATGACTACTTTCCAGGAGAGGCAGTTAAAGTTTTTTAAAGACGTTTTTGTGTATAAAATTGTCAATTTAAGGCCTATTGTTACGAAATTTAGCCAAAGTTATTATTATTAAGTACTTTTAGAGTATGTGTAAACAAAACTATAAATTATTTGTTAGAAATGCCAGAAATAAAACATGCTACCTTTTTACCTGGAAATTGTCATCCGATATCCTGTCGTAACTGCCACATACGACTTTTTTGCATGATATGGTTCGCAGTAATTAGTCGGATGTGGCACTAACGACTTTTATAATCGGATATTGCATTATTTTTTATGTCGCAAGTGTCACTTACTACAATTATATTCGGATTGTACAAAGTGTTTTGTGGTGAGATATGACATTTTAGTGGTATAAAAATCCGCAGTTTTACCCAGTATGATAAAATTTATAAATATTGTTTTTTAATTATGTTAGTTTGATATCAAAAATAAATATTATCATAGTTTTTGTCTTTTAATGATCATTTTAAGATACACTTATTGGGAGACGACTGAAGTCTTTGAGCATTTTTCCAAGATCTTTGAGAGCCTCAGCAATGACTAGTCATTTACTACGACGATATCATCAGAAGAGAGAGAAGGTGGCTGACGTCTTTGCTTTTGATATTGATACTAGTCCGTCCAAAACCAAAAATTTGAATTAATCTTTCTATGCAGCTGTGAAATTTTTTGGAGATATTAGTACTACTTCAGAGACCGCAGCACCGTCTAACTAAGTCGTAGTCGAATCGAGAGCCTTCTCATAGTACAAAGAAATGGAAGTACATAATAGTATACATATGGACGTGGATTACGGTACCTAGGGTTCTAGGGTTAGCGTTAACCAGAGTTGGGGGGCTGAAAGTCGTCAAACCTGCGTGCGAGACGGTTCGTGATAAGAGTGTCGACTACACAGGTTATTGTCATGATTCATAAGCGATATGGGTCTGTAATTTATAAGAAGGGTCATATAAACCTCCCTGAAGATGAGCAGTATACATGCCACACTTTTCGGCCATGCTCCTATCGTTTTGCCCTCGATTATAACATGATTTAATAAATTCTACAGGGTTTTCTTTACCATTTTACCATGCTGCTTTCAGAAACTTAGACATTGCTCCAGCATCATCCGCTGCATTTTTAAGTTATTTGATAGCCATACCAACCTCGTATAGGTTGCTATCTAGGATTTATTCAAATTAGTGTCGGGTTAACCTGACCTTTGGAACTGTTTGTAAGACATCTCAACCTCGCCTAGAAACACGTTGCAATTGGACTGGTGCAAATCACGAATTAAAGACTGAGATCTATTGTTGAACCTTTGGTAATGAGTGGCATCGTCAGGGGAATGCAGAAACATACTTATCGCCTCTTTTAATTTATGAGTTCGAAGGCACCATTAAGGATATTTATGGTTCTTTCGAAATATTAGTTCCACTCTCACCGTGGGATAAAGGGCTTAGATTCCTACTGACTTAGATAAACTGACCAAAAATAAGAGAATTATCAAGCGGTGAGGGCGACCATCAATTGAGATCAATAGAGAAAAAAGTGACAAGGGATATGAAATCTAGTGATCACGATTCTCAGGAATATGTGGTCGACTAAAGAAGAAGTCATGAGCCGTTACTTATTATTTAACTGTATATTTAATTACACACATTCTGAAATGTTCTCGGCATTGCCACGAGTAATCGTTATCTCACTATGTTCTTATTCTGGTTATTTTCCTTCAGAAGAACCAGAAGTCAGACGAATTTATTTTTTTATCAGGAGCTTGGTTGAAGTTGCCACATTCACCATAAACATCTCCCAATTATTATTTATCGTTCGAAACCATCAATAAGTTAACTAAATACCCAATTTCATTCAAACTGTTGATTGCAATATTCAAACAATAAGACAAAATTTAAAGCATCCAAAGATATTGTGATAGTTACGACATACACTGCAATTTATTTTCCGTGAAAAAATGTCGGATATGTTACATGCGACCAAAGTTGGAATATATTTTCCGGCAAAAAACATCGGATGTGTCACATACGACATAAGATACAATTTATATTCCGTAATAGAATGTCGTAAGTGGTACATACGACATAAGGTACCCTTAAAATTCCGAATAGTAATGTCGGAAGTGCCACATACTACACAAAACTTTTCAGCTAACCCGGTTAACATAGTCGGAAGTACCACATCTGACAATATTAAATGGACACTGTATAAGATACGACATTTTTGACATTGATTATTCGTGAAAATAATGAAATTTTGAAAATTCTGTAAATGTACGATTAAAGATTAATATATTTAATAAGCATTAACGCAATAAAACGAAAATGGCAATTTTGTAGATCCGACTTTTTTACTAGGGACCGGCGGTATATGTATAATTTTAAAACCTGACAAATGAAATATATTGTTATATGTTAGGGACCTTTAAAGTTTTGTACCTAAATTCTTACAATCTAGTTTTAAGTATCCGACATCTGATTATTTTTATCTTTATTTGAATGTTTATTATTTAATTCTAATTTTATTTAATTCGCTTGACCTGTATACCATGACTAATCTTTTATTTTTTGTACTTAATTATTTACCTAATTTAAAACTGCTATGTAAAACCTAATATAGTTTAGTTTCTAAGATAATTGCAATGCCCTGACAGGGCGTCATGTATTGACTGCCATATATGTAAACATCCTAATGTACCTAACCTAACCTAATGTACTCATGACTGCAATAAATGAATATGAATATGAATATGAATATGAATATGAATATGAATAAATCTGAAATTGAACCTAAACAAAACTCAGCTCATTCAGTTTAGAAATTATAGAACGGCTCCTATCTCCTTGAGTTTGTCGGAAGCTGGGACTACTATAGAAGAAATAAGTAGTGTAAAATTTTTAGGAGTTCAAGTAGACTCCCATCTAAACTGGAAGGCTCACATAAACGAATTAAACAAGAGAGTCTCTAGCAATTGTTACGCATTGTCAATACTATCTGAAACTTGCTCTGAAAGCATAGTTATTAACGCCTATTACGGAAATGTGTATCCTTTGTTGATTTATGGAGTTATTTTCTGGGGTAATTCTGTAGATATAAATAAAACATTCGTACTTCAGAAACGATGTATCAAAACTATTTATCGTATGAACGTCAGGGATTCTCTTCGTCAAGCTTTTCGAGAAAAGCGATTTCTTACATTGACTGGTATATACATATTGGAGGTTAGCTTGTTTGTAAGAAATCAACCCAATTATTTTATAAGACTGTCATCTACAAAATGTAACCTCTATTTATAAGAATAGCACTTTTGTAATGGCAATCCGAGTGTACAATCACCTCCCGTCAGACATAAAAGCTCTGGAAGGAAACAGGTTTAAAAGGAATCTTAAAAATTGGCTCATTGATAAGGCATTTTATAGCTAAAAAGAATTCTTCTACAAAGCTGTATTAATTTATAAATAACTAAGTATTGCATGCCTGAAACAAGTAACTGTTGGAACAAATGTATATTTTTTTGTCGACCTATGTACACAGTTTTGCAACAAATCATTCTTATTCATATTCTTATTCTAAAACTCTCGTTAGTCTCATACATATTAAAATACATACGAAACTGGTTTACCCGAAACATGTCGAGCGGTAATCGACTGCAACGACGTGAACCCGTTTCATATGTAAGATACATAAGAGGCCTTATACATTTAAAATGTCATATTATAACAATTATATTGATAATTCCAACCCATTTTTTGAACTGAATAATACTTTTACCTAAGTTCCAAAAAGTAACATAGCTCATACCTTCTTTGCTTGCAATCGAAAATAGTCGAAAAACTAGTTTTCTGCGTGAATCTTGAGAATTTAGAGTAGTTTTTGAAAAAGAAATATCAATGAAAAATACAAATCTGTAGGTTTCAAACATATACCAATAAATCTCAATAGTCCTATTCAAAGTAGTAACATTGAGAATATGTATTGTTAAGAGACATGGTTGATCATAGAGAAAAATCGTACCATCAGCATTTTTAAACTAATAACGAGCCTCAATGTTTTAACCCGGCCAGTTAAGATGGGAAATGTTTGTACGGAACCCTCGGTGCGCGACTAACTCGCACTTGGCCGGTTTTTTCCTTTACAATTTACATTTGTGTATTAATGTCCCTTAAATATTAATTAAATGCAGCATCACAAACCGGAATTACTGGCTGTACTGTTCCGAATAAATTTAAAAAGGAAAAAGAATTGGCCCACGGAAATACCGAATAACATCGTGACGTCTGGTGACGTCAGAGGTCGTTAGGTTATTGTCCAGTCTGGAAACGTCTTTGGACTTGGGAACTTGTATAATTTGATTTTAATTGCTACGTTTGGGCTCGCGGTTGCGAGGTTAGCCGGCAGGGCATCTAGTGTTGAATTAATACAAAAGCTTAAGAGGCCTTATTCCTTATTAAAAAAAAAAAACATTTTATGACAATTATATTTAATTTCAACATTTTTTTTTGCCCGAGTTCTAGGTAGTAACGTAGCTATTTCATGCTTTCATTGCGTGCAGTCGAAAATAAGTTGAAAAAACTAATTTTCCGCGTGAATTTTGTCAATTTCGAGTAGTTTTTGAAATATCAATACTAATTTTATAAATGCGAAAGTGTGTCTGTCTGTCTGTCTGTTACCTCTTCACGCTTAAACCGCTGAACCGACTTAGATGAAATTTGGTATGGAGATAGTTTGAGACCCGGGAAAGGACATAGGATACTTTTCATCCCGAATAAATTTAGTGTTCCCGTGGGATGAGCGGGTAACACCGCAGGGCACAGCTAGTAAATTATAAATGAAAAATTATAACTGTAGGTTTTAAATATATACCAATATAAATCGCAATAGTCCTGTTCTAGGTAGTAACATCGATAATATGTTAAGTAACATGTTTGACATAGAGAAAAATGTCTAAAAAAAACATTTTTGAACGGACAAGGAACCTTAATGCGATACCAAATTTACAAATAAACAATGCAAATACCTATTTCAAACTTCTCTTCTTCATCTGGCCTTGTCCCATTTCTAGTTGGGGTCGGCTCTCCTAATATGTCGTCTCCAGAGATGTCGGTTCTGGGTCGTCGTTGGGTTTATGTTTCCACTATTTTCGAGATCTTTCTTGATTACAGACATCCATGTAAGACGGGGTCGTCCACGCGGTCTCGGTCCAGTTTTACAATCAAATACCTATTTCAAACTATTGGGAGAATTTAAAACAGGCTTTAAATAGGTATGACGTCAATCAATTCTATTATTTATTGGGATCCAATGTCTAAATCAACGTTCAACATACCTACGGAGCGCCAATATCACTCCATACAAATGGCCATCCTAATCGAGGCAACAAAATAATTTTAAAATTTCTTTTGGATTTGCGTAAGTACTTTTGAAGTCACATATTTCATAACATATTTATTTTTACTTTTAGGGTTTCGTACCCAAAGGTTAAAAATAAAGGACCCTATTACTAAGACCCTGCTGTCCGTCCGTCTGTCTGTCTGTCCGCCTGTCAATAGGCTGTATCTTACGAATTGTATTAACCGATAGCTAGTTAGCGAGACAGTTGAAATTTTTACACATTTATTTCTGTTGCCACTATAAAAACAAATACTAAAAACAGAATAAAATGCATATTTAAGGGGGTTCCCATACAACAAACGTGATCGGTTGCGTTAACTTTGCACCTCATTTGTATGCGACGCCATACGTATACCAGGTGCAAACTTAACGACTAGTTAAGATGGGAAGTGTTTGTACGGAACCCTCGGTGCGCGAACTCGACTCGCACTTGGCCGTGTTTTTTCAATTTCCTCTCTGTCCACAACACCCAATGCACTGAAAAAACATTTTCCCAAATGTTAGCTTCGTTTTTCAACATTTTCCCAGATACTAGTAACCAAAGTAAGTTAAGTAAAATTATCATAATTTTGGTTACCGTGGACAGGGGTTACTTTGATCATCGGTTTTTAAACCTTTACCGCATACAGCCATATATGGCAGATATGAACTTGGACCTTATTGGTACAGGCCAAGGTTCAAATTCAAACAACTATTTTTTTTCTATATGCGGTAAAGGGTTAAGCATGAATACGTTTATTTTGCCGATGGGGCCGAAAAGTGCTCGAGTGGAGACCACCTACAAGATGGACAGATAACCTTATAAAGGTCGCCGGAAGGCGCTGGATGCAGGTCGCTTCCAACCGGTATATATATGGAAGTCCAAAGGGCCTATGTTCAGCAGTGGACGTCCTATGGCTGAGATGATGATGATGATGATGATGACGTTTATTTTAAAAAGCGTACCTAATGTATTTATGTCTAGGTTCCCGACTCTTACCAAGAATTTTTATAAGCGCGTTCAAAAACAAGCTTCCTATAGTTAAAAAACTAGTGACGGTTTTGGTATTTTAACCGACTTCAAAAAAGGAGGTTCTCAGTTCAACCCGTATGTACTTATGTATGAATTGTCCGCGATTATAAAGTGGTTTATGTATTTGCGTCTGATAGTCATCATCTCACTATGCTGAGCTGATGATGGAAAGTGTAACTCCTTAACGGTAAGGAGTTAGGGTATAAACCAAACGAAATGTATTTTTAGGGTTCCGTACCCAAAGGGTAAAAACGGGACCCTATTACTGAGACTTCGCTGTCCGTCCGTCCGTCCGTCCGTCCGTCCGTCTGTCACCAGGCTGTATCTCAAGAACGGTGATAGCTAGACAGTTGAAATTTTCACAGATGATGTATTTCTATTGCCGCTATAACATCAAATACTAAAAATAAAATAAAATACATATTTAAGGGGGGCTCCCATACAACAAAGGGATTGGTTGCGTTAACTTTGCACATCATTTGTATGGAGCGCTATATATACCAGGTGCAAACTTAACTTAACCAAATATTTGTATAGAATCTTTTTATCGATTCATATTTTTTATGTGGTAATACCACATTTTTATTTTTATAAATAATGACACAAAGGTAAATTAAGAAAGAAAAATTGAATGCGATCTACTGCAATCGAAGCGGGATTTGAACCCGCGACCTCTGCGTTTCCGGCGCATTGCTCTTCCAACTGAGCTATCCGACCGCTACGTCAATCGCACGAAATCTTTCATCCCTTAATTCTTTACGCTACTGGAGCGCCCTCTGTGTCATATATGTTTTTGAAATGCTAATGCGCATTAGCCATACCCTAGGATGTGCGTTTTACACGCACGATCACCAATCCCCATTGCTTTACAGCAAGTGCGAAGACTGCGAGAGAGATGGCGCTGTTCTAAATATTTGTATAGAATCTTTTTATCGATTCATATTTTTTATGTGGTAATACCACATTTTTATTTTTATAAATAATGACACAAAGGTAAATTAAGAAAGAAAAATTGAATGCGATCTACTGCAATCGAAGCGGGATTTGAACCCGCGACCTCTGCGTTTCCGGCGCATTGCTCTTCCAACTGAGCTATCCGACCGCTACGTCAATCGCACGAAATCTTTCATCCCTTAATTCTTTACGCTACTGGAGCGCCCTCTGTGTCATATATGTTTTTGAAATGCTAATGCGCATTAGCCATACCCTAGGATGTGCGTTTTACACGCACGATCACCAATCCCCATTGCTTTACAGCAAGTGCGAAGACTGCGAGAGAGATGGCGCTGTTCTAAATATTTGTATAGAATCTTTTTATCGATTCATATTTTTTATGTGGTAATACCACATTTTTATTTTTATAAATAATGACACAAAGGTAAATTAAGAAAGAAAAATTGAATGCGATCTACTGCAATCGAAGCGGGATTTGAACCCGCGACCTCTGCGTTTCCGACGCATTGCTCTTCCAACTGAGCTATCCGACCGCTACGTCAATCGCACGAAATCTTTCATCCCTTAATTCTTTACGCTACTGGAGCGCCCTCTGTGTCATATATGTTTTTGAAATGCTAATGCGCATTAGCCATACCCTAGGATGTGCGTTTTACACGCACGATCACCAATCCCCATTGCTTTACAGCAAGTGCGAAGACTGCGAGAGAGATGGCGCTGTTCTAAATATTTGTATAGAATCTTTTTATCGATTCATATTTTTTATGTGGTAATACCACATTTTTATTTTTATAAATAATGACACAAAGGTAAATTAAGAAAGAAAAATTGAATGCGATCTACTGCAATCGAAGCGGGATTTGAACCCGCGACCTCTGCGTTTCCGGCGCATTGCTCTTCCAACTGAGCTATCCGACCGCTACGTCAATCGCACGAAATCTTTCATCCCTTAATTCTTTACGCTACTGGAGCGCCCTCTGTGTCATATATGTTTTTGAAATGCTAATGCGCATTAGCCATACCCTAGGATGTGCGTTTTACACGCACGATCACCAATCCCCATTGCTTTACAGCAAGTGCGAAGACTGCGAGAGAGATGGCGCTGTTCTAAATATTTGTATAGAATCTTTTTATCGATTCATATTTTTTATGTGGTAATACCACATTTTTATTTTTATAAATAATGACACAAAGGTAAATTAAGAAAGAAAAATTGAATGCGATCTACTGCAATCGAAGCGGGATTTGAACCCGCGACCTCTGCGTTTCCGGCGCATTGCTCTTCCAACTGAGCTATCCGACCGCTACGTCAATCGCACGAAATCTTTCATCCCTTAATTCTTTACGCTACTGGAGCGCCCTCTGTGTCATATATGTTTTTGAAATGCTAATGCGCATTAGCCATACCCTAGGATGTGCGTTTTACACGCACGATCACCAATCCCCATTGCTTTACAGCAAGTGCGAAGACTGCGAGAGAGATGGCGCTGTTCTAAATATTTGTATAGAATCTTTTTATCGATTCATATTTTTTATGTGGTAATACCACATTTTTATTTTTATAAATAATGACACAAAGGTAAATTAAGAAAGAAAAATTGAATGCGATCTACTGCAATCGAAGCGGGATTTGAACCCGCGACCTCTGCGTTTCCGGCGCATTGCTCTTCCAACTGAGCTATCCGACCGCTACGTCAATCGCACGAAATCTTTCATCCCTTAATTCTTTACGCTACTGGAGCGCCCTCTGTGTCATATATGTTTTTGAAATGCTAATGCGCATTAGCCATACCCTAGGATGTGCGTTTTACACGCACGATCACCAATCCCCATTGCTTTACAGCAAGTGCGAAGACTGCGAGAGAGATGGCGCTGTTCTAAATATTTGTATAGAATCTTTTTATCGATTCATATTTTTTATGTGGTAATACCACATTTTTATTTTTATAAATAATGACACAAAGGTAAATTAAGAAAGAAAAATTGAATGCGATCTACTGCAATCGAAGCGGGATTTGAACCCGCGACCTCTGCGTTTCCGACGCATTGCTCTTCCAACTGAGCTATCCGACCGCTACGTCAATCGCACGAAATCTTTCATCCCTTAATTCTTTACGCTACTGGAGCGCCCTCTGTGTCATATATGTTTTTGAAATGCTAATGCGCATTAGCCATACCCTAGGATGTGCGTTTTACACGCACGATCACCAATCCCCATTGCTTTACAGCAAGTGCGAAGACTGCGAGAGAGATGGCGCTGTTCTAAATATTTGTATAGAATCTTTTTATCGATTCATATTTTTTATGTGGTAATACCACATTTTTATTTTTATAAATAATGACACAAAGGTAAATTAAGAAAGAAAAATTGAATGCGATCTACTGCAATCGAAGCGGGATTTGAACCCGCGACCTCTGCGTTTCCGGCGCATTGCTCTTCCAACTGAGCTATCCGACCGCTACGTCAATCGCACGAAATCTTTCATCCCTTAATTCTTTACGCTACTGGAGCGCCCTCTGTGTCATATATGTTTTTGAAATGCTAATGCGCATTGGGTTCAAATCCCGCTTCGATTGCAGTAGATCGCATTCAATTTTTCTTTCTTAATTTACCTTTGTGTCATTATTTATAAAAATAAAAATGTGGTATTACCACATAAAAAATATGAATCGATAAAAAGATTCTATACAAATATTTAGAACAGCGCCATCTCTCTCGCAGTCTTCGCACTTGCTGTAAAGCAATGGGGATTGGTGATCGTGCGTGTAAAACGCACATCCTAGGGTATGGCTAATGCGCATTAGCATTTCAAAAACATATATGACACAGAGGGCGCTCCAGTAGCGTAAAGAATTAAGGGATGAAAGATTTCGTGCGATTGACGTAGCGGTCGGATAGCTCAGTTGGAAGAGCAATGCGCCGGAAACGCAGAGGTCGCGGGTTCAAATCCCGCTTCGATTGCAGTAGATCGCATTCAATTTTTCTTTCTTAATTTACCTTTGTGTCATTATTTATAAAAATAAAAATGTGGTATTACCACATAAAAAATATGAATCGATAAAAAGATTCTATACAAATATTTAGAACAGCGCCATCTCTCTCGCAGTCTTCGCACTTGCTGTAAAGCAATGGGGATTGGTGATCGTGCGTGTAAAACGCACATCCTAGGGTATGGCTAATGCGCATTAGCATTTCAAAAACATATATGACACAGAGGGCGCTCCAGTAGCGTAAAGAATTAAGGGATGAAAGATTTCGTGCGATTGACGTAGCGGTCGGATAGCTCAGTTGGAAGAGCAATGCGCCGGAAACGCAGAGGTCGCGGGTTCAAATCCCGCTTCGATTGCAGTAGATCGCATTCAATTTTTCTTTCTTAATTTACCTTTGTGTCATTATTTATAAAAATAAAAATGTGGTATTACCACATAAAAAATATGAATCGATAAAAAGATTCTATACAAATATTTAGAACAGCGCCATCTCTCTCGCAGTCTTCGCACTTGCTGTAAAGCAATGGGGATTGGTGATCGTGCGTGTAAAACGCACATCCTAGGGTATGGCTAATGCGCATTAGCATTTCAAAAACATATATGACACAGAGGGCGCTCCAGTAGCGTAAAGAATTAAGGGATGAAAGATTTCGTGCGATTGACGTAGCGGTCGGATAGCTCAGTTGGAAGAGCAATGCGCCGGAAACGCAGAGGTCGCGGGTTCAAATCCCGCTTCGATTGCAGTAGATCGCATTCAATTTTTCTTTCTTAATTTACCTTTGTGTCATTATTTATAAAAATAAAAATGTGGTATTACCACATAAAAAATATGAATCGATAAAAAGATTCTATACAAATATTTAGAACAGCGCCATCTCTCTCGCAGTCTTCGCACTTGCTGTAAAGCAATGGGGATTGGTGATCGTGCGTGTAAAACGCACATCCTAGGGTATGGCTAATGCGCATTAGCATTTCAAAAACATATATGACACAGAGGGCGCTCCAGTAGCGTAAAGAATTAAGGGATGAAAGATTTCGTGCGATTGACGTAGCGGTCGGATAGCTCAGTTGGAAGAGCAATGCGTCGGAAACGCAGAGGTCGCGGGTTCAAATCCCGCTTCGATTGCAGTAGATCGCATTCAATTTTTCTTTCTTAATTTACCTTTGTGTCATTATTTATAAAAATAAAAATGTGGTATTACCACATAAAAAATATGAATCGATAAAAAGATTCTATACAAATATTTAGAACAGCGCCATCTCTCTCGCAGTCTTCGCACTTGCTGTAAAGCAATGGGGATTGGTGATCGTGCGTGTAAAACGCACATCCTAGGGTATGGCTAATGCGCATTAGCATTTCAAAAACATATATGACACAGAGGGCGCTCCAGTAGCGTAAAGAATTAAGGGATGAAAGATTTCGTGCGATTGACGTAGCGGTCGGATAGCTCAGTTGGAAGAGCAATGCGTCGGAAACGCAGAGGTCGCGGGTTCAAATCCCGCTTCGATTGCAGTAGATCGCATTCAATTTTTCTTTCTTAATTTACCTTTGTGTCATTATTTATAAAAATAAAAATGTGGTATTACCACATAAAAAATATGAATCGATAAAAAGATTCTATACAAATATTTAGAACAGCGCCATCTCTCTCGCAGTCTTCGCACTTGCTGTAAAGCAATGGGGATTGGTGATCGTGCGTGTAAAACGCACATCCTAGGGTATGGCTAATGCGCATTAGCATTTCAAAAACATATATGACACAGAGGGCGCTCCAGTAGCGTAAAGAATTAAGGGATGAAAGATTTCGTGCGATTGACGTAGCGGTCGGATAGCTCAGTTGGAAGAGCAATGCGCCGGAAACGCAGAGGTCGCGGGTTCAAATCCCGCTTCGATTGCAGTAGATCGCATTCAATTTTTCTTTCTTAATTTACCTTTGTGTCATTATTTATAAAAATAAAAATGTGGTATTACCACATAAAAAATATGAATCGATAAAAAGATTCTATACAAATATTTAGAACAGCGCCATCTCTCTCGCAGTCTTCGCACTTGCTGTAAAGCAATGGGGATTGGTGATCGTGCGTGTAAAACGCACATCCTAGGGTATGGCTAATGCGCATTAGCATTTCAAAAACATATATGACACAGAGGGCGCTCCAGTAGCGTAAAGAATTAAGGGATGAAAGATTTCGTGCGATTGACGTAGCGGTCGGATAGCTCAGTTGGAAGAGCAATGCGCCGGAAACGCAGAGGTCGCGGGTTCAAATCCCGCTTCGATTGCAGTAGATCGCATTCAATTTTTCTTTCTTAATTTACCTTTGTGTCATTATTTATAAAAATAAAAATGTGGTATTACCACATAAAAAATATGAATCGATAAAAAGATTCTATACAAATATTTAGAACAGCGCCATCTCTCTCGCAGTCTTCGCACTTGCTGTAAAGCAATGGGGATTGGTGATCGTGCGTGTAAAACGCACATCCTAGGGTATGGCTAATGCGCATTAGCATTTCAAAAACATATATGACACAGAGGGCGCTCCAGTAGCGTAAAGAATTAAGGGATGAAAGATTTCGTGCGATTGACGTAGCGGTCGGATAGCTCAGTTGGAAGAGCAATGCGCCGGAAACGCAGAGGTCGCGGGTTCAAATCCCGCTTCGATTGCAGTAGATCGCATTCAATTTTTCTTAACTTAACCACTTAAGGATAGAAAGTGTGTGTGTACGGAACCCTCGGTGCGCGAGTCTGACTCGCACTTGCCCAATTTTTGTAATTACTAAAAAGTAAAAAGCAAAAAAAAGGTTTTTAAGAAAAAAATAAGCGACTTCAAAATAAAATGAATAAGTATCAGACAATCTCACACAAATCGATCTAGTCACAAATTAAGCTCAAGAAGGCTGGTGTTATGGGTAAAAGACGATAAATAAACGGAAATGCCAAAAATAACCCATTCATGTACAACATTTGAATCACCTTTTGAAATCGGTGACAAACCTCAAGTAAACTTCTTTATCGAACAAAAATACTCGAAACGTTAGCTCGAAACAAATAGTAAAAATTAAAGGCTTCATGCGTGGCATCTATTTTATAGTAATAATTAAGTGGTTTGGTACCGACTTCAAAAGTTGATTCAAATGTAATCTGTACATGAATGGGTTATTTTTGGCTTTTCAGTTTATTTTGAAGTCAACCGACTTTTACCTTTTGTTAAAAAAACACTTGTATTATGACTTGGTGTCCACGATGTTTCCTATTCAGCATGAGCGTCATAATATGTATATGTATTATAACATCTCGATATGGAACCTGATTGTCTGAAGCCCTCCGCATTCTGCTGACGCTCCGTCGATGTGATGTCACCTCACCGTACGCAGGGCTGTCCAAAATAGAGTTAAGGCTCCTGATCCGTTCAAAAATACTGATTCTTTTAGACACTTTTCTTTATTGAGGAAAACCAGATATTGACAAAACAGTAACATATAATAAGATCTCCTAAGTTAAGGTTTAAGACATTTATTTTCTTAACAGAAAGAATACAATTCACTTGACATAGGGAAAAACGCATTTACAAAATGAAACTATAACACAGTAACGTATACGTTACGTATACGTTACTCTGTTACGTATACGTTACTGTGTTAAGAGGCCTTATTCCTTTTAAAATGCTGATTGCTTAGACATTTTTCTTTATGATCAAACATGTTTCTTAACATATTATTGACGTTACTACCTAGAACAGGGCTATTGGGATTTATTGGTATACGAGGGTTGTTTGATAAATACCCGTGTTTAGAAAAAAACAACAAAGGTTTGTATACGTGTATATTTATTTTTCTACATAGTCACCTTCCAACTCTATACACTTGTTCCAACGGTGTTCTAGCTGTAATAAGCCGTCTAAAAAATAAGATTTCGGAAAGTCGTGAAAATAGGCCTCCGTGGCGGCAATGACTTCTTCATTGGACGAAAATTTCTTTCAAATTCTTGCAATAAATTAGCGTAATATGGCCCGGTTATCGTTCTTCCTTTTTGTAAATAATCAGTATGGATGATTCCCTGCGAGTCCCAAAAAACAGTCGCCATGACCTTTCCGGCCGATGGAACGGTCTTCGCCTTCTTTGGAGCTGATTCCCTCGGCAAAATCCACTGTTTAGACTGTTCTTTACTTTCTGGGGTATAGTGGTGTATCCACGTTTCATCAACAGTCACAAAACGCCGAAGGAACTCACCCGGACTACTTTCGTACTTATCTAAACAGTGCCTTGAAATTTGCTTCCGGGTGAGCTTTTGTTCCTCGGTGAGCAAACGCGGCACCCACCTCGCCGAAACCTTCTTCATGCCTAATTTGTGTTCTAAAATGTGCTGCACGCGTTCAATCGAAACATTTACAATGTCGACAATTTCTCTAAGTTTTATTCGGCGATCGCTTAATACAATATTCTCGATTTTTTTCACCATATCACCTGTGGTTACCTCAACAGGACGTCCTGGGCGATCTTCATCAAAGATGGACGTTCTGCCTCGTTTAAATTCATTGTACCAATATCTAATGATTGTCATAGAAGGAGTATGATCATTGTAAACAGCTTGCATGCGTACCTACTTTTATTTCATCACAAGAATTTCCTTCCAAAAACAGAAAACGAATTACAGAACGATACTGCTCTTTCTCCATTATTGCAATAACAACGCGAACTCCGTCGTAAAAAGCCGTTAAAAGAAAAAAAAACAAAAGAACGCTGTATTTTTTTTTTAATTTTCTAGTCCATAAAGGATGCCTAAAAAGTTCGTATACATAATTTCTGCCAGTAACAAGAATAACTTTTTAAAACGTGTATTTATCAAACAACCCTCGTATATTTGAAACCTACAGTTTGTTTCAAAAAGTACTCGAAATTGACAAAATTCACGCGGAAAATTAGTTTTTTCAACTTATTTTCGACTGCACGCAATGAAAACATGAAATAGCTATGTTACTTCCTAGAACTCGGGGAAAAGTATTATTCACTTCAAAAAGTTGGTTAAAATTATCTATATATTTGTCGTAATATGAAAAAACTAAAATTTAAAAGGAATAAGGCCTCTTAAAGATAGAAAAAACGGTGACAATTAACGGTTTCATAACACCGTAAATATCGTGTTAATAGTAATAGGTAGGTAGATTCATTTTAGAATTTCTCACTAATGATACATGAACATTGCAAAGTGTATGTGCATGTATAGCCTACATCCTAACACAATTCCCACTGAGATTTGGTGCAGGTAAATAAAGTGACACATCGATTTTAATAGTGTTTCAAACAATTTACTAGTAGTGTGGGATTTTCACCAAATAGCTATAAACGCTACATAAATGTGTTCTCGAAAGTATGCTCGATAATGATAATGATATGATTGATAAGTAATGTGAGTCATCATCCCCATCTGTGTGCCAACCCTAACTCCTGCGCAGGCTGGTGAGGCGCAGGCGCATCCCAGGTGTGAGCGACAGTCTGTCGACGGACGCGCCGCGGAACGGTCAGGGCCGCCCTAAATTGTGTGTGTTTTTATTTGCTCCGGATTTGCACTAAACTATTCGGTGAGTACATATTTTACTACTAGCTTAATTTTTTAAGGTTAAGTTTTAATGCAATTTATAAATAATAATTTATTGACTAATACTTATAGTAAAAAATAAAACTAACCTAGAAATTCAAAATTCTAAACTTTATTCTGCAAGTAGACTACAAGAGATATATGTCAGATTCTAAGTTACATATATAAAAAAAAACATTTACAAGTTACAATAATAATATCATAGAAGTAATGCAACAGACAAATCACTGGGCATAAAACAAAATAAAGTAAACTAAATTCTCTTTTCTTTCTACTCCACACCGGCACCACAAATAAAAATATTTAAAATAAAATTACTTATAAACTGTATTATTTTAAATTTATAAAAGATAAAATAATTCCACCATAGATAAAATGGTTAGGTATTTAATGTTAAAAGATGTATATTTTTTTCAAACGGTGAAATAACAATCAATAGATCTAAAACTAAATCGTAGCTGAAGCGATTTATAAAAACGAATAATTGGCTATGAATGTCTAATGCCGTTTTAATTCTTTTATAATTTGAAAACTTTTAAAAGGCAATTTTAATAGGTTTGTCTTGGATAAACTTATTAAGGAACAGCGGAACCGGCTAAGTCTTTGATAATTCGCACCCTTGGTAAAACAAAGCCACATCTGCAAAATGTGTACTTTACAGGAGAGCAGTTTAAAAATTCTGCAAGTGATTTTTGCTGATAACATTTTTGCGTTTCGTCGAATTGTCATATACTTTTGCATATAGGTTTATATTAATGTAATCAATTAAATGTGTTATGTCCCATTTAATTTAACGCATTATTTTTCAAAATAATGTAACGGATGTGCACATACGGCTATTTATTACCGAGCATCAGCCGACGTATCAGCAGATCCGTCATTATTTTACAAAAATCTACGTGACGCATGTGCACATACGTCTTTGTTTTATGAATAAACCCTTGAAAGTATGAGGTCGTATATGTGTAAAATATTATATTTCTATAGAATCTGAAAGATTTAGGTATCTGTAAATGAATATTATTTCAAGTGAACTTATTTTACTGAATTATTTACTTAAATAACTAGGCAGTAATCAGTAAAAATATTGTGGTTTGCTACTAGAACACGGTAAGTGCAAGAAAATAAAACAATGTTATTAATTTTAATACATATTAACTTTTTATCGGCATGATAAGGTATCATCACTTACATAATATTTTCCATAAAATATGTACCTACTCCACAAAAAAATAAGCGTTAAAAACTGAAACTAGTAAGTAACAACTCGTTCATACTAAACACTATATAAATTTTATTTATGAAATACCCGTACTAACTTGTATTATACAACTTAATAAACGAATAGATAAGAATATTGAACTTTTTGATAGTATTTAGTACCTATATACAACTGTTACTTAATGATAAGCCTTAAAACATGAGCATTGACCTGAGCTTGGTATTACGAACACACGACTGTTTTAAGACCTAATAATTATATAGGTCATAAACTGTTTTCATCATAGGCCTTAAAATTTGTATCAGATCAGATGATTATTTTACTATGCAGCGTTTTTGTGGCAGTGTTAAGATTAAGAATGACTATAAAGTCCGATGCGGGAGTGACAGTGATGAAGATTGACATTTCAATAAAGGGTCGTTAGATGATCGAGCTGGTGAAACAACCCTCCTCTCATTATGGTGTCTACTCTTTCGTTTTGCGGCTAAAACCTGAAACCAGCTATGATTTCTCAGTCTTACAGTCTTCGGCTAAACACTTTCTCCACTTGTTATGCTCGTCGGCTAGAGTTTCCCAGTCTGCTGGGCTGATGCCAAATGCCGGAATTGCTCGCTTAGTGCAGTCCTTGAAACGCAACATGGGCCTCCCCACATTTCAGGGTACATATATATATACACAGTAAGCGAGTGGCATCCATACGGTGCACATGCTTCCCCAGCCATCACAATCTACGCTGTTTAAGCATTGCAGTAATGCTGGAAAACTGCGCGACTTACAACACTCATTCGTGACCCTGTCTTGCCAAGTGATGTTTAGACTGCTACGAAGGCACCGTAAGTGGAAAATATTCAGCCTTATTTCTTGCTTGACATACGACGTACTGGTTTCAGTTCCGCACAAAACTACTCAGAACACAAGTTTGATACACAAACACTTTGGTCTTGATTGTCAGATAGTGACTAGACTAGACTCCTGCACTGAGCTTCCCAAACATTGTAATTGCTTTACCAAGCCGGCTCCCGATATCCACATTCAGCGACAGATTGCTTGACAAGTGGGATTGATAGATGACAAGTGGGATTGTTGATCAGTTCTCTGATCAACAACATCAAGGGACACGACACTATCCAACAAAATAGTTGGTTTCTGGTGAAAACCTTGCGCCAGAACAACTGTCTTCTTAGCATTAATGGACATGGAAAAGAGAGAACAAGGGTGTGCGAACTAATCGAAAATAATCTGTTACTCTTGGGAAATTTTTGGCAACGAATGCGGCATCCTCGGAAAATAACAGTGAATCTATGTATACGTTTACGACGAGACCTCAACAGGGAAAAATCAAAAAGTTTCCGTTCTGCTCTTGTTGTAAAGTGTATACCCTAAACTAAAGTCCCCAAATGCAACCTTCAGAAGCAGGGAAAAAGATGTCGAAAAGTATCCGCATGTCGAACAAAGCAGAAGTCCGGCTGTCATGAACAACAGCACCGTGCGTGGAAAGATTTAACTAGATTATAAGTTTTGGTGGACATCTGTCGAGAGCAGGGCCTTCCTTCTTATCTCTTTCTGCTATTAATGTTACAAGCACATTATATGCTAGCAAGTAAGTAGTAACAGGTTATTTTTTCGCTTATAGGGTCGGGTAGAGCAGATTCTTCTAAGTTCGCTTTGTCGAAGATTTCCTCGTGTCCCAACATTTCGAGATTCCTTTAGAAACTTCAAATAACGAAAAGAGTAATCACTTCTCTAAAAACGGCATCGTAGAAATAAATAAAATATGATAAATATGTTAAGATCTACAAATAAGTAGATTTTATTAGTAGGTAAAGTTCGTACAGTTCATATAGGTAATAAAAATAAAAATACCATAAATTTAATGGTTTAAAATGGTTGGAATTACAGTTAAGGCATTTAGTTATTACATAGTAATAAAACGTTAGATTTTTTTACAATAACATGCTTTTTTATACCTTCAAACTTTTTGATAACGACGCATCTTAAACTACGACCTAAAATAACGCAACATGTTACGATGCGACTATGAATAGTTTGTACAACAACGACGCAAATGAATATACGACCATAATTTTAAAAATCAATTAAATCACCTTAAACTCTTCTTATAAGATCATGGCAATATTGCCTATCATGTTTGTTAAAAAAAAATATTAATTAGTTAAAGATCGATAATAATTAGAACTCAAACAGTCGTATGTGCACATATGATTGTTTATTACAAGATAATTTTCTTGACCTGTAAAAAGTACTTATCATTACCGGTTTCGTTTTCCGCATCCATTCTCGCCGATTTAGATCCAAAACGCAACGCATGATCACAGTCCGGTAACACCGACGCATCTGACTTTACGACAACGCGCGCGCCGATATGCGCTCACAGGAACGACGTCAAAAAAGGACGCATACGCATTTGTACCATTATTTTACGTCGCCTCTTCACTTGCGTCGTTTTCCGCTTAAAATATCTCAGAAACGAACAAAGTTAAAATTATAAAAAAATTCTACCGTGTAGAACGCATAATTCTAAGGATATTTCCGTAATAAAACCACTTTTGACGCAAAGTCACATGTTGCATTATTTTACCAAGGGTGCGAATTATACATTGAAGCCGAAAAATCATTACTTTTAGATAATTGACCAAACGTTTCAGCTTGGTTAAAAATTATTTTATATACGTATCCTAATTCCAGTTTTCGGATATCCGGCTGTTTTCGCCTACAGGTCGCATTTATCACCCGGTCCTCGTGAAATTTCAAGAGCAGGTTCAGTCAGATATTTCTTGACAAGTCAGTTTTTCGAAAAAATGGCGGGGATATGGGGGGGGGTGTTGAAAACTTACAGAAAAGTATAATTAAATCAACCTTTCGAAACAAAAAAATCTTAACAGCGCGATGCATGTTGTGTGTGGGCGCGTGGCCTCTCAACACGCCGACACGGCTGGACGGATCTTACTTAACCAATTTTGACGCAGGGATAGTTGGACACCCAAAAATTAAAAAAAATACGCGGTCGAATTCAATTCGTAGCAGTATCTACGAGCGATGCCGTGCAACTACATCATGACTTAAGAGGCCTTATTCCTTTTCATTTTATTTTTCATATATTGATAATTTCAACCAACTTTTTGAAGTGAATAATACTTTTCCCCGAATTCTAGGTAACAGCTATTTCATGCTTTCATTGCGTGCAGTCGAAAATAAGTTGAACAAAACTAATTTTCCGCGTGAATATTATCGATTATGAGTAGTTTTTGAAAAAAAATTACTTATCAATGAAAAATTCAAACTGACGTTTTCAAATATACTCGTATACCAATAAATCCCATTAGCCCTGTTCTAGGTGGTAACATCAATAATATGTTAAGAAACATGTTTGATCATAGAGAAAAATATCTAAAACAAAAGGAATAAGGCCTCTTAAGTCTCCCTGGGCCGTAAGTTAAAGTGGGGTTTTCTGTGGGGAGAAAATCACACTTCCTGGCAAAGACAAAAACTTAAAACATACCACGGGCGGTAGTTCATAAAGCCCCCGATCGCATATGTACCTACACAAACATCTGTAACCTGGGGCATTCACGAATTCACCGCATGTAATGTACTATCACTAACTTCCTCTTCTAAATAATAATGCAATAAGATATGAGTGTCCTCACCCTAACTACATAATGTGTTCCTATAGTATACTATCGTTCTATTATTCAAAGGTTAACTATCTGAGACGCTCTAAAAGGATAAGTTCGCCTTCATATCCCGCATACAAAGCTATAGATTACAAAGGTTAGGTAATAAAGTTATATGTCTGTACACTAATGAATTAATAATATTTTTGTAAAATATGTGAAACTAGCGACCCGCCCCGGCTTCGCACGGGTGCAATGCTGATAAATTTTGCATGTATTATACATTATAAACCGTCTTCTCAAATCACACTATCTATAGTACCTATCTATTAAATAAAAGCGCATCAAAATCCGTTGCGTAGAATTAAAGATCTAAGCATACATAAGGGACAGACAGACAGACTTTGTTTTATACTAATGTAGTAATGTAGTGATGTAGTGATACGGAGTTGACCGAACGAGCGAAGTGTCTCCGTTTCAGCTTGACCCAAAATTCTTTCGTATGTCCGGATCTTTGGATGTCCAGACACTTTTTGGCTGTTCTCGCCTACAGATGGCATAAACCAATTCTCATAACTTTGTGAGCGTGTTCGATAAGTAGGTAGGTATATAGATATTTTTATTGATTCTTTTTTAGTCAATTTTCAAAATGGCGAGATACAATACAATACAAGTACCCTTTATTGCACACCTCATAAATATACAGGAGAAATGCAATGCAAGACATTACAATTACAGGTAAACAACAGGCGGTCTTATCGCTAATCATAATCAAATCAAATCAGTGTCTCTGCCTTTTTTTTCTCCATAGCTCACAGGGCCAATAGTTTACAAACGATTCAAAAAAGTGTTGCATTTCATGGAAGTATCATTTCAACGAAAGCATTTTTGTACAAAACCATAAAATATTTTACAATGGATGTGCTCGAAAAGACCGTTTTCTAGGCACACAAACTGTGCGTAAAGTTCTACTTTTCAACACTGGTGCTTTTTATTACTTTTAATTTTTTGTTATAGCTGTGTGACAAGATGCCGCAAAGGTTTTAATATTTAAAAAAAGCTTGATAAATTCGTTAAATACCGATTATTATTATATATAAAAGTACAATAAAACCAATACTTCATTAAACACGTTATTAATTACATTAGATTTAGAATTCAATTATTAAAAGGACTTGAATCCTTATTCTTTAAATATATTTGGCTGAATGTACACGCGCTCGTGCCATTTTGACATTTAAGACGAATATTAAAAAGTTGGTTTTTGCACATGCGCAGTACGCAATATACCTACACACAACTCCGCCATTTCTTATTGATGTTTTGTTTATCTCTAAGTTGATCTGTGCAAATCCGCTGAATTAATGTCAAGTTCAAGTGACGAATCAATCAATTTAAACCCGTAAAATATTATTGAAGAAGTAAACAATGTTAACGGCCAACGGCATCTTGCTGGATAAATCAAATCAAAATACTTTTTTTCCGTGAGTAAGTACTTTCTATTTTCTCGTACACGCATAGTAAAGTTTTGTATGAAACTCGTGTGCAAGATGATACCCGACTGGTGTTTATTTAATAACTCGCTCGTACCTCGCTCCTGATAAAAAATTGCACTCGTCTGAAATCACCTACCTTACACACTTGTATCATAATTATCATAAATAACTATTGGATTGTTATGTTAAGAGGCCTAATCCATTTTAAAATGTATATTTATTATTATAACAAATATATTGATAATTCAACCAACTTTTTAAAGTGAATTCCCTGAGTTCTAGATAGTAACATAGCTCTATTTCCTGATTTTAGTGCGTTCAGTTGAAAGTAAGGCGAAAAAACCAGCTTCCTGTGTAAGTTTTATCAATTTCGAATACTTTTTGAAACAAAAATTATCAATGAAGAATTAAAACTGTAGGTACCTAGTTATGTCTCAAATATATATCAAATAGGTTCCTATAAATATATACCAAGTAGATCGCAAAAGCCCTGCATTCATATTCGATGCAAAAAGTTATCAAGAAAACTACTAAACAAAAATTATATATATTAGAAACTACTGAAACCTATAATAATATATTTTGATGCAAGTTAAATATATTATAAATTTTACCTATAGTTTTTTACATTACATGCGAATACTTGTTAGTTAATAAAGACAACATTTCGATAAAGACATCAACTTGCGAAATTCATTTAACACGTCAGCGGACGCGGATGTTATGGCATTCGTATGTTTTGGGGTTCCGTACCCACAGGGTAAAAAACGGGACCCTATTACTAAGGCTCATGAACCGTGATAGCTAGATAGTTCAAATTTTCACAGATGATGTATTTCTGTTGTCGCTATAACAACAAATACGAAAAAACAGAATAAAATAAATATTTAAGGGGGCTCTCATACTTACAACAAACGTGATCCGTTGCGTTAACTTTGCACCTCATTTGTATTTGGCGCCATACATCCAGGTGCAAACTTTACTAAAACCGGCCAAGTTAAGATGGGAACTCTTTGTACGGAGCCCTCGGTGCGCGAGTCCCACTCGCACTTTGCCGGTTATTTGTTTCTTTTGAGCCATGACACATGACGTCTCTTGTGTGAATGTGTTAATTTAATTAGTCACCTCGACTAAATACTCGACAAAATAAAATCCTATAGAAAATTACTCGTACGTTGGTGTAACAGTAGTAAATGTAAGTTGGCATAAGAACGGAAACCAAATAGCATTTCTTTTGATTCTTTAAATTCAAGTGAGGAGAATAGGATGCACAAAAAAGCTCTATTCTTGTGATGAGAAACTACGGAACCCTATGTTGCGCGTGGCCCTACACGCACTTGGCCTGATTTATAAAATATGCGACGCCGTAGACTTTAGGCAGACTTAAGAGGCCTTATGCCTTTAAAAAAACGTGTTATGACAAATACAGGGTGTTTGGTACATCGTTTGCCAAATTAAAATGGGGGATATAAGGGGACATTTGCTACCTCCCGCGGCCTCTAAAAAAATCTTAGGCTCATGGAAAATGACATTTTTATTTTTTTTATTTTAAATCCTAGAGAACGACTCGTTTAAACTTAAATTACAAAACATTTTCAGTGCTAGACCTGACATTTTTATTTTATTGCAAGGTGTACGGTTCTATCAAAATCAAAATCACAATTAACAACAGAAACTTTTTTCAAGACTTGAAAATTCAATGAAACTGAAACTTTGATTACCATTTAAAAAAAAACTTAAAAAAACCATGCTCTTGAAATTGTTTAAAAAACATCTTTTGTCTGTCCTCTTTCAAATGAAATGATGTACAATAATGCCATACAAACCTTACACAACTTCATAAATTTGTCAATTTTGTGCAAGTTTTTGAAGTGGATAATTAAGGATTTATTGGAAACCTAGTTTGAATTTTCCATTGATAATTTTTGTTTCAAAAAGTTCTCGAAATTGCCAATATTTACGAGAAAGATTAGTCTTTTCAACTTTTTTTTTGACTGCACGCAATGTTGCTTAAGCTGGTTGAAATTATCAATACATTGTCATAATATAACAAAAAATTAAAAGGAATAAGGCCTCTTGAACTTTAAACTTTGAGCTGATTACAGTCCGACCAAAAAGAGTAGAAATTAAAAAGTGGCAATACTGTAGTGTCCTCCCTTTCAAATCAATATAAGAAAACGGGTACGACACTACAGTATTGCCACTTTTTAATTTCTACTCTTTTTGGTCGGACTGTACTGACGCAAATTAAATAAATGCGCAATTGTATTTTAATTCAGTTTAGAGATCCCAAACAGAAAAGACGAAATTTGACGAATCTTGCAGGTGTGTACCGATCATATCAAACTGGAAGAAAAACTGGCCAAGTGCCATACCATCAAATAAAAAAAACGGCAAAGAATATCATGTGTGTTGTATGGTAGCCCCACTTAAATATTTGAATGGACAATTTGATTAAACAAATTTAAATACAAAAATATCAAATCACCGATATTCATATTCTACCTTACTATTAGTAATGAATAAGTTTTGTTTTGGACCATGGTTGGGTTGGCGTAGCACTGGAACACTGGGACCATCTACGTGATCGCTTTACGTCATTGTTTTTAAATGAATTGTTGTTTTAAAAATCGAATCGTTCAACATTCTGGATCAGTATGCAAAGTCGTTTCGTAATGAGGAGTAGAGATCGGAAAAGGTTAATTTATTTTTCTCAAACACGCAATGGAATGTCGTCATGACGTGCGTTATAAGAGGCTTCGAAGTATCACGTTTCTGGCGGGTTTTCCGCCATAATATCTCTATATTACATAAGCAATTAAATTTTTTAATCTTTATCTAAATCACAAAACTGACGAATCAATTATAAATTCAAACTGACATTACTTTTCAGTTTCAAACACATTTTAGTTGACAAAAGTCACTTGTATAATCTTTAAAAGGATTTATCATTTTTTCACTTGTTTCTTATTGCGAAAAACCACTGTCGCGCGCCAGGCCTCACGGCATCAGCTGTTGTCGTATATATGAATGTATTTCAGCTATGCAGACGGAATGATGATGCGTAGCTACATGAAAATAATACGGATTGTTAAAACAGTAAAATGTAATGCCCTAGTGCAGAAGAAATGCATTTGAATATTCTTTTTAAGATTTAAGACAGCGGTTGCTTACAAAAACTTTTTTTTTATACCTAACGCACACTCAAGATTCGTTAGAAAATGTTCATACCCAATAATACTCAATTTAACCTTGTTGACATAAAAAAACCGTACAATACGAATTATTTTTGCTTGATATTGGTTGGTGCAGTTGTAAAGCAGTTGCTTACTGAGCCGGCGGTCCTGAGTTCGTATCCCAGCAAGGGCAAACTTCTACTTTCCTGGCTGAGTGTACGTCCGCTTTATTTCACGTGCGTAAACTATGTTGTTTGTCATTAATCAGTAGTTTCTCGGTAGCACTTAGCGAGGGTTTACTAACACATTACATGTTATTATGCGTACATAATCATTGGCATACGCTTAGGAGACTCGAGGATGGAGCAACATCCATAACTTACCCTCCTCACGTTTAGATTCTAGAAAATTCGGTAAGTTTCTTGGTACATTGTACCCTAAAATAACCTATTTCACTAATATTCTTTTATTCTTGCACTTGAGCGTATTTTTATGAAAAATATATTCAACTGGCTGCGCCACGCGATACCCGCACTTCCCACGGGAACACTACATTTTTCGGGATAAAAAGTAGCCTATGTAATCCAGGGTGTCAGCTACCTTCATGCCAAAATTTATCAAAATTGGTCCAGCCGTTAGAGCGTGAAGAAGTAACAATATAAGTTTTTAGTAAGTAGTTTTAAGTTTGTTTAAATCAGACTACAAAAATTGTTAACTTTTTGCTACACCCTGACAGGGTCCTTGTACCTAATAGTTAGAAGTAGTTGGTTGCAATAAATAAACAATATTTATTGCAAACATTCTCATAAAGACACTCGTAAACTTTCGCATTTATATTTATAATACTAAGTGCGATAATCTCTTTTATATATTACCTTTAATAACAGAATAGTTTAGAATGTGAAAGAGATAAATAATTTTACTCCTGTGTGAAGATTAGTACATTACGTAAGAAGGGTGGTAAACGAGGAATTACAAACGAGTGTCTATTAGAAGCCCGAAGCTGAAGGCGAGGGCTTTAATGACACGAGTTTGGAATTCCTTTACCACGAGAGTCACGTACGATGTTTTTCATCACAATTTGGAGGAAATAAAACAAAAGTAATAAACAGTAGTGCTATTACTTACCGCCCGGTTTTCTAGAATGTAAAACCTTAGTGTGATAAAAACTACTTACCGCCCTAGGGCGTAATTTTATGACTTACCGCCCGCTTTTCTAGCATGTAAGCCCTTGTTTACAAGCGAGTGTTATGAAAATCCATACTAATATTATAAATGCGAAAGTGTGTCTGTCTGTCTGTCTGTTACCTCTTCACGCTTAAGCCGCTGAATAGATTTTGATTAAATTTGGCATGGAGATAGTTTAAGATCCGAGGAAGGACATAGAATAGTTTTCATCCTGGAAATGATCCCTAAAAAGATTGAAAAGTGAGTAAGTAATTCATGATGACATTGATGACCCTGTCGGAAATGTAATGATTAGACCAAAAGCACAATTGCTCTAACATTTGCTTAAGCGGTTTAAATAATCCCTTTTATTAATTAAGGTGATTACCTAGGTGGATATCTATCGTGTTGTACGAGGTTGCTTCCATACTTCCAAGTTCCACGCGGACGTAGTCGCGGGCAAAAGCTAGTTATTACATAAGCGCAGTTCGCGTGCGCCGAAGATAAGTTGCAGATTTAACGACACAGGGAGTTGTCACGATCTACACACGGACAGGTCGCACGACCGGCATTATCAGCTCATCGTGACATCTGTATATATAGGGATACAGGCTGGTTCAAGAGACGTGATCGGGACCGCATTTGATTTATTTTTAAAATTCAAATAATAAGAATAAAAAATATATATTTATTTATTAATTACTAGCTGTGCCCCGCGGTGTTACCCGCTCATCCCACGGGAACACTAAATTTATTTGGGATGAAAAGTATCCAATGTCCTTTCCCGGGTCTCAAACTATCTCCATGCCAAATTTCATCAAAATCGATTCAGCGGTTTAAGCGTGAAGAGGTAACACACAGACAGACACACTTTCGCATTTATAATATTAGTATGGATCATACTAGCTGCGAGCTGCGGTGATATTCACTCGTCCCACGGGAACACTTTTCAAGATTATATTTTTTAGAGATGAGCCAATGTGTTAATCCAGTGTGGAAGCTACCTTTATACCAAAATAATCAAAATTGGTCCAGCCGTTTGAGCGTGAAGAAGTAACAAACATACACCTAACTTTCGCCTTATAATATTACTGTGAAATACAAAGTATACAGTACAGTAGAAAGAACGGTATGTAAAAGAGTAAGGTCAGGAATCCTCCGTACAAATACAAACTGTATGACGGCAGAATGCACTTCTCTCTAATTAATCGTTACTTATGTTTTATACAATGCTACTACCTCGTAACTTTCACCTTATAATATTACTGTGATATACAAAGTATACAGTACAGTATAAAGAACGCTATGTAAAAGAGTAAGGTCAGGAATCCTCCGTACCGTACTAAATACAAAACAAACTGTATGACGAAAGAATGCACTTGTCTCTAATTAATCGTTACTTATGTTTTATACATGCTACTACCTCGTACCAATTTTAATGAAATTAATGTTCTTAAAAAAACTTATTTATAACTTAAACTAAAGGTTATTACTGTCATGTTGTGTTAATTCATTGTTGAATAAGGAATTCTAAAACGCATTGACGCATTAGGATGAGTACGTTAATTCGTGTTAATGCGTCAGTAAGTTCTTTAACAAGTGTTAATTAAATTGCTGTGACGGACATACTAGTAAGTGTAAAATAACCAGTTGGCATTGCATTGATATTCACAAATAACTAAATAGGGTGCGTAACAACTTATAATATTATAATATAAGTCAATATAACGATCAAGGGGTACAATCAATGATTATTATAAAAACATTTGTTACAATTTCACATGGCATAAGATCATATGGTATAATGCTCATTTGATTTAATACGTTTAAAGGCTCAATACACACAAAAAGTAAACTGTAATAGCCATGGTTAGGAACGACGACCGAGCGGAGCGAGGAGTGTTAGGTAATTCTAAGAATATAAACGTTATATCAAATGTATTTTATACTAATTGAAATTATACCTAATGAAATTATACTTATTGTTATTATATCTAGTGAAATTATATGAAACGTACTTATATCCATCATTACACACTCAACTAAAAACTATGGAATTTTTTTAAAGTACTCATTTCACGATTATAATATTAACATTGACTACCTATCAAATACGTTTTTGCGAAGACGTCAGAGCGGAGTGTTTCGTAAAAGTGGTCTCGGCAAATATATTCAGTAAATATTGACTATAAAATTTACATAAAATTGTCTTGACGAATATTTACTCAACACTTGTTTGTGATGAAGAGCTTTTGGTTTTATTTAGCTTAATGCCCAAATTCGTTTCTGACAGCATGCGCCCGAGATCTCGCCGCTACGGGTATATCCATTATCCATACTATCCATACTACATAATATTATAAATGCGAAAGTGTGTCTGTCTGTCTGTTACCTCTTCACGCTTAAACCGCTGAATCGATTTTGATGAAATTTGGCATGGAGATAGTTTAAGATCCGAGGAAGTACATAGGATAGTTTCATCCTGGAAATTATCCCTCAAAATATTGAAAAGTGAGTAATTCATGATGACATTGATGACCCTGTAGGAAATGTAATGATTAGACCAAAAGCACAATTGCTCTTACATTTGCTTAGGCGCTTTTAATAATTCCTTTTCTTAATTGAGGTGATTAGGTGGATATCTATCGTGTTGTACGAGGTTGCTTCCATTCTTCCAAGTTCCACGCGGACGTAGTCGCGGGCAAAAGCTAGTAAATAAATAAATAATAATAAAATATCACACAAATCGATCTAGTCCCAAATTAGGCTCAAGAAGGCTCGTCTTATGGGTACTAAACGACGATATACATACTTATATAGATAAATAATTATACACTTAAACTCATAGAACAAGCATGACCCAAGCACAAATATTCGAGTTAATCACACAAATATTTGCCCTGGACGGGATTCGAACCCGGGACCTTAGGCTCAGTAGGCAGGTGCTTACAAACTGCGCCAACCGCGTCGCCTACTAGAGTTTACTTTGGGACTAGATTGAGTTGTATGAGGTTGATCGTTTTTTTTTTGTTAGCATCGCTTTTTAGCAATAAGACCGCCTGTTTTCTTCCGTTATTTATTAATTGTACTTGTCTTGTTTCCGTTTGTCAACTTTTATTTTTACTCCTGTTGGCGCAGCACATCTAACGGCAAAATTGGGAAAATAAAATCTGTAGAAATTCTCCCAAACGTTTTTATCTCATTTTGATATATTGGGTCATTTCTCCTTCAAAATATCAATCTATAAAAGAATAAAAAAGCCGATGTATGGAACCATAAAATATTATGGAATGAGTAAAACAAACCTAACCTAAGCTAATATATAAGAGGAATTATTATTCAAGAATTAACACCACAGATTAATAACTAGTTTAACACCATTTTTTTTAAACCAGGCGCTTTATGATATAATAGAATAAAGGTAAAAAAAATAACACATTTTTACATTTTCAAAAATATCCCAATTTATGATAAAAATATCCGTTAGAAAAAATCCTCATTCTAAAAGAGCGTAGGCAACAAGTAATTAGTCACAGCGCAGAAAACAGATTCTGATTCTGATTTGCGTGCTGATTCTGATTTGAGTGCTGATTCTGATTTGAGTGCTGATTCTGACTTGAGTGCTGATTCTGATTTGCGTCCTGATTCTGATTTGAGTGCTGATTCTGATTTGCGTGATGATTCTGATTTGAGTGCTGATTCTGATTTGCGTGCTGATTCTGATTTGAGTGCTCATTCTTAGACGACGGAGCTTTCATCTTTTGTTTAACATTTTGAAATGTAGTTTTAAACGTATAGGTAGTTTTGGGTCCTGTCTTGTCTTATGATATTAAAGAAACTCAACACTATTTGAAAAAAAATGTATCTAACTAAACAACACTTATGCTTTTAGGTCCTGGGCTAGGATTCCCTGTGTTACAGTTGCTGTCAATTATGAAAAATATACGAGTTCAGGCCAAAATATTATCTATGAAATGAAAAGCGGTGAAATTAAACATTTGATAAAACGTATGTCTTTATAAGAAGGGGATCCCATGTCCGCATAGCTCGTCTTTCCCCTCTCCCCCCGCCCTAAGTCAGGCTGACCCGTTTCAGTCTATCCACGACACAGTCCAGTCGCCCAGTGCGCCCGCGTGACCGTCCCCACATCACTCCTGTAGCGCGGAGATAATCCCATTTTAGCGGGTTATACTCCCACACAAAGTCCGACTCACTGGTAGTGAGGGCTAAACAGCCCTGATACAGTTCAAGTCATTTGTCTAAAAAAAATGTCCACTACATAGGTGAGACTAAATCGAGATATTGCTGAATTATACCGCAATGCCTTGTTGAATTTTGCAATGGGGTGGTGGCCGGAACCTGTATCAAAAAACCGGAATTTAAAGGTTATCTACCTAACTTATCTTATGTTTAAATGGTTAAGTATGTAAACTAAACCACACTTTTAATTATTATTATGAAATTACCAATAAATAATTTATATAAATAAATAATAGTTATTTGTTATACAAGGGGGGAAAGTTGTATTTTACCCGCGAGTGTTTATTTGAAACACGAGCTAGCGAAAGGATCCTATGATTGACCACGAGCGAAGCGAGTGGTTCAAAATAGAATCCTGAGCGTAGCGAGTGTTTCAATACACGAGACGTAAAATAACTTTTCGCCCGTGTATAACACAAAACTTTTCACCTCACTACAGCGAGGAAAAAAGAATAAGGGTTTGTACTATATCTTTGAAAAATATCTGCAATAATCAACCAATTTGCCATTTATTAAAACTAAGGTCTAATTAGCTTTCATGTAGGTATTTTAAACGGGATTTTTCAGAAAATAAGCTCATGTTAAATTTTACTTTAGCTGCGTTGAAACGTCAAAACTCTTTCTCCACATGTGGATAAAAAGCGATTTTCTCAATAGATATCAAACAAACAAACTGGGCTTTCCGAGCTAGTGAGGTGAAAATAAATATAAATATCAGACAACCCCACACAAATCGATCTAGTCCCAAATTAAGCTCAAGAAGGCTTGTGTTATGGGCACTAGACGACGATATACATACTTATATAGATAAATATATACTTAAATACATAGAACAACCATGACCCAAGTAGGTACAAATATTCGAGTTCATCACACAAATATTTGCCCTGGCCGGGATTCGAACCCGGGACCGCCGCTCAGTAGGTAGGTGTCTACAAACCGAGCCAAACGCGTCGTCAAATTATGAAAATAATGTTTATTAAGAGGAAATACCACTACTCATTTTTCCGGTATCCTGTCTCAATTTCGAAACATTGTTTCCCAAACGAGAATTTGGCGAAACGTTACAGATGGGAAACAAAAATTAGTGTTTCAGATAGTTAACCGAATACTAAACGAGCTTTTGCTCTCGTCTGTTTCCTCCAAAACTAAACCAATGAAACCGAATGGGAAGGAAATATTGTGTCGGACCGTGGTCGGACCGTTTCGATTTTAGCGCAAACGATTACTTATACAATACTAACTGTGCCTCGCGGTGTTACCCGCTCATCCCACGGGAACCCTAAATTTATTCGGGATGAAAAGTATCCTATGTCCTTTCCCGGGTCTCAAACTATCTCCATACCAAATTTCATCTAAGTCGGTTCAGCGGTTGAAGCGTGAAGAGGTAACAGACAGACAGACACACTTTCGCATTTATAGTATGGATACGCTTGGTACAAATTTCTCGCACTCCATTAAATTTTCTTTTTTCGATAGTCCATGCTCTAAGGATTTACAAACTGTAGGTCATAAATTTTTCTTTATCACGGTTTTTCCAAAAATGTTTTTTTTTAATTGACAATTTAAAATGGAAAAAAGTATGTATGTATGTAAACTCTTTATTGTACATTAAATATATATATATCAAGGACATTAAACAATTGATATGTACAAAGGCGAACTTATCCCTGTAAGGGATTTCTTCCAGTTAACCTTTGCAAATGAGAGAGAACAGAAAACATCCAAGAAAATAGGCAAAAATATTGATATGCAATGTTTTGGGTTCTATGATTAATAAATAAATTAAATTAGTGTAACACTATTTGGAAATTTGAAAAGTTGTCAATCCAGCTTCTACTAATGACTATACTACGACTTACCTTCATTTTCAAATCGTCATAATCCACTAGACCATTTCTAACCAGTTTCGGAAAATTTGCACACTTGAGGCAGATGGTGTGTTCCTGGGCGTAAATAAAACGTAACAGCTTTCGAAATTCGTATCAAAACAATCCATAGATAAACAAAAGTTACATAATTTAGTTTACGTAAACACACCCACATACACATAGACACTCGCACGCACACGAGAGCTTGCGGTGGCAGAGTCTGTTTGTTTGACTATTGTTGTATTGCATTGTATAATTATTGAATGCGACGATTTTTTTCCATAAATGTTAATTTTTTTTAGAATAATTATAATACAAACCTAACCTAACCTAATTGGTTCTTTAAAACGTTGTTTATGAAACCCTGAAAATATTATGGCTTTCAGGAAAAAATCCTTTCGGACAAATGAACATTTTGACGAAACGTTACAGACGGGAAACCATGTTACAGAGTTCAGATGGGATACCGTTTAATTGACTGAGCGAGCGAAGAGTCTTCATTTCAGCTTGGCCCAATTTTTTTACATATGTTTAAATGATGTATGCTGGTCAGGGTTTCGGGGACTCGCTGGATGCGGGTCGCTTCTATCCGGCCCATGTGGAAGTCAATTGAGGAGGCCTGTGTCCAGCAGTGGACGTCCTATGGCTGAAATGATGATGATGATGATGATGTTTAAATGCCCTGGGGGCCTATGACGGCTGCATTTATCAGGCGAGAAATAAGTGACAAAGGATCCATAAAGTTTAGACAAGAGTGTGAGGGACAGATGCTTTGACACACGTGATAAACGCAACCATCATAGGCCGTGATGCTCTTCGGCTGTTCTCGTTGAGAGGTCGCATTCCTGACCTGATTCTCATGAAATTTTGTAAGTAGGTTTGATAAGTATATACTAAAATTGCTTTTTGACAATTATGTTTTTCGAACTTTTCCAATTAGCGGAGATATGGAGATTGAAAACATACAAATTTCAGCAATTTTGAATCTAATTCGCGAGAGCTCGTGTTTTAATACCCTATAATATATCAGTTGCATAAACTACTATTATTGTTTATCCTCTGAGTGCATTATGAATCGACATTGTCGACTCGTATAATTTAACGGCGATTATAGCCGGTTTCGCGAAACTATTCAACGTAGTCAATAACAAGTTCAATCGGCTTGACCCGGCCACTGCACGTTAAATCACTGTAATTTATATACAAATTAAATATTAATTGACCGAGCCAGCGAAGCATTTCCGATCCAGCTTGGGCAAAATTTCAGTCATATGCGCAGAAAATCATAATCATAATCATCTTTATTCGTAAGAAATGCTACTTGTCAGTAGAATATCATTAACATTTGCAATATGTAAATTTTATGCCGTTAAATTAAAATACATAAGATTCCATTCATTATTTAAATTAAATAAATTACAAATGTACATACAAATAATACTATTTATCCCAGTTCAGAAATTCTTCTATACTGTAGGACTATTGCTCAACTAGCCATTTTTTTTCCTTTGATCTCGCCGAATTTCTAAACCGAATCTCACGATTTTGTGAGTACACTGAATATCTAGTGGGACTATTACGACGGCGGATTAAGAGACTTTATACATTTTAATTTTTTTTTTCATATTATGACAGATAAGTATATTTATTATTTCAAGCAACTCTTAAAAGTGAATAATATTTTTCCCTTAGTTCTGAGCTTTCTTTTTTTCTTTCTTAGTTCTTAGAAAAAAATATTCGAGTTCATCACAAATATTTGCCCTTGTCGGGATTCGAACACAGGACCGTCGGCTCAGTAGGCTGGCGATAATAAAGCTGATGATAATGATGATTTACAAATTTACTGTAATAGGTCGTTTCTTTCTGCGTTTCTTCTCAACAGTGGTCTCCTCTTGTGGCCTACTTTGCAGAATAAAGTTAATCATTTCACTATCGCATTATTTCGTTATTTCATTATTTTGATAATGCATTATTTCATTATGTCATTGTTTCGTTAATTCATGATGCATTATTTCGTGTTTCATTATTCCATTACGAATTTTTCAGTATGTCATTATGACATTATTACACTATTTCATTATGCCATTGTTTCGTTAGCTCATTATTTTTATTTCAATATTTCATTATTTCATTCATTATTTCATTATTTCGTTGTTTCGTTATTTCATTATTTCATTGTTTCGTTGTTTTTTTATTTCATTATTTCGTTGTTTCGATATTTCATTATTTCATTGTTTCGTTGTTCCTTTATTTCATTGTTTCATTGTTTCGTTATTTCATTGTTTCGTTATTTCATTATTTTAGCCATGATCGCGGCCTCAGACGCAGAGTTGCACGAGCCCAAGCAGGGCGGCGACATCACCTACATGGACATGGTGGACGAGGCGGAGGCGCGAGGCGAGTCGCAGATCCAGAAGTTCTTCGCCGGCGCCACCATCCTGCTCACCGGGGGCACGGGGTTCCTGGGGAAACTGCTGGTCGAGAAGCTGCTCAGGTCAGTGCAGGTTTAAGAGGCCTTATTCCTTTTTAAATTTATATTTTTCATATATATACTTTTTTTATATATATTTTCAATCAACTTTTTGAACTGAATAATACTTTTCCCTGAGTTCTAGATAGTGATAGCTATTTCATGCTTTCATTAAGGTGACTCGGGGCTATTGTAGCCATGGGGTTATTGTATCTTATCTAATTAAATCTTTTCCTATACGAGTAGATACACAGACCATTATAATGGTCTGTGTATCCTATAGATACCCTATATATAGATATCCTGTATATACACAGACCATTATGGTCTGTGTATCTATAGGAAAAGATTTAATTAGATAAGATACAATAACCCCATAGCTACAATAGCCTCGAGTCACCTTATATGCAATCGAAAATGAGTTGAGAAAACTAGTTTTCTGCGTGAATTTTGAAAATTTCGAGTAGTTTTTGAAACAAAGATTATCAATGAAAATTCAAACTGTCGGTTTCCAATATATACCTACCAATAAATCGCAAATAGCTGTTCTAAGTAGTGACATGGATTATATGTTAAGGAACATGGTTGATCTTAGAGAAAAATGTCTAAAACAATCAGTATGTTTAAGCGGATAAGGAGCTTTAAATATATCGTTAGAGTTTCGTGCGTTTTTATTTCATATTTGGGCTTGTGCACAAATCACGCGAGGTTCGATAGGGGGGCGCGGGGGTCACGAAAATATCACGACAGATCAAGTTAAGAGAGGGAGGGGTATAAAGAGACGTCACGTGTATTATTCTACAGTGAACGAACTAGGAAAAAAAAGGCGCCATACATACAAGGTGTAAACTTAAAACGGCCAGTTATTTTAATTTAATAAATAAATAAATATTATGGGACAACATTGAGGTATTATACGTCAATGTGGGACAATCATACTCGTACACAAATTGACCTAGTCCCAAACTAAGCAAAGCTTGTACTATGGGTACTAGCTGACGATATACATAATATATAAATACATATATAGATAACATCCATGACCCAAGAACAAATATTCGAGTTCAACACACAAATATTTGCCCCGGCCGGGATTCGAACCCGGGACCGCCGGCTCAGTAGGCAGGTGTCTGCAAACTGCGCCAACCTATTTAATGGTACGGAACCCTTCGTGCGCGAGTCTGACTCGAAATCATAGTTTATATAGATATTGCATGCACAGATTAAGAATAAAACGTAAGATACATGATACTAGGTCAATAATAGTGAAAGCCTATAACGGAACACTTATCTCAACACCATTATGGCACAACTCTATGGGGGGGATAATGGCGTTTACGTCCTTACGTCCATTCGGTGCGGGCGGCGGCAATGATGTTCCAGCTCAACGCCAATAGGGCATGATGCTGTGGGGAAGTAATGGCGGTTACGTGCTTTCGGCGCGGGCGGCGGTAATGATATTCCCCAAATGTTTCGCTGCGCAAGCACCGACCGTGGCACGCATGCGCGCGTCCCATTACAATTAGCGGATTAATTAAGCTAGGTGAATACGACGGTTTTTACTGACTACGCGGTTGGCGCAGTGGTAGTGCAGCCCACTGAGCCGGCGGTCCTGGGTTCGTATCCTGGCAAGGGCAAATATTCGAAAATCGTATTTGGAAAACCCGGTTGCGTTAACGTTGCACCTCATTTGTAGGTATCCGCACCATACATAATTTCATACAAGTTGCAAACTTAAGACTGCACCGAGCGAAATGTGAAAAAAATAGGCAGTTGCCGTTAAGTAGATAACGTCAACACTAATTGTTTAATCCATTTCTTAACTATATATTTAGCATTTCGAAGAATGTGTTAACAACTTCTCCGTGGAAAAATTATAAGATTATTAATATTTTACCCTAGAGAACTAAGTAAAGTTGGACGAAAATTGTAAAATCGTAAGCAGACGTTAAGTGTTTTTTAGGTATACTTTAACAATGGAAATCTATTCTGATTTTCAGTTCAAAAAAAGATGAATGTTTACATTACAATTTGTCCGCATCAAATATTTCAATTATTGTTTGGTATTAAAGGTCCAGATTTATCAAAAAGTGTTTTTAATTCTCCATACATTTTTACTATGGCGCGGGCGGCCGCGCGCCGATTTAAATATGCATTCCCCGCGCTCTATGGTTCATTCGCAAACACTCGGCGCCCTCTTAACTTAACCCGGCCCGTTATAACTTATAAGATGTGATAAGTATTTGCACGGAACCCTCGGTGCGCGAGTCAGACTCGCACTTCGCCGTTTTCATTCTATGTAAAATTTAAGTATATATTTATCTACATTAAGTATGTATATCGTCGCCTCTGTCAACTTGTTTTAACATTTACTATACCGAATATACTGATAACGAAAATGCACCTCTGTCAAACGGAACAAGTTTATGGCCACTTTAATGCCACTTTACTGCCACTTACTTTTATTTACCCACTTGCGCACAAAGACTTACTTGTATTTTATTGCGGCCTGCAAGTGTCGGAAAACAATGTATTTCCTAACGATATTAAGGGGCTTCTAAACGGGCCATGTTTTGCTGCAATTTGGGGCCGGCCATTATTTGCATCTTGCTCTAGCGTATTGTGTCAGAGAGGGACGGCCATAGTTGCCGGCCACAAATTGCAGTAAAATATGGCCCGTTTAGAAGCTCCGTTACATTTATATTTTACTAGCTGCGTCGCGCGGTGTTACCCGCTAATCCCACGGGAACACTACATTTTTTGGGGATAAAAAGTAGCCTATGTGTTAATCCAAGATGTCAGCTACCTTCATACTAAAGTTTACGAAAATCGGTACAGCCGTTTCAACTTTAGAAGTAACTAACATACAAACACACTCACAAACTGTCGCCTTTATAATATTAGTGTGGCTAGAAGGCGCAACTACCTTAAGAGAGGAAAAAAAATAACCCTTTCTTGGCTTCAGTGCACACATCCTATTTATAAAAAAATAAATAATTTAAATAAATCAATTTAAACGGATTATAACGCGTATATAAATTATTTGAGCCTCCCTTACGTATCGGTACCTTTACAGATACCGTTTTGTCAAAGGTAGACTGAGAAAAACACAATTTTTCTCTGTCAAAGTTACATATTTAATCCGTTAAAATTAATGATATAATCCGTTTCAATTGTTTTATTTAAATGTGTGACAGTCGCGGAAACCGAAGAAAATATTAAATAAATAATTATTAACGTATTCACATAGAGATCGCTAAGGTGTAAAAACCTTTAAATAAACAATGCAAAGATCGACACACGAAGCATAAGGAAAAATTCGAAAGGTTGGCTGGAGTTCGGGTAGCGAAGTGGTTAACGCACTGGACCGGCAATCCAGAGGTACCGGGTTCGATTCCCGGTCTCGTCCCCCAGGTGACTCATTTCAATATTTCTTTGAGATTTGATATCTTTGTATCAATAGTTTAAATAAATATCGGACAACCTCACACAAATCGATCTAGTCCCACAGTAAGCTCTAGTCGGCTTGTGTTATGCACACTAGACTAGTAGGCTTGTGTTATGGACACTAGACTAGTAGGCTTGTGTTATGGACACTAGACTAAGTAGGCTTGTGTTATGGTTACCTATCATAATCCCGAAATTTTGTTTCCCCGCTGTAACGTTTCGCCGAATATTCATTTGCCCGAAAGCTATTTTATTCCAAAACTATTAACATTTCAAAATAATTATAAAACAAACCTAACCTAATGGGTTCTATAAAACGATGTTTATAAAATCCTGAAAATATTATGGGTTTCAGGAAAAATAGCTTTCGGGCAAATGAAAATTCGGCGAAACGATACAGCGGGGAAACAATGTTTCGAAGTTGCGATAGGTTACCTTGTGTTATGGACACTAGACGACGCGACGATAAACATACTTATATAAATAAATACATAGGTACTTAAATACAAAGAACATCCATGACCCAGGCACAAATATTCGAGTTCATCACACTATTTATAAGAATTTGAAGAATAGAATAATACAATTAGTGCTCTGGATTCTGAGTCTGAATAACCCAAATTTTCAACAAAAGCAAAAAAACAACAAATACCTACTATTAAATGTGTTATAAATAATGAACATCTGAAAACTGCTGCTGGCGTTAGGGTGGTGGAGAGGTTAACACGCTGGACGGTAATCCAGAGGTACCGGGTTCGTTTCCGGGTCTCTTGCGCCTGGTTACGCGTATAAATTTTTGTTTGTGCTTTGATATTTGTATCAATGGTTAAGTAGAATCTATGTTTTACGCTATTAGAGGCTACACCCGGTATAATAATTAAGGGCTTGTGCACAAATCACGCGAGGTTCAATAGGGGGAGGGGTGGTCACGAAAAAATCACGACATCACGTTGGGGATCCCTCCCCAACGTGATGTCGTGATTTTTATAAGGAGGATCTCCTTATACGTGATGTGTATAAGGAGACCTCACGTGTATTTTTCTATAGTGAACGAACTAAGAAAAAAATCTACCACAAGAATAGACACCTACTTGTTCTCGGTTACGTTAAAAATAAATCTTCAGCGAGTCTATTTTCCGAAATTCTGGCGCTATAAAAATACACGTGAGGTTGTGAGGGGAGACAAAGAACCTCACCAAATATCACCAGGGGGAGGTCCAAAAAGTAGCCGAAAAAACCTCACGTGATTTGTGCACAAGCCCTAAGACCAATTATACATCGGTATTTCACCTTTAGTCAATTATATATTCCGCTTACATTTGTTTAATTGTTTGTTAAACGGAGCTACCTTCTTTTTAGGGTTCCGTAGCCAAATGGCAAAAAACGGAACCCTTATAGATTCGTCATGTCTGTCTGTCCGTCTGTCCGTCTGTCCGTCTGTCCGTCTGTCTGTCCGTCCGTATGTCACAGCCATTTTTTTCCGAAACTATAAGAGCTATACTGTTGAAACTTGGTAGGTAGATGTATTCTGTGAACCGCATTAAGATTTTGATGCAAAAATAAAAAAATAATAATAAATATTGGGGGCTCCCCATACTTAGAACTGAAACTCAAAATTTTTTTTTTCATCAAACACATACGTGTGGGGTATCTATGGATAGGTCTTCAAAAATGATGTCGAGGTTTCTAAAATATTTTTTTTCTATACCGAATAGTTTGCGTGACAGACGCTTCCAAAGTGGAAAAAAGTTGGTCCCCCCCCCTCTAACTTCTAAAATAAGGAAATGAAAAATCTAAAAAAAACATATGATGTACATTACTATAAAAACTACCAACGAAAATTGTTTTGAACGAGATCTAGTAAGTAGTTTTTTTTTAATATTTTAATACCTAACTTTGCACCTAATTTATATGGGGCGCTATACATACCAGGTGCAAACTTAACTTAACCACTTAGGGATGGAAAGTGTTTGTACGGAACCCTCGGTGCGCGAGTCCGACTCGCACTTGGCCGGTTTTATAATTCAATCCACGTCAATCTAACCACAATCATAAATTTTACTACAACATAACTCTTAGTCCTAAAGTTCCATTTCCTTTGATTAAATAGAAACATTTATTAATGTAGTCCGTGTGACGTTCGTCCAATTGTTTTAGTGTAGAAAAGTCTTAAAATATCAATGAATTGAGGCTTGTGAGACCTTTTGTTGAAGAAAAGATGTTTGTGGTTGCGTTGTGTTACATTTCCAAATCAAATTAGGGCGTAATGAGTTATATGTGTATAAACGAGAGACCATTTGTCGAAACGCTTAACAATTTAAATAAATTAAAATTACAATGGGCAATAAGTGTAAAATAAAGGGTACCAATTGTTGTCTTAGGGGATTCCGAATTCGCTAGTTTCGCTACCTCCTAAAACCTAATATTTGTGTGATGAACTCGAATATTTGTGCTTGGGTCACGGATGTTATCTATATATGTATTTATATATTATGTATATCGTCGTCTAGTACCCATAGTACTAGCTTAGCTTAGTTTGGGACTAGGTCGATTTGTGTATAATTGTAATTGTCCCATGATATTTATTTTATTTATTTATTAAAAACCACCGACCACTGGGAAAACAGAAGTTTTTATTATCTAAAGAAACGTATTATTTATAACTTCTTTTATATTCAATCTATTACTCTTTGATATTTCTTGAAATATATGACACACATCTTTATATACCAATCGCATCGCATCATTCGCATCGCGCCGAAACGGCTGGACAGATTTTAACCAATTCTGGTACAGGGATAGCTGGACATCCAAAGATGGTTATAGGATACTTTTTATCATCCTACAGAAATTAAAAAAAAAATGGGCAAGTACGAGTCCGACTCGCGCATGAAGGGTTCCGTACCATAATCTATAAAAAGTTTGTTGTATGGGAGCCCCCCTTAAATAGTTAATTTCTTCCATTTTTAGTATTTGTCGTTATAGCGGCAATAGAAATACATCATCTGTGAAAATTTCAACTGTCTAGCTATCACCGTTCTTGAGATACAGCCTGGTGACAGACGGACGGACGGATGGACAGCGAAGTCTCAGTAATAGGGTCTCGTTTCTACCCTTTGGGTACGGAACCCTAAAAATACGACAAAGTTGCGGGCACAACATAAAACATGAAGAAACCTTTTCTAGTGACATCCGTCGGCGAGTTTTGTCAAATTTATAAGCACATTAAAAAAGATGATTAGAGAATAGCAGCAAATGTATTTACGACTTATCACCACACCATGATTTGATGTCCACAGTCGGCCTGGCCTAGTGTTGAATCATTTATGCACCGAAAACCCCGAGATGTGTTTATCACTATAGCGGGTTTAAAACATCTAAACTAAAACTACCCAATACTCATAGCATTTAGCAAGTATTCGAAGTAATAATGTTATGGTCTATAAAGATAGGTACAAAACACGGCTCGAAGGCTACACGATAACAGAGTGGCAATATACACAGCTACAGTACGATAACAGAGCCTTATCCGTTGCATTAAAGCATCTTTAGCGTTAATCTACGTTTGATCTACATGCACGTGAACGTGAATCGACGGCGATTTCGTGAAGTCATCTTGACGTAATACCGTTAGTAAGTACGTGTGCAGCAGAAGAAGTAGGTAACAGTTTGTGGCGGAGGTTTGGCATTTACTTAGGGCTGCGATCCGTCCGGGTTTCCCCGGATTTGTCCTAGTTTGGAGGCCGTCCAGGGGGGGGTTTCAAAGTGTCCGGAAAAAACTCGGTCTCATTTGAATTTTTCTTTGAGCTTTGATATTTGTATCAAAGGTTTAACGTGTTATTATGTTATGTTAGGTATCCTATCACAATTCATAAAAATCGTTACCCATCAGTAACGTTTTTTTGCCAAATTTTAATTTAAATAAAACAATTTTAACGGATTATATCGCGTATATGAATTATTTGAGCCTCCCTGACGTTTCGGTACCTTTACAGATGCTGTTGTCAAAGGTTGACGGAGAAAACAACAATTTTTCTCTGTCAAAGTTACATTTGTGCAAACTACCCATTTTATAAATATTAATCCGTACTAATATTATAAATGCGAATGTGTGTCTGTCTGTCTGTCTGTCTGTCTGTCTGTCTGTTACCTCTTCACGCTTAAACCGCTGAACCGACTTAGATGAAATTTGGTATGGAGATAGTTTGAGACCCGGGAAAGGACATAGGATACTTTCATCCCGAATAAATTTAGTGTTCCCATGGGATGAGCGGGTAACACCGCGGGGCACAGCTAGTTTAAAATAAAGGTGTTCATACTACTAGCGGTTCACTATAAGGCTTACTGAGACGAAAGAACCACCGGAAGAAAACTCCCAGATTTTCTTATTTATTACTATGAGGTCCAAAACCAGTATTTTCCAGAAATCCATAATATTTTCAAGGTTTATAAGCATCATTTTAAGGAACCCATTAGGTGAGGTTTGGTTTGTTTTATAATTATTCGGAAATATTACCTTACAGTTTGGAATAAAATGGCTTTCGGATAAATGAAAATTTGGCGAAACGTTACCTACAGGTGGGAAACAAAAGTTAGTGTTTCAGATACCTAGTTATTATAACCGTTATGTTATTATAATGCTTACCTACTTTTGCTGGTGACTGTACAAGTGTACAACATACATAACCCGTTAGGATTTCGATCAATCGATGCTTAATCTTGTCATGGACTCGATTTGTGCACCGGCGCACTTGAATTTAGACTGAGTGACGACCGTTGATTACACGACTTCATCTATTTATATTTGTTTTATTTAAAAATTTTACACTAAGTTACATGAAAGTTTTAATAGAATCCCGTTATCGATTCTTTTTTTAATGTGGAAGCACCAAAATTTTACTTTATAGGGTTCCGTACCCAGAGGATAAAAAACTACCCGAAAAGTATCAGGTATGACTATACCGACAGTTGGCTTTCGGACTATATTGCTTTTTATGTCTCTAACTGTATGTGCGTCGGTAAATTGGTACCCAATTTCAATTTGAATGTAATGTTGACATTATGTGAAACCCGTTTTGTGCAACTTTTTACTAGACTACGTTTATTGACTGAGCGAGCGAAGCGATTTCGTTTCAGCTTGGCCCAAAATTCTTTCGTATGGCCGCATTCCGGATTTCGCCTACAGGCTGTTTTTTTTTCAACCGATTGATATGAAATTACCGAGTAGATTATATATGGATAATCATGTAATTTTTTTTGACGTGTCACATTTCGCTTCTATCCGGCCCATGTGGAAGTCTTTTGAGGAGGCCTGTGTCTAGCAGTGGATGTCCTATGGCCGAAATGAAAATGATGAAGAGGACTAGGTATCTGACAGACAAAAATGCATGGTCTGAACCAGAAACCAAGCAACTGGCTCCACAATTATTCGTGTTAGATTGTACCTTACTATAGTTTAAGGGACACAGTTCTAATAAGAAAGCATATTATCAAATGTAGGTACATAAATTGTGATAAACCGTTATACTTTCTTGTAATTTCCATTTTATTCTTACATTTGTACTTATGTATTACTTAAAATATACTTTTAATGTGTTTCTTCGAAGACTAGGTACGTATTCTTAGGATAGATTTAAATTAGGCTACGTTCATTTTACTGTAATGTATAGTTAAGTATCCTTTCTGAAAAAAATACTGACTGTTGAGTTTCTTTCAGAGTTTCGTCTCAACAACGATCTCCTTTTGTGAAATGCCGGTAGGTTCAGACATGTAAAAGTGCGCTTGTGGCCTTTCAGAATAAAGTTAATTTATTACATTAAAGGTCTATGACTTCTTCAAACTAGCAGCCGCTGCTAAAATGCAAGTTCTTTGGATAAACCGAGTGCAAATCCACGCAATTGAATAAAAGCTTATGTATATCACTTTGCAAGTACACTTAAGACCTTTAAACAACGTTGGCAGTAGCAAAGTCACGTGACAGATATCCATTCCGCTCACGTAGCGATAGCCTTACACCGAACGGGACAGACTTACATAATAAACAAGCCTATGATCTATATGAATAAATACAATGCTAATAAAACCTGATTATATCTGTTTACGTAGGTATGTTGTTTGTCAGGTATGGTGTGTGATCAGGACTAGTGGCCGCATACATTAGGTACTCCGTCACATTCTAAACTTGATCTCTTGATTGGTTAACATTTGTCCGTTGTCTTGATTGGTTAACATTATTATACTCGTATTATACAGCCCAACAGCGAGTTTTCCAAACCACGCCATATTGCGGATTTTTGGTGATACTAATTTATGTTTACTGGCAACGACAAATTTTTGGTAACTCACGTTGAAAGTCAGTGAATATCACTGAAACAGGAATAAATATTTCGCAAATTTCAAGCAATTTTGGCATCATAATGCCTAAACTATCGACATGATGAAAGTAGTTATTTTCAATAGGATTCAGTATTTATTTCGCAAGAAGAACGAAAGATTGAACAGCGTTCCGGTAAACAATGTTTTGAATTTCGTTAATGACAAATCCTTGGCTAATCGCTATTGATGTTTAATAATGCAAATAGGGTAAATCGCCAATAATTGGCCACCGTTCAATAACTGGCCACCTCAAACTAAAAATGAACTCTGTTCACCTACAAACTGAATTAATTTTATTATATAGTGGCCAGTTATTGAAGGGCGGCCAGTAATTAACAGCATACTAAAATTAATTATATTTATAGGCGAACAGAGTTCATTTTTAGTTTGAGGTGGCCAGTTATTGAACGGTGGCCAATTATTGGCGATTTACCCTATATGGTTGAGTTTATGCAGACATTTTTATGAAAACGTGTTGTGAACGAACTAGTAGCTTTGGTGTGCGCGTTTGAAACGTGACGCATACGACACGTCACACATTTTATTTATTTATTTAGAGCAGTGATGTGGTCGCTCCTTTACTCACGTCACTCCGCTACCTAAAGGTTGTCTGGAAGAGATCGCTATTTAGCGATAAGACCGCCTGTTGTTTACCTCTGCCTGTTATATGAATGTATCTCATGTTGTGTTGTATATTCCTTGATGTTGGAGGTGTGCAATAAAGAGTATTTGTATTTGTATTTTGTATTGTCACTACAAGCGGTAATTTAACCTCCGAATATCTACATAGTGCAATCAATTGTGAATTGATGATCGCTTTCCTCGTTTCAGAACGTGCCCTGATGTGAGGAAGATATATCTACTCGCGCGGCCGAAAAAGAACAAAGACATACAGAAAAGACTGCAAGAACAGTTCGAAGATGCGGTCAGTATAATAAATCCGTTTGTGTGTACTAGCTATTGCCCGCGACTGCGTACGCGTGGAACTTGATAAAAGAGATTATTAAAAACGCCTAAGCCAATGTAAGAGCAATTGTGCTTTTGGTCTAATAATTACATTTCCTACAGGGTCACCGCACCCCAACAGAAATGTTCACTCACTTTTCAATCTTTTTAGGTATAATTTCCAGGATGAAAACTATCCTATGTCCTTCCTCGTATCCTAAACTATCTCAATGCCAAATTTCATCAAAATCGAATCAGCGGTTTAAGCGTGAAGAGGTAACAGACAGACAGACACACTTTCGCATTTATAATACTAGCTGTGCCCCGCGGTGTTACCCGCTCATCCCACAGGAACACTACATTTATTCGGGATGAAAAGTATCCTATGTCCTTCCCCGGGACTGAAACTATCTATATACCAAATTTCATCTAAATCGGTTCAGCGGTTTAAGCGTGAAGAGGTAACAGACAGACAGACAGACAGACAGACACACTTTCGCATTTATAATATTAAGTGGGTGGCTGGCAAAAGCTGGATGAGAGTAGCCGAGGATCGCGTACAATGGCGTGCAGTTGGAGAGGCCTATGTCCAGCAGTGGACAAGAATAGGCTGATGATGATGATGAATATTAAGTATGGATAGTATGGATTAGTATGGATTTCATACGTAGTAGTGATGTGCCACTAACGCCCGACATCTAGTGTTGTTCCACAAAGATCGGTTTTCCTCATCTAACAGTAGTAAAGTAATGTTGTTATTTCATTTCAGTTATACGAGCGCCTGCGGAAGCAGGTCCCCAACTTCATGTCCAAGATCGGGATCGTGGAGGGAGACGTGGGCAAGCTGGGGCTCGGCATCAGCGACAGCGACCGCCAGACCCTAGTGGATGAGGTGAGCGCACAAAGAATATCATCAGCAAATCGCTTGGTGACAAGTTGACAACCAAAACTCACTCAAGTTTCCGTCACTGTTCTTCAAAACCTCGTATCTAGTAGGTAGATTTGACACTGAGATACGAGCTTTGTTTAAGTAGGCATTTGTTACTTATTGAGTTTCGATTGTCAACAGAAGATTAATAGTCGAAAGACGTCCGTTGCTGGACAAAAGCCTCGTTCAGCAGCTTCCCTCGCTTCAGACGACGCGGTTGGCGCAGTGGTTAAGCAACTGCCCAAGTAGCACAATTGGGTCTAAATAGCTCGTATATCATATCTAATTAGATGCTTAAGTGAAATTTACCACCATGACTAAGTGCTATATAGGTGGCAAGAACCCTTATGCCACCAGTATAGAACCAAAAGGAGAAAAATTGCAGCCTATTTTTGGTGCTAAATAGAATCCATAAGAGATCTCACAATAACCTTAAGTGGAAATTAGAACTATGGGTGAAAGTTATGCGTCCATAAGAGATCTCACAATAACCTTAAGTGGCAATTAGAACTAAGGGTAAAAGTTATGCGCAGTGAACGAATGAAAACATTTCAGTTCGGTCAATGAGTGATAAATGAGTCGCCAAAATTATCTTTGAGTGGCGAGGCAACTGTCAAATTGAAGTAATACGTGATCTGCCATATTCATTTTGGATTTATATGTCTGTTTGATGAGTGATTAAAACTTTACGTTATACAAGCATCGAAATAAGCACGAAATTCTTGCGAATTTTTTTTTACTGTGAAACTATAGTATGTTTTCTTTGTAAATTTCGACGCGCCCTTCATTTGATCAGGAATATTAAAAAAGAGAGTGCTAAATTAAATAAGGAATAGATACTGATAAGAAATAAAACTGTTAAAAACCTGACCTAATGATTGTAGGTTACGTACAATGTTAAAGTAACATCGTCACAACTATCAAAAGTCTGTGATTATGCGTCAGTGTGATAAAATTCTGGTTAAAATAATCAATTTTCATAGGCTTCCATTTGTAAACATGGCGAAACAAAAACCGTCCAAGAGCATGTCGGGCCACGCTCAGTGTAGGGTTCCGTAGTTGGCCATCCTTCACAATAGACAATAAAATCGAATTTAAATTACGAGAAAGATTTCAAGCTCTATAAAAGGTCGTAAACGCCAAAGTAACTGTAATTACTTATTACCTTCTAGAAGTTATCGATTATACGCACCAGATTGAGCGAAATGTTTTAATGCAGTATGGCACTTAACTAATATGTGTAACGTTCGAAGTATAAGAACACCGCGGGGCACTTACGTCATTTAAAAGAAAATTATGAATTTTTGCGATAACTCAAAAACGGCTAGACCGATTTTATTCAATATAGTTTTCATTGAAAGTACTAATAGAGCCTTATTTTCATGAATTTTTCCATAATTTTTTGACCCGTGGTTGAGAAGTTAGAGGGGGGGGACACTATTTTTTGGATTTACCGAGCGAATATTTACAAAACTGCTGACTTTATCAAAAAATGATCTTTGAAGGCCCCTATTGTTTTTAAAAGACCTATTCAACGACACCCCACACGCTAGTGTTAGAACGAAAAAAAAAAAATCACCCCCACTTTAGGTGTATGGGAGGTACCCGAAAAAAAGTTATTTTTTTAGTTTTTATTTTACCGTTATGTCGGCGTGATACATACACATACCAAACTTCAGCTTTCTAGCACTTATGATCACGGAGCTAAGCCGCGGACGGACAGACGGACAGACGGACATGGCGAAACTATAAGGGTTCCTAGTTGACTACGGAACCCTAAAAAAGATCCTACAGTGTTTATTTTCACTTATTTGTTCCTTATTTGGAACTATCAAGTCTAATAATCACTTATTTGTATCTTGCGAGTGGCAAAGCAGTGAATGATATTACCAATAGTAATTATTTGCTCTTTTGTAGACTATTAAACAAGCAAGACTATTAAATATATTTTGACAAGGCGCAAATAGGAACAATAATAGAACTTTTAGTTCGTTAGTGGTTCGAAATAAGTGAAAATAACTGCTTTTGGTTCCAAGAACCTCCTACTGACACCTATTTATGCGTTGGAGTGGCAATAAGGTACTTCTTAGGCCTTAAAGTTGCAATATTTTTTGGTTCCAAAAGAGCCGTAAAATTATCCCTTTAGCCACTATTGGTGATATAATTCGCTATTGTACTAGTCATTTGGAACTTTTAGTTCCAAATAAGGGTATGTTCCCACTTATATGTAAAAGTTGCTTATAAGTGATTTTAAGGCCTTATATAGCACTATTGCTTCTTATTGAGTGACAATTTGAACCTGCATGCAACTTTAAGTAGCAAAATCGACTTTATCCCACCATAAGTAATAAAGTAGAAACAAAAAACGTTCCTATGCAACTACAAGTGATAGGATGAACTCATATACAGTTTTGAGTGGTGTTTAAAGCTATAAGTTGTATCAAACACTGTTAAACCACTCATTTAGAACTTAAAGCTATAAGATAAGCTGCAAAATTCACTAATGTGCTGCTTGGGTGCCTACTGAGCCGACGGTCCCGGGTTCGAATCCCGGCAAGGGAAAATATTTATGTGATGAACACGAATATTTGTGCCTGGGTCATGGATGTTCTATGTATTTAAGCATTTATTTATCTATATAAGCATGTATATCGTCGCCTAGTACCCATAGCACAAGCCTTCTTGAGCTTAATTTGGGACTAGGTTGATTTGTGTGAGGTTGTCTGATATTTATTATTATTATTATATTCCCGCAATCTCATCTAGACAGACGTCAACTCTATTATAGCAAAACGTGTTACGCGTTAAATCATCATATCAAATCACAGATTTAACACAGGTGTCGGCCTAGTTCTAAATCTATGGCTAGCTAAAGGCGTAAAATCCCGCACCTAAAACTTCAGGGTACGATGATAACGTAAGGTCTGAGTATCAGCTAGGTGTATCGTAAAGCCAACATTACTCACTGTCATAAATTCCAGGTAGACGTGATCTTCCACGGGGCAGCCACGCTGCGCTTCAACGAGCCGCTCCGCGAGGCGGTCTTCATCAACGTCAGGGGCACCCGGGAGATGATGCTGCTCGCCCGCGCCTGCACCAAGCTCAAGGCCATGCTCCACATCTCCACCGCATACAGGTAGCTACATGATCACCTACTTCAGGGGCACCTGAGAGACGCATTGCTGGAGAGCCTTCTCCTAACCATGGTGGTCATTTCTACTGCCTATAGGTATGGCTACATGATCATCGGTGTCAGGGGCACTAGGAGATGATTCTGATAGTCTTCTCTAAACTCAAGGCCTCATCCCCATCTATCCATTACCAGGGATATGACACTGCTGGAGTCCGCGCCAAGCTCATGGCTATGGTCCTTATCTCCGACACCTACAGGTAGTTACATGGTCACCTAGATCAGGGGCACTACGTAGATGCGTTGCTGAAGAGCCTGCTCCAAACCATGGTCCTGATCTCTAACGCCTACAGGTATGGCCACATGATCACCAACGTCAGGGGCACCAAGTAGATGACGCTATTTGAGAGCCTGCCCCAAAGTCAAGGCTAAGGTAGTAAGGACCTAATCTCCACCACCTACAGGTACGGCTACATGATCATCGAAGTCAGAGGGGTACCAGGGAGATCCGGTGCTGGAGAACCAGCTCCAAACCATGGTCCTCATTTCTATCACCTACAGATAGCTACATGTTCATCAACGACAGGGGCACTAAGGCGATGACGCTGTTGGAAAGTCTGCTCCAAACTCAAGGCCATGTTCGTCATCTCCACCGCCTAAAGGTATAGTCAGACCACGCTAACTGAATGGTTTGACAGTTAATATTCTTGGAAGAATTAGCGTGGTTTGACTCTAGCTACATGATCATCGACGTCAGGTGCTCCAAGAGAGATGATTCTGCTGGAGAGCCTGCACCAAGCTCAAGGCCATGGTCCACATCTCCACCGCCTACAGGTAACGTAAAATCATCAATGTCAGGGGCTCCAGGGAGATCTTCATCTCCACCGCCTACAGGTAAGGCCACAAGATCATTAATATCAGGGGCACTCCGCTTCTGCTAAAGAGCCTGCTCCAAGCTCAAGGCCATGGTCCACATCTCCACCGCCTACAGGTATGGCTACAAGATCATCAACGTCATGGGCACCAGGGAAATGATTCTGCTTGAGAGCCTCGCTCCGTAAGAATTAAGCGTTGTCAGAACAAAAAGATTTATATAAAATGCAATCTTTTGTTTCCAGCAACTGCACCCTGAACGAGATCGACGAGGTGTTCTACGAGAGCCCCATCCCGGGGGACAAGCTCATCGACCTCGCCGAGAGCCTCGACGAGAAGACCCTCAACAGCATCACCCCGGGGTACGACACTGTGCCACTTACACTGTGTATAGCCTTGTCGACCTATTATTTTGAAATATAAAGATAGAGCTAGAGACAGACACAGACAAAGACACAGACACAGACACAGACACAGTCACAGACTTAGACACAGACACAGACACAGAGACAGACACAGAGACAAAGATTTTATTAAAACTTTCGTGAGACATATTTAATTATTGTATTAAGCGGTTTACACTCACGTCGGGCCGTTCCTGACAATTTCACGTGAGTGTAAACCGCTTAATACAATAACAGAGACAAAGATTCATAATAAGTACTCGTACTCTTTATTGCACACCTCTCAAAACATACAAGAGAAGTACAATGCAAGGAATTACAATTAGAGCTAAACAACAGGTGGTCTTATCGCTAAAGAACGATCTGCTCCAGACAACCTTTGTAGTGGAGTACTTTAAAAATTCAAATCGAAATCGAATTTTCACTTCGCTGATTTTTTTCCTCTGTAGTCATAAATTTTTCATAAATCTTGCAAATATTATCCTATTTATTAGGTTAGGTAAATTTTGCTTTATAACTCCAAACTTGTCCCTTGTCGGGCTAAGAAGAAGGATATTTTGTTAACATGTACATATACCAATTGCAGCCTGATCGGGGAGTTCCCGAACACATACGCGTACACAAAGGGCGTGGCGGAGGACGTGCTGCAGCGGCACTCGCAGGGGCTGCCCGTCGCCGTCCTGCGGCCCTCCATCGGTGAGTCCGCAGCACACAGCACACAGCGCACAGCACGCAGCAGACAGCACACCGCACACCGCACACCGCACACAGCCCACAGCACACAGCACACAGCCAGACCCTAGCCACTTGCCATTTGGGGCCCCACACCTTATTGCAGACTGCACGCAATGAAAGCATGAAATAGCTATTTTACTACCTAGAACTTGGAGAAAAGTAATATTCACCTCAAAAAGTTGGTTGAAATTATCAATATATTTGACATAATTAAACAAAAAGGAATAAGGCCTCTCAAACAAATTAAAGACAAGATAGATAGATAAATTCTTTATTCATTTCCACAACTTACATGGTTAGACACAGTAAGTATTATAATACAGTCGAAACATAGATAGACGTCATGTCGTGTAAGGAAGTCGAGGAAGTGGCAATGGATAGAGTTAGATCGAGAAAACTACATAGTTCACCAGCTACACCGACAAGAGATTGACTGTTTTAAATTTATGATGATCAGTGCCGTATTTACTAGGGAACCCACAAGGCCTGTCAAGGGGCCCCAGTCCCCAAAGTAGGACTTGCTCCATACTTATTTTTCCAGACCGATTATGTCTGAACTGCTATGCTGGATACTCAAATATGGTTATCTAAGTTGTAGTAAAGAACAGGACTATTATAGTGAAAGACGGTTCACTATTTACGGAACACTATATTTACAACACACTCTTCTTCTTCTCTACGTGCCTCTTCCCATTATTTAAGTCGGCCCTTCTCGTTCTCATGCGCCAGGTCGGGCGATCCTGGGTTGTCTCTTCGTTCAGCTGAGCCTGTTTCAAATCCTTTGATATGGTGGACCACCACGTAGCAAGCGGGCGACCTCTGCCTCTCTTGGTGTCCGGTAGTGCGAGTGCTTTCTTCACTACATGGTCTTCGTCTCGTCTCATAATATGTCCGTACCATCTCATGCGGGATTCCTTGATCTTGTCGGTGATGGGGGCAACCTTATAGCTTCCTCTGACGTGTTCGTTGCGCACTTTATCGAGTCTAGTTACACCGGCTGCCCACCTCACCATCTTCATCTCATTGACATGGAGTTTTTGTTCATGCGCTTTTTGATTGCCAACATTCAGCACCATATGCATAGCAGGTCTCACGGCTGTTTTGTTAACCTTTCCTTTGGTCTTTATCGGCATACGGCGATCACAGAGCACACCCGTAAGCGCCCTCCACCTGTATCTTCGCAGAGATGTACTTACGACAATACCTTAAAAAGCAAATTGATGTTGAAGATAATAACATTTTGATTTTGTTTACAGTGATCGGCACAGCGAAAGAGCCGGTGGCAGGCTGGATCGACAACGTGTATGGACCAACGGGAGTGAGTAATATCTCTTTTATTACTTTATGCCGACCATATAGGTTAACGCGGGCTAGTTTTCCGCAACTCGACGTCTTACAATGCGCCTATTTTGCGTGAAGGGTTGCTGGCACTACTCTTGCCAACCCAACTCTACCAGAAAGCCTAGCAGTCCCTTGATGTTGCAGACGACTTCTGAGATAGACCTCGGAGACCCGAGGTGTTGTGCCGGTATTTGGCCACATCTGGACATTCGAGAATGACGTGGGCGGCTGTCTCTTCGGCCTCCATGCAAGCTCTGCAAGGAAGACTGTCAGTAACACCTAGAGTGAATAAGTGCTTGTTTAGCAGGGCATGTCCAGTTATCGCTCCGGTTATGAGCCGGAGCTGCGGGCTCTTCAGCTGCCTTAGCTTGCGTGACAACCCGGGGTAGATTGTCGGAAGGGCCTCTTTGCTCTGCCTGCAGGTACTCAAGTTAGACCAGTATAGTTGCTGTTCTACCTTCGTGTTCTTACGCACTGTGTTGCGCAGCCAGGCGAATGGTAGAGGTATGATTGGTTCGGGTCCCTCTCCTTCCATCTCCGAACCTCCTCATCCGACCATATGAATATAAGTACTGGTGTTCTGCCTTTTCACCGAAGTTAAACGATAGTATTACGCGAAAGTTCAGCCTTCCAGACATGCCACAACTTGGGTCTAATACGCGAGCGGCGCTGGGCGGCAAGCATGCCACGTACACCGCCCGATCCGCGCGAACCACCGCCGCTATGAAGTCGTGGCATGTTTCGTAGTCCCCGATACATTTTTTCCGCGACCCGCTCGACAAAACCGGTTGACGGTTTTTGGAATGCGGTATGATTTTATCTCTAGCCGCTCATCGCTACCGGAGCCGCCGCTCGCACGAAATCGTAGGTGCCACCTGCATCACGATTTCGACATGTATAACTTAACTCATGACAACAGTCGCCCTACAACCCGTGCTAAGCGTGACCCGCCCCCAGGTGATAGTGGGCGCGGAGCTGGGGCTGCTGCACGTGCTGCACTGCCGGGCGGAGGCGCGCGCGAGCCTGGTGCCGGGGGACAGCGTGGCGGCCGCGTGCGTGGCCGCCGCGTGGGCCGTGTCGCGCGCCGAGAACCACCAGGCGCCGCCGAGAGACGCGCCGCCGCTCTACCACTGCGTCTGCTCCGACCAGGCGCCTATCACTTGGGGTGAGTGCTCGTACTATAGTCTGCGAGCCTGGTGCCGGCGACAGCGTGGCCGCCGCGTGGGCCGTGTCGCGCGCCGAGAACCACCAGGCGCCGCCGAGAGACGCGCCGCCGCTCTACCACTGCGTCTGCTCCGACCAGGCGCCTATCACTTGGGGTGAGTGCTCGTACTATAGTCTGCGAGCCTGGTGCCGGCGACAGCGTGGCCGCCGCGTGGGCCGTGTCGCGCGCCGAGAACCACCAGGCGCCGCCGAGAGACGCGCCGCCGCTCTACCACTGCGTCTGCTCCGACCAGGCGCCTATCACTTGGGGTGAGTGCTCGTACTATAGTCTGCGAGCCTGGTGCCGGCGACAGCGTGGCCGCCGCGTGGGCCGTGTCGCGCGCCGAGAACCACCAGGCGCCGCCGAGAGACGCGCCGCCGCTCTACCACTGCGTCTGCTCCGACCAGGCGCCTATCACTTGGGGTGAGTGCTCGTACTATAGTCTGCGAGCCTGGTGCCGGCGACAGCGTGGCCGCCGCGTGGGCCGTGTCGCGCGCCGAGAACCACCAGGCGCCGCCGAGAGACGCGCCGCCGCTCTACCACTGCGTCTGCTCCGACCAGGCGCCTATCACTTGGGGTGAGTGCTCGTACTATAGTCTGCGAGCCTGGTGCCGGCGACAGCGTGGCCGCCGCGTGGGCCGTGTCGCGCGCCGAGAACCACCAGGCGCCGCCGAGAGACGCGCCGCCGCTCTACCACTGCGTCTGCTCCGACCAGGCGCCTATCACTTGGGGTGAGTGCTCGTACTATAGTCTGCGAGCCTGGTGCCGGCGACAGCGTGGCCGCCGCGTGGGCCGTGTCGCGCGCCGAGAACCACCAGGCGCCGCCGAGAGACGCGCCGCCGCTCTACCACTGCGTCTGCTCCGACCAGGCGCCTATCACTTGGGGTGAGTGCTCGTACTATAGTCTGCGAGCCTGGTGCCGGCGACAGCGTGGCCGCCGCGTGGGCCGTGTCGCGCGCCGAGAACCACCAGGCGCCGCCGAGAGACGCGCCGCCGCTCTACCACTGCGTCTGCTCCGACCAGGCGCCTATCACTTGGGGTGAGTGCTCGTACTATAGTCTGCGAGCCTGGTGCCGGCGACAGCGTGGCCGCCGCGTGGGCCGTGTCGCGCGCCGAGAACCACCAGGCGCCGCCGAGAGACGCGCCGCCGCTCTACCACTGCGTCTGCTCCGACCAGGCGCCTATCACTTGGGGTGAGTGCTCGTACTATAGTCTGCGAGCCTGGTGCCGGCGACAGCGTGGCCGCCGCGTGGGCCGTGTCGCGCGCCGAGAACCACCAGGCGCCGCCGAGAGACGCGCCGCCGCTCTACCACTGCGTCTGCTCCGACCAGGCGCCTATCACTTGGGGTGAGTGCTCGTACTATAGTCTGCGAGCCTGGTGCCGGCGACAGCGTGGCCGCCGCGTGGGCCGTGTCGCGCGCCGAGAACCACCAGGCGCCGCCGAGAGACGCGCCGCCGCTCTACCACTGCGTCTGCTCCGACCAGGCGCCTATCACTTGGGGTGAGTGCTCGTACTATAGTCTGCGAGCCTGGTGCCGGCGACAGCGTGGCCGCCGCGTGGGCCGTGTCGCGCGCCGAGAACCACCAGGCGCCGCCGAGAGACGCGCCGCCGCTCTACCACTGCGTCTGCTCCGACCAGGCGCCTATCACTTGGGGTGAGTGCTCGTACTATAGTCTGCGAGCCTGGTGCCGGCGACAGCGTGGCCGCCGCGTGGGCCGTGTCGCGCGCCGAGAACCACCAGGCGCCGCCGAGAGACGCGCCGCCGCTCTACCACTGCGTCTGCTCCGACCAGGCGCCTATCACTTGGGGTGAGTGCTCGTACTATAGTCTGCGAGCCTGGTGCCGGCGACAGCGTGGCCGCCGCGTGGGCCGTGTCGCGCGCCGAGAACCACCAGGCGCCGCCGAGAGACGCGCCGCCGCTCTACCACTGCGTCTGCTCCGACCAGGCGCCTATCACTTGGGGTGAGTGCTCGTACTATAGTCTGCGAGCCTGGTGCCGGCGACAGCGTGGCCGCCGCGTGGGCCGTGTCGCGCGCCGAGAACCACCAGGCGCCGCCGAGAGACGCGCCGCCGCTCTACCACTGCGTCTGCTCCGACCAGGCGCCTATCACTTGGGGTGAGTGCTCGTACTATAGTCTGCGAGCCTGGTGCCGGCGACAGCGTGGCCGCCGCGTGGGCCGTGTCGCGCGCCGAGAACCACCAGGCGCCGCCGAGAGACGCGCCGCCGCTCTACCACTGCGTCTGCTCCGACCAGGCGCCTATCACTTGGGGTGAGTGCTCGTACTATAGTCTGCGAGCCTGGTGCCGGCGACAGCGTGGCCGCCGCGTGGGCCGTGTCGCGCGCCGAGAACCACCAGGCGCCGCCGAGAGACGCGCCGCCGCTCTACCACTGCGTCTGCTCCGACCAGGCGCCTATCACTTGGGGTGAGTGCTCGTACTATAGTCTGCGAGCCTGGTGCCGGCGACAGCGTGGCCGCCGCGTGGGCCGTGTCGCGCGCCGAGAACCACCAGGCGCCGCCGAGAGACGCGCCGCCGCTCTACCACTGCGTCTGCTCCGACCAGGCGCCTATCACTTGGGGTGAGTGCTCGTACTATAGTCTGCGAGCCTGGTGCCGGCGACAGCGTGGCCGCCGCGTGGGCCGTGTCGCGCGCCGAGAACCACCAGGCGCCGCCGAGAGACGCGCCGCCGCTCTACCACTGCGTCTGCTCCGACCAGGCGCCTATCACTTGGGGTGAGTGCTCGTACTATAGTCTGCGAGCCTGGTGCCGGCGACAGCGTGGCCGCCGCGTGGGCCGTGTCGCGCGCCGAGAACCACCAGGCGCCGCCGAGAGACGCGCCGCCGCTCTACCACTGCGTCTGCTCCGACCAGGCGCCTATCACTTGGGGTGAGTGCTCGTACTATAGTCTGCGAGCCTGGTGCCGGCGACAGCGTGGCCGCCGCGTGGGCCGTGTCGCGCGCCGAGAACCACCAGGCGCCGCCGAGAGACGCGCCGCCGCTCTACCACTGCGTCTGCTCCGACCAGGCGCCTATCACTTGGGGTGAGTGCTCGTACTATAGTCTGCGAGCCTGGTGCCGGCGACAGCGTGGCCGCCGCGTGGGCCGTGTCGCGCGCCGAGAACCACCAGGCGCCGCCGAGAGACGCGCCGCCGCTCTACCACTGCGTCTGCTCCGACCAGGCGCCTATCACTTGGGGTGAGTGCTCGTACTATAGTCTGCGAGCCTGGTGCCGGCGACAGCGTGGCCGCCGCGTGGGCCGTGTCGCGCGCCGAGAACCACCAGGCGCCGCCGAGAGACGCGCCGCCGCTCTACCACTGCGTCTGCTCCGACCAGGCGCCTATCACTTGGGGTGAGTGCTCGTACTATAGTCTGCGAGCCTGGTGCCGGCGACAGCGTGGCCGCCGCGTGGGCCGTGTCGCGCGCCGAGAACCACCAGGCGCCGCCGAGAGACGCGCCGCCGCTCTACCACTGCGTCTGCTCCGACCAGGCGCCTATCACTTGGGGTGAGTGCTCGTACTATAGTCTGCGAGCCTGGTGCCGGCGACAGCGTGGCCGCCGCGTGGGCCGTGTCGCGGGCCGAGAACCACCAGGCGCCGCCGAGAGACGCGCCGCCGCTCTACCACTGCGTCTGCTCCGACCAGGCGCCTATCACTTGGGGTGAGTGCTCGTACTATAGTTTGCGAGCCTGGTGCCGGCGACAGCGTGGCCGCCGCGTGGGCCGTGTCGCGCGCCGAGAACCACCAGGCGCCGCCGAGAGACGCGCCGCCGCTCTACCACTGCGTCTGCTCCGACCAGGCGCCTATCACTAGGGGTGAGTGCTCGTACTATAGTTTGCGAGCCTGGTGCCGGCGACAGCGTGGCCGCCGCGTGGGCCGTGTCGCGCGCCGAGAACCACCAGGCGCCGCCGAGAGACGCGCCGCCGCTCTACCACTGCGTCTGCTCCGACCAGGCGCCTATCACTTGGGGTGAGTGCTCGTACTATAGTCTGCGAGCCTGGTGCCGGCGACAGCGTGGCCGCCGCGTGGGCCGTGTCGCGCGCCGAGAACCACCAGGCGCCGCCGAGAGACGCGCCGCCGCTCTACCACTGCGTCTGCTCCGACCAGGCGCCTATCACTTGGGGTGAGTGCTCGTACTATAGTCTGCGAGCCTGGTGCCGGCGACAGCGTGGCCGCCGCGTGGGCCGTGTCGCGCGCCGAGAACCACCAGGCGCCGCCGAGAGACGCGCCGCCGCTCTACCACTGCGTCTGCTCCGACCAGGCGCCTATCACTTGGGGTGAGTGCTCGTACTATAGTCTGCGAGCCTGGTGCCGGCGACAGCGTGGCCGCCGCGTGGGCCGTGTCGCGCGCCGAGAACCACCAGGCGCCGCCGAGAGACGCGCCGCCGCTCTACCACTGCGTCTGCTCCGACCAGGCGCCTATCACTTGGGGTGAGTGCTCGTACTATAGTCTGCGAGCCTGGTGCCGGCGACAGCGTGGCCGCCGCGTGGGCCGTGTCGCGCGCCGAGAACCACCAGGCGCCGCCGAGAGACGCGCCGCCGCTCTACCACTGCGTCTGCTCCGACCAGGCGCCTATCACTTGGGGTGAGTGCTCGTACTATAGTCTGCGAGCCTGGTGCCGGCGACAGCGTGGCCGCCGCGTGGGCCGTGTCGCGCGCCGAGAACCACCAGGCGCCGCCGAGAGACGCGCCGCCGCTCTACCACTGCGTCTGCTCCGACCAGGCGCCTATCACTTGGGGTGAGTGCTCGTACTATAGTCTGCGAGCCTGGTGCCGGCGACAGCGTGGCCGCCGCGTGGGCCGTGTCGCGCGCCGAGAACCACCAGGCGCCGCCGAGAGACGCGCCGCCGCTCTACCACTGCGTCTGCTCCGACCAGGCGCCTATCACTTGGGGTGAGTGCTCGTACTATAGTCTGCGAGCCTGGTGCCGGCGACAGCGTGGCCGCCGCGTGGGCCGTGTCGCGCGCCGAGAACCACCAGGCGCCGCCGAGAGACGCGCCGCCGCTCTACCACTGCGTCTGCTCCGACCAGGCGCCTATCACTTGGGGTGAGTGCTCGTACTATAGTCTGCGAGCCTGGTGCCGGCGACAGCGTGGCCGCCGCGTGGGCCGTGTCGCGCGCCGAGAACCACCAGGCGCCGCCGAGAGACGCGCCGCCGCTCTACCACTGCGTCTGCTCCGACCAGGCGCCTATCACTTGGGGTGAGTGCTCGTACTATAGTCTGCGAGCCTGGTGCCGGCGACAGCGTGGCCGCCGCGTGGGCCGTGTCGCGCGCCGAGAACCACCAGGCGCCGCCGAGAGACGCGCCGCCGCTCTACCACTGCGTCTGCTCCGACCAGGCGCCTATCACTTGGGGTGAGTGCTCGTACTATAGTCTGCGAGCCTGGTGCCGGCGACAGCGTGGCCGCCGCGTGGGCCGTGTCGCGCGCCGAGAACCACCAGGCGCCGCCGAGAGACGCGCCGCCGCTCTACCACTGCGTCTGCTCCGACCAGGCGCCTATCACTTGGGGTGAGTGCTCGTACTATAGTCTGCGAGCCTGGTGCCGGCGACAGCGTGGCCGCCGCGTGGGCCGTGTCGCGCGCCGAGAACCACCAGGCGCCGCCGAGAGACGCGCCGCCGCTCTACCACTGCGTCTGCTCCGACCAGGCGCCTATCACTTGGGGTGAGTGCTCGTACTATAGTCTGCGAGCCTGGTGCCGGCGACAGCGTGGCCGCCGCGTGGGCCGTGTCGCGCGCCGAGAACCACCAGGCGCCGCCGAGAGACGCGCCGCCGCTCTACCACTGCGTCTGCTCCGACCAGGCGCCTATCACTTGGGGTGAGTGCTCGTACTATAGTCTGCGAGCCTGGTGCCGGCGACAGCGTGGCCGCCGCGTGGGCCGTGTCGCGCGCCGAGAACCACCAGGCGCCGCCGAGAGACGCGCCGCCGCTCTACCACTGCGTCTGCTCCGACCAGGCGCCTATCACTTGGGGTGAGTGCTCGTACTATAGTCTGCGAGCCTGGTGCCGGCGACAGCGTGGCCGCCGCGTGGGCCGTGTCGCGCGCCGAGAACCACCAGGCGCCGCCGAGAGACGCGCCGCCGCTCTACCACTGCGTCTGCTCCGACCAGGCGCCTATCACTTGGGGTGAGTGCTCGTACTATAGTCTGCGAGCCTGGTGCCGGCGACAGCGTGGCCGCCGCGTGGGCCGTGTCGCGCGCCGAGAACCACCAGGCGCCGCCGAGAGACGCGCCGCCGCTCTACCACTGCGTCTGCTCCGACCAGGCGCCTATCACTTGGGGTGAGTGCTCGTACTATAGTCTGCGAGCCTGGTGCCGGCGACAGCGTGGCCGCCGCGTGGGCCGTGTCGCGCGCCGAGAACCACCAGGCGCCGCCGAGAGACGCGCCGCCGCTCTACCACTGCGTCTGCTCCGACCAGGCGCCTATCACTTGGGGTGAGTGCTCGTACTATAGTCTGCGAGCCTGGTGCCGGCGACAGCGTGGCCGCCGCGTGGGCCGTGTCGCGCGCCGAGAACCACCAGGCGCCGCCGAGAGACGCGCCGCCGCTCTACCACTGCGTCTGCTCCGACCAGGCGCCTATCACTTGGGGTGAGTGCTTCCTAGTATCTCTATCTATCTCTCTTTTAACACAACCAGGCGCGGCGCACTCCGCGATTTACGTTCTCCGCTACAAGTACATGCCGGTCGCCCCTGCCCAGAGACATATTCAGTGGCTGACACGCTCTGTCTTGGAGCGCACGCGCACGCTGTCACGCTCTTCCGATTTAAGTGAACGTGCCGCATTTGTCTTTTTATACTAATGTTTAAATGAATAAAAAGATAGCTAAAAAATATTGCATCGTAGCGGGAATGAGTATGATAGTGCGTTATTAATTTATTATCGTCCTTTGTAAATAAAATTAGTATATTTTTTATTACTCCATCGCACCACCACGCCGTACTATCGCTTTTCTTATCGATTTTCTTGCTGTTATTCTGTCCCGTGACCCAGGGGACAATGGTGATTAAACTTCTAAGAAAAGTTTTTTTTAATTTATATTACTGGTATTGTCAGGAGATAGTCTACATGAGAATGGGCTTTTATAACTGCTTAAATTACAAAGCTTTTGCTAAATGTATAACCATGGAAAATCGCAGTTTTAAAAAGTGACCCAGGGGACACCATGGCACCGAGTGGCAGAAAATAGTTGATTGGCCCATTTTGACTGTAGTGAATTATACCGTATTTTTTCTTTTTCTGCAGCAAAATTCATGTCGCTGGCGGAGAGGCACGGGCTGGAGTCGCCGCCGATGCAGGCGATGTGGTACTACATGTTCACGCTGACCGGCTCCCGAGCCGTGTTCAATCTACTGGCGCTGCTGCTGCACTGGCTGCCCGCTTACCTGATCGACGGTGTTCAAATACTGGTCGGGAAGAAGCCACAGTAAGTACATGTTCACTGACCGGCTCCCGAGCCGTGTTCACTCTACTGGCGCTGTTCCTGCACTGGCTGCCAGCTTTCCTGATCGACGGTGTTCAGCTACTGGTCGGGGAGAAGCCACAGTAAGTACATGTCCAGTGACTTGCCATGCTCGTGCTCTGCCTGCTTCATCGACGGTGTTGTGAGTCGCGTCCTAGCCGCCGGGATGACGACAGACCACGGCCGCGGCTTGTGTTGTGGTACGTCTAAAGTTTTACGTTTTCACCCGCACAGTGGGCAGAAAATCCCACTATTAAGATGACCTAAATAATAATACATTACGTAGCAAGGGTGGTAAACAAGGAATTACAAACGAGTGTCTCTTAGAAGCCGGAAGCCGAAAGTGAGGGTTTTGATGACGCGATTTTGGAATTCCTTTACACCAGAGTCACGTACGACGTTTTTCATCACACTTTGAAGGAAATGAAACTAAAGTAATAAATATTAGTCAATACCAAAATTACTTACGGCCCTAGGGCGTAATATTCGACTTACCAGCTCGCCCAGTTTTCTAGCATACACTTAGCATTTACCCTTATTTACGAGCAAGTGTGATGAAAAGCATATATTTTATTGACCGAGAAGAGAAGCGTCTCCATTTCAGCTTTGCCAAAAAAGCTTTCGTATGTCCAGATTGCCGTCTTTTCCCGCTTAATGGCCATTGGCATTTCTGAAGCGATTCTATTGTAATTTTGTGAGCCAGATATATTGTGTGAAATATATCTGGATTTAAAACGTAAAAGTAAAATTTTCAGCAATTTACAAAAATAATCGCGAACTCTACAGCTTACGGCCACAAGTTAAACAAATATTATCCCCTGCAGATTACGAAAAGCCTACAAAAAGATTGAGCAGTTCTCCAACGTGCTCAACTTCTTCACGCTCCGCGAGTGGCGCTTCCACAACAACAACATGACGCGGCTCTACAACGAGATGTGCGACGCCGACAAACACATCTACGACTTCGACACCAGCTCCATCGACTGGAACGAGTACTTCGCCAACTACATGAAGGGCATCAGGGTCTATCTGCTGAAAGACCCGGTGGCGACCATCCCTGAAGGCCAGAAGAGGTATCAGAGGCTTAAGATCCTTCATTATTCAATTTTGACGGTCGTTGGACTGCTAGTGTTAAGGTTATTCTGGTATTTGATTTCGTTTATGTTTTAAGTCTGGATAATTATGAATAGTCCATTTTCCAGATGTCCACTTCTTGGACACGCAAACTAAGAGTGGGCTCTTAAGATCTATTAAGAGAGTAATCTGGGTCAACAAACTTTTTTCTGTTGCTTGTTGCCATGGTGATGTCCTCTGGGTTACTGCTTAAAACTACGATTTTCGGCGGCAATATTCAACAAAAAAATTGTAATTGCGGCAGTTATGAGCCCATTCTTAATCGCTTGAAAATACCAATATTATTAATCATCAACATTTTAATCACCATTGTCTTCTGGGTGACGGGACAGAATAACGACAAGAAAAAGTTGATCCACCCATGTACAGATTTAAGAATATAAGAAATCGAATTCTTCTTCACCTAAAGATGCAACAATACAAATTCAGCATACAGATGTTTTTTTAGTTCTATACGCATTACAATTTTAATCGAGCCTTGCAATGTGATGATTTATATCGAATTTTGTAATTAATTTTTAAATTAATTAATAGGTTTAACATGAGAAAATTTGAGATATCTTTATGATATTTTCATTACTGTCAATAATTTCAATATTTATCTGTTATTAAATCTCATCGCATAGTCCTTATTTCAATGTAATGTCTTTCTATATTATTTATTTCTTATCTCTCGCTTTCGACGAGCGAAGTTTATTTATTTTTATATTTATGAAGACTACAGTTTCTTTTCTACACTTATTATTAATTTATTATTGTTTTGTTACCAATGGTAGCTACGTTAATAATGTATATTATGTCGTTATAATATAAGTATCATTATAAGATTAATCATATGTGATACGAACAAACCATATCTATGTTATTAAGCATGTAATGCTAAAGAAGAAATGTATGTACAACTATTAACTACCTATTTAGTTTCATAGGTAATAACGACAGGTACACATAGTACAATTTTATAAAGTACAAAAATGGCACCTCACTGTGCCGAGTCCTTTTCTTACGAAAACAAATTAACTAGTGACAAGAAAACGCATAGTTTTTCTGTTACCCGTGACTAGTAGCAGTGGCAGTGGAACGGCGAACTGTAAAAACAAAATTGTGACCTACATATGTAGTACGGCACGAGCCGTCTCGCGCGGTTCTTGCCTCCACGCCCCGCCGTTCGCCGCTAACACTGAAGTTGTACCTAGACAAGCTTTTAGAAATTCCACTAAATTTGTAAAAACATAGTGAGAAAATCAACTATTATTACGTTACGTTACGTTAAAAATCTTGTAATTTTCAGGGGTCGTAAAATGACATTTCAATAGATTTTGCTCGCATTTTACGATTCCTGGTCATGTTAGATACGTACTTAAAATATTAGAAAAGTTACATTTACTTGCTCAGGGTTCGGTATGTATAGGCAGCCTGTTGCACAATATTTCAATTATGGGTTAAGCCAAGCGAGCGTAATTTGAGTCACGTAATTTCGGTCGCGCCATACATCACATGATCACGCGTCACACCAATTATGGCGCGACCGAAATTACGGGACTCAAATTACACTCGCCTGGCTTCACCCTATACCAATGAATAATTAATTATCGTCGAATAGTCTGTAAAGTATAATTGGTCAAAATTATACACCTACACAAGTACACATTACGTATGAGTATTATACGAGTGTATTTTGCAGCCCTTTTAGGTAGCCGACCCCGATTGAGAATTCATTCTCAAAAAATGGGACAAAGGCTAGGAGGATGATGATGATTTTGCAGCCCTAATTTGGTAATTCGTATCGGGCTTTCCAGCCATCTTCGAAAGTGCCGCAGTTTATTAGACGCTGCTTAACTCATCTGTTATAGATGTAAAAGGCTAATGATGATGAATTTGGTAATTAGTAAATTACTAAATTATATGAAAACGAAGCTTTTTAACATACGACGAATTGATAATTATATACTACAGATTATTTAACGTTGATTAACACATTAATATTAGTTAATTAATGATATTTGCTCACTTTAAATATTTAAGGTTTTTTTTTTTGTAAATAATGTTATTTAATTAAGTGTTGTACATAATATAGGTAGAAAATGTATTTATGGTTACGGATAATTGCGATTGCGAATCAATTTATTGAAATTTTGCATTCAGACGTTTCATAACTATAATATTTTATAAATTTTATGTAACCAAGTTTGCGATTATACAAGTTGGCTTTCGAAATGTTTGTCCTACATATAGGAATAATGTTATGAAGATTTAATAAATACTTGTAACTTATTTTCACGTTTTTAAATGTCTCCTTTATCGAAGGTATTTTCCACATCAATAACTAGTTTATTTAGAATTCTAATTCAACTGACATAAAAAAACATCTCATATGTGATATGTTTAAATGAAGATCTTCATTAAGGCATATTACAGCGAGAAAATAATTAGACACAGATTGATAATTGTTTTATTTATTTCAAATACAAAAAACTGGCCGCGACAAACAATAAAATAAAACACTTATTTTTATTTTTTTACAATTTTACAATCTAAACATGTTCATAATTACAATCTAAAATTACAAAATACTATCCGACTATCGAACAAGTTTGCTTTTAGTAAGAATTAGGTACCTTTAAACTATACGTTACTAACGAAGACTGATAACGTAAGAATATAATAATATCGACAGTTTGCTGACAATATTATAAATATACGATGGCTATTATGATTCTTGTACCTCCACAAAGTTATGACCTCCAGAAATTACTGAAATAATAATCAATAGCATGTCAATTAGGACTTTGTGACTCAGTTTAAAGTCTCACTTGACGTTCAATTGATCTCGACAATTATTTCAGTTGTATCGTTTTTTATGGTTCATTCTAAGGGTTCATTTTTATCAAAGCGTAGTGTGTTAGAAACTTTTCACGACTTGCACATTTTGTACTAGCATCATTTCAGAACCTCCAGGCAGTCTAGTACAACTAAGTACGCTTTGCAACTCGCGTGATATAGCATCGCCCGTCACAAAGAGATCGAGAGTCGCGGGTCACAGTTGCGCTAGTGCTGTAAAGACATCTTGTGCAATGTCCTGGAATATTGAGTCACTGAGCTGGAGTGCAGGTCACTTCTCGTGCTGGTTGAGGCGCCGCAGCCCGGTCACCGCCATGCCGTAGATCTTGAACGAGGCGGACGTGCCAGCGAACGTCACCTGTTGCCAAATAGTTGTGTTTTTATGGGGCTTCTAAACGGGGACATTTTACTGCAATTTGTGGCCGTCCCTCTCTGACACCGTACGCTAGAGCAAGATGCAAATAATGGCCGGGCCACAAATTGCAGCAAAACATGGCCCGTTTAGAAGCTCCTTTATACAATCTTTTTACCGATTCTATTTTCTTGTGTCGACTTACCATGTTTTTATTTTTATAAATATTGACGCACAGGTAAATTATGAAAGTGAAATGACGTGATGTGATTCACTACAGTGTAAGCAGGAATCGAACCAGCTCTGATTAACAGCAGGTGCGAGAAACGCCGAAGTATTTTTTAGGCTCCTCCCCTAGTTCTCGCTAGGAGAGAGATCGGGATCCCACGTAACTCCAAACGGGTTCTCTGCCTTTTCGCCGAACTATTTTTCGTCGATTGTTTCATTTGGCGGATAGCATTTTTCACTGAAACCTAAGCGAAGTGAAACATTCGTATGCGTAAATCGTTTTCACTCCGAATAAAAAAAAGTTATGGTCAGTCCTGGTAGTATGGGGAACGCATTTTCCCCTCTTAAAAAAAACGCTTAAATTAGGTAACAGAGTAATTTTATAATAGTATAGTTGGCAACTAGTCCTCACCTCCTTTCCACTCTCTGAAGCGGCCACCTCTTTCTTTTCGTCCTCGTCCTGTCAAAATGAAAACAAAATGTATGAATACACTTTGAAACACCCAAACTTGTCAGATCATTTTATAAGCTAAATTTGATAATTTGTACATGGATGACGGATATCCAAAGCACAATTGTATGTGTTTATAGTTGCGGTATCTACAAGTGGTTTCCAAAATTATTGAATTCGTAATGTTTACGTTTCTTGTCCACATGTGAATTTTCTGTTTCGCCCTAACGTCGACTGGTAGAGAATGCCGCATGGCATTAAGTCCTCCCTTTGCATGATATTTCATGCGATAGTGATTTTTTTTTTTCATTTCCGTAAAATCTAATCGACATAAAAATTGTAGGTAGGTACATTATTATCGAACCTACTCACAAAACTCCGTGAGAATCGATTGACAAATGCTGTCTCTAGGCGAGAACAACCGGAAATCATCAGGCCATCCGGACACACAAAAGAATTTTGGACCAAGCTGTAACGGGGACACCTCGCTCGGTCGGTCAATTATTTAACATGTACGCACCGAGTCGGCCTCTCCGATCGTCGGAGGAATATTGGCGCCCAGTTTTTCTGCCAGAGACTCCACCTGTCACACACACAATAATTAACGTTTATGAAAATGTACAGTCAAGTTATTGTTAACATTACAATTATTTATATACAGAATTTGAGTATTTACACCGTTAAATCGTAAATTGTAATCAAATTGAATTAAAATTTAAGGTAGTAAATACAGAGATTATACTAAGTATTAATGTCATTTGACTAGTGAAAAAATAACCGCCGGGTCGAGCGTGTACAATATGTCTATACCTCCTTTACATGTACCGATGTAATTATTATACAAATGTAATGGATTTTTTTTTAATATTTTTTATAAAAAAATGATTACTGTTGAATTTCTTTCGGTTTTCTTCTCGACAGCGGTCTCCTCTTGCGAAACCGGCAGATTCACAATCTGACTTGTAAAAATGCCCTTGTGGCCTACTTCACTATATCACTACATAGTATAAACAAAGTAGCTTTCTCTGTCCCTATGTCCCTTTGTATGCTTAAATCTTTAAAACTACGCAACGGATTCTGATGCGGTTTTTTAGGGTTCCGTACCTCAAAAGGAAAAAACGGAACCCTTATAGGATCACTTTGTTGTCCGTCTGTCCGTCTGTCAAGACCCTTTTTCTCAGGAACGCGTGGACGTATGAAGCTGAAATTTATATCAATTACTCAGGTCTACTGTCCCTTGAAGCTGTGAAAAAATCAAACTTCTAAGCCAACGCAATCAAAAGATACAGCCGTTTATGCCGCAAATTTTCGACACTTGCAAGGGAATCAAAACCTACAGGGTGCTTCCCGTGAACTCAGAATCTTGAAATTTGGTACGAAGCAACGTCTTATAGCATAGATAAAGGAATAATTACGAAAACCATATATTTTTTTTTTAATACCTAACTTTGCACCTAATTTGCAAATTTTCGACACTTGCAAGGGAATCAAAACCTACAGGGTGCTTCCCGTGAACTCAGAATCTTGAAATTTGGTACGAAGCAACGTCTTATAGCATAGATAAAGGAATAATTACGAAAACCATAATTTTTTTTTTTAATACCTAACTTTGCACCTAATTTATATGGGGCGCTATACATACCAGGTGCAAACTTAACTTAACCACTTAGGGATGGAAAGTGTTTGTACGGAACCCTCGGTGCGCGAGTCCGACTCGCACTTGGCCGGTTTTTTAATAGATAGAGTAATAGGCTAGTTGACTCATGTCAAATTGTAATAAACTAATATTTATTTCGTATAGTATTTAGCAAAAGAAACCTAAATATATATTTTTCAATTCATACAAGTGAAAGATGGCTGAAAAAAATGAATTTGAAAATATGGTTTTTAATCTGTATTTTGAAATGCTTAAAACGCTGTCCGCCATTATCGCTTATGATAGTGACGTCATTGGTCATGTAAACAAAACTGAAAGTCTACTTTGACGACTTCGAATAGTGCCGTCCCTCTCGATCTCCTGTCAAAAGTATATTGGAGTGAGCGGAATGGCACTATACGACGGTCGAATTTCGAATATTTACAGGTAATTCTATGTCACGCCACAGATTAGCAAAAGGGAAAAATGGTGGACGGCGTTTTTGACTGTTTATGAAATTTCCAATTTTCAATTGATAAAATTTAGCTTTCTAGCTTTCACAAAAATACAAGACATTTTTTTTAGCGCTAGTAAGATGATTATTAACCATTTCAAATATATTTCAAAACTGGGTCAACTAGCCTATTCAAGAGGAAGGTTTATATGTATAATACATGCATAATTTATCAGCATTACACCCGTGCGTAGCCTGGGCGGGTCGCTAGTACTGAATAAATGATTTAATTTAATTTATTTCATAGTTACGGTGGGATATTGCGAGAGGCAGCCGCGCGCGTGTCCGAGGCACGGCGGCGGCACGGCGCGCCCGTAGCGGTCGCGGTCCGCCGGGTCGAACATATAGAACCCTAAACCAAACACTCGAGTACAGTCGAGTTCATTTACATCTACACACTTACGAGAACAAAAATATCTGAACACGACTTTATGCTCCTGACAATAGGGTCGTGTTCAGGTATTTTTGTTCTCGTGTGTAGATGTAAATGAACTCGACTGTACTGCATCGACAAAACAGATAGGTACACACTAGGGCGGGTCACTTTTGTATGGGAAAAAAAATAATACTTTTATTTCTTTAGGCATAGCAAAAGAAATGTAACTCATAATAATATAAACTAAATACCAAAATTGCATTGTAATTGATGTTGATCTTTTGCCTCCGGATAATTTTTTTAAGTTAGTATAGAAATGCCCATATTAAATGAGCGTTATGAAGTCTGGTTTTATTATTTTAAATTTGGCCGAATATTTTAATGTATTTATATTCTGAGTATAATAAGTAGGGCATCACAAACGAAATACAACAAAAAAAAATTTATACAAGGCCACTTTTTTTTAGTGCTCCATACATTAGGTACTTTTTTCTGTAGTACTCCGGAGGCAATAAAACGGAAATATAAAAATAAATAAAAATATGTATCCATTAATGGCACTAAATGACACCTTTTTTCAACTGAGCCCGTTAGAAATTAAAAAAAAAATTACCCACCCTAGTACACACTTCAATCTACATACAAGCGCGCTCGAGCAAACGCACACATAGACATTGCTCACGGACACTAAAGACATTAAAGACATTAAAGACATTTATTTATTGTCAAGACTGTGTACACAAGGTCATATTACAGAATTATAGTTTCAACAGCTTATCCATTTCGGACGTACAATATTAATTTCACTGAATAATTACATAAAACTTAACTATCTGCGCTAAAATATTCATTTAAATTGTAGAAACATCTAGTAACCAGCCACTCTTTAAGTTTCCTCTTAAACTGACTTACAACTTCAAGCGACTTTAAAGATTCAGGTAAATGATTGAATATTTTGATTCCAGCGACATACGGGCTCTTGCTTAATATGTAACTGGAAGGCCGAACTGCACATACATCATGTTTATATTGGGATCTGATATTATTTTTCAAGTCACTTCTTTTAATGAAAACGTCGTTCCTACCTTTAATAAATAAACAAATTTCTAGAATATAAATACATGTCAAAGTTAAAATTTTATTATTCTTAAAAATATCTCTTAGTGATTCTGTGCTTCTTAGTTTGAATATAATTCGTAGACTTCTTTTTTGCAAAGCAAAAGTTGATTGTACATTTACAGAGTTCCCCCAAAATAAAATGCCATATGTCAGTAAAGGATATACATTTCCATAATATGCGGTTTTTGCAACGTCAATTGAAGTGATATTTGTCAGCATTGATAATGCATAACAGCTCCCAGCTAGCTTTTTATTTATTTTCTCAATGTGATTCTTCCAGTTAAAATTGCCATCTATTGTAATTCCTAAAAAATTTGTACTACTGACTTGTTCAACCTTCTTATTTTCAATTTCTATGTTTAAACTTTGGGGTGTTTGTTTATAGTTCGTGAATTGTAAATTTTTTGTCTTATTTAGATTGACACTTAAATGTAATGACGAAAACCAATCCATTACAATCTTTAAGGTATCATACAATTCAGTAGTAATATCAAGATCGTGATCCTTTGATACAAAAATAGTCGCATCGTCAGCGAACATAACACATAAGTTGTTAGTTATTCGAGGAAAGTCATTCACATATATCAGAAACAATAGAGGTCCCAACACACTGCCTTGAGGTACTCCTTGCAGAATATTTCCGTATTTTGACTGTACCTTTGTAACCGTTTTTGTAGTTTTGTCATATGTGTCTAGAACTGTGGCTTGTGATCTATTTGAAAGATAAGACGCAATTAATTCTAGGGCAATTCCGCGAATCCCGACGTGTTCAAGCTGTTTCAGTAGTATGTCATGAGAAACGCAGTCAAAAGCCTTTGACAAATCTATAAACAGCCCAATAGATGTCTTTTTTTTATTCATATCTAACCATATTTGCTGCAGGATACTAAAAATAGCCAGTGTCGTATTTTTGCCTTTTTGAAATCCAAACTGGTTATCATTTAAAATATGGTGTTTATTGAAAAATGACATTAGACGGTTCAATATTACTTTTTCAAATACCTTAGAGAAGTTAGGCAATAGAGCAATAGGTCTATAATTATTTATATCCTGTTTGGAACCTTTCTTATGTAAGGGTTTTATCAACGCCTTTTTTAGGTCGTCTGGAAAAATACCTTTTTCTAGAGTCAAGTTAATAATGTGAGCCAATGGTGCAGATATGTACTCAATACTTGATTTTATTATTTTCATAGGTATTAGGTCATGTCCGGTACTTTTTTTATTTTTAAGTTCTCTGACAACTTTTATGATTTCATGAACTGTCACCGGGGTCATAAAAATACTGGGTAAAATGGGTTGTGTTTCAGGACTATGATGGAATCTGCTTACGTTATGAGTATTATTAATATTTATAAAAAAATCATTCATAGTATTAGCAATGTCATGAGGATTATTAATTATAATATTGTTTCTATTTATGGATTCTATGGTCACTTTTACTGAATTTATCTGTGTTGTGTTTTGCTTAATTATTTCCCATGTAGCTTTACTTTTGTTTGTGCTCTGATTTATATAGTTCATGTTTGCGTTCCGTTTTGACTGCTTGGTTACTGCTTTCATTATATGACAGTATATTTTGTAACTATTCTTAATAACGGGATTATTTGATTTCAAAGTTTGCATGTATAATTGTCTTTTACGTTTACTTGCTATCGCAATGCCTTTAGTTTTCCAGTTTGGTTTTCTTTTATATGCTATTTTGATTCTATCGATTGGTACGCAGAGGTCAAAAATGAGTCTATATGTGTTAATAAACACCTTGTATGCATCGTTTGGATCCGACTGGGAATAAACATCTGAAAAGCTGATTTGTGACATATATTTCAGGAAAATATCTTCATACTTGTCTAGACTTCTACTATACACATACCAAAACTGTTCCTTAAAACCCAACGCAATTTGAATGGATACAATCTGACACGTATGGTCAGATATACCAAGATTCAATACTTCAGTCTGACAATGTTTAGTCCATTGAATAAAAAGTTCTAGAGTGCGTGAGTTAGTAACGTAAGATGTTTCTTCGGAAACATGTCAAGAGTCCCTAGGTAATAAACATACTAAAACCCCGGGACACTAGGAGGAGCCCCGGAGTGGGGGGAGGGGGGGAAAGGGTCCATTTTTTCATTTTTCGCTTAAATCTCAAAAACGGTACATGTTAGAGAAAAACTTTCAAGGAAAAGTTGAAAGGCCATAAAATTATCTACAAGTTGTACCTGAATAATTTTTTCCTATATCCTACCGTTTCTGAGTTACACGCAGTAAAAAATGATTTTGGCTCAAACAATTTCCCCATACTACATACCCATGTTTATCACATCAATCGATCAAAAAATATTTCTTTCTTCCAAAAAACTCAAATGTGCAACTTGTGACCGGTACTGATAGATTGCTCTTAATTAGGTCTATAATTGGTAAAGTAAACACATTCCTCCATGGAAGCCTTTAGGAGGAATCGATTGTCAAAATATTATATTAGGGTAGTTTGAGTTACTGAACTTGAACTTTTTATTTTTTTTCTTCCAAAAACCTCAAAAGTGCAACTTGTGACCGGTACTGATAGATTGCTCTTAATTAGGTCTATAATTGGTAAAAAAAACACATTCCTCCATGGAAGCCTTTAGGAGGAATTGATTGTCAAAATATTATATTAGGGTAGTTACGCAACTTGACCTTTTTATTTTTTTTCTTCCAAAAAGCTCAAAAGTGCAACTTGTGACCGGTACTGATAGATTGCTCTTACTTAGGTCTATAATTGGTAAAAAAAACACATTCCTCCATGGAAGCCTTTAGGAGGAATCGATTGTCAAAATATTATATAAGGGTAGTTTTCGAATTTTTCACCTTTCATGGGATGTAGCTCGAAAACGGCTGCGAATAGAAAAAAAATATTGAGGTACAACTTGTAGATAATTTTATGGCCTTTCAACTTTTCCTTGAAAGTTTTTCTCTAACATGTACCGTTTTTGAGATTTAAGCGAAAAATGAAAAAATGGACCCTTTCCCCCCCTCCCCCCACTCCGGGCTCCTCCTAGTGTCCCGGGGTTTTAGTATGTTTATTACCTAGGGACTCTTGACATGTTTCCGAAGAAACATCTTACGTTACTAACTCACGCACTCTAGACCCCCCTTGGAGGGACTCATTCAATGGACTAGTTTTGCATTTGTAAAGATGTTGGCTATGCATGTTTCTGACTGTTCTGTTATTCTCGTCGGTGTTGAAATTAGGTTACGTAATTTATATGACCGAAAAATGTTCAGGAATAACTCACTTTTATTATTCTTTTCAAGAATATTGACATTGTAATCTCCTAATATAAATATCTTTTTATAACTGTTTCGTGTCCTTGTTACCAATTTACTAAGAAGAAAAACCATATTTACTAGAAAAATGTCCAAGTTGCTGTTTGGAGTTCGATATACACACACAATTAAGTGATTAAGCCCACATAACGAAATACCACAGCATTCGAAGTGCCTTTCAACTGACATTTTTGCTATCCACTCTAGTTCCTGGCAATTGACCGAGTGTTTTGCATAAACAGCAACACCACCCCGCTTCTTTCGTTTGCGACAAAAATGAGCAACTTTTTTATAACCCTCTATCTGCAATATTTCAACTTCCTCCTCCTTTAAGAACGTTTCACTAAAACAACAAACATCTATGTTTCTCTCGTGTAATAATAATTCTAATTGCTCTAGTTTTGATTTAATACTCTGAGTGTTTAAGTGCATAATGACTAGGTTATTTTGTGGTATTTTATATTCATTTTTAGTATTCTGGACGAAAAAATTCTGACTGATTTTGTTGCTGATCAATCAGAGATGCAGACACTTCATCGGTTTGGTTCGATCTGTCCTCGAACAGGTAGGAGACAGTGTTTTTTACGTTTATGTGTTTTTTTGTTTTGGTAATAACACTATTACTTATTTTCGAGAAATAGTCTGTGATACATTTTTGTTTCAACGTTTTCCTAATATTAATGATTACACTCGTATTCTGCGTAACTTTTTTGAAATAACAAGGTATAGTACCTTTACGAAACTGCTCTGCATCAACTGATTTGCATGACTTCCTTAAGACATCCTGGTTATTCATTTGTTTAGGTTTTAATTTGTTATAACTTAAGTACTTATTGGCATAGTCATAAGTATCTACGAGAACATTTATTTTTGAACATAACTTGAATAAGAATGTCTTATCAAAATAATTCAGGTAAGTTACGTCCAAAAATACACAATTATCAAAATTATTACAAAACAATCTTAGAGAGTTATTTAGTTTCTTTTCGTTTAGATGCAAGCTGTTTATTACACCAGTAACAATAATAAAAGCCTCAGAGCGCATTTTTAAAAAGGCACCCAGCTCCGCCTGTAATTTTGTAGGATTACTGTCATTTTCGCCTACATTTATTATAATAATATTCTTAGAGCTGGCATTCAAAGTTTCAGGCGAGTCAAGAATATCCTCACAGCGAGCGTCGGGCCTGATGCACGCTGATACTTTGTACGGTTCGTGAACGGTTTCCTGTCTAGATTTTATTAGTGCGGCAGCAAGTCCGCAGCTTTGTTTTCCGCCGAGGATATATATATTGTGATTGTGATCTTGCTTCAGTACCTGGTTTCTATGGTTAATTTCCTCGTGGACAAACGTAGGAGTATTTGGTAGAGTATTTAGATGTTCGGTAGATTTTTCAATATTGAGATCCATATTTCCTTTGCTTACACTTATTTGTGATGATTGATGTTTTGATTTGTTAGCTGTTTTTGAAGATTTAGGAGTAGACTTGCAAATTTGTTTTAGCTGCTGAATCTGTCGGGTACATTCTGATATTTGTTTTTTAAGATCATCGTTTTCCAATAGAAGTTTCGTAGTGTAACTATCCGAGAACTCGAGTTTTTCCTGGAGCTGTGCTATTTTGCTTTGTAAACCTTCTACCTCTTCTTTATAATTTGTAGTCAAGTCCGGGCAGCTTCTGCTAAGTGTGTCATTACGAAGTATAGAACTATCGAGTGATGATGTCGAATCATCAGATAACGAGTCGAATGAATTTCTTACAGGTATGTTATATTTTCTCACTGTCACATTATCAACGGAGTAGTTCAACTGTTGCTGTTGTGTTTGTTGTACTTGGTCTTGGATTTGCGGTTGGAGTGTCGCAGATGTTTCTATAACGCTTCCATTTTCTGCTACTACCATTTGTTTTGAGGTAGAGGCAAAACTTTTTATTTTAGGTAGGGGTGTGCTAGATTTCCTTGGCTGACCTTTAATTCGACGACATTTAGGGCAGGACCAGGATGCTTTCCGTTCTTTGTCCATTAGGCTAAACAGTTTCTCTGAATTTGTGCAGATAAGATCGTAAGATTGTTTACATACTGAACACGTTAAAAAATGTTTGCCTATAATTGTTTTTTTACAATGACTGCAAGTAGGTTTAGGTGCCATTCTAATTATGTTGCTATATTAATTATAAAATATCCGTATATCCAAATAGTTTATTTAACCTTCCAAATTAGAGCATAAAATAAAACACAGCAATGTATCTCGACGCAGCAATGAAAAGCGGCCAACTGCAGCGTAATTGGTAATCGGCGCGAAGATTGGTGAGTGTGGCTCGAGTACTATAAAACGATCATAGATGGCGCTGTCTTCTTGTTATCCGTATTTTGTTGATGTTGTGTAGCTATCGTTTATCATCGATAGGCGCAACCTTAAAAACGCTGATTTTGGTTGTCGCTTCGAGGAATTATCTGCGCTGGTAACACTTTTTTTCCTGCGATGTTGTGGTACTCTTGACTCTAGTGTCAAATTGTCAATGTTCACTGTCATATATCGCCCTATCAGCTGTTCGGAGCGATAGTGAAGTTCCGTTATTTTTTCGGTTATTATCAGTTTTAAAGTGTAACGACAAACAAAAATAGTGTTCTCACCAGTTAAATGTCCAAGTGCTATGTTTATTCAGTCACAGTTTGTGTCTTCAGGCTACTCAGTCCGTGATTCCCGTTACGTACGACTCCTTCACAACATGCCGTGCCTTAACACTCAGCTTTCTCAATTTCGGAAATAAAAATACACGGAGCTCTTTGTAAACAAGGTTTCCATGGCGAGGGTTGACACGTCAAGCGGATGGCACTCGCGCTCGCACTGGTCCGAACTGGTCCGAGATATCGTGTCCGTGAGCAATGTCTATGTGTGCGTTTGCTCGAGCGCGCTTGTATGTAGATTGATTTCTGTACCTATTTGTTTTGTGCATTGTCGGCGAGAAATTACGAAAATGTGGTAATTTGATGTCAACTTAAATCAGCTACTCTTTATGAAATGTCAAAACGGTCTGCCAGTATGAAGTTTCTATGAGGATACTAGCTTGTGACGTCATAAAAATCGTTTAGGTTCACTTCGTCCATATTTCCATCTTGTCAACATTCCTCTTTCATCCACATTCCCGTCTCGTCTACATTCACAACTTGTCCACATATCTTTCTTCTTTCCATATCATCCTTATGGGAATCTCGTCCACATTCCCAACTCGTCCACGTTCCTCTATCTTCCGTTTCGTATTCGATTTTGAAGTTTGCAACTTTATCCATATACCATTTTATCAACAACCACTTCTTGTGACTTGATATAAGTGAGGTGGTTCTCAAATGTAAGTTTTTAAAAAGGTTTTTACCTCAATGGTAAGGTACGTAACTTCGGAATGTGGACGAGTTGGGAATGTGGACGACATGGGAATATGGACGAGTTGGGAATGTAGATGAGATAGGAAGCGAACGATTTGGGAATTGAATGTGGACGAAATGGGATTGTTGACAAACTGAGAATATGGACGAAGTGAACCTAAACGAGTTTGGGATCGGGTTTGCGTGAAAACAGATCTTATCTGGATCGCAAAACAGCTAGCGCACAGGCATAAAACGCGAATCACATTTTGACAGCTGACACTGTACCTTTTCTGTTACTGCATATCTTTGAGAGTAGATATAGTAGTTTATGCAACTATTTCATCATAAGAAGTCTTAAAATACGAGTGTGATTTTATGAAACGAGCCCAAGAAGAGTTTTATAATAGGATCACACTCATGTTTTAAGACCTAATTATGTACAGATGCATACACTACTTTATCTACTTATCATCATTATAATATATTTTCATTTATAAAGGTATGAAACAGTCAGTCCTGCCAGTCAGTCAGCGGCCCGATACGGTACTGTTACGAAGTTAAATGCAAATAAATAAATAAAATTATTATGAAATATCTCTAATGGGTACCTGTAGTATCTAAAAACTTGTTAATTTAACAATATGGGTGTAGATAACGTAGTTTAAACAATGTGGTCAAATATCAGTGCTGCTGACCTCTGGTAGACTTGAAGAGCGCGACGGCGAAGCCATCCTCGCCGGCGACGAGCACGCCTTGCTTCTCTTCCTTGAAGAATGCCGCCAACTGAAAGAAAGAAAGAAAGAAATAAGTTTATTTAGCATGATATAGACATAAACATGATTAACGCGTAATACTTATGTGTAGATTAAATAAATGCTAAAAAGGTCGTCACTCTGCTTAATGTCATGACGTAAGAAATACTTCATGACACTGATTTTCAGTGACGCCTATACTACAGCAGATCACTAGTGACACATAAAATGTACAAATATAAAACATAAAACATTACAAGTAACTACCTTAATTAATGATTTTTACTCTGAACTATTTAAAATACCTACGTGCCGCACAAATTAATAATGAAAAATACAACAAAAATACAACAATACAACGAATAGGAAAACAAACAGACTCTGCGGTTTAAAACTCTTGTGTGTGTGTGCGTGTGCGTGTGTGTGTGTGTGTGTGTGTGGTTAATGATAGACATAATATACCTATGTATATGTATAAATAAATGAAATACATGAAATACATGAAACTGCAAGCACGACGATTTGCAATATTATTTGGAAGACTGGCTTCTCCTTGAGGGTGCAACAGCTACAGTCCCGCCGCTTCGAGCACTGCGGCTGCTAGAGACAATCTACCGAATCCTACGCCAGATCAGACGACGCAATGGAGTAAGTTTAAGGCCGGCAACGCACTTGTGACTCCTCTGGCGTTGCAGGTGTCTATGGGCGACGGTAATCGCTTTCCATCAGGCGATTCGTTTGCTCGTTTGTACCCTATGACATACGACGCGAGGCAGTAACGACGTGGTTACGTCGCCTAAATCGAACTAGATTTACGTCTTGTCTTTATCTAGTTTTGTAATTCACAGTGCCTCCATCCAGTGGGTGCACCCACTTGACGCGTCTCTGTTTGGCCCCATGGTTGACTGATAGAGAAAGCTATTTGGCATTATGTTCGCCATTAGTACTCACCTGTGTTTTGTGCAATAAAGTTTAAATAAATAATAATCACCACAAGCAAACAAACAAGAAGTAAGCAAACAAACAAACAAATAAATAAATATACGAGATGTTTCGACTCATCTCGTATAAAATATGTGAAGCAGCAAGATGGTTAATAGATTATAAATAATTAAGATAAGCATATAAAATAAAATTAGGATCTACGAGGGGCGTCTGAAAAGTTCTAAGCCTAAGGTATTTCGAGGTTATATATGCGTTTATGATACTGGCCACTATAAAGGCCATTTAAAAACAAATTATTAAAAAATAACATGTCACGTTTTTATTATTCTGTTTCGAGATATTCAACGGAAAAGTACATCATGTGTGAATTACCAACGAATATTACGAAAATTGAGCACCGTGCTGTAATTAAATTCCTTACAAAAAGTGACAAATCACCGCAGTGTATTTTTGAGGAAATGGCTATTATTTACGGTGATTCTGGGCCTTCTTATGCCACAGTCAAAAAGTGGAGTCGCTTATTTAAACTCGGACGGGAATCGATCGAAGACGACCCCCGCTCAGGGCGGCCAATATCGGTAGTAACCGAAGAAAACGTAGCAAAAGTCAAAAAGCTGGTATTAGAAGATAGAAGAATTAAGGTTTGGCAAATAGCTGAGGTCTTAGGTATTAGTAAAGAAAGAGTCGGAGAAATTTTACATGAACATTTGTACATGAGTAAAGTCAGTGCTCGTTGGGTACCGAAAATGCTAACGGCCTTCGATAAAGTACGTCGTGTGGAAACTTCTCGGGCGTTTTTAGAATTGTGCGAAGATGATTTAGATGAAGTTTGTTCCCGAATAGTAACTGTTGATGAAACATGGATCAGACAGTATGATCCGGAGTGTAAGTCTGAGTCGATGCAGTGGATTGAAAAGGGTGAAAGGCCGCCGAAGAAATTTAAAGTGCAAAAGTCGGCCTCTAAGTTAATGGCTACGGTATTTTGGGATTGTGATGGCATTCTTTTAATCGATTATTTAGAAAAAGGCTCTACGATAAACGGAACTTATTATGCAAATCTAATAAGACAGGTACGACAAGCCATAGTTGAGAAAAGGCGGGGTAAACTAAGGAAAGGCATTTTGTTTTTGCAAGACAACGCACCCGTTCACACCGCTAATGTTGCGAGGCGTGCTCTGAAGGAAGTTGGTTTTGACGAAATTGACCACCCACCCTACAGCCCAGATCTAGCCCCAAGCGATTATTTTCTATTCAATAATTTGAAGAAAGAGTTGAGGGGAAAGCGATTTAGAAGTGACGAAGAGATGAAGGCGGCTGTACAGGAGCATTTTGAAGGGCAAAATGAAGATTATTTTTTTAATGGCCTAAAAGCACTGTATAAAAAATGTAAAAAATGCATTGATTTAGGAGGAGACTATTGAAAAATAAACACGAGTTCATTTGTGTAAATTGTTTTTTTCTATCTTAGGCTTAGAACTTTTCAGACGCCCCTCGTAGGTACTTGTTTATGGGTGGGCGACAGTGGCTTGGCGTCCATAGAACCTGATTCCCACCGGCTTGCCCTGTATGTAGAATCTACCCCGGCTTTGCCTGACTTTCTTTTTTTTTGTGACGCCACGCCACTGGTAGGGTAGGTACTAGGTATGAGAATTAGATACGATCGATTTGCGAGTGCATTGTGAGCGTTTCGTTTTGTTTTGTTGAGTGCTCTTATTACAATTATGATGTTTGATGCTATACTCATATCGCATCGTGATAAAATCAGTACGTGTTATTATGCGTGCATACGTGTATGCACGTATGCACGCATAATATATGTAACTCGAGTTCTGGAGTAGACAGTCTCTTTATTGTCTGGTTCTGCAAGTCTATTAGTGTATTAATATCCCATCAAAAACATAAATGTAAAATGAGAGCCAAGTTCAATATCGCGTGCACTTCGCCGACAAAAGAATTGAGATCTGCAAGGGCGCCAAGTTCTTTGCCCTAAAATTTTTAGATACAAGGACATGCGACATACTCAATGCATTTATTTTACTTGGGGAGTAATTCAATATCAAGATTTGACTTGGCTAGTTTTCACAAACTAACTAAATTTTATAAAAGTAACATACATAGCCATAGTTCATTATCAAGCTAACAGTATAAGTAACAAGACGTACACTAACTTGCGTACTTACCTTCACGAAAATAGGTAATGATTTGATTGATTTTGATTTAAAATATAAATTTATATTTTAAAACTAGCCAAGTCACGTCTTGATATTGAATTACACCCCAAGTAAAATAAATGCATTGAGTATGTCGCATGTCCTTGTATCTAAAAATTTTAGGGCAAAGAACTTGGCGCCCTTGCAGATCTCAATTCTTTTGTCGGCGAAGTGCACGCGATATTGAACTTGGCTCTCATTTTACATTTATGTTTTTGATGGGATATCATTACTTTTTGTACAGAAATTATTATGATGTGTAAATTACTTGATTATTATTTGTTAATTAGTTCTGTGTGCTATTCTAGTACATCTTTTGAAAGTTTTGAACAAACAAAGAATTTTCCAAAACGGTTAGTACGTATTGGATTTTTATGTGCATGTATGTGTAAGTGTGTGCGTGTGAGTGTATATGCTATTCTAGTATATCTTTCAAACAAAAAAAGAATTTTCCAAATCGGTTTATAAATGACAGAGTTCTGAGGCAACAACCATCAATAATAATAATAATAAAAAAAACATAAAAAAATCACTGTTTTAGATTTTTATATGTATACACACACAATTACTAAGCTAGATGCCAAATTTCACCTTTCTAGGTCACCTGGAAGTGGGTTAGGTTTTTGATTACTAGTGAGTCAGTCAGTCAGTCAGTGATAAAAATACCGTTTTTTGGACTTTAATATCTCAATAACTATTTAACCTATATTAATGAAATTTGGGGTTCTACTTGTTCTAAAGGATCTTAATACATAAGCCAAATTTCATTTTTTTATGGTCAATAGATTTGGAGTTATTGGGGGGTCAAAAGTGGCTCCAAACGGTTCGTGTAATATAACACACGGCTGCTGCTCGCCAGTTTCTGCGGTGAACTTGGCTGGACACGCTGCCGCGTGTCTAGATGAAAATACTTGTGACTGACTCCTGTTTCAAATGTATCACCAATGTTGAACATCTGTTTGGAACGGACATGTTGACTGTGTCTGATTCTACTTAGTTTAAAATCTTATTTTTTTATGTAACCAATGGATAACTGTTATTGGCCCTCTGTTATGTAACTAAATTTATATCATATGTATATTTACGGCTGTTGTTATCCTGACTACCAATGAATAAATAAAATAAATGAATAAGGCCGAAACACGTCGTAACTCCCAAATCCCAACAGTACCTGGTTGGCGAGGTCGGCGTCCACGCTGCCCGCCTGCCGCGGCTGGAACACCAGCACGCGGCACACGCAGTTCTAATCCCAACAGTACCTGGTTGGCGAGGTCGGCGTCCACGCTGCCCGCCTGCCGCGGCTGGAACACCACCACGCGGCACACGCAGTTCTAATCCCAACAGTACCTGGTTGGCGAGGTCGGCGTCCACGCTGCCCGCCTGCCGCGGCTGGAACACCAGCACGCGGCACACGCAGTTCTAATCCCAACAGTACCTGGTTGGCGAGGTCGGCGTCCACGCTGCCCGCCTGCCGCGGCTGGAACACCACCACGCGGCACACGCAGTTCTAATCCCAACAGTACCTGGTTGGCGAGGTCGGCGTCCACGCTGCCCGCCTGCCGCGGCTGGAACACCAGCACGCGGCACACGCAGTTCTAATCCCAACAGTACCTGGTTGGCGAGGTCGGCGTCCACGCTGCCCGCCTGCCGCGGCTGGAACAGCACCACGCGGCACACGCAGTTCTAATCCCAACAGTACCTGGTTGGCGAGGTCGGCGTCCACGCTGCCCGCCTGCCGCGGCTGGAACACCAGCACGCGGCACACGCAGTTCTAATCCCAACAGTACCTGGTTGGCGAGGTCGGCGTCCACGCTGCCCGCCTGCCGCGGCTGGAACACCACCACGCGGCACACGCAGTTCTAATCCCAACAGTACCTGGTTGGCGAGGTCGGCGTCCACGCTGCCCGCCTGCCGCGGCTGGAACACCAGCACGCGGCACACGCAGTTCTAATCCCAACAGTACCTGGTTGGCGAGGTCGGCGTCCACGCTGCCCGCCTGCCGCGGCTGGAACACCAGCACGCGGCACACGCAGTTCTAATCCCAACAGTACCTGGTTGGCGAGGTCGGCGTCCACGCTGCCCGCCTGCCGCGGCTGGAACACCAGCACGCGGCACACGCAGTTCTAATCCCAACAGTACCTGGTTGGCGAGGTCGGCGTCCACGCTGCCCGCCTGCCGCGGCTGGAACACCACCACGCGGCACACGCAGTTCTAATCCCAACAGTACCTGGTTGGCGAGGTCGGCGTCCACGCTGCCCGCCTGCCGCGGCTGGAACACCACCACGCGGCACACGCAGTTCTAATCCCAACAGTACCTGGTTGGCGAGGTCGGCGTCCACGCTGCCCGCCTGCCGCGGCTGGAACACCACCACGCGGCACACGCAGTTCTAATCCCAACAGTACCTGGTTGGCGAGGTCGGCGTCCACGCTGCCCGCCTGCCGCGGCTGGAACACCAGCACGCGGCACACGCAGTTCTAATCCCAACAGTACCTGGTTGGCGAGGTCGGCGTCCACGCTGCCCGCCTGCCGCGGCTGGAACACCACCACGCGGCACACGCAGTTCTAATCCCAACAGTACCTGGTTGGCGAGGTCGGCGTCCACGCTGCCCGCCTGCCGCGGCTGGAACACCAGCACGCGGCACACGCAGTTCTAATCCCAACAGTACCTGGTTGGCGAGGTCGGCGTCCACGCTGCCCGCCTGCCGCGGCTGGAACACCACCACGCGGCACACGCAGTTCTAATCCCAACAGTACCTGGTTGGCGAGGTCGGCGTCCACGCTGCCCGCCTGCCGCGGCTGGAACACCACCACGCGGCACACGCAGTTCTAATCCCAACAGTACCTGGTTGGCGAGGTCGGCGTCCACGCTGCCCGCCTGCCGCGGCTGGAACACCAGCACGCGGCACACGCAGTTCTAATCCCAACAGTACCTGGTTGGCGAGGTCGGCGTCCACGCTGCCCGCCTGCCGCGGCTGGAACACCACCACGCGGCACACGCAGTTCTAATCCCAACAGTACCTGGTTGGCGAGGTCGGCGTCCACGCTGCCCGCCTGCCGCGGCTGGAACACCAGCACGCGGCACACGCAGTTCTAATCCCAACAGTACCTGGTTGGCGAGGTCGGCGTCCACGCTGCCCGCCTGCCGCGGCTGGAACAGCACCACGCGGCACACGCAGTTCTAATCCCAACAGTACCTGGTTGGCGAGGTCGGCGTCCACGCTGCCCGCCTGCCGCGGCTGGAACACCAGCACGCGGCACACGCAGTTCTAATCCCAACAGTACCTGGTTGGCGAGGTCGGCGTCCACGCTGCCCGCCTGCCGCGGCTGGAACACCAGCACGCGGCACACGCAGTTCTAATCCCAACAGTACCTGGTTGGCGAGGTCGGCGTCCACGCTGCCCGCCTGCCGCGGCTGGAACACCAGCACGCGGCACACGCAGTTCTAATCCCAACAGTACCTGGTTGGCGAGGTCGGCGTCCACGCTGCCCGCCTGCCGCGGCTGGAACACCAGCACGCGGCACACGCAGTTCTAATCCCAACAGTACCTGGTTGGCGAGGTCGGCGTCCACGCTGCCCGCCTGCCGCGGCTGGAACACCAGCACGCGGCACACGCAGTTCTAATCCCAACAGTACCTGGTTGGCGAGGTCGGCGTCCACGCTGCCCGCCTGCCGCGGCTGGAACACCAGCACGCGGCACACGCAGTTCTAATCCCAACAGTACCTGGTTGGCGAGGTCGGCGTCCACGCTGCCCGCCTGCCGCGGCTGGAACACCAGCACGCGGCACACGCAGTTCTAATCCCAACAGTACCTGGTTGGCGAGGTCGGCGTCCACGCTGCCCGCCTGCCGCGGCTGGAACACCACCACGCGGCACACGCAGTTCTAATCCCAACAGTACCTGGTTGGCGAGGTCGGCGTCCACGCTGCCCGCCTGCCGCGGCTGGAACACCACCACGCGGCACACGCAGTTCTAATCCCAACAGTACCTGGTTGGCGAGGTCGGCGTCCACGCTGCCCGCCTGCCGCGGCTGGAACACCAGCACGCGGCACACGCAGTTCTAATCCCAACAGTACCTGGTTGGCGAGGTCGGCGTCCACGCTGCCCGCCTGCCGCGGCTGGAACACCAGCACGCGGCACACGCAGTTCTAATCCCAACAGTACCTGGTTGGCGAGGTCGGCGTCCACGCTGCCCGCCTGCCGCGGCTGGAACACCACCACGCGGCACACGCAGTTCTAATCCCAACAGTACCTGGTTGGCGAGGTCGGCGTCCACGCTGCCCGCCTGCCGCGGCTGGAACACCACCACGCGGCACACGCAGTTCTAATCCCAACAGTACCTGGTTGGCGAGGTCGGCGTCCACGCTGCCCGCCTGCCGCGGCTGGAACACCAGCACGCGGCACACGCAGTTCTAATCCCAACAGTACCTGGTTGGCGAGGTCGGCGTCCACGCTGCCCGCCTGCCGCGGCTGGAACACCAGCACGCGGCACACGCAGTTCTAATCCCAACAGTACCTGGTTGGCGAGGTCGGCGTCCACGCTGCCCGCCTGCCGCGGCTGGAACACCACCACGCGGCACACGCAGTTCTAATCCCAACAGTACCTGGTTGGCGAGGTCGGCGTCCACGCTGCCCGCCTGCCGCGGCTGGAACACCAGCACGCGGCACACGCAGTTCTAATCCCAACAGTACCTGGTTGGCGAGGTCGGCGTCCACGCTGCCCGCCTGCCGCGGCTGGAACACCAGCACGCGGCACACGCAGTTCAAATCCCAACAGTACCTGGTTGGCGAGGTCGGCGTCCACGCTGCCCGCCTGCCGCGGCTGGAACACCAGCACGCGGCACACGCAGTTCTAATCCCAACAGTACCTGGTTGGCGAGGTCGGCGTCCACGCTGCCCGCCTGCCGCGGCTGGAACACCACCACGCGGCACACGCAGTTCTAATCCCAACAGTACCTGGTTGGCGAGGTCGGCGTCCACGCTGCCCGCCTGCCGCGGCTGGAACACCACCACGCGGCACACGCAGTTCTAATCCCAACAGTACCTGGTTGGCGAGGTCGGCGTCCACGCTGCCCGCCTGCCGCGGCTGGAACACCAGCACGCGGCACACGCAGTTCTAATCCCAACAGTACCTGGTTGGCGAGGTCGGCGTCCACGCTGCCCGCCTGCCGCGGCTGGAACACCAGCACGCGGCACACGCAGTTCTAATCCCAACAGTACCTGGTTGGCGAGGTCGGCGTCCACGCTGCCCGCCTGCCGCGGCTGGAACACCACCACGCGGCACACGCAGTTCTAATCCCAACAGTACCTGGTTGGCGAGGTCGGCGTCCACGCTGCCCGCCTGCCGCGGCTGGAACACCAGCACGCGGCACACGCAGTTCTAATCCCAACAGTACCTGGTTGGCGAGGTCGGCGTCCACGCTGCCCGCCTGCCGCGGCTGGAACAGCACCACGCGGCACACGCAGTTCTAATCCCAACAGTACCTGGTTGGCGAGGTCGGCGTCCACGCTGCCCGCCTGCCGCGGCTGGAACACCACCACGCGGCACACGCAGTTCTAATCCCAACAGTACCTGGTTGGCGAGGTCGGCGTCCACGCTGCCCGCCTGCCGCGGCTGGAACACCAGCACGCGGCACACGCAGTTCTAATCCCAACAGTACCTGGTTGGCGAGGTCGGCGTCCACGCTGCCCGCCTGCCGCGGCTGGAACACCAGCACGCGGCACACGCAGTTCTAATCCCAACAGTACCTGGTTGGCGAGGTCGGCGTCCACGCTGCCCGCCTGCCGCGGCTGGAACACCAGCACGCGGCACACGCAGTTCTAATCCCAACAGTACCTGGTTGGCGAGGTCGGCGTCCACGCTGCCCGCCTGCCGCGGCTGGAACACCAGCACGCGGCACACGCAGTTCTAATCCCAACAGTACCTGGTTGGCGAGGTCGGCGTCCACGCTGCCCGCCTGCCGCGGCTGGAACACCAGCACGCGGCACACGCAGTTCTAATCCCAACAGTACCTGGTTGGCGAGGTCGGCGTCCACGCTGCCCGCCTGCCGCGGCTGGAACACCACCACGCGGCACACGCAGTTCCCCGGCGCGTACAGCTTGCGCAGAATCTGCAATAAAGGTACGTATATTGCAACCTTACTAGATCTCTTCTAGTACACTCGCAAAATGAAAAGGTTCATCACTCTTGGACTTCAGCATATTAATGTAAGTCCCAGACTATACATCACAATAAGATGAATCTGCCCTTCAATAATACCCTGGAGCCTAAATGGTCGCCTACGGTACGGTTTCAAAGGATTTTTATCCTGCAAACGCTCAGGCTACGGAATGAGCGCCCTGCAGAGATTTTCCCGGGGCACGAAATTCTTCAAAAAAGGAGTGTACAGATTTTTAAAGGATCCACCTAAAGTTGCAAGTGTCCATAGGCTGCTTCCCATCAGGTGGTCCGTAAGCCTGCTTGCCCCCTCCGTCGCATAAAGATAAACTCTGTTAAGGTTTTGCCATTGGGTTAGAGGGATCCAGCTATCTGGCCGGATCCAGTATCACCACCGAATCCTGTATACCCGAAATATGCTCTAAGGTCCACAGTCAGACGCCAGCGCCAGGACACGGCCACCGCATCATACCTGTTCCATCTGCAGCATGCCGTGGGGCGGGCGGTAGTGCAGGCAGCTGTCCTGGTGGAGCTGGTCCCCGCTCAGCAGCACGGCGTCCAGGGTCGAGGAGCACCAGCGACAGACCGGCCGCACGCGAGACATGGCCACCGCATCATACCTGTTCCATCTGCAGCATGCCGTGGGGCGGGCGGTAGTGCAGGCAGCTGTCCTGGTGGAGCTGGTCCCCGCTCAGCAGCACGGCGTCCAGGGTCGAGGAGCACCAGCGACAGACCGGCCGCACGCGAGACATGGCCACCGCATCATACCTGTTCCATCTGCAGCATGCCGTGGGGCGGGCGGTAGTGCAGGCAGCTGTCCTGGTGGAGCTGGTCTCCGCTCAGCAGCACGGCGTCCAGGGTCGAGGAGCACCAGCGACAGACCGGCCGCACGCGAGACATGGCCACCGCATCATACCTGTTCCATCTGCAGCATGCCGTGGGGCGGGCGGTAGTGCAGGCAGCTGTCCTGGTGGAGCTGGTCTCCGCTCAGCAGCACGGCGTCCAGGGTCGAGGAGCACCAGCGACAGACCGGCCGCACGCGAGACATGGCCACCGCATCATACCTGTTCCATCTGCAGCATGCCGTGGGGCGGGCGGTAGTGCAGGCAGCTGTCCTGGTGGAGCTGGTCCCCGCTCAGCAGCACGGCGTCCAGGGTCGAGGAGCACCAGCGACAGACCGGCCGCACGCGAGACATGGCCACCGCCATCACGCAGCACGCCAGGGCCTGACAACGGAGATTATTTACCGTGAAATGTGAACTTTCTATTGATTTCGTCGTTTCATTTCGTCATGCTCGAAACACGAATGAATCGTTCGAAATCCGTAGAACCAAAGCAACAGACATAGCCCTTAGAATCACCTAACTAAAGGCAGTTAGTTTAGAAGGTTACTAGATACGTTTTTTTTTTATACAAAATAGCCATGCATTTAACCTCGATTGCACCTGATAGACCGGGAGATACTGACACAATTTTTTTGGTCATTTGTAACAGTATGGCGGTTCTTCAGGGGTCTTAGTAAGCAATGACAAAAAGAAAAATGATGGTCATAGCGCTGGTACCGGCGGCCCAATCGCGTGGGCGTTAGTCGAACTCGTCGGATAAATTACGAGTGTCAAACGATTTGTACCACAAAAATTTTAGTATTTTCCGATAGCCCATAAAAAACATGTAGGCGGTAGTGTCATGCCATACTTCTCCGGTGTGACTTACAGCCCGCCATACCGACGCGAATGCGTTAATTAAAAATAAAATAATTCAACCATTTCTACCAGGCTAATTTTTGCACAGTTAATTATCGTCGTGCAGCCATTTACGAAAATCACCATGCCATACTTTTCCGACGGTTCTAAAACGCCGCCATACCGCCGAAAATCAGCAATTTTTTTTTTTTCGCCAAACGATTTGTGGAAAGTATTTGATAAAATGTGACCGTTATTATATTTGCCATACTTCTAGTAGGGGGAAAAAGTGCTGCCATACTTGAAAAACTTATTTATTCGACACGTTTCAAAAATACGACTGTACAATACGTAAAATAATTTTTTACAGCATGGGATCAGCCGAGATCTCTCGAGAAATCGTTCGAGCGGTGGTAGCCGTTCAATATTATACAATATAAACATCTGATTATAAGTCAAGATTGCCGCCACCTAGATCTTTGAAATTTTGTATTTATATTGTTTCCGCCAGACACAAATTGAATTTCCCACCCATATGATGGAAAATTATCATAGCAATCTTGCCTAGCGCGAAACAATGGGACGCGATACGCGCCCTATGTACTTAACCTAACTTGATCTACGTTGCTAACCTGGATTTCAGCCGAATCTCTTCCCGGCCGCAAGTATGTGTTTCTGCTTTGTGTAAAGTGTATGTATGTTTTACTTGCAACCATAAACGACGTCCCGGTCTGCGCCGCCGCCGCTCCGATCTCGTCAGCAAAACACACCAAACACAGTTCACACTGTAGTAGTCCTTATATCACTCTAAATAACAATCCTTGGGGCGCCCGAAGCAGCCCACCGTACAAGGAATTGCACCGTATCTCAACACTTTCCGTTAAAGCGTAAACCTTCCAAAAAATCGCCCGAAACCACGGAGGTTATAATGTTCAAGACCCGTTACGTTAATAGCAATGGCGCCGGCAGCGTTAGCCGGCGACCGCGCGCGCGCTCGAAGCGCCACGGAATAAAAATGAACTAACTGGTTGTGTGGCCAGTGGATAAAACTATCGGTTCTCAACAATATTCGTTGAACCTCAAACTTACATGAAAAATTAGTGCCATACTGTTACAAATCGTTCAAAATACGAATAAAATCTTACAATTAAAAAAAAATATTATACACATTCGCCACCTCCCACAGGTATGGCATTATCACACTTCTATTTATCATCATTCAGGAGCTGTTGAAAAAAAAAATTAAGGTGGTACAAATCGTTTGGCGAAAAAAAAATTTGCTGATTTTCGGTGGTACGGCGGCCATTTAGAACCGTCGGAAAAGTATGGCATGGTGATTTTCGTAAATGGCTGCACGACGATAATTAACTGTGCAAAAATTAGCCTGGTACAAATGGTTGAATTATTTTATTTTTAATTAACGCATTCGCGTTGGTATGGCGGGCTGTAAGTCACACCGGAGAAGTATGGCATGACACTACCGCCTACGTATGTTTTTTATGGGCTATCGGAAAATACTAAATTTTTTGTGGTACAAATCGTTTGACACTCGTAATTTATCCGACGAGTTCGACTAACGCCCACGCGATTGCGCCGCCGGTACCAGCGCTATGACCATCATTTTTCTTTTTGTCATTGCGTACTAAGACCCCTGAAGAACCGCCATACTGTTACAAATGACCAAAAAAATTGTGTCACTATCTCCCGGTCTATGATGTTAAGTAACAATGAGGCCTAAGATGGAGCATGCTTGGCTAGAAGATGCCTATTCACTCTCGACTTGAAGAAATCCAAGTTATATTTTTCAGGGAACAGGTGCGCAGGAAGAGAGTTCCATTCCTTAGCTGTCCTCATAAGGAAAGTAGACGCAAAGCGTTTCGTACGAATCAGTGGTATATCGACAACATAGGGGTGGAATCCAAGTCCGCGTCGAGTGTTGTTTTACCTGAACGGAGACGGTGGAATTATTTCATCCAGTCCTAGTGCACACTCACCAAGTAGAAAATTGGGCAAGTGCGAGCCCGACTCGCGCATGAAGGGTTCCGTACCTATACATATATATAATCTGTAACAAGTTTGTTGTATGGGAGCCCCCCTTAAATATTTATTTTATTTTATTTTTAGTATTTGTTGTTATAGCGGCAATAGAAATACATCATCTGTGAAAATTTCAACTGTCTACCTATCACCGTTCTTGAGATACAGCCTGGTGACAGACGGACGGACGGACGGACAGCGAAGTCTCAGTAATAGGGTCCCGTTTTTACCCTTTGGGTACGGAACCCTAAAAACCAATAAACAGCTTAGACGGCCGAGTGTTGTATTGCCTGAACGGAGACGGTGGAATTAATTCATCCAGTCTTAGTGCACACTCACCAAAGTGTATCCGGGAGAAAACCAATAAACAGGCGACTTTCCTGCGGTGTTCGTTGTTTTGCAGCTTTTCCTGAACTAAGGCAGGGTCGCCAATGAGCTAGTCTTCGCACGTTTGCCAATTGAATCCAAGGCGGCCAGTTGGTATTCGGCCCATCCCAAAGATGGCAGCAGTCCATGCATGATCGGACTTAGAATAGCGGTGACAGAAATTGAGCGAGTTCTGGTTGTGAGAGATGTATAGTGACCTGTTTGCCGCGCGAGCCGTGCGGGAACTTGCGGCACGCGATGGAGTGCCGCGCGCTGAGGAACTGCGACCCGTCCTGAAGCACCAGCCAGCCGTTCGCGTTGCGCCGACCTGCCACATAATGTATCAGTAGCGACATGTCAACAACCAATTTCAAAACATTGTAAATTGGAATACTACTCGATCCTTCGTTCATCTTAAAGGGTAAACCGCCAATTATTGGCCACCGTTTAATGACTGGCCACCTCATACTAAAAATTTACTTTGTTCACCTACAAACAGAATTCATTTTAGTATAACGTGGCTAGTTATTGAAGGGTGGCCAGTAATTAAAACCTTATAGTAAAATGAATTATATTTATAGGGGAACAGAGTTCATTTTTAGTTTGAGGTGGCTAGTTATTGAACGGTGGCCAGTAATTGACGATTTACCCAATATAAATAAAAATAAATACTTAAATATCGGACAACCTCACACAAATCGATCTAGTCCCAAATTAAGCTCAAGAAGGCTTGTGTTATGGGTACCAGACGACGATATACATACTTATATAGATAAATATATACTTAAATACATAGAACCACCATGACCCAAGCACAAATATTTGAGTTCATCACACAAACACATCACACATCTTGCAGTCATAGTATTTTTAACCCCCGCCAAAAAAGAGAGGTGTTATAAGTTTAACATGCGCATCTGCGTGTCTGTCTGTGGCATCGTAGCTCCGAAACAGATGAACCGATTTGAATGCGGTTTTTTTAATCGATAGCCTTGTGTGTCTAGATGGTTCTTCACTATGTCTTTAAAAATATTAATTTAGGTTATTTCTTTACTAGCCTACATGTGCCCATTGCTGGGCAAAGGCCTCCCCTCTTTTCCACCATCGTTTCGGTAAAGTCCATACTCTTGCCATACGTCAAGGTTATCCCTCCATATCCTTTTTATTCTGCCTCTGTTTCGGTGGCTGTCTTGCGGTATTATCCACTCAACAGATGATATGGCCCATAGTTCTGAATGCATTCGGCGGATGTGTCTGCTGCGCGTCGTGGCAGGTGACCCCGCCGGGCGGGTGCTTGCGGTCCGACTCCGCGCTAGTACAGTACAATGTCTCACCCTTCAGCTTGGCCTGCTCGTTGTCGTGGCGGTCGGTGGCGCGCTGCGCGTCGTGGCAGGTGACCCCGCCGGGCGGGTGCTTGCGGTCCGACTCCGCGCTAGTACAGTACAATGTCTCACCCTTCAGCTTGGCCTGCTCGTTGTCGTGGCGGTCGGTGGCGCGCTGCGCGTCGTGGCAGGTGACCCCGCCGGGCGGGTGCTTGCGGTCCGACTCCGCGCTAGTACAGTACAATGTCTCACCCTTCAGCTTGGCCTGCTCGTTGTCGTGGCGGTCGGTGGCGCGCTGCGCGTCGTGGCAGGTGACCCCGCCGGGCGGGTGCTTGCGGTCCGACTCCGCGCTAGTACAGTACAATGTCTCACCCTTCAGCTTGGCCTGCTCGTTGTCGTGGCGGTCGGTGGCGCGCTGCGCGTCGTGGCAGGTGACCCCGCCGGGCGGGTGCTTGCGGTCCGACTCCGCGCTAGTACAGTACAATGTCTCACCCTTCAGCTTGGCCTGCTCGTTGTCGTGGCGGTCGGTGGCGCGCTGCGCGTCGTGGCAGGTGACCCCGCCGGGCGGGTGCTTGCGGTCCGACTCCGCGCTAGTACAGTACAATGTCTCACCCTTCAGCTTGGCCTGCTCGTTGTCGTGGCAGTCGGTGGCGCGCTGCGCGTCGTGGCAGGTGACCCCGCCGGGCGGGTGCTTGCGGTCCGACTCCGCGCTAGTACAGTACAATGTCTCACCCTTCAGCTTGGCCTGCTCGTTGTCGTGGCGGTCGGTGGCGCGCTGCGCGTCGTGGCAGGTGACCCCGCCGGGCGGGTGCTTGCGGTCCGACTCCGCGCTAGTACAGTACAATGTCTCACCCTTCAGCTTGGCCTGCTCGTTGTCGTGGCGGTCGGTGGCGCGCTGCGCGTCGTGGCAGGTGACCCCGCCGGGCGGGTGCTTGCGGTCCGACTCCGCGCTAGTACAGTACAATGTCTCACCCTTCAGCTTGGCCTGCTCGTTGTCGTGGCGGTCGGTGGCGCGCTGCGCGTCGTGGCAGGTGACCCCGCCGGGCGGGTGCTTGCGGTCCGACTCCGCGCTAGTACAGTACAATGTCTCACCCTTCAGCTTGGCCTGCTCGTTGTCGTGGCGGTCGGTGGCGCGCTGCGCGTCGTGGCAGGTGACCCCGCCGGGCGGGTGCTTGCGGTCCGACTCCGCGCTAGTACAGTACAATGTCTCACCCTTCAGCTTGGCCTGCTCGTTGTCGTGGCGGTCGGTGGCGCGCTGCGCGTCGTGGCAGGTGACCCCGCCGGGCGGGTGCTTGCGGTCCGACTCCGCGCTAGTACAGTACAATGTCTCACCCTTCAGCTTGGCCTGCTCGTTGTCGTGGCGGTCGGTGGCGCGCTGCGCGTCGTGGCAGGTGACCCCGCCGGGCGGGTGCTTGCGGTCCGACTCCGCGCTAGTACAGTACAATGTCTCACCCTTCAGCTTGGCCTGCTCGTTGTCGTGGCGGTCGGTGGCGCGCTGCGCGTCGTGGCAGGTGACCCCGCCGGGCGGGTGCTTGCGTTCCGACTCCGCGCTAGTACAGTACAATGTCTCACCCTTCAGCTTGGCCTGCTCGTTGTCGTGGCGGTCGGTGGCGCGCTGCGCGTCGTGGCAGGTGACCCCGCCGGGCGGGTGCTTGCGGTCCGACTCCGCGCTAGTACAGTACAATGTCTCACCCTTCAGCTTGGCCTGCTCGTTGTCGTGGCGGTCGGTGGCGCGCTGCGCGTCGTGGCAGGTGACCCCGCCGGGCGGGTGCTTGCGGTCCGACTCCGCGCTAGTACAGTACAATGTCTCACCCTTCAGCTTGGCCTGCTCGTTGTCGTGGCGGTCGGTGGCGCGCTGCGCGTCGTGGCAGGTGACCCCGCCGGGCGGGTGCTTGCGGTCCGACTCGGACGCGCGCCGCGCCAGCCCGCCCATCCCCACCTGCGGCAATCAATAAATATTAAGGGACAATCTTACATAAATCGACCTAGTCCCAAACTAAGCAAAGCTTACACTATGGGTACTAGACGACGATATACATAATATAGAAGGTGCTAACAAATCAGATGGCAATACTTTCAGAGCTGATAGTACTCGCCTTTAGGAGTAAGTATAAATCACTTAAAAGTGCACTTTGATAATGTTTGTTGGATCCCATATATAGCACGTTACAGGCCTTATGTACTAGAATCATAGAGTATACATAATAGCGCGTACACAAAGATAGTATGTAGCAGATACGTAAGAAGGTATAGGTCGATTCACTAAAGCTGGCGCGAATGGATTGAATGAGTGAATGATAATATTTATGTGTGCGTCACAAAATGATTACATACAGGTTGATACAATAAGTGATTATTGAAAACGTATTTGTAGACAAACTAGACGCATAACCGCCCAAATTCAGCAGGTTATAGAATACTAGCTTTTGCCCGCGGCTTCGCACGCGTAAACACAATATCATACGTTCACTACACTTATTGCGAGGCCGAAGGCCGAGCTCCGCGTAGCACCGTAGGTGCGGAGCGTCCCAAGGAATCCGCCCACCCATTTAATATAAGTTGAAGTAACCTAGTGCGAGGCCGAAGGCCGAGCTCCGCGTAGCACCGAAGGTGCGGAGCGTCCCAAGGAAGCCGCACCCACTTAATATAAGTTGAAGTAACTTAATGCGAGGCCGAAGGCCGAGCTCCGCGTAGCACCGTAGGTGCGGAGCGTCCCAAGGAAGCCGACCACCCACTTATTATAAGTGGAAGTAACTTAATGCGAGGCCGAAGGCCGAGCTCCGCTTAGCACCGAAGGTGCGGAGCGTCTCAAGGAATTCGCCCACCCACTTAATATAAGTTGAAGTAACCTATTGCGAGGCCGAAGGCCGAGCTCCGCGTAGCACCGAAGGTGTGGAGCGTCCCAAGGAAGCCGCACCCACTTAATATAAGTTGAAGTAACTTAATGCGAGGCCGAAGGCCGAGCTCCGCGTAGCACCGTAGGTGCGGAGCGTCCCAAGGAAGCCACCCACCCACTTATTATAAGTTGAAGTAACTTAATGCGAGGCCGCAGGCCGAGCTCCGCGTAGCACCGAAGGTGCGGAGCGTCTCAAGGAAGCCGCCCACCCACTTAATATAAGTTGAAGTAACTTAATGCGAGGCCGAAGGCCGAGCTCCGCGTAGCACCGTAGGTGCGGAGCGTCCCAAGGAATCCGCCCACCCATTTAATATAAGTTGAAGTAACCTAGTGCGAGGCCGAAGGCCGACCTCCGCGTAGCACCGAAGGTGCGGAGCGTCCCAAGGAAGCCGCACCCACTTAATATAAGTTGAAGTAACTTAATGCGAGGCCGCAGGCCGAACTCCGCGTAGCATCGAAGGTGCGGAGCGTCCCAAGGAAGCCGCCTATTAAACTACTTAAACATATGTTAAGTGGGTTGGCGGCTTCCCTGGGACGCTCGTGGAACTCGACCTACGGCCTCGCATTAAATTACTAAGGGTTTATAAAGTAACTTAGCACCGAAGGTGCGGAGCGTCCCAGGGAAGACGCCCACCCACTTAAAATATGTTCAAATAACTTAATTCGAGGCCGCCCACCCACTTAATATAAGTTGAAGTGTGTGAGCGGCTTCCCTGGGACGCTCTGCACCTTCGGTGCTACGTGAAGCTCGGCCTACGGCCTCGCGTTAAGTTACTACTTATATTTAGTGGGTTGGCGCCTTCCCTAGGACGCTCCGCACCTTCGGTGCTACGCTTGTGAACATGATCTTGGTTTAATTAAAATTGAGGCAAGACTTATGTTTAAAAAATCGTTTTCATTATTAATTGTCTATTGTAGATTTAAATAACTTAATGCGAGACCGCCCACCCACTTAATATAAGTTGAAGTGTGTGAGCGGCTTCCCTGGGACGCTCTGCACCTTCGGTGCTACGTGGAGCTCGGCCTACGGCCTCGCATTAAGTTACTACTTATATTAGTGGGTGGGCGACTTCCCTAGAACGCTCCGCACCTTCGGTGCTACGCTTGTGAACATGATCTTGGTTTAATTAAGATGGGTCAAGATTTAGGTATGTTTAAAAGATTGTTTTTAATATTTATTGTCTATTGTAGATTTAAAAAACTTAATGCGAGGCCGCCCACACACTTAATATAAGCTTAAATGTGTGAGCGGCATCCCTGGGACGCTCTGCACCTTCGGTGCTTCGTAGAGCTCGGCCTACGGCCTCGCATTAAGTTACTTCTTAATTTAGTGGGTGGGCGACTACTCTAGATCGCTCGGCACCTTCGGTGCTACCATTGTGAACATCATCTTGGTGTAGTTTAAATTGAGGCTAGACTTATGTTTATATATCGTTTTGAATATTTATTGTTTATAATGTTTATTGTAGATAACTATTTAAAGCACCTTGAAAAATAATTAGCTCATAGTCCTACCTGAACATATATATTAATGACATCTATTAAGATAAATTATTTTCGTCTACAATGGTACTAATACTAATATAATAATAATATGACCTGTCATAATAATGTCCTAAGTAACGCCATAAGATTCAGGTGCCAACTTAACTCAATCGAGCGTACGTCAATAATGGCGACAGCACCACTGAACGGATACGTGATGGCCTCACTGTTTTGTTATCCGTGGTATAATGAATAAGGAAGCAAAGGAAAATGCATGAGATAACACGGTTATTATTTCAGTAGGTTCTGGGTTCAAATCCCTGCTAGGTGAAATCCTTTCTACATTGTAAATTTCATAATTTTGTCTTGTCTCGAATCATGGTTGTTTTTCATATAAAATGCATACATTGTCGAGCAGCAACTCTCAATACCTGATACACTGCTGCTTATTAGGTATGCGATCAATATTCAACAACTTCGGTAGTAATTCTCGAAGTCCAGGTTAACCCATCACAGCTAGACCCTAGCTTGTGCCGAATCGTGGTCACGGGCACGCAACGACGTACGTGAATCCTGGCCTTGGTGTCGAGGAGACCCATCAACGGCTCCAAAACCTTACATGTATGGAGCTGGTGTTATTAACTCAGGAAAAATCTTAACAGCGCGATGCAGCCGCTAGTATGGAGATTTTGTCAAAGTAACAACGCCATCTAGCGGAAAATTGGTCATTGAGAACAAAATCTCAACACACCGTTAAAAATAAAGAATTACTCATATTTAATGCTTTGAATAAATTTGATATATTAAAAAAACTACATAGATGCAAAATTGTGGCTAAATATATCGTATATTTATCGTTTATTATACATTTCGCTACCTTATTAGTAAGTTAGGCCAAACACAAACAATACCAAAATTTGCGCCTAATGTTCTAAATGTTGGTTGGTAAAACATATTTAAAAATGTATTTAATTTAGGTACTTAAATTGATTCGAAATACTTTTATTTCAATTACACTCGATAAAATGGCATTAAAAATCTGTTTTATTCATTAACATTTTTTATTGCGTCTCCGGGCTTTTTTATGGTCAATACTTACAAACTACAGAAGAATATAATTGCATATTCAATAAAAGAGCATTAATTAGTTCCTATTGTCGCAAATTGTGTTTTTAAAGAAATGTATGTTTTTTTTTAGCATGAGCCAATTTACAACGAACATTGCACTCATATTTTCGTCTGTGTTGGTCGATAATTGGCGCCATCTTTTCTATGTAACTAAGACGGTTTCCGTAACTCAACGCCTCACACAACCTTAACCTTATTGTTAATACCGGTGGGCCGCGAGGAGGTATTATGTCGAATTCATACTTTTTAGTTTTTGTACACGTAAGAGCCACGCGGGGGTCGCGTCGTTCTAAATTCAAAATCACAAACGCTGTCATTATAAGGTTACACATTGTAAGGAAAATATTTCATGGAATTTATGTTTTCAGAGATAAATATTAATCATAATAAAAAGTATCCTATAACCATCTTTGGATGTTCAGCTATTCCTGTACCAAAATTGGTAACTTTTTATCCAGCCGTTTCGGCGTGATGCGAGGACAACGGTTTTTTTTGAAAACAGATGGCGCCAGGTTGGCACGGCGAAGCGTGTCCATACAAAACAACTATCCGGCTGCATCACGCTATCGAGATTTTTCCTGAAATCATGACCTCCCCCCATAGAAAATTTATTTTCAATACAAATTCAGGATTTTATAATAGTATAGATGTAGGTACTACAAAATATAATATTATCGAACCAAATGAAATTCAAAATGACTAATGGGGTTTTTCCAAAATTTCAAATTGGTGCTAGGAAGCTGAAACTCGGTATCGGGGGGCATTTGGGGCTCACAAATATGAATCTGAAATCGGTGTCCGAAAATTCGGTCGAAGTCGGAAAATATCGAAAAAACCAAGATTTGTATGGAGATTTTTTTTTAAGAGTCCCGTATCTCGTAAACGGCTGGAGATGGGTAGGGGATGCTCAAACAAATATCATAGGGGACCCCCACCCGAGTACAGTGGTGGAAAAAAAAAACAAAATGGCGACTTTTTTTTTTTCGAAAATTTCAAATTGTTCCGAGGGGGCTGAAACTCGGTATTAGGGGGCTTTTGGGTCCTCCGACTCAGAATATGAAATCGTATTTTGAATATTCGGTCAACTTCGGATAATATCGGACAAACAAAATTTAGTAATCTAAGCTCGACGGAGGGCCGAGCCATTTCTGAGCATAACTTATTGAATCGAATGGGTCTTAGCCTCGGATACTAGTACTTTCAATGAAAACTATATTGAATAAAATCGGTCGTGCCGTTTTTGAGTTATTACAAAATTTCATAATTTTCTTTAAAATGACGTAAGTGCCGCGCGGTGTCACTACACTTCGAACGTTACACATATTGGTTAAGTACCAAATTATATTAAAACATTTCGCTCAATCTGTCGCGTATAATAGATAACTTCCAAAAGATAATAAGTAATTACTGTTTCTTGGCGTGTACGACCTTTTTATAGGGCTTGAAATCTTTCTCGTAATTTTCGTCTATTGTGAAGGACGGGCAACTACGGGACCCTACACTGAGCGTGGCCCGACATGCTCTTGGCCGGTTTTTTATAATTCGAACTAGTCGTCCGTCACCTTAGAATAATAACGCCTAGAAGGATAGTTTCAACCGGCCGAGGCGCCACACGTGAGGCATAAAATGGATTCATGTAGTTGTGAACAACTCGTATTTACACGCGCCGATACGCACACAAACACAGCAATAATGTTGCTAGCGCAATCACTTTTCCCCTGAAATTGGGGGTATACTCATGCCAGTGGTGATTGGTTACATTCTAAATTTTAATTGAATCATAGACCCGTTGTTGACTTCAAACAAAGGTTTTTTTTATTTATTATTTTTAATTTGCAATGTCACTTGAAAATAAGTAAATAAAATCGTAAGTATGGTCAAATCCTGAAATGACTTTTCAGCCAGCTGAAAACGCTTCTAAAGCACTGAAATTGAAGTTAAAAGTTTTTGACCTAATCCACCGGCGTAACACTTTTATTTGCACAGTCGTCAACTCATCATCAAGACATTTGTGACGAGCCCTAACACGTTGTGTTTTTGTGTTATTTAGGAGCTAACTATGGCCTCCTTCCGTCCTCATCATCAGACCAGCTTGGTAGTACCTACCATAATAATGCATTCTCACGTGATTTAAACAGGTGTACAAAATTTAAACTCGATTTAAATTTGATTTGCAATATTTGACCCAGACATACTCTAACATACACGGCAAGTCAAATAAAAGGATAATAAAAATCAAGTGATTAATCTTCTTAATTTTTTCATATTTGTATTTTTAAATTATAGGCTTCCAAAAATAGGTCAGTATATTATCAGGACAGAATTATGGGTAAAAAAAAGTCGGTTACACTGGAAACACTACGTTGTCATGCCGCTTATAGAAAATATGAGATTTTGATTACTGTTTTACGTAAAAATACGAGTTAAAGAATAATATTTACGAGTGAAATGTTGTCTTAGCATGTTTATCTTTTTTATCAGATGCATTGTGACACCCTATCACTGCACAAACCGTCATAATAATTGAAAATGCGGGAGCTCTTTACACCTGTCACGCGTCCTTGCAACTGACAAGCCGATCGACGCTTTAAGCCATTTCTGGCTTACTTTTAGTGGCCTCACCGTTGCGCGTGAACTGGGTTTCTAGGCGTTATTATTCTAAGTCCGTCACCTATTAATTCTTGACATTAACCCTTTACCAGGCCGCGAAGACAAGAAGAAAATGTGGGTTACGTTAATACCATTGCATAGTCCCACATGGTCAAACTCATACGAGACAATGGAATAGTATCATCCCACATCCTAATTCTGGTCATACACACACAGATTGCATGAATATTAAGCAATATGTTGGTACAATTACACTGCCTTACAACAGTCAAAATCTAAAGTATGTCAAAAAACTAGCGTCTGGATAAAACACCATGATAGTAAAATATTTTTGTATCAAACAGTTAAATATACCTTTCGGATATATATATTACTTGTTTAGTCTAAATATTGTGCAGATTATGCTTATATTATACCTAATAATTTTTATTTTTCTTGAATAACAAAAACCAATTTTGTTGTTGTTTACAAAATATTAGGAGGCCCCTGTATAAGAACGGCACTCACACTAACACTCGAAGTGACAAGTGACATAACTTTCATTCAATCCATTCGCGCCAGCTTTAGTGAATCGACCTATATATTACTTATCACACTTTACGACGAGCAAAGCGAGGAGGAATGTTAGGTTAACTTGCTAACAGAAACGTTTTATCAAATGTCTTTTATACTAGCTTAAATTATATCTCCCTAATTAAAGTATGATTACTGTTTTTACATCACACGTGTCATATTTATAACCCTCACCTTGCGGAGAGCTTCTTGATCGCCACTTGCACGGAAATGTTGTACAGGTGGTAGTTGTATATATCTAGTGTTATATCTAGTGTGACTACATCACACGTGTCATATAACCCTCACCTTGCTGGTGGCCGGCAGCAGCCTCACGTTGGGCGAGGAGCGCACGAGCGGCGGGTCGGCGACCAGCTTCTTGATCGCCACTTGCACGGAGATGTTGTACAGGTGGTAGTTGTATATATCTAGTGTTATATCTAGTGTGACTACATCACACGTGTCATATAACCCTCACCTTGCTGGTGGCCGGCAGCAGCCTCACGTTGGGCGAGGAGCGCACGAGCGGCGGGTCGGCGACCAGCTTCTTGATCGCCACTTGTACGGAGATGTTGTACAGGTGGTAGTTGTATATATCTAGTGTTATATCTAGTGTGACTACATCACACGTGTCATATAACCCTCACCTTGCTGGTGGCCGGCAGCAGCCTCACGTTGGGCGAGGAGCGCACGAGCGGCGGGTCGGCGACCAGCTTCTTGATCGCCACTTGTACGGAGATGTTGTACAGGTGGTAGTTGTATATATCTAGTGTTATATCTAGTGTGACTACATCACACGTGTCGTATAACCCTCACCTTGCTGGTGGCCGGCAGCAGCCTCACGTTGGGCGAGGAGCGCACGAGCGGCGGGTCGGCGACCAGCTTCTTGATCGCCACTTGTACGGAGATGTTGTACAGGTGGTAGTTGTATATATCTAGTGTTATATCTAGTGTGACTACATCACACGTGTCGTATAACCCTCACCTTGCTGGTGGCCGGCAGCAGCCTCACGTTGGGCGAGGAGCGCACGAGCGGCGGGTCGGCGACCAGCTTCTTGATCGCCACTTGTACGGAGATGTTGTACAGGTGGTAGTTGTATATATCTAGTGTTATATCTAGTGTGACTACATCACACGTGTCGTATAACCCTCACCTTGCTGGTGGCCGGCAGCAGCCTCACGTTGGGCGAGGAGCGCACGAGCGGCGGGTCGGCGACCAGCTTCTTGATCGCCACTTGTACGGAGATGTTGTACAGGTGGTAGTTGTATATATCTAGTGTTATATCTAGTGTGACTACATCACACGTGTCATATAACCCTCACCTTGCTGGTGGCCGGCAGCAGCCTCACGTTGGGCGAGGAGCGCACGAGCGGCGGGTCGGCGACCAGCTTCTTGATCGCCACTTGTACGGAGATGTTGTACAGGTGGTAGTTGTATATATCTAGTGTTATATCTAGTGTGACTACATCACACGTGTCATATAACCCTCACCTTGCTGGTGGCCGGCAGCAGCCTCACGTTGGGCGAGGAGCGCACGAGCGGCGGGTCGGCGACCAGCTTCTTGATCGCCACTTGTACGGAGATGTTGTACAGGTGGTAGTTGTATATATCTAGTGTTATATCTAGTGTGACTACATCACACGTGTCATATAACCCTCACCTTGCTGGTGGCCGGCAGCAGCCTCACGTTGGGCGAGGAGCGCACGAGCGGCGGGTCGGCGACCAGCTTCTTGATCGCCACTTGTACGGAGATGTTGTACAGGTGGTAGTTGTATATATCTAGTGTTATATCTAGTGTGACTACATCACACGTGTCATATAACCCTCACCTTGCTGGTGGCCGGCAGCAGCCTCACGTTGGGCGAGGAGCGCACGAGCGGCGGGTCGGCGACCAGCTTCTTGATCGCCACTTGTACGGAGATGTTGTACAGGTGGTAGTTGTATATATCTAGTGTTATATCTAGTGTGACTACATCACACGTGTCATATAACCCTCACCTTGCTGGTGGCCGGCAGCAGCCTCACGTTGGGCGAGGAGCGCACGAGCGGCGGGTCGGCGACCAGCTTCTTGATCGCCACTTGTACGGAGATGTTGTACAGGTGGTAGTTGTATATATCTAGTGTTATATCTAGTGTGACTACATCACACGTGTCATATAACCCTCACCTTGCTGGTGGCCGGCAGCAGCCTCACGTTGGGCGAGGAGCGCACGAGCGGCGGGTCGGCGACCAGCTTCTTGATCGCCACTTGTACGGAGATGTTGTACAGGTGGTAGTTGTATATATCTAGTGTTATATCTAGTGTGACTACATCACACGTGTCATATAACCCTCACCTTGCTGGTGGCCGGCAGCAGCCTCACGTTGGGCGAGGAGCGCACGAGCGGCGGGTCGGCGACCAGCTTCTTGATCGCCACTTGTACGGAGATGTTGTACAGGTGGTAGTTGTATATATCTAGTGTTATATCTAGTGTGACTACATCACACGTGTCATATAACCCTCACCTTGCTGGTGGCCGGCAGCAGCCTCACGTTGGGCGAGGAGCGCACGAGCGGCGGGTCGGCGACCAGCTTCTTGATCGCCACTTGTACGGAGATGTTGTACAGGTGGTAGTTGTATATATCTAGTGTTATATCTAGTGTGACTACATCACACGTGTCATATAACCCTCACCTTGCTGGTGGCCGGCAGCAGCCTCACGTTGGGCGAGGAGCGCACGAGCGGCGGGTCGGCGACCAGCTTCTTGATCGCCACTTGTACGGAGATGTTGTACAGGTGGTAGTTGTATATATCTAGTGTTATATCTAGTGTGACTACATCACACGTGTCATATAACCCTCACCTTGCTGGTGGCCGGCAGCAGCCTCACGTTGGGCGAGGAGCGCACGAGCGGCGGGTCGGCGACCAGCTTCTTGATCGCCACTTGTACGGAGATGTTGTACAGGTGGTAGTTGTATATATCTAGTGTTATATCTAGTGTGACTACATCACACGTGTCATATAACCCTCACCTTGCTGGTGGCCGGCAGCAGCCTCACGTTGGGCGAGGAGCGCACGAGCGGCGGGTCGGCGACCAGCTTCTTGATCGCCACTTGTACGGAGATGTTGTACAGGTGGTAGTTGTATATATCTAGTGTTATATCTAGTGTGACTACATCACACGTGTCATATAACCCTCACCTTGCTGGTGGCCGGCAGCAGCCTCACGTTGGGCGAGGAGCGCACGAGCGGCGGGTCGGCGACCAGCTTCTTGATCGCCACTTGTACGGAGATGTTGTACAGGTGGTAGTTGTATATATCTAGTGTTATATCTAGTGTGACTACATCACACGTGTCATATAACCCTCACCTTGCTGGTGGCCGGCAGCAGCCTCACGTTGGGCGAGGAGCGCACGAGCGGCGGGTCGGCGACCAGCTTCTTGATCGCCACTTGTACGGAGATGTTGTACAGGTGGTAGTTGTATATATCTAGTGTTATATCTAGTGTGACTACATCACACGTGTCATATAACCCTCACCTTGCTGGTGGCCGGCAGCAGCCTCACGTTGGGCGAGGAGCGCACGAGCGGCGGGTCGGCGACCAGCTTCTTGATCGCCACTTGTACGGAGATGTTGTACAGGTGGTAGTTGTATATATCTAGTGTTATATCTAGTGTGACTACATCACACGTGTCATATAACCCTCACCTTGCTGGTGGCCGGCAGCAGCCTCACGTTGGGCGAGGAGCGCACGAGCGGCGGGTCGGCGACCAGCTTCTTGATCGCCACTTGTACGGAGATGTTGTACAGGTGGTAGTTGTATATATCTAGTGTTATATCTAGTGTGACTACATCACACGTGTCATATAACCCTCACCTTGCTGGTGGCCGGCAGCAGCCTCACGTTGGGCGAGGAGCGCACGAGCGGCGGGTCGGCGACCAGCTTCTTGATCGCCACTTGCACGGAGATGTTGTACAGGTGGTAGTTGTATATATCTAGTGTTATATCTAGTGTGACTACATCACACGTGTCATATAACCCTCACCTTGCTGGTGGCCGGCAGCAGCCTCACGTTGGGCGAGGAGCGCACGAGCGGCGGGTCGGCGACCAGCTTCTTGATCGCCACTTGTACGGAGATGTTGTACAGGTGGTAGTTGTATATATCTAGTGTTATATCTAGTGTGACTACATCACACGTGTCATATAACCCTCACCTTGCTGGTGGCCGGCAGCAGCCTCACGTTGGGCGAGGAGCGCACGAGCGGCGGGTCGGCGACCAGCTTCTTGATCGCCACTTGTACGGAGATGTTGTACAGGTGGTAGTTGTATATATCTAGTGTTATATCTAGTGTGACTACATCACACGTGTCATATAACCCTCACCTTGCTGGTGGCCGGCAGCAGCCTCACGTTGGGCGAGGAGCGCACGAGCGGCGGGTCGGCGACCAGCTTCTTGATCGCCACTTGTACGGAGATGTTGTACAGGTGGTAGTTGTATATATCTAGTGTTATATCTAGTGTGACTACATCACACGTGTCATATAGCCCTCACCTTGCTGGTGGCCGGCAGCAGCCTCACGTTGGGCGAGGAGCGCACGAGCGGCGGGTCGGCGACCAGCTTTTTGATCGCCACTTGTACGGAGATGTTGTACAGGTGGTAGTTGTATATATCTAGTGTGACTACATCACACGTGTCATATAGCCCTCACCTTGCTGGTGGCCGGCAGCAGCCTCACGTTGGGCGAGGAGCGCACGAGCGGCGGGTCGGCGACCAGCTTCTTGATCGCCACTTGTACGGAGATGTTGTACAGGTGGTAGTTGTATATATCTAGTGTGACTACATCACACGTGTCATATAGCCCTCACCTTGCTGGTGGCCGGCAGCAGCCTCACGTTGGGCGAGGAGCGCACGAGCGGCGGGTCGGCGACCAGCTTTTTGATCGGCGCCACTTGCACGGAGATATTGTACAGGTGGTAGATGCGCGTGATTCGGTCCTCGGGCGGAATGTTTTGGAGATATCTGAGGTTTTTTAGAAGGCAATTATATTAAATGAACGGTACACGAAAGGAACATTACTGGTCACTTTTTTTAAAACGTATTTTTAATCTCGAAATAAATCTCAAAAGGTACACCTCAGGTGTACAAATATCTATGTCTTTTTATGACTTTAAAATATATGATCATAAATTATATTAAAAACATTTCTTACGCATGCGCCATGAGCTTGGGCGACGTGAACGTGAGCACGCAAGCGGCGCCTTCGTCCTGGAAACAAAACCTTTTATCATTTACTTCTAAGTACGTAATAGTAGTACAATTTGACGCTTCTTGGAGATCTATCTGTCCGTATACAACAGACAGTAAAAGAGACACAACATAAGAAACTTCCTAATTGTATAACTAGGCATCGGGCTTTTGATAGCACACGTTTGTACTTTAGAGAGCTATGGATGTAGTTATATGGAGTACTGTTCTCATCTGTGGGCTGGGGCGCCCAAGTACCAGCTTCTCCCTATAGACCGCATTCAACGGAGAGCGACTCGTATCGCCGGCTGCCAGCAAATTTCAGACTGGCTTGACTCCTTGGCACTGCGTAGAGATGTAGCCTCTTTGCATCTTTTACCGCTTGTATGACGAGGAGTGCTCTGAGGAATTGTTCGGATTGATTCCTACCGCATTTTTCCGCCATCGTTCTATGCGAAAATTCTTTTTTCATCACACTTGCTCGTAAATCATGGTTTACATGCTTGAAAACCGCGCGGTAAGTCGTATATTACGCCCTAGGGCGGTAAGTAATTTTGTTATTGACTACTATTTATAACTTTTGTTTTATTTCCTCCAAAGTGTGATGAAAAACGTCGTACGCGACTCTAGTGGTAAAGGAATTCCAAACTCGTGTCATTAAAGCCCTCGCCTTCGGGCTTCTAATAGACACTCGTTTGTGATTCCTCGTTTACCCTTAGTATCGCTACTGACCCGGCCGCCGGTCCTGAGCCCTGTGGGCCCGGCGGCGTGCGGCTCCAGCAGGTACACGCCGAGCGGCGCGCGCCACACCGCCGCCGCGAACGGGCAGCACCACAGGATGCCGTGAGTGTTGCGCTCGAGGAACAGCTCCAGCGCCGACCTGGTCACACAACCCGAACTTACAATATTCTTATTTTTAGGGTTCCGTACCCAAAGGGTAAAAACGGGACCCTATTACTGAGACTTCGCTGTCCGTCCGTCCGTCCGTCTGTCACCAGGCTGTATCTCAAGAACGGTGATAGCTAGACAGTTGAATTTTTTACAGATGATGTATTTCTTTTGCCGCTATAACAACAAATACTAAAAATAAAATAAAATAAATATTTAAGGGGGCTCCCATACATCAAAGGGATTGGTTGCGTTAACTTTGCACCTCATTTGTATAAACAACTAAAGGATGGAAAGTGTTTGTACGGAACCCTCGGTGCGCGAGTCCGACTCGCACTTGACCGGTTTTTTATTTTTTATTTACCAACAAAAAACATTCATGAAATACAAATTTAAGTAATTTCTCACCAAACTGTAACGTTTATTGGCGTTTATTTTACGCGCTCAATTTTAATAAAACAACTTAGCGTAGGTATCTTATCAACAGAATTAAGCAATGACTCTTATCTCAATCTTAGATATCTATTTCTCGACAACAACTTTCACAGTTGAGGTGTCCGATTGTAATATAGGGTAGGATAAAATTACAATTCATATTAAAAACTTAATCAAGGAATTAGTTATAAATAAAATAATTACGTGACTAAAATAAACTAAAAAAGGTGTAAAAAACTGTGCCCCCGCGGCATGGTCCCGAAGACGCTGGCAGCATTTCCTCGCTGAATAGCAATGCTAATGCGTTGTGCGAGGAAACTGCCAGATCTTCGGTCCCCAGTAGTTTCAATCAATCTTTTAGCGAGGTCTTTATAGAGTTTGTGGGCGCTGGGGCCCCACGGACCTAAAGTCTCGACCCCGAAAGGAATAAAATTATATTCGGGGCCGAGACCTCTATACTTATTATGTTTTAATTTTTCGGCCGCATCTGCTGCCGCCCCTGCTCTGTTTGATGTTCCGTGAAGGTGAGACGGGGACAGTGTGTCTACGCAAGTGGCGTCCCACACCAGCACCCGGCCTAACCTCCACGGAATCAGTGACATTCCGTCCGGTCTCTTGCCATCATCCCTGGCGATGCCCGGTGGCTCTAGAACTGCCGGCACGTTGGCGGTGGCAAGAGAGCGGCGGATAATGTCGTTAAGAGCGGCATGTCTAGAGAAGCGGCCTGCACTTTTTTGACATAAGAGGCCGTGATGTCCCAGCGCGTTGACCTCGCTGCCGCAGGGGCATGTGTGTGGCGTGCATAAATTAATTCCTAGGCGCAGGCAGGTGGCAATGCGGAGGGTGTCGGGCTCTAAAAAGGTACCAGTGTTGGCTGATGGGAAAGCGTGCAGCCAGTGGCCAGCTTCTTTGGTACCCGCTGCCAATATTCTGGCCCGTTCAGAGCCCGTACTGCGACTCAAGAGGGAATTATAAATAAAATTTGATTGAATGTCATCCCAGGTCCTTTGGGAATTTAAATTTTCAGGGAAGTCCTCTCCCGGGCTAGCAGCGGACCAAGCTCTTTTGGCCTCTGTCAAGCCCGCAGTCTCATAGTTTAAGGGAAAGAAAGCCCTTAGAATTTTACCTATGAGACCTGCCGAGCTATGGGCAGAGGACAAAAAAGCTGGCGTGGAGATGGAGGTAATTTTGCGAATCCCAAGCCCACCAAAGCGAATGGGAAGGGATGCTTGGGTCCAGGATTCTTCGCTGAACTGAATATTTAAAATGCATTCCAGATTTGCTTTGATTATGTCATCAATTTGACCAAGTAAATTTGGAAATTTAAAGAATGGACAGCAGCGAAGGACATAAGTGAATTTCGGGACAAAAAGGCAGAATTTAAGAATGGTAGTAGCGAAATGGGGGCTAATTTCAAGTAGACGGCTTTCATAGCTTTTGAATTTGGAAACACATTCTGAAATGAAGTTCGGAAAAGATTCTTCGAAAATTGGAGACCCTAGGAGGCAGAGGGAATATCGGTCTACCATTTTTATGTTCGGTGTTAGAGCATCGAATTTTTGTTTTAAATCGAGAACATTTAAGGTGGGGTTTTGTATGAAGAGCTCGCATTTGCTAAAGTTGAGCTCTAAGCCAATTGATTTGAATTCAGAATTGATGGTTGAAAGGTCAGACAGTAAGGTATCCAAGTCGCCTCCTAGGGTTCCGTCATCCAGGTACCAAACGTTAAATTTTGATTTTAAATTTCGAATAATAGGGTTAATAGCCAAACTGAAAATTGCTGGCCCGAGTGGGTCGCCCTGCTGACAGCCTACTTCTGATGATAAAGCATTTTCTCGGTAAATAAGATGTGATGGATCGGCATAACAATGGAGAAGGTAGTTGTATATTTCCGGAACATTGTTTTTTACTTCTGTCAGCAGGGTGTCCCTATTTACAGAATTAAAAGCATTTTTTACATCAATTTTGACTAGTACATCGCAGGATTCTTTGGAGAGATAAGTTCGCAAGGCATGGACGGCTGCCTCGCACCCTCCTTTTACAGCGAAACCGAGTTGTGTAGGTTCGAAAACGGACTCTAATTTGGAAGAGATAAACCTAACAGCAATTTTGGAGGCGAGACGTCTGAGAGTAGATCCAACGGCAATTGGTCTCACCCCTCCGTCCTTTTTGGTTAGGGCAATGAGGTTTGCGCCATAGAGAATCGGAACTATCTGTGGGTTGACATTGCCCAAGTACATAGCATTGACCAATTTTGTTAAGGACTCTACTAGGCGTTCACCAGCATCGCCCACAGAGTGAGATGTCAAATCCTTTAAATGTTGGGGTGAGAGTCCATCCAGGCCTGCAGCGGAACCGGTTTTGAAAGATTCAATTGCTTGCGTGACATCTCTATTTTTAATTTTTAGGCAGGCCTGGTTTGCCGCTGGTGGATCGAAAAAATACGGCGTTGAAGGTCCTGGGGGATGTTTCGTTTGTAGGGCCGAAAGAGTGTCAGGGGTATTTGGTGACAGCACGTCGTTAGAAAATAAAAGACGGGCGGCACCTTTCAAATCTCCGTCGCTGATTTTGGCTTCGACGGCTTTGCGGCGGTTGAACGATGAGGTTGAGTTGGAATTTGCATGGGCTAAGGGAGGTGAGGAATGGTTCATGCAGTTGTTTTTAATTTTTTGGGTGAGCGATGTTGATGTACCGTCATTGTGGGCGTGGAGGATGTGAAAAGAGAAAAGTAAAAGGTTATGCCAAGCTTCGATATCATTAACCTCGACACATTTGTCTATTAAGTGTGATAAATGTGTCGCGGCGGTGATTCTCGCACCACGCGGAACTCGTTTTACTACCGGGGTGTTGTTTTTAAGATGACTGAGGTGAAGATGAAATGGTGTGGTTGGTTGGATGGCGGAAGGAAGGGCGGCCGGAGAAGAAGTGAATAGATTGTTGCTTGAAGGTACGGCGTTTTGGCTGAGACAACGACGATGGGTTTTACTTATATGAATATTCAGGCCTTTGGTGGATTGAAATGATTTGTTACATATTTGACAGGTGTGTAGGCCAGTCGACGTGCTGTCTGAGGGCTGAGTCGCAGATTGCATTCACGCAAGATACAAAAACACAAAATACAACACTTACGAATACAAAAACAGAGTGTAAAAGCTACAAAAATAGCACTGACACAGAATGTGTTGAAGTATAGATCTGGTTTTCTGGAGCAAAATCGACACTGAATAAAACTGAGACCTAAGACACTGCACTGGTACAATCACAAAACTACTACTATAACACTTGAGCAGGCTCAAAGCGATCTTCGGAAAAACATCATTATATTATTGTGTTTGTAAATATATATCCTTGAAGTCTCCGGTTTTGACATCTGTCATTTCGCACGGGGCGTAGCACACAGGCCCGCGGTGCAGTCTTCGTGTGCAAAGAAGGATGTGTCGGGTTGTCTATATCCTCTGATTATTTTAGGGATGCTCGCAAGAGTAAAAATTTACAGTAAATTAATTAAATTTACGGAATCTTAGCGAGCTTGATAAATTTTGTTGTTGACCCGTTGCTAGGCAAGATAAATATGGGTAGGATGAGTTCTTTCAACCTGCTGACAGCATGTTATTGAGAAGGAAATCCCTAAGCTTTGATTTTAACAGTGTCTTTCTCAATTTTGGTTCTTGTCTTAGCAAATAGTGTTGCTTGAACACTGACCCTTCAAGAGGAAAGTCAGCTCCTGGTAGCAGAACGCAAAGTTCTTCTGAAGATCCTGGGACCTATTAAAAGGAATGATGGGAGCGGATCCGGTACTAACGCCGAGATTGAGGAGCTGGTGGCCGAGCCGAACATTATCGGAGAGACAAAGTCCCATAGACTTCGTTGGCTCGGTCACCTACAAAGAATGGAAGAGGAACGCGCGGCAAAAAGAGCATACTTGGGGTGTCCCAGGTACCGCTGAGGAGACGTGGTGGAGGTGGATCTGAGTAACCTTCAAGCCAAAAACTGGCAAGAAACTACGCAGGATTGGGACAAGTGGTGTGCTATCGTTTCCGAAGCTAAGATTCTGTTTGGGTCACTGAGCCAAAATAGTTAGTTACAATATTCATAGAGGCCGCGTACGCTCGTCAACTAGATGGACTGCCCAGGTTAGAGAAGCCACTTCCTCAAGGAAATTCCATCAAGCGGTGAGGGCAACAATGGATCGAGACCGATGGAGACAACCGATCAAGAATACTATACCTTGTGATCACGATCCTCAGGAATGAGGGACCGACTAAAGAAGAGACAATATTCAGTCTTCATTTCACTGGGTTCAATATTATCTACAGGATTTCATGCTAAGCTTCCAATGAAATTGACCACTGTCATATCACCAGTTAATAAAGTATATGTGGCGTTATCTGGGTAAAGGGACCTTACTGTCGGTATTGAGTTATGTATATCCCCATAATCTACATACATTGAGCTATCGAACCATGTAAAAAACATGCATGTAAAGTTCAATAGATATTTTTTTTTAAATAATTGAAACTCAAAAGTCAGAAAAGGTGATTATGAGAAAATTGAATTCAAACTTCTACACCCCATTAAAGTATGTTATTGTTGGAAGTTACATAGATAACCTGCTATTTGAGGAGTAGATTATATGGGCTTTCAGGTTTCAAGTACAATTTTGTAATTGTATATCTGTTTTCGTATAGTTTACCTTGCCAAAGTGCATAAAGTAAAAAAAAATATATTGATGGATTTTTTACTTCAATTCCTATTTATAGTGTATTTCCGTTAGATATTATAGAAGGAATAAATATTATATGTAATTAGACACTCAATAAGAGCTACTTGGATTTGAATCAACGTTGTTTATTATAAAAAAATATTTATTTTAACAGAAATAGCTTTGTGTTTATAAATCTAATTAAACAGTCAAAATCAACAAACATATATATCTACTACGCTAAAACATAGCCAAATGAGATCAAATTAACAGAACAAATATAAAAAAGTAGTTTTTTACGTCTCAAAATTCAAGATAAAGTTTAGTAAAAAGTTGGTACAACCACTTTATATTTTCTAAAAGGGACCTTATCGTCGGTGGTAAAATATTTAGTGATATCATCTGATATCGACTATAAATTTATGTTTAATTTTGATAGTCTTAATTTTTAGAGCACTTTAGTATTAAACTCTTACCAAAAATCTATAATTTTGGTGCGGCAAACACTAAATGATTAACGTATTTGAAAAGGGACCTTAGTGTCGGACGTAAAATGTTTAGTGACATAGTTAAGAATAAGTCTTGACAAATACTTTTAATTTGTATTTTGCTGCGTCGCCAGCCAAATTGACGCCAGATTTACACATGAGGCATTGTCGGACCTACCATCCGATCACCGGACAATCCTCATGTGTATCGAAATGGATCCATTAATGGGAATTAGGAGACCCAAACACCGAGTCAGCTGGGAGACATTCACACAACAACTAGAAGAGACCACCACGTGCCACACTACTCCGGTCTCCACAGCTGACGAAGTGGAAAAAGCGGCAGACCTGGTCACAGCTGGACTACAGGCGGCGCTATTAACAGCCTCCCACACCATCCTCGCCACAGAGAGGCACACACCCCTCCCGGCGAGGATTAGGAGCATGATCGAGGAGCAGCGCCGCCTGCGCAGAAAATGGCAGGCTTTAAGATGCCCGACGATCAAGGCAGAGCTCAACGCCATGATCATAGAAACCAAGAAGGCGGTCACAGAACACAGGGCTGAGAGTTGGGAGAGCCACCTAGTGTCGGAAGAGGGTGATGTGCCCTTCATTCACCGTATCTGCAGACAGCTAGCGACAAAACCTGAGGCAATAAGACCACTCTACGACCCTGTAGACAACACTCCACGCTACAAGGCTGAGGATCGCGCAGAGATCTTCGCCGAGTACCTGGAGCGACAATTTAGGCCCAACCCGATGCACAATGCAGAACATCAGCAGAGCATCACAGAACACCTGGAGAGGTACTTCGGCGGCACCAGCAAGAGCAGAGGAAGACGTGGTCTTCTTCTCCCCCAGCCAGATGCAGCGAGCCCTCCAACGTTGCGACTCCAAGAAAGCCACGGGCGCCGATTCGATCCCCATTGTGGCAGTGACACGCCTGTTCAACGGGATCATTCGCTCGGGTCACTTTCCCCAAACTTGGAAGACTGGGAGGGTAGTTATGCTGCCCAAACCTTGCAAAGACTGCCGAAGACCGGAGAGCTGTAGGCCAATAACTCTGCTCAGCACCCTCTCCAAGGTGTTCGAGAGGCTCCTGTTGGGGAAAATTCTCCCCCACGTCGAGCCCCGTTCGGAACAGTTCGGATTCAGGCAACGCTACAGCTCACTCGCGTGCTTCACTTTATGGCCAATGCAAGCAACAAGAAGGAGCACGTTGTGGCTGTCATGCTCGACATGGAAAAAGCGTTCGAATGGGTATGGCACGAGGGGCTGCTGTACAAACTGTTGAACACCACGGCCCCACGCAGCATCATAACGGTGATAAAGTCCTTCCTGAGCGGATGCAAGTTCCAAGTGGCAGTGGAACAGGCACTGTCCTCGGAGCGCCCAATCCTAGCAGGAGTCCCTCAGGGAAGCTGCCTTTCACCAGCATGCTACGCAACCTTCACCGATGACATCCCAGTGGTAGGAGGCGACGTCAAGCTGGGGCTGTTCGCGGATGACGCGGCCTTTTACACCGCATCCGTCAGCCCCACCCATGCCGTCAGGAAGATGCAGACCCAGTTAGACGCCCTACTAAGATGGCTTGAGGACTGGAGGCTTACTGTCAACGTCACCAAGACTCAGGCCTTCATGACCGGAAGAAAACAGACTTCACCTCCACTCCGCATGTTTGGTCAAGACGTGGAACGGAAGCACACGGTGAGGTACCTGGGTGTCACCATAGACCGGGGCCTCACCATGAAGCAGCACGTGGCGGAAGTGGTTTCAAGAACCAGACCAGCGTGAACTACGCTGGGACCAGTCCTAAGGAGCAACCTGCCGATCCGCACGAAGCTGGGGATCTACAAAACGTATGTGAGGTCCAGGCTCACATACGCGGCGCCGGCGTGGTACGCCCTAGTGGCTACCACAAACCGAAACAAAATGAGAGCCCAAGAAAACCTGGCACTGAGACGCATTACAGATTGCCCACGCTTCGTGCGGAATGACCATATACAGAGGGCACTGAAATGGAAACCTTTAGACGCCTAGATCAGCAGACTGGCCAGCACAATGATCCGGAAAGCTGATGAATCCCGCCACGAGCTGCTACGAGCTGCAGATGCAGCGACACAACCACCACCACCAATAGTGGGAAATAAGAAGAGGAGATAAAGCTCCACCTGGGCCTCGAGGAGTCATGGAACATCACGAAGGCCCAACCAACTAAGAAACCGCCGTCGTAACCACGCGTCACCAGAAAGACCGGCCCGTAGTAACGGGCCGCGACGTAGCCTAAGGGTACATAGTACAGATTAGGCCCTCCCCCCACACTCCCAAGAAGTGGGAAATGATCAATAATTATCCTTTGACGCGCCGACAAGTACCGACACGTCTCTCAAACCGATACCGAGCTCACAGAAAGCATACAAGAGGGGCACCGACAATAAGGTCCCTTTTTCACTAAACTTTAAGGGCTGTTCTAAGTCTTAAAAAATCGATTTAAAAACTTGTGTCTTTGTCAGATTAAATTTTAGACCCTGCTTATTAATATAGAGTAAAAAAAGAAAAATTGATTTTTTTCGACATTTTACTTTAAACGCGATTATCTCGGCAACTAGAACCGACAATAAGGTCCCTTTCCCCAGATAACGCCACATATAACACTTTATACTGTCGCAGTTTTGTACCTACACATAATTAAAACTTATGATACCGGATCTATGAAGCTAAATAAAAACCGGCCAAGTGCGAGTCGGACTCGCGCACCGAGGGTTCCGTACAAACATTTCCGTATGTATGGCCCCGGATACAAATGAGGTGCAAAATTTTAACTGTCTAGCTATCACGGTTCATGAGACACAGCCTCGTGACAGACGGACACAGACAAACAGACAGCGGAGTCTTAGTAATAGGGTCCCGTTTTTTACCCTTTGTTACGGCACCCTGAAAAACCGTCTCGATATTTTTATTTTATTTATTTTATTTTTCTTTATTGGCACACTAAACAGATTACATTCATTTCAAAAAATAAAGATACAAAGGACAGGCATTGCAGATAAATGTCATCCAAAATAAGCATGCACATCATGATTTAACAAAATATGTACATTGAAAAAATATCCTCAAATAAAAATTATTATAAATCTAATATTATTATAATGGCTAAACTGTTTAATTTAACATTATATTTAAATATTTTATACATATTGAGCATTTTGAATTAGAATAACAAAACATTCAAAAACACATAACAAAGTATAACTTTAACTATTCTGAAAATTTAACAATCTCTGTAAAATCCGCGTTGTGGGCTGCGGGCTGCCGCTCATGCTGAGCCTGACCCTTTATGCTTGCACGCGGCTCAAACCTCTGAATGTTTTTGTTTTTGTTTGTACTACTACTGTCTGTGAGTGTGCAAATCAATATTGCTTGCTTTCTTTCTTTCTAAAATGTATAAAAAGAGTACAAACTTGAGGGTGACGGCGCCAGTCGGCTTGGCCTGCTCCACGCGGCCCGAGTACAGCTCCTGCAGATCGTAGCGGACGTAGTTCGAGCCCAGCACGAAGCGTTTCTGAACCTAAAACGTATGTAAACTTTGTATTTTGTTGTTTGTATTTGTACTTACAATAAATGCACCTTGTAGGGTCTTTTAATATATAAGTATATGGTTAGGCTATGACGCGCCGGACCACCCTACTGACTCATCTGAAGGTTGCTTTAAATAAAAGACGTGTTAACAGTTACGAGGTATAATGCATACTGAAACATGAACCCGCATGATACAATATATGTGTGCCTACACGCCTAGAAACTTAGTCAGCGTTTGAGTGAAGCCAGCTTTGGTTAGCCACGGGCTAACTTTCGTCCGTGTGCGCGTCTGTCACAACGTCAAGCTCACAAGCAACACGTCTCTATGATTGGTTCGTAGACACGCACACATACAACCGAAAGCGGCTTCAACTTTCGCAAATCTGTTGTAAGTATGAAGTAGAGAATTTTATGTACTCCTGTCCTAGATGTTGCTCTAAGATTTAGTTTGGAAATAAAAAACACTCCAGTTCGCCACGTTTTTGTACTTACGTATTTATTATTTCCTAAGAACGTGACGCACTGGAAAAATACCTAATAATTCATACAAAATTTTATGACACTTATTTTTTCTTGTATCAGATGGATCGATTGCAAAAACATTTTACATAGTCAAAAGCTTAGTTAACATAAAATACGATCGCTTCCTTTGTGTGAGGAAAGTTAGTCATACAAAATGTATGGGTAACTTTCGTCACACAAAGGAATCAATTAAGTTTTGTTTTACTTAAAGCCCTTAACTATGTAGGTACAATTTTTTTGCGATCGACCCAGGTTTGAATGCATATACAATTTTGAGTAAGATGAGCCTTAAAAAATTCTATTTTCTAAAAAAATAAATCATCTACACTGTTTTTGAACCATTGATACAAAGATCACCATACAAAGAGCGGTACCTCTGGCACTGGTCTTGTGATGGCGGTAATCCAGAGGTGCCGAGTTTGATGAGTCCTCCACCAGGTTACTCATTTCAACTCATCTCTGTGCTTTGATCTTTGTATCAAAGGTTAAATACAAATAAATATCGGCCAAGTGCGAGTGGGACTCGAGCACGAAGGGTTCCGTACTATTATCTGTAAGTTTGTTGTATGGGAGCCCCCCTTAAATATTTATTTGATTTTATTTTTTGAATTTTTGTTGTTATATCGACAATAGAAATACATCATCTGTGAAAATTTCAACCGTCTAGCTATCACCGTTGTTGAGATACAGCCTGGTGACAGACAGACGGACGGACAGCGAAGTCTCAATAATAGGGTCCCGTTTTTACCCTTTGGATACGGAACCCTAAACATTGTGGTACGCTGGTACGCTTGTGGTAAAATAGGGTACCCACATTACAAGTAATGAGACATTAGTAATGTCACATTACGTGTTTCATTTCATCACACTGTTGTTGTAAAACGCTCAAATATTTTTTTTAAGCATAACTTGAACGGCGTCAGTTCTGTTTAGTCCACACTACCAGTGAGTCGGACTCTGTGTGAGAGTACGAACCCACAAACGGGAATGTCAGCCAGTGGAAGGTTACCTGCAGCGGCATGAGCACGTCGTCCCCAGGCCGGAACTCGTACCCGAGCGAGTTGATGGAGGCCGCGAACAGTTTGCACCCCTCCGTAATCACCTGCCCACAACAAATAATTTAAAGATTTCATCTAAGCTTTGTAAAACAAAAATAATTTAAGTGAAATAAACAGCTGAAAAAAAAATAGTGCGTGGAGTCCCTCTGCGCGGAAGAAGTGAAATTTCGTAATGTGGAAATGAAAATAGGAAGGGATAGAAATTGATTGTTAGTGAACTCATATTGCTTCTTTAAGACAAACTTCTTCACCCTCGCTCGGTCTCTTTCTATTCCCCCTCTTCTTTCCCTTTCTTTCTTCTCCCCAGGAGCGTTGAAAGTTTAACGCAACAGTGCTTTCCTACCCCCTCCACGGTAGCGTTAAACGTTTAATGCAACGCAACCGTTAAACGTTTAACGCAACCTTGTTGGAAGTCGCATTAGAAGTTTCACTTCAAAAATAAAATAATAATAATAGGTAGCTGAATAGGGAGACTGATGAGTGATGACCGATTAGAAGAGAGTGCTACAGAAAGAGCAAGATAATTATCTTGTCCTTGTAAGTTAGTTAGGTTTTAGTTAAGTATTTAGCTTAAGAATCCGTGTAACGCTTTTGTGTATGAACTGTCATGTTACATTTTATGGGATTCAATAAATAAATAATAAATAAATAAATACTCGACTATGGGATTATGACTTTTCGCACAATTATTTTTCTTCGAATGTTAATATAGGTTATAGGTGATCGCGCGCTGATTTTCCGCAACTCGACGTCTTATAAAAATAGGCATTTTGCGTTCATTTCACCGAATTTTCACTTCGAAGAATTGTTTTCTCCTGTTGTCATACATTTATCATCACTCTGGCAAATATCGTCCTATTGATAAGGTCAAGTTAGTTTAAGTAGGTCTTAATAAACTTGGTTTTAGAGAAAAATGCGTTCTACGAAATAACACTTTTTCGATATGAAACATTCAGCGATAAGGCAGAAAACCCTCGACAGTTATATTTTGTCGAATATCAGAGTTACTATAGAAAAGAGTGCACCAGAGCCAACGACTTTCAGATACGTCACGGCTACCTTAATAGTACATTACTGCAGACGCCGGTAAGGAACGGCTTGCCGGGTGAGTAGGTACAGACGGATAGTGATACGAAGCCGGCAAGCCCTTTTCATCGCTAAGGCATGTCTAGTGCTTTTCTCAAACATATGTAATGAAATAGAAACTACGCCACTAAATGAATATACCATTCAAATATTTATCCTGTTCACTTCCCGGCCTAGACCTTCAATTTAGTATAAAATTCCTATACAGTTCTCTCGAGTTGTTCCCCGAAGCCAGTTATAAGTTATAACACACGTTATGACGACATTTCATTGCATGTTTGAGTGTAGAAGACTTATATACTTTCAGGCAAGCACACTAACGTGTGCGTGTACTAGCGTGTGTATTAAGTGCGTCGATAATAAATATTCACGATCTACTGAAAAGCAATGTCAGTGCGACAAGACAACGGGGTCTACATATGACGTCCACGCGGCCACTGACCTGGTCGACGGTGTGCCTCGTCCACAGGTGCGGCTGGCGCGCGTGCGCCATGCACGCGCCCACTATGGCGCTGGCGGACGACTGCAGAATCGCCTCGCGATAGAATCTAGCAGGAGACACATGAACATAATATTCTCTTCGGTTTAATAAACGGAATAAAACAATTTAAGATGCCTTATTCCTTTTAATTAATGATGATGGATGGATGATTGGACACCTGATGCGACATGATGCTTTCTTTGTGAACATCCTGGAAGGCAAAGTGGACGGGAAAAGAGGCAGAGGAAGACCGAGAATTACGTTTTTTAGTCAAGTGAAAGAGAAAGTGGGCACTATGTCGTATCAGGAGACCAAAACACTATCAAGAAATAGGGAAGAGTGGCGATTACTCCACCGACAAGAGCGAAGCTCTTAAATTATGAATGAATTCCTTTTAAAACTTTTTGAAGTGAATAATACTTTTCCCCGAGTTCTAGGTAGTAACATAGCTATTTCATGCTGTCATTGCGTGCAGTCGAAAATAAGTTAAAATATGCTTCTGTCAAAAAAAAAACATTTTAGTGACAAGCTTTTATAGCTGACTGTACTTTTCAGGATATCCATCAAATGCTCACTGAGACAATTCTAAAGAGCCCAAACTCGGTAGGATTGCTTTTTCTATTATAGAGGCCACCTTCCGGCTCCATCATCAGATCAGCCCCATGGTACCATATTTATTGTATTGTCATCAAAGTTAAGTAAGTATGCAACATTTCAGCTCAATCGGTTGACGATATCTGCTACAAAATTGAGTTGCTAGATTCCACCCGAACAAACATACATTGCAAGTTAAATAAAAGCTTTTAAAAACTAATTTTCCGCGTGAATTTTGTCAATTTCGAGTAGTTTTGAACAAAAATTATCAATGAAAAATTCAAACTGTAGCTTTCAAATATATACCCACCAATAAATCCCAATAGCCCTGTTCCAGGTAGTAACATCAAGAATATGTTAAGAAACATGTTTGATCATGGAGAAAAATGTCTAAAACAATCAGTATTTTAAAAGGAATAAGGCCTCAAACGGATTATATCAGTAAGCCTTATATTTAAATGTTTATTTTTAAATAAAATAATTAATCTCCTTCTGGCACATTGTGTGTTTACACATTAAGCCCATCTGCCATGTATTTACATCTTTCTTTTAAATTCATATGTATAAAATGGGTAGTTTGCAAGAATGTAACTTTGTCAGAGAAAAATTGTGTTTCTCTGAAAGAAAGGTGAAAGATAAAATAAATAATAAAATAAATATTAAGGGACAATCATACACAAATCGACCTAGTCCCAAACTAAGCAAAGCTTGTACTATGGGTACTCGACGACGATATACATAATATATAAATACATATACAGATAACATCCATGACCCAAGAACAAATATTAGCACAAATATTTGCCCCGGCCGGGATTCGAACCCGGGACCGCCGACTCAGTAGGCGTCGTCGAAATATAAGTATAAGTACGAGAGTAAGTGTAAGTCAAGACATAAGTTAGTCACTTGTGCGAGTCGGCGGGGCGGCTGCCGCGCAGGATGGTGCGGCCGCGCGCCGTCTCCACGTACGCCGTCAGCACCTGCACACACCGTCAACACGTGTCCAAACAAACTCCAATACGGTACATTACTGACGCCGGCAAAGATGGGATTCATTTATTTAAACTTTATTGCACAAAAGAAAAACTTAACGTACAAAAGGCGGACTTAATGCCATGAGGCATTCTCTAACCATGACTGGTTAGAGAATGCCTCATGGCATTAAGGCGAAGCTTAGGGCGAAGCATAGAAATTGTAGGCGGTGCATCAAACAACATACTTACATATAATTAAAATACTCATACTAGGGATTGCCGGGTGAGTAGGTATAGACGGCCGACCGTAGGGGGGGATAGTGATACGAAGCCGGCGAGCCCTTTTCACGGCTAAGGTATGTATAATGCTTTTCTCAAACATGTGCAATGAAATAAAAAATACACCACTAAAACAAAATATAACTCAGCGCTGTTTAGCCTGTTCAAGAACACAGACGCAATGCTTAGCAAAAATTACTTCCCGGCCAAGGCTTTAAATTTTGTATGAAATTTCTTTACAGTTCTCTCGAGTTGCTCCGCCCGTAAGGTGAACTGTGTACTGTGCGAGAGAGACGGGCGACGCTAGAGTGGGAGAGGCTGACCTTGTTCTCGTATCCCTCGTCGGGCACGGCGGCGGGGGGCTTGGCCTTCCCCAGCTGCGTGGCGAACTCCCACACCACCGAGATGGGGGTTATCGAGAACCTGCAACATCACAACTTACCATTATATGTCCGTCTAAGAGCGACCCGACAATAGCTGGGTCCCTGTCAGATTTAGGTGCGCGTCTTTCCGGTGGACATGTGCAAAATTAAGGATTCCAGGGCCTAATTTTCTGATAAAATGCCTGTGAGAATAAAGAACCTCTTCTATAATCCGATGTAATAGCAACATACTAGATTCATACAAGCTCTTAACTTTTGACCACCGAAAGGACAAATTTAGTTTTTTGAACTGACAATGACCGAGCTATGTAGCTAGTTTCATCTATGGAATGCACACGCACAGGGAGTTAGGCAGTTGTGTAGGTAGTCGCGCCACATGACCACTACGGTTACCGATGGTACAAGTATGGAGTTTTCAGCGCTCCGTAAGAAAGTCGAACTTTAACGGTCATTCCTTTTATAGCAGTCTAAGTGTAATTAGTCCCATACAGACATTTGATCCCAATAAAAAACAGGATAGATTGACATCCCCAAAAAAAAACATAAGACAACAATTATAAGCCCACTTTTATGCAGACTATCTCCTGGCATTATCAGTTAAACTGTCAACACTTTTCTAAAAAGTTTAATCACTATTGTCCCCCGGGTGACGGGACTGAATAACAACAAGAAAAAGTTGATCCACCCATATAATACAAAATATAAAATACAGAATATAAAATTGTATAGATTTAGACCTAATAACTAAAAATTGTATAGTACTTGTTAACTTGTATACACGGAAGAGCGGTGGACTCCTGGCACAAGTTATTTAATAACTTACAAGGAGACGCCGGCCATTTGTAATATTGTACTTACTATTCTCTCGCCAATAAACGTTACAGTTTGGCGAGAAATTACTTAAATTTGTATTTTATGTATGTTTTTTGTTGGTAAATAAATTAAAAAAAAAAAAAAATAATGTTACAGTAATAAATAATTTTAATTTTTTAATTTAATAATAAATGGGACCAAAGCACTAACTTGTTGTTCCCCGGTCGGTTGAGCGCCTCAACGTTAGCCTTATAGGTCTCCGCCAGCTCCTCTATATCGCCGAACACGACGAGCCCCGCGCCCCCCACGGAGGAACTCCGGCCCGCGGGCCCCACGCAGTGCGGGTCGAATACGCACACCGCCTTATCGTCCGCCGCCTTCCAGATGGCCACGCAGTAATCCTTAGCGCATAGCACGCCGTATTTGTTCTGGAATTATCCAACAAAGCCGCACGTTTACAATACGAGCCCGACCGTGAGGCCGGATAGTGATACGAAGCCGTCAAGTCCCTTTCACGGCTAAGGTATAGTCCTTTTCTCAAACATATGCAATGAAATAAAAAAATACTTTACTCAAAAAAAACATAATTCAGCCGTTTATCCCGTTCATGAACACAGACGCCATTATAAAAAAATACATCCCAGCATAGGCCTTCAATTTTGTATGAAATTCCTTTACAGTTCTCTCGAGTTGTTCCGCCCGAAATGTGACACTTTGAAGCCTGTTTTATGTATGTAAACACTGTATTGTACATAAAAACAAGAAAAACATATTACAAAACAATAAGCATGTACAAAGGCGAACTTATCTTTTTAAGGGATCTCTTCCAGTTAACCTTTGAGCAAATGAGTGCTAAACACAAATGTAACGCTTGTTTTAACGCACGCTATGAGGATACTTCATCGCATGTTAGAGAAAACAATACAACTGACCGACTCGAAGAAGTTGGCGATGCCGCGGCGCACGTTGAGCACGGCGCCGCTCTCGCCCGCCTTCAGGTCGCCGCCCGTCACCTCCTCCCCCAGCGTCGTCTTCACCTGGACACCAACACATGAATGAGTCTTAACTTCCAACCCCGGCTCGACACTACCCCTTAATGTCTGGATGTAGGGTAAATCGCCAATTACTGGCCACCGTTCAATAACTGGCCACGTTATACTAAAATGAATTCAGTTTGCAGGTGAACAGAGTTCATTTTTAGTATGAGGTGGCCAGTTATTGAACGGTGGCCAGTAATTGGCGATTTACCCTATACATATTTTTTGACCAACTTTTTGCATTTTTTAGTTAAACTGATTTTTTTACTATTTCTAACGGCACCGAGGTTTGTACCCTGGTTTCTTTTTTATTTTGCGACTTTAAGGGCTACTTTTACGACCTATGTTAATTCCGAAGAAAATTTTCCAGGAATATACTGTATTAAACAATTACACATTGTGAAAATATGGCACCTTTGACACAAAACAAAATAAAATTTGTGGTTTAACAACATTAAAAATAATGAGACAACATGTTTCATAAATTTAAACATAATTGAGACCTATGAAAAATTATTCATAATAAAAAAATCACTTTCTTTTGTCCTTTCCGTTTTGCAGTACGGGTAAATCGTGACGTCACCACAAAATACTTAATATGGAGAAAAATAATGAAACATAATCTAATTGACAAACAGATGAAGTTAGTATCATAAATCGGACGATATTTTACGTTTTTAACATATGTTAATTTTTCTGATATATCCCATTTTTTTAATCAACTAATAGTTTATACTCACGTTGAAGCTGGTAAGATGGAAGTCCGGGGTACACTCGTCAGCGGCGACCCGCGGCGGATTGCGCGCGTTCGGCAGCGACATGGTGTACAGTCGGTCGCCGTATTTGACGATGGCGTCGATCAGCGGAGGCTTCCAATGGATGTACGGCTCGATGTGCGTCACCACGATGGCCACGACAGAGATAGCTGCGTCCTGAATGGGAATAAAAAGACAAAGAATGTTTTTTCATTTCATTTATTTGTAGAGTATTCAGGCCGTTTTTTATTTTGTTGTACATACATTTTATTTTACATTTTCAGAATCACGAACTACTGCACTATAGTAATAACATTGGGACAAATTAGATCTAATTAGATCGAAAGAGCTTGTGATTTAGAGTAGAAAATAACTAGTATATCTAAAATCTAAAAAAAGGTGAGGCGTACACCAAATTGAATGGCCCATTTACACGAGCAATACCACCGAATTCAAAATACAACCGAAGTATGTCTTTCTAAAATTGAATTAGAGAAGGCACCAACAAAATTCGTGCCATTATCACTATACATTAAAATTCCTTGGTATCTCCTTGTATCATTGAACGTGTCTAATAAGGCTGTCTACGGAAGTGGAGCTGAGAAAATTAACCATTAAGGCTGCATCTTCGTAGAGCCCAAAAATGCATTTATATTCGAGGAATTGTGATTGTTCCGTTTTACACAACTCCGCTCCAGTGTACAGGCAACCTTATAGACCGTTACTTGTTTTTAAATGTTTCTGCTTGGCATTGAGTTCGCTTTTGGTACGATAAGCTTTATATCCAATAAAGATTATTTATAAATAAATAGACAGATTCAAAGAGACAAACCAAGGACAAGAATTTTGTCGGTGTTTTCTCTAACCAAATTTAGACGTCTACTTTGCTTGTATCTGAAAGTCTTGGTTGAATGCCAGATCTTTCCTTCTGTTCCCGAGGCTCGACATTACAGGTAGCAACACCGACCACGCACCTGGTTATTCCTGGCAGGCTCCATGAAGTAGCTCTCGTGCTGCGCGACGCGCCCGCGCACCGACGCGATGGTGCGCGACGCCTCCGTCATGTATGTGCCTTTGGCATCGTTACTGAGCGGGTCTACTAGGACTGGTCCTTCTTCTGACAGGGCAATGAAACGAGGTCAGTTAATAATGATACCTTGGTGCCCTTAAACATAAAACTTTCAACGAGACTTAATTTTGTGTGTTTTAACCAGAGCTCGGATAGGGTGAGCTGTTTTTAAAGCTCGCCCTATTTAATAGTAATGTCCATTGAGTAATAGAAAACTGATAGTCCTTTCTTAAAGCCATACAAAAACTTTACTCCTCTTTTTGGTTCATCTAAGTATCATAAATGCATAAAGTATTGTTTTGTTTTAATATTAGTTTTGAGGGTTAATCCATAAGAATATCTTATCGTTTCCGAGCTCTGGTATAACACGTTCACTGTCCCAGTTTGACATGTGAACCTTATGTCTGTGTAATTGAGTCTTGCCATGACCCCACATGGGGCACCGACAGTGAACGTGTTAACCCTACTCCTCAACACTATGCGTTTGTCCAGAAACTTCTACATAAACTGTCACTCTCGGTGTTTCCAAACCGATACGACCTTCAAACCTCCAAGAAAAGAGCATACTTCATCTAAACTCGGATTTCTAATTCAAGACCAAAAAAACTACGACAGGTACGTCACTGTCAAAATTGACAACATTTAAATGACATCAGAGCATAGATATAGTATAGTAGTTATAGATTTGCCACAGAGCGACCAGGCGTAAGAGAAAGACATATAATGACGTCAAAATGTCGGGTTGCCATGGTCGCAAAAAAAACCCATAAAAAGTGGTTAGAGAGAAACGTTCCAAGTACTCGAATTCACAACATTTAATTTTTTTACTCATTTTCCAATAACATCAAATAAAGGATAAAAAAATGATGTATTCCATTTTTATATTTTTGAAAATATTCCAATTAACGAAAAAATCTATTTGTTCCTCATTTTAAAAGACCATAGGCGAAAGGTAATTGGTCACAGCGCAGTAAATCATAAGTCGGACTATTACTAAGGCGGATTTAGTATAAAAATTGTAGCGCTGTTCTTTTATAGGCTATGACTGTCAATTTTCCACAAGGTGTCGTCATTTGAGTGCTGATTGATTTGAGTCTTAGACGACGCTGCTTTCACCTTTATATTTAGTATTTTCAAAACTAGTCCGTCTAATCAAATATAAATAATATACTTGGGTTCTATGATAATAAAAATAATGAAATTAGTTTAAACTTTAAATAATATGTATTTACAACAATTGTTTCTAAACAAAATTTTTGGTTTGCTCTTGAATACTGTAGAATTTTTCTGGACAGTACTAAAAAAATTGGATAAAACTTCTTCTTTCTTCTTTTCCTTCTATTCTACTCAGGATACTTTTAATCCATCGTGACAGTCCACGTTCATGGACGCACCGCCTTATTGCGGGACATTCTGTAACAAAGCAAAATTAAATAGTAAAATTGTAAATGACATAAGTAGATAGGATATCACCAATACTAGTTGCTAAAAAATCTAATTTTTCTCAGGCTTCTAGCTATTCATTTTTTACACGGTTCTTTCTCTGTCGGAATCGGAGGACTGAAAATATCAATTTGCTATAGATTCCCCAAATATGGGGGTAATTTTTATTTTATAACTAGGCATCCCCAAATTGGATTATAAACCGACTGATTTATTTAGACGTCTATGTTAGCTGGCTTCTATCGTAGATTTATGCTACGCAATTTGAGCGATTTGCAATATTGACATGTCAAAATGCTCCGAGTTATTTTGAAAATAATTTACAGATTTTTCCTATTTTATCAAGTTTTTTCATGATATAACTAATCATTTAACTTTGTAACTTGATTCTTGTGAGATTTGAGAAAGAAATAGGTGATCAAAACACAAAGAAACTTGTACTTACGCATGCAATGTAAAATCCGCTTATTTTCGTTAACTGTTGCTTTTCTAACCAAGCACTGAACACCCCACCATTTTTGAGGCTACACACAAACACTCCACATCCGTTAATATGTCAATTATCTGGTAATAACAATTATTAAATACACAAAATCTTCTATTTCTATACCGCTTTTGATACTACCTGATTTGTTTTGCTTCGAATTTGAAGTGTGCCAATAACCCGACCATGAAAAAATGCTCTTTCGCTGATAAAGACAAAACATGGCACTCTTTTCTATTTCTTCTTTTAGGAATCGCAATAAGGCTATCTTTATCTATCAAAGCGTGTCAGACCCTTGCATCAGAGTTTGTTGGCTTGCACCAAATGCACAATGTTACAAGTACAATACCAGATTTTGTACCAAAAATCTCCGATGTTTAAGTTGTTATTATCTCCTCTCGTAATTATGTAATAATAAATATTTCTAGTTATTTTGTTAAAACATAGAGTTAAAGTTACTAATAAATAAATTATCTTAGCGTGTTTAAAAAAGAAAAAGGAATTTACTATAGTAAAAATATTTTATTGTAGTGGCAACCTTGTGGTAGTTTTTTTGGTCTTGAATTAGAAATCGTAGTATAAAAGGTCCGTGCAAGATTTGAATATTTCTAAGATACTTATAAGAATTATCCCTGCGAGCCTGCTCTCTAAGGCCATGTTCAGATGACAAGCGCTTAACGCGCGTTTTGCTAACGCGCGTTTACAACTGCATAGCAACTTATTCAGGCCGTACACATGCTAACGCGCGTTTTATTAATACGCGCGTTGAACGCTGCGCTAGCGCTCGACTGTTGTCAGCGCGCGTCAACGCGCCTTTTCAGATCATTGGTTTTCCATGTTTCCGTTCAGTTGAGCGCGCGCTTTTGACTCGGATGAACGTATTTTAGGGTTCATCGGGTCGTCCAGAAATCATCCGAAATGGAAACCGAAGTTTTTAATACGGAATTAATTATTAATCAAAAATTTGGGTCCGAATTGCCTTAATTTAGGATACAAGATTATGTACTGGCTTTCAGTCAGCCTGGTTGACAAAATTGGGTGGACCCAATATCTCCGTCTTCTGTTGCGTCGTTTCAACCGTCGGTATAATATCACCGCTAAAACTGTTTCTACGTCCATCTTCGACAAAAGAACTCTACTGCTACGCGGCAACGCGCGTTCAACGCCTGGCAAGCGCGTGTCATGTGAACACTATACAAAAATTGAGCGCGCGTTCAACGCGCGTTGAACGCTTGTCATCTGAACGTACCCTAATAGTTTGCTCTCCTGCTACTTACCCTCGTCCGGTTCCTCGTCGCCAGTCTTGGCGGGGCCGCGCTGGTCCTTCAGCAGCGCCGTCAGCTCGCTGGTGACGGTCGCCGGGTACAGCTTGTACGGCGCCAGGCACTGCTTGCGGTCCAGCGGGCCTTGCTCTCTAATAGTTTGCTCTCCTGCTACTTACCCTCGTCCGGTTCCTCGTCGCCAGTCTTGGCGGGGCCGCGCTGGTCCTTCAGCAGCGCCGTCAGCTCGCTGGTGACGGTCGCCGGGTACAGCTTGTACGGCGCCAGGCACTGCTTGCGGTCCAGCGGGCCTTGCTCTCTAATAGTTTGCTCTCCTGCTACTTACCCTCGTCCGGTTCCTCGTCGCCAGTCTTGGCGGGGCCGCGCTGGTCCTTCAGCAGCGCCGTCAGCTCGCTGGTGACGGTCGCCGGGTACAGCTTGTACGGCGCCAGGCACTGCTTGCGGTCCAGCGGGCCTTGCTCTCTAATAGTTTGCTCTCCTGCTACTTACCCTCGTCCGGTTCCTCGTCGCCAGTCTTGGCGGGGCCGCGCTGGTCCTTCAGCAGCGCCGTCAGCTCGCTGGTGACGGTCGCCGGGTACAGCTTGTACGGCGCCAGGCACTGCTTGCGGTCCAGCGGGCCTTGCTCTCTAATAGTTTGCTCTCCTGCTACTTACCCTCGTCCGGTTCCTCGTCGCCAGTCTTGGCGGGGCCGCGCTGGTCCTTCAGCAGCGCCGTCAGCTCGCTGGTGACGGTCGCCGGGTACAGCTTGTACGGCGCCAGGCACTGCTTGCGGTCCAGCGGGCCTTGCTCTCTAATAGTTTGCTCTCCTGCTACTTACCCTCGTCCGGTTCCTCGTCGCCAGTCTTGGCGGGGCCGCGCTGGTCCTTCAGCAGCGCCGTCAGCTCGCTGGTGACGGTCGCCGGGTACAGCTTGTACGGCGCCAGGCACTGCTTGCGGTCCAGCGGGCCTTGCTCTCTAATAGTTTGCTCTCCTGCTACTTACCCTCGTCCGGTTCCTCGTCGCCAGTCTTGGCGGGGCCGCGCTGGTCCTTCAGCAGCGCCGTCAGCTCGCTGGTGACGGTCGCCGGGTACAGCTTGTACGGCGCCAGGCACTGCTTGCGGTCCAGCGGGCCTTGCTCTCTAATAGTTTGCTCTCGTGCTACTTACCCTCGTCCGGTTCCTCGTCGCCAGTCTTGGCGGGGCCGCGCTGGTCCTTCAGCAGCGCCGTCAGCTCGCTGGTGACGGTCGCCGGGTACAGCTTGTACGGCGCCAGGCACTGCTTGCGGTCCAGCGGGCCTTGCTCTCTAATAGTTTGCTCTCCTGCTACTTACCCTCGTCCGGTTCCTCGTCGCCAGTCTTGGCGGGGCCGCGCTGGTCCTTCAGCAGCGCCGTCAGCTCGCTGGTGACGGTCGCCGGGTACAGCTTGTACGGCGCCAGGCACTGCTTGCGGTCCAGCGGGCCTTGCTCTCTAATAGTTTGCTCTCCTGCTACTTACCCTCGTCCGGTTCCTCGTCGCCAGTCTTGGCGGGGCCGCGCTGGTCCTTCAGCAGCGCCGTCAGCTCGCTGGTGACGGTCGCCGGGTACAGCTTGTACGGCGCCAGGCACTGCTTGCGGTCCAGCGGGCCTTGCTCTCTAATAGTTTGCTCTCCTGCTACTTACCCTCGTCCGGTTCCTCGTCGCCAGTCTTGGCGGGGCCGCGCTGGTCCTTCAGCAGCGCCGTCAGCTCGCTGGTGACGGTCGCCGGGTACAGCTTGTACGGCGCCAGGCACTGCTTGCGGTCCAGCGGGCCTTGCTCTCTAATAGTTTGCTCTCCTGCTACTTACCCTCGTCCGGTTCCTCGTCGCCAGTCTTGGCGGGGCCGCGCTGGTCCTTCAGCAGCGCCGTCAGCTCGCTGGTGACGGTCGCCGGGTACAGCTTGTACGGCGCCAGGCACTGCTTGCGGTCCAGCGGGCCTTGCTCTCTAATAGTTTGCTCTCCTGCTACTTACCCTCGTCCGGTTCCTCGTCGCCAGTCTTGGCGGGGCCGCGCTGGTCCTTCAGCAGCGCCGTCAGCTCGCTGGTGACGGTCGCCGGGTACAGCTTGTACGGCGCCAGGCACTGCTTGCGGTCCAGGGGGCCTTGGAATGCTAGAGGAGCAGTTACAAAGTTGGTAGCGTTATCACTATAAGTAATAAGATGGAGGGAAATCGCTTTGAAATATCTGTTTATGGCTATGTGAGAAACTTAATTTTTCAGAATCATCTGATTCTTCATCAACAAAGATGTTATTAATCTCATCTAGTTCATTCGATCTGCAGCCGACTTACATAGCAGTAAAGATTTATTGGTATCCTTCAGTCTGGAAAAAACAATAAGTACAGTTTTTAGAAGACAATTAAGTATTTTGTCGTACTTGCAAAACTTTAATCACCATGTTTTTTGCCAAAATGGTTTTTTTTTTACAGTTTGCTTTGTTTTAGGCTGAAGAGCTCTGAGCCTACAAACCCAATTTTAAAAATTGTCGATGGTCGGCACCTGTCAAACGATTGAAATTTTGACGCATGTTAGTGTCAAATCGTTGAAAATTTGACTCATGTCTGTGTTAAACCGAAGAAATTGTGACATTGACAAAAGTGTCAACCATGGACCAGTTTGTTTATTGTACGTGGTCTATCGATTTCGACCATTCGACCTGGAGCGAAGTGAAGCGCAAAGCTCAAGACCGTTCGGGACGGCGACCTAGGTACTGTAGACGCCCTATGCCCCATCCAGGGGACATAGGACTCCAAGTCAAGACTAGAGATGCACCGGATAGTAAACTTGCTTGAATTTGGGCTAAAAAATGGAATCTACTGCACTACTACTACTATCTGCACGTGTACTATTGAACGAAGTCACTGCGTAATGACATGATAAAACTCGTTTCGAACCTATTAGTGCAGTCATTGAAGCATTATGGCTCCGATTTTTTTTACGGTGAACCGAATTGCATACAATTTTGGAATTAGGTTCATCTTACCCTTAACTTCAAAAGTGAAAATGATTTGAACTCCGCAACCACCCTGGGGGTGGTTGCCACCCCTTCTCGGGGGTGAATTAATTTTTTTTGAAAATTACCTCGGATATCGATAGAAGGCCTAATTTTAAGCAAAAAACCATGTATAAAGTTTTTCAAAAAATCCAATACTTTTCAAGTTATTGGCAATTGAAAATTCGCAATTTTTTCACGTTTTTCATCGGTTTTTTGCAAATATCTCCAAAAATATACGTTTTATCGAAAATTTTATAAAGAACAAAATTGTAGCAGGTAAAACAATGAACAATTTGTTTTTTTATAAAGTATTCTAAGTGCAATATTAAGCTAGATATTAAAGATCAAAGCCGTTTTTTATTATGTCTGAAATTTAATCGATGTAGTCAATGCCATCTAGCGGCGAGCAGATGCATTTTATGCATTCTAATACAAAAGGGTTTTGTAGTGCTTGAAATAAGCTTTAAAATGAGCACTATAAAAAGTCTTTTGCACGTAAAATAAGTGAGCTGTATTGCAAATAAGAGGAGCATCTAATGTTTTTTCTTTCAAATCAATGGGTTTCATAAGTGCCATTTCCACCAAAATTAAAATTAATCGTATTCCGCCTAGAATTAACTTTATTATGAAGAGTTTGATAGATAGTATCAGTTTGGCTGCTTCAGGACACATATTCTTCAAAAAAGTCACGATTAAAAAAAAAAAACAAAATTTCAAATTTTAAAAGAACCCACTTTATTTTCGTAATATCTCAAAAATGACGACAGATACATATAAAAGTGTACGGATTAAAAATTTAGGTATTTTTCTGACAAACAATTTGGTTTTTTTGTTTTTTCTGTCTAACAAAAATTGACGGAGATATGATTGTTTAAAGAGCGCGTGGCAGCGCAATCACAGCCTCTCTTAAGCCCTTTAACCCTTCACCGTTTTAGAAAAAGGTTTTTACTATACAGAGTGATCAATCCAAATGGGTCAGTAGGGAGAAAACGAAAACTATAAGAGATAGGGAAATCTGTTCTTAAGAACCATGGTGTCGATTTTAGATTTAATACAAACTGCATTAAAAAAAAATATAAATATCATACATAACCGGGAATTGAACCTGGTTAAAATTCTGTAAGTAATCGCATATCGTATTGTAACATTCTTTACAGCAGTTCTGACTGGATTATGTATGAAATTATGTATGCTATTTATACAAAAATAATAATGCAGTCTTTATTAAATCTAAAATCGACGTCATGGTTCCTAAGAACAGATTTCCCTATCTCTTATAGTTTGTGACTTCTCCCTACTGACCCATTTGGATTGATCACCCGGTATATTGCAATAAAGGATGTTGTAGCTCTCTTAATTACCTTTACAATGGTTTTTTATAAATTATGATAGCATGAAAATTGAAGGAGTTATGGTCCAAAAATATTATATATCATATTTTTTTCTACTTAGTAACTGAAAATTTCGGAGTGTGAATATTTGGAGCAATGTGAAAGTACGCAGTATAATAGAGACCCACAACTATTGTAATGTGTATATATATATACATAATATGGCTCATATATTTTGAAAACGTAGGCATGAATACATACCGCTAGATGGCATTGACCACATCGATTAAATTTCAGACATAATAAAAAACGGCTTTGATAATATCTAGCTTAATATTGAACTTAGAATAGGTTCACTAATGTTTGACCAAAAAACGTTTGACCAAATGATCACTTGACCAAACAACGTTTCACCAAAATAACGTTTCGCCAAATGATCATTTGACCAAATGATCATTTCACCAAATAATCATTTGACCAACAGATCATTTCACCAAATAATCATTTGACCAAATGATCATTTAACCAAACGTTATTTCAAGATGAGGATGAGGAAGAAGAAGAGGATGAGGAAGAGGAAGAGGAAGAGGATGAGGATGAGGATGAGGATGAGGATGACGTTGAGGATGAGGATGAGTATGAGGATGAGGAAGAGGAAGGGGATGAGGATGAGGATGAGGATGAGGATGAGGATGACGTTGAGGATGAGGATGAGGATGAGGATGAGGAAGAGGATGAGGATGAGGATAAGAATTAGGATGAGGATGAGGATGAAGATGAAAATAAATGTATCTATCTTATCTGTATCTTATCTTTATCCTATCTTTATCTTATCCTGTCCTGTCCTGTCCTGTCCTGTCCTCTGTGGATAAAAAAAAAACTAACCTAACCTAACCCGGCCGGGTCGGATCTGCTCTGAAAGGTGATTGATTCACCTCAAGTTTGGTCAAATGATTATTTGGTGAAATGATCATTTGGTCAAATGATTATTTGGTGAAATGAACCATTTGGTCAAATGATCATTTGGCGAAACGTTATTTTGGTGAAACGTTATTTTGGTGAAACGTTGTTTGGTCAAACGTTGTTTGGTCAAACGTTTTTTGGTCAAACGATAGGACACCACTTAGAATACTTTATAAAAAACCAAATTGTTCATTGTTTTACCTGCTACAATTTTGTTCTTTATAAAATTTTCGATAAAACGTATATTTTTGGAGATATTTGCAAAAAACAGATGAAAAACGTGAAAAAATTGCGAATTTTCAATTGCCAATAACTTGAAAAGTATTGGATTTTTGAAAAACTTTATAGATGATTTTTTGCTTAAAATTAGGCCTTCTATCGATATCCGAGGTTATTTTGAAAAAAAAAAATTCACCCCCGAGAAGGGGTGGCAACCACCCCCAGGGTGGTTGCGGAGTTCAAATCATTTTCACTTTTGAAGTTAAGGGTAAGATGAGCCTAATTCCAAAATTTCATGCAAATCGGTTGACCGTAAAAAAATTCGGAGGTAAGACCGTATTTTTCGCTTCAATGACTGCACTATATACATGTGTGTGTTTCGTAAACAACCAACGAAACAGGTCAAAATCTGCACGACGCCCATCTGCAAAACTCATAATGTAGGTATAGTTCCGCCGGCCGAATATTCGGCGACCTGTGGTATATAGCGTAACGCACACACACACTCATCTCTCCTTTCCTATATAACCATGTATCCTAGTGTAAGTTATCCATCCATCCATACTAATATTATAAATACGAAAGTGTGTCTGTCTGTCTGTTACCTCTTCACGCTTCAACCGCTGAATCGATTTTGATGAAATTTGGCATGGAGATAGTTTAAGATCCGAGGAAGGACATAGGATAGTTTTCATCCTAGAAATTATCCCTAAAAAGATTGAAAAGTGAGTAAGTAATTCATGATGACATTGATGACCCTGTAGGAAATGTAATTATGAGACCAAAAGCACAACTTTGCATCAACGCCTGTTAACGCCTCTTCTATCCTCGGCTATGTTCGGGCATCATCGTCAGCCGTCGCCGGCGCAGTGCATGGTGCGGGGCGCGGCAGCAGAGGGGAGCGGTGGACCAGTCGGCCGCTGCCGTCACTCACTCAACAACTATCAAGCGAGCGCGTCATGCGCGCACTCATATCACCAATGTACCTTTTGTAAAGTTTTATTCTAATTATTATACGTGCATGTACTGGACTACGAGTGTCATTGTGTGTGTCAGGCCGAATATCCGGTATCCGGCCCAACAACTATCCGTTGCTCTAGTCAAGACAGATTTCGCCCGCGGACGCTAAGGTTGGAGCCTATACTCATACTCACAGAGCTTGTCGATGAACTCTGCGGGGCTGGCGAAAACCATGAGCACGGGCGTCGTGTCCTTGGGCACCGGCGTCGGCTCCGGCTCCGGCTGCTGTTCACCCTCTGCAAAGATACTTTATTTAAGGAAAATATTTAGTTTACGTCACCTTAGGCCGTAAGTGGGATTTACTGCGCGCTCCGCGGGGAGAAATGCTCACTTTCAAGCCAAGGCACGACGTAAAACTTTGGACAAACTATGGGCGGTAATTTGTTAAGCTCCAGATCGCATATTTATGGCCCTCACCTTCAGTTCGGGTCTCAAAACCTACGATCTGGGACAGCAATTCACCGCCCTAGGTATGTAATGTACTATTCTCTTCTCTTCTCAGTATAAATGCATCCACTGCTGGACAAATATTGGATTTCCAATACTAATATTATAAATGCGAAAGTGTGTCTGTCTGTCTGTTACCTCTTCACACTTAAGCCGCTGAACCGATTTAGATGAAATTTTTGTATTGAGATAGTTTGAGACCCGGGAAAGGACATAGGATACTTTTCATCCCGAATAAATTTAGTGTTCCCGTGGGATGAGCAGGTAACACCGCGCGGCACAGCTAGTGTATTAAGATAATGTACTATCAAGATACACGAAAGGGAAATTTACAAGTTCCGACCAGCAACGCAGGCTTCGTCAAGTGACTGACAACGTTGAGGCACGCCCCGAATCGTATACCCGATTCCGATAGCAGAGGTTCACTTAGGAAGACCGTTCAGAGCCTGTTTTGTAACGACAACCATATATAAGGCTGCCTGTCTACTGAACCGGACTGGAGAAAATGAACCAATCAAGCTGCGTCTTTGTGAAGCCCAAAAGAAGTGCATTGAGACTCACCGGCGCCCGCCTCCTCCTCCTCGTCGCCGCCGCCCTCGCCGCCCATCTCGTCCTTGATGCGCTGCAGACGGATCTCGTCTCCTGCACAATACAATACAATACAATACAATACAATACAATACAGTACAATACAATACAATACAATACAATACAATACAATACAATACAAGTACGCTTTATTGCACACCAAAAAATATTTACACAAGAAATCACAAATAAACAAATTAAAAACGGTAGACAACAGGCGGTCTTATCGCTAAAGAGCGATCTCTTCCAGACAACCTTTGGGTAGTGGAGTTTATGCTAAAAAACGTTTATTGAGTAGGTGATGCAAAAGGCGAATGGGACACATCGTAAGGTATAGATATCTAAAACATAAACAGATATAAAAACTTGAATATACATATATAAACAAAATTTTAATAAATAAATATATATATATGAGTATTTCTCAAAAAGTTTGTACACAAATAAGACATTACATACTGGGTTACTCACGTGACAGGTATCACCCATCTCTTTCCGATCAGTACAATACAACGGATAGGTAAGATTTGTTCTCTAACGTTTTTGAGATAAATGCTTATAAATTACACTAAAAATAATCGATATTACCATCCCGCATGACGAGACCTCGTGAAGGCTGAGAAGGACAAACTCAGCACCTTGACTTGGCTCACGAGGTGACCGCCATGTGGGATGTTGGAGACGATAATAGTCCCGATAGTTGATTCAGTGAACGGTCTGATAGCGAAAAGTCTCGACCAACATCTTAAGGGACTTTCGCTAGATGGCTGGAGCAAGGATCAGATTCAGAAAGCGGTACTCCTGGACTCGTCTCGCTCACCGCTCAACAGCGTGGGGTCGAAGGCCACCACCTGCCCGCCCGCCGCCATCCACACGCCCAGCTGGTGGTAGTTAGATGAGGTGTGGGAGCTCGCTCACCCTTCTGTATGCGGTGCTCGGTGAGCACGAGGCGCGGCAGGGTGGGCGCGGGGTCGAAGGCCACCACCTGCCCGCCCGCCGCCATCCACACGCCCAGCTGGTGGTAGTTAGATGAGGTGTGGGAGCTCGCTCACCCTTCTGTATGCGGTGCTCGGTGAGCACGAGGCGCGGCAGGGTGGGCGCGGGGTCGAAGGCCACCACCTGCCCGCCCGCCGCCATCCACACGCCCAGCTGGTGGTAGTTAGATGAGGTGTGGGAGCTCGCTCACCCTTCTGTATGCGGTGCTCGGTGAGCACGAGGCGCGGCAGGGTGGGCGCGGGGTCGAAGGCCACCACCTGCCCGCCCGCCGCCATCCACACGCCCAGCTGGTGGTAGTTAGATGAGGTGTGGGAGCTCGCTCACCCTTCTGTATGCGGTGCTCGGTGAGCACGAGGCGCGGCAGGGTGGGCGCGGGGTCGAAGGCCACCACCTGCCCGCCCGCCGCCATCCACACGCCCAGCTGGTGGTAGTTAGATGAGGTGTGGGAGCTCGCTCACCCTTCTGTATGCGGTGCTCGGTGAGCACGAGGCGCGGCAGGGTGGGCGCGGGGTCGAAGGCCACCACCTGCCCGCCCGCCGCCATCCACACGCCCAGCTGGTGGTAGTTAGATGAGGTGTGGGAGCTCGCTCACCCTTCTGTATGCGGTGCTCGGTGAGCACGAGGCGCGGCAGGGTGGGCGCGGGGTCGAAGGCCACCACCTGCCCGCCCGCCGCCATCCACACGCCCAGCTGGTGGTAGTTAGATGAGGTGTGGGAGCTCGCTCACCCTTCTGTATGCGGTGCTCGGTGAGCACGAGGCGCGGCAGGGTGGGCGCGGGGTCGAAGGCCACCACCTGCCCGCCCGCCGCCATCCACACGCCCAGCTGGTGGTAGTTAGATGAGGTGTGGGAGCTCGCTCACCCTTCTGTATGCGGTGCTCGGTGAGCACGAGGCGCGGCAGGGTGGGCGCGGGGTCGAAGGCCACCACCTGCCCGCCCGCCGCCATCCACACGCCCAGCTGGTGGTAGTTAGATGAGGTGTGGGAGCTCGCTCACCCTTCTGTATGCGGTGCTCGGTGAGCACGAGGCGCGGCAGGGTGGGCGCGGGGTCGAAGGCCACCACCTGCCCGCCCGCCGCCATCCACACGCCCAGCTGGTGGTAGTCGCCCAGCAGCAGGCACGTCTGTCAACCGTAAATTTAACATCGGACCAATGTTCACAAATTAAGAGAATTAATTCAGTTTAAAAAGACTACGATATCTTATCCCGAACGGGGGTGCGTATTCGTACCGTTCGCTATATTATGATATAATATTGGTCAATAAAATGATCAGAGGATATATACACCGATGCACACCGATGGTTTTGATGCTATAATTAGGAAGCGGTGTGCATCGTTACTGAATCGCGCTCTCTTCAGCTCAAACAGCATTGTAAACGCGTTGGCGCAGCGATGGGACTCGCCGCCGCCAGTATTTTTATAAGTTATGGTTGTTACTTGTTATTGTCGTTAACATAGATTTATAAGTTTGTGTGTTACTAACAATTATATGGATTGCAATAATTCTAAATAAAGATTTGCATTTGAATTTGAATAAACAAAAAAACCAATTAAATCACGTCTAATGGCACCTATCTCAAAGGAATGCATTGCATTAAAACACTCACCTGTGTCGGCTTAGTCTGATCGTTCCACATTTTGGTGAGCAAATCTTTCATCTCTGAAAAGCAAAGAAAATTATGACCATTTGATAAAACTATATAAGGTTTATCTTTGGACTAGCGTATTGAATCACGTCGAATATTTGATGTAAATTTCAGTGTACAATTTCTTCTAAAAGGTGCCATAAAAATATCAACTTTTTGTCCTAACAACTTTAGCCTAGCTGTTTTATTTTATGCAATCGTTGCACAATGAAGGTTCTTATAGTCGAGTGCTCCGTTTAGGTCACGAGGCTTGCCGAGTGGCCAAAGTAAGGTACGAGATTTTAAGACCTAATTGTGTATTACTGTGGACTCAAATTATAATTGACGGATTAAAGTACGCGAGTATAAAAAGTATATTAATCCGTTTACCTTTTATAGTTTCCCCCTCCTCGCCCGGCATTTCCCCGGCCTCGGCACCTTCCTGTACGAAACACATTGGTATATGTTATGAGCAACTACCAACACGCCCCGGCTTCGCACGGGTGCAACGCTGATCAACTATGCATGTATTATACATATAAACCTTCCTCTTGAATCACTCTATGATGTTGAAGAAGATGATGCCATACCCAAGTAGGCTCGCCAGCAGCCGCAGCGGCAAGGCTTGAACTTATTATACTTTGGGTCCGCAGTGTTCCATAATCATCATCATTTTTAGCACCATCATCTTTACCATCATCACTATCAAGTGACGGTGGTAAAGATGATGGTGATACCTAATCGTTAAGATTATAAAAGTGGTAGTGATACAGATAATTGTAATAATGATGATGATGTAGACAAGACCAAGGATTATGACGCAAGTGGTAATGATGGGGATTACGAAAATGATAACTTAGCCTAGTCAATTCGTCCGGCAGCCGCAGCGGCAGGCGAGCGCTCGCCCAGCTCGGTGGAGTACGTGTTGACGCCCATCTCGAACTTCTCCGAGAGATCTTAGACGTTGATGTCTTAGTTACCGATCTTCACGACGATGATAGTGATGATGAAAATGACGATACTGAACACTAACTTAGGTCCTATACTAAACTTTAAGTCTGCAGTTCGTGCTAAAAATGATGTGATGATGAAAATGATGATACTGAACACTAACTTAGGTCCTATACTAAACTTTAAGTCTGCAGTTCGTGCTAAAAATGATGTGATGATGAAAATGATGATACTGAACACTAACTTAGGTCCTATACTAAACTTTAAGTCTGCAGTTCGTGCTAAAAATGATGTGATGATGAAAATGATGATACTGAACACTAACTTAGGTCCTATACTAAACTTTAAGTCTGCAGTTCGTGCTAAAAATGACGTGATGATGATTATGGTGATAATTATTTCGATAATGGTGATGATTATTGTGGTTAGATGGAGGTGATTTAGATAATTGTAAAAAATGATGTAGATTATGGTAATAATGATGACGATTATGGTGATTATAAAGATGGTGATGATGACAATGGTTTAGATGGTGAAACTGGTGGTGATACGGATAATTGTTATAATGATGATGATGTAGATAACACCAAGGATTATGATGCAGGTAGTTATGGTGGTGATTACGAAGATGACGACTTGCCCCAGTAGGCTCGTCCGGCAGCCGCAGCGGCAGGCGAGTGGGCTCGCCCAGCTCGATGGAGTAGGTGTTGACGCCCATCTCGAACTTCTCCGAGAGGTCCTCCACGTTGATGTCCTTGTTGCCTGTCTTCTTCACGTGCTGGAGGTAGTAGTCCGTGCCCGCGTCTACACAGGAATGTGTAGATAAAATCGAGGACTTAATGCCCTTGAGGGTGTAATGATGATATATAACAACGTCACTAGATTAATAGCATTTGATATAATGGTTCATTTGATATAACAGCAATAAGCATAAATTTCAATGGGTATAGTTTCAATTAGTACATTATTACACCTATACACGATGATTCTTAATTGGTGATCAGGAGTAGAAAAATATTAATATCCAGCTAAAATTAAACTTAATAGGCGAGGTCTCGCGCCATTACCTCACTGTTTAATTAATTAAAAGTTAAAATATAATTAAAACTATTAACCACTAGCTACATGGCCATCTTACATAAATTATATAAAGGTACAATACCTACTTCAAGTGCCATCGCTTTGGCGGGCTATTAACAAAATTTTCTATGACTTTGTTTATGTTACGACAATGAGAATGACAAGTTATTACTCATAATTGTAATTGCCAATAAATTATTAAAGAGGAAGACAAAATTGGTTTCAAAATAAAAATTATCATGGAAAAATAAAAGTTTGTTTTCATGTAATTACGACTTCAACGCGACCGCCATCAATTACTGAGTTAAAAAAGTTGGTACCTGATCACCGATTAAAAATCATCGTGTATAAATAGCTAGAGGAAAAGTAAAAAAAAAAAAAGTGAAAAAGTGTTAGTAAAGAGTTTGGCTCTACCACAACGTTTAGGCTGACTGAAGCAGAGCGGAGACATGCGGAATCGACCAAACACAATATTGAACAAAAGTGAAGGGGAGCTGAGATACAGACTTCAACTCAGTTGATTGGTCTCCGCACGTCTCCACTCCGCTCAGCCTCAGTGGAGAGGCTGCCTTACACTTGTTACAGTTAAATCCCCTTAAGAATATTTATGGCAGAAGAGAAGTCTTTGTGATTCTTATAAAACAGCACCTCTATCCGGCACAACTGTAACACGCGACTTTCTCCCGCGAGGAATATTACCTAGTTGTTTCTTCGCAGTACTGTGAGAGAGATTTTATTTAATTCACTTGACCTGTATACCAAGACTAATCTTTTATTTTTAATACTTAATTATTTACCTAATGTAAAACTGTTATTTTAAATCTAATATAGTTTCGTTTCTAAGATAATTGCAATGCCCTGACACAAGGGCATCATGTATTGACTGCCACCCTACTGTACCTAGTTACTCATGTCTGACTGCAATAAATGGATATGAATATGAAGAGTGACAGGCGATGCTATGTCGTGCGACAAGTCGTGAAGCCTAGTTGTGCCAGACGGGTTTTTGTGCAGGTAGAGTACAGCTGGTGTGAAACTCACCGAGCAGGTTGTACATGTGGTCCTGGTGCATGTGCGGCGGCGGCACGGCGGCGGCGGCGGCCGCGAACGCCGCGACCGCCGGCAGCGCCAGTGTGCGCCCCGCCTTATCCTCGTCCTACATTCAAAACGGCCAATCAGACCCCTCTTTCCCACTGGCCACTTTGGGCACTTGCCCAGGGACCCCAGTCTCGCTAGGGCCCCCAATCTCAAGGACTTATGGAGTGCCCAGGGTCCCGCAATGCTTTAAGACGGTCTTGCGGTCAATCAACGCTATTAGGGTGACCCGAAGGGCCTCTATATTAATTTGTTACCGGAAGCTACGGACTGGTTGCGTAACCTGGATATAAAATAATTTCCTACAGCAAACTTTTCATCATACGAGTAAATAATAATGAAACGGTCAATAGTCGACGAGTCAATACTCGAATCTATCAGTGGAGCGTTCAACTGAAGAAGCTGGCACAATGGTTTAACCTTCTAAAGCCAAAGTACCGTCGGTCCCTCTGAGCCATAAGTTTACTACCAGTTGAGAGATCATTAAACCTTTGATACAAAGATCAATGATGTGAGATCATTTCTAATCTCACATAGTAGGGTGATCCGATAACTCTCGAAAATATATAGATGATGACGCTATTTTCACTGTACAATCGGGCCCCTAAGGCCCTGTGAGTCCCCGGCATCCTTAAAGAGGGAGCTGAGCCTTAACCCTTCATGGGATGAGTCACCGCCAGTCTGTTGTAAGGTACCATAACGAAAGAGGTGGCGAATAGTCCGGAGATACCACAAGCGATAATTCATTCCACAAAGCAGTTTTACGAGGCAGGAAACTTCTAGATAAACCTACAGTTGTGGACTGCCAACGATCTAAGTGGTGAGATTGAAAGGATTATCGCTTAATAGAAAGATGGCGGAAAGATGCGGCAGGAATCAATCCGAACAAATGGTCGATTGGTGAGTGGATTTTGATACGCATACTAGTCGGTACCCCAGATCGACTAGACATAGAGACAAAATGCACTTGCCAAGGGCTAAATTGAATATGTTTATAGGTCGATTCACTAAAGCTGGCACGAATGGAATGAATGAGTGAATGATAATATTTATGTGTGCGTCACAAAATGATTACATACAGGTTGATACAATAAGTGATGATTGAAAACGTATTTGTAGACGAATGGCTTTTTTTTTCCAAAATTTCAAATTGGTGCTAGGAAGCGGAAACTCGGTATTGGGGGGCTTTTGGGTCCTACGACTCAGAATATGAAATCGGATTTTGAATATTCGGTCAACTTCGGATAATATCGGACAGACAAAATTTAGTAATCTTAGCTCGACGGAGGGCCGGGCCGAGCCATTTCTGAGCATAACTTATTGAATCGAATGGGTCTTAGCCTCGGATACTAGTTCTTTCAATGAAAACTATATTGAATAAAATCGGTCGAGCCGTTTTTGAGTTATTGCAAAATTTCATAATTTTCTTTAAAATGACGTAAGTGCCGCGCGGTGTCCCTCCACTTCGAACGTTACACATATTGGTTAAGTGCCAAACTATATTAAAACATTTCGCTCAATCTGTCGCGTATAATAAATAACTTCCAAAAAATAATAAGTAATTACTGTTTCTTGGCGTGTACGACCTTTTTATAGGACTTGAAATCTTTCTCGTAATTTTCGTCTATTGTGAAGGATGGGCAACTACGGGACCCTACACTGAGCGTGGCCCGACATGTTCTTGGCCGGTTTTTTTATAATTCGAACTAGTCGTCCGTCACCTATTAATTCTTGACATTAACCCTTTACCAGACCGCGAAGACTAGAAGAAAATGTGGGTTACGTTAATACCATTGCATAGTCCCACATGGTCAAACTCATACGAGACAATGGAATAGTATCATCCCACATCCTAATTCTGGTCATACACAGATTGCATGAATATTAAGCAATATGTATAATTACACTGCCTTACAACAGTCAAAATCTAAAGTATGTCAAAAAACTAGCGTCTGCATAAAACACCATGATAGTAAAATATTTTTGTATCAAACAGTTAAATATACCTTTCGGACATTGTATATATTGTTTAGTCTAAATATTGTGCAGATTATGCTTATATTATACCTAATAATTTTTATTTTTCTTGAATAACAAAAACCCATTTGGTTGTTGTTTACAAAATATTAGGAGGCGCCTGTATAAGAACGGCACTCACACTAACACTCGAAGTGACAAGTGACATAACTTTCATTCAATCCATTCGCGCCAGCTTTAGTGAATCGACCTATTAAAACAATGCTCCATGTATGTCAGTACAGATTTATAATAAATTAGCTAAGGAAATAAGAGAATGTCATCCTAAACTATTTGCAGGAGCTCTTCATAAATGGCTTCTATCTAATTGTTTCTACTCTACAAAAGAATTTTTGTCTGGCAACAATTAATATGAAATTTCATATTCATTTAAGTTAGTTTATATTGTAACTAGAATATCAATTATATTATTATTATTAATTATTAAGTAACTAGAATAGCAATTATCTTATTATTATGTTTCTGTATATTCATTAGTATCCATACATGCAGGGTTAAATTCAACACACATTAAATGTTTGCATGCCTCTACGGTAGAACATAAGCACTTACTGTTTACTACATCATCTAATGTACCTACTATGTTCTTGCAAATAAACATTCATTCATTCATTCATTCATTCATTCAGTGGCTCACCCCGATGCCGGCTCGCGTGGCGGACCGGCCGATGGCGGAGTTCTCCCCGCGCGGGCCCGGCATGATGGCCGCCGCGCCCTTCTGGATCCACTCGAACGCTTTGCTCTGAAACAAACACGGTATTCAACACGCATGTATTTTGCTAAGTTTTTGTCTTTTAATAAAGTGCATAAGTGTAGACTCACCTCAAGTTTAGGCTCAGGCGCGCCCAGCTCCAGGTTGAGCTTGGTGGGCGTGACTTCCACGGGGGAGATGTTGAAGCTGTCGTCGTTGCCGGGCGGCAGGTTGCTCTCGACGGCGTCCGCGAGCGCGTCCGTCGAGCTGCCCACGCACACCAGGCACGCCGCCGCACGCACGTCGTCCGACAGGTAGCCTGATATACAACACAATAGCACATTACTGCAGACGGTGGAATAGAGGGGCTTGCCGGAGCATGTAAGGCACATGTAAAGCGACCCGCGCGCACCAACGATATGGTACGGCAGAACATTAAAGTATCAACATGGCGGCCACCGTTTAGTTGCGTCCATGTTTATGAGGTCTCTCTACACCACTTAACACTACAAATTACCATGTTATTTATTTAATTTCTTTTTTCGTTGACGTACGCATGGATCATAAACATGGACGCAACTAAACGGTGGCCGCCGTGTTCATACTTTAATGTTCTGCCGTACCATATCGTTGGTGCGCGCGGGTCGCCTTACATGATCCGTCTAGTGGGGGTTGTCTGTGGTATAGACGGATAGTGATACGCCTGTCCCAGACCGAAAGTCATGTGTCAGTTGTATAAACCTCCGGCTCGCAAGGCGATATACAGCAGAAACGTGTTCAACATGTGTATAAAACTGTTTAACAACTTACCTGACGAAATAAAGCTGCTACGGGATAACAGTTTTAAACACAAGTTGTCCACCTGGCTGCTTTACAAGTGCTTTTATAGCGTAAAAGACTATTTAAACCCGCGTTCTGTAAGTTAATCTTTTATGATATTTAAGTCTGACATGCCTGTTATTTTATTGTTAACTAGCATTAACCCGCGGCTTCGCTCGCGTGCCCATATAATATACATTATCCTACGGGAACAATTCTCTTTTTTTCAGGATTAAAAGTAGGCTATTTGTTAAGTTAGGGTATAATCTGTTATCTGCATTTCCCTCATGCATATCCGTCCAGCCGTTTTAGCGTGAAGAAGTAACAAACAAACACAGACTTTCGCTCTTCTAATATTACTGGGAAATACTTTTTATGTTATCACAACTCCACTTTAACAAATCAAACCGAAAACTCAAGCACTCAAATCAAGCGATCTCAGCTTTTACTGTATCCAAATAAAGTCCACTTCAAAATTCATCTCGAAGTGAAGCTAAGACACCGGGATATGTGTGCATTTTATTTGTATAAAGCTTTTATAATGTCCCGAGCCTCCGCTTATCGACTTGGGATATTCGAGATTGGTTTAATGATTCTAAGCCATGTTTTAAGTTACGTGATGTTCTATTGTAAGATATTGAGGTTCTCTTCGTTGATGAATGAAAAATGTAAATGTTGTCACCATATTTCTCCCTTTTAGGGGTTGAATTAAAAAACAACCTAAAACACGTGTTTTTTTATTAATCGTTAGAAATACCTACTCCTTTGAAGTTTCGAATTACATAGTTTAACTAATCTTGTTTCCCCATACAACCACTGGAACCAGTGATTTAGTATTTAGACATTTCAACTCCATTTCTTCCAGTTTAACTAATCTTGTTTCCCCATACAAACTTTGGACCCCCATTTCACCCCTTTGGGGGATGACTTTTGAAAAATTCTCTCTTAGTGCACCCCTACCAAAAGGAACCTACATTGGACTTTCTAGAACCAGCGGTTTAGCATTTAGCACGTTGGATTTTAAAATCGTTGCGGTTTTCGTAATCAGCGACCCGATAAACCATAAAAACAATACCCATGTTGGTTTTCAGATTTTAGTCACCACATTTCTCCCCTTTAGGGGTTGAATTTTCAAAAAATCTAAAACACGTGTTTACTCATTTATCGTAAAAAATACTCCTTTGAAGTTTCCAATAAAATCGATTGGAATCGAATGCCGTCGTATGGAATCCTCACGAACAACAATATACCCTTCTCGTGGAGAGAGTACAAAAGTCGTATGTTCGTTTTCTTTGTAAAAAACTATACGGCAGCTATCCCCTACTTTATCCTACTCTTTTCATATTGGGAATGGTAAGCTACACATCCCTTGAAACTAGGAGAAATATTTACTTAATAAAATACTTTTACACCCTAATACGTGGGAAATCAACCAATCCCCAACTGCTAGCTCAGATACCCTTACGGATTCCCAATGTCTCCGCTAAACTGTTCCGCACTCGCCGCCGCGGTAGTGTTCGCCATCCCAGCGGCCAGGACGCGCGCGCTCGCATTGTCTCCTCTGCACTAAGCGTTACGGCTTGTGAATGACATACTGAACAGCAACAGCGAACTTGACATATTTTTTAGCTCGGAGTCTATGTTTTTGACAGCATCAATCCGCTACTTGGAAACAATAGTGACGACTAGCACCATTTAATAAATTTATTTCATTCATACAATTTTATTAATCAATTAATCATTATGGATCTAATCTTTATTTTATTCTTTATTTTGTAAATAATAATGTCTACTGTAATAACAATAATTATAATGAATGTAATATGTATTGAATTAATTAAGAATTAGCATGTAAGGTTCATTCTGTTAGCGCTAATGTAAAGAATAAATAAATAAATAATAATAAATAATAAAATAGTCTAACTAATCTTGTTTCCGCATACTAACTTTGGACCCTCATTTCACCCCTTTAGGGGTTGAATTTTAAAAATCCTTTCTTAGTGCACCCCTACACCTTTTAAGGAACCTACGTGCCAAATTTGAACTCTTTAGAACCAGCGGTTTAGCATTTAGACATTTCAACCCAACAGGGGAGATTTTAATTTACGTCTGCTACGTTGGATTTTAAAATCGTTGCGGTTTTCGTAATCAGCGACCCGATAAACCATAAAAACAACACTCATGCTGATTTTCAGACTTTGTCACCACATTTCTCCCAATTAGGGGTTGAATTTTCAAAAAACCTGAAAACGTGTATACTCATTTATCGTTGGAAATACTCCTGTGAAGTTTCGAATAAAATAGTCTAACTAATCTTGTTTCCCCATACAAACTTTGGAACCCCATTTCACCCCTTTGGGGGGTGAGTTTTGAAAAATCCTTTCTTAGTGCACCCGTACACCTTATAAGGAACCTACGTGCCAAATTTGAACTCTCTAAAACCAGCGGTTTACTATTTAGACATTTCAACCCCATTTCACCCCAACAGGGGAGATAGTAACTCGCGTCCGCCACGTTGGATTTTAAAATCGTTGCGGTTTTCGTAATCAGCGACCCGATAAACCATAAAAACAACACTCATGCTGATTTTCAGAATTTGTCACCACATTTCTCCCATTTAGGGGTTGAATTTTCAAAAAACCTGAAGCACGTGTTTACTTATTTATTGTTAGAAATACTCTTGTGAAGTTTCGAATAAAATAGTCTAACTAATCTTGTTTCCCCATACAAACTTTGGAACCCCATTTCACCCCTTTAGGGGATGAGTTTTGAAAAATCCTTTCTTAGTGCACCCCTACACCTTATAAAGAACCTACGAGGGTTGTTTGATAAATACCCGTGTTTAGAAAAAAACAACAAAGGTTTGTATACGTGTATATTTATTTTTCTACATAGTCACCTTCCAACTCTATACACTTGTTCCAACGGTGTTCTAGCTTTAATAAGCCGTCTAAAAAATAAGATTTCGGAAAGTCGTGAAAATAGGCCTCCGTGGCGGCAATGACCTCTTCATTGGACGAAAATTTCTTTCCACCGAGCCATTTTCTTAAATTTGGGAATAGGAAGAAGTCACAGGGAGGCAGGTCTGGGGAATAGGGCGGATGAGGCAGCAATTCATAATGTAATTGCTTTAATTTGAAGTCTGCGATTCTTGAGGAGTGAGCTGGTGCATTATCATGATGAAAGAGAACTTTTTTCTTATTTAGATGTGGTCTCTTTTTTTTCAAAATGGTATCAAATTCTTGCAATAAATTAGCGTAATATTGCCCGGTTATCGTTCTTCCTTTTTGTAAATAATCAGTATGGATGATTCCCTGCGAGTCCCAAAAAACAGTCGCCATGACCTTTCCGGCCGATGGAACGGTCTTCGCCTTCTTTGGAGCTGATTCCCCCGGCAAAATCCACTGTTTAGACTGTTCTTTACTTTCTGGGGTATAGTGGTGTATCCACGTTCCATCAACAGTCACAAAACGCCGAAGGAACTCACCCGGACTACTTTCGTACTTATCTAAACAGTGCCTTGAAATTTGCTTCCGGGTGAGCTTTTGTTCCTCGGTGAGCAAACGCGGCACCCACCTCGCCGAAACCTTCTTCATGCCTAATTTGTGTTCTAAAATGTGCTGCACGCGTTCAATCGAAACATTTACACATGTCGACAATTTCTCTAAGTTTTATTCGGCGATCGCTTAATACAATATTCTCAATTTTTTTTACCATATCACCTGTGGTCACCTCAACAGGACGTCCTGGGCGATCTTCATCAAAGATGGACGTTCTGCCTCGTTTAAATTCATTGTACCAATATCTAATGGTTGTCATAGAAGGAGTATGATCATTGTAAACAGCTTGCATGCGTACTTTTATTTCATCACAAGAATTTCCTTCCAAAAACAGAAAACGAATTAAGTACAGAACGATACTGCTCTTTCTCCATTATTGCAATAACAACGCGAACTCCGTCGTAAAAAGCCGTTAAAAGAAAAAAAACAAAAGAACGCTGTATTTTTTTTTTAATTTTCTAGTCCATAAAGGATGCCTAGAAAGTTTGAATACATAATTTCAGCCAGTAACAAGAATAACTTTTTAAAACGTGTATTTATCAAACAACCCTCGTACGTGCCAAATTTGAACTCTCTAGAACCAGCGGTTTGGGCTGTGCGTTGATATGTTAGTCAGTCAGTCAGTCAGTCAGTCAGTCAGTTTCTTCTTTTATATATTTAGATTTATTTATTTTCTATGTTTGAATTGTCTGTTTGTTTATACTTATTTATACTTCTTGACATGGTGCTATGAAACTGAATTTAAAAGTAAGAATAATAGAAATTTAATTTGTTATGAGAATTTATTTTATTTTAATTACTATGACTTGATGTAACGTGGGTACACTTAAAATGTTTGCATGCCTGCACGCAGGCTGAATACATGGAACAATTTAGAATATAAGACCTCATTTATACCTACCTACCTGTATTCTAGCAAATAAACGATTTGATTGATTGATTGTCGATTTTTCACGGCTTCACGGCTAGGCATGTATAGTGCTTTTCTCAATCAAAAAAATACACCTCTCAAAAAATTTAATGTGACTATTTAGCCTGTTTATGAATGCAGACGCCATTGGTACAAAGATAAAAAGGTTAAAGAAAAAATTTCATTGTGTTCCTGGTGACAGAGAACGGGAATCGAACTCGGTACCTCTGGATTGCCGGTCCAGCGCCATGTTTAAAATAATTACTCCTTTACAGTTCTCTCGAGTTGTTCCGCCTCGAAGTGAACGTTTGGGGAGACATGTTACGTGAGACAGGGCTTTTTTAGCTGTTGTTCTCCTAAAATAAATATGTAAGTAGGTAGGTAGATCACCGTTCTCGTCACCACGCCCAACGACGCCTCCTGGAACAACTGCCTCAGGGACTGCCTCAGCGACAGCGAGCTGGGGGACAACACAACTAGTACGCACCGTTCTCGTCGCAGCCGTGCGGGTCGAACAGGTAGAGCTTGTTGTCGGCGCGCATCACCGCCACGGAGCTGCCGCGCGCGGTCACCACGCCGTACGACGCCTCCTGGAACAACTGCCTCAGGGACTGCCTCAGCGACAGCGAGCTGGGGGACAACACAACTAGTACGCACCGTTCTCGTCGCAGCCGTGCGGGTCGAACAGGTAGAGCTTGTTGTCGGCGCGCATCACCGCCACGGAGCTGCCGCGCGCGGTCACCACGCCGTACGACGCCTCCTGGAACAACTGCCTCAGGGACTGCCTCAGCGACAGCGAGCTGGGGGACAACACAACTAGTACGCACCGTTCTCGTCGCAGCCGTGCGGGTCGAACAGGTAGAGCTTGTTGTCGGCGCGCATCACCGCCACGGAGCTGCCGCGCGCGGTCACCACGCCGTACGACGCCTCCTGGAACAACTGCCTCAGGGACTGCCTCAGCGACAGCGAGCTGGGGGACAACACAACTAGTACGCACCGTTCTCGTCGCAGCCGTGCGGGTCGAACAGGTAGAGCTTGTTGTCGGCGCGCATCACCGCCACGGAGCTGCCGCGCGCGGTCACCACGCCGTACGACGCCTCCTGGAACAACTTCTTCAGGGACTGCTTCAGCGACAGCAGCCCCGGCGACGGGGACAGCGAGCCTGGGGAACACGTCATTTTTAGGATGCTGTACCCAAAGGGTAAAAATGGGACCCTATGATTCTGATGTCCGTCAGTCCGTCGGTCCGTCCACCCGTCCGTCTGTCCGTCTCTCCGTCTGTGCGTCTGTCCGTCTGTCCGTCTGTCCGTCTGTCCGTCTGTCCGTCTGTCCGTCTCTCCGTCTGTGCGTCTGTCCGTCTGTCCGTCTCTCCGTCTGTGCGTCTGTCCGTCTGTCCGTCTCTCCGTCTCTCCGTCTGTCCGTCTCTCCGTCTGTGCGTCTGTCCGTCTCTCCGTCTGTGCGTCTGTCCGTCTGTCCGTCTCTCCGTCTGTGCGTCTGTCCGTCTGTCCGTCTCTCCGTCTGTGCGTCTGTCCGTCTGTCCGTCTCTCCGTCTGTGCGTCTGTCCGTCTCTCCGTCTGTGCGTCTGTCCGTCTGTCCGTCTCTCCGTCTGTGCGTCTGTCCGTCTGTGCGTCTGTCCGTCTGTCCGTCTGTCCGTCTGTCCGTCTCTCCGTCTGTGCGTCTGTCCGTCTGTCCGTCTCTCCGTCTGTGCGTCTGTCCGTCTGTCCGTCTGTCCGTCTCTCCGTCTGTGCGTCTGTCCGTCTGTCCGTCTGTCCGTCTGTCCGTCTGTCCGTCTGTCCGTCTCTCCGTCTGTGCGTCTGTCCGTCTGTCCGTCTGTCCGTCTGTCCGTCTCTCCGTCTGTGCGTCTGTCCGTCTGTCCGTCTCTCCGTCTGTGCGTCTGTCCGTCTGTCCGTCTGTCCGTCTCTCCGTCTGTGCGTCTGTCCGTCTGTCCGTCTCTCCGTCTGTGCGTCTGTCCGTCTGTCCGTCTGTCCGTCTCTCCGTCTGTGCGTCTGTCCGTCTGTCCGTCTGTCCGTCTCTCCGTCTGTGCGTCTGTCCGTCTGTCCGTCTCTCCGTCTGTGCGTCTGTCCGTCTGTCCGTCTGTCCGTCTCTCCGTCTGTGCGTCTGTCCGTCTGTCCGTCTCTCCGTCTGTGCGTCTGTCCGTCTGTCCGTCTGTCCGTCTCTCCGTCTGTGCGTCTGTCCGTCTGTCCGTCTCTCCGTCTGTGCGTCTGTCCGTCTGTCCGTCTGTCCGTCTGTCCGTCTGTCCGTCTGTCCGTCTGTCCGTCTGTCCGTCTCTCCGTCTGTGCGTCTGACCGTCTGTCCGTCTGTCCGTCTGTGCGTCTGTCCGTCTCTCCGTCTGTCCGTCTGTCCGTCTGTCCGTCTGTCCGTCTGTCCGTCTGTCCGTCTGTCCGTCTGTGCGTCTGTCTGCAAAGCAATATTTACCGGAATGCTACTAAAATAAATACTGAATACTATTAAAAAAGCCAAAACTGAAATGAAAGTAATTTCATCAATGTAGATAGTTTTTTCTTTATTATGCAAACATTAATTGAAATTTGGGGAATATTTAGTCCTGTTCCCTCTTTGTTTACATCAGTGACATTCACCGACTTTCAACGTCAGTTACCCAAAATGTATCGTTGTCAGTAAAATAAATTATTACCACTAAAAATCCGCAATGTGGCGTGGGTTGAAAAACACCTCGGGCTATACTAAGGCGTACCGCTGAAGGCGCTGTCCTGGACTTCAGTCTCGATGCAGTCGAAGTCTGTGATGCGGAACCGGGTGGCGACGTCGGCGGCGGCCAGCGTGCCGGTGGGCACCTCCTCCGCCTCCTCGCCCTCCGCCGTCTCGCCGGAGCCCGACACGTCGAGGCTGATGCCCATCTTCTCCAGGTTCTCCATTGTCGTCTCGTAGAGGGAGTCGCCCCGGATGAGGGTCTGGAAACGGGAGTACGGTAAGACATCAAGGCCAGCAGCGATGGCGGCGGGCGCGGCCTATTTGCCGCGGTGCGGCCATTTCTTTTATGAAAGCGTGGAACTGTTTGCCGGTACATGTGTTTCCTTAATACAACATGGGATACTTCAAACGAAGCGTGAATAAGCACATCTCGGGCCAGCATGGCAGCGTCAACTGACATGGCACCGTTGGTATCTTGTCAGTTGCCATTCCGACTTAGCTTCCACTTTTTGGTTACCATCAGGCGAAGTAGAGCCGATATGTACGGCCACGTGCTGCTACAACACCAAAAACCTAAGACATGACTAAAACTTCTGACGTACCTCGTTAACGTCGTCCTGAGTCCAGGTGTCGGGCGGAACGACGTGCGCGTACGCAACAGCGGCGATGGCGGCGGGCGTGGCCTGCTTGCCGCGGTGTTCTTCGGGGTACGAGCATCACTTTCATGAAAGCGTGGAACTGTTTGCCGGTACATGAGTTTCCTTAATACAACATGGGATACTTCAAACGAAGCGTGAATAAGCACATCTCGGGCCAGCATGGCAGCGTCAACTGACATGGCACCGTTGGCATCTTGTCAATTGCCATTGCTTGAGCTCCCCTTTTTGGTTACCATCAGGCGAAGTAGAGCCGATATGTACGGCCACGTGCTGCTACAACACCAAAAACCTAAGACATGACTCTAAAACTTCTGACGTACCTCATTAACGTCGTCCTGAGTCCAGGTGTCGGGCGGCACTATGTGCGCGTACGCGACGGCGGCGATGGCGGCGGGCGTGGCCTGCTTGCCGCGGTGCTCCTCGGGGAAGCGCGCGTCGCCCTCGTGGAAGCTGCCGCGCACCACCCAGCGCTCAGGCGCCACCGCTGACACAAACCAAAATACGTTTTCAAATGCATACGAAACGGGTAGAAGTCGAATATCACTCGACATGTTTATATCGATTCGCGATTCATCATCACGAGAGCTGATCAGTACTAGCGGCGGCCAAACAAGCACTATTACTCGAATCGATCAATCGTGGTAAAAGTCAAGCGATATTTCACTTCTACGACGTGAATAAACCGGTTTCGTATCTATTTTAACATGACTGAAATCACGGTAGTATTCTATGTAAAAAAGAAATAGTAGTTTATGTAACTGTACATAATGAAGGGCATTAATCACGAGTGTGGGTTTATGACACGAGCCGAAGGCGAGTGTCATAATAACATCACACGAGTGTTTAATGCCTAATTATGTATAGTTACATACACTACTTTATCTACTCACATATCATAAGCCTCCATGATGCATTCAGGAGCCGCATATTATGACCACCATACCTACTGTTTCTTTGACTTAGCTGGTAATAAGTAATTAATGACGTTAGGTGCTTTGTTACGGATATCAGGAGGCGTCGCCGAAATATCTATATCAACTTGATAGCTCATTTTATGGTTTATATTCCACAAATCGATCAATTTTATGCATTTAAACAAATTCTAACCGGTAATGGCGGCAATGAAAACGTTTCTTTTCTTTTCTGGCAGCTGTCATAGTTTTTTTTAATTCAGAGACAAACTAGAGTGGGCCCGAACTACCATATCGTTCGATATCTTACTTGCGTGCGACATTTGTCAATTTGTCTGCAAATTGACAATTCATTTCGAACTAAACGTCATCTCGACTGATATTAGAATAGAAGTCAAACCAAATTTCTTTGGTTTTCAGAGATGTTCGAAATTTAAATGATATAATATTATCGAAATCGATGTTATTAATTAGCAATAATAACATTTTCACAGATAAGGAATTTGTTCTAACAAAACAGTTTATTTTTATGTTGGTCATAATGTGCGGTTCTTGAACGCGTCATGGAGGGTTTATGATATTTGGGTAGATAAATACGTTTCTACAATACGTGTCAACGCATAAACAGAAATTATACACCACCAAACTGTCTGAATGTTATTGAACTGAGTTTATTGAGCTGTATGAGAATTTATTGAGCTGTATGAGAAACGATCAACTTTCCCGCGGTGTCATGACGTCAACGTAAAGATGATAATGACATCTATGAATTCGACGGCTGTGATAATGATAACGATGGTAATGTCGATGACAATGACAACAATGAATACCATGACGACTATAATGACGGCGATGACAATGAACACTGTACGAGTCGTACACCAGAACTGATCTGATTGTTGATGGTTGATTGTAGATTTGATAGAAACACTGATGTCGGTGTATGAATTTATTGATAACCAAGGTATATGAGTACTAGCTAGGAGCACGTATAAACGTAGACTAAAATTATAATTCATAAGTAGCGCGATTGCAAATACAACAATTATTACCTATTCATTATGTATTTAATGCTGACTCGTAAATGTGCAATGCTTGCATTGTACATATTCCCGGCCAGGAGATGAAGATTGATAAGAGATGCTGATTAATATTATTTTTATACAAACTAAATTGTTATACTAGAATGATTATGATGGACAAATTCGACAGAAACAAATTGAATTAAATTTCATAAAATTATTTGACTGAGGTAAATTCCCTGAATCTAGATGAGGTATTTGTATTGTTAAGTGAAGTTGCTGCGACGCGATGATCTTGTCTTTCTGCGTGTTGTCCGCTGTAGTTGCGCTCGGTCGCTGATGGAATGGAGCTGTGCGATGACATCGAAGTGGGTCTGCGACTGCGACCGCTCTCCCCAGGGGCGGCGTCGAACGGAGGGGTGAGACGTGCTATTAGTCGCCGGCGCCGAATGTAGCGGCGTACACTCAGCGCCGCTAACACGGCCACGACGCCCATGACCACGTAGATCGCCGTATAATGATGCACGTCGTGGTAATTGATTCCGTCTGATAAGGCACCCTCGTTCTTCATGTGATCAATTTGGTCTCTGATAACCTCGAGATATTTGCCATTACTTTCATTAACACCCGATTCGCCTTGTGTCACTGGAACTGTCAGATTGATGACATTGTTTAAAGATGGCACGTCAAACTTAACGACGTCGGCTTGATTTTTAATCTCATTAGAAAGTCTCTTCTGTGGAAATATATTGAAAGAATCGCCATTTAATACGCAGTCGGTTTGGAGGGTGATGATTCCTGCTTTGCTTAAATGCTCGGCCTTGACGTGCTGTCCGCATATGATTCTTGCAGTACACACGTCACAACAAAAGAAAAGGTATGTATTCATATTACTTAGTTCCGTCCATATGTTCCGGCAAGTGTCAGTGTCGGCTGAGCACTTATTTGTAACTTGATCTGCTATGCACAGGTGTGAATCAGTCTTTAATTGATAAATTGGTCCTTGTAGCGTACAAATAAGTGTGTTAGAATCGTAGTGCGAGCACTTATGTACGGTTTCATCGAGCATGGGTATATACGATTCCTTTTGAATATTTATTGCCACTTGATCGGCAATGGGCCGTATTCTGATCATATTTTTTCCATCTTGCTGTGGAATTGATATTAGTCGGAATAGCTCATAGACATCTCGGAACACTAATGGTATTCTGATTTCGAAGATAAGATATTGACGGGTCATTCTGGTTCGCACCTTCATTAATTGATAAAACTTTGGTAGATCAGCGTCGATATTTTCACATGGAAGGGTCAAGTCCTTTGGCATTTGCCCAGTAATGATATTTAGTTCATCCTTTAACTGTTGCGGTGTCAAGAGATGAATGTTAAATTTTCCATAAATTACGTTGGTAATGGTGTCCAATAAAGTATCTTGTATGCTTTTCAGATTGACGAATATGCTGTTTGCAATAATTGATGACATAGTGAATTCATTTATTATCGTTGATTCTTGAATTTGACTTCCTTGTTTGTTGAGAGTGATCTCGATGTTGTTAATATGTTGATTGAAAGTTTTATGTTGATTTTGCATTGAATTCTGTACTCTTTTTAGCAAGTTATATTCCGCCTCTATAACTGAAGTTTGATTTTTCCATAATTGCGCCAAGTGTTTTTCATTGTTTCTCGTCAGGTCGATGTCTCTTTGATATTGTTCGGCGAACTGTTCGTCGAGCACACCGAAGAGAGTGTGAGCAATATTGCCGATGCCATTGATGAGGCCTCTCCTTTTTCTTCGCGCTTCGGGGCGGTGTCCGAGTAACATGTCGTCGTAGTATTTTAATTCCGAAATGGCGTGACGTAATTGAGTCAATATGATAGTGCAATGTCGCTGATTCTCGATATTGTGACAAATATTTTCTAAGTGTTTGATGTACTTGGAAAATAATTCTGATCCTTCCCAGTATGGGTTTATATCATAGTAAACTACGAGCTTCCACTCGTCCCGAGCCAGTTTCAAATTCGTTACTTTGTCGAAGTAAATGCCTTGTCCTTCGTTGAAAGATGATACGTCGTAAGTGCATTCTGCGGGCGATATAAATAGCATCAATAACATGAATGCCATAGTGATGAAATTAATGATTTTGTTTGCCGTTTTCTTTTGTCTTGTGGGTCTCTGGGTGGTTCTGGGTGGTTTGGGTGGGTTTATCTCTGAATCTTTCTTCTCTCCTTCACTGGACGGTATTTCATCTTCTGATACTGGCAGTTTTGACAACTTGATGATTGGCCTTTTCATGATCCCATTTTTTGTCTTTACTGATGCGACACGAACGAAGCCGTCCTTCCCCGGGTGAACTTCTGATACTCTGCCCAACGCCCACTTGCCGGCGGGTAAATTTTCGTCGTGAATAATTACAACGTCACCGACCTTGATATTTGATTTGGGCTGTGTCCATTTACAGCGTGATTGTAATTGACACAGGTATTCAGCTTGCCATTTTTTCCAAATGTCCTGGAATATTTTCTGAGTTAGACGCCAACGTGTTCTCTCGTCCCTTTCAGTCTCAATAATGTGAAGAGTCGGACCGCTTGCTAAAAAGTGTGCTGGCGTTATGTAATCCAGGTCATCGGGATCTTCTGTCAATGCACACAGTGGTCGTGCATTCAAACAGCCTTCGATCTGTGCGAGTAGCGTTGTAAATTCTTCGAATGTGAGATGTTGATCTCCCAGCACTCGGTGAAGATGATATTTTAGGCTTTTCACTGCAGCTTCCCACAATCCACCGGCACTGGGCCATGAGGGTGCGTTGAAGTGCCAATTGATGTTCATGTCGCTGATGGCCTTGAAAAATGATTCCTCTAATGTCTGCTTGATGTCTTCGTACCCCCTTTTGATTGCTTTACTGGATTTAGTAAAGTTCGTTCCATTGTCACTGTAAATGTGACGGGGTGCTCCACGTCTGGCGGACATTCTTCTCAGAGCAGCCAGAAATGACTCCGAGCTTAGGTCAGAAACTAGCTCCAAGTGAACTGCCTTTGTCGCCATGCAGACAAACACGGCGATATATCCCTTTGTCGTTTTAATGCCACGACCTTTGTTAGCCTTCACTGTGACATATCCCGTATAGTCAACGCCTGTGTTATAAAACGGCCTTGACGGGTTTGACCTTGATTCAGGTAAGTCACCCATTAGTTGTGATAACTTTGGCGGTTTCTGTTTTAGGCACGTTATACAACGGCGTAGTCGATTTTTTGTAGCTCTGTTACCACCGATAATCCAGTATGAATTTCTCAGCCTTGAGTGAGTTAGTTTGGCGCTTCCGTGCAAAACAGCTTCGTGTGCCTGATCGATAAGCAGCTCAGTAAGTCGACCCCTGTGGGGGATGATGAGAGGGTGTTTCATTTCCCAGCTGATGTGCGCATTATGAAGTCTTCCACGAACTCGCAACATTCCATTTTGATCCAGAAAAGGTCTTAGTTTCAAAATACTGCTTTTTGATTCCAATGGTTGATTTGATTTTAAGCTGTCAATTTCGTTTGAAAACTCCATTTCTTGAACAAACTTAATGATTTTATTTTTAGCTATATTTAGCTCGCCGGCTGTTAAGTAACTTGAGCTTTGCTGACGACGCGGGGTTGCTCGTAATATCCATGCGAGAACCCGAGTGCAATGAGTCATGTTGCTATGTTTATTAATTAATTCGTTGATAATACTATCATCGGTTTGTTTACAAGTTGACGCGTTACACTGTTTTGATGTTCTTATTTCTTGATCTGTGGTGTATGTTGGCGTTTCATGATTCTGACTATATGATGATAGCCAGGCTGGACCATTCCACCAAATTGGATGCTTTAATAACTGCTGAGCGGTGATCCCGCGACTGGCGCAATCTGCTGCGTTCTCTTCAGACTTGACGTAATTCCAACAGGTCGGCGGTATGATTTTAGTTATTTTCGCAACTCGGTTGGCTATAAAAGGTTTCCACTTGTTCGGTTCGCCGTTTAGCCAGCCTAAGACGGCTGTACTGTCTGACCAGCAGACAAGTTTGATGTTGTTATCTGATAGTGATTGTTTGACCTTGTCCATCAGAGTAGATAGAAGTTGGGCCGCACACAGCTCCAGCCTTGGTAGTGTAACATTCTTCTTGGGCACGAGTCTTGATTTGGCTGCTACTAGTACCGGCGGCGGTGTAGGTATTTTGTCATCGGTAGAGATAACACGGCAGTATATTGCGCACGCATATGCTTTCGTTGATGCGTCACAAAATCCATGAAGTTCCATTTCCTGATTCTTGTGACTGTTGAGCCATCGTGGGATTTTGATGTCTTTGATAATTTGTAAGTCTTGTGAAATTGTGTACCACTCTTTTTTGATATTGTCGGGTACTTGATCGTTCCATCCGATATCATTTGATACGACCTTTTGAAACAGTAATTTTAGCTTTGTCGTGGTCGGCAAAAGCCACCCCAAGGGGTCAAATACCTTTGCTATACTCGACAATAGCTCTCTTTTAGTCATCATGACTAATGTTGACGTTGATGGCGGTTCAATCTTTAATTGAAATGTAAATTGATCTTCTTGCGGGTGCCAGCGTAGACCCAGTGTTTTAGTCGTTTCTTGATCCTTAAATTCGAAGGTTTGTTGTGACTGTTTAGACTCGCTGACTTCTTGCAACAGCTCTGGCGTGTTTGATGCCCATTTTCGAAGATTAAATCCTCCCGCTCTTAGAAGGTTGATCAAATCGGTTTGCATTTTCTTTGCTGATTCGAGATCATAGCAGCCGTGTAGAAGGTCGTCCATGTAAAAACTCTCTTCTACTACGCTAGCCGCTTCAGGGTAGTTGTGGCGTTCGTCCTTGGCTAGTTGTCTTAGCGTCATCATGGCCAACCAGGGCGCGGCCTTTGTGCCATATGTTGTGGTTGATAATGCATATTCACGTAGCGGTTGATATTCATCGTCTCTCCAAATGATTTTTTGATATTTTTGGTCTTGTATGTTTACGCCGATCATTCTGAACATTTTCTCTATGTCTGCTACGTAGGCGACCTTATATTGTCTCCACTTGATGATAAGGGATAGCAAATCGTGTTGTAAATTAGGGCCACCATACATGATGTCGTTTAGACTTATTCCATTTGATGTTTTTGCAGATGCATTGAATACGACACGGCACGAAGACGTTGTCGAATCGGCACGTTGAATACAGTGATGTGGCAAAAAGCAATCTTGCGTTGAATTTCGATTGCCGTAGCTCTCGTTTGTACATTCACGCATGTGGCCTAAATTGATGTATTCCCGAATGAATTTTTTGTACTCTGCTTCCATATTTGGATATTTTCGAAACCTGCTCTCGAGGTGCCTGAATTGGGCTATAGCAATATTTCTGGAGTATCCAAGAGCGTTTTCCATATCCGGCTTTAACGGTAGTCGAACGACATATCTGCCGTCTTCTTGGCGAAATGTAGTTTCACGGTAAAAATTTATGCAGTGCTGATCTTCTGATGATAAATTCGAAGGTTCATTGATGTCTTCTATGGCCCAGAAGCGTGTGATGTCCTCCATGTTGTTGACCGCAATATTGCATTGATGCGATTGGGCTGGCAGTGATGGTGATGGCACGTTTCCACAAAGAATGTACCCGAGTTTCGTTTTCTGTGCCACAGGGAGGTTTTCACTTTCATTGATAATGCCTTCTTGAATGATTTTGGCGTAAACGTCGGCTCCTAACAATAGATCAATAGGACGCCTGACATGAAATTCGGGGTCTGCCAGTGGAATTCTCTTTAAGTAAGACCAATCGGGCTTGGCAAATGTCTGGTTTGGTAGATAATTTATAAGTGTATTCATGATATACAGGTCGGCGCCAAATTGAAAGTCAGATTTCAGTGATGAAGCTGTGATGTTGATAATGCCCTTGCATGTTACTCCTTTGGCACCAATGCCATACACAATGTCCTTGCATCTTTGTCGGGGCAGTTGTAGAAGTTGGGCCGCGTTTTCTGAGATCAAGGACATTTGTGATCCGACATCTATAATGGCTCTCATGATATGATGACTTCCATCTGCCGCTTTTACTTTGATTAGGGCAGTCGCTAATAAAACATCCATAATTTTATTGCTCTCTTGCGTAATATTTGCGACATTTTTCCGTTTATTAAACGGGTCGGAAGTTTCTTGTTTCTGAGCGTAGGCATCGTGCACTAATGTGTTGTGTTTTTCATGGCACGTGCGGCATCGACTCGTCGAAAAACAATCCTTATCGTAATGATTGTAAAGGCAATTCTTGCATAGATTAAACTTCGCAATAATGCTTCGCTTGCTTTCGGGTTTTGCACTTTGAAATGTTTCGCAATTAAATATTGCATGGTTCTTGTTACATACTGGACAATGATTCCTTTGATAATAACTTGATTTAAAATCATTTGATTTGTAGTGCAACGACGATGATTCTTTTATGCCTCCAAATGATTTGTTGAAAGGCTTTCTTGATGCTTCAGGTTGTTGCACGTGTTTTGGGGTGTCCAACTTGCGGCGACTAGCTTCAAATGATGTAAACTTCATCTCCAGAAATTTTAAAAATTCCTTTAAGATGGGCAAGTCACGTGGGTTCTTCAATGATTCAATATACTCCGTATGACTTTCCGCGTCCAACTTTTGTGACAAAATATGGACAATAAGCGGGTCCCATGACTTGATATCCACGCCGAGGTTTCTGATAGCATTTAGGCACTCATTGGTGGTGTCATGTAGACGCTTGATATGTGTGTATGATTGTTGTTGCATTGATGGTAACGACAACAGGTTATTTAGGTGGGCAGTGAAGATCAGTTTTGTATTATTGTACCTGTGGTTTAAGATTTCCCAACATGTTTCATAATTTTCGGAGCTAATGTTGAGATGTTGAATTAATTTTTCAGCTTCACCACGAACCTTGTTTTTCAAAAATTGCATCTTCTGTGCGTTTGACATAGAGCAGTTATGATGTATGGCTTCATTAAATAAATCTTTGAAGGAGACCCACTGCTGGTAATTTCCACTAAACGGCGGGATATCCATGACTGGAGTTGATTTTTCCCAATGAGTCATTGACCAAATTTTAGTGTTGATTGCTTTTTTGATGTCTTGGAATTTTTTCTCATATTTGCAGAACGTTTGATTATAGGTTTCGTCGTCTTCGAAAAGTTCACTGTCGATATCCCAGTGAAGTGCGTCAATAGTTGCCCAACGAGACTGAACTGATTTGAGTAAATCGTCTAACTCCCATCTTTCATTGATGACTGAGAGGTCGATGTAATATATAGTGCGTGCAAAGGCCTTGAAGTTACTTTGTTGCTTTCTCATCTTTTCTGACAACTTCGCAGCATCCACGTTAGGTCTATCGGTGCTGTTGAAAATCGGTGGAATCGCGAACCCTGGATTGATTGGAGCCCGAAGGTTGGTCTTCTCTTGATTCTTCAGAGTCTCGGCCTTAGGCGCACGCTCGTTATCTTGATGGAGGGTGCGGCTTGGCTCTCCGATCTGTATTCCATCGCGATCTAATGGCGCTTGATCTTCCTCGTTCTTAGCTTCTTCCTCTTTTGTCTCGTGCCAACTAGGCATGGTTGATGACGAGGGGTTGCTTAGACGTTCTGTTGGCTTTGGTGATAACTGCCGTGGTCTAGGTGATAAAGACGCCTGCTTAGCATAGTTCAGATGATCTTCCAAAACTGATCGAGCTGAGTCGTAAAAGGCTTTTGTTTTGGCATAACTTTCTTTGGCAAAAAAAATGTATTCTTCATCCTTGCACTCCACTAATTTTTTATGATTATTTTGAAATTCTTGCCAAAATCCATCGAGGCCAATCAATTTGTTATTGATATTAGACACAGTTCGACGACTTGGTCCATCCTTTTTGTAGTTTTCGTATAGTCTATTCATATTAGCCATAAGCTGGTTTTGTTCATTAAGAATAGTGTCCAATTCCTTGTCGGAACTCATCTTGATTTACTTGAAACTTTACGTACGTAAAATAACTGATAATATTGATGAAATTACGACGCCGACGGCGCTGATGCTGACTCAGTGGAGCGACCGGTGAGCTGCGAGTGTGACTCACGCTTGAGCTGGTTGACGGGCTCGGGCATGGCGGGGCGCTCCACGACGCCGACGGCGCTGATGCTGACTCAGTGGAGCGACCGGTGAGCTGCGAGTGTGACTCACGCTTGAGCTGGTTGACGGGCTCGGGCATGGCGGGCCGCTCCACGACGCCGACGGCGCTGATGCTGACTCAGTGGAGCGACCGGTGAGCTGCGAGTGTGACTCACGCTTGAGCTGGTTGACGGGCTCGGGCATGGCGGGGCGCTCCACGACGCCGACGGCGCTGATGCTGACTCAGTGGAGCGACCGGTGAGCTGCGAGTGTGACTCACGCTTGAGCTGGTTGACGGGCTCGGGCATGGCGGGGCGCTCCACGACGCCGACGGCGCTGATGCTGACTCAGTGGAGCGACCGGTGAGCTGCGAGTGTGACTCACGCTTGAGCTGGTTGACGGGCTCGGGCATGGCGGGGCGCTCCACGACGCCGACGGCGCTGATGCTGACTCAGTGGAGCGACCGGTGAGCTGCGAGTGTGACTCACGCTTGAGCTGGTTGACGGGCTCGGGCATGGCGGGGCGCTCCACGACGCCGACGGCGCTGATGCTGACTCAGTGGAGCGACCGGTGAGCTGCGAGTGTGACTCACGCTTGAGCTGGTTGACGGGCTCGGGCATGGCGGGGCGCTCCACGACGCCGACGGCGCTGATGCTGACTCAGTGGAGCGACCGGTGAGCTGCGAGTGTGACTCACGCTTGAGCTGGTTGACGGGCTCGGGCATGGCGGGCCGCTCCACGACGCCGACGGCGCTGATGCTGACTCAGTGGAGCGACCGGTGAGCTGCGAGTGTGACTCACGCTTGAGCTGGTTGACGGGCTCGGGCATGGCGGGGCGCTCCACGACGCCGACGGCGCTGATGCTGACTCAGTGGAGCGACCGGTGAGCTGCGAGTGTGACTCACGCTTGAGCTGGTTGACGGGCTCGGGCATGGCGGGCCGCTCCACGACGCCGACGGCGCTGATGCTGACTCAGTGGAGCGACCGGTGAGCTGCGAGTGTGACTCACGCTTGAGCTGGTTGACGGGCTCGGGCATGGCGGGGCGCTCCACGACGCCGACGGCGCTGATGCTGACTCAGTGGAGCGACCGGTGAGCTGCGAGTGTGACTCACGCTTGAGCTGGTTGACGGGCTCGGGCATGGCGGGGCGCTCCACGACGCCGACGGCGCTGATGCTGACTCAGTGGAGCGACCGGTGAGCTGCGAGTGTGACTCACGCTTGAGCTGGTTGACGGGCTCGGGCATGGCGGGCCGCTCCACGACGCCGACGGCGCTGATGCTGACTCAGTGGAGCGACCGGTGAGCTGCGAGTGTGACTCACGCTTGAGCTGGTTGACGGGCTCGGGCATGGCGGGGCGCTCCACGACGCCGACGGCGCTGATGCTGACTCAGTGGAGCGACCGGTGAGCTGCGAGTGTGACTCACGCTTGAGCTGGTTGACGGGCTCGGGCATGGCGGGCCGCTCCACGACGCCGACGGCGCTGATGCTGACTCAGTGGAGCGACCGGTGAGCTGCGAGTGTGACTCACGCTTGAGCTGGTTGACGGGCTCGGGCATGGCGGGCCGCTCCACGACGCCGACGGCGCTGATGCTGACTCAGTGGAGTGACCGGTGAGCTGCGAGTGTGACTCACGCTTGAGCTGGTTGACGGGCTCGGGCATGGCGGGCCGCTCCACGACGCCGACGGCGCTGATGCTGACTCAGTGGAGCGACCGGTGAGCTGCGAGTGTGACTCACGCTTGAGCTGGTTGACGGGCTCGGGCATGGCGGGGCGCTCCACGACGCCGACGGCGCTGATGCTGACTCAGTGGAGCGACCGGTGAGCTGCGAGTGTGACTCACGCTTGAGCTGGTTGACGGGCTCGGGCATGGCGGGCCGCTCCACGACGCCGACGGCGCTGATGCTGACTCAGTGGAGCGACCGGTGAGCTGCGAGTGTGACTCACGCTTGAGCTGGTTGACGGGCTCGGGCATGGCGGGGCGCTCCACGACGCCGACGGCGCTGATGCTGACTCAGTGGAGCGACCGGTGAGCTGCGAGTGTGACTCACGCTTGAGCTGGTTGACGGGCTCGGGCATGGCGGGGCGCTCCACGACGCCGACGGCGCTGATGCTGACTCAGTGGAGCGACCGGTGAGCTGCGAGTGTGACTCACGCTTGAGCTGGTTGACGGGCTCGGGCATGGCGGGCCGCTCCACGACGCCGACGGCGCTGATGCTGACTCAGTGGAGCGACCGGTGAGCTGCGAGTGTGACTCACGCTTGAGCTGGTTGACGGGCTCGGGCATGGCGGGCCGCTCCACGACGCCGACGGCGCTGATGCTGACTCAGTGGAGCGACCGGTGAGCTGCGAGTGTGACTCACGCTTGAGCTGGTTGACGGGCTCGGGCATGGCGGGGCGCTCCACGACGCCGACGGCGCTGATGCTGACTCAGTGGAGCGACCGGTGAGCTGCGAGTGTGACTCACGCTTGAGCTGGTTGACGGGCTCGGGCATGGCGGGGCGCTCCACGACGCCGACGGCGCTGATGCTGACTCAGTGGAGCGACCGGTGAGCTGCGAGTGTGACTCACGCTTGAGCTGGTTGACGGGCTCGGGCATGGCGGGCCGCTCCACGACGCCGACGGCGCTGATGCTGACTCAGTGGAGCGACCGGTGAGCTGCGAGTGTGACTCACGCTTGAGCTGGTTGACGGGCTCGGGCATGGCGGGGCGCTCCACGACGCCGACGGCGCTGATGCTGACTCAGTGGAGCGACCGGTGAGCTGCGAGTGTGACTCACGCTTGAGCTGGTTGACGGGCTCGGGCATGGCGGGCCGCTCCACGACGCCGACGGCGCTGATGCTGACTCAGTGGAGCGACCGGTGAGCTGCGAGTGTGACTCACGCTTGAGCTGGTTGACGGGCTCGGGCATGGCGGGGCGCTCCACGACGCCGACGGCGCTGATGCTGACTCAGTGGAGCGACCGGTGAGCTGCGAGTGTGACTCACGCTTGAGCTGGTTGACGGGCTCGGGCATGGCGGGGCGCTCCACGACGCCGACGGCGCTGATGCTGACTCAGTGGAGCGACCGGTGAGCTGCGAGTGTGACTCACGCTTGAGCTGGTTGACGGGCTCGGGCATGGCGGGGCGCTCCACGACGCCGACGGCGCTGATGCTGACTCAGTGGAGCGACCGGTGAGCTGCGAGTGTGACTCACGCTTGAGCTGGTTGACGGGCTCGGGCATGGCGGGGCGCTCCACGACGCCGACGGCGCTGATGCTGACTCAGTGGAGCGACCGGTGAGCTGCGAGTGTGACTCACGCTTGAGCTGGTTGACGGGCTCGGGCATGGCGGGGCGCTCCACGACGCCGACGGCGCTGATGCTGACTCAGTGGAGCGACCGGTGAGCTGCGAGTGTGACTCACGCTTGAGCTGGTTGACGGGCTCGGGCATGGCGGGGCGCTCCACGACGCCGACGGCGCTGATGCTGACTCAGTGGAGCGACCGGTGAGCTGCGAGTGTGACTCACGCTTGAGCTGGTTGACGGGCTCGGGCATGGCGGGGCGCTCCACGACGCCGACGGCGCTGATGCTGACTCAGTGGAGCGACCGGTGAGCTGCGAGTGTGACTCACGCTTGAGCTGGTTGACGGGCTCGGGCATGGCGGGCCGCTCCACGACGCCGACGGCGCTGATGCTGACTCAGTGGAGCGACCGGTGAGCTGCGAGTGTGACTCACGCTTGAGCTGGTTGACGGGCTCGGGCATGGCGGGGCGCTCCACGACGCCGACGGCGCTGATGCTGACTCAGTGGAGCGACCGGTGAGCTGCGAGTGTGACTCACGCTTGAGCTGGTTGACGGGCTCGGGCATGGCGGGCCGCTCCACGACGCCGACGGCGCTGATGCTGACTCAGTGGAGCGACCGGTGAGCTGCGAGTGTGACTCACGCTTGAGCTGGTTGACGGGCTCGGGCATGGCGGGGCGCTCCACGACGCCGACGGCGCTGATGCTGACTCAGTGGAGCGACCGGTGAGCTGCGAGTGTGACTCACGCTTGAGCTGGTTGACGGGCTCGGGCATGGCGGGGCGCTCCACGACGCCGACGGCGCTGATGCTGACTCAGTGGAGCGACCGGTGAGCTGCGAGTGTGACTCACGCTTGAGCTGGTTGACGGGCTCGGGCATGGCGGGGCGCTCCACGACGCCGACGGCGCTGATGCTGACTCAGTGGAGCGACCGGTGAGCTGCGAGTGTGACTCACGCTTGAGCTGGTTGACGGGCTCGGGCATGGCGGGGCGCTCCACGACGCCGACGGCGCTGATGCTGACTCAGTGGAGCGACCGGTGAGCTGCGAGTGTGACTCACGCTTGAGCTGGTTGACGGGCTCGGGCATGGCGGGGCGCTCCACGACGCCGACGGCGCTGATGCTGACTCAGTGGAGCGACCGGTGAGCTGCGAGTGTGACTCACGCTTGAGCTGGTTGACGGGCTCGGGCATGGCGGGCCGCTCCACGACGCCGACGGCGCTGATGCTGACTCAGTGGAGCGACCGGTGAGCTGCGAGTGTGACTCACGCTTGAGCTGGTTGACGGGCTCGGGCATGGCGGGGCGCTCCACGACGCCGACGGCGCTGATGCTGACTCAGTGGAGCGACCGGTGAGCTGCGAGTGTGACTCACGCTTGAGCTGGTTGACGGGCTCGGGCATGGCGGGGCGCTCCACGACGCCGACGGCGCTGATGCTGACTCAGTGGAGCGACCGGTGAGCTGCGAGTGTGACTCACGCTTGAGCTGGTTGACGGGCTCGGGCATGGCGGGCCGCTCCACGACGCCGACGGCGCTGATGCTGACTCAGTGGAGCGACCGGTGAGCTGCGAGTGTGACTCACGCTTGAGCTGGTTGACGGGCTCGGGCATGGCGGGGCGCTCCACGACGCCGACGGCGCTGATGCTGACTCAGTGGAGCGACCGGTGAGCTGCGAGTGTGACTCACGCTTGAGCTGGTTGACGGGCTCGGGCATGGCGGGGCGCTCCACGACGCCGACGGCGCTGATGCTGACTCAGTGGAGCGACCGGTGAGCTGCGAGTGTGACTCACGCTTGAGCTGGTTGACGGGCTCGGGCATGGCGGGCCGCTCCACGACGCCGACGGCGCTGATGCTGACTCAGTGGAGCGACCGGTGAGCTGCGAGTGTGACTCACGCTTGAGCTGGTTGACGGGCTCGGGCATGGCGGGGCGCTCCACGACGCCGACGGCGCTGATGCTGACTCAGTGGAGCGACCGGTGAGCTGCGAGTGTGACTCACGCTTGAGCTGGTTGACGGGCTCGGGCATGGCGGGGCGCTCCACGACGCCGACGGCGCTGATGCTGACTCAGTGGAGCGACCGGTGAGCTGCGAGTGTGACTCACGCTTGAGCTGGTTGACGGGCTCGGGCATGGCGGGGCGCTCCACGACGCCGACGGCGCTGATGCTGACTCAGTGGAGCGACCGGTGAGCTGCGAGTGTGACTCACGCTTGAGCTGGTTGACGGGCTCGGGCATGGCGGGGCGCTCCACGACGCCGACGGCGCTGATGCTGACTCAGTGGAGCGACCGGTGAGCTGCGAGTGTGACTCACGCTTGAGCTGGTTGACGGGCTCGGGCATGGCGGGCCGCTCCACGACGCCGACGGCGCTGATGCTGACTCAGTGGAGCGACCGGTGAGCTGCGAGTGTGACTCACGCTTGAGCTGGTTGACGGGCTCGGGCATGGCGGGCCGCTCCACGACGCCGACGGCGCTGATGCTGACTCAGTGGAGCGACCGGTGAGCTGCGAGTGTGACTCACGCTTGAGCTGGTTGACGGGCTCGGGCATGGCGGGCCGCTCCACGACGCCGACGGCGCTGATGCTGACTCAGTGGAGCGACCGGTGAGCTGCGAGTGTGACTCACGCTTGAGCTGGTTGACGGGCTCGGGCATGGCGGGGCGCTCCACGACGCCGACGGCGCTGATGCTGACTCAGTGGAGCGACCGGTGAGCTGCGAGTGTGACTCACGCTTGAGCTGGTTGACGGGCTCGGGCATGGCGGGCCGCTCCACGACGCCGACGGCGCTGATGCTGACTCAGTGGAGCGACCGGTGAGCTGCGAGTGTGACTCACGCTTGAGCTGGTTGACGGGCTCGGGCATGGCGGGCCGCTCCACGACGCCGACGGCGCTGATGCTGACTCAGTGGAGCGACCGGTGAGCTGCGAGTGTGACTCACGCTTGAGCTGGTTGACGGGCTCGGGCATGGCGGGCCGCTCCACGACGCCGACGGCGCTGATGCTGACTCAGTGGAGCGACCGGTGAGCTGCGAGTGTGACTCACGCTTGAGCTGGTTGACGGGCTCGGGCATGGCGGGGCGCTCCACGACGCCGACGGCGCTGATGCTGACTCAGTGGAGCGACCGGTGAGCTGCGAGTGTGACTCACGCTTGAGCTGGTTGACGGGCTCGGGCATGGCGGGGCGCTCCACGACGCCGACGGCGCTGATGCTGACTCAGTGGAGCGACCGGTGAGCTGCGAGTGTGACTCACGCTTGAGCTGGTTGACGGGCTCGGGCATGGCGGGGCGCTCCACGACGCCGACGGCGCTGATGCTGACTCAGTGGAGCGACCGGTGAGCTGCGAGTGTGACTCACGCTTGAGCTGGTTGACGGGCTCGGGCATGGCGGGCCGCTCCACGACGCCGACGGCGCTGATGCTGACTCAGTGGAGCGACCGGTGAGCTGCGAGTGTGACTCACGCTTGAGCTGGTTGACGGGCTCGGGCATGGCGGGCCGCTCCACGACGCCGACGGCGCTGATGCTGACTCAGTGGAGCGACCGGTGAGCTGCGAGTGTGACTCACGCTTGAGCTGGTTGACGGGCTCGGGCATGGCGGGGCGCTCCACGACGCCGACGGCGCTGATGCTGACTCAGTGGAGCGACCGGTGAGCTGCGAGTGTGACTCACGCTTGAGCTGGTTGACGGGCTCGGGCATGGCGGGCCGCTCCACGACGCCGACGGCGCTGATGCTGACTCAGTGGAGCGACCGGTGAGCTGCGAGTGTGACTCACGCTTGAGCTGGTTGACGGGCTCGGGCATGGCGGGGCGCTCCACGACGCCGACGGCGCTGATGCTGACTCAGTGGAGCGACCGGTGAGCTGCGAGTGTGACTCACGCTTGAGCTGGTTGACGGGCTCGGGCATGGCGGGCCGCTCCACGACGCCGACGGCGCTGATGCTGACTCAGTGGAGCGACCGGTGAGCTGCGAGTGTGACTCACGCTTGAGCTGGTTGACGGGCTCGGGCATGGCGGGGCGCTCCACGACGCCGACGGCGCTGATGCTGACTCAGTGGAGCGACCGGTGAGCTGCGAGTGTGACTCACGCTTGAGCTGGTTGACGGGCTCGGGCATGGCGGGGCGCTCCACGACGCCGACGGCGCTGATGCTGTACGGCTTGCGGCGCAGGTCGCGCGTGGAGGCGAGGAAGTGGTCGCACAGGCCGGTGACGCGCGAGAAGCACAGCAGGCACGCGCGCCCGCCCGACCGCAGGCCCACCTGACACACGCACACTGTTCTAACCACGGATAGACGAGATCAAATTTTACTAAGTTGTTTTTTTAAAGCCCGACCAGAAATATATTAGGATTGTCAAGAGGGCGCTATTAATAATATTTATATGGCAACAATTTTGCAACCAATCGCAATCCACTATAATGCCATTAGTTTAAATGCCGGTCAGTTCCGAAATGATAACCTCGTGAACAAATGAACTGTCAAACCATACAAACTGAATCGCTTCGTAAGGTTTGACAGGTTCATTTGCTGGGAAGAGGTAGCGTGGTTTGACAATACCCGTATTATCCAGAATCCAGATAAAGAAAAAAAGTGTAGAACTTAACACTTTTTACTATGATTCTAAAAATTATTAACAATATAATGACGTTATTCATGATTACTAATAATATCGTAATATTTATACACACTAAATTTAAAAATTATAAATAGCGACTGCTTGTATTTTAAAACCACGGTATATGCTATCAAAAATCCTAATCCTAAACTTACCGATGACTTATCAGTTATATCAGCCTTCCAAGGTAACAGACAAACCAGAAGAAGAAGAAGAAAATAAGATAAAAGCGAGGACATGTGTTACGAAGTTGCCATGACTGCGCGGTACGTGTGTCTCGCTCGCTCTTATAGCCGCGTGCTCGGACCTCTCGCTCCAGCACTCGACTCACCCGGACTCCGAATCGGTCCGCCGGCCACGGCACGTACAGGTAGTACATGCCGCCCTCGTTCCATATCGCCGTCTCAAACTCTCCGGGAATCTTTAAAAAAATATTTATTTCAAACCAGTTTACGACCCATATTAAGTTAGTAAGACAATTTCAAACCTTATCATCAAGTTAGTATTATATCCTAAAAGAAACCCAAATAAAATACAACCTAAATTTGTTTTAAAGCGACACTAGTAGCTGGTCATCATATGAGTGATAAACATACCTGGGATAACTCGGGGTACCTGTACGAAAGTGACGTAGCAAAATATTTTACCGACAAAAAAATATATCGATGTTACTGTCAACATCTAAATGTCATCGACATAAATAAATATTACTTATTTCTCCACATTTTCAAATAAAAAAAATAAACATTAAAACGTGTATTTACATGTTTATTTTAAAATAATTTTTATAATATACGTAAATTGTCATTTTCATTGAAATGACATCCTCATACTTTTATTATCTTAATTTAAGAGGCTCGATATCAGATCAGATATGACATCGAACCTCTTTATAGTAATCGAGAATGTTCAAGAGCACATACAGGGTGTTCGGCACATGGACCGACAAATTTTTTTGGGATATAGTTGGGGTTATTTGCCATCTTTTCACCCTTGGACCTTTGGTCCTAACGGTCACGGTTTTGGAGATATGATTTTTTAAATGTTGTTTCTCAAATTTCCCGAAATTCCGCCTTTAAACGTTCGTAACTTTTTTGTTAATGTATGTACAATTGTTTTGTTTTGTATTTAATACTTGGCAATACACACTTGTTCAAATAATAACAGTTATTATTCTAATTGATGATCTCAGAGGGACGTACGAGGTATTTTATTCCACAAAAATACTGATTGTGTGAAAAAATCCAACTTCGAAATTCAATCATGATAAAACTAAAGACAATAGAGGACTTCATTTTTTCTAAAAAAGTTCTCTAGTTTATGACCTTTCTAACGATATGCTACACACTGACAACAAATAAATCTGAGTCAAATTACGGGGATATTTCGTCAATAGGGTGGAAATTATTATGAATTTGCGAGTACAGAAATTTTATTTGTAACGCAACGGAACCTCATTGGAACACTGGCTGGCTGAATGACAGGCTGAAACCTTCTTACCATCGGCTGGTTTTTAATTTTCTAATGGCGGATTACTTTTGTTACGGTGCAGTTGTGGCGGGATTCTACATTTGTGATTTATTGTAATTATTTTTGCTAAATACTATGGCTAACTACGCTAACGAAGAGTATGTGGATTAAAGATGCCACGAATATTCGGCAACTATTCGGTATTCGGCCTATTCGGCCACTTTTTTGCTATTCGGTATTCGGCCGAATAGTGCGTACTATTCGGCCGAACACCGAATAGCAAATCATGTAAAAAAAGACACCTTATTTTACTCAAAATTATGTATTTATTTCCAAATTACAACATTTTAGTACTTAAAATTAATCAGTGGTAAGTTGTGATGGATAAAAACGAGCTTTTCAGCATTTTTTGGTAGCAAACGATTGCGCTTTTCATCGTAAACGTTACCAGCCTCAGAAAATAACCTCTCACTATAAACGCTACTTCCAGGCGAAGAAAGATAAACTTTTGCAAATTTCGAAAGGTTCGGGTATTGTTTTTCGTTTGCTGACCACCACTTGTAAGGATCGGCCGACAGCGTTGCCGAATATTCGGTATTCGGTATTCGGCCAATTCACTATTCGTGGCATCTCTATACCATACGCCATTATCATATCCACATTGTGGATATGATAATGGCGTATGGTATAGCACGAGGTGTTGCTCGTGAAGCCCAAAGGATTTATCAAGAGACGCATCCAAATCGAAGATTACCCCACATTACCAAACATTTTCGACGACGTATCGACGTATTCCAAACTTTCACGTTTAGTTCGCGTGCTACACAACGAATACTTGTATTGGGATCTGCTTCAAAGGCTTGAAGTATTCGTTCATCGATTGCAGCATTATACTGCCTCACATTGATACAGGGCTCTCGAAAGTTTACGTGTCCAGTCTCCCGCAGACGTCGATGCGTCGTCGAAAATGTTTCGCGGTGGGGTAATCTTCGATTTGGATGCATCTCTTGATAAATCCTTTGGGCTTCACGAGCAACACCTTGTGCTATACCATACGCCATTATCATATCCACATCCTCTTCGTTAGCGTAGTTAGCCATAGTATTTAGCAAAAATAATTACAATAAATCACAAATGTAGAATCCCGCCACAACTGCACCGTAACAAAAGTAATCCGCCATTAGAAAATTAAAAACCAGCCGATGGTAAGAAGGTTTCAGCCTGTCATTCAGCCAGCCAGTGTTCCAATGAGGTTCCGTTGCGTTACAAATAAAATTTCTGTACTCGCAAATTCATAATAATTTCCACCCTATTGACGAAATATCCCCGTAATTTGACTCAGATTTATTTGTTGTCAGTGTGTAGCATATCGTTAGAAAGGTCATAAACTAGAGAACTTTTTTAGAAAAAATGAAGTCCTCTATTGTCTTTAGTTTTATCATGATTGAATTTCGAAGTTGGATTTTTTCACACAATCAGTATTTTTGTGGAATAAAATACCTCGTACGTCCCTCTGAGACCATCAATTAGAATAATAACTGTTATTATTTGAACAAGTGTGTATTGCCAGGTATTAAATACAAAACAAAACAAATGTACATACATTAACAAAAAAGTTACGAACGTTTAAAGGCGGAATTTCGGGAAATTTAAGACAACATTTAAAAAATCATATCTCCAAAACCGTGACCCTTAGGACCCAAGGTCCAAGGGTGAAAAGATGGCAAATAACCCCAACTATATCCCAAAAAATTTTGTCGGTTCATGTGCCGAACACCCTGTATATTAATTTAATTATATCGACATCTTTTTTATCGATATCCTATCCCTAGAACGTGCCCGAGTTAGCACAGGTATGGTGATAAATAGAAAATGCTACTAAACATAACTACAAAATTTGGAGTTCTTAGCATTAATATTGGATGAGATGTTGTCACTTGTTCCAATTAAAATATCTTGGAAACTAATGGTCCTATTTCCACCAACAATAGCCAAGAAAAGACCCATCTCGACGGACAAATCAATTAAAAAACTTATAACACCCCTCATTTTTCCTTTTAAAACCCCTTTTCTTTTCATTGGGGGGGTTAAGTCAATTTCACTTCATAGATTTTAACAATAAGACGAATCTGACCTGCAGGATCCCAGCGTCAGAGGTCTTGAAGAACTCGTCGAGGCCGCGGCAGAGGTCGAACACCTTCGGGTTGTTGGACAACAGCTTGCCCCACACCGCTATGCCTTGCTCCTGTCGGGAACACAACTTGTAGTGGTAACTTGAGATGAAATGAAATAATTTATTCAGTAAGTAAGTAGCTTGTCTGGACAAGGGCACTTTTACAAGTCAGATTGTGAATCTACCGACATTTCCCAAGAGGAGACCGCTCTTGAGAAAAAAGCCGAAAGAAACTCAACAGTAAGTAATTTCTCCATAAATAACACTTAGAAGGTATGTGAAGACAGCCCCGCTAATATTGTGCCCTCATTGTCTAAATCCAACTTTAATCTCCGAGCACGTGCTCGTTATTTGCTGGAAGTTCCGAGGGCGCGCACGGTATCCCACAGAAAATCACCATTGGTCCGTGCCTTGCGAGACCTGAATGCGCTTCTCGCATCAGCACCTGATTGCGATGTTTTTGCAAGTAGCTGGAAGGTTATATGTGACGAATGTCTGAAGTTCTGTGAGGCGATGGATGAACGTCCTCCTAGTGATTCGTGAAAGTTTGTTATTATCCGTGTTAATTGTTATTTTAGTCAAATTTTAGATATTATTGGAGCGGAGCGAGCGAAGCGAGCGAAGCTCCCATGGATCGACTCGAATGGACTTTGTAACAATGCGCAGATCTCAGCGAGTTCTCAACAGATTTTAGAAATTTTTGTTTTAAAATGCACAAATTAAATTTCGCTAGGTCGTGACGAAGAGAAAATTTCGAAAAAAAAAAATAACTCCGCTCCAATCTATGGTGCAAGCTTAGCCGGTGGCTGACTCTGCATCGACCTAGTATTGGAGCGGAGCGAGCAAGCTCCCATGGATCGACTCGGATGGACTTCGTAACAATGCGCAGATCTCAGCGAATTCTCAACCGATTTTAGAAATTTTTGTTTTAAAATGCACAAATTAAATTTCGCTAGGTCGTGACGAAGAGAAAATTTCGAAAAAAAAAAAAAAACCGCTCCAATCTATGGTGCAAGCTTAGCCGGTGGCTGACTCTGCATCGACCTAGTATTAAGGTACCTTGTGCGTGTACTCCTTGTCCCGGATGTGGAAGCTCTCCGCCATCTCTCCGAGCACGAGGCGCCGGATCGGCCCGCCGCGCGGCATCAAAGACTCCTGGAATAGTGAAGTAATGAATTTTTCATCACACTTGCTCGTAAACAAGGGTTTCCATGCTAGAAAAGCGGGCGGCAAGTCGTAAATTTCGCCCTAGGGCGGTAAGTAATTTTTATCACGCTTAAAGGGTAACATGCTAGAAAACCGGGCGGTAAGTCGTAGGTATATTATATTCGTATAGGGCGGTAAGTAATTTAGGTATTACCTATTTATTACGTTTGTTTTATTTCCTCCAAAGTGTGATGAAAAACATCGTACGTGACTCTGGTGGTAAAGGAATTCCAAACTGGTGTAATTAAAGACACTCGTTTGTAATTTGTGAATTTAGGTACCTTACAATTTTTTTTAATACTTCTTTTATTATACTGATTCAAAATAAGAAACTGTTATTTATTTAAATCAATCTTAGATATATTCTTCGGGGCCTTACCTACCTACCTAACTGTTCTATGTAACGTTGAAACAAACAATCGAAATACAAGCAGATAACTACTTACCTCTCCAAAACCACTGGTAGTTTAAAAAACGGCAATTCACCATTTAATGTTGAATTTAAACAACCGTCCACTGAACAGTTATAAGAACTTTTTTTCGTTGCTCCAATATAGCATAAAAAATAGTTCACAGACGCGCCTTTCAAGCGGATGGCACTCGCGCTCACACTGTTCCGAACTGGTTCGAGATATCGTGTCCGTGAGCAATGTCTACGTGTGCGTTTGCTCGAGCGCGCTTGTATGTAGATTGATTTCTGCACCTATCTGTTTTCGTTTAGGTTCACTTCATCCACATTCTCATTCCGTTCACATTCCTACTTCGTCCAAAATCCCACTTCGTCCGCAATCAATTCCCAACTCGTCCACTTCCCATTTCGTCCACTTCCTATTTCGTCAACATTCCCACTCCGTCCACAATCCCACTTCCTCAACATTTCTAGCCGATGCGGTTTTCGCTATGTTCTTGTGTCAATACCCAAACATCGTGGTCAGGGTTCGCCAATAGTAGATTGTTAACCAAGGGTAGAAAGGGACCTATTGCACCCGAGATATTTCTGGCGCTCGAACGAAGTGAGAGCGCCAATAGTTCGAGGGTGAAATGGGTAATTTTACCCGAGTTAAACACTCTACTTTTCATTTCGACTGCGAGGAAAATAAAATACTACACGCACATGTCATGAGTGTGTCAAATTAATTTCCATGTCATTTTTAACCAATAAGTAATAAAAGACACGGTATTTATATTTAATCTCGTGTTGTTCCCGCTTTTTCTATTGCAAACTTTCATTATTATTTTATTTAATAAAAAAAAAACTATTTGACGAGGTAACCTTTTAACACCTATATCGGACCATCCCCGACATATACGTACCTACCGCCAACATAAAAAAAAAAACAAATCGAATGGTTTCTATTTTGTTTTTTATCTAAATGTACGATTCTATCAATAAATCAGGGACAGAATTAGTTATATGTATGTATTATGAATATAATCACATATAATGCATATTTATATTTAATAATTAGATGTAAATAAATTAAGCTTGCATATATCTAACTTTTGGAGACATTTTTTCAATGGCCACTTACCACGGCCGACTAGATTGTACCTAATTGAGTTGGTCACGACGTGCATCTAGATGGCACTTATCTTTGACTCCGTGGCAATTAAAAAAAAATTACTTTCCACCCTAGGGATGGAAAAGCTATTTTCCACCCGGCTATCTACTTATGAAAATTACACTTTCCGAACAGGAGAGATGAAAATTATATATCCTGTGATATATATCATGATAAATATCACGATAAATATGGGAATATTGACGAAGTGGGAATGTGGACGAAGTGGGAAGAGGACGAAGTGGGAATATGGACGAAATGGCAATGTTGACTAAGTGGGATTTTGGACGAAGTAGGAATGTGAACGAAATGGGAATGTGGATAAAGTGAACCTAAACGTCTGTTTTGTGTCTAAGGGGGACATGCGGACTGTAGGCTACCCGAGCTATCCTAGAGGGACCGTACCCGGTACACGTTGTAGCCCAGGTCCAGCGTCTCGTCGAGCGTGTCCTCGTTCCAGGCGCGTCTTGAACGTCTGGTGTCCGAGGGGGACATGCGGACTGTAGGCTACCCGAGCTATCCTAGAGGGACCGTACCCGGTACACGTTGTAGCCCAGGTCCAGCGTCTCGTCGAGCGTGTCCTCGTTCCAGGCGCGTCTTGAACGTCTGGTGTCCGAGGGGACATGCGGACTGTAGGCTACCCGAGCTATCCTAGAGGGACCGTACCCGGTACACGTTGTAGCCCAGGTCCAGCGTCTCGTCGAGCGTGTCCTCGTTCCAGGCGCGTCTTGAACGTCTGGTGTCCGAGGGGACATGCGGACTGTAGGCTACCCGAGCTATCCTAGAGGGACCGTACCCGGTACACGTTGTAGCCCAGGTCCAGCGTCTCGTCGAGCGTGTCCTCGTTCCAGGCGCGTCTTGAACGTCTGGTGTCCGAGGGGACATGCGGACTGTAGGCTACCCGAGCTATCCTAGAGGGACCGTACCCGGTACACGTTGTAGCCCAGGTCCAGCGTCTCGTCGAGCGTGTCCTCGTTCCAGGCGCGTCTTGAACGTCTGGTGTCCGAGGGGACATGCGGACTGTAGGCTACCCGAGCTATCCTAGAGGGACCGTACCCGGTACACGTTGTAGCCCAGGTCCAGCGTCTCGTCGAGCGTGTCCTCGTTCCAGGCGCGTCTTGAACGTCTGGTGTCCGAGGGGACATGCGGACTGTAGGCTACCCGAGCTATCCTAGAGGGACCGTACCCGGTACACGTTGTAGCCCAGGTCCAGCGTCTCGTCGAGCGTGTCCTCGTTCCAGGCGCGTCTTGAACGTCTGGTGTCCGAGGGGACATGCGGACTGTAGGCTACCCGAGCTATCCTAGAGGGACCGTACCCGGTACACGTTGTAGCCCAGGTCCAGCGTCTCGTCGAGCGTGTCCTCGTTCCAGGCGCGTCTTGAACGTCTGGTGTCCGAGGGGACATGCGGACTGTAGGCTACCCGAGCTATCCTAGAGGGACCGTACCCGGTACACGTTGTAGCCCAGGTCCAGCGTCTCGTCGAGCGTGTCCTCGTTCCAGGCGCGTCTTGAACGTCTGGTGTCCGAGGGGACATGCGGACTGTAGGCTACCCGAGCTATCCTAGAGGGACCGTACCCGGTACACGTTGTAGCCCAGGTCCAGCGTCTCGTCGAGCGTGTCCTCGTTCCAGGCGCGTCTTGAACGTCTGGTGTCCGAGGGGACATGCGGACTGTAGGCTACCCGAGCTATCCTAGAGGGACCGTACCCGGTACACGTTGTAGCCCAGGTCCAGCGTCTCGTCGAGCGTGTCCTCGTTCCAGGCGCGTCTTGAACGTCTGGTGTCCGAGGGGGACATGCGGACTGTAGGCTACCCGAGCTATCCTAGAGGGACCGTACCCGGTACACGTTGTAGCCCAGGTCCAGCGTCTCGTCGAGCGTGTCCTCGTTCCAGGCGCGTCTTGAACGTCTGGTGTCCGAGGGGGACATGCGGACTGTAGGCTACCCGAGCTATCCTAGAGGGACCGTACCCGGTACACGTTGTAGCCCAGGTCCAGCGTCTCGTCGAGCGTGTCCTCGTTCCAGGCGCGCGCGCGCAGCCGCCGCAGCACGCCGAGCGCCGCGATGCAGCACGGGACCGCCGTGAACGTCTTGAACGTCTGGTATCTGAGGGGAACAAAAACAAATGTATTTTTATTGAGAGAGAAAGCAACATTTTTTTTTTACTAGCCTGTGTTTGTGTCCCACTGCTGGGCTAAGGCCTCTCCCTCAGATTTCCACAGGTCCCTGTTTAGTGCCTGTTCCGGCCAGTTGCTGAGGAATGCGTCTAGGTCATCCCACCATCTCCGTCTGGGCCTGCCCCGTCTGCGTCGTCCATCTTTGGGCACCCCCTTAGTGGCTATGCTGGCCCATCTTTCTGGATGCATACGGCAAACGTGGCCTGCCCAATCCCACTTGAGCCTGGCTGTTTTGAGCCTGGCCTATAGACGCCGGCACGTACCTGTGGCTGGCCACGTGCCTGGGGACCCCAGCCCTCACATTCCGGGCCTGTAGCCGGCACGTACCTGTGGCTGGCCATGTGCCTAGGGGCCCCAGCCCTCACACTCCGGGCCTGTGGCCGGCACGTACCTGTGGCTGGCCATGTGCCTAGGGGCCCCAGCCCTCACACTCCGGGCCTGTGGCCGGCACGTACCTGTGGCTGGCCATGTGCCTAGGGGCCCCAGCCCTCACACTCCGGGCCTGTGGCCGGCACGTACCTGTGGCTGGCCATGTGCCTAGGGGCCCCAGCCCTCACACTCCGGGCCTGTGGCCGGCACGTACCTGTGGCTGGCCATGTGCCTAGGGGCCCCAGCCCTCACACTCCGGGCCTGTGGCCGGCACGTACCTGTGGCTGGCCATGTGCCTAGGGGCCCCAGCCCTCACACTCCGGGCCTGTGGCCGGCACGTACCTGTGGCTGGCCATGTGCCTAGGGGCCCCAGCCCTCACACTCCGGGCCTGTGGCCGGCACGTACCTGTGGCTGGCCATGTGCCTGGGGCCCCAGCCCTCGCACTCCGGGCCTGTGGCCGGCACGTACCTGTGGCTGGCCATGTGCCTGGGGCCCCAGCCCTCGCACTCCGGGCCTGTGGCCGGCACGTACCTGTGGCTGGCCATGTGCCTGGGGCCCCAGCCCTCACACTCCGGGCCTGTGGCCGGCACGTACCTGTGGCTGGCCATGTGCCTAGGGGCCCCAGCCCTCACACTCCGGGCCTGTGGCCGGCACGTACCTGTGGCTGGCCATGTGCCTGGGGCCCCAGCCCTCGCACTCCGGGCCTGTGGCCGGCACGTACCTGTGGCTGGCCATGTGCCTGGGGCCCCAGCCCTCGCACTCCGGGCCTGTGGCCGGCACGTACCTGTGGCTGGCCATGTGCCTGGGGCCCCAGCCCTCGCACTCCGGGCCTGTGGCCGGCACGTACCTGTGGCTGGCCATGTGCCTGGGGCCCCAGCCCTCGCACTCCGGGCCTGTGGCCGGCACGTACCTGTGGCTGGCCATGTGCCTGGGGCCCCAGCCCTCACACTCCGGGCCTGTGGCCGGCACGTACCTGTGGCTGGCCATGTGCCTGGGGCCCCAGCCCTCGCACTCCGGGCCTGTGGCCGGCACGTACCTGTGGCTGGCCATGTGCCTGGGGCCCCAGCCCTCGCACTCCGGGCCTGTGGCCGGCACGTACCTGTGGCTGGCCATGTGCCTGGGGCCCCAGCCCTCGCACTCCGGGCCTGTGGCCGGCACGTACCTGTGGCTGGCCATGTGCCTGGGGCCCCAGCCCTCACACTCCGGGCCTGTGGCCGGCACGTACCTGTGGCTGGCCATGTGCCTGGGGCCCCAGCCCTCGCACTCGGGGCCTGTGGCCGGCACGTACCTGTGGCTGGCCATGTGCCTGGGGCCCCAGCCCTCGCACTCCGGGCCTGTGGCCGGCACGTACCTGTGGCTGGCCATGTGCCTGGGGCCCCAGCCCTCGCACTCCGGGCCTGTGGCCGGCACGTACCTGTGGCTGGCCATGTGCCTGGGGCCCCAGCCCTCGCACTCCGGGCCTGTGGCCGGCACGTACCTGTGGCTGGCCATGTGCCTGGGGCCCCAGCCCTCGCACTCCGGGCCTGTGGCCGGCACGTACCTGTGGCTGGCCATGTGCCTGGGGCCCCAGCCCTCGCACTCCGGGCCTGTGGCCGGCACGTACCTGTGGCTGGCCATGTGCCTGGTGGCGCGCAGGATCCACTTCTCCGCGTCCAGCTGCCGGTACTGCGAGTGGAAGTTCTTATTGGCGACGTCCACCACGCTGTGCAGGATCGTCTCCGACTTGGGGCGCGGGATCATGTCGTCTCTGCAACGTAACACAATTATTATGTAAGGAAAACAAAAAAAACAGTAAATTTGTGAAACTTTTAATAATTTGTAAAGATTAATTAATAAATGTTTTACTTTGGTGTTTCTGTGGAATGCACCTTGTGGATTCACCACAATTTTTTACTGAACCATTAATACAGATCAAGGAGTGTGCCTTTTCGCAGAATAATTTTTCGTCGAATGCTTCATTTCGTTGAATTTTTATCTTTCTGTAGTCATATTCTGTATTCATAAATCTCATCAATCATCTATGAAACGTTTCTCTATAAAACAAAGGTAAACCACATTTTTCCGATTTAATGCATTTGGGCTTCACAAAGACGTAGCGAGATTAATTTTATTAAAACTTTCGTGAGACATATTTACTTATTGTACTAAGCGGTTTACACTCACGTGAAATTGTCAGCTATAGAGATCGGACGGCGTCCGAATTTTAATAGAGACGGTGGTTGGGCTTTACCTCCAGCATGGAAGCCTGTGCTTCCGGCGGCGAAACATACCGGGTGTAACCGACGGTGTACCGAAAACTGAAACCATGGCTTCAGACCATTATTCTGGACTGGAAAATCGTGGAAATTTCTTTGAGAAAATTCACAAATTTTCCTCGCGAGTTTTCATTTTTTCTTTATTTTTCCGTTAATCGAAATCAACCTGTTGAGAACCGATAGTTTTTATCCACTGTCCACACAACCAGTTAGTTCACTTTTATTCCGTGGCGCTTCGAGCGCGCGGGCTGTCGCGGGCAGACGCGTGCCGGCGCCATTTGCTGCATGTGGCGATTAACGTAACGGGTCTTGAACATTATAACCTCCGTGGGTTTCGGGCGATTTTTTGGAAGGTTTACGCTTTAACGGAAAGTGTTGAGATACGGTGCAATTCCTTGTACGGTGGGCTGCTTCGGGCGCCCCAAGGATTGTTATTTAGAGTGATATAACCCAACAAACAAAATAACCTTATAAAATTAAATCTATAAGGACTAAAGTCTCATAGTTGTTTTAAAATGGCATTCATTACAACAATGTACCTTTTAACGGCTTTTTATAAGACAATTTGGCTAAAATTGCCTTTATTCTTATAATTTGGTTATGTTAACGTTAATAAAACCAAATAATATGGCTACAATAAGGGTTAATTTTTTTATATTCTTATAGAAGCTAGCTACATTGCGTTTTAGCTGTATAATATTGAAAGCCTTGTAAAGGCGTTTTATATGGCCAATCATTCTTATAAAAGTAATGCACAAGGTACCTATAAAGCTTTTCGGCTTATAGGAGCTTTTTATAAGATGTTTACCCAACGAATGAATTATAGCATTTCATATAGTCTTAATAAGAATTAAAGCAATCCATATTCACTTATATAATACTAATAAGGGCTATGTTCTCTATAGTGTTATATTAAAAGGTTTTATATGGTTACGCCTAATACTTCTGTAAATCTATAAAATGACCAATCTGGTACCGAGGTAGCAGCCGGTGGTTCCGTAGAAGATTATTTATGGAACATGGGAGTGAGCAGGAAAGTACTGAGGAATACATTTGTAGCGGCAGTTACAGTGATACAGACATATGGTCAAATGAGGAATTGAAAAAACTTCGAATTAAACTAGTAATATAAAAAATGGCGGGGTTATTTGTAAACCGCGCTTGACATCTACTACTGCGCATGTGCAAAAGCATTTTTTTAATATTCGTCTTATGTCAAAATGGCACAAGCGCGTGTAGATTCAGCCAAATGTATTTAATGAATAACGATTTTAAGTTCGTTTATTAATCAAATTTTATATCTAATGTAATTAATGACGTGTTAAATGAATGAATTAATGAAGTATTTGGTTTTATTGTACTTTTATATGTAATAATAATCGGTATTTGACTAATTTATCAAACTTTTTTAAATATTAAATTTATAATTACTCGTCCGATTAATAAAGTGTCAATGTTTATTTAGAAATATTGTTACTATTTAAATTACGGATTACAATATTCGCATTCATTTGCAATAAAATGGTCGTATATAAAATACGCTTTACAGAAAATGAAAGTGAATTGTTGCAAAACTTCTATATATTCACGACGTATGACAAAGTGTGATGGTAAATTTGGATGAGTCGGATATGTACAGTTATAACACTTGTGAGAAAGGAACCCTAACGACATATAAAATGGCGAATCATAAGCAACACCTATTGCTAATGATAGATTTTTAATCTCATAGTGTATTTGTAGATGATGTGCAAATTTCTTTCGCTCTTATAATGGCCTTTTATAAAACATGACTAAATAATTAACCACATTTTCAGTACAAAACCGCAATAATACAAAGGCGCGTTGATAACACATCATGTTTTATACCATACTCTATCACAAATTTAAATTCCCACACAGTTTTCACTATAGATTCGGGTACTCTAACATAGAATAAAAAAATAACTTAGGTAGGTACCGTTTACTATTAATCATGAAGATGTTGACTAATTATTTTTCGTCAAACTATTACAAAAAAGAAAATAAACTTATTGCACAGTCATAAACATACAGTTATAAGAGCCAAATACCTTATTAGGGGCATTTGTTTTGCCGTTATGAATTTTACGCCCTTAAATCGGACCATAACAAAACGCGTATAAGGACGATCGCCCTTATAAACGCTTTAAATATAGTTCTTATAAGTATATTAACATTTTAAAGGCAATTTCCATGCCATTATAAGTTTGACTACCTTGTTGCTTGTCACAATAAAGCACTTACAAGATAAATAAAGCAAATAATAAAGCAACTATAAGTTGAGTAAAAGGTTATTGTATTTATAATTTGTGCCCAAATCCACCCTTATTAGCGATAATATGGCCTTTACAAGAATAATATTTTTGGCTATATAAGCCACTACAAGAGGATTTTTTGTTTGTTGGGAAGGACTACTACAGTGTGAACTGTGTTTGGTGTTTTGCTGACGAGATCGGGGCGGCGGCGGCGCAGACCGGGACGTCGTTTATGGTTGCAAGTAAAACATACATACACTTACACAAAGCAGAAACACATACTTGCGGCCGGGAAGAGATTCGGCTGACATCCAGGTTAGCAACATAGATTAAGTTAGGTTAAGTACATAGGGCGCGCATCGCGTTCCATTGTTTCGCGCTAGGCAAGATTGCTTTGATAGTTTCCCATCACATGGGCCCGTGGGAGGTTCAATTTGTGTCTGGCGGAAACAAATTTTGGTAGCAAAAGCGTGGTTCGTATCCACAGAAGATTTGAAGTTGTCGCGTTTGTTACGAAAAAGAAAAACGGATTGTTATTGTCGAAAATCGGGGTTCCACGGACAAAATTATTCACCCAAATTAATTAATTTGTTTTCGGGTTATATTATTATTGATCCGTGTTATTGAGGTTGGTACCATGGCTCCCTCAGTAGTTAAAACGATCGCGTCAAGGGTCGAATCGGAATTAAGATGGTTTTCATTAGTCGTTACGTTAATTGGTCGTACGGATCGCGAGGACGCATTATTGTCACGCGCGCGACAGGTAGATGAAAGATATGACGCGGTATTGAAATTGCATGCCGAATACTTGGCCCGTATTGACGAAGAGGAGACTGGGGAAAGTCGGACCCAGGCTGTTGAAGTGGTGCAACGCAATGTAGACCAGTGCGGTGATATGGTGATGAGTATCATCCAAGCGGCAGCGGATATCGAGCGCGCCCGAAAAGGGGATGTTGGGGTAAGGCGTGCACCCAGTGGTGTGGCACTAATGGCGCCGTTGCCACCAGTGAATGTCCCGGAATTTTGTGGTGAATATGCCGACTGGCCGAGGTTTCGCGACATTTTTAACAGCGTGGTGCACTCGCGCACGGATTTGTCCCCCGCGTATAAAATGGCGCAGTTGATGGGAAGATTACGCGGTGAGCCTCACGATATTTTGACCCACCTGGAGATCACGGATTCCAGTTACGAGACGGCATGGGGCCTATTAATTGACCGATATGATAATCGGCGATTAATTATTGATGGGCTCATCGAAAAAATATTTAGTATATCGAAGGTCACTAATGCACATGAAATAAGGTCGAAAATCCTTAATCCCGTCACGGTGGCGGTGAATACGCTGGAGCGACTCAAGTTGTCACTAGGGGATAACAAGTACATTATAGTGAACCGGGTTTTGCGCAAGTTACCTAGTGAGGTGGTGGCGCGGTTTGAGCAGTCACATGGGGGTGATTCATCGAGTCACCTCCCAACATTTGACGAATTGAGGGCGTTCCTGGAGGGTGAGTGCAGGCGGGCGGATTGCCAAGGGGCAACCACGCCGCAACCCCCCACGTCACCCCGGCGTACGGTTGGGCCCAAACCGGTGGAGCCCCGTCGGGGAGGACAGCGGTACAACGCCCTCCAATCGGAGGTGTGCCCCTTCTGCCGGAAGGGGGGACACGCGATCACCGCGTGCGCGGATTTTGGAGCACAGCGGGTGCAGAGGCGCAGGGGGGTGGTCAAGCAGCGAAACTTGTGCTTCCGCTGCCTAGGCGCACACTATGTGCGTGAATGCAGTAAGACCACCAACTGCCGAGTATGCGGAGGAGCCCATCATGAACTTCTCTGCCTGGCTGAGAGTGGGGAGCGGTACGGGGCCTCATCGGGAGGTCATCCCCCCTCTCCTAAGCCAGCCTTGGGTGGACGGTCGCCCCCCCACCGGGGAGGGGGGTCACCCAGAGACCAGCGGTCGCCGCCCTCCCGGGGTGGGGGGTCACCGGGGACTCAGGAGTACCGCCGGATGCCGCAGTCTCCTCCGCGGGGGGGGGATCGGCGCCGAGATTCGGGCGGGTGCCCGGAGATGACCCATGGGGAATCGGGTTACGCGACTTACTCGGCCGCGCTGGGGGGCAGGGTGCCGCCCCCGAGTAGTCGCTTCTCTCCACCCCTCGCAGAGCGCCCACGCTTGATGGCGCGTCCGCCGCAGATGGGACGGATGCCGATGGGCTATTACCAGCCGGCGCGCATGGCACCGATGGGTCGAGGGGTGTACTACCCGGGGTGGGACCCATACCTGGGCCAGGGGCCCTCTCCCCCCCCGGCGGAAAGGGAGGGAGGTTCCCCCTGCTAGCAATTAGCAGTCTGTTCATCCGTCGTGCCCACCCCGCCAGTGACGGTATTATTACCGACGGCCGTGATTACCGTCAGGGGCACGGATGGACAGCCAGTGCCAGTGAGGGCACTACTGGATTCGGGGGCACAAGGTTGTATCTTGTCCAGCCGCCTAGTGGCCAGGCTGGGCCTCAGGTTGGAGCCATCACGGGATGGCGCAATAGGTATAGGTGGCAATCAGGTGCCTCACATCAGGGGTCAGACGGACCTCCTGTTTGAGATGGGTGACTCGGCATCGATCACGCGGGTGAAGGCCACGGCTATTGTTTTAGATGAAGTGGTCGGGGTTCTTCCTTCGGTACGGTTACCGCCGGCGGTAAAGGAGCTGACCAATGGATTGGAGTTGGCCGACCCTCACTTCGCGATTCCCGGACGGGTGGACGTCTTACTTGGAACTGACGTCCTCGGGAAGCTGCTGCGGAGCGGTAAGCGGGAGCTGCAACCAAACGGGTTGGTGGCCGTGTGTACCGCAGGTGGGTACGCATTATTGGGCCCAGTACGGGGACCACAGGACGCAACGGATTATAGCAACATATACTACGGCAGCGTGTTATCGGAGGTCCTGCAAAGGTTCTGGGCAACAGAAGAGCCACCCACAGCTCCCAGGACAAACCCACTGGACGAGGAGTGCGAGACATTTTATCAGTGCAACACGGTGCGCCTCCCGTCGGGCAGATTTATGACACGGCTACCGTTTCTATCGACGCGACCTCCGCTGGGGAGCTCCAGGGGCCTGGCTGAGAAACGGATGATGGCCATGGAAAGGCGCATGAAACGGGACTCCAACTTTCGGCGAAAGTATGTTGAGTTCATGCGTGAATATTTGGCTTTGGGTCACATGTCGGTATCCAGGGTAGACTGGCGTCGTGAGGAGCACTACGTATTGCCTCATCATGCAGTCCTGAAGACACCTGACTCCAAGATCAGGGTCGTGTTCGACGGGAGCGCGGCGACATCTAACGGGGTGTCTCTGAATCAATGCCTGCACGCTGGTCCTAAGTTGACCAGAGACATTGCAGACATTCTAACGGACTTCAGGAGACACCAAGTTGTCTTCGTTACGGATGTGAGGATGATGTTTCGCCAAACGGAGATCCATGCGGATGACCGTCGGTTCCAGCTGATATTGTGGCGAGAGAGCCCAGAAGAACCGATGATCACGTATGAGCTGAACACGAACACGTACGGATTAAAGCCCAGCCCGTATGTAGCGATGCGGACGCTACGAGAGCTGGCTGACCAGGAACGGCTGCGCTTCCCTCGCGCAGCTGCAGTCATCGACCGGGATGTCTACGTGGATGACATTTGTACGGGCACGGACAGCATTGAGCAGGCGCTCATCCTAAGGGATGAATTGGTGGCGCTCATGGCCTCCGGTGGCTATGAACTCAGGAAGTGGCTGTCAAACTGCCCAGAGGTGCTGGCAGGACTACCAGCTGAGCACCAACAAGACCCGCATTTGTTTGAGGACTCGGATAATCCTCATGCGTTGGCAATTTTGGGGGTCCAGTACCGACCGACTCAGGATGTCTTCACATACAATTGTGAGGCCGAATTGCTGTCGAAGACCTGGACCAAGCGATCAGTCCTTTCGACTATCGCACGAACGTTTGATCCAAACGGTTGGATCTCTCCGGTCACGTTCATGGCAAAGTTCTTCATGCAGAAGCTTTGGTTGGCCCAACTAGGCTGGGATGAGCAGCTCACGGACGAGCTGCTGCACGAGTGGACGGCATTCGTGACCACACTGCCGCATATTAAAGAAATTGAGATCCCGCGCAAACTGCTCCCTCAGCCGGGAGCCAGGGTGACCCTGCATGGGTTCTGCGATGCGTCTGAGAAAGGGTACGCGGCCGCGGTCTACCTGAGAACAGGTGAGACTGCTGGCGAGGGTGTTGTACGCTTGGTCATGGCCAAGAGCAAGGTTGCGCCTGTTCGGACCCGGCGGACGATTCCGAAGATGGAATTGGCGGGTGCCGCGCTCCTGACCCGTCTCCTGAACCATGTGGCGCAGAACTTGCGTGGCACGGTGGATCTGAATGACACGGTTTACGCATGGACGGACAGCCAGATCGTGTTGTGCTGGCTGCAGGCTTCGGTCCATACGCTTGAGGTATTTGTGGCCAACCGAGTGTCACAGATAAATAACTCGGAGACTCCTCTGGTCTGGAGACATGTTCCAGGTGAAGTTAACCCGGCAGACTGCTCGAGTCGCGGCTGCCCGGCGCCTGCTCTGGTTGAGCATTCTCTCTGGTGGGGGCCTCAATGGCTGGAACGGCCACATACGGAGTGGCCTTTCAATGACTGCGGACGCCAGCCACTACCCCCTGACCAGGGTCTGAGAGTCAATGTGACTACAGTGGAGTCTGTGGCAGTGGACCACACTCTTTTGGAACGGTATAGCTCACTAGGGAAGCTACTTCGAGTCACGGGATGGATAATGCGGTTTTTCCATAATTGTCGAAGCCCTGCTGCTCAGCGCAACCTGTCACCTGTAATGGGACCTGAGGAGCAGCAAAAGGCTCTCTCACGTTGGGTGAAGGTCGTACAGGGAAATGAGTTCCAGGATGAACTTAGGATTTTGCGGACTGGCGTGGGCAGAATGAAGAAGAGCCTTGTCCGCCTCAACCCGTTTATTGATGAGCACGGAATGCTCCGGGTGGGAGGCCGACTACGGAATGCCGAATTGCCCTATTCAGCGCGGCATCCTTTAATTCTTCCCAAGAAGGGAGCTCTGGTGGAGCTGTTGGTTTGGGACCGTCACATCAGGAATTCACATGCAGGCTGCAACACTCTGCTGGGCATTTTGCAGCGGGAGTTCTGGATTTTGTCGGCACGGAGAGTGATACGGAGCGTTGTGTTTCGTTGCTTGCCTTGTTACCGGCTCAAGGCAGCCACAATGCAGCCACAAATGGGAGATCTCCCGCCCGACCGAGTTACGGAAGCTCGGCCGTTTGCTGGTGTGGGGACAGACTTCGCGGGGCCTTTCATGGTCAAGACATCACGCCTTCGCAATGCGAAGTCGGTTAAGGCATATTTGTGCGTCTTCGTGTGTCTGGCGACCAAGGCCGTTCATTTGGAAATGGTAGCTGATCTCTCTACGGAGGCCTTTTTGGCAGCGCTGGACCGATTCGTTTCTCGACGGGGGATACCGGCCTTGATACGATCGGATTGTGGTACCAACTTCAAGGGCGCCGATCGTTGTCTAAAGGAAATTGTATTATTTTTAAGTCAAAATGAGCGAGAGATCGGCACGGCCATCGCCAGTCGGGGCATTTCGTGGTATTTCAGCCCACCTGGATGCCCCCACTGGGGTGGAATATTTGAGGCAGTGGTTAAGTCTGCCAAGACTCATTTGTATCGGGTCATCGGCTCAACGATCCTCTCTTTCGAGGAGTTGTCAACGGTGTTTTGCAAAATTGAGGCAGTTTTAAATTCGCGCCCCTTGTGTCCGTTGAGCGCTGACCCGAATGACCTGGAGGCCATTACCCCAGGTCATTTTTTGATTGGCCAACCACTCAACGCCTTGCCGGAGTATCCGTATACGGATGTTAAGTTGTATAGGTTGTCACGGTATCAGATGCTGCAGCAAATGACTCAAAATTTTTGGAAGCGATGGTCGCTTGAGTATTTGCACATTCTTCAGCAACGCGTTAAGTGGACGGACAGGACGACCCCACCGTGCGTTGGAGACCTCGTACTGGTTAAGGATGCTAACCTATCACCGTTGTGCTGGCGACGGGGGCGCATCGTTAACTTGATAGCGGGCAAGGATGGGTCTCCACGGATCGCAGATGTACAAGTGAGGGACTCGATCCTTAGACGGGCGGTTTCAACGTTATCCCGACTACCGGGAGTTTGAGCGGACCGACGACGGGTCGGTCCGGGGCGGGTGATTGTTGAGAACCGATAGTTTTTATCCACTGGCCACACAACCAGTTAGTTCACTTTTATTCCGTGGCGCTTCGAGCGCGCGGGCTGTCGCGGGCAGACGCGTGCCGGCGCCATTTGCTGCATGTGGCGATTAACGTAACGGGTCTTGAACATTATAACCTCCGTGGGTTTCGGGCGATTTTTTGGAAGGTTTACGCTTTAACGGAAAGTGTTGAGATACGGTGCAATTCCTTGTACGGTGGGCTGCTTCGGGCGCCCCAAGGATTGTTATTTAGAGTGATATAAGGACTACTACAGTGTGAACTGTGTTTGGTGTTTTGCTGACGAGATCGGGGCGGCGGCGGCGCAGACCGGGACGTCGTTTATGGTTGCAAGTAAAACATACATACACTTACACAAAGCAGAAACACATACTTGCGGCCGGGAAGAGATTCGGCTGACATCCAGGTTAGCAACATAGATTAAGTTAGGTTAAGTACATAGGGCGCGCATCGCGTTCCATTGTTTCGCGCTAGGCAAGATTGCTTTGATAGTTTCCCATCACATGGGCCCGTGGGAGGTTCAATTTGTGTCTGGCGGAAACACTACCGGTAACAATTTTTCATGAAAAATCGCATGAAAATAGCATTTTCCGCGAAACACGCAACGTATCACAAACAGTATTATGTAAGCGCGGGAAGTGGGACAGATAACGGTACTGGCCGGTCATTGATCCGCCAGGCCAGTTAGTACGCGCCCGTTGGCCGTCACGGTCGGACGCATGATTAATGTTTACCTACCCGCACATTTTATTTGCTTTACTTGCTTGAATGAAAATAATCTTTTTAGACTGTTTTAATTTATCGGTCAGTTGTTATTGGTGTTAGGTACTACATACTAGTTGTGATCTGTGGTTGCGTTGTTTTTGTGGTTGCATTCATTCATGTCATTCGATGCGCATTGGCGTAACGGTATGTTTTGCGCCGACGACGCGTGAGTGGAGTGGGGAGCGCCTGGAACGGTCGATGCTTGCCGCGTGCTCCCTCCCCGCGCGTCTGCACCCGAGAGAATTGGACGCAATACATTGCGCGTCGAGTTTTATAATTTATTTTAGAAAATCTTATCCTTGAGTTTTCCAAGAAAATGAACACTTGTTTTCAGTTCGTGATTATGGTCTAAAACTACGGTTTTCGTTTTCGGTACGCTGTCGGTTACACCCTATATTGTGCGTTTGGGCAATCCCGTGGACACCATTAGTCAAGTGTGCGTAATGTCTAATGATGACAAAGGTGACGTTGGAGTGCTGGACGGACAAGTTGCGGGCTTGCAAGCACCCCCCGCCCCCGCGCTCAGAGCGGACCGTCGATCAATGTATCAGTGACGAGGTTGCCGCGGCGGTGTACGGGCAGCCGTCCCTGATGAAGAGCTCCATACGAGTTCAAAACATGTCGGGCCCTTCCTGACAATTTCACGTGAGTGTAAACCGCTTAATACAATAATTACAGCGTGATTGGTTAATTTGAAACCTGTATCTCAGCTCCACTTCACTTGCTCGTCTCCGCTTCACTCTTCAATGAAGACCTAAAGTGCTAGCCCCTGAGGTCAGTAGATGTCAATGATGCCACGTACCTGCCGAAAGCGTGGCTGTCGCCCTTGGGGCAGTAGAGGAAGAAGTCTTCCCCTCGATGCGACATGATCTGCTCGGCGGTCGCGGCCGCAGGGCCCTTCTCAGGCGCCATCGGTAACGCGGGGGACGGCTGCAACCGAACATACAGTAATCACGCTCGATTCATAAGATTTACATAACCACCTCTGTTATAAATTAAAAACTCCTTACACGACGATGAATTATGTTATGACGACGACGCGTTTGGCTCGGTTTGTAGACACCTGCCTACTGAGTCGGCGGTCCCGGGTTCGAATCCCGGCCGGGGCAAATATTTGTTCTTGGGTCATGGATGTTATCTATATATGTATTTATATATTATGTATATCGTCGTCTAGTACCCATAGTACAAGCTTTCCTTAGTTTGGGACTAGGTCGATTTGTGTATGATTGTCCCTTAATATTTATTTATTTATTTATTTTATGTCAATGTGTAAGAAACATCATCTCATTCCGTTGCACAATCGAAGAGAAATCGCGGACATAACTTATATTTTAAATGTTACAACAACAATGTTAACTGCCCTGAACTGCTTGCTGAACTTTCTTTCAATACTCCTTTTCCTCGCGTAACTGTAGGATAAATAGTTTTCTGTTGCGTGCTGGTAAAAGTCTTAATAAAGTAGTGAAAGAGCTAATAAAACATAAATAAATAAATAATAATTTGCTTATCAACGCCTGTAATAGACGAATAGCAAAACACTCGTATGCGCATAATAATGAAACGCCCTATTCGATGCTATTATGTTTTCACAGGCACTTATAAGCAAAAATTTTGCTGTATGAAAACGGTTTGGTCCATGACATGCTCGGGCGCCATCGGTAGCGCGGGGGACGGCTGCAACGGAACATACACTAATCACTCCATTCATAACATGTACACTAATCATCATAGAATTTTGGTATAAACGCCTGTGATAAACGAATTGCAAAATACTCGTATGCGCATAATAATGAAACGCCCTATTCAATACTATTATATTTTCACAGGCAGTTATAAGCAAAAATTTTGCTGTATGAAAACGGTTTGGTCCATGACATGCTCGGGCGCCATCGGTAACGCGGGGGACGGCTGCATCGGAACATACACTAATCACTCCATTCATAACATTTACACTAATCATCATAGAATTTTGGTATAAACGCCTGTGATAAACGAATAGCAAAATACTCGTATACGCATAATAATGAAACGCCCTATTCGTTGCTATTATATTTTCACAGGCGGTCGTAAGCAAAAAGTTAGATGTATGAAAGCGGTTTGGTCCATGACGTATAATTCGCCAAATGTCTAATTTCGCGGAAGTGTAATTTGCCGAAATGTCTAATTTTGGACAAGTCTCATTGACCCAATTTCTAATGTCGTGTAAGTCTCATTGCCGACTCGCTAAGTACAATAGTATAATAAGTAACTATAATGTACGTGTGCGTGTGCGTGTGTGTGTGTGTGTGTGTGTGTGTGTGTGTGTGTGTATGTGTGTGTGTGTGTGTGTGTGGTGTGTGTGCTGTGCGTGAGTGGAGTGTGTAGGGAGGGGTTTAGGGTGTTACACTTACGAGTACGTAGACTCGACATTCGAGTAATTAGGCGTAGGAGATGAGACATTCCGGGAAGGATGCACAGAAGGTTTACTAGGTCTAACAAAAGTAGTTAGCTTACCTCTTTAGGTATTTTCTGGTAGAACTCTCTGAGCTTGCGGCGCGACGCGGTGCGGCTCGTGGCGAGCGACACCGCGCTCAGAGACTGCAGCGGATACTCGCCCTGCACAACACATGAAGAGAACATATCACCAGAGGTCGGAATTCTCGTAGCATTTTTGAGCTGTCATAGGGACTTCTCGTTTATCGACTTCCGATTATACATATGTATATCGATAAATACAGAATACAATATATTTAAAATATGATTACGAGCAGAAGTAAACAGCATGCAGTCTTATCGCGATTGAGCGATCTCATTTCTAGGAAATTATAAATAGAAGTTAAAACAATAATATAAGTAATTTGTGGATTGAAACATTGAACTGAACTGATTCAATTTAAAATTGTTAACTATTAACTTTTCATTGTTTTCATTGCAAATCTCTATTTAACAATGTCAGCCACTCAAAATTTATCTTAAAGAGAACGCTCTTTAGCGGTAAGACTGCCTGTTGTTTTCCTCTACTTTTAATCTTGCTTAATATGTTGTGTTCTATAATTTATCGATATAATTATGAATATCGGTAGTCGATAAATGATAAGTCTTTATGACAGTTCAAAAATGCTACGGGAATTCCGACCTCTGCATATCACTGCCTTTTTCCCCATACTATCACTTTACGTTAAGTTTTGCACCTGGTATCTATGGCGTCGCAAACTTAACGGAACCGGGTTATACAAATCGAGATTTGGTTCTCGTCCGTTTCCTCCTCGAGAACTTAACCCATATATTTTGACGACGCGGTTGGCTCAGTTTGTAAGCACCTGCCTACTGAGCCGGCGGTCCCGGGTTCGAATCCCGGCCAGGGCAAATATTTGTGTGATGAACTCAAATAGTTGTGCTTGGGTCATGGTTGTTCTATGTATTTAAGTATGTATATCGTCGTCTAGTACCCATAACACAAGTCTTCTTGAGCTTAATTTGGGCCTAGATCGATTTGTGTGAGGTTGTCTGATAGCATCATTCGCTTGCCCTTATCTCATTTATTTGGGGTCGGCGCAGGTTGTCTGATATAAAAAAAAAAATTACGAAATTTTAGGGCCAATTAGGAAGGAAGGAAGTTCCGATTTTCGCGGCTAAAAACGGTTCGCTCAGTAATGGAAGTAAGCAAGCATACCCCGTGTTTCTTCTCGATGAGCGCGTTCTGGTGCAGACTCATCCACTCGGCCTCGCAGTGCGTCTGCAGCGCCTTCAGGTCCAGCTCGTAGAGGGGCTGACGGAGTAGCGGCTCCTTGTTGATCACCTGACACAAGTCCCACTTACATTATTGAACAGAATCAATGTTTAATTATTGTATTAAGCGGTATACAGTCACGTGAAATGGTCAGGAACCACACGGGCCGGCTTGCGATGTCATCGCCTCAACGTGGAGAATATTCCCACACGTACCAAGAAGTTTGGCAATTCCTTCATCTGCCGAACTATTAAAATATTGAGCTCCTTGCCGGCTCATGTGTTTCCTCCTTCTTATAACTAGGGACCCTCCAAACGAAGCGTGAAGAAGCATCTCTCGGGCCAGCATGGCAGTGTCAATTGACATGGCACCGTTGGTTTCTCGTCAGTTTGCCATTGTGACTTGGGCTCCACTTTTGCTTACCATCGGGCGAAGTGGAGCCACTATGTTGTGCCGTTATAAAAAAAAGGAACGCTATCAAAATCGGATAGCACCCGAATTTTAATAGAGACGGCAGTTGGGCTTTACCTCCAGCATGGAAGCCTGTGCTTCCGGTGGCGAAACATATTGTCCGTGACTTAACACCATTAGTCAAATGTGCGTAATGTCTATGGATGAAAAGAGTGACGTTGGAGTGCCGAACCGACAAGTGGCAGACTTGCTAGACCCCTGCCCCCGCTATTAGAGCGGAGTGTCGATCAAAGAATCAGTGACAAAGATGACGTGCCGCTTGGACGGGTGAAATAAAGATAAAGTTTTGAAGGTCAAAAGATCCCTTCAGCCACTATTATTGAGAACTGTCGAATTTTCACAGCTGCCGGCAAACTTCTACAGCATAACCTTGACTGCGCAGTAGCCGATTTACGTACAAATGTACATGCGCAGACCCGCCATTTTTGTTCTAAAAGTTTGCCGGCAACTATAATTTAAGAGATCATTTCGAAAAAACCATGGACTAACGAGAAATTAATGACCTGCAGCTTGTATCTATATCTTTGCAGCAACAAACTGTACAAGGCCTATTCTACTGCAAACTATGGCACTTCTCTGGATAGAAGTGGCGCGGGCGTCGTTTCCCAACTCTCCGGACTCCTGCCCCTGGCCACGGTTACCTCGATGTTGGTGAGCACGATCTGCGGCACGGGGCAGCCGCGCTTGGTGGCGTCCAGCCCGCCGTAGTTGGACACGAAGTCCAGCACGAACGACGTCACGCCCGCGTAGCGCAGGAACGGTTACCTCGATGTTGGTGAGCACGATCTGCGGCACGGGGCAGCCGCGCTTGGTGGCGTCCAGCCCGCCGTAGTTGGACACGAAGTCCAGCACGAACGACGTCACGCCCGCGTAGCGCAGGAACGGTTACCTCGATGTTGGTGAGCACGATCTGCGGCACGGGGCAGCCGCGCTTGGTGGCGTCCAGCCCGCCGTAGTTGGACACGAAGTCCAGCACGAACGACGTCACGCCCGCGTAGCGCAGGAACGGTTACCTCGATGTTGGTGAGCACGATCTGCGGCACGGGGCAGCCGCGCTTGGTGGCGTCCAGCCCGCCGTAGTTGGACACGAAGTCCAGCACGAACGACGTCACGCCCGCGTAGCGCAGGAACGGTTACCTCGATGTTGGTGAGCACGATCTGCGGCACGGGGCAGCCGCGCTTGGTGGCGTCCAGCCCGCCGTAGTTGGACACGAAGTCCAGCACGAACGACGTCACGCCCGCGTAGCGCAGGAACGGTTACCTCGATGTTGGTGAGCACGATCTGCGGCACGGGGCAGCCGCGCTTGGTGGCGTCCAGCCCGCCGTAGTTGGACACGAAGTCCAGCACGAACGACGTCACGCCCGCGTAGCGCAGGAACGGTTACCTCGATGTTGGTGAGCACGATCTGCGGCACGGGGCAGCCGCGCTTGGTGGCGTCCAGCCCGCCGTAGTTGGACACGAAGTCCAGCACGAACGACGTCACGCCCGCGTAGCGCAGGAACGGTTACCTCGATGTTGGTGAGCACGATCTGCGGCACGGGGCAGCCGCGCTTGGTGGCGTCCAGCCCGCCGTAGTTGGACACGAAGTCCAGCACGAACGACGTCACGCCCGCGTAGCGCAGGAACGCGCCGCCGCCGCTCCTGCAACGTGACTCATAGTCACGCCCCTTCCGCCCACGCTCGAGCCCGGGGGCCCCAGGGCTTACGAGGGACTAGGGGAGTCTCACGCCTCCCGAACCCAACATCTCCCGAAGTAAAAGAAAGAAAGAAAGAAATACATTTATTCACGGCGTGACCATAATACATAATTAACACAATAGATAACAATAAAAACAAACAAAAACATTTTGGCCGTGCCACGAAAAGGTCCCACGTCAGCAAGATGCTAGCTCGAGAGCTAGCGCTGATCTTCCGGTGGGACCATAGGTGTGTAAGTATTTGGGTCAATCAACTATTTTCTGCCACTCGTTGCCATGGTGATGTAGCCTGGGTCACTTCTTAAAACTACGCTTTTCCGTGGTTATATTTAGAAAAGCTTTGTAATTTAAGCAGTCATAAACACATTCTTATGTAGACTATCTCTTTACACTACCGGTAATATAATTATCAACACTTTTCTTAGAAATTTAATCAATATTGTCCCCTGGATCACGGGACAATAACAGCAAGAAAATGTTGATCCACCCATTTGCAAAAATGACAGGATGGATTTAATGAATTTATAAGAAATACAATTTTTAAATAAGATGTGTTTGGACTACTGACTTTTATGACGTCACCAGCCGGTATCCTTATAGAAACTTCATATTAACAGATCGTTTCTGACATTTCATAAAGAGTCATTGTGTCTTTGTCATCATGTATGTCATTACACCACACTCCAGATATACACCAGATACCAAAATAAGGATAGGAACAGCAAAAGCAGTTTTCAAAGTAACCGCCAAGCGCTGGAGGCATTAGAAATGTGGTGCTGGCGAAGGATGGAAATCAGTTGTGAGTAAAAAGTTACCAATGAGTAAGTGCTTAAAAGAGTGGAAGAAAAAAGGAAGTTGCCGAAAATTATAGAGAATAGGAGTGGGAAATTCTTAGGCTACCTTATACTACATGATGCTTTTATAAATAACTTCATAGAAGTAAGGTTGAGGGAAGCGTAAGAATAAGTTACATTAAACAAATTAAGATCTAAGGAAAGGCTGTCTGGAAGAGATCGCTCTTTAGCGATAAGACCGCCTGTTGTCTACCGTTTTTAATTTGTTTATATGTGATTTCTTGTGTAAATATTTTTTGGTGAGCAATAAAGTGTACTTGTATTGTATTGTAAGATTTAGTCGTAGTAGTGTGTGTGCGTGTGCGTGTGCGTGTGTGTGGTGTGTGTGTGTGTGTGAGTGTGTATGTGACTGTTTGTATGTCTATCTGTGAGTGTCTCTACGAGCGGCGGGCATCGCTAACTTTCGGCATCGTTTGCCACCTATGATATTGTGGCGACGCCGTATTGTCGCATCAGCATTCTTGATACGGACAACGCGGGCACGGCGACACGGGCAGTCGCTTAGATACCTAGCTTACATAGGAGCTACCTTAAATAGGATATACTGTAGTTGGACTTTATTTCATCTCCCATACTAAGCCACCAGTTATTCTATAATATAGAAAGACACTCACAGCCTGTCCGGTTGTCCGATGTCGTTGTTCATGTGCGGGTCAAAGATATAGCACACCGTGCGCACGGCGGAGGCCTCCGCGGGAGGCGAGCCCCAGATGAAGAAGTGGCGGTCCCCCACCGACAGGATCATGGCGTACGTCTGGCCCACGCGCTGCTCCATCAGCCTGCGAATGTGGATACATTAATAGTACATTATTGCCGAGGCCCGGAAAGTAGGGGATTGCCTGACGAGGTGGTTTGCAAGCCGAGCATCGCGAGGCTTGCAAAAGATGCGAGTCAGGCAATCCCCGTTTCCGCCGAGGTTTATATAGTGCTTTTCTCAAACAATGTGAAGAAATAATAAAAATACACTTGCAAAATAACAAGTAATTTAATAGGATTACTTAACAAGAAAAACGAACAACAATCAGTTAAGTACGAGTACACAAATTAAGTAGAGGTATGTTTGTTTTATTCTTTCCAATAGGCTCGCTGCCGCGGACACTTTCCTTCCTTATATTTTAAGATAAATCGATTTATATATTAGTGTTTGGGGTACGAAGTTCTATGTATATATTTTCGAACGATATTGAGGTATTCACCGCGGATGACAAATACCCGGTCATTTTTTGTTTTAGTGGCGCACAATTTGACAATCATAGATTGGTCGTGGCTTTCGATGTCTTCCATGGTAATATTTGTAAATTGTAAACTGCGGCTCGCTCCGTTTAGTCCCATGATAAAGGCAACCTGTAAAGAAAATATATTGAATTACAGTAAAGCACAAACTTAACTAAAACAAAAATAACCCGGTCAAAATAGGTACATTTTATGATCAAACTTTTACCTTAACAGCCAAGCAGCGTCTTCCTTTAAACAATTGACAACATTTTCTCCAGTCCTTAAATTTCTTGCTTTTATAACCATCGGATTGGGTTTTTAAAAAATGTTGTCAGGTTCGTGGAGAAAACGAATTTGCATGTTTGCTTTCTTTCCATAACATAAATTGGTCGTACACTTGATTATATTTATCTCTTAATTTAGTAGGTAGCATTATATTATTTATTTACTCGAAAATCATTTACGCGCATACACTCAATAGCAATTAAATAAAATTGTAATTTTACCGGCTAAACTTACTTTTTTCTTCTGACATCTAAACAAAAACAAAACTTGCACGAACTGTTAAACATACTTTACACGTTACCGATTCCATCAACTGACTATTCGCCCGCTCGAATGGCGTTGGATGTTGTCGGGCGTCAATTAGAAACGAAGACCAATCTGATCAGCTCGGCAAAGTTTGCGAATGTGTGAATGCTACTTAATGTTAAACGTGTGGTTGTCATGGCTGTATGAGATTTGTCCTACGTCGATTTCAATTTATGTACAGTACCTATGAAATTTTAAAAAGTTATGGAAGCGGGAAAAAATGGGTTTTCATACATTTATTTTTCCCCGAGGGAGCGAATATTCTTTTTTTTTATTTCATTAGTAAAAATGAGGCTCTGCGTATTCTATTTTCAAATGGGAAGTGAAACATTTCCGAGCATGTTTGAGAAAATAATATAAAAGATGTTCTACAAGTAGAAATAAAGATAGCTAAGGGGGTTTCACTGCGCGCGGCGAGTCACGAAATATAGGTAAGTGCCTACCTATAAACTTCGGGTCACAATGAAATTGTACCTACGGCCGCCCGTCATTCCGCCTTTATTCGGCTAGGGTCGGCACGTCGTTTGAAACCACAGAGCAGCATCAATATTTTTATTATTTATATATTTTTTCTCAAACATGCAATGAAATATCTTCATAACGTGCGTTAAAACAGGCTTCGAAGTGTCACGTTTCGGGCGGAACCACTCGAGAGAACTGTAAAGGAATTTCATACAAAATTGAAAACTAGGCTGGGAAGTAATTTTTTTAAACATAGCGTCCGTGTCAATGAAACAGCTGATTTATATTTTTTTGAATGATGTACTTTTTTAGTTCATGCATATGTTTGTGAAAAGCACTATATAAGTAAATATGCCTTAGCCGTGGAAAGAGCTAGCCGGCTTCGTATCACTATCCGTTATACCTACTCACCTGGCAAGCCTTTTTTTTCCCGGCGTCTGCAGTAATGCACTATTAATCTGCATTCTTTGTCCGAGATTCCGTGTATCTCGTAGTATATTGCAAAATGTAAACCACTAACGCCATAAGGTCCTGCGAGGAGTTATCGTCGGGGTGTTTCGCGAGCGTGCCGCGGCCCGCCTCCTTCATCTCGATGGTGTACTTGTGGTCCCGGAAGTAGAACGAGCGGAGAAGCTGCTTCAACTCCAACTCCGGCTTACCTGTACGAATTAGTGACACATTTTTAACCCGTCGTATGCGATGTCAAAAATTTGCTAATCAAATTGAAATTTGCCGATAGTTTAACGTAAGGTTCAAATGTCACGCACGGATCCGTGTCTAAGCATACAGTACGATTAAAATCAGTTAACACTTCGGCTTTTCTCGGGTATCATCGCCTAAATCTGGAGACGGAAATGACACGAAATACATTACCGCGATTTCTTTTAGGTAGCATTCAATTTGAAGTATCATAAACGCAATGTATAGCACCTGCCAAGATGACATTACTAACCGGGATCCAGTACACATTCGTCACCTTGACAAAACGCAATTATATATTTTTAGTCCACTTTCGCCACCAGTGACGAATGTGTACTTAGATAAAGTTTTAGTGCGTTTTTGTGACTACTGACGAAAACGAACTGAATAGTAGGACCAGTACACTATCGTCACATTTAGTACGAGCCTGCGGAGGAAAGTTTTAATAATGGTTTCAAAGCATAAATTCCTCTTTGCTATGAGTACCTTACCTAGCTATCCCTATGACCTAGAACTATGAAATTTGGCAAGTACTACAAATATTTATAAAAATCTGGAATGTTCACATGCTTACTACAAATACCTACTAATAAAAATCAAATATATAGTCCTTTTCAAACATCAAGTCCATCTTTTGTACGATAATTTTCTTCTTTTGTGCAATAAAGAATAAATAAATAAATAAGTAAATCATATTTGGAGAACTTGGTTGCGTTAAGTTTGCACCTCGTTTGTATGCGGCGCCATACATTTCAGATGCAAACTTAACTCAACCAGGCCAATTAAGATGAAATAAGTGAAAGTTTGTACGGAACCCTCGGTGCGCGAGTCAGAAACGCACTTGGCCGGTTTTTTTACTTCAGACAAGTAATTTTATTACAGCGAAATCAATAGCAGTGGGTGACAAAATCATTATATTAAAACAGGTATTATTGTTTTGCTCATCCACAGTATAATAACTTGCCAGTCAGTTGACGACGAAGTTGGCGCAGTTTTAATGCACCTGCCTACTGGGCCGGCGGTCCTGGGTTCGAATCTCGGCCGGGGCAAATATTTGTGTGATGAACGCGAATATTTGTTCCTGGGTTATGGATGTTATCTATATGTATGTATTTATGCTTTGAAACCATTATTAAAACTTTCCTCCGCAGGCTCGTACAAATGTGACGATAGTGTACTGGTCCTACTATTCAGTTCGTTTTCGTCAGTAGTCACAAAAACGCACTAAAACTTTATCTAAGTACACATTCGTCACTGGTGGCGAAAGTGGACTAAAAATATATAATTGCGTTTTGTCAAGGTGACGAATGTGTACTGGATCCTAACCGGTAGACCTAAGAAATTTATTATGCAGAAGCGACATGAATTTTAACATTTTTGTAGGTATACAAGATATAAAAAACATATATAAGTCAATATTTTACTGTTCGATGTAAGTAGTACCTACGATATTACGTCGGATTAATAATTAATAATAATCACCAAATAAAAATTTTAAAAAACCGATTTCAACCGATTTTTGTTGATATTTCATAAACTGCTTGACCGATTTTGATAAAATTTACATGGGACCATCTCGGAAGTATACCCTATCAAATACAAAAAGAATTTTGTAAATCGGTCATATCTGTAAATTGATAACTCTATGTGAGAGATCAGGGATTCACGACAATTACCGAGTTTGGCCGAAGTGTTAACTGATTTTAATCGTACTGTACGAGGGGTTAATAGGCGTGTAAGCATTTTTTTTTTGAGGTCAAAAATTTTACTTAGCCTTAGAAATTTAGCGCTCGCTGCGCTCGGGTTTTCATCTGATTGAGTTACTACGACCGTACAGCGCCCTAGCGGTATACTTTGTAGAACTACAATCTCCAGACAAATCGTTTACCCAGTCGCTAGCGATCCGTCACAGTAAACTCATGGTAAAGGGACAGGTAAAGCCAATCGCCGGTCCAATTTTGAACAAAAAAATAAAAATTATTTAAATTTAAATTTAATTTAATCCTCAAAGCGTTAGAGGAGAGGAATGACTGCCATTTATTTAGATTCTGGATAGTGCAGATTAATAGTGTAGCGCAATGTGTTATTTAAGTGATATACCTATAAAAAAATATATATAATAACTAGAATCTAGTGTTAAGTTTACTAACGTAGCGAGCGGGTAAGCCTTACTAACAAACTATGGATGTAAATTGTCCGAAATAAAGAATTTATTATTTATTTATTTAAAGATCCCGACAATACAACTGTATTTTATTATTGTATAAAGATATGAAGGTCCTCACCCTTGTAGCACTTAAGTTGCAGCAGACACTGATGGTAGAACTTGTCACCGCCGTCGATCACGTCGTCGACGTCACGCCGCACCTGCGCCGGCACATATCTCAATACTCATTTTCATACGCATACTGATACTGATACTCGTACTAAAACACACACTCAGACTCATACTCGGACGCAGACTCATAATCATAATCATGTTTATACTCATTTATAAAATGTTTTGCAATTTGGATAAAGCCGGACATAGGCTTTATGATTCCGTGTCTGGCCAAAATAATGGGTGTCCGGTATTTGTTGCTTTTGCCGTACCGATTAATACTGACACAAAATCCTCACGAATGTAGCGTTTCCGGCCTTTTTACTCAATTGTCCGGCCAAACTGGCTGGTCTTTCCGGTTATTAGGCGACCTAGCAACCCTAATCGGACCCATGGGCGTCATTCATTATACACGGTGTCCTGTATTTGATGTGTAGTATAGCCTATCAAGACTTGACTTCAATTGGAAGCACTAACCAGCTCGGACGCGGCCTTGTCGTGTAGGAGTGCTCGCGCGACGAACGCTATGCACGCGGTTTGTGCTCCTGGAACCGAAACATGACAAACGATTTTTCATCACATTTGCTCGTAAAAGATGTCGATGCAGACGTAAGGACAGAGGTCTATATTGTTCCCGTTATAACCGAGGGAGTTATGGTTTTAGTTTAAAAATATAGTACGCACTTCAGACTAAGAAGGTTTCAAACCAGCCAAGGTTTTTTGCTGTATCACCAAAACTTGACTACAAGCTAATTTTATTGTGTATTGAACTAATAGAGTACCTATAAAATAATTAAACAAAAAACAATAAACAGAAAAAGTTGGTTGACAATTGTTTATTTTTGTCTTATGTCATTTTTATTTCCTCGCAATTGTGATGAAAAACATTGTGTGTATCACGGGTAGTAAGGGGATTACAAACTCAGGCCATTAAAAACCCCTCGTTAGTAATTCCCTTTTTACCACCCTTATAACACAATGTACTGTTAAGCAGCAGTCAGATTGTTAGGTTTTAAGACATGACTAGAACTGTATTAGGGCTGTTTAGCCCTCACTACCAGTAGTCGGACTTTGTGTGGGAGTATGACCCGCTAATGGGATTATCTCCGCGCCACAGGACTGACGGACAATCCCAGCACTGGGCGCCCATAAAACCTGCCAGTATCAAGGCACAGGATGTACCCAGTAGTGGCGGATGATTGATGGATAATTGGATAAATGGATAGTTTTGAGGACAACTCACCGCACAGCGCGCCGCGGTAGCGCCTATTGTTGCAGGCGAGAGTGCCGCGTAACATCATCTTGTTGCGGTCCACCTGCGTGAACTGGTGGTAGATCTGCAACGCACGAAACATTTATTTATTTATTTATTTCCCACACTTACAGCTATCTTTACAGGACTTAAACCTAAGACAATAGCGTAACTATTTCTATAACATACACATTTCTAACTAAAAGCTAACGCGAGAGTACACTATAATAGTGAGATGAATGGTAGGATGGTAGGATAGATAGATCCCGTGACAGTACACTAGTGAGGTGGATGGTAGGATAGATGGATGTGTAGAGGGTTGGATGCATGGGTGAGTAGATGGGTGGATGCATGGATGAGTAGAGGAGTGGTCTTTACATATAAATATCGTAGGTATTTTTACAGAGGGGTGGATGTATGGATGAGTGGAGGGATGGATGAATGGATGAAAATCAAAATCAAAACGTTTATTCTGTACGTAGGCCAAAAGGGCACTTTCACATGTATGAATCTTAATCTACCGGCATTTCACAAGAGGAGACCGCTGTTCAGAAGAAAGCCGAAAAAAAACTCAACAGTAAGTCATTTTTTCGTAAATTATACTTAAAACTATTACAATTATATTATAACTTGGTAATTGATTGATGTTAGAGGAGATGTACAAGATTTTCCAAATCAATGTTTACAGTATACATCCAGATGAGAGGAGGAGTGGATGTATGAATGAGTAGATGGGTGGACGTATGGATGGGTAGAGGGGTGGATGTATCGATGGTTTGAAAACGTAAAAAATTACAACAGCAATTTCGAAAAGAACTCGCGAGTTCTACAGCTCCAGAGCCACTAGTCACAAAGGATTTGTAAGTTGGATTTACCTTCTTGAGCTTGGCGCACTCGTAGAGCTCCTTCGTGACCTCCTCGGGCGGGACGCGCGGCAGGCGCGCGCGGCGCCGGCGCCGGCGCAGGTACGGCGGCACCCAGCGCCGGAGCTTCAGCTCGGGCAGAGTCAGTTCCTGGAACACCGCGTCTAGTTATAGTACATTACTGCGGACGCTGGGAGAGAAGGCTCGCCGGATGAGTCGGTATAGACGCATTGGCGTATCTAAGATTATTTTTCATCACACTCGCTTGTAATTGTAAACAAGGGTTTCCATGCTAGAAACGCGGGTGGTAATTCGTAAATTACGCCCTGGCGTAAGTAATTTTTATCACACTTTAAGGGTTTACATGCTAGAAAACTGGGCGGTAAATCGTATATTTCGCCCTAGGGCGGTAAGTCGTATATTACGCACTAGGGTGGTAAGTAATTTTGGTATTGACTACTACTACTTTTGTTTTATTTCCTCCAAAGTGTGATGAAAAACGTCGTACGTGGCTCTGGTGGTAAAGGAATTCCAAACTCGTGTCATTAAAGCCCTTGCCTTCGGCTTTGGGCTTCTAATATACACTCGTTTGTAATGTCTCGTTTACCACCCTTGTTACGTAATGTACTATTTCAGACGGGGCCTGGGTGGCGTTAAGGCCATGGCCTATGAGATGAAGCCACGAATTTCTATCGGAAACCCAAGATCCTGGGGGCACTAAACCATATTAGGGTGGGCACGGCCGTGTCGACCCGTTCCTGACTATTTATACGTTAGTTAAGACCGATATTACGCAAATTCCCCACTGCTGCCTATTACAATCGGATTCGACAACCTCTATGCAAGAAATAGTGGCAATAGTGACACTTAAAAGCATCTAAAACGCTTGGTGTACTGCACTGAGCGAATCGCTACTTTACTCCTGGGTAAAGGCTGCTGTTGTATAAAGCGCAAGTCCGACCCCACATGGAGTACTGTAGTCACCTCTGGGCAGGAGCCCCCGCATACCAGCTTGGCCCTTTTGACTCTGTACAAAGGCGCGCTCATAGACGGAATCGAGCCTCATCTTCTGTTCTACCGTCTGTATAATGGCATGTGATCTGAGGAATTGTTTGACATGATGCCCACGGCTACTTCTACGATCGTACTGTTCGCCATGGGCAGGGTGTTCATTCTCACACACTGGAGCCTAAATGGTCGAGATCTTTGCGGTTCCGTGGAATTTCCTGCCGTCAACGCTCCGTATGTGGAATGAGCTCCCTGCCGAGGTGCCCGGGGGCTACAGTAAACAGTTCTTCAAGAGGGGAGTAAATAGGTTATTAAAGGGTCAGCAAAGCGTGTGTGATGCTCCTGTCGTCGCAAACGTCCATAGGCGGCCGTAACTAAGTACAGAAGAAACAACTAAGTGTACTCACTACGGTGGGCGGTCGTTTCGGCGGGCCCGGCGGGTGCCACGGCCTCGTGTTGAAGGCGGGCCGGTTGATCTCGGGCCAGCGTCTCTTGAAGCGATTCTTCCGCTCGTTGGCGCGGCGTTCCGCTTCTCTGTGTGCCAGGGGACATTATGTAAATCAACTTTTTACTGTTGTTATTCTGTCCCGTCATCCAGGAGACAATGGTGATTAAAATTCTTAGAAAAATTTTGATAATTTTGAATATTGGTATTTTCATGAGATCTAAATAAGAATGGTTTATAACTGCTGCAATTACAACATTTTTGTTGAATATTGCCGCCGAAAATCGTTAGTTTTAAAGAGTAACCCAGGGGACATCACCATGGCAACAAAATATCACTAACAAATGTCTACTTAAAAAAAAGCTCGTATCTCAGTGTCAAATTACTTACTAGATACGAGGTTTTGAAGAGCAGTGACAAAAACTCAGCAGTGACTTTTTTATAATTGAGTAATATTTTTGGAAACGAAACCCTTTATAAGGTCTTCGCACATTATAACAACTCAACGGTGACTCGATTCTATGCCAAATATTGAAATTTAAGCCCTATGTCATACTTACTAGGTTTAATTTCAAAAAATGATATTCGTAGTGGACGACGAGTGGACGACGCGTCGGTGCATCGTCGAAATCAAACCTAGTAAATATGACATAGGGCTTAAATTTCAATATTTGGCATAGAATCGAGTCGCCGTTGAGTTGTTATAATGTGCGAAGACCTTTAACCGACTCCAAAAAAGGAGGTTCTCAGTTTCACCTTTAAGTATGCATGTAGGTTTGTCCGCGATTAAGTCATATCCATATTAATGTTACGTTACGGAGTGCCGGGAAATTGCACATCCTAATCCGAACACTCGAAAATCATGTACGTTTAAATCAATTTACTTACTCGGTCAATATCTGTGACATAGTCTTCTCGAGCTCTTCGGGCACGGTGTCCATGCCCCCCTTGGAGCGACTTCCGAGTTTCTTATTGCTTTCCTTTGCCTTCTTAGCCGCGTCCTTGTCTAGAGCGGGCGCGGCCGCGGGGGCGTCGCCTGCACTGTAAAAAGGAACAAAAACTATATTATGCTATAAAAATGTAACGTCTCATTATTTTTTAATGTGGGTATTAAAGCCTGAAATATATGAGGATTGTCAAGAGGGCGCTATTTATAAGATTTTTATGGCAACAATTTTGCAACCAATCACAACCCAGTATAATGACATTAGTTTAAATATCTGTCAGTTCCACTATGTTAACCGAGTAATATATATCATTTAATGAAATGCACTCTTTTCCTGACGGTTTTTCGTGTAGTACCTAAACACGTGTACACTTTATTTATAATCTTACGTTCACGACTATGAATGGTTTCCGGCATTTTCTTCGGATAATTTTAAATATTTGCCTTTTAAAGAAACAATCACGAATGACATTGACATTGTTGACAAACCGTCATAAAATCATTGCTACTGTAAGAAATTAGTTCCAGTGAAATTCGGCAATATGGCGCATCCTCATATATTTCTGGTCAGGCTTTACACACCACAATTTTTATATTAAACCATTGATGCAAAGATCAACGCACACACGCTAGACCGGTGATCTAGAGGTACCGGGTTCAATTCAACAGGCAAGGTAGGTACAACATGCAAAATGATAACTACACACAGAATATTTAACACGATAAAACTAAAAAACCAAAAATAACCCGTTCAAGTACAGATTACATTTGACTCACCCTTCGAAGTCGATCCCAAACCACTCAGTTCTTATATTTATATTATAGTTTATGCGAGGTTTGGCACCGACTTCGAAGGGTGAGTCAAATGTAATCTGTACTTGAACGGGTTATTTTTGGTTTTTTAGTTTTACTGAAGTCGGTTCTTTTTTTTGTTAAAAATTTTTTTTTTTTTTGCTTTTTAGTGATTCATATAAAAGTTCTAGTGGCCAAATCCTATTTACTGAATGTAAATTCTTGACTTTATCAATAAATTACCGAAAGCGCCGTACATGTCCCTATAACATTTGAAGAGTTCCCTCGATTTCTCCAAGATTCCATCATCAGATCCCGACTTAGTGCCAACGGGACCAACTCGGAGTTATACCCTTTCGATTAAAAAAAAAAAATTGAAAATCGGTTCTCGATTCTCGGAGATATCGAGTAACATACATAGAAAAAAAAAAAAAAAAAAAAAAAAAAAATTAGTTCGAATTGAGAACCTCCTCCTTTTTTGAAGTCGGTTAAAAAGTGTACAACACGCAATAATAAAACCCGCTCCAGACCTTCCGATCCGATTTATCGGAAGAAATCGGATAATGTTTAGTGCAATTGTTAGGAAATTTCTTCCGATAAATCGGACAACTGCACTACACATTATCCGATTGCTTCCGATAAATCGGATCGGATCGGAAGGTCTGGAGCGGGTTTAATTGGTCAAATCAGACCCGCTCCATATCAGAGGAAACTTAACCTTATTATCAACAACTGGTTGCTGTAACCTTACCATGAGTTTACAGTGACCGTACTCGCTAGAGAAGTAGAGACTGTGTAAACGATTTGTATGGAGAAGTATGTGACCTCAGTTTAGTTACATATGTTTTTATTATTTTAATATGTAATATGTATGTTAGATTGTAAGGTACTTATCTATGGGCCTTTGATGCCTGAAATAAATAAATTATTATTATTATTATAGTTCTACAAAGTTACCGCTAGAGGCGCTGTACTATCCTTTAAAGCCGTAACAGACGATCGAACGGTCCGGTGGACCGATAGGGACGCAGCTATCTGTTAGGCAGAGATAGTAATATATATCTCTCATTCTAACAGATAGCAGCGTCCCTATCGGTCCGCCGGACCGTTCGATCGTCTGTTACGGCTTTTATACAAATTTTTTACGCTGTCGTTAGCGAGAACGGTCACGTTAACCACAGATTATATAATACTATACTAGTACGTTAACTCATATTAAGGGTAGGTCAACAATGACAGAGATGACACGATGCGCGACAGCGACAGCGGCGTAAGTACGTGTGTTTCGTTCACTCGTTATGCCAACGCGCTTGGATCTGTCGCTCACCGCTGGCAGCGCAGTCGTGGCTCTCCTTAAACCCGCTCCAGACCTTCCGATCCGATCCGATTTATCGGAATAAATCGGATAATGTGTAGTGTTTTAGGTCCTAACTATTGCACTACACATTATCCGATTTCCTAACAATTACGCTACACAATATCCGATAAGTAGGATCGGATCGGGTAGGATCGGAAGGTCTGCAACGGGTTGACCATCCTGACTTAATAGGCTAGTTGACTCATGTCAAATTGTAATAAACTAATGTTTATTCCGTATAGTATTCAGCAAAGGAAACAAAAATATATAATTTTTCAATTCATAAGAAAGATTAAGAAAGATTGCAGAAAAAATTGAATTTGAAAATATGGTTTTTAATCTGTATAAAACGCTGTCCGCCATTTTCGCTTATGATGGTGACGTCATCGGTCCTGTAAAGATAACTGAAAGTCTACTTTGACGACTTCGAATAGTGCCGTCCCTCTCGATCTCCTGTCAAAGTATATTGGAATGAGCGGAATGGCACTATACGACGGTCGAATTTCGAATATTTACAGGTAATTCTACGTCACGCCACAGATTAGCAAAAGGCAAAAATGGCGGACGGCGTTTTTGACTGTTCATGAAATTTCTAACTTTCAATTAATATAATTTAGCTTTCTAGCTTTCACAAAAATACAAGAATTATTTTTTAGAGCTAGTAAGATCATTATTAACCATTTCTAATATATTACAAAACTGGGTCTACTAGCCTATTAAATAATGAACTTTATTCTGTTAGTAGGCCACAAGTGCACTTTTACATGACTGAGTCTTGGTATAGTCGTGATCGTGAATTGGTACTTACTTCTTCTTGTCGGCCATTTTATTGGTGTCTTGGAAAATTTGAGCGATTTATTTTGCCCAACGATTGCGTGAATTCAGTTTCTTACTTTACTGGAAAAAAATAAATATTTCCATAGAAATAATTTACGTAATACACACGCTACACTTTTACAAAACTACTATAACAATGTTTGAAATATAAAGTCGTTCGAAGTCTAAAAAATAAAATACCTGGACACTCTTCTAAGTTAACAATAGAGGCGTATTTACGTATTTTTTGTTAAATGTTTGTTCATAAAAATAACTCGACTGTACTTACATGCTAGGTAGTTATATTATAAAGGTTTAGGTACAAATACGGTAGGTAGCTACCTAAACCTAAGGTATTTGAAATACCCAATGATTTCGAAAGTAAAGATACGTGTGTCCGAATAATTCGCTTGACATCTGTTCATAATGGAAAAGAGTGGCGCCATCTGTTGTACGGACTGCGTACCACACGTTTGGGTGGCCGGAGTAACCTTGTAATGGCGACTTTTCTCAATATTAATGAAGTGGCTGACAGCGGTTGATGCAGACTACTTACTAATAAATAAGTAATTATAATTACCTAAATGTTGTCTGGAAGAGATCGCTATTTAACGATAAGACCGCCTGTTATTTACCTCTGCCTGTTATTTTAATGTATCTCATGTTGTGTTGTATATTCCTTGATGTTTGAGGTGTGCAATAAAGAGTATTTGTATTTGTATAAATGTGAAAGTGAGTTTGTATATTTATTTACTTTTACGACTCAGCTACTGAACGGTTCGTCACGAAATTTTGTCAGGGATGCGGTAGAGGATTTTTCCGTAATGAATGTAAGATTTTAATACACAAAAACAACACTGTCTCCAAATGATAGGAAACCACACGGACGAAATCACGGGCGCAATTTAGTGAGGCGACAAAGTGAGGTTCACAATAATTACAACACCAATATTCTTAGTTACACCACTTTACAATGTAGCAAATGATAGAATAAGAGCCAAATAACATGACATTATGTGTCTCTTTACTCTCTCCATCTGTCATCTGTTCGACGACGCGGTTGGCGCAGTTTGCGGACACCTGCCTACAGAGCCGGCGGTCCCGGGTTCGAATCCCGGCCGGCGCAAATATTTGTGTGATGAACTAGAATATTTTTTCTTCGGTCATGGATGCTATCTATATATGTAATTATATAGTACTAGCGACCCGCCCCGGCTTCGCACGGGTGCAATTCTGATAAATTATGCATGTATTATACATAATATAAACCTTCCTCTTGAATCACTCTATCTATTAAAAAAAACCGCATCAAAATCCGTTGCGTAGTTTTAAAGATTTAAGCATACAAAGGGACATAGGGACAGAGAAAGCCAAAGCGACTTTGTTTTATACTATGTAGTGATGTATATAGTCGTCTAGTACCCATAGTACAAGCTTTGCTTTGTTTGGGACTAGGTCGATTTGTGTATGACTGTCCCATAATATTTATTTATTTATCTCCTAGCTTCATCGTTAACAGCAGGGTATCGTCGTCAGGGTATCGTAATAATACGAAGTCACCAATCATACATATACTATACATACTTAAGTATTTAACAATTCATGTCGGTTAACTGGAGATAACTAGTTACGAATTTAATTGCATGATTGGACCCACACAAGTGAGTAAAAAAACATAGCTATTCCAAACCAAAGTACTTTTCTAAAGGTAATTATTATTATAATAAAATATAAGAAACATAAATGTTCAAATGTATAGTTATATATTATTAAACAATGTCCATAGTCATTGGTTCATAGTTCATACACCAGTATAAAAATGACGCCCTTACAAGGTTACTTCTGATTGACTAGCGGCTGCGAACTGACAAAACGCAATGGCGCTAGGTAACAAAATAAATCTTTCGAAAATGTGTTACTAAGCGATAAAAAAAAACGGACGATACTTTCCGATGATACGATATCCCATGTTTATATATATATATAATTTTAGCAGCCTTTTACTGCACAACTGGGCATTTTGAGACAGTCTGCTCTGGCACACTGACAGCTGAACGGTACGGCGTCCTGTCACAGACTAAGGGCACGGTGGTCCTAAATTGCCATTTTAGGACCACCGCATTGGACGAATTACTCTTGCGCGTTGGGCCTATCTTTACGAAGTAATATATATATCTATGGAAATACCTACTTAATGTAAAGTGAATACTAACTACAGCGAGAAAGAGAACATGTATAATATAAGCAACCTTAACAAAATACTGTATTTTAGCCCATAATATTATGGGATTTTGTCGAAATCACAATGATGAACCAACATAATGCCGAAACGGCGGCATGAGAAACCACGGATAAAAAGCAACCACACACACATTTACACCTAATTTATATACATTAAAATACCCACTCACATCATCAGTTTTACAATTTTTTTTACGATTTTTATTTATTTTAGTAAAAACAACACATATATGCATGCGCGGCCATATCTTTTTGTATTTTTTAACTTACTGATACGCTTTTGTTTTACAATTTTGACAAAAAGTGTCAACATGTTTTTTAATATTTTTTCTATTTTCGACAAAGGTTTACTAATGTGCTCATTACTCATTCATTAGCAGAAACAAAACGTAAGTGTCAACTACCGTTCGGATACCCCAAAACATATCGCTCCTATTAAAATGATTTAATGACTAGTACAATTTCTTATTATGCATCATTGAGGTATTATTTATAATAGAGCCACAGACCCGAACAAAATTGTCGAAGAAAGTGGCACTGCTGTCATGTTCAAGTAGATGCCAATAACGCTTATTTATAATTTACAGCAACATAATTACTTCGTACAAAATAACTCTTTACTCAAACGGTTAAGTGTCAAATTGGCTTACGTACTTATTACCACAAATATTTTTCGTGTAAATTAACTTTTTTAGCGTATTCTGACTCATGTCTCTTGTCAAACTTGGAACATGGCACGAATGGAGCAGATTTTAATAGTTTTACATACTAAAAATATTTTCATTATTATTTTATTTAGGTATTAAAATATATTTGTTGTTTGAACTAAATAAACTCGTAAATTGATAATAACAAATTAAGTTACGTTTTTATTTAAAAACTGCATAAAAGGGTCCCGGCACTGCATAGAAGGGATCAGTAATAATGACATTATGATTTCTCAGCTCATCTTGTTCTAGTATGTGAAATGAGAGTAAGGCAAGTGCAAAATATTAACATTTTTAACCCTTTAAAGTTTGATGGCGTGGCGTGAAAGTCGGTGGCGTAGTATGCACGGCAGCACACATTGTCTTTAGGTGTTCTTGGCGTTCAAAGGTTTAAACTGACAGTGTCTAGACTCTGAGACAAAATAAAACAATGACAACAGAGCAATTTTTTTATTAATTTATTAATGTAACCTGTAGGATCTGCCTGTAAAAGGCATATGTTCATAACACTGGCTCACTCGCCGCCGCACACATAGCAATGTCATGCGTCCACTCTCGCCCTCGGCTCGCGTGTAACTAAACGCAGCATCCTATGTGACGTGCGCCTGAGACAGTGTATATCTTTTTATGTATAGATACCTACTACTACAAATACTACATAAGACATAACCATTTTACACTTCTTTTGTATACATTGTCATTTTTTACGTTTTTATTGAGATATTAAAGCTGTGTTGAGTGCAAGACTTTTTTACGCTTCTTTTGATTAAACATAAAAAAAAACATATACCTATGATTATGCCGAACGAACACACGAGAGACGAATTATTTGGCTGAAATTATTCTTGACGTGGGTCTCTTACTAAACGTGACCTCAATTTTTCACGTTGTTTAAGATCGCGTGGCAATCTTTAATAAAAAAAGAGGATAATTATTTATTGCACTCCTTTATTAATTAATAAAATATAAAAGTATAGCGACTCCTTAGATTTTTGTTCTGTGATGAGGTGCATTTTGTAAGGACAAAGTTAATAATTCTAATCTAAAATATGCTATGATTTTACATAGGATTCGTTAATTAATCAATAGAATCTGCGTAAAAAAGAATATTCCGACCTTTTTCTTTATTTTATAGCTGTTATTTCTGCAATTTTTCACTGAAAATTAAGTCATTTTGAGATCCGTCATGTGTCATGGTCTAAACGAGACCAGGGGGGGCACACTCATTGGTGGCAACACTTTTCGTAGAACACAGTGACCTCCGACGCCTGGTGATGAACTAAAGAGGCGGCCATCTTGTGTGGACTTGTCAAAATTGTCATCAATCGCCGCCATTGTAAACTCTGACGCTTTGTTGTTTGGATGTTTGCGCTTTCTTTTCGAGGTTATCTCTTGTTATTGCAAAAGTTATTGTTAATTTGTTATTTATTTTTCGTTACCGCGTTTCTTGTTGTTTTGTTTTTCGTTATATAAATTCTTGTTGTGTTATTTCTTGTTAAGTTTCATTTTTGTTATTTGTTTGTTTTTGTTTTGTTATAACATGAGTCAAATTCCGAAAAGATATTGTGTTTTCGGCTGTGACTTTTTGGGTAAGTGTTTTCCTTTATTCAACTTTTGTGTAAAATGGTAGATTTCGCTCGCTCACGCTCATAACAGCGATTACTGGCTGTTTGCTGTACCGTGGCTGTACCTATTGAATCTTCCTTAGGTTGCACCGCGTGGTATTTTTCTGGACTTGTTAACAAACTCTGAAAAGAAATAATACTTTTCAAAGTTTCTTATCCAGTTAAAATACTACGCGGGGCAAATACAGAAATTTCTATCATCAAGCAGCCAGTAACCGGGTTTATTTATTAGTAGAGTTAATTCACAATAAAGAAATATTGAATGATGATAGAAAAAATACTATGTTAAACTTGATACTTAACCAACCCAATAACTAAGTATATATTTCTTTCTTGGATTGTATTTCTTATGATCCATTATGTATGTATGTAAGTTTTTCTGTGTACTGTTCTCAAACCGAAAGACTGAACGAATAACACTTCTTAACAAGAAAAAGGAAACTTAGTATTTTTTTATTTATGCATTAGAAATACCAAATTTCTCAGTCAATCTCGAACATGATTAGCAAACCTACTTATTATTATTGTGAATGTTGAGTAAAAATAAAAAATTCTTCTTAATTTTCCGTATTTTTTTTTGTATAATTATATTTTGTTACATACTTTTCATTCACATCAATCAGAACAATCTGTGTATTTATGTTATGTATGCAAAAATGTTGTCTAATGATTGATTTCAGTTATGATATAAAACATGATGCTAGAATCCTTACTATTGTTAGATGTATAATGATAATCTATTATCAGCAAATCAATAATTAACTATTTGAGGTGACATATGGTTGTGACCAAAATGAATGTACTATATAAAAGGTAAAAAATAACATGTATTTCATTATTTTTCAGTCACATTTAGTGTCCCAGTACATCGATTTCCGAACCCGGATAAAAAACCTGATCTTTTTAATGCTTGGGTGTCAGTGGTTGGAGACAAACTCAAGGAAACTGACCGTATGAAAATATACAAGTCTAAAAGACTGTGTGATCATCATTTTGATCCCAGTGATAAGATGTCATCAGATCGGATAAAGCCGTCAGCAATCCCATCAGTGAATTTACATTGTAAGTAGAACTAAATCTTGATTTTTTTTTATAGTGCAAAAAAACTACAATGGCTTTCTATTATTCTTCCAAATTATGGTTTCTCTGAATGTATGACTGCACTTCACTTGGCAGTATATATCTATGCATACTGGTATTAGTCGGTAAGGCGACTGTAGCCCCCAAAATTATTAAACATTAAGAAATAATTACTAAGCATTCATCCAAGAAGCTGTGAAAATATCACATGGGTTCAAAAATGATTATCTGGCATAAGTTAAGCTTATATTCACTTAAGGCTCGCTCAAAATGAGTATATATATTTTTTTAATGTAATGTATGGCATTTTAGCCAGTTACTGTGACATAATAGAATTCTAAGTTTATAATTTTCAGTGAGTACTATTGAGGATTAATCAAGGTTTTAAGTAGTTTCTATGTGCAGTATCTCTGTTTGTTCTCCAAATAATCTGCCGTGAAGCAGCAGTGTTCGCGCTGTTGTGGTGAAATGACTAGCATAGAGGCATTCCATCCTAGTCCTCAGGGTAGGCAACGCACTTGTGACTCTGGTGTTGCAGGTAGACACCTGTCACCGTTTACCATTAGGTGTTGCCGTGTGCTTGTTTGCCACTTATGTGGTATAAAAAAAAACTTTAAGCATAGAAAAGTACCCAATTAAATTTTTAGACTAAGGGAGTTATCATTGCTGAAATGTAAAAGGAATTTATTCTTACTCCTACTTTTGTAGTGATAGATCCTTGAAATGATTCTAACTAAGGGCCACGAAAGAACCACTTGTCTTGAAGAAACAAATTTAATAATGAATATAAGTATGTAGTTGTCTTTATTGGATTCCAATATAAACTATATACATATTACTAAAAATTTAATCCATACTAATCCATACTACTAATATTATAAATGCGAAAGTGTGTGTGTGTGTCTGTCTGTCTGTCTGTTACCTCTTCACGCTTAAACCGCTGAACCGACTTAGATGAAATTTGGTATGGAGATAGTTTGAGACCCGGGAAAGGACATAGGATACTTTTCATCCCGAAAATCTTTAGTGTTCCCGTGGGATGAGCGGGTAACACCGCGGGGCACAGCTAGTATTATAAATGCGAAAGTGTGTCTGTCTGTCTGTCTGTTACCTCTTCACGCTTAAACCGCTGAACCGATTTAGATGAAATTTGGTATATAGATAGTTTCAGTCCCGGGGAAGGACATAGGATACTTTTCATCCCGAATAAATTTAGTGTTCCCGTGGGATGAGCGGGGAACACCACGGGGCACAGCTAGTATTGATTAGAAAGGGAGGACACTACAGTATTGCCACTTTTTAAGTTTTACTCTTTTTGGTCAGACTGTACCTGATGCAGTTTAATTTCACTGGGAAGTAATAAAAATCGGTATTTTGTAATATTTCGTAAAATATTGCAGTGTATTATGACATTTATACATGCTAGCTTGACATGGCAACTATTCACGCAACATCTTTAGAAGCACGCAATGTATACGTCCGTCTGACAATTTAGTGCGGGGAACAAGTCTATTTTAAATCCAGTGGTACTTTTAGCACCGAAAATCCATGTACAATATTGACGTTTATTTTTTAACATCAAGTATTAGTAACATTGTTCACGGACTTTTGTTGCTGATGGTGACGGTAGATATCGTTTCGTTTTACCTGGGAACGTAAAAAATACCTAAAAAATCGTCAACATTGATAGGCCAATTTGTTCTACCTTTTGCGTTTTATTTAACTCAATGTTTAAAAAAAATAACACATGCTGTAGTTAATGTTCACGTTTATTTTTACAAATCTTAACATAAACATTATATACTTGCAAGCACCTGCCTACTGAGCAGCGGTCCCGAGTTCGAATCCCGGCCAGGGCAAATATTTGTGTGATGAACTCGAATATTTGTGCTTGGGTCATGGTTGTTATATGTATTTACGTATATATTTATCTATATAAGTATATATATCGTCGTCTAGTACCCATAACACAAGCCTTCTTGAGCTTAATTTGGGACTAGATCGATTTGTGTGAGGTTGTCTTATTATTTATTTATATACTGTATAAGAGGAAATTTTTTGCCTATTTATTATTATATTATAAAAGTATCTTATAGTTTAGATAAATAGTTTACATATTACTATATAGGTACTCTTGTTGTAAGTGGTGTTAGTTTGTCTTTTTTACTTTTTTTTTAGGTCTTCTTACCCAAAATGTAAAAAACGGGACTCGCTGTCCGTCTGTCTGCATGTCTGTCTGCCTGTCTATCTGTCTGTCTGTCCGTCTGTCACCAGGCTGTATCTCATGAACGGTGATAGCTAGAGAGTTGAAATTCTCAGAGGGTTCTCAATTCGACTGTATTTTTTAGGGTTCCGTACCCAAAGGGTAAAAACGGGGCCCTATTACTGAGACTTCGCTGTCCGTCCGTCCGTCCGTCCGTCCGTAAAAACTCAGTACTAAAACTCAGAATTTGCAGATTAAATTACATTAATTATTACATAATTTTTATAAAAATTTTCACCTCTTTGTATGCGGCGCCAAACATTTCAGATGCAAACTTAACTCAACCAGGGCAATTAAGATGGGATAAGTGAACGTTTGTACGGAACCCTCGATTCTGTGTGATGAACTCGAATATTTTGTTCCTGGGTTATGGATGTTATCTATATGTATTTATTTATTATCATCGTCTAGTACCCATATTAAAAGCTTTGCTTAGTATAAGGTCAGGTCGAGTTGTGTACGATTGATGTCCCTTGATTATTTTGTTTACATTTTATATGATAAAATAAATAAATCTACTCCGTTTATAATTTACCTACACAGACAACCCCCACTAGACGGAGCATGTAAGGCGACCCGCGCTCACCAACGATATGGTACGGCAGAACATTAAAGTATGAACACGGCGACCACCGTTTAGTTGCGTCCTTGTTTATGATCCATGCGTACGTCAACGAAAAAAGAAATTAAATAAATAACATGGTAAATTGTAGTGTTAAGTGGTGTAGAGAGACCTCATAAACATGAACGCAACTAAACAGTGGCCGCCGTGTTGATACTTTAATGTTTTGCCGTACCATATCGTTGGTGCGCGCGGGTCGCCTACGGGTCGCCTTACATGCTCCGTCTAGTGGGGGTGGTCTGTGTTTACATACTACCTGTCCCAAATAAATAAATAAATATTAAGGGACAATCTTACACAAATCGACCTAGTCCCAAACTAAGCAAAGCCTGTGCTATGGGTACTAGACGACGATATACATAATATATAAATACATACATAGATAACATCCATGACCCAAGAACAAATATTTGCACAAATATTTGCCCCGGCCGGGATTCGAACCCGGGACCGCCGACTCAGTAGGCAGGTGTCTACCAACCGAGCCAAACGCGTGTTGTAAGGTGATGTTTTTATTATTCATATATCACTATATGTAAACATTCTGAACGATAGAAAGATTGAGATGGACGCTTCCATTTGATTTTGTCGCCAAAAATTAATAGGTCTGATAATTTAATTTAACATATTATTATTTTTCCGATATCGACTATTTTGATTTTATCACGCCCTTAACCTTTAGAATCAGTAGATGCATACCGCTGGCTAAAGGGTAATTTCTGAAACTAACTACTGTTCCGATTCCAATTTTTTTAAATATATGGCAATTCTTATATAAGAAACACGATTAAACATGCTTTTGTGTTCCAGGTATACATCAAGGATGTACTACTTTTGTACAAGCAGACCATTGCTATTCGCGGCCTCTACGAGAAAGTCTCCAAGCTGTACCATTGATGGACATAACGAATTTACCGGGGCCATCGAGACCAGCAGTTGACCCATCCGAAATTCTCCAAGCTGTACCATTGATGGACATAACGAATTTACCGGGGCCATCGAGACCAGCAGTTGACCCATCCGAAATTCTCCAAGCTGTACCATTGATGGATATAACGAATTTACCGGGGCCATCGAGACCAGCAGTTGACCCATCCGAAATTCCAATACCATCAGGATCTACGGAAACAACTTGTCCGGCTGCGACGGATAGGTCTCAATTTCGAACATCACGCACGAAGTTTGATGCAGGTGAATAAATATATTTCCTTTGGTTTCAGCGATTATCAGTAATTAGCTCGGACGGTTCAAAATTTTTACCAAGCGGATATCAAAGAAATGAGAATATTAATATCCTTATACTGGTGATTATACTATCCTATATAAATATACTGATCAAGTAGGCATGTAATAATGTTGTAATCAGGGCCCGTTCTAGGGAAGACTAGATGGAACGGTCGTTCTAGGCGCAAGGTGCCTTGGGGCACTTTAATGCCGAATTAAACTAAAAACAAGGGAACTTTTAAAATTTTGGAGGCACCTTTTGGGTGGCAAGGAATAAATCGCTCTACCCTGATCAGGAGATAGGGCCAGCGCTGGTTGCAGTTAAATATGTTTTCTCTAACATGCAATAAAATATTGATGTTATGTTCCTTATAATAGGCTACGAAGTATCACGTTTCGGGTGCAGCGAAACGAGAGGCATATAATGAAATTTCATACAAAATTGCAGGCCTAGGCCGGCAAAGCGACCTTTTGTTTCAATTTGTTCTGAGCAGCGGCGCGCCGCGGTGCGCTAGCGCCGCCCCCCGCCCGCCGTGGCGGCGGCGACAATTTAAGGCTGATTTAGACGATGCCAATTTTGAGACGCCTAAATTACGGCGCCTCGAAAAGGCACCGTATAAACACTTTCCGCGCCATTTTTTCGCCGCATGCCAGCGCTGGCGCGGAATAGAACACGAGCCTATTTTTCGGCGCCAGTGACCCCCCCTCCGCGTCTCTCGCCGCCACTAATGACTGGTACTGAAAACAAGCACCGTGTAAACACGACTGGCGGCGAGATTTAGGCGGCTGAACATAGTCATTGTCTAAACGGTCGGAGGTGTGCTGTGCGGTAATCACTGGCGCCGTAATTTAGGCGTCTCAAAATTGGCATCGTCTAAATCAGCCTGGCATGCGGCGAAAAAATGGCGCGGAAAGTGTTTATACGGTGCCTTTTCGAGGCGCCGTAATTTAGGCGTCTCAAAATTGGCATCGTCTAAATCAGCCTTAACGAATAAGTATCAGTAGCTACATATCAAAACGAAGGTAACCTATCTCAAACACTAAAAACCATTGACCGAATTTCATTTGCCCGAAAACTATTCGAATTATTATCGTTTGTTCGATGACAGGATTCGTATATTTTTCTTTTCACCATTTTACATTTAGTAGAAGTATCGTTTGTCCGAAAAACTTTTCCCGTCACATTCACTTGCCCTATGAGTTGTTACGTATTTTTTTTCGTAGCCCATTTTTCATTTACCAAATGATACTTTTGGCACTGCATACATTTGAACAAATTTTCAGTTCACCTTTTGACTTTTCCCGCCCCATTCACTTGCCATCTGAATTGAGACGTCTTTTGTTTAATACCCATTTTTTCATTTACTCAATGATATTTTTCGCATTACATAAGAACTGCGACCACAACAACAGCCCGCGAGCCGAACGAGCGAAGCTACCGTGCTGCGGCAACAGCCGACAAACCGCCAAAACCGACCTGGTTGGGTTAGGTTAGGTTAGAACTGTGACCACAACAGCCCGCGAGCCGAGCGAGATAGATAATAAACCGAAACGTTACATCGGAAAACTGATATTACGGATAAATGAGATTTAGGGAAACGTGTCATTAGTCAAGTGAATAAAAATCCTAAACAATTAATGCCCAATCGTAAATTATCGAATTGAATTTTCGGACAAATGAAAAAAAGTTAAAATGATATTTGTCGAATAGTTTTTGTCGAAATGAAATTCGGACTAACGTTTTTAGTGTTTCAGATAGGTAACCCAAAACGAATGTTTTGATGGGAAGATATTGATTGAATTTCATTAATTGTTATTGATTTCTTATTTTATTTCATTGCATGTTTGAGAAAAACACTATACATACCTCGGCGTGAAGAAGGGTTGCCAGCCTCGTAACTGTCTATCATAGTCTATATGTATTTGGCCGGCAACGCCTTACTTCCCAGCCTCTGTAGTAATGTACTATGTTAAGTTATTTGAGTTTCTAAATTGTACCACTTTATTCTTTGGAAATAAGCTCGAAAAGTGTATAATTAATGTTTATTGTTCTATGTGTTGTGCTAGGCATTCAGGGTTAGAAAAACTACTACTACTACTACTACAATAAAAAAAACCGGCCAAGTGCGAGTCAGACTCGCGCACCGAGGATTCCGTACAAAATATACGCTAAAAATGGCCGTATGTGTCAAAAGCAGTGTTAGCAGAGCCCAGTTTCTTAGCAAAATGTAACCAGCTGAAATTAATATCAAATACTTAAATCTGCAGTCCCGTGAAGCTGTGAAAAAATCAAACTTTGAAGTTCACGCAATCAAAATATATTACAGTAATTAAAAAAGGTGTTTCATACAAGTTGCCGCCCACCACGGTAAATATATAGGATACTTCCAGATATCCTAGAAACTTGAAATTTGATATGAAGGTAGCTCTTATAGCACAACCAACGAAATAAATATGAAAATCTTAAATTTTTATGTCTGTCTGTCTGTGTCAGTTACCACTTACCAATATAAAATGACCTCGCTCTGCTTACATTTTGCTCCAGAGCAGCTAACACTGGATTTTTACAGATACGGCCGTTTTTAACGCATATTTTGTACGGAACACTCGGTGCACGAGTCCCTCTGGCCGGTTTTTCCCTTTTGAGGTACGGAACCGTGAAAACAATTAAGTAGGCCCCTAAGTAGTATTAGCCCAGGGTCCCACAAATTACTTTAAATACCATAGATTTCTTATAGGTTTTCCTGTAATCTTTAGGTAAATATCTATATCTAGTGTTTTTTTTTTAATTTTATACCCAGCGCTTTCGGAGTTAAGGGGGGGGACCGTCAATTTTTGCATATTTTCCTAAATAACTTCAAAACTACTCATTACCCCCCCCAAAATTTAAAATTATGATACCTACACGTCCGTCTTTGGGTCAAAGACTTACGTAAGTGTACCAAATTTCAATTTAATTGGTCCAGTACTTTCCGAGAAAATTGACTGTGACAGTCGGACGGACGGACACACGAGTGATCTTATAAGGGTTCAGTTTTTTCCTTTTGAGGTACGGAACCCTAATAAAAGAATATTAGATTAGTTTTCTATTTTATTATATCTATTTTAGTTACATTTTAGTATAATAAATGATCTTACTACTTCTTTCAATTTAAAGTAAATATTTAGTTTGTTAAAGTATTTGTCTATTCTGATATTTATGTTTTTTGCTGTCATAATCTAATAGTCTTTGTTCTTTGTTTGCAGAGAAAACCTTCAAGTTCTTGCAAGAAAAACATGTTGGCGAGTGCGCAAGAAAAGTGCGGCAAAAAGAAAATGAAATAAGAAGATTACGGCAAAAAGTGAAAAGCTTTAAACTGCGTCTCCGACAGCTGAGGAAGGCTTCTCTAAAGACCGATTTTAAAAAGTTGACGAAAAATATGCCTAAGTTCGCAAAAATATTTACTAGAATGCAATTTATGGAAGGACACAAGAAAAAGAAGGGGCATAGGTTTACTTTGGACGAAAAGATTTTATCTTTGTCTTTATATAAAAAAAGTCCAAAAGCATACTCTTTGATGTGTAAACATTTTACTTTGCCATCAAGGAAGGTACTGAAATCATTATTGGCACAAGTAAAAATGGAACCAGGCATTAACCCAGTTATTTTTAATGAATTAAGATCAACAGTCACTAAAATGCAGCCACAAGATCGTCTGTGTACTTTAATATTTGATGAGATGTCAATTTCTCCTCAATTATTTTACAATCAGCACACAGACGATCTCGTAGGTTTTGAAAACCTTGGCAGGGAGAAAACTGAGCATTTTGCTAATCACGCCTTGGTTTTTATGGTGAAAGGAGTAAAAAGAAATTTTAAACAACCGGTTGCTTACTATTTTACACAACGTATGTCAACGCCGAGACTGAAGCAAATTTTAAAAGATGTAGTTTCAGAAGTTCAAGCTACCGGTCTCAAAATAGTGGCAACCGTTTGTGACCAGGGCTCGCCAAATTCGAGCTGTGTTAATAATTTAATTTCAGAAGCCAAGGCGAATTATTTTAATTTGGGGAAAGAGTGGAAAGGCGACGTGATTATTATAAATAATCAGGAAATAATCCCACTTTTTGACGTTCCACATTTGATAAAAGGTATAAGGAACAATTTATTAAATAAAGATATCATTTACAAAGTTAAAAATGAAGAGAAAAATGTAAAGTGGGAATATTTTCAAAAAATTTATGCCGCTGACAAGGCTCATGGTGAGTTACGGCTTTTGCCAAAATTGACAAGAGAACATGTGGATCCCACAAGAATAAAGAAGATGAGAGTGAAAAATGCCGTCCAAGTGCTCAGTCACAGTATGGCTGTAGCTACTGATAATTTGGTCGCGAGAGGCGATTTACTGCAAGAATGTTGTGATGTCATACCATTCTTAATGTTAATGGACAAATTATTTGACTCACTCAATGCCTCGAGCTTCTCAGTGCCCCACGGCAAAAAATACAGAGCGGCCATTAAAAGGAGCTCTCCGCACCATCAGCTTTGGCAAGAGGCTCTCCAATTATTAAAATCAATTAAATTTATATTAAGAAACGGTGACGGGTCAACAACAGTCAAATATGTACCAACTGTAAATAATTTTATTAAAACTATTGAGGGATTTAAATTGTTATGGCAATTGTTGTCAAAAAAATATAGTTTGGATTCAATGTTAACACGCAATTTCAACCAAGACCCCCTCGAGAACTTTTTCGGCAGCATTCGCAGTTTGGGTGCTCGTAATGTGGCACCCAATTGCATGGGGTTTGAGGGAGCTTTTAAAACTCTATTATTAAATAATATGAGCAGTGATCACTCAATAAATGCTAATTGTGAAAAAGACACAAATAAGTGTTTACAGTCATTAAACTTTTTTATAAATCACAAAAATAAAGGTAATGCTCCCTCACAACCCCAAGATATTGTAATTGATCAGCCTTTAGATGTCATGCAAAATAATGTAGCAGATTCTGGGGCTGATCAAAGAACTTATGTCTGTGGATGGGCGCTGACAAAATGTTTGCAAAAAGTTATAAAAGGGTGTAAACTATGTAAAAGCAAGCTATTAGGCGATTCAAAGAATGCTAAATACAGATTCATAAGAGCAAAAGAATATGAAAAAGATAAAGAATGGCTTATATATCCCTCTGATCGCCTAGTAGCTTGTTTTCAGGACATACAAAACACAACAATTGCCTTCCTCAATAGTGAATGTTACAAAAAAAATATTAAAGAGCGTATCATTGCTTTTATTGATTTATTTGTTGATTTTTCCTTTATTGACTGTGATATTCATAAAGATAAGTTCAAGGACTACTTTCTAAATACAACGATTAATATAATTATTTACAGTTGGTGTAGGACGGTAAATAGGATTTTAGATGGAAAGATTAATTATGAAGGAGATGATATTGTAAAAAAAGCAGCTCAAGTGTATTACAACAAACATAAATCAATAAAAAAATGAATAAAAACACGTATTTTAAACATTTCTTATGCTTTTTCCCGATATAAAAACAAGTTTCTCAATGTAAAAAATAACTGTTTTAAGACGTCGGCTACCGTGGTCATTTATGTACCGAATTTCATGTCATTAACATCATGAAAACTAGTACAATTTGATAAAAAAAATCTTTTTAATTGACAAATCGTTATGTCTGCTTAGTACGGTGCACAGTTAGTTTGGTTATAACTGCGTACTGAAAATATTGTACAAATTAGAACATCAATTAAGGTATACTTTTAATTTCCCCTTTTTGTTACCAATTTATTTAGCCATATCTAATGAAATGTTTTGAGATTCCTAAAAGTACAAACGTACGACCAAAGAATTACAAGAGCTAATAACATAATAGAGATGACTATTAAATTGGTAGCAAAACAGGTAAATTAAAAGTAGGCCTTAATTGTCGTACTAATTTTGTGCAAAGTTTTCTTTCTAGAATCTATAGATGCATACGTATAACGCTATAGCAGTATTATACACACATATAGCTATAGCTACACATCTATATGTCACCAATAGTTCTTCACCAGCCGCTAGTGGCAGCACCGTCTATGCATGCACTTTTGACCATAGAGTTGCCACTCTTCTTCCTCTATATTACAATACTCTTTGAACGAGACTGATCGCCCATAGAGCTGGGCGTTTTTTTCTGTAACAGTTTCGAGAAACCGTTTTTTATAGAGAAACGGAGTAACGGTTTCTTGCCATATCTAATAACAGTTTCGTTAAAACCTGCTACTACGCGTAGCTGATACCATTGTGTTAGCAAAATTTTCTCGAAAGACAAAAAAAGAACGATTTTTGATTAAAATAGTTTTAGAATAGCTAACTAAACATTTTATGAAAAGCTGGTTCTTGAAATAGCGTTACACCTAGTAACTAACGAAACCATGCCGTAATAAAGAAACTGTTTTTTAAGTAACTTGTTTTCGAAACGGTTACTTGTCAAAAAGAAACGGTGACGTTTCGTTTCATCGAAAACGCGTAACGACCCAGCTCTAATCGCCCAACTAATGCGATTTGTGATTTTGCATTAGTTGGGAGGGTGCCATTTTTTCCGTCGGATTGTGTGTCCATGTAATTAATACGTCAATGTTATGCATCAATAATAAATTCTCGAATTACACATTTTTATAAGAAAAACATGATTTAAATATAATTACATTGTTTGAGCTTTTTTCTGATTGTTTCGTACATATCAAGGAATATAATACTCTGGTACATATTGTCTGTTATTGCTTTAAGTGGGGCGATATCCGAACGAACGAATGAATGTCGCCATTTTTCATTTGACATTCCGATTTCTTGATTGTGGTTTTATTTTACTTTACGTATTTTACAATTAATCCTGTTGTTCACGTGTTTTCAAAAGAACTTATGTATTTTTAATAACCGGAGTAACAATAGAGAAATCGGTGTGATGTTAAAAACCATGAGTACATAAATACGAACATTGAACATAAACTGAATGCTGATGTATACGACGGCAGCTGAAAGTATAACACAAAAAACGTATGAATTTCTAGCAGAAATGTCGCTGGATTTGCATATGAAGGAAGAAAAGGAATGGGAAGGCGAGTGCGCTAGTAAACAAAGCTTGGATACGTACCAAGATAACAACAAACATGATAAACAAGAAGTGAAAGTTGAAGTTTTGTTGGAGACGGACTTTCTGCTTGCGCCGGATTTCATGACCTTTGACTCCGGTACGTTTTATCACACTAATAATATAAAGGCGAATGTTTGTGAGTGTGTTTATGTGTATGTTTGTTACTTCTTCACGCTCAAACGGCAATTTTGATAAATTTTGGTATGAATGTAGCTGACACCCAGGATTAACACATAGGTTACTTTTTATCCCGAAAACGTGTGTGTTCCCTTGGGATGAGCGGGTAACACCGCGCTGCGCAGCATGTTGATTCATAATTTTAAACTGATTTTCCACTAGAGATAAGCAGGCGCATTAAGTGACGTCAATAAATACATTCGTGGATGATAGCTTAACACTTTCGCGACCAACAACCCGACTGCTGGGCGCTCGTAACTTCTACTTAGCTGCCCAGCTCGCCGGGCGGAATATACTGTAAAAGTGCCCACCTGGCTGGCTCCGTTCGTCGGGGGTAGGGTTGCAGCCACCTAGTGGGCTTTGTCGGTTTCTGGGGTAGTTTAATTTTTTTACCTGGTTGTGGAAAGTGTTAAGCTTAATCTAGGTTCTTTACAAAATAACTACAAAGAAATAGTGAATGTACATAAAAGAAGATACAACAAAAGCCTGAAAATACAAAAAAAAAACAAAACATGAAAGATACAATTAAAAACAGATGTTTACCTCTGACATCTGTTTTTAATTGTATCTTTCACGTTTTGTTTTTTCATTTGTATTTAAGCTGTGCAATAAATAGTATTTATGTTGTATTATATAATACTAAGTCTGCTGTCACCATGGAGCTTGGGCCAATGCCGGCGGAGCCCAGATGTATTGCTACATTCCGTAGTGCTATGTTCAGTGATGCCTATTAGTATCAAGATTTAGATGTTACCATTTCCCGAAGGAGTCCAGTCAATTTGAACTATGACACAGTGCGTGAGCTGTCAGATTGACTCAAATAATGACTATATGCTATATAATACATTGTTCTATTTAATGGATGGCGTTGGGCAGCAAAGCTCTATAGTGGCAGCCACGTATAGGAAAGCGCAGCGTGGGGCGGCCCCCAACTTGATGAGAGAGACTAAGATGGGAAGACAATGTAATAAGGAATGCCGGATGGCAATGGACCAGACTGGCAAGAAATAAAAAAGAATGGAAGAGGAAGCTGTTGCCAAGTGGCAGACAGATATATAAAAGTAAAATATAAAAATAAGACAGTAAAATCTCTGAAATATCCAAATAAAAGGCTTATATTACTATTATTACATTATATTATTTTCAGCGGTGGACATCTGTGAGTGATAGATAGTTGCGGAAACTGAAGAAAATATCTATCAATATTGTTTTAAAAAATAATTGTTCTTGAAGAAACTTGGGGACCATTTTTCCACACAAACATCCCTTGTTTCCTCCCTGAATAATGTAACTATTAAAGCAATATTTTGGACCAAAATATAGGAAAAAAAAAAGTGATAGGTAGACCAAATAAGCGATGGATGGATTGTGTGAGAGAGGACATGAGAAAAAAAGGAGTAAGCGCTGAAATGACGAATAATAGAGATGAATGGAAGAAGAAAACATGTTGTGCCGACCCTACATAAGTGGGATAAGGGCAGGGAGATGATGATGATGATGATGATGGTGATCTATGGCACTATTGACATGTCCCTATGATAAAATCACTACATAAGGTGACTCGGGGCTATTTTAGCTATGGGGTTATTGTATCTTCTTACCATTATAATGGTCACAGACCATTATAATGGTCTGTGTATATATAGGATACACAGTACAATACAATGGTCTGTGTATCCTCAAAACAAACAAAGTCGCTTTTATCTGTCTATCCGTATGTATGCTTTAGACCTTTATAACTATAACTACACAACGGATTTGATGCGATTTTTTTAATAGATAGTGATTTATGATGAAGGGTTATATGTATAATGCATGCATAATTTATCAGCATTGCAACCATATGAAGCCGGAGCGGGTCGCTAGTAATATTAATAAATTTAGTATTCATAGAAAAAAGGAGTAAAGAAATTAATTAGAAATTCATAAAGAGATATGAAACTCCAAAAACTTTATAAAATTGACCAGATTTTCAAATGTGTTTAGTTGTCCAGTTATTATAAGATTAAGAGTGATATTGATCGACCACCAAACCTGGGAAGAACTCGCGGCAAGGCGCATAGACTGGCGCAAGTGTGTGGCGGACGGCCGCAAGTGGTGCGACGATGCATGGTTTGGCACATTGACTGACAAGAGGCAGAAACGACATCTAGGCGACCATACTACATCGGCCAGTGTCTCTTGTCAAGTTTGCGGTCGGATATGCCGATCGCGTATCGGTCTTTTCAGCCACGAAAGACGGTGCTTCGCAGAATGAAGACCACAAATCGTCTGTAATAGACTGAAGGGCCTATGATGGTGAAGAGTGATATCCACGCGTCCTCCTGCCCCCTGCCGGCGCGGCGAACGGTTGAGCGAGAGTTCCGATCGCGGCGACCATACGATTGAGCGAGATACAAGTAGCGCACGCCGCGCCGCTCACCTGTATGTCAATGATTTAATTAAATAAATATAATCAATAATAAATATTAAGGTACATGGGATAGTCTGACACAAATCAACCTAGTCCCAAACTAAACAATGCAATTGGTACAAGATTTTTGTTGTTGCAAGTTTTCCTTTAAAGATAAACATCTGTAGCTTTTTATTCTTTACTAGCGACGGGCTTCGCACGGGTGCAATGCTGATAAATTATGCATGTATTATACATATACCTTCCTTCCTCTATATATTGAAAAAAACCGGATCAAAATCCGTTGCGTAGTTTTTAACATCTAAGCATACATAGGGACAGACAGACAGTAGGAAGCGACTTTGTTTCATATTATGTATTGAAACCTAATATACAATGTTTTCATTTAAAATGTTTGTTTCGTTTCAGTAACACTAGAAAGTCCAGAGACCGACTCGCAAGCGCAACCAACAACTGAAACCCTAACAAAAGAAGTGAAAAAGAACTTCCCGTGCGACTTATGCGGCAAACGATTCACCTCGCGGCGCCATCTTGTGATCCACAAACGAACTCACACGGGAGAGAAACGTTTCGTCTGCGACCTTTGCCACAAGCGGTTCACGCGCAAAGAAAACCTCATAAGACACAAACGACTACACGCCGGAGAAAGAGACTTCAATTGTGAACTCTGTCACAAGCAATTTGGACAGAAAAACAACTTATTAATCCACATGAGAGTACACACGGGAGAGAAGCCTTTTCCCTGCGATATGTGCGAGAAACAATTTGCCGATAAATATAGACTAATCACACATAAACGATTACACACGGGAGATAAAACTTTCGGTTGCGACGTCTGTACAAAGCAGTTCACGCGGAAAGAACATTTAATTAGACATAAACAGATACACTCTGACAACAAGCTTTTTACATGCGAAACGTGTGACCAGCAATTTACACAAAAACGAAGCTTGATATGTCATATACGATTTCATATTGGAGATAAGCCATTTTCGTGCGATATATGTGGCAAACAATACGCACACAAGCACACTCTGGTCACACATAAACGATCACACACAGGAGAGAAACCCTACAGTTGTGTCATTTGCGAGAAGCTGTTCACGACGCAGCAAAACTTGTCGAAGCACAAACGAATTCACGCCGGATATAAACCTTTTTGTTGCGAAGTTTGTGATAAGAAGTTTAGTCGGAAAGAACATTTAACGAGGCATACGCGGGTACATGTTATTTGTTAATTCATACAATGAGCTATTTTTGACGTGGTAGCGTCTTATAAATCTATGAACGCCGGCTCCACGCACGAAAAAGCATAACTCGTTGTCACGCTCCGCCTGAGCCGAGCGTGCAAGCAAGAGCGCGGATCAATCGATAGAGAGGCACGATCGGCCTAAGCGTTCCGCTTGTGACGCATCTATCTCTCTTCCACTCCATCGGCTATATGTTATCATTATCACGTAAAATTGACATCCGCAAACCGACTTTACAGACAACCAATTTTTCTTCTTGTAGCTGTTTTGAGAAACCGTTCTTTATAAATAATGACACAAAGGCAAATTAAGAAAGAAAAATTGAATGCGATCTACTACAATCTAAGCAGGATTTGAACCTGCGACCTCTGCGTTTCCGGCGCATTGCTCTTCCAACTGAGCTATCAGATCGCTACGTCAATCACACCAAATCTTTCATCCCATAATTCGTTACGCTACTGGAGCGCCCTCTGCGTCATATATATTTGAAATGCTTATGCGCCGGAAACGCAGAGGTCGCAGGTTCAAATCCTGCTTAGATTGTAGTAGATCGCATTCAATTTTTCTTTCTTAATTTGCCTTTGTGTCATTATTTATCAAAATGAAAATGTGGTATTTCCACATAAAAATATGAATCGATAAAAAGATTCTATACACACCGTTTTTTGTCTAAGGAAAACCCGTGTTGGTCTGCATTTACATGTGTATTATTGTAAAGTTGTCCTCGTTCGTATCGCACATGTTGCTTGATTGGTCTACCATTTAAATTTGTCTTTAGCACTCATTTACTCAAAGTTTAACGGGACAATATCCCATAAAGGGATAAGTTCGCCTTTGTACGTGCTTATTCTTTGGAAATGTATTTCTTGTTTTTGTGTACAGTCGCCATCATTAAAGCATATAAGGCATTCATAAATATCTGAACATGTACTGTAATGCCCAGTCAATAAGAGTCCTGTTCAGATATTTATGAACACCTTATATGCTGCGATATATCTGATACCGACTATACAATAAAATGTTTACATACATACATATATCTAAACAATTAAAAATGCGAGTTTTATTTCATTTGCAACCTGTAAAATGGTCTTGCATTCCCTAATGTGTAATAAAAATATGCAAACCATATTTCTATCTAGTGTGAACGGTATGTAGTCATACAGTCCGCGGGCGGGATCTAAGGAATTGGGGGCTGAGGAAGCGGGCAGGTGTGCGAAGACTAAATCACAACACTAGCTCATTAAGTCAACATTCCCTATCATTAAACCATTGATAGAAATATCTAAGCACAAAGAAAAATTTAAATGCGTGACCGGGAATCGAATCCGATACCTCTGGATAACTGGTCCAGCGTAATATTCCTTATCATTCCACATACAGGCAAGACTCAACTGTACGTTCGAAGTTCACGTGGTTAAATACGAGAGTGGCAGGATACCATTTTTTTCTTAATCAGAATCTGCTCAGCGGGTCATATAAAAGGCATGAAGGAAATAAATACCCTGTCCGTCTTCGTAAAAAGCAAAGAAACGAAACGCATTTTTCAAGTGTCAATGTCATTAGCGATAATTTGAGGTTAGATTAGATTGTCAAAAAAATCAATCAATCAATCAAACTTTCAGATCAGTGTTGGATGTTGGTTAAAGTTCTAAAGTACGATAAAATAAACAAAAATTAGACAAAAGGAACCCAATTTTACTCATTTAAGGTTAATCCATGTGTTAAATGATTCACTTTTTGTGGGCTATTACTAGTTTTATTCGCTAGATGAAATTTAAACTTTGTTGTTATAATGCAGCAATAGATTTGTTAACTGCCAGTGACCCCTATCTGGTGTTTGTGTGTGGTCGTGTTGTACTAACGACAATGGTGAAAAATCTCGGAACTTAACTCGCCTCTAGTGGAAACGTGAGAAAAAAAAAATCAACACGCTTTATCGCTCTGAGTGAGTGTGGGATTACTTACAGAGAAAAGTTTTTTTTTCTATCTGAGAAAAAAAAGTGGCTGATTCGTAAAGGGCAGCATTTCCCCTATCCTTTTATCAGATATACAGACAAAAGTGAAGGCAAAAATGTCTTTGGGATATGTGTGCGTAACGAAGGAGATTTTACACGTGAAGGAAAAGAATTTCACACAGAACTTGATACAGAAGGCATATGACATATATGAGGAACATAACTACCACGTGAGAGACATCATCTGGGAGGAAATTGACTTGTGTGAGGAGGACATTGGCTTGGAAGTAGTGCTACAGAGAGAATATGATGTTTGTGATGAAGACATTAGCATGAATAAAGAGTTTAACTTGTCTTGCGTGAAAGAAGAAGTTGTACAGATGGAGGACGACGTGTATGAATCTGGTGGGCAGTGTAACTTGATTCAAAAGAGAAATCACTTCAAGGATATCCATATTAAAGAAGAAATCATAGAGAAGATCCATGTGAAAGAGCCTGATGATGCATGCGGTGTGAGCAGTACAGCCACACTGCAAGGCCTGTACAAGGAACATATAGTTAAGGACGAGTTTGTTATCGGCCCAGATGTGTTACAGCTACGTGAAGTCACCTACACCACCGACGGCCTCAATAGAGAACACCTACCGAATAACGAGGAGATTGTTCACATGGAAGATGAGTGTGAGAATGTCGAAATCAAAGAAGAGCCTGATGACGATGCATGCGGTGTGAGCGAGGTCACACTGGGCCTCTACGAAGAACACACGGTTAAAAATGAACTCGTGATGGATGAGGTTTTGCAACAAGTCATGACCTACACTGCCGATAAGGCGGCCACCGGAGAAGGCCGGATTAAAATGGAAGTGGATGAGCATGAGGAGGTCCACATCAAAGAAGAGCGTGATGATGATGCATGCGGTGTGAGCGAGGAGGCCACACTGGAAAGCCTTTATAAAGAACACGTAGTTAAAGATGAGCTAGTGATCGGGCCAGAGGTGCTGCAGCCACGAGACGCCATCTACATGGCTGGTGAGTCTGTGTTAAATTTATTTATTAGGCTTCAATTATCCACTTTTTGATCAGAGGGAGCCGAATAGGGACTTAGACAAAAAAATTGCCGTTTTCGATATGTTCAGCTCAAAGAAAAATTTTAATGCGTAACTTGGATTGCCAGTCTAGTGCGTTAACCAACAATCCTACCAACCGGCAATCCAGAGATACCGGGTTCGATTCCCGGTATCTTCCGCCAGGTTGCGCGTTTAAATTTTTCTTGGAGCTATGATCTTTGTATCAATGGTTTATTATAAAAAAAAGTGGTGTGTAGTGTACCCACATTAAAAAAATTAGACATTACAAATTTCATATTTTTACGTACATACTATTTTAGTTTTTAAGATTCTTTCTTCAGTGTGTGGTCTCTTAGGCTGCTTAACTACTGGAGCAACGCGGAGCTTTGTGCAATTGACCAATCACATTCCTCATATTGAAATGCACTTCTTAAACAATAGACGCATAGTATCTTATCTTCTTTTAGGCTACACAAAGACGCAGCCTCATTGATTAATTTTCTCCTTTCCGCTTCAGTTCGGATCAATCAAATGGTCTTGATGAGCAATTAACGTTTGTGTAAGAAAGTATTAGGGCCCTTGCACACCGGGGTTATTTACGCGCTGTAGACGCGCGTTTGAGGAAAACGCATTGACGGTGCGTTTTTAGGGTTCCGTACCCAAAGGGTATGATGATTTGGTGTAGGGACGCCCGGCCGGAAACAGGCGGGCTGTCGATCGCCTGACTGCGTTCATTCAGCCCAATTCCCAATTGGAGCCAACGGTTACTGTCCCGGCGGCGCTCCCATACAGCCTTCTTCCTCGAATCTCCTTGTTCTCCTGCAGAAGGAAAGGACATCTTTAAGGTTAATGTCCCTCAGCTCTTCCTCTTCTAGTTTATCTTTTCTGAAGATGCTATAGCGTATTATCGCATACATGCCACACTCTACTAGAACATGCTTACTCGTCTCCTCCTGTCCACAGTGCGAGCAGTATGGATCACTTACTACACCCATAATATGTAGGTGCCTGTTAAGGCTATTGTGTCCCGTGATTATGCCTGTTAATAATCTGAGATTTTTCTTACCTAGTTCCAGTAGATACCTGGTCCTTTTTCTGTTTATGCCTCCTAGTATCATCTTCGATTGTCGACAGTCCGTTGTCTCTCGCCATTGTCTATTGGCCTCTTCCTCCATTAGCCTAGCTATAACTCCTTTCGTGACTTCTGCCGATATTGGCAGTGCAGGTTCGGGTCCTATGAGTTCCCTCTCTGCTCCTAGCCTTGCCATCTCATCTGCCCTTTCATTCCCTGTCACACCCTGATGTCCAGGTACCCATGCTACCGTAATCTTTGTGTGTTCTCCAAGTTTGTTCAGGGCTTCTCTGCATTCCTTTACCAAGGACGAGCTTACCGTCTGTTTGTCTAACGCTTTTAGTGCAGCCTGGCTATCTGTGTATATAACGACAGATCCCCCTTCCTGCGAACATTCATCTATTATTTGTGCACATCTCATTATGCCGCATACCTCTGCCTGAAATACGCTAGCGTACCTCCCCAGAGGTATGTGTACCTTTTTGTCCAGCTTCGGTATCACTATGCCGGCTCCTGCTAGTTTCGTGGATTCCCGCCGAGAACCCAGTGGCGTGCACAGAGTTTTACGACAGGGTAGACACAAAATTTTGAGAACCTAATAACTTACAGAAATACTGCGGGACAGTTTTTTTTCTTCGTCTTCTCAAATATCAAGCAAATCGACCATCTCTAAATAATTTCCTCTATTAACTGACGAACGAAAACAATAAACACCACCACAATTATCACCATTAAAATTATCCATTTTCAGACAACTTTTAAGAATACACTAAAAACTTTTATTCGCTTATTTACTAGTCACCACTATCACACGTAATAATCAAAACAAACAATAATGGCGTCCAAATATGCAAAACCTATAGGTATCAAAAATACGACAAACTTAAATAGTATTGTATTTGCGCTAATTAAAGTTACAGAAAAGCGCCTTTTTAAATTCGTTACATAGTCAACATCGGAAGTTCGAATCTACAAATAATAGCTAAGGAGAGAGCGAGACAGGCTACCCGTTCGGAATTGTTCGCTTAACATCGGGCGTCGCGGTATTCGCGCGAGTCGCGGGTCAGAAACATCCTACTTCCGTAAGGAAGTAAAAGTCATGAGACAATGTCTTACTTCTGTATATGTGTGCGTGAGTTTTGTTATTGTGAGCAATATTTTTATAAGAACGCACACACACGCGGTCCGTGTTACCACGAGGCACACAAATATAAATTTAGACAGAAAATCGCCTGTCTTTACCGCTTACGGCGCATAGCGGCGCTAGTGCCGCGGAATGTTTCAAGTCAGTCTCCACGGAATCGACCAATACGTACGTAATTTTGGCGCACCGACTCGATAGATGGCGCGGATCGCAAATTGATTATTTTTGTACATTTGTTTTATATAATTTTATAAAAAGGTAATGTTTGTAACAATAAATTATATATTTCGTTTCTGTAATCAACTAGGGTAGGCAGTGTCTTTTTGTCTTTATAAGGTGCACGCCACTGCGAGAACCATCCGTAAAGCAGATAGTCACGGGGTGTTCCACCTCTATTTTCCAGTTGTCCCTTTCTCCTATGTGTATCCTATATTTCTTATCGAACATCTCCTGTCTCTTTATGAGGTCGTTGTTTTGGGTAAGCATCCCCATCTTCGAGCCTGCTTCCCTCTGAATAAGTGCGTGTCCCTTGTCCACCAAGCTTCCTCTCCATTCCTTGCATGCTTTCATTCTGTACCATTGTTCCATGGCCTTCTTTTCCGCTTCTATTTTAAGTGACTTGAGACCGAGCATGATCTCCATCGCCTGCGTGGGCGTTGTTCTCATTGCCCCCGTGATCATAAGACATGCCAGTCTTTGTACTTTTGATAGTTCTTTATGGTATTCTTTGATGTTGGCCTTATGCCACCATACTATGGCACCGTATAGTACTCTCGGTAGTACCACCGCCTTGTAAATCCAGTGTATCATAGCTGGTTTCAGGCCCCATTTTCTTCCGACCGCCCTCTTACACTGGTAGAGCGTTCTTATGGCCTTTGCCGACTGTTTTCTCTTATGTGTGTTTTGAATCTGAGAGTACTGTCTAACGTCACTCCCAGATATTTGAGCTCCTTGACTACCTCCAGTTCTTTGCCTTGAATGCTGATAGGCTTCATTTTCTCTATTTTTCTCTTATTGGTGAATAATATCAGTTTTGTTTTATCAGGGTTTAGGTCCAGTCCTCTATCCCTACACCATGCTAATATTTCCATCACTCCTCTTCTCATTATGTCTCTGACTACATCTAGTGCCACTCCTTCCACTCCCAAAGGGTAAAAACGGGACCCTATTACTGAGACTTCGCTGTCCGTCCGTCCGTCCGTCCGTCCGTCCGTCCGTCTGTCACCAGGCTGTATCTCAAGAACGGTGATAGCTAGACAGTTGAAATTTTCACAGATGATGTATTTCTATTGCCGCTATAACAACAAATACTAATAATAAAATAAAATAAATATTTAATGGGGGGCTCCCATACATCGAACGGGATTGGTTGCGTTAACTTTGCACCTCATTTGTATGGAGCGCTATACATACCAGGTGCAAACTTAACTTAACCACTTAAGGATGGGAAGTGTTTGTACGTAACCCTCGGTGCGTGAGTCCGACTCGCACTTGACCGGTTTTTTCATTATACGGAACAGTTGGTTGCTTTTCGCAATACTAACGCGCGATTGCATCAAAACAGGCGCGCGATTGTATCGCTAAAAAATAAAATAATAAATATTTATTATTCATTTATCATGTAATTTTTTATTCTTGTGTTTTTTTTATTTCATGACATTGAGCTATTATCATTCATATAATATAACTAGCTTGTGCCCGCGGCTTCGCTCGCGTTAAGAAGTATTATTATTAATTATGTATAGTTTTTGCGGCTTTACTTTTGTTTAGCGTGTGTAAAAAAATAGGGCCTACAAAACTTCTTTGTACACAATATTCTTGACTAATCTGTCATTAGGCGCTAAAACTATCAAGCTACTGGGTGAACTTACTCGAGAGCAAGCAACATAAAACTGTCCATGAGAGAAGCAATGTTCTCTCAAGTCAATACCCGCAAATTTGAGATTTTGCCCCTGAGACTTGTTATTCGAGATTGGTTTAATGATTCTAAGCCATGTTATAAGTTACGTCATGTTCTATTGTAAGATATTGAGGTTCTCTTCGTTGATGAATAAAAAATGTATTATTCTGAGCCAGATAAACGTAATTCAGAATTCTGAAATGACTTATTATTGAAAAGCTTGAATGTATTTATTACGGATGCAGGAAGTTTCCCGATCATTACTCATCCCGTCCCAACGCGCCGCCCGCCTATAGGTACCGATTGACGACGATCGAGATGCCACCAAATACTACTTTTTTAATCTATTAGGATAACACGGGTCTCTATCCATACCTCAAAAGCAAAAAAAGAACCCCCTTATAGGATCACGTGTAGCTGTCTTTCAGTCCGTCTGTTACAATCGATTTTCTGCAAAACTACTGGACCTATTAAATTGCAATTTGGCGCAAATGCTTTCAAGAATTTTCATGACCACAAATAAAATTTCAAAATCGGTGGCATTTTCGTAATTAACGTCCCAACAAACCATAAAAATTACACCCGTACTCATATTTAGTCATTTCAACCCCATCGCACCCCAAAAGGCGACCCGACCCGATAAACCATTAAAGCATTACCAATGGATTTTCAGACTTTGTCACCACATTTCTCCCTTTTAGGGGTTGAATTAAAAAAAACCTGAAACACGTGTTAACTCATTTATTGTTAGAAATACTCCTGTGAAGTTTCGAATAAAATAGTCTAACTAATCTTCTTTCGCCATACAAACTTTGGACCCCCATTTCACCCCTTTAGGGGGTAAATTTTGAAAAATCCTTTCTTAGTGCACCGCTACACCTTATAAGGAACCTACGTGCCAAATTTGAACTCTCTAGAACCAGCGGTTTAGTATTTAGACATTTCAACCCCATTTCACTCCAACAGGGGAGATGGTAACTCACGTCCGCCACGTTGGATTTTAAAATCGTTGCGGTTTTTGTAATCAGCGACCCGATAAACCATAAAAACAATACCCATGCTGATTTTCAGACTTTGTCACCACAATTCTCCCTTTTTGGGGTTGAATTTTCAAAAAACCTGAAACACGTGTTTACTTATTTATCGTTAGGAATACTCCTGTGAAGTTTCGAATAAAATAGTCTAACTAATCTTGTTTCCCCATACAAACTTTGGACCCCCATTTCACCCCTTTAGGGGGTGAATTTTGAAAAATCCTTTCTTAGCAGATGCCTACGTCATAACATCTACCTGCATGCCAAATTTCAGCCCGATCCGTCCAGTGGTTTGGGCTGTGCGTTGATAGATCACTATGTCAGTCAGTCAGTCACCTTTGAGTTTTATATATATAGACTACGGCGTTGTATAAATATTGCACTCATATGGGTCCACACTACTCGCGTAGTTGGCCGCGGTTGGGCGAATATGATGGTGTGAAAGGGCACTTTGGTGCGGGAACCCATACTTCGGCCAACTTCGCCTCGCTCAACATCAGTCAACTTCGCGATTAGTGTGGAGCTGGGGATAGAATTTAACATCAGTCATGATCCGTATTGTTACAGATGCGTCAGCGGCGGCAGACGTGAAACACGGTGTTTTTTATAGCTGCAAAAATTGCCGCGAACTACTTACAACGGAACAGAGCGATGATCATGCGTGCGTACTATATTTTTGCGACATATGTAATAAAATAATTGGGAAAAAAAACCAGATGACTATCCATAAAAAAGTACACGCGGTAAAGAAACCTTACAAGTGCGAAGTATGTGGTGAATCGTTTGTGTCCAAGAATTGCTTAATTCCACATCTACGTAAACACAACGGCGAGGAGCCTTTTACATGTGAAATATGTCGTAAGCAGTTTAAGCGATGGCATTTTTTTAAATACCATATGGTTGCGGCTTCCTGTCAAATGCCTTCCGAAACCGAGATATGCCATAAAAGTAAGGATCTTGCGACCAGGATCATCTGGAGACAGGACTGGAAGACCTATGTCGACACTCTGTGCGAAAGATTGAGCGGTGCTCTCATTGCGTTGCGCAAAATAGCACCGCTTATCGCGGGAGATGCGTTGAAGAAAGTTTACTACGCCCATTTTCACTCCCTCATGTCACACGGGACACTGGTCTGGGGTAACACCACGTATGCAGAAAGGGTCCTATCTTTACAAATACAAGCCGTTCGTATTCTAGTCGGCGAGCAACAAGCCAAATCTGCGGAGCGCAGTCTAGTCGGCGAACAACAAGCCGAATCTGTGGAGCGCAGTCTAGTCGGCGAGCAACAAGCCGAATCTGCGGAGCGCATTCTAGTCGGCGAGCAACAAGCCGAATCTGCGGAGCGCATTCTAGTCGGCGAGCAACAAGCCGAATCTGCGGAGCGCATTCTAGTCGGCGAGCAACAAGCCGAATCTGCGGAGCGCATTCTAGTCGGCGAGCAACAAGCCGAATCTGCGGAGCGCATTCTAGTCGGCAAGCAACAAGCCGAATCTGCGGAGCGCATTCTAGTCGGCGAGCAACAAGCCGAATCTGCGGAGCGCATTCTAGTCGGCGAGCAACAAGCCGAATCTGCGGAGCGCATTCTAGTCGGCGAGCAACAAGCCGAATCTGCGGAGCGCATTCTAGTCGGCGAGCGACAAGCCGAATCTGCGGAGCGCATTCTAGTCGGCGAGCGACAAGCCGAATCTGCGGAGCGCATTCTAGTCGGCGAGCGACAAGCCGAATCTGCGGAGCGCATTCTAGTCGGCGAGCGACAAGCCGAATCTGCGGAGCGCATTCTAGTCGGCGAGCGACAAGCCGAATCTGCCGAGCGGAGTACGGACGACCGTCCTTTGTCACGTGAGAGCGGAAATGCTGATCTACCTGCAGCGCCGGAGCTACGGCGGAGCCAGCGGAGCCGGAAAAGCCGGCCGACCTGGCGGAAACGACAGAGCCGGCCAAGTTGGCGGAGCCGGCCGAGCGAGCAGCCCGAGCACCCGTCCAAGCAACTTTTCATATCTCAACGTATAATGACGCACTACTCTCAATATCTCTTCGATCTTCTTCTGTACGTTAGAAAAAACATTTCTAAGTTTGCACGAATAAAACCAGGACGACTGAGAACAGTTTGTGCTAAAAAGGCACTTACGGGGAAGAACCCTCGAGTCATCGGCCCGTATTTCTACGAGCGTTTGCCTGATGACTTGAAAAACGAGCTATCCGAGGAAACGTTTAGGCTTCGTTTGAGTAACATCTTGCTGGATAATCCCCTGTACTCAGTATGCGAGTACATAGATCTAGTAAAAAAAAAACCGGCCAAGTGCGACTCCGAGTCGCGCACCGAGGGTTCCGTACAAATTGTGCAAAAATATTATGCAAAAAATACTTGAAATTTGCGGAATATTTAATCCTGTTTACATCAGTGACATTCAGCGACTTTCAACGTGAGTTACCAACAATTTCTCGTTGTCAATCAAATAAATTAGTACCACTAAAAATCCGCAACATGGCGTGGGTTATAAAACCCCCTGTGGGGCTACACAGTGCGATCAAAAAGAGTAGAAATCAAAAAGTGGCAATACTGTAGTGTCGTCCCCGTTTTCTTAGATTGATTATTTGTAATGACGACACTACAGTATTGCCACTTTTTTTTCTACTTTTTTTTTGGACTGTACTTGTCTGTATTTTTTAGGGTTCCGTACCCAAAGGGTGAAAACGGGACCCTATTACTGAGACTTCGCTGTCCGTCCGTTCGTCTGTCACCAGCTGTATCTCAAGAACGGTGATAGCTAGACAGTTGAAATTTTCACAGATGATGTATTTCTATTGCCGCTATAACAACAAATAATAAAAATAAAATAAAATACATATTTAAGGGGGGCTCCCATACAACAAACTTGTTTTATGGTACGGAACCCTTCATGCGCGAGTCGGACTCGCACTTGCCCAATATTGTATTTCTACTTTTTTGGTTGAACTGTACTTGTCTGCATTTTTTTAATTATTTACACTGTGTTTTAAATTATGAAATCATGTGATACATAAGCACAGACTGGGACATACATGCATGTCTTCCATACATACCGTTTACCTTATTCAACTTATTAAAGCTGGATAAGGGCTATATAAGCGCTTACGTAGCGTGTGTACTACTTAGGTAGTGTGCTTTTTAAACGCGATTAATTCCCGGTTTGTTATAGAGCATTTACCAAAACAAAAAACTCGTATCCCTTTTTCTTCCAGAATGTGACGTTTTTGGATTCATGTTACTCAGAATCGATACCATTTTCAAATGTGAAGAATGAAGAAAGTATCCTAAATTTGTCCGTTCCCATACGTCACGTTTGAATGTGAACTGTTTTTGTTTGTACGAGCGTTACGTAGTAGAAACTAAAATTTCCATACAAATTTTGGGACGCTTTTTTGTTATTTTCATTGAAAATGCAATCGATTCTGAGTAGGATGAACTCAAAAACGTCAAGTTCTGGAAAAAACTGGGATTCGGGTTTTTTTTATAATTATAAGGCCAAAGGAAATGATTTCAAGTGCCTTGTTCATTTGCCAAGTTTGAAAACATTGTTTAACATATTTCTTATGTAAATAAATTGAAAATATGTTCCGGCTATGCGAGCAATACTGCGCGCCTCCACTTATTACTATTCAAAACGTCTAGGCGTTTAACCATCGTTATTGACAATCGAACTTGCTATGTCACTTGCTAACCGATCTCTTTACTGTACACATCGTACTTATAATTAAATACGTAATAAGTTATTTTGAGTTTCATTGAAACTGCATTATGTTCGCCGAAACATAAATTGGTGGCCCATGAAAAATAAAATACGAATAAATAAACAAAATCAAGCGGAATATACGAAGATTCGAGTTCCATGACTTCGACGGCCGGCGCCAAGTACATTCGCGGCAGCTGAATATTAGTTGAGGAATGGATCTGAGGAGCAACTGAAGAGAAGGTTTTCATTATCTGGACATCTAAAAGTCACGGCGAGGCTCAGTGAGGCATCAAAAGTTTCACACTTCGAGTGCAGTCTACAAAAAAGATAAGTGCCTTGGATTCCTTTGTTTCCTAAATCTCTCGTATTATTCCCAATCCTACATCATAATAACATCATAACAAAGTAGATTGTTGTTAAATCAAGCTTCTATTTGAAAGTACAAAGTGGAAATATACATTAAAATTGTAATTTATAACGCAAATATATTTCAACATCCCGTTAGTTTACGTCTACCGGCCATACCTACAAAGAAAAAATATTATTGAAATTTACTTCGTTTTATCGTTAAATTTATAGAAAATTGGTAATAATTTGATGTAAAATGTATTTAATCGTCATAATTAAGTATTTCATGAAATAATTAACGTTGCAACGAGACTAAAACTGTGATATTTACGTAGTTTTTTCGAGATTAAAACTGTCTCGATTTTCAATTAGTTAACTGTAAATTGTTTTTATTCCACGGCTATTGCCAAGTTGTTTCCGCTATTCTCACGTATTTGGCCGACTATTCCAGCATCTCCTGGGGGTGGGACGCGGCGCGCCAGCTTGAGTGAACGCGAAGTACTTCATCAGCTGTGCCAGCGCAACCGGTTTCTCGAGTCGGCAAGTGCAGTTCGTGAGGAGCGTGAGATAAACACTTTATTTACCTAATTACCATTAGCTATTTCAACAAGGCGTACATTAATATTTTGTCACAATGATTGATCCTGCGGATATTACGCCTGGTACTTCTAAAGATCGGTTAAAAAATTTATTTACCATGCGTAGTTCTGCTAAAGGTCAAATTACCAAGTTTAAGAACTACTTAAGTAATGTTATTAACACTATCGTGAGACATCTTTACTAATTATAAAAACGGTATAAACTCACGTAAAAACGTGTTTTTACGTGAGTTTATACCGTTTTTATAATTAGTAACTACTTAAGTACAATTACAGAAAAAACACAATTAACAAACATTGAATTAGCTGAATTAAATTTGAAACTTGGTAAATTGGAAGGATTAGCAGTGAAATTCGATGGTTTGCAAAATGAGATCGAAGTTTTAAGTTCTAGTAATTTATCAAACGAAATTGATGAGCGAGAAAAAATTGAGCATGACATCATAGTGAGCATCGCGACAGCAAAAACATTAATTGAAAAACACAATTTAATTGAGTCCGATATCCAAAGGCGCGGGTCTATTTTAGAAGCTCAATCTTTTCTCGACCAAAATGAGTTGGGGTTCAAGTTACCTCAAATTCAAATATCTAAATTTGATGGTTCTTTCTTTCGCTGGTTAGAGTTTCGCGACACTTTTGAAAATTTAATACACAATAATAATCGCATCAAGCCGATTCATAAATTTCACTATCTGCTTTCTTACCTTGAGGGCGACGCCGCCAGAATCGTGTCAAATATTGAAGTGTCATCATCAGCCAACTACGCAGAGGCCTGGGGGCTGCTCGGTGAGCGATACAATAACAAAAGGTTGCTCATCAACCATCACATTAGTGCACTTTTCAATATAAACGCGCTCACTCGAGAATCTGAAAGGGCTCTGCGGTTTTTGGTTGACCACATAACAAAAAATTTGCGTGCACTGGCTAGTTTAGGCCAGCCCACAGATAAATGGGATATGTTGCTCATTTATATGTTAACCTCTAAATTGGATAGTCAGACGCTAACAAAATGGGAGGAGTTCAGGAATACACTTGACGATGTACCAACTCTGGATCAATTCCACAAATTTTTAATCAATCGCGCAGATGTTCTTGAAGCCTTAAGTAGAAATAAAAGTGAAAATTATTCTAAAAACACGTCGTCCGCATCTCGGCCAGCACCATCGTCGCAACAAAATAATAATAATAATAATAATAATTTTAATAAGCATGATAGAATAAATAATAATAATTACAATAAATATGATAAATATAATAACAATAATAACAATAATTATAAGCATGAGAGAATTTCTAGTACGAAATCCTTTGCATGTGTCAATCAAAATAGCAATAATAATAATAATAATAAACCTATTGTGTATCAATGCATTATTTGCGATCAAAATCACAAAATTTACGATTGCCCGTCATTCAAGGCCAAATCCATTCCCGAAAGAATGGCTGATGTAAATAAATATAAATTATGTTACAATTGTCTAAAACAAGGGCACCCCACAAGCGATTGTCGCATGGGGCCATGCCGTGAGTGCAAACAGAAGCACAACAGCCTTCTGCACGAACAATCAACAGTCAGCAACGCCGGAGTTGTAGCCCAGCTTCAGCCGTTGGTTGACTTCTCCGGTCAAAGCAGTCAGGTTCTTTTGTCAACTGCATTGATTGAGGTAGCTAATCCAATCACAAAAGAGAAACTAAAGGTTCGCTGCCTCCTTGATAGCGGCAGCCAGTCCACATTCGTTACAAAATCGCTAAAAGATAAATTATCTCTAAAGTCTACCCAAATTGACACTCTAAAGGTCATTGGTATTGGCAACAACTGCACCAACAAAATTGAGGAAAGTTGCATTGCCCATTTTAATTCTCTCAATAGTCAATTTAACGTCGTTTCGTCGTGTTTAGTACTAAATGAACTTACAAGTGAGATCCCTAAAGCTCCTATAGATGTTCAAACGCTAAAATTACCAAAAGGAATACAATTGGCCGATCCTGACTTCCACCAACCTGCTCCTATTGATGTCCTCATAGGTGCTGATTTGTTTTGGGATATAATAGGTAACGAACAGCAATCTCTTGGCCCAAACAATCCTAAATTGCAATTTACTAAATTTGGTTGGTTGGTATGTGGTCCTATGGTCAGAAACACTTCAAATCAAAATCAAACAATACATTGTAAACATGCAATTATAACAAAAGATACACATAATGAAATAGATAAATTACTTACAAAATTCTGGGAATTTGAAGAGCTTCCGACCAAAACTAATTATAACAAAAGTGAAGCAGCGTGCGAAAAACATTTTAAAGAAAATACTCAACGCCTACCTACAGGCCAATTTTGTGTAAAACTACCATTGCGTGACTCTCCTGACAAATTAGGAGACACTTACCACTTAGCTAAAAAACGCTTCTTAAGCCTAGAAAGAAAATTCAAGCGTAATCCTACTCTCAAAGCTGAGTACTCTAAATTTATTCAAGAATATGCTAATCTTGGTCATTTATCCGAATCAGCCATAAGCAAACCAAGTCCATGTTACTTCTTATGCCATCACGCGGTGTTAAGAGAAAACAGTGAATCCACTAAACTCCGTGTAGTTTTTGATGGCTCCGCTCCCTCCTCCACTGGAATTTCGTTAAATGACATAATGATGGTGGGTCCTAACGTACAAGACTCTCTTTTCGCCATACTAATAAGAGCAAGACAATATAAATATCTTCTCGCTGGTGACATCGAGAAGATGTACAGAATGGTACAAGTCAATGATGAAGATCGTGACTTGCAGCTTATCCTATGGAGAGAAGACGAGTCTCAACCCATCAGAACCCTACGTTTGAATACTCTGACTTACGGGACCGCAAGTGCGAGCTATCTCAGTACGCGTTGTTTGTCACAGGTGGGAGAGGAGCAGGAGGATGAATTAATTAAAAACATAATCCAACGAGATTTTTATGTTGATGATTTAATAACAGGAGCTAATAGTGAACAGGAGCTACGTTACATACAAACCTCAGTGTCGAAGGCCCTAAGTGCCGGAGGCTTTAACCTACGAAAATTTAAAAGCAACTTACCTTCATTGTTCCATGATTCCAGCATTAATACAAAAGAGAAACTTACCATAAGCGAGTCGTCAAGTACTCTCGGTTTGGGATGGGATCCTTCCAACGATAGCTTGAATTTTCCTGTAAAAGATCAAAATCCATGTAATGGAATTACTAAAAGGCATATAATGTCAAACTCGTTCAAATTTTTTGACCCATTGGGTCTTTTGAGCCCTTCCGTCATTCAACTATAACGAGCAGCGGGCAGACCACGAGCCATGGCGTCACAGCGCGCGGCACCGGAGCGCGGGCGGCAGGGAAAGCGACGCGCCGTGTACCGTTAGGCCGCTATATAAGATTGTATCTCAGCTCATCCAAGCACACGGTCGCACAAAGAAAACTTCGCGCATCAACAGTGTCTTCGTTGTGAAAACACCGGCGATACAGCACCCGGACTTGTTCCGGCGATAGCCACAGCACCAACTAGAAGCTATTCCGTCGATTGCCCTTCACTGCGCCGCCTAACCCGGTCCCGTTCAAGCGGAAGCCCCGGGGGAAGCGGTGCGGAGTTGGACCCGGTCGACGGGATGAGCGACGTGCAGAGCGAGAAATAGCAACAATATGAGCGACAAAATGGAAGGAAGGAAAAAGCCGAAAGCCAAACGGGTGGGTAGGTCTGCATCTCGCGGTGTAGACCTACCCACAGACAGCGTCCCCCCTCTGGAGGCGAGGGAGGCGAGGGACCGGTCAATCGACCGGCTCCTTGCTGCGCTGTCTGACTCCCCCGGGAAGCCTAGGCGATTCCCATCTCCAACCAGACCTGCAACGACAGAGCCACGCGCACGCTCAGCTGCGCCGTTTAAGGGGCATCTCCCGCCCAACCCGGAGAGATGGGGCGTGAGGGAACTATTTCCCTCACAATGTAAACAAACCCCGCCCCCCCCGCCGCCAACAACACCACCAAAGACACCGGAGGGTAGGGTGGAAAACATCGTTATGGATCTACCCACACCCCAAACAAGAAAAACAACGCCACCATCACCGGCGGGTAGGGCCCAATATCGGGCCACGAATCTACCCCTCGATATGCCGGACCTATTCTTGGACGCGACGAGCGATGGTGAGGCGCCTCCCGCGCCCCCCGCCACCCCCGCGCCCACGAAACCGACGCCTATCAGCCCCGAGCAGCAACCACTAGCCACCGACAGTCTAAATAAAGAAGAAGGAAGCTCCGCCCCGACGCTCCCGAGGGAATGGGCGATCTTCCCCCCCGACGCCGAACCCGAGTCTCACCGGGCGACCTTGGATCGTGACAAGATCAGCGTCGCCCGTATGATAGAAACGGCCAAGCCGTCGGAGGGCCTGCTCGCCTGGACGGCAGCCTATTTTAGGCTGCAGCACCACCTCCTGGGCGAAAGTGTGGATCTCACGCCAGCAGACCGGGCATTCCTGGATTTTATCAAGGACAACCCGGCAATATCGACGACGAAAAGGAAGGCGGACGAGCGCAGCCCGCCTACACTTACAGCCGAAGATAAACGCCAATGCCGCAAGGACTCGCCGCCAACCGACCCGAGACTCCGCCGCCGTTCCAAATCCTTGGGGACAAACCGATGGGCGCCGCCCACCGACCCGCCCGCCACCTACTCGCCCTCACTCAGGGGCGACCAAGAGATCCCCGCGTCACTTACCTACGGCGCTATAATAACGCCGTTCGCTGCCGCGGAGATCCCGAGCGCAGACGCACCTGCCCAGGCTGACCCGCCCAACCATCAAGGGCAGTCAACCGGGGCAATTAAGAAGCAGCCGACCAAGCGCCCCGCCACCAGCGAAGCGCCGACACAGAGACCGCCCAAAACAGGGCCCAACAAGAAGGGCGCCCATTCCGCCCCTTCAGAGCCGCCCGCCTTGCCAGAGCCGCCCGCCCCGGCTGGGCCGCCCGCCCAGGAAGAGCCACCCGCCCGCCCTGGACCGACCGCCCAGCTGGGCCCCGCCGCCCAAGCAAAACCATCCGCCCTAGCGGCCCCGCCCGCCCATACCGGACCGCCCGCCCAAATTGGGCCGCCCGCCCAACCCGGGCCGGCCGCTCGGACAGCACCGCCCGCCCACAAGGGCAAAACATATGCCGGCGCAACCGCAACAGCGGGTGCACCGCGCAAGAAGCAGCCGCCGCCAGCAGCGCAACCTAACGGGGGCGCCGCCGCAACACCAACACAGCCACCAAAAAAGAGGTTCCCCACCATAACTGCAGACCTACTACCAAACTGGCCTGCGGTGCTAGATGGCATCGCACGCGAGCTAGGGAGAACCCCCATTACCAAGCCGCACGGAAAGGGCGTCGAATTCAGGCCGAGGGAAGAGGATGAATACCGGCTGGTAGCTCGGCACCTATGCAAACTGGAGAAAGAGGGGGTGAAACTCTCCTTCACGCTGCACGGCTCTGACGAGGAACGACTCCACAAGGTAGCGCTGAGGGGACTACCTGTGGATACACCACACCAATGCATCAAGGACGCCTGCGCCGAGCTCGGTTACCCCGTAGACCACATAAAGCAGATCAACGCCAGGAGCGGGCGCCCCGGCTGCATCTACTTTGTGCAGCTGGCGGGCCCCGCGAAGAACTATCCTGACATCTACGGGGTAAAGGAGCTCCTCCACATGACTAGCGTCAAAGTGGAAGCATGGCGCGGGAAGAAAGGCCCGGCCCAATGCCACCGTTGCCAGGGGTTCCGGCACTCGTCGCATGGCTGTCATCGCCCGATAGCCTGCGTACGCTGTGCCGGCCCCCACTGGGCCAAAGACTGTACTACGGACCCCAAGAAGGACCCAGCCACCTGCATAAACTGCGGGGGCCCCCATCCAGCTAACCACACCAAGTGCCCAGTCTTTGTGCGAGAATGCCGCAACAGAAAGGCAGGAAGAGCAGCATTCACTGGACCCGCCAGAACAGGACCAGTAACCAGAGCCGCGCTGGAACAACCCACGGTGGAAGAGTCGGCGTCATCAAGCTTGATGGCGCCGGCCAACGCCCCCACCCCAAGGGGCGCGATACCCGCTGCGACTCAGGCTCCAACTGCAACCTTGACCAAGAGCCAGAAGCGGAGGATGAAGAAGAAGATGAACCATCCACCACAAGGCAAAGAGCAAGCCGATGGCCCCTCAGCCAGAGGCAGGCCTGCGTCAACAGCCCAACCACCGCAAGCTGAAGCCCCGCAACCAGACCTAGCGGTGCTCATAGCCCAGCTGCTCACTGCAGCTTCTCTCCAAGGCCCAGCAGCAGTGGCCAAGGCCCTCCGTGCGACCGTCCCTCAGGCTCCTCTTCAACCCTAAAAGCCTGAGGATCGTCTACTGGAATGCCCAGACGCTGACGGGCAAGTTCGCACTGCTCCGCCACTTCCTCCGTGAGCAGCAAGTGGACATTATGCTCGTCAGCGAAACCCACCTAAAGGCGACCACAGAGCTGAAGATACCGGGCTACGAAGTATACAGAAAGGACGAGGTCAACCAGCAAGGGACAGCCTACCGAGGCCTGGCAGTGATCATCCGAAGAAACCTAATCCACCAGCCGGTGGACCATCAGCCGCTCGACACCCTGTACACACTGGGTGTCGACCTTAACATCGATGGCAGGGAGACCCGGATATACGCTGTCTACCGCCCGGCGGGTAGCCCCATAGCAAACCTTCGAGGTGATGTGATCAAGATCTTCAGGTCACCGATGCCGACCATCCTGGCAGGCGACCTGAATGCCAAACACACCTCATGGCACTCCTCGAAGGTATGCCCAGCTGGAAAGGCCATATTCAAGGCCGCAGAGGACTGGGAGCTAGACATCTCAGGACCCGAGGAGCCGACCCATTATGACGTCGCGCACGGGTCCGAGGATGTCATCGACTTCGCGGTCCACTACAAAATAGATGCCACTATAACGCACGAGGTGCTGCCGGACCTCCCGTCCGACCACCGGCCAATCCTCATGTGCATAAGAGCAGACCCCGTGTTAGCCCTACAAAGGCCACGCACATTGACTGACTGGGAGACCTTCTCCCAACACTTGGAGGAAGCCACCACGGAGAACACAACACCGGTCTCCACAGCCAGAGATGTCGACGAAGCAGCAGCGCGACTGACAGCCCACATGCAGGAGGCACTATCTTCATCATCGCGCACTACTACCGCCACGGACAGGCGCAAGCCAGTCCCAGCGAGGATCACACACATGATCGAAGAAAAACGCCGCCTGCGTAGAAGCTGGCAGAGGTCGAGGTGTCCCACACTGAAGACACAGTTGAACGCCATCACTGAGAAGGTCAAGGCCGAACTCTGCAGCTACAGAGCCGAGAGCTGGGAGAATCACCTGGCGGACATAGAAGGGGAGATCCCCTCAATCCACCGACTATGCCGCCAGCTAGCAACAACCCCAGAAACAATTCGCCCACTCTCGCACCCAGTTGACAACAAGCCCCGGTACAAGGCGGAAGACAGGGCGGAGATCTTCGCCGAAAGCCTGGAGCGTCAATTTCAGCCGAACCCGATCACCAACGCAGAACACCAGCGGAAGGTCGAGGAACACTTGGAGAGGTACTTTGAAGAGCCAATACACGCAGAAGAGGAACCGGTCTTCTTCTCACCCGGCCAAGTTCGCAAAACCCTCCAGAAGAGCAACCCCAAGAAGGCCCCGGGCGCCGACTCGATCCCAAGCGCGGCGCTACGTCACCTGCCACAGCACACCATCGTGGCGGTGACGCGCTTGTTTAACGGGATCATGCGCTCGGGGCACTTCCCAGATACCTGGAAACTTGGCCGGGTAATCATGCTGCCGAAACCCGGGAAAGATAGAAGAAGACCGGAAAGCTACAGGCCCATCACGCTCTTGAGCACCCTCTCCAAGGTGTTCGAGCGGCTACTTCTGGGGAGACTCCTTCCCCACGTGGAGCCGCGACCAGAGCAGTTCGGGTTCCGCTCAGAACATTCCACGACGCTCCAGCTGGCAAGAGTTCTGCACTTCCTGGCTGAGGCGCTAAATAGAAAGGAGTACGCCGCTGCAGCGCTGCTAGACATGGAGAAGGCCTTCGACAGGGTGTGGCACGAGGGGCTAGTGTTCAAACTGTCGGAGACCTCCACTCCCCGCCGCATCGTGGCAGTCATCCGCTCGTTCCTGGAAGGACGGAGGTTCCAGGTCGCCGTGGAGGACGCCACATCAGCAGAACGCCCCATACTGGCAGGAGTGCCTCAGGGGAGCTGCTTGTCGCCCGCTTGTTATGCGATATACACCAACGACATCCCGGTGGTCGGGGACGTCAAGTTGGGACTATTCGCTGATGACGCGGCCTTCTACACCGCGTCCATGAACCAAGCCCACGCTGCAAGAAAGCTGCAGACTCAGCTTGACGCCCTCCCAGAATGGCTAGGGAATTGGAGATTGGCTGCGAACGCAGGCAAAACCCAGGCCATCACCATCGGGAATCAGTTGCCACCACCACCGCTACAGATGGACGGACAGGAGATCCAATGGAAACACACGGTCAAGTACCTGGGGGTAACCATTGACAGAACCCTGTCCATGAAGCAGCACGTGACGGAAACAGTTACGCGGGCCAGAGTGGCCCGAACAAAACTGCGACCAGTACTCTCCAGCAGCTTACCGCTCCGCACGAAGCTGGGGATTTATAAAGCGTACGTGAGATCCAGGCTCACGTACGCAGCGCCAGCATGGTACGCCTTGGTGGCGCCATCAAATCGCAAGAAGATCTATGCGCAAGAAAACCTGGCACTTAGGACGATTACTAAATCCCCAAGATTCGTGCGGAACGACCACATCCAGAGGGCGCTGGAGTGGGAAAACATAGACGCCTTTGTGAGAAGGCTGGCGCAACGGATGTTCGCCCAAGCCGACAGCTCTCGCCACGTGCTGCTACGGGGGATCGCCCCCCACCATACAAGACCCCCAGACGCCCGAAGACGACCACTCCCTAGGGATCTCCTGCCTCCACAGCTACAACCACAGTAGCAGTAAGAGAATGAAGATGAAGACAGCAACGGCCCTCAAGACGCATAGTCGCCATGACGGCCACAGCACCGCTACCTGAACACGTTCCTAAGGAACGAGACAGACCAGTCCGTCGTCACGGACTGCGACCCCGCTTCAGCCTAAATGTGAGATCACAGAAAAGGCCTCCCCACACTCCAGAAAGGAGAGTGAGACGATGTTACGAGAGTACGGGCAGCGGTGTGTTACCATCTCTCGAGCAGTAAGGTCGTGTGAGCGGCTCCAACTGTGAGGCATTGTAAACCATCGCTCCCCACAGCGCAGAGTGTTTACCACGCTCCTTGCGACGCCGTAGGTCCTCCGTCAATCTAGGTAATGGTGTGAGGTCGATATCCAGGTGTCCTAAGCTAAGTCCTAGAGCCGTCCCTAGCGCAGAGTGTTTACCACGCTCGTTGTCGCTACAACCGGGGGCTGTTCCCAGCGCAGAGTGTTTACCACGCTCGTTGTCGCTGACACGGGGACCTAGTGCTTACGCTCCTGGACCAGGCTGCCGGCGCGGTGTGTTTACCACGCATCTAGTCGTCCAAGCAGCCGGGAAATCTATCCTTAAGCGCGGTGTGTTTCTGGCCGCACCTGCGATTAGGGGTAGCTTTCCACGAAGGATACCGACCAGGCTCCCTTGCCACGCGTACTAACCACTAACTGTTCCCCGACGGAACGCTAACCCGACGCGTGGCCGGGACACCGAGTCCCCTAGGGAATTTAGGGACGTCTAGGATAGGTCGTCTAGGTTTTAGGGTAGGATTAAGGTTGACTATAAATAAACAGGCATAAAAGCCCTCAGTTTGTTAGTATATGACATCCTAGTTTGATTTATCCCCCGCTCCTTGCCTCCCGAACTAAGCTAGCTCGGAAAACCCTCGAGATCCCGTCTGGATCGAGGGATATGTACTAGTGTCTAGGCCCGTTACGTCCTAATCTACCTAGCGGGGCTAAACACTACGTCACATTTGGCGCCCAACGAAATAGCTCATACAGGAGTTTTATAGCTCATTACAGGCAAGGACTATCCATAATCTAGATCTATCTTAGTCTCTTACCGTCCGTCCGTTTAATCCGTCCATTTACAAACCGCCCGTATACAGAATATTGTCCATACCCGCGCCAGAGATAAATTATTATAATTATAGGCCTTACAGAGAAAGGTAGGTTACAGTTTAGGATACCTAGGCGATGCCCACAGCCTGGATATACCGACTAAAGAAACTAGAACTAATGAGAGAAGCCGAAGAGAGAGGCTTACAGGTAGACGGATTAACCGTAGAACAAATACGAAAGGACCTCGTAGAAATCATCAAGGAGGCCGAGGAATTCGGAACACCAGGAAAACAAGAACAACCAGACATGTCTGAAAACGATAGTCCTAAGGATGAGGACAGGAGAGAGCTGTCAAAGCAAATAAAGGATTGGAACCTATCGTTCAACGTAACAGACAATGCCGTCGAATTCCTAGAAAGGCTAGAGGAATTGATGGAGGCCAGCAACGTCGAGCAGAACGATATATTGCAGGCACTTCCGAGGATTTTGCAGGGAAAAGCATTACAATGGCATAGGAACAACGCCCAGTCATGGAAGTCATGGGACGAATTTATTGACCTTTTCAAATTGTATTATTTCCCGAGCAACTATGAGGAGGACCTCATAGCGAGGATAGTGGCACGGAAACAAAGGTTCAGAGAAAAGTTCACTAACTATGTCACGGACCTGCAGACGCTGATGAGGCGATATGGAAGCCTGACAGGAGAACAGCAACTGCACCGGATCCACGAAAACATGCTTAAGGAGTATAAGTTATATATAAAGAGACAAGACTATACGAACTTACCCGGACTATTAAGATTAGCCGCTGAGTATGAGAACATTTCCTCTTCGGGGTATGAAGAGGGATTCCAGCTAAAAACATACCAGGAAGAGGCCGAAGCACCAGACAGATGGAGACAACACGGGGAGACGCGAGCAGGACCCAGTAACGAGCTTCAGAAAAAAGGGAGAGAGCCCAGGAGAAGCGAAAATTGTACCGCGAAGATTCATCCAAATTACAATCCGAACACATGTTGTTGGTCATGCGGAAAACCGGGACACAATATGAAGGAATGCCGGGGAAATCAACAAGTGTTCTGCAGCCAGTGCGGGAAGCTAGGTACCCTAAGTAGAAATTGCTGCAAAAGGCAGAAATGGGGAAAACAGGAATACTTGGAATCAGCCCATGAGCAGAGAAGAGATGACAAACGAATGTACCTGGAGGCCGAAATAATGGGGAATAAATACCAGTGTTTGGTAGATACAGGGTCTACAAACACCTACATAAATCAGAATATATACCGCGACTGCTTGGCAAAAGCAGCGACGAGGGTAAATAAACCAAGAGAGCTAGTTCTCGCAAATGGGGTAACAACACAGACCGAGAAAAGCGTGCTAGTCGACTTAGAAATTAAAGGCGCTAGAATAAGACACTGGGTACGTGTTCTTCCAACTGCTACCTGCACTATCGTTGGGATGGATGTCCTCCGCAGGGTAGGAATGCAAGTTTCGTGGAAAGGCGACACGCAATCCCGGACATCGCAGGAGGATCGATGTATACAGGAGAACCGTCCAACCCGTATAAGTACGCGACCTGATCCAGATATCCGAACTACCAGAACCACTACGGCAGAAAAACAAGTAAAAGCTAGGCGTTTGAATGATAAGGAACCAGGAAAATCTAAATATTATCCCCGAAACCAGAAACGTAACCAGAAATCGAATACATTATCCCGAAACCCGATTGGCGCGTCACAGAACCAAGACTGGCATGAGTACAAGCCAGTAGCAATCAGAAAAGCGCAGCCAAGAGAATCCCGCATTTACGAGAACCATAAACATTATAGGGAAATACGCCGTAAAACCAGAGATCCGCCAGCCTTCATGATCATGAGATATGATAAGGAATTTAGCCCACCTACCAATAAGACCCGATTCCCCATGTCGCAATTAAGAAATAACCATAGAAAGGTATCCGAAACACGAAATAGTTACTATAATAGGCAAGTAACGAATGGGAACCCGAAAATGGACGTATGGAGGAAATTATATCCTGTCCGTAAGTCAAAAAAAAAAAGAAACGCAGATCCGAACAAGCCGTAGAGGAACCGCGACCGAAAACCTTCGAAATCCCGTGTAAACAATCAGAAAAAAAATTATTAGCCATATGTTCAGCCAGAAAATATACTTAGTAAATAACATTCCCAGTATTATATATAAACCGGGAAACACCGAATTGAAAATTTCTTTTTTTTAAAGCCCGTTATAGTAAGATGCGAGTTGGTACGTAGTTACAATACAATTATAAGATCTAAAACTAGAAATAAACAGATTATGCAACAAATAACATTTCCAGTATCGTAAACAAAGGAAACGATACGAAATGTTACTCCGCCGTTTTGAACAAAATAACGTCGAGTATGTATTAATAGTTTAAAAGGTTCATACAATAATATATAAAACACGGAATAAGGGGTACCTCCACGTTTTTAAAGGGAATTATACCAAAAAGTAAGAAAAAAATATCGTCCGTAATACAAATCCAGCGTAATGAAGACAACCGGAAATTATACCACAAGTGTGAACGCACAAGAAGAAAAATACATGGCGGGGCGTCGAAAAACAAATTTAAATTTAAATAGTACGCTAATCACGGTTAATGATTTGGATATCACGTTTTTTTTAATGTAACCAACCGGTCATTATTACTTAAAATTACTTAACTTATTTTCCGTGAAGATTCATGAACTTTCCCGTCATCCATAGATTTGGTACATATCTCGCGCATCTGGCGAACATTATAATATAAGCATAACTTAATTTTTACATTAGTACAGTAGGTATTTGTTTTCCGAGACGTAGTCCCCGTCTAAGAAAAGACCAGGACATCCAGAAACCTTAATGATTTTAAAAGACAACAGGGATGTTTGTTTGTTTTTTCTCGTATTAATTTAGTGTATTTTTGTTTTTTTTTTCCTTCTATTTTAATTCAATAGTTAAAGTTCATAAAGTTAAAAGAGTTGTCCTGAACACTTACAATTAATAAAAATATAAGTAAACAAAGGTAGTAAACCAGTTCGTTATAAAGGCCGTTTCCGATTAAGGGAAGCAAAAATGCCCTTTAATATTATGACTTGGTTTTTTTTTCTACAGTCAGTTACGTCTAGTAGAGTAACTGTGTCAAATTTGGTTGCAAAATTCTTTGCGGTTCCGCAGAAAAAAAATAAAAACGGAAATAATGAAATATGGTTTTTCTCCAAAACTATTTAACTTTAATGTACTATTATTTTTTCATTCTGTAAAGCTTTGTCAAGTTCATGTTTTAAGTGAAAATGGTATCTCTATATCTAATGATTATGTAAAAAATAGGTAAGTCAAAATTTTAATATATATATTTTTTTACTTTTGTGAGAGATACCACTCTAATTGACATTTCTAAATAAGCCTTGGTTAACGTCCTGTAACACATATTAATTTGATGGATAAAATCGGAAAGCAACTGTGTCAAAATGAAATAAATAACTGGGTTGGATTTTATGACATTTTATTAGTAAGCTATTCTAACACTTCCAAATAACCAAGTATTATATTCCTTGAACCAAAGCATACCTACATCCTCTTTACAAATGAACAAGATTTGACAGTTAGTGACATTTGCCTTTTATTGCTATTGAAAATGTCATTATTTTTCTAATAACATAAAAACTATGCATATATTAATAATTTTTGCTATTTGGTATATAAGCTTTACTTAACATTATACCAGATTATCAATTTAAAGGTTCCGACACTAACTGTAAAATGGAAATTAAAAGACTTTTCGGGTATGACTTCATTATCTTGAAATTGTAATTACAAACTATTCTTTTTTCGCCACGCAATAATCCTCTTTCTACCGAAATTAAAATAAATACATATTATGACAGTAATAGAGATGAATTGTTTTTTAAATGTAACATGACATTTCAGGGACATTAGAAAGATAACTCGTCTTTACAAAATGAATTCTAAAGCGAATGCAATCAAAAAAATATTAAGAAAGAAACCTACATCATTATATCACCTCGCAATGATATAAGTAGCGATTTCGTATCTATCAGAAATACTTAATGAAGATGGTTCGTTGAATTTGGAATATGTGAAGGAAAATTCTAATATACTGAAACTGAAAGTCCAATCTCGCCATATTTCAAAAAATATTTACAGATGCTTTATCGAATATGTCCCAAACAGCATTGGTGTTGGATCCATAAGGCGGCATTATTGTGGATGTGCCAACGGAATGCGAACAGTAGGGTGTTGTTCACACACTGTTGCTATTGTTTATTATTTATCGTACGCAAGATATTAATATATAGATATTAATATTTGTCCAAAATCGTTCGGCCTGCTGAAACTTTAAGTGGACTTTTTTTGAATCACGGAATTCACGTTACTGTCAATGAAGATAGCGATGAGGATTAGAATAAGTGCATTTTTTTTCATTACGTAACTAAAAAGGTGACATTTTCTAGCAAATGTCACTGTAACTGTCAAATGTTGTTTATTTGTAAAGAGGATATTATGTTTTGGTTATTTAGCAGTGTTAGATTAGTTTACTAATTAAATAGTAATGAATTCCAGCCCAGTTATTTATTTCATTTTGACACAGTTGCTTTCCGATTTTATCCATCAAATTAATATGTGTTACAGGACGTTAACTAAGGCTTATTTAGAAATGTCAATTAGAGTGGTATCTCTCACAAAAGTAAAAATATATATATATTAAAATTTTGACTTACCTATTTTTTTACATAATCGTTAGATATAGAGATACCATTTTCACTTAAAACATGAACTTGACTAAGCTTTACAGAATGAAAAAATAATAGTACATTAAAGTTAAATAGTTTTGGAGAAAAACCATATTTCATTATTTCCGTTTTTATTTTTTTTCTGCGGAACCACAAAGAATTTTTCAACCAAACTTGACACAGTTACTCTACTAGACGTAACTGACTGTAGAAAAAAAAATCTGTCCATTATCACGAAAGGGCATATTTTCTTCCCTTAATCGGAAACGGCCTTTAGTTCGTTAAAAATCGTTCATTATAACCTGCTCGTTATAAAACGCGTACGCGTTGACCAGACCTGTAGAACCATCCCGTACCTGACCCTGCCTCTTTAGTAGAACACCACTGATCGGGGATTTTTACAGGTAAAAATCTCCAGAAGAAGGAGGGCAGTATAACGAGCAGCGGGCAGACCACGCCGCCAGAGCCATGGCGTCACAGCGCGCGGCACCGGAGCGCGGGCGGCAGGGAAAGCGACGCGCCGTGTACCGTTAGGCCGCTATATAAGCCGACGCGCGCCCAGTACGGGCAGCGGTGTGTTACCATCTCTCGAGCAGTAAGGTCGTGTGAGCGGCTCCAACTGTGAGGCATTGTAAACCATCGCTCCCCACAGCGCAGAGTGTTTACCACGCTCCTTGCGACGCCGTAGGTCCTCCGTCAATCTAGGTAATGGTGTGAGGTCGATATCCAGGTGTCCTAAGCTAAGTCCTAGAGCCGTCCCTAGCGCAGAGTGTTTACCACGCTCGTTGTCGCTACAACCGGGGGCTGTTCCCAGCGCAGAGTGTTTACCACGCTCGTTGTCGCTGACACGGGGACCTAGTGCTTACGCTCCTGGACCAGGCTGCCGGCGCGGTGTGTTTACCACGCATCTAGTCGTCCAAGCAGCCGGGAAATCTATCCTTAAGCGCGGTGTGTTTCTGGCCGCACCTGCGATTAGGGGTAGCTTTCCACGAAGGATACCGACCAGGCTCCCTTGCCACGCGTACTAACCACTAACTGTTCCCCGACGGAACGCTAACCCGACGCGTGGCCGGGACACCGAGTCCCCTAGGGAATTTAGGGACGTCTAGGATAGGTCGTCTAGTTTTTAGGGTAGGATTAAGGTTGACTATAAATAAACAGGCATAAAAGCCCTCAGTTTGTTAGTATATGACATCCTAGTTTGATTTATCCCCCGCTCCTTGCCTCCCGAACTAAGCTAGCTCGGAAAACCCTCGAGATCCCGTCTGGATCGAGGGATATGTACTAGTGTCTAGGCCCGTTACGTCCTAATCTACCTAGCGGGGCTAAACACTACGTCACACAACCTAAAATTCTATTACAAAAATTGTGGATACAAAAATTGGATTGGGATGAACCCGTTCCAATTGATATAGAACAAGAATGGAAAAAATATGTAGAAAACTTACCTTATCTCAAAAGCTTGCAGATTCGCAGACCAGTCCTTTGTGACTCACCTAAAATTATAGAAATACATGCTTTTAGCGACTCCTCTATCAGTGCTTATGGCGCTTGTGTATATGTCAAATCGGTTGACTCCAACGGCGCGGTATCTGTAAATTTATTATGTGCAAAATCTAAAGTTTCGCCAATAAAAGCTACAACAATTCCGCGACTTGAACTCAGCGCCGCCTTGCTGTCAGCAAGGCTCTGTAAAACCGTTGTAGATGCACTTAGGTACAAACCCGATCGCATTACTTACTGGTGCGACTCGACGATAGTTTTAGCCTGGTTAAATGGCAACCATTCTAACTTAAAAACTTTTGTAGCAAACCGTGTGAGTGAGATCCTCGAAACCACCACATCATCATCGTGGCGGTATGTTCCCACATCAGTCAATCCGGCTGACTTGATTTCAAGAGGAGTTGATGCCGCTCAGTTAGTGAAACTAAAGTGGTGGTGGTCGGGTCCTGAGTTCCTAACTAAAGATGAGTCTGAATGGCCAACAATTAACTTAAAACATAATAATGTAGAAATTTATTTATTTTTTTATTTATTTATAACAAACATGCTTATAAAAGAACTTAAATTTCACTATTTACATAAATTCAAAAAATACTGGTCCAGACAAGCGTTTAACGACATAGTGTGCGGTAACAGCCCAAAAAGACCGTGGTCTGAGCTAGGGCTAGTTACGTATCTCGTGACACAATTCTGAGAGAGCGGTTCGGATATATGAAGAATTTGTGTATGGCCAACCAATAAGAAGCTAAGTAACATGGGATCATCAAAAAGTAAATGCGATGAGAGCTGCGTAAGAACTTGTAATAACTTATAATTAAATGATTAAAGAAGGTAATATGAATAAATAATATTTGGTATTTATAACTGTAAATAATTATATATATTTAGGTATATACGTATAAATGAATAAATATTCTATTTATATTTATATTGTGGGGGTATGAATGGGGAGGCAAGTTAAGTACTTAGGGAAATATTTTCTTATAAAAAGTATTAAACTCTGCATGGGAGAAACCTGAAATGAATTTTTTACTGTTTTTATTTAAATTGTATATAGTTGATTTATTATTAGACGACTTATTTTGATTTTCACGTAAAGATTCCAATAGGTCTTGTATTTCAATAGGCAACTTATCATAAAGCCTGGGACCGATATAGCTGAAGTGCTTCCGTGCAGTCTCGCTGTTCGTAACCGGTGTCTTATATTTACTACGTATGTTTCTGAGGTTTTTTGGGGTTGTATTTAGTATCACGTCGTTTATATGCCTACCAAAATGTATTATTAATTGCCAGATATAAAGTTGTCGTGGCGTCATCACCCGACTTAGCTTATATATTTCATCTGTTGGAAATCGCCTCGGCTTTCTTTGAATTATTTTTAAGATTAGTTTTTGGGCTATTTCTATTTTGGATATAAGTTGGGAGCTGCAGCTACCCCATGCTATGACTCCGTATAGTAAGATAGTCTGTGTTAATGCAAAGTATACGGCCTGAAGCGTTCTCTGGTCGACAATGTTTCGTAGTTGTAGGAATACGTAGGCAGTTTGTCTTATCCTAGATGCAACGCATTGGCAATGTTGGTCCCATCTTAGGTTTTCGTCAATATCAATCCCTAGGTACTTTAAGGAGTGAACTTGGTCTATTTTTGTACAGCTACAGCAACCTATCGAGGTGTCTGAACATTTGTGTAGCTGTAGAGTAACGCTTTGCTTAGGCTGCCCAGCTTTAGTGAACGAGAAGCATATATAATTTGTTTTTGAAACATTTAGAGTTAATAAGTTCCTGTCATACCAATTTTGTGCTACTCGTAGACCTTCTGACGCTCGAGTAACCGCTGTATCCCAAGAGTCACCAACAAAACTGATTACTGTGTCATCAGCGAAACATATGCACTGACTTGTTTGCGACTGCATAACAGAATAGAAGTCATTTAGGTATATGTTAAATAGTATTGGGCCTAAAACGCTGCCTTGAGGCACTCCAAAGTCAATACTTTTCCGATCACTATTAACATTGTTTATTCTAACCAATTGACTCCTATCAGACAAATAACTTTCGAACCATTGTAGCATCCTGCCAACGACACCATAGGCTTTCAATTTTTTTAACAGTATTTTATGCGATATAGTATCGAAAGCTTTGGCTAAGTCTATAAAAACAGATAAAACTTTAAGTTTCCTATCAGTATTGTTCATTACAAATTTTGTAAATTGGGCTATTGCGTCACTGGTACTATGTCCTTCTCTAAAACCGTATTGATACATTGAGAGTATTTTATTTTTCTCCAAGTACGAACAAAGTCTCCTCTTTACAACCTTCTCAATAATTTTCGAGACGCTTGATAAGAGGGATATTGGACGGTAATTAGATACACTTGTCGTAATTCCTTTTTTGAAAATGGGGATAACCACAGCAGTTTTTAATTCCTTAGGAAATATACCTTGTCTTAAACTTAAATTTATGATGTGTGCCAGCGGTTGTACAATGTATTTAGAGACTGACCTAAGTGTTCTTCCTGCAAAACCATCAAGCCCACTAAAACTATTATTTTTAAGTGACATTATGATATGGCTTATTTCATTTGCACATGTTGGTTTAAAGTACAAAGATGTATTGGTTTCGAAGTCTACTTTCAGTTTATCTGTTAACTCGGATTCTGAGGCTTTTAAATGTTTAAGGTGCTCAGTAGCCAAATCTCGTCCTACACCAGTAAAATAAGAATTAAAAGCATTAAAAAATACCTGAAACAAAATCAAATGTAATATCAATTAATAAAAATGAATCTGTAATAAACTTTAAAAACTATTCTAAACTAAATAGATTAATTCGATCTTTAGCTTATGTTAAAAGATTTATATACAATGCTCGAAATCCTAAAACTAAAATAAGCGGAAAATTAACAATAAATGAACTCAACGATTCATTTCATGCGCTCTGCGTTTTAGCTCAAGTTCAATCGTTCCCAAATGAACACGATACGCTTGCACAAAATAAATCGTTAAGTTCAAAATGTAAAATCTTACCTTTATTGCCATTCATGAAGGAAAACTTGATCAGAGTTGGTGGTCGAATTAGTGCTGCAGAATGCGCTTATGAAAAGAAACATCCCATTCTTTTACATTCTTCGCATCATTTAACCAAACTTTATTTCGAACGGGAACACATAAAAACTCTGCATGCTGGCCCACAACTATTGTTGGCGTCAGTCAAAGAAACAATATGGCCTATAAAGGGAAGGCACCTTGCCAGACGCACTGTAAATAAGTGTATACGTTGTAAACGCGCACGTGGCAAAACACTTTGTCCCAAAATGGGTGACCTCCCTCCACAACGTATAAACCCTGACTATCCCTTTTATTCTGTCGGGCTGGACTTCGCTGGTCATTTCAACATTCTAAATAGGAAAGGTCGAGGCAGTAGGCTAATAAAATGTTACCTATGTTTATTCGTCTGCTTGCGTTACAAATGTCTACATCTTGAAGCAGTCAGTGATTTATCGTCAGATGCCTTTATTATGACGCTTAATAGATTTATTGCGCGAAGAGGTAGGCCAGCCGAGATCCACTGCGATAACGGACGCAATTTTGTAGGCGGTGCAAACGAAATAAGTAAATTCCTAAAAACAAACACCGAACCTCTATCTGATTTTGCAGACAAAGAAAACTTTAAATTTGTATTTACACCAGCTTACGCTCCTCACTTCGGCGGCATTTGGGAAGCTGGGGTTAAATCCGCGAAATATCACATAAAACGAGTTATGGGAAACAACCATTTAACTTTTGAGGAAATTTCTACTTTGTTCTCTCAAGTAGAAGCAATTCTCAACAGTCGACCTTTGTGTCCTTTGTCCTCGTCCCCCGACGATCTCCTATCCTTATCTCCAGGGCACTTTCTGATTGGAAGACCATTAAATGCTTTACCAACGCCTACTCTAGTGGACTGTAATGAAGGAAGACTGAACAGATACGAGCGTCTCGAAAAGATCAGACAACACTTCTGGAAACGTTGGCAAAACGAATACATATCAGAACTGCAGCAACGAAGCAAATGGAGAACGAATACAGGCAAACTCAAAGTGGGTGACCTGGTCATTATTAAAGAAGATTACGTACCTCCACTAAGATGGACTCTTGGACGTGTCTCTCGCCTATTCCCGGGTCCAGATGGGATTTCAAGAGTAGCCGACGTCAACACTGTCAGAGGATGTGTGCGGCGACCACTTGTACGACTCTGCCCTTTAACGACGGATGAAGATTGAAAGATACTGTCATCTTTCAACGAGGCGGGAATATGTTCCGGCTATGCGAGCAATACTGCGCGCCTCCACTTATTACTATTCAAAACGTCTAGGCGTTTAACCATCGTTATTGACAATCGAACTTGCTATGTCACTTGCTAACCGATCTCTTTACTGTACACATCGTACTTATAATTAAATACGTAATAAGTTATTTTGAGTTTCATTGAAACTGCATTATGTTCGCCGAAACAAAATATATTTTTGGAGTTTTAATGTTAGTCCCGAACTAGGACTTTTTTGAACCAACCACTATGGACCTAGCATATAAGTACTATGTTGCTCTTCTTGCTTCATGATTGTAACAAAAAATATATCAAAATCTCATTTACTTTTTGTTACATTGCAATCGAATGTTCGTAAGTTTTTTGTCTTCAAATCCCATGGTCGATTCTCAGAATTTGGCGCCCACCCAAAATTACAGGTGTGCCGGGCCCCTTATTTTAACTCACCACACTACTCACGAAGTTGGCCGAAGTGAGGTTCTGCAATGATCTGAACTACAACACTACTCGCGAATTTGGACGAATATGATAATGTGGAGACACTTTGCTGCGGAAACTCATACTTCGCGAGTACTGTGGAGCTATGGTAAGGCCAAGTGGTTGGCCGGTAGAATAGCATCGGACCATTAATACTTGAGACATTATGCAAGATATGATCTATTTCTTTTGTTTTCTAAAAACAATTATCAATTTTTTTCCCTTAAAGATGGCAACCCCTAAGTAGACGGCTGTCACTGTCAGTTAGCGTCATTAATGTCATTGTCAATCATTCATCTTGCCATGGCGTTTGTGTGTCCTATGGAATTGGTTTTGCATTATTATTCGTAGATTCATGTGTTAAACGAGTAACGCCTTAGGAATTATCATTTTAGTAGTATCTAAGTGGCAAGCAATCTGGACATGCCGGAATATACTTGTGCCGTAGCTTGTTAATAGAAAAAAGGCACTTCCAAGCGATGTCTGACAGTGAACTAGTAAGCTAAACTGTATAATGCCATTTGAAGAAGTACACGTGAAGAAAGAGCCTGTACATGAAGATGAGTGTGAGAACGCCTTCATCGTGCGCGTGAAGCAAGAGGTAGAATCTCGACAACCTCATGCACATGAGGAAGATGAGAGGGAAGGGAACTTGCTGGAGGTTCGCGTAAAGATAGAACGGGAGTCCGACGGAGAGGACCAAGTGAAGGATGAGCCAGTACTGAAGCTAGAATTGTTACAGTCACGAGATGACGCTGACTCGGATGATGGTAAGTTATTCAATAAACATCACAAGATAAATATAATTTATTGGCGAAAAATTAGTCAAATTAATCAGTAAAAGTCCCTGAATTCTGAGCTAGGTGAACTGTGTTACAGTCATTACCAGGGGTCGGACTTTCGTTCGCCCGGTAGGACTAATGGAGAGCTATGGAGCCGATATTCACATTAAAATACTATTCATACTCATACCCTGGTCATTACAATTATTTTAAATAAAACAATTTAAAGGATTATGTCAGATATTCATTATTTGAGCCTTCCTGACGCTTTGACAACTATTACAGTTAATATTTACAAACACTGCCTATAATCAGTTTAAATTGTACCATCTCTAAATGTACCTATGAAAGCGATAAGTAAACTGATTGACTGACAAATGTTTTAAGCGGAAATTAAAGAAAATATAAACTCATTTATATATTATTATTTACCTACTTATATTTACTTTTCCAAGACCTAACGGTGAACCATTTTACCATGTCCCTGACGGCACAGCAAAAAATTATGAAATAGACGGAAAATCCTCTATAAAAGTATAGTCACCAGGGTTGAGTTGGGAGTATCTATATTTACAACATTAGCTAGGTATGGATTTGTTCAGTCCCATGCTAAAAGAGATGGGAAATCATCCCGAAAAGTATGGTCACCAGGGCTAAGTGTTCATAGATTAGATTAGATTTATTTATTTCATAATAACAAATTGTTATAAGTTATCCTAAGTTTATTTACATTAATCTTAATAGTATGATCATCAATAGAAACATAAAATTAAATAATAATCATTCAATTAAGTCAAATACACCATCACAACAAAACTACATAATTAAATGCGGTCCTGGGTTCGAATCCTGGCCAGGGCATATATTTGTGTAATGAACTCGAATATTTGTGCTTGGGTTATGGATGTCATCTAGATAATTATGTATGTATATATAATGTATAACATCGTCTAGTACCCATAGTACAAGCTTTACTTAGTTTGGGACTAATTCAATTTGTGTAAGTTTGGCCCTCAATAAAAAAAAAAGAAATGCAATGTCAGATAAAACAGAAATATATGTCACTATTGTAAATAAAAAACCAGCACACAACTTATAACTTATATCACCCATGGGATCATCAGAAAAACAATTTAAACTTAATAAACAAAATGTATTTTTATAATTTCATATCTATGTACTCGCTTACAGAAAATGGATTTTTCAATAAAAAGTTTCACAACTTTCTTCAAAATGTCATAAAACATTTGCAAGCTATGGACTCTAACATAAGTAATTAAAGTATGTACGTGGAGCCCGAAGCCAATAACTACTACGGACGACGGACACGCAGTTATTTGGTACCTCGAATATTTAATAAGATTTTTCTAGAGAATGAATGTAGCATAATATTTTATTCGGTTTCCGCGGCTGTCACACATTTAAATAAAACAATTTAAACGGATTATTAATATACGCGATATAATCCGTCTCAATTGTTTTATTTAAATGAATGTAGCAGTCAAAATGTTTTTAAAGCTAAGCTAAAAAAGTTTGTACTAGATAAGTTAATAATAAATACCCCATAACTATATAGTTATTTTAAAATCTGTATATAGTTTGACCTTAGTAATAAGGTCAAACTATATATGAGAGAATACTCTAATTTATTATATATTAGTTAAGTACATTTTTTTGATATACGTAGTTATAAAAGTGAGCTCAGCATTCGCCAATAAACATATGTTTGGCGAAAGTAAGATAAATGTACCAAATGTAAGCATTGCATGAGATAAATAAATTAAATTAATTAAAAAAATACCCAGTTATACAGACAACCATGGTAATGCATCAAGCAACACAAGTATATTTTTTAATAAAAGGATTTTCTACTAGGTCTCCGCTTTTTGCCGCCGATATCTACATCCAATATATATTATCATCATACAATATACGGTCCTTACTTTATTCTTTCTTTAATAGGAAAATTATCATCCAAAGTTCCTGACAATTTTAGTTTGTAATTTAACATATGATAGCAGTAAAATTGTCAGCTTCTTTTGATGCCGACCATACTAATTTCTTTTATTGGCAAGGAGTATACTGATGATGAAAGTCTTCGAATTTCACTAATAAAAAAAAATACAGAGCGAAATATTTAGCTTTTATCGGAACTAGTAACAGGATAGCAGCCAATATGGAAACTAAGAATGATTGTTTAGTTTTAGTAGCATTTTTATACCACTCGTGAAATGAGGGACTTCGTCTGAAATTTTTAACAGAAAAATGCGTTTGCACGTAAAACGTAGGTATAGTCATGAAAATTGAAACACGTACGTTTTTCACGTTTGTCACATGACAGGAAAGGGCCAAAAAGGTACAGTCAACCAATTGGATTCCTAGGCTACTTCTTACCTTGTCACAGTGAACGTCAATATGAAAGCTGCTTGAAATCTTATATCATTGTCATTGTTACAAGGTTCTATATTGGCCTAGAAATCAAATTTGTTGACTGTACGCGTTCCACTTATATTTACATCATGACAAATGTATAGTACGCGGAATGAACATACTAACTTTACATATTTTGCCAGTATCGTATCGAATACAGTTTGTACATCCTGTCACGTCTACGTCCCGACTCAAGTAGCACTCAGGCTGCACTTATAATTCAAATTCAAATTTGTTTATTTGCAGGAATACAGTTTCACATAACAGATCTTATTAAGTATTAAGTGCGTAAAAACGTTCCTTTAACATGTATTCTGCCTGCAAGCAGGCGTGTAAACATTTGAGCGCAGTACAGACTTTATACAGCCTAAATTAGAGTAATAATCAGATTACCCTATAGATCGAGTAGGCCTGGGCCTAGGTCAGCAAAATTAAGTCTTTTTTTTAAGTTTAACATTCGTTCCCAGGATCCGTCATACTCCCGTTCCGTCCCACCCATCGCGCGCAGGCCTAAAAACGCCTTCAATTTATTAATTGTCTAAACCATATCAACTTTTTCTCAGCCGTTTTTCGTCTCTCTTTCTCTGTACTCGGCTTCACTTTTTTTCGCCCAACGGTCATCTTTTAACTTATTATTATTAGACTTAATTTTAACTTATTTTATGAACAAATTCGCTGCTCAGAAAGCCAGGCAAAAGACAATTTGTGAATAACGATTAATTCTGACTTACAAATAGAAATGGTAAGAATCAGTATTTGAAATACTGGTTGAGATAATGAAATCATTTACTGACTATCTTTTTTTTTCCATCCTAATTTAATTTCTATAGTTAATTGAATTTTTCATGCTTTTCAGCACAAAGGGGGCGGAAATCTTTCGTAGGCCTAGGGTGGCTAACGTAGCAAATCCGCCCTGGTTATAATGGCTGAATACTATGGTAAAGGAAAAACACGCGGCCCAATTGGCGAGCTCGTTCTAGTTTATCTATAAAAAATGTAAGCTTGTATTTTAGCTGTTAGATAAATTTTAAATGAATCATTTCAGAGATGTATAAAGGTAGGAAATCAAACCAACCAGATTAACAATTACAAAATATATTGTATAAAGAAACACACTTACATTATTTGAACAATAATGCACAGAAAGCTTTAACAGAATTTTATAATTTGAAATATAAGCCTAAATATAAGAAATAAAACATGAGACCATAAGGGTCGCTTTGTGTTGATTCGTCGATCGAATATACTGCCAAGAATGATATGAAATTTTACAGCTCTACAGAATTAAATAATTTTTTTTGACTCACAGGAAATCGCTGTCAAACCGTATCTTAAGAGAAATCTCCCGTCTTCTCCTAAATTAAAAATCACGAACGGTTTGAAGTCTGTAACATCCTGCAGATCTTGAAAAGGACCTCTACTGAAGTGTCTCCATTGAGTCTTCAAAGAAATCGATGAAATGTATTAATGTATATAATTTATCATTTATTTGTAATTTATTTGTCCCACCTGAAAATGGAATGGTATAACTTTATGAGCAGTTCTTTTATCACAGGATCCACGGGTTTTTATCTTTAAACGTCCTTACCCGCTACGTCCGTGAAGACAGCCTCCCAGTAACCATATTTCAGGCACGCCGCTAACACTTAAACATAATTGCTGCCCAAGAATCTGCTCCCTTTCTTAACTTAGATTTTTCAATTTCCCTGCAAATAATAGTTTTAGGGTTTTAACACTTCAACTAATTATTTTCTTTCCTTCAAAACAATCCAAATCCTGGATACGAACCATGCTTAACTCGTCCTTGATATTTTAAATACTAATATTACCGGTTTATCTATTGCCAACCAGTTTTGTGGAACATTGTTTTAGCCGAAAGAAAAATGAAAAATTTCCTAATAAATAATTAGGCTTGGGGCTTTTCGCTGCTCGCCGTGGTTGTCGAATCCGTGGAGTCGTCATATGATAAAAAAATATATTCAGTCAAAGTCCAAGTCTAAAAATTAAATGTTTTATTAAATGACATAATTTATGTTGTTACATTTTTAATGGGCACGTTATAATAGTTTGCAATTAATTTTCTCATAAATCTATCGGCAATTTCATATTATACCTAGTGGTCACAAATTATGCATCCATTTTGACAGGTACTTGTGTTGTGACAGACTACTCGTACTGACAACTTTTCGCAACTTAAAATTAGGAAACATTTTGTGTACTTTATAAATTGTAAGTACTTTGTTCCATGCAATATTGCAATTAATGAGAAACAAACATAACTAGATCTAAATAAAAATCGTTCATATTTCCGGTCTTCTTCTGGTAATTTTGGCTGTTAACATGCCCTATTATGATGGACTTTTGAATCTTAGGTTAGTACCACACGCGGAGCAACAAATGTGGGACTTGTCTTCACTTAATGTTAGTTCGACGTAAGGTTCTATCCAATTTAGTATGACGCTATTTTCACCGCAGTAATTTTGATGGGATAAACTTTTGACATGGTTTACAACAATCATTTTTTTTGCAGCATAGAAATATTGATCACATAGAGAACAATATATACAATACTTTTCTTCATCATATTTTAAAAACTCCTCATATGGCTCGAACCAGAGCTCAATTTCGCCAGGCGTAAAATTATTCATTTTAAATTAAACCAGTAATTATTGTAACGGTCTTCAATCAAAAGTGACAATTTATAAAGTACACAAAATGTTTCCTAATTTTAAGTTGCGAAAAGTTGTCAGTACGAGTAGTCTGTCACAACACAAGTACCTATCTAAAAGGATGCATAACTTGTGACCACAAGGTACCTATAATATGAAATTACGGATAGATTTATGATAGAATTCATTGCAAACTATTATAACGTGCCCATTAAAAATGTAAAAACATAAATTATGTCATTTAATAAAACATTTAATTTTTAGACTTTGACTGACTTTGAATATATTTTATTATCATATGACGACTCCATGGATTGGACAACCACGGTGAGCAGTGAAAAGTCCCAAGCCTATAAATAATAAAGTAATAATAATCAACGTCTAGTATCCATAACACAAGCCTACTAGAACCTACTTTGGGACTCGTGTGAGGTTGTCCGATATTTATTTATTTATTGTTCCAGATACAGATTCGGGACCGGGACCGAGCGCGCATGCGCAACGGCCGGCGGCGGGAGCGGGAGAGGTGGCATTTACTTGCGAAATATGTCAAAAACAATTTTCAAGGATACACGACTTAACAAGACATAAACGGATACACACGGGAGAGAAACCTTTCAGCTGTGAAATATGTGATAAACATTTCTCAGATAAAAGTCATTTAAAAGCACATAAACTTATACACACGGGCGAGAAACCTTTTCCTTGTGAAATATGTCATAAAAAGTTTTCTAGGAACAGTCATTTAAATGTACATAAACGCATGCATACAGGTGAGAAGCCTTTTGCTTGTGAAGTGTGTCATAAACAGTTTCAAACGAAAACTAATTTAATTAATCATAAATTTGTACATACACAGGAAAAGCCTTTTACATGTGAAATATGCTATAAACAGTTTGCCCAGAAGATTAATTTAAAGGAGCATTTACTTGTACACACCGGGGAGAAACATTTCTCTTGCGATATATGTCATAAACAATTCGGACGTAAAGGTCATTTAAATGTTCATATACGAACGCACACAGGAGAGACTTATTCCTGTGATATATGTCATAAACAGTATACAGATAAAAGTTACTTAAATAGACATAGACGACTTCACACAGGGGAGAGACCTTTCCCTTGCGACTTGTGTCCTGAACAGTTTGTGGACAACAGAAGTCTAAAAGCACACATACGTAAACATGAGAAGATGAAACTCGCGAAATGATCTAACGGCAATCACGAGTACAAATATTATGAATGTCGCACCCGTTCACGGGACAATGATGTCCCGGTCCTTTGGGAGGCACGGAGCCGAAGCCAACGTGCAGAGGCCCTTTCGACAAATTAATGAAATGTAAGGGGTACACCACGTGGATGCTCCCCCTGCCTGTGTCATGGGACAGAGGCAGCACCCACTAGATGCAAGAACTATTGTGGTTGTATGGAGTCTAAACATGGTACTAGGCTATTGTATATGGGATGCGATGGACTAACTACTGGGTTATAGTTTGAGACAGCCGGACGTCTACTAGGAAAAGTGTCTCGTGGCAAAAATGGCACTAGTAGATGATGACTCGCCTCCCGCTAAATGGGCCCCCATAAATAGCGACACATAGAGTGGCCTAAGGGCAACTCAGTCCCGGCACTACGTGCACTTCAGCTCGTTTGTGGTGCGCGTGCCGCGGCCGCTGCAGGACACCATCGCAAGTGCAGACTTCTGGCCGAAGGGTGTTTCGGCAGTTCCGGGGCAATCTGCCGTATTCTACACCAGATCAGACGACGCAACGGAGCCACGCCATTGTGTCGCGTAAATCTAACTAGTTTTAAGTCTTTGTTTATATGTATTTTTGTAGTTCTCGGTGCCTTGGTTTTTATTGTAATGCTGTGTAACTTATTTGAATAATAAATAAATAAATCTCAATCAATCAATTCTCAATTGCTCGAAGGTTAACTGGAAGAGATCCCTTACAGGGATAAGTTCGCCTCTGTACCTATATGTTATTTGTAATAGATGTATTTTTTTACTGTTTCTGTGTACAATAAAGTGTTTACTTACTTACTTACTTACAAATAAGTCACGCTCTTATAGTAAATCTTTTACAGTTCACTCTGTAAAATTGTGGAACTCATTACCGGTGCCCGTCAGGCAATCGCAATCCGTGGCATCATTTAACCTATTGACCGCCAAGCGGTCTAGCAATTTACCGTGCCACTGACGCCAGAGTAAAAAAAAAAAGATGTGCCCCAAAATCAACAGGGATTGAAAAATACTTGTAGCGGTTAGAATTACAAAGTTTTGATCATTGAAATTTGGACGGCTGTGGCCGATGTGGCGTCAGGGGCACGATTTTTTTGTTGACGGCCACAGCCGACTGTGGCGCTCAAAAGGGGAAAAGTTAAAAGGGTTATGGCTTCTAGATCCCTAATTTCGTCGAGTGCTGTATTTATTGTTAAAATTGAATACTTTTTATTTTTATTATTATATATGTATTAGTTTGTTTTATATTATAATAATATTTATATTCATAATGTGTAAGTTTATGTAGGTATATTTAAGATTTGTCTTTTTTTTTGCGTAAGCCTTTAGTGTCTCTGTGCATTATTAATAGTTTTGCCTATCTTCTTGGATCTTCTCTGTTCTCTCTCATTTGCTCAAAGGTTAACTGGAAGAAATCCCTTACAGGGATAAGTTCGCCTTTGTACATATCATTAGTTTAATGTCCTTGCTATGTATATGTATATTTTAATGTACAATAAAGTTTACATACATACTTACATACTATAATAGTTGTATTATTATTTATTAAATTGGATTTGACAATGTCGGCGGCGATTTAGTCCATGTGTTTCGTGCAGTTATTTTATTTTATTTGTGACCTTAGATTAATTTGATTAGTGTTAGTTTGCATGTCATGCTGTGACGTAAAATGCATTTATGTACCTAACCAATTTTTATGTATGTTCATGCAAATAATAAATCATTATAATGTATACAATTACATTTATTCAAGCGAATTGAATTTGCAGCTGCTCTAAATTTTAACAGTGATTAATCATTTAAATTGTAATGAATGTATGAGACTCTGGACAAATGAGATGTCAATGATGATTATTTATATGAATATTTATTTATTTTATAAAAAGATTTACATGACATTACAGTTACAACCAATGCGTCATGATACTTAGATTAAAAATTAAAGGAACATACAAAATTATATTGAAACAGTTGAGCACCTAGCATCCATCGCCTCACAGAATCTCAAGCATTCACTGCGCACAGCCACCCATCGCCACGCAAACAAGTCGAACTCAGGTGTCGATGTTAGGAGCGTATTGAGAAGTGAGAGAATATATTATCCGAATGTGTATTTTGCGACTTTTATTCATTATTTAATATTTTTTTGTTTCATATTACCTAAGCGTACTTGCGATTGTGCTGCAACGACTTTTATTTCACATTTTGTTTAACCATGTGTATGCAAGTAATACACATGTCATACCGATCAGTCGACAGCCAACAGCGATTATCATCTCTTTTGCACAGGCAAAAGAGATGATACATTATTACAGAATAATAATAATTTCAGGCAGGGGGAGCGTCCGCATGGTGTACCCCTTACATTTCATTAAATTGTCGAAAGGGCCTCTGCACGTTGGCTTCGGCTCCGTGCACGCTTCCCAAAGGTCCGGGATATCAGTGCCATTGTCCTGCGAACGGGCGCGACATACAATTTGGTATTTATAAGTTAATGTGTTACTAAGAATTATATGGATTGCAATAATTCGAAATAAAGATTTGAATTTGAATTTATATTGTGCAAGCACTATTATTGTCTTAGTCTTTTTTCTTTAAAACCACTTTCTTGACATTTAAAATGAATACGTGTATAATAATACCGTTTCACGTCATTTTTTAGTGTTTAAATAAAATAATATTTCTGTATTCAAGTGTGGTTTAATTACGCATAGCATACAGTGGTTATGGGTGAATATTTAAGACGAAACAAATTTACTTTTTAATAAAATTTTAGGGTTCCGTAGGGTAAAAGCGGGACCCTATTACTAAGGCTCGTCCGTCTTGTCTGTATGTCTGTCCCTCTGTTACCAGACTGTATTTCATGTACCGTGATAGCTAGACAGTTGAAATTTTCACAGATGATTACTTATTTCTTTTGCCGCTATAACAACAAATACTAAAACCATAATAAAATAAATATTTCAGTTGGGCTCCCATACAACTTTAACTTTGCACCTCATTTATATCCGGCGCACTAAATACCAAGTAACCCGGCCAGCTAAGATAGGATAAGTGTTTGTACGAAACCCTCGGTGCGCGAGTCAGACTCGCACTTGGGACAGTTTTTATTAAGAAGTAACATTCGTTTTATCAATCCAGCTTTTCTCATTAAAACCAAATTGCGGCTCCACACTACTCGCGCGAAGGCGAAGTCAGAACTGAATTCAACTAATTTTTTTTTTTGCCAACTCGCAACACTGCTGCAGCCAAGCTGTCACTGTCAGTAAGTGTCAACAAATTATATTCCTTGGTCAACAAGTAATTAAATTTAGCTTTTCTTGCTTCGGTTTCTATAATACGTCGAAATGTAATAAACAGAAGATACATAGAAAAATAAAAGTTATTCTCGATATTATTAGTTAATTCACGCGTTGAATGAGGAAGATCTTCTAGGAATCATCCTTACTCGTTTCACTAAATTGTCGGAAGCATTAAAGATGTTGGCTGTCTGCTGATCGCCTTAGCCGGTATTTCGCGGTCATCTTCCACCACACAGAAGTAAAAGAAAGCAGTAATGTCTCTGCACGTAAATGAGAACATACTTAAGGAAGAGGTTGTGCTTGTGAAGGAAGATTTTCACGAGATTGACTTGGCCGTTCGAGTTAAAGTTGAGTGCTTAAACGATGACGACCAAACGGAGGACTGTGAGGAAGATAACTTGCAAGAGGTTCTCAAACATAAGGTATTAGGTATTCTTAGTTGTTTGTTAAAAAACCCTGGAATATGATTATCGAATAGTACCTACATCAGATATATCAATGAACTTGCATATTAATGCTTTACCCCTATACTAGTGGTGGGTATAAGTTTTATTTGTAAAAATCTAACTTATTAAAAATGAAAGTAATATAAATATTTTTCTTCCTCACCTGTTCTCATTACGCGGGATCAGCTTTCTTACTCTTGAATGTGCCATTTCATTTGATGATCATGATTTCATTTGTGTTCTACAGCCAGGCCTAAATCCTTCACGTCTTTCTGGACATTCATCATCCAGATAGTTGGAGGCCTACCTCTCCCTCTTTTCTTAATAGCCATGGAAAGAATTATATTCAGTGTTATAAATGAAATTAAAACAATACCTTAACTCTGTTATTCTTTATCTCTAAAAGATCTTTGAAAGATTCTTCAGGGTGTATTTAAGAATTATTCTCCCATTTACTTTTGTTAAAATACCCATCAGATTTTTTCCAAAAATTTGGCATTAAACATCGCCATCTTAACTGACAGTCTTGATTTTTTTTATGTGTTGTACCTTAGGAACCTACTACATCATCGTCTCCAAAAAAATACATACAACTGAAGCTGGGAGTGATTAAAATTATTTAAGGTTTGAAAAGAGAATTTATCAATGTAGCAAACTAATAATAATTTACTAATTCCAATTTCTGATTATCACATACCTACATCAGACATAGGTACATTAAGATTAGGTTGGAACAAAACAATTCAGTTGGTGATAGGTATAAAGCAAGTGACAGATTACAACAGATAACATAATACCTACCAAGAAAAATTCCTAATAAATTCAGAACAATATCATTCAAATTAAATAAAAAAATTATCAATGGATGAAATTAACATTTATTTACTGTTTTTATATATTTTTATACATAAATTCATTAAATTTTACATGATTATTTATTTTATTTAAGAGTCTTCATTTATAACATAATCCATATTTTAATTAAAGTTGAGATTTCCAAAGATTTCAACCATTTTTGGCAAATTAAAGTGATCGAAAACAGTTACGCATTTTAGATTAAAATTCACTTCCGAAGTTCTTTCATGTTTGGAATTAATTAAATAACATAATTAACACAAATTATAACAGGTCTAACACAATATTTCTTATTTACCTTCATAATCTAACGTTTCGGCGGGGTTGCACACAACCTGGTCTCAGATGTGAGTACATCTGAGAAATATCGCGATAGACCTGTTATAATTTGTGTTAATTATCTGTACAAACCGCGGGAGTATAAAGTGTCGTATAATTAAATACCAATTATAATAAATGATAAGGCTTAAACACAAATTTACGAAATTACATTTTAGTATTCTTTAAAAAAAAAATATGCTATGTGATCTTTGGAATCTATTAGGGTGATCTATAATGAAACAAAAAAAAATATAAACATTTCGAGGGAGCACCTTAAATACTATACTTATATTTAAATTTCTTTTTAAATTCTATATTTTGTTTTTTCACAGATAGAGTCTGTCAAAGACGATAATAAATGTATAAAGGATAGAGATGAAAACAACTTGCTTAAAAAAACGGTTGTGAAGCAGGAGTCCGAGTCTCGCAGCGCTGTGAGTGACGCTGCACAGGCAGAGCTCTCCGATGAACACCAAGTGAAGGACGAGCTGGTTGAGCCGGAAGTGGTGCAGCCACGGGACAGTGCTTATTCTGCTGATGGTGAGTCGATATTGACTGGGTATTCCGTACTCCGTAGACATTGGTTTTTGATCAGGAGATCAAGTTAGTTTTTTGTCATCGAGTGCTCCTATTTGGACACTGCCTGAGCAAGCAAAAACAATTGTTAGTATAGTTTGATATACGCCATAAAACTAATATATAAAGCTAAAAGAGCGTAAGTGATTCCTTACATGAATACAAAAAGCTATCGTAATTGCATGTAGGTACTTATTTCATGTCAAATGACATCACTTTTAGGGCTTCCTGTCACAGGTATCTGGGGGCACGGTAGTGCCCCCGCCAAGACGAACAAAAAAGAAGGGGGCACTACCTACCTTTTCTCGAACCGTTTCGTCTCATATTCATACCCTCATAGTTTCGTCCCAGTTAACACTAGAGCGCCCAAATTCTCAGGTTAAGATGCAGGTAGCAAACATATAAAATGTACAAAATTTAATTGATCTAGCTTTTATACTTTAGGTTTTATAGGTACCTAAAATACGCCGATTTTGCCACTCACTCACTGACGTATCAAAACCTCTGGGGTACTTCCCGATGACCTAGAAAGCTGAAATTTGGTATGTAAGCTAGTATTAGTACACAAACAACAAAATAATTCTAAAACTTGGAACTTTTACCCCCCAACCCCTTAAACTAGGGGATGGAAGTTTGTATGAAACTTCCGCAAATTTTGATACTAGAGGTCTGAAAATTGAAACCTATAGGGACTCATTGTTATAAATCAAATACATATTGTAGGACTTTTAAAAAATCACCCCCCACCCTTTAAATAAGGGGATGGAAGTTTGTATGGGTTTCCCATAATAGGGGATAAAAGTGTATATATATATGGGGCTAAACTTAAGTATTTCTTAAATACACAATTGTCTACTTCAGTTGACGCTCAAGAAACCCTACAGCCCAAAAAAATTAAAAAAACTAAAGCACCTTACAAAAAGAAATGAGATCCCACCAAAAACATTTCATGTAAAATTGACGGCCAAGACTCACATTCTCATAACGCTTTCGCTGTAAAAAAGTTATCAGATCCCAGAAAAAGCCAAGCCCCTAAGCCCCGACTTTACTAACCCCACCACCTTGGTTTAAAAAGTATGGCATCAACTGGCTTCAAGCCCCTAAACCCGGAGTTTACTAACCCTACACCTTTGTTTCAAAAGTATGGCTTGGCCGTTTCATAGACTACCGTAAATAAGTCTAGCGGACTGTCCGGCCTATATCGTAAGGAATTAAGTTTATAAGTATATATTATCAAAGACATAAACTTAGTTTCTTGATACCATATGGGCCAGACGGTCCGTTGGACTTATTTACGGTACTCTATGAAACGGCCAAGTCATACTTTTGAAACAAAGGTGTAGGGTTAGTAAACTCCGGGTTTAGGGGCTTGAAGCCAGTTGATGCCATACTTTTTAAACCAAGGTGGTGGGGTTAGTAAAGTCGGGGCTTAGGGGCTTGGCTTTTTCTGGGATCTGATAACTTTTTTACAGCGAAAGCGTTATGAGAATGTGAGTCTTGGCCGTCAATTTTACATGAAATGTTTTTGGTGGGATTACATACTTACTAGGAAGTCTCGACCTTATACCATTTATTTGTATCTCTAATTAGTGAAATAAATATTTTTTCATTTTTTCATTTTTATCACTAAATTTGAAAATGGAGTATCAAAAAATTGAGGCTAGGCTTGCGATATTCTGAAATTGCCAATTAATATTCCGCTGGAACTAATTAAGTTGCGTGTATTTTAAAAAGTCTCTTATGAGGTATGAATGTTTAAAACTTTCAGTTTTATTGATTTCAAAACATATTATTTCCGTGAAATTACATGTGACACCACTTGTTGGGCTCATAAAATTGCAAATCACATGTAGTACTTATATAACTGAATATAAGTAAAATTCACTTCTTTGACTATCACCTTTCTAATAAATAAAAAAAACGGTCAAGTGCGAGTCGGACTCGCGCACCGAGGGTTCCGTACAAACACTTTCCATCCTTAAGTGGTTAAGTTAAGTTTGCACCTGGTATGTATAGCGCTCCATACAAATGAGGTGCAAAGTTAACGCAACCAATCCCGTTTGTTGTATGGGAGCCCCCCTTAAATATTTATTTTATTTTATTTTTAGTATTTGTTGTAGCGGCAATAGAAATACATCATCTGTGAAAATTTCAACTGTCTAGCTATCACCGTTCTTGAGATACAGCCTGGTGACAGACGGACGGATGGACGGACGGACGGACAGCGAAGTCTCAGTAATAGGGTCCCGTTTTACCCTTTGGGTACGGAACCCTAAAAACAAGTTTTATTGCTTTCTACTCTTACGCTACCGAACAGACTATACAATGCCACGGTGAGAAAATGATTTTATCTTAAACTTTTAGAATCTACAACCTAGATTTGATTTGCTAAGAAATTCTTATTAAAAATAAGATAATTTCCTCACCATGACATTGTACAAATACGTCAATTTGCTTACTCAGTCAGTGTGCCACTAACAAATGTACAAGTCTGAGTGATTTATTTATAAAATGTAAAAAATGAAATATCCGGACATTGGAGTTATTTTCCAAAAAATAAGTGTATAGTAGGAATCATCCGTGTAGGCTAGTCTACTACGTTTGTAACTGACAACAATAGCCTTTATACCGTTAAGCAGTGTGACCACAAACTGCTACTTTAAAGTCACATTAAGTGCACACGCATTTATATTAAAGGCGCCTTTTTGGCGAAGGCAAAAAGGCCTTCAGATTATCTATTGTTTCTTAGGTAGCAAAGGTAAGCAGATTCGGACCTCTAAAATAATTCTTACTATAATAGGCTAAATATTTAGAGTACACATAATCGAAAGGCGTCCTTTTTGGAATATTATTGTTTTTATGTCTGTATGTACGTCATTGCGCTTTCATCACGCCTAAACGGACTGGTTTCAGCTATTTTTGCGTTACGGGTAACTGGGCATCCCTAGGTGGTAACAGAATGTTTTTTACCCTACTACGGAGACGAACCATAGCGTCCGCGCGGACAAAGTTCTAGTCTATACTGGCATTAATTCAAAATGTAATAAATCCCCAACCAAACATAGCTAAGAACAATCTCGATAGACAATGCTGTCGATGACAAACGCATCCAAATCGGACCGTTCGTGAGGCGTGTGCGCTACGATGCCACTTTTGAACCTTTCCGTATGATTTTTCCCGTTCGGGGTTCTTTCGTTTATTATGTAATCATCTTGTGTAATGTTATCTATATTTTACGAAAAAACAATGACTTACTTACTTTCTTCTACGTGGACGAAATTTGCAGGCTCTTGCTAGATTAATAATAAAACTATTGATTACATTTTGTTATTTTTATTTATATTATCTCTCTCAAATTGCTTCAGATGAGGATTCGGTCCCAGGAAGGAGCGCGCAGCGGCCAGCGGCGGCGGGCGCAGGGGAGGGGGCGTTCACTTGTGAAATATGTCATAAACAATTTTCAAAAAAACAAAATTTAGCTAAACATATCTACACACACACAGGGGAGAGACCTTTCTCTTGCGAGATATGCCATAAAAAGTTTACACAAACGAGTCATTTAAATGTACATATGCGTGTTCACACAGGGGAGAAGCCTTTCACTTGTGAAGTATGTCATAAACAGTTTGCAAATACGGGACAGTTAAATGATCATAAACGTGTCCACACCGGCGAGAAACCATTCTCTTGCAACGTATGTCAAAAACAATTTGCATATACGAGCAGTTTAAACGCACATAAGCGATTACACACAAGAGAGAACACATTCTCCTGCGAAACCTGTAACGAACAGTTTGCACACCTGAGTAGTTTAAATAAACATAAACGCCGTGTGCACACGAAAGAGACCTTTTCCTGTGAAGTATGTCATAAAAAGTTTTCATATAAGTGTCACTTGAGAACGCATAAACTTGTTCACACCGGGGAGAAGCCTTATTCTTGTGACATTTGTGATAAGCAATTTTCACATTCAAGTCACCTAAGTTCACATAAACGCTTACACATGGGAGTGAAGCCTTTCTCCTGTGGCACATGTCATAAACGGTTTTCACGTACGAGTCATTTAAATGCACATATACGTATACATGCGAGGGAGATGTCATAGCAAAAGTGAGGATGAGATGATAATAGTAAGTTCCATGTTCCATGCCTTCCTGGGAAGCCATTGTTAAATCGCTAACTGTTGTATCCAAATGTATAAATTATAAACGTCTTTCCGGGCCAACACGGGCGTCTTACCTATTAGACCACCGAACAGATACACGAGCCAATGATTTTTTTAAACAGTTGCTATATTTCTTATTTGCCGTTATTGTTTCCGAAGAAATCATATATTGGAATGTACGGAAGTTAAGTCACTTAGCGGCGTACATTTTTCTATATTAAATACTTGCCCACGTCGGTGGAGCACAGCTTTAAACTTATTCTATCCACAATCTTCATACTCCGCGGCTTTCATATGCTTACTCTAAGAAGTAATTCCTTAATTTTATTAAAACTTTCGTGAGACATATTTAATTATTGTATTAAGCGGTTTACACTCACGTGAAATTGTCAGGAACGGCCCGACATGTTTCAAACTCGTATGGAGCCCTTCATCAGGGACGGCTGCCCGTACACCGCCGCGGCAAACTCGTCACTGGCCGTTCCTGACAATTTCACGTGAGTGTAAACCGCTTAATACAATAAGTAATTCCTTATTAATAAACCCCTATTGGGTTTGTGGTACATAGCCCGAGGTCAAAATAAGTGACATGACTATGGTCTCTTAGCAAAGTGAGATTTGGAGTTATTTAATAGAATTCCATATTCGTTATATTCCATGAGTAACCTTTTGACCGTAAACAAAAAATCGTGCCCCTGACGCCACGTCGGCCACAGCCGTCCAAATTTCAATGATCAAAAACTTTGTAATTCTAACCGCTACAATTATTTTTCAATCCCTGTTGATTTTGGCGCACATCTTTTTTTTTTACTCTGGCGTCAGTGGCACGGTAAATTGTTAGACCGCTTGGCGGTCAATAGGGTAACAATATTTATACGCGACTAAGTCTTGTTTTGTTGAATAATACGAGAAAAATGTAGCTTTAAATAATAATAATATAAACATGTGTACAGAGTCGGGCAAAATGTATTGATTAACGATTTAGATTAACCGACTTAGTCGCAATTAACGATTAAGAATGACGATTAATTAATCTTCATCGTACTAGTGTCGATTAATCTAATCTCTATTTGATTATTCCGATCGATTCCGATCATTTGCGAGAAGCGGAGAAGCGGCGAATGAAACCTGCCTTATATTTATATATATGACTGCGTTATGGCCAAATGTCATGGCTTGTCATCTTGTTTCGTATTATACATATAGTTAGTTCGTTATATATTTTTGATTTGTTTATAATTATTTTATATTTCAATTTCGTTGTTAATATTCAACCCGTATGTGTACACCTATTTATAATTATTTAATAACAAATTGTAGCATTTTATTTGAAGTGTAATTAAATATTTAAAATATATATATCCACAATTTGTTTGTTTTTCATCTCCTAACACCGCCCCAATTGTGCGCGCGGCAGCGACTAAAACTCCTTTGACGCGGCTTGAAAAACTGACAGTAAACGGTTTGCCTTTAGTCCCATCCAAGGGTGCTCAACTGAAGAACTAATAACGTTGACCAAGGTTTTTTGTTAGTGTGAGTCTGGGACTATATAGAGCTTGGTCTATATGTATGAAACCATAAACACGAAGTAGAAAAATGACGAAGTTTAAAAGACATATGATTTTAATTGTATAAATAAGTAATTATTGATTTTACTTGCCTTTTATAATTATTTATTTATTTTATTTTTCATATCAAAATGTTGAATAAAGTGTGATAAGTACTTAAGATTTTTTTTCCTCTATGGCTGTCACTTCTAGCTGCGTAATCTATGCTAGATATTTAAACATCAACGGAAATGTCAACGCAACCTGTCAGAGTACTCTCTTGTAAAAATCTTGAATTATACGTTGATACTACTGTTACGGTAAAATCCAAAATTTTCGAAAATGTCTGTTGATAAATACCGCAAGTGCTCTAAATATGGAATTACTCCACATATGGACAACCGGAAAGTATTTCATCGGTTTCCCAAACCGGGCAAAACCAACATCTTAAGGTAAGATACCATTCATGTATGTACTTATTTTTCATAATGACATAATTCTAAATTAATATTATAAGATAAGATCGTGCCCTCAGAATAAATATACAGCATTAATCTTATTAATACTCATAATATTGAGAAAAAAATACTGCTTACACACGCAAAAAATGTTAGGAACGGAATGTTTCGTGTGGTGTTCGTCCTCAGGGTTCCTTCCTGGCATTTTTTACGTGCGTTTAAGCAGCTTTGCTCAATTTTACGCAATTATTGATGTTATGTGTCGTTCCAAAAGTATTTTACGGAATTTTTGTTTTAGGTTTAAACCATATATACTGTTGGCCAGAACAGAAATCCTGGTCAATAGTCTCTTATGAAGTTGCATTCCAGTCACAAAGTTTTGTGCTGGAGACACTTCGGGGACTCCTGTTTTGTTGACTCCGCTAAAAGTTACTCCGCTAGAAGTTGCACCATGCATTCTATTCCGGGAAAGAGGGAATATGTCATCAAATTGATGAAGGGAGATGAAAAGTCACGCTGATGAAATTGAAAAGGTAACCATCGCATTCTTTTCAGACATTAAATTATTTTGTCTGTAGAGAGCTCACTGTATACCTATTAATGATTGTCCTATTCTACTTTAATATTATACATGAGAAAGTGTGTGGCAATTTTTGGATGTTTGTTATTGTTAGACGATTTTTATGACAGAACTCATCCCTTTGGGGAAATGGAGGGGTTAAATTTGAATTTACTGTGTCAGCGCGGTCACTTCTCTTGGTTGAAGTATTATTATATTTTCTAATTGACTATTTGCTATTAAATTTTATTAGGTATTTAATTAGTCCCTTATGGCGACTAACGAGTATGACGCGAACATATTTATGAGTAAAAGCAAATTATATATTATTTGAACAAAAACATACTTACATATTTACGATATGAAATTGTATTTCTGATATCAGCTGAACGAGTTACTGAAAAACCCAAATCACGATATGTATGCTTATAAAATATTTAAAAAGTTCCCTCGAGATCTTCTTAATGTCAGGATTGGATGCTCACATGCTGGCAATCGGCACAATTAAACAAACAAACCCAATCGGTCCATTCATTTCCAAACAAAACCAAAACACATCTTCAACTAGAACTAAGAACTTCCTGCATTTCGTAGCGATTAAACATTATAAAATTGTTTAAATTATAGAGTATCGACAATCTGGATGACGCCCATGAAACGACACAAGTGCTACCACCAGAGCAAGTTCCATCGTCTTCTAAGCATCAGGTGAGCATTTATACTCGTTATTTATATAAATGGACATTATTAAGAACAATCATTTACCGAACAGACATCCTCCTCAATTTGTTATCGATTAAAAATGCATTTTTTTTCCTAATTACAGAGTATAGGGTAACTGGTTGACGCCATGGACACTTCACAGGCGCCACGGCCACGACTGGAGCAAGTTCCATCGACTTCTGAGCATCAGGTTAGATAATTAAATTAAGTCTATAATTTTTCAAGCTTTTATTTAACTTGCATTGTATGTATGTATGTATGTAAGTATGTTTGTTCGGGTGGAATCTTGCAACTCTATTTTGAAGCAGATATCGTCAACCGATTGAGCTGAAATTTTGCATACTTACTTAACTTTGATGACAATACGATAATATGATACCATGGGGCTGATTTGATGATGGAGCCGGAAGGTGGCCATAGGAACTCAATAATAGAAAAAGCAATCCTACCGAGTTTGGGCTCTTTAGAATCATCTAAGTGAGCATTTGATGGATATCCAAGATAGATGAGAAAAGTACAGTCGGCTATAAAAGCTTGTCACAAATGAAATTTTTGATAGAAACTTATTACATTACTGTATGTATCTATCGATCTCTAAATTTTGCTTAGTTGTCTATGATCCAAGAAATGTGATCATTGATCATACATGCTCGATAATTTATATTACTTCGTTTTTAAAGTTTTTTAGCCATAGTCCTTTTTCTGCCTTGTATGGGCATTGTACGGTAACCTAACCGCAGGTTCGAATCCTGTCCGAACCATGAAATTTTTCAATTTTCGCTTCATTTGTAAACATTTAGTTTACGTTAGCAGACGTTACTGCTTTAATTAAAATAAGTGTTCGGAGAGCATCTAAGATACAAGTGAATACATGACTGTATCCATACTAATATTGTAAATGCGAAAGTGTGTCTGTCTGTCTGTCTGTCTGTCTGTCCGTCTGTCTGTCTGTCTGTCTGTCTGTCTGTCTGTCTGTCTGTCTGTTACCTCTTCACGCTTAAACCGCTGAACCGATTTAGATGAAATTTGGTATATAGATAGTTTCAGTCCCGGGGAAGGACATAGGATACTTTTCATCCCGTATAAATGTAGTGTTCCCGTGGGATGAGCGGGTAACACCGCGGGGCACAGCTAGTATTATATAACTTAACTACCATACGAGTAAATACAATGATACATATATTTATATACTATACGACGTATATCCATATTAATACTCGTATTATAAATGCGAAAGTGTGTCTGTATGTCTGTTACCTCTTCACGCTTAAACTGCTGAACCGACTTAGATGAAATTTGGTATGGAGATAGTTTGAGACCCGGGAAAGGACATAGGATACTTTTCATCCCGAATAAATTTAGTGTTCCCGGGGCTGAGCGGGTAACACCGCGGGGCACAGCTAGTTATATATAATATTCATATAATAATAAATACGATGAAATGTCTACTGCATTTATTGAATTTTATTTTATAATGTGTTTTAAATTACATTACAGATGAACTTCCATCCGAAGCCCATGCTACGTCTAACCATGCTCAATAAATTTGATGCGTTGTTTGACTCCCTAAATGCTGACAGCCCAGACCTGCGTGGAGGAAAGAAGTACTCCACTTACATGTCGCAGCCCACATTTAGATTTATTTAAGCGAATGAAAGAAGTTCGGGGACTTAAATTTAAAGGAATACGGTCACCTCCGCCATCACCAGCAGGTTGGATACGCACAATGAATGCGGTAGAGAGACTGTGGAATAATGTAAACGCAATGGGCGTTAGCAGCATTTCTATAATATCAAACATTGATCATATAAAAAAAACTGTTTTTACATAGTGGTCAAGCGATATATTGCCCTTAAGAATAGAGAATTTGCTGGAGAATATCGCGAAAAATCATTGCAGAAGAAAATGACTATTTAAAAAAAATATTAGGTGTTGTTTATGTGTGTCAAAACCAGTATTTGTAAAAGGATAATATAATAATTATAATTGTTATAATTATTTGTGCAACAAGAGAGCAAATTTGTTTTTTGTTGCGGGTGCTGGTTTTGAGTCCTTAGTAAGAATCCTTAGTGTAACCATGTGTAACGACTAACGAGGGACTCAACAGCACAAGATGCAAAAAACTTTGCTCTCGTGTAGCACACACAACCTCATCGCCTCAACAGCGAGAACAAATTCGTTTTTTTTGGACTTGTACTTTCAACCATTAAAGTGTAGGTATGATTATAGTCTTTGTTGCTGATTTCAATGATATTATAAATAAAAAAATAGATAAATGCTAATAAAAAGGAATACCAATATAATATAATTGAAATTATACATTCCAACACTGCCGTACCAGTCTCTCACAACCACCACGGTTGTCATTAGGAATTAGATCAAAATAATAATAATTTTGGCCGGGTGTATTGGAACGTGTTCTTATTCGAGATTGGGTTCGAAACATGAATATCGAATTGATTTATGTTTTTATCACTTCTCTTTTATATATAAAAATGAGTGCTGTGAAGTTAGAATGATTAGAATTTTATAATTAACCTAAGGCTGAGAAATGACAATTCGTGGCCAAATATTGAAAAAGAAAAGTTACTTTGTGCTCTCGCTCGACACAAAATCGCATTTCGTTTATTGTTATCTCGGAGCAAAATCATAATGTTTGCTGATGTGCTGGTAAATTTATTTTAACTCGTGATAAAATTTTCGGAAACGAGGAATAATTATTAGAGATTTCTCACGAAACGTTTAATGAAATTATTGGGACAATATACAGGTATATTGTCCCAATAATTTCATTAAAGGGAGAGGGTCGATTGCAAAAAAAAAATGTACATAGTTAAGGGCTTTAATCAAAATAAAACTTAATTGATTCCTTTATGTGACGAAAGTTACCCATACATTTTCTATGACTAACTTTCGTCACACAAAGGAAGCGACCGTGATTTTTTGTTAACTTAGTTTTTAACTATGTACAATTTTTTGCAATCGACCCGTAAATAGATTCATCATCAAATGTAGAAGTGCACAATATCCTAAAAAGCGTTAGATACTCAGCAAATAATGTTACATGGAAGGGATCGCTAGTCGATAATACCGCCTGTTGTTTACCTCTGTAGAGCTAGCATATCTTGCTGCGACTTCGCTTGTCGATCTCGCACGGTATCGAAAGGAAAATTACAGATAGTATTTGTCGCGCGACAAAAGAGTCGCGTGTCCAAGTTATGCTGGACGTTTTGCTTGTTATTTTATTGTTTCTCATGATGTATATTATTTTATTCTGTATTCAAGGTGTGCAATCGGAATTTATAATCTGCAATACCTCATATTATTCTTCTTTCTTTGAGTAAAGAATGTAGATTTCATCTTGATTTAGTTTTATTTCACATACAAATGAATGATTACAATTAACGTTAATTCCAGAGTTGTGAGGGAAACCTGCAGTTCCAAATACTTAACTTACTGATGTTAAGTATGACATTATTATTATTAACAATGGTTTCTTGACATATCAGTTAAGTATTTGGACAAATAAGGCGTTACTTTGCGTAAATCCATATTAATTAAAACAATAATATTGCTTTGCTAATCCGCGATATAATAACATGTACATGTCGATTAGTGCCAACTTACTTGTTTGCGTATTTTTTCATGCAATCATGCATTTAATGGTCCCACCATTATGCATTAAAATACACAAATAAGTATATAAAGGTAAGCACGAATTGACTGGCACGTTATTATATCGCGGATTAACAAAGCAATATTATTGTTTTGATTATTCAAGTTTCCCGCGTATATTGAACTGTCACTTTCTGACTGATGACACCTATTTCCGGTTCCGGTTTTGAGTTTTTACTGGGCTGACGTTGAGGCGCTGTAGGACTCATATACGTGTACGGGTGTGCGTGTGTGAGTATGTCGCATTTGCTTGTATGGCAGTTAGCGTTCTTCTCCTTGTGAGTATTATATTCCTTGGTCCCATCTCGTAGCCATATTTGGTAGCTAGCTACAAGATGGGAAAACACATTTCCCATTTCGTAGCTAGCTACCAAATGGGAACGATTTTCCCATCTCGTAGCCAGATTTGGTAGCAAGCTACGATATGAGAAATGTGTTTTCCCATCTTGTAGCTAGCTACCAAATGGACCTTTAGTCCCATCTCGTAGTAAAATTTGATAGCTAGCCACGAAAGGGGAAATATGTTTTCCCATCTTGTAAGCAACCGAAGTTCTATATATTTCCGTATATGCGAGTAAGACATTTAATCAGGTTGATAAAAAAAGTTCACGCGTATCAAGCCGCGGTCAAAGTCTATTATTGAATAACAGTATTGAAATTATGGGTTTCTGCCTTTTTTGTGAATAAGGGTATATAACTTCAGGCTACCCACACAAGCTGTTTAGCTGTTACACTTAAATTATAAATAAAAGATAATACTTACGAACCAACTAAACTCGACTCTTGGTTAAATAAAAAAAATACATTGCAACAAATTAAACTACTATTTTGACTGAACATTAAACTGAAAAAGGTGCTACTTACATTTCGGTGCATTGACTAACGCTGCCGCTTTTATTCCTATTTTGTACTACTATTACTTATTCTGTGGTTTTGTAACCAGCTTCGAATCGGGATGATTTCTCTTTAATATTCCTGTTTCGTAGCCAGCTTCCAATTGGCATTATTTTTCCCATTTTTATTTATTTATAGCAACCATGGTATTATAGGTGTTACAATTATATATATAAGGTACATCATGGACCCTGTTAGGGTATAGCTTAATTTGGAAGCCAGCCCATTTGGAAGCCAGCATCAAAACCTGGATACGAAATGGGACTTTAATATTCCTGTTTCGTAGCCAGCTTCCAATTGGCATTATTTTTCCCATTTGGAAGCCAGCTTCAAAACCTGGATACGAAATGGGACTTTAATATTCCCGTTTCGTAGCCAGCTTCCAATTGGGATTATTTTTCCCATTTGGAAGCCAGCTTCAGAACCTGGATACGAAATGGGACTTTAATACGTTTGCCGCGCTTAATGGTGACGCGCCTTAGAGACATGCATAGTCAGACTCTGGCCAGTTGGAAGCCTCAATTGCTACTATCTTGCAAAGTACGGTCTACGCATTTCGTGTTGACAGGTTAATAATTGGTATAAAGATGCCAACAAATTTGTACTTATGGTAAGCGACGAAGGGACCTTTTTGATTGAAATAGACACATATTAATTTATTGAAACAAGCAACATATTTTTACAAATTTATTTTTACAAAACATGTCTTCGTTACATAGTCAAAAAAAAAGGTAGAGTGATTTGAAGAGCTCCATACGAGTTCGAAACGATTCGTTCCTGACCATTTTACGTCAGTTTTAAACCGTTTATAATAATCATAATCACACATAAACCCATCTACAGTCAGGGTGATTCCGCAGGCTTTTCAGCCGAAGGCAGACCGCTGTCATAAATAAAATAATGAGCTGCGCCAAGCAGCAACTTTGATACTATATCGTTCTTTTTATCATAATTGATCGAAATTAAAGCATATTATGACCTATTTCCTTAATTAATATTTATGACATTGGACTGACGCAGGTTGAAACTCCTGTGGAATCACCCATCCAAAAAGAATATAGATAATCGCTATCTTGAAAATTAGTTATAGAAATAAACGCATGGATATATATTTTTAAGATAAACATTCAATGAAGTGAAAGGTACATAAGATAATAAGAAAAGATTAGTATAAACCTTATTGAATAAGTAAATTTTATATAAGTAATATAATATCATTTAATATGACTACTAGTCAAAATTCATTTAAATTGACTTAGTATCTTGTGAACTTTAACTTTATATTAAAAAAAGTAATATTAACGGGACATAATAAATAGCCTTACGGGCACCTAAACGTTATGGGTTTAGTAATTACTCCTTCATCTTGCTCAGACGGGCCAGGAGGAGACAAGTAAGCATGTTATAGCAGAGTGTTGCATGTATGCGGCAGTACGATATAGCATCTTCAGAAAATATGAACTAATAGAGGAAGAGATGAAGGACATTAACCTTAAAGATTCTGCAGGGAAATAAGATTTGAGGAAGAAGGCTGTATGGGGACAGTAACAGTAACATTGGCCTCAGTTGGAGCCAACTGGGCTAAATGAACTCAACCAAGCGAGCGACCGCCTGTCTACGGCCGGGCACCCACATGCACGCCACACCATCATCATCATCATTAACTTTATATTATATCAAAAAAATCTAACCTAATCTTTTACCCACACCCACTTTCTTATGCGAGCGTACCCCCTTGTGAGTTAGTATATGCTTCGCCAAATGATCCTTACGGCAGAACCCCTTCGTACATACATCGCAATTAAACGGTCTCTCCTTCGCGTGGCTCCGTTTATGAACCTTCAAGTCCGCGGCCCTGATAAACCGTTTATTGCATATCTCGCAGGAGTGCGGCTTGATTCCGGAATGAGACAGTTCATGCAGGTTAAGGTTCTGCGCTAGAACAAACTCCTTTTTGCAGATTTTGCAAGAATACGGTTTCACATCCGCGTGGATTCCTTTATGTAATTTCAAATAAGCTGCTTTTTTAAACTTTTTTGAACATATTTCGCACTGAAATGGTCTCTCCTCCGTATGAACTGCCATATGATTTTGTAAATACTTCAGACATGCAAATTGTTTATTACAGATATCACAAGTGTAAGGTTTATCTCCCGAATGGATTAGTTTATGTCTGTTAAAATCACCCACTTGCGTAAACTTCTTTTTACATATTGGGCAGGAGTACGGCTTCTCCCCCGTGTGGATCCGTTTATGTTTTTTTAAAGAACCGGATTCTGTAAACTGCTGTTTACATATTTCGCAGGAATAGGGTTTAACTCCTGTGTGAATTAATTTATGTTTCCGTAAGTTACCATATTGTGTAAACTTCTTCTTGCATATCTCGCATGAGTAAGGCTTTTCCTGAGTATGAGTACGCATATGAATATTTAAGGACTCGGAGTATCTCAATCTTTTATTACATATTCTGCAAGAATACGGCTTCTCGCCGGTATGAACACGTTTATGAACCCTCAAATGACCCGAAATACTAAACTGTTTTTTACAAACATCACACGAGTAAGGTTTCTCTCCTGTATGGACACGTTTGTGGACCTTCAGCTCTTGTAACCATCGAAACTTCTTGTTACAAATATCACAGGAGTATGCTTTTATATCTGTGTGAGTAAGCAGATGTCCTTTTACAGAACCCACATGCCGAAACCTTTTCATACATATATCGCAAGAAAATGGCTTCGAGCCAGTGTGAATGACGCTATGTTTTTTTAAATAGTTTGAATTTCTAAATGCCTTTTTACATACTTCACACGAGTACGGTTTGACGCCCGTGTGGACGCTTTCATGATTCTTTAGATACTGAATGTGAGCAAACTGCTTTTCGCAAATGGGGCATGCGTAGGGTTTCTCTCCCGTGTGCATAGTTTTATGAATCTTTAAATGCGACAACCGTTTAAACTTCTTTTTACAAAATTCACAACAGTGAGGTCTCTGTTCCTTGTGAACGTGATTGTGTTTGGTGAATTCACTCGAACAATCGAACCGCTGGTTACATTTTACGCATGTCTTCTTCCGCTTATGGCGGCGAAAATCGCATCTCCTCACAAATACCCTCTCACACGTATCACACTTCTTTGACTGTTGTCGTTTTCCTGATTTCTTCGGGAAGTGGGAAAGAACATGGCGGATTAATTTATTTTTTTGCTGGAATATTTTTCCACATGTGTCGCACTCGTGAATACTGCAATTCTGCTGTGGGTCAGAGTCCTCCCCAACCTGGTGCTGCTGGGGTGAACAGCAGCGTTGGAGGAGCAAATCCTCTGGAAAAAAATACTTCATAATAAGTTAGTTGACTCATTAAATTGTATTAAACTAATGTTTATTTCGTATAGTATTTGACTTAGGAAACCTAAATGTATATTTTCAGTTCATAAAAATAGAAAATGGGTGAACAAACTGAAATTTGAAAACATGATTTTTAGGGTTCCGCAGTCAACCCTTACAGTTTTGTAAATATTCGCTCCGGAAATCCAAAAAATAGTGTCCAGCCGTTTTTGAGTTAGCGCAAAATTTCACAATTTTCTTTAAAAAGACTTAAGTGCCGCGCGGTGTCCTTATACTCGTACTTCGAACGTTACACATATTAGTTAAGTGCCATACTGAATTCAAATATTCCGCTCAATCTGGCGCGTATAATCGATGACTTTCAGAAAGTAATAGGCAATCACAGTTACTTTGGCGTTTACGACCTTTTAAAGAGCTTGAAATCTTTCTCGTAATTTAAATCTCGGGCTTAACACCGCTGTTTTAAGCCCGTCTATTGTGAAGGATGGGCAACTACGGAACCCTACACTGAGCGTGGCCCGACATGCTCTTAGCCGGTTTTTTTTTATTATAACCGATGTTTAAAAATTTGTATATAACACCAATGTAAGATAATAATTTCATCTGTTTTCCCCCATAGTAAGACTCACCCTTCTTAGCGACCCAGTGTCCGCTCTCCGTTTGACATCTCTTCGAGGTTACTGGCACGTCAGCGATGCGCTCAATTCTTACAAAGCACTCCTTCAGCCTGCGCTCCGGGCCTGGCTCCTGCTTGGAGACCTCAACCGAACTGTTAGATGCAGCTGAAACAAGATCCGGGGGTAAATAAGACTTCTAACCTTTTAGATCTTGCCATCAGATCTTCACCACAGATAGGACCAACTTGGAGATGCCAACTCTCAAACAAAAAAATTAAACCCCCGAATTGCGATCTCCTTTTTGGAGTCGGTTAAAGGGACTCCAGTGCTTGAGTTGTCAAAATGCCATTCGAGTTTTATACCTGTCTCCGCTCTTACGCTATACAGAAGAGAAATTCTCAGTTTTCACCCAAACCCGAAACTGAGAGTGCGTCTCCACTCCACCAATCACAAAACTGAAGCAGAGCTGAGATACAGATTTCAACTCACGTGATTGGTCTCCGCACGTCTCCGCTCCACTTCAGTGGAGTTGCACCCTGAGAGCTCATGGATTAGAAGGATCGAGTCTTTTGGAAGACTATCAACAACTCACCAATGTCAGCGGCCCCGTGTCCGCCCTCAGTCTCCGTTTGACATCTGTTGTAGCTTACTGGCACGTCAGTGGTACGCTCAATTCTCACAAAGCACTCCTTCAGTAAATGCAAGGAATTGTGCTCCGGGCCTGGCTGCTGCTTGGAGACCTCAACCGAACTGTTAGATGCCGCTGAAACAAGGTTCTGGGGGTAAATAAGACTTCTAGCCTAGATATCAGATCTTCACAAAAATTTGATGGATCTAACTTGGATATGCTTACTCTCGAAGGAAATAAACTTCGAAATCGGTTCTTAAGTAACGGGCTTCTGAGGTAACAAACATAAAAAAACCACAACCCTCTCCTTGTCGAAGTCGGTTGATAGAGCTAAAAGGTTCGAATCTTGGAACATTATCTGTACGGTGTCGACTGTACATGTTTAGTTTGAGCTTACGTTGCGACCTACTTGAGGCCGCGTGATTACTTACATGAAAAACAACGTTTTTCCGATGATTGCCTAGCTGACACGCCTAGGATAAACGACGGAAGGAACGGCCAAATATTTTACCTACATATTGTATATCCTTTACTCATAATAAACTAGTTTAACTAATTTGACTTCGTCGTTCTTTCAACGCGCTCCAACACCACAAGCAAGTGTAAGGGCTAACTGGCTCCTACATTAATTATTTATTTATTTAAAAAATATATTTACACAGCATTACAGACTTAAATACACTGTGAAACTAGATGTACACTTATCAAAGAGGAACTAGTAATCCTGTCATCCATCAACTTACAGTACCTCAAACACGCACTACACACAGCCGTCCATCGCCACGCAAACAGATCACATTCCGGTGTTGACACCAGAAGTGCATTGAGCAGCGTCAAGGCCCGGAGGTGCGGCGAGTTCCTGTGCGACACAGTACGAGCTGCTGGCACAGCCAACAACGGTCGCGTACGGGGTCTAAGTGTGATTCGAGGGACATCCGGAACATACAACCTAACTAAATTATTTATCAACTCTAGGCAATCTGACTCTCCTCGCAGCACACGGCAGACGAAGGTAAGCAGACTGAAATTGCGCCTCACTTCAAGGGAATGGAAGACTTTCCAAGAAGAAACTTAGGCTGGTTTTAGTGTCGCGCTGACCGTCGGTGCGGATTGCCACCGCACCGACCAATATGTATTAACTTCAGGGAGCGCTTTAGAATGCCGCTGACGGGTCCAGCGGACGACTGACAGCCTTAGTAGGGTATAAGTAGGGATAATATCCGTACATTTTTTTATCAATGACTCACCCTTGTCAGCGACCCCGTGTCCACTTTCAGTCTTCGTTTGACGCCTGTTGTAGCTTATTTGCGGGTCGCGGACAGCGATACGCTCAATTCTTACGAAACACTCCTTCAGCAAGTGTAAAGAACTGCGCTCCGGCCCTGGCTTGGGGGTCTCAACCTGAGAGCTGTTCTCTCGACATGGCCCCTGCCGGGAGACCTCAACCGAATTGTTATATGCAGCTGAAACCAAACTTTGCTTATCACTATCAGAACCAACAATTAACAACATTAAAAAAATTGTGTTAAGATTCTAATTATAATTCGAGCCACCAGTATTTGCATACGAGGCACACGTCACAAATTCAAACCTGCAGCGAAACTGTTGGGGTTTGACGACGAAGCAGCCATTCCCAGTTCCCAGCACTAACTAAACTGCAACTGCATTGCAGAGATGTGTTTTATTACTTTTTGCTACACATTATTATTTTCATTACTATTTCTTTGTTATAAGTTAAGTTTTTCTTGCAATAAATTATATTTGTAAAACGCACATCCTAGGGTATGGCTAATGCGCAATAAGCATTTCAAAAACATATATGACGCAGAGGGCGCTCCAGTAGCGTAAAGGATTAAGGGATGAAAGATTTGGTGTGATTGACGTAGCGATCGGATAGCTCAGTTGGGAGAGCAATGCGCCGGAAACGCAGAGGTCGCGGATTCAAACCCCGCTTCGATTGTAGTAGATCGCATTCAATTTTTCTTTCTTAATTTACCTTTGTGTCATTATTTATAAATTATATTTCGTTAATATATTATCACGGAGTTCTGATAGTACGGTGGAGTTTAGAGAGCTATGGAGCCGATATTAACATTATCAACTCATTTAACGAAATTGTTTTTATAAAAAAAAAAAAAAAAATCTGTTCTGGTTTTGTTTTCGTTTATAAAATCGGTCACAGTATATCCTTGCTCACTACTCATTACTCATTTTTGTATAATACACGTAAATTCCAGCAATTTCAACTTACCACCACAATCAATCTCACACTTATTTCACTCACACTCATACACACAAGCACTCCCATACTCCCATCCGTAAGCGTTGCAACGGCGAAGTTTTTGTTTTGTAAGGTCCTGGCAGAATACCAGCGAAGTGGCTTGCTGCTTCATAATGCTGAGTCAGCGCCTTTTCTCTGCCACGACACATGGTTTTAAAAATGTGCTTATATAATTGTTATATACTTGTACTAGTTTTAAGTAGCATGTTTCGATTGTATTATAATATTTAATGTGTCTATATAACCATGTAAGTTGTGGAAATGAATAAAGAATTTATCTATCTATCTATCTATCTATCTATTATAGTACATTAATACAAATCAGGTAGTTGTATATTCTTCTGACTTTGTCCTTGACTATAAAATTGAAATTACCAATTAAGTACGTATGAGTATGAGTTTTATTTTAATGTTAATATCGGCTCCATAACTCTCATTAATCCTACCGTGCTGTCACAAGTCTGATGCCTTAATTATCACAGTACCAATAGCTATTATTTTTATAAGGGTGTAAAAGAATCAAAAGAATGTGAAAAAAAAATGTAAAAGTAGTATGTCTAACAACCGGCACTCAAAATCAAGATTTAAGTTTTGGCTGGTTAAGATGGTAATTTAAGATATATGTTCTCATTTTCATTAATGCGTCGCTTTTATAATGAACTTTATTGCATCAACATTAGATACATAGAAGCTTTTTTTGTCATATTAAAACCGGTTTTACTATGACAAAAACGGGTTTTGGATTACCTGATCGATACGCTGCATCGCGCGGTTAATATTTTTACTTAAATAAAAACCTCTCTCTAAAGAAACCAGTTTCTTTTTTGGTTTATGCTAACAGACATTACTGTTTTAATAAATATAAAACAGATATTCAATATAATTTTAAGTTTTTGTAATAGTTAATTATTATTTATTTTATAATTTTACAATCAAGGAGTTGGCTATGGCTAGGGATAGATGGAAACAGCTACATACTACTTCAGCTAAAAGAGTTTGACTTTTAAATTCGTATTCGTATCTCGGGTTCGAATCCCGGCCAGGGCAAATATTTGTGTGATGAACTCGAATATTTGTGCTTGGGTCATGGCTGTTCTATGTATTTAAGTATATATTTATCTATATAAGTATGTAAATCGTCGTCTAGTACCCATAACACAAGCCTTCTTGAGCTTAATTTGGGACTAGATTGATTTGTGTGAGGTTGTCTGATATTTATTTATTTTATTTAAATTTCGATACCTTAGAGCGTACAAACTTTTCGGAAAACGTCGTTGCAATTAGGATGTTAGTGCACAACTTCATGTAGTTTAAATTTAATTAGCAAAATAATTGTTAATAGTGCGAGTGTGAACTAAGGCATCGATTTATGATGATAATAATATAGATTACAGAGCCACCTACTTGATTCTGAATTAGGGAATGCAAATCGGTTTTAACCGAAACCGAAAAAATCGGTTATAATCGGTTATTTCAGTCATATCAATAACCGATTATTTTTATTTCGTAATCGGTTATAATCGGTTATTTAATATTTGTTTAAATCATTACATTTTCGTAATTTTCGTAGTATACCGCGAAACCAAACATCATTATAAGCTAAGTAACTTAGGTATTGTACTTAAAACAAATTTACGACTACCGAAACTGCCGAGCCCGGAGCCGAGTTCCGAGGAAACTCTCGGAACGGTCGGAACCTTGGAACATGAAAATAATAATACATAAATGCAAATTATTACTTTTTTGCGTTTGTGGTATTATAGCAAATATATACCACGGTTCATTTTTCCCTTCTTTGGAGATAAACATCTCCCATCTCTTTCTTACTAATGCGCAGGTAGAGTAATGGATACAGGAGGGGTGTCTTTATCCCGCAGTTGATTAAACTTGATTGTTGATTGAAAATATTAAAATTAGAAATGATCGTATTTTTTTGATTAAAGAAATAGGTAAGTACCAAACATTGCTTGTGTTTCATTTATAAGTCGTACGCAGCATAGCTTTCCACGTTTAGACCATATTTCTTCGATTTTTCTTCAAAGTTTGTAATAATCGGTTATAACCGATTAATCGGTTATTTTTTGTTATAACCGATACAATAATCGGTTATGAAACTTGGTCGGTTTTTGCATTCCCTATTCTGAATGCACAAAGGAACTTACAGAAAAGTGTAAAGGCCACGTCTGGCGGCTGCAGACACTCGGGGCCGACGACGAGCTCGTCCTTGACGGCGTGGCCGGCGTACAGGCCGGCGCGCGCCGCCGCTGCGCTCACGCCGATCGCGCTGTTCTCACACTCTGGCTCGTCTCCCCCGTCTGCCTCTTCCTTTATGCAGGTCTGATCCTCAAGGTGCGCTGCCGGACAACAGTTCGGCACTGTTCATTTACATCATTTAAATATTAAACATTATATGTGTATCAGGTAAGGCAAAGTCAGATCTGGTAAAATAATAAAGTTTTAAGAGCCAAGACAAATCAATTAAATACTCACAAGTTTTACAAAGGATCATGCGCCAAATAGACTAGAGATTATGTGATTGTGTGTGGTGGGAGAGTACTATACAGGAAACGTAGGTGCTTTGATCTTTGTATCAATGGTTCTATGGCCTTTTTAAAAGCTTTTATTTAACTTGCATTGTATGTATGTATGTATGTATCTAAGTATGTTTGTTCGGGTGAAATCTTGCAACTCAATTTTGAAGCAGACGTCGTCAACCGATTGAGCTGCAATTTTGCATGCTTACTTGACTTTGATGACAAGACAATAATATATTACCATGGGGCTGATCTGATGATGGAGCCGGAAGGTGGCCATAGGAACTCTATAATAGAAAAAGCAATCCTACCGAGCTTGGGCTCTTTAGAATCGTCTCAGTGAGCATTTGATGGATATCCAAAGAAAAGTACAGTCGGCTATTAAAGCTTACCACTAAAAATGTCATTTTTGACAGAAACTTATTTATGTATTGGACCACCTCACATAAATTGTGGTGTACCCACATTAAAAATAATGAGACATTCCATGTTTTATAAATTTATAAGTCCTTAGAAATTTGATGGTTAGAATTTCTAAGGACTTATAAATTTATGAACTAGTAGAATTACTGGCAATATGAAGATAAATAAATATTAGGCTACAATCGACGTGAATAGATTTAATAATAAACTAAGCAATGGATGATTTATCCACTCAATTGCAAGAGCGGTGACAGGTAGCCGTAGTTACCAAAAGCAATTGAGTGGTTATAAATATTTTTAAACACTCACTGTTGTCTGTAAACACCGCGTCAGGCGTCACCAGCGGCTCCTCAGGCCCCTGAGGCTCCCGCTTTACGAGCACCGCCTGCTCAGACATGCTCACAGACCTCCTTCAACTAGCACGAACTCTTTACAAGTCATCGCAAACAATAAATAAGTCTTCTTAATTAAATTAAACAGCACCCATGGTCACTCGCTGGACACAGGTGACCGTTAGTTTGTTGAATGGAAGATAATTCAATTATTAACGCGATATAAGAGGAATTGGCACTAAACTCACAAAATTCGATGAACATGAGCGAAATGCCGAAATCAGCGAAAATGAAGTGACTGACACTTGTTTGAAAGTCTTGACATTGACATCTCATACCATCAAATTGCGGCTCCACACTACTCGCGAACTAAAGACAAAAAAGAGTAGATATTAAAAAGTGGCAATACTGTAGTGTCGTCCCTTTCTAATCAATCTAAGAAGGGGACGACACTACAGTATTGCCACTTTTTAATTTCTACTCTTTTTGGACGGACTGTAACTGAATCAGGCGTTACTTTATGAAAACCTATGCTAATCCGCGATACGATAACGTGTTGTTCAATTAGTGCCATGAATGGAAAAATTGATGAACTTTAAAAGGAACAAATTTTTAACCACAATTTTGCCGGTGTAGAACTCGAAGTAGCATATCATGTTTTCCGCAGAAATTGCTGTTTTTTTCGGGATAAAATAGTATGTTATGCAACTGTAACATTATTAAGGGTCTTAAAACACTAGTGCGGGTTCGGTATCATAATATGATAATCACACGAGTGTTTTAAGGCCTAATTATGTAGTTGCATACGCTAATCTGCACTGCTATATGCACAGATATGAAGTACTCAGTAGTACCAGTAAGTCCCGCAGAGTGGAGGAATGAATGAGGCGAGTCGTCTCGTACAGCTGTTACCTAATTTGTACATGTATACTTCGCTATATATATTTATTTATAGTATATATGTATACATTATATTAGATGTATGTATATATTTACATGAATAGCAGATATTATTTATAAATATTATAATTACGTTTTGTTACTTATGTGTAAGTTAGTTGCACCGCCTACAATTTTTCTGCTTTGCCCTAAGATTGACTGGTAGAGAATGCCTCATGGCATTAACTCCGCCTTTTGTACGATAGGTTTTCTTTTGTGCAATAAAGATTAAATAAATAAATAAATGTATAAGATATCACCAACCGATTAAAACACGATGTTACAATGAATAAATATTTATTAAATATTTTTTTTTCTCATTCAATAACTTATATTTATATTCCATAAGAAATACGGAATATAAAACGGTCGATCACACTGTTTTGACACAATGCTCAGTCCATTACTTAGATATAACTCCATATTATACACAGATAACGTTAACTCGTAACATTTAATTATATATCTAAGGCTTATTATTTTCGCGGCGACAGAAAAATTAAAGAGCAGCAAACTATTTGCAACTAAAATAATAACTTGTCAGCGATTAAATATTTTGGCAATCATTTATATTAAATGAGCTTTAAACTAAGGATATTTTAAAATTCAAATAATGGCAGCTACTTTAAGGTAGCAAAAATAATAAACAGTATTACTGAAATCATAGGCGAGGTACTATAAATAATGACTTGGCGACTAATTCAAAATTCAAATTCATTTATTTAAAAGACAACAATGGCCCATAATTTGTTAGTAACATATGATACAGTGTTAGTAAACAGATTGACAGAAATATAACATTACATATAAGATACAATTACTAGATAATAATAATTATCTAGTAGCGGTCATCACACATTCGTAGTGCCGCATAATGGGTGAGTCATACCGGCTCGCTACAGTAGTCAGCAAGTAATATTAGCAGAAGGATAACAAACTTTATATTAATGGCAACTACAGGTCTCCATCTAAAAAAGCATTTTGGGCTTTGATTTGCTGGCAGCTTAAATATTAAAATGGGTACTATATAAAAGTAATGGGGAGTTATTTTTTTAGTTTTCGAAACCATAATTTAATGAAAACGGCGACAAGCGCGTTCGTTTGAAGTGGAGTGCGGGTCGTCGCGCGGCGGGGGGGGGGGGGGGGGGGGGCGGAGCGCGCTACTGACCAGCACGCGGCGCAGGCGGGCGGGGGGGTCACGAGACTCGCGCGTTTGTTGTTGTTTGCTGTTGCTGAAAGGTGATTGATTCACCTCAACCTACTTATTCTCAAACTTTAAATAAACTCACCGTTCAGAGCAGATCCGACTCGGCCGGGTTAGGTTAGGTTAGTTTTTTTTTATATCCCTAAAAACGCTCCTTTTGTTGTAAACTTAATAAAACTATAGACCAAAATTATTATTTATACATGCAATTTTCAACTTTAATTAAAGCTCTTAAAGTGTCGCACAAAGTATTTTTTTTATGACCTTGATTTATTTTATATGCAATCTCCATTGAACAATTAGAGTAGGCCATTTTCAACTTTTTATCCGCTGTCATGTTTCCGCTTAATTAGTTAATTCAGTCCCCAAAACAATAACTCGATGCTAGTTTATATTGAAACAAAGCCGAAAATTGATTACTTAGCTGCTACTTTTTACTTTATTAGTCTCCGCAATTAGTCGCCAACTTATTATTTTTGCTACCCCCTTTAATTTTTTATAAATCCCTAAATCTGATTAATTTGTCGCCGCGTTAAATACATGCCTATATCTAATAATATCTATTAAGCTATTATCGCATTGGGCCCATATACAATGTTGAGAACCTACGAAGTGTGTCAACAATAACACGGTTGCGTGTCGCCGGAATTGTGTGTGTATTTATGCGCAACATCAAAACTTACAGAATCGGAAACTACGGCGGAATTTAATGACGCATGTGTAACACCGGCATATAAATAAGGATTTATTCATCACAACTGTTGTGTCACTGGATGAGACCGTGTGAATAATAATAAAGCTAAAAAGTTGACTTTTTCTTACTCTAAGCTATAAAGTATGGAGTGTAGAAGCGGAGGAGCAGCGTCTTCATATATCCAAAAGTGTCAGCTGAAAGGTGTAAAATTGGCGGCGCTAGTGTTGCTATACAGAGCTAGACTAGTTTCCTATTCCTGACAGATCAAATCAGCTACTTTTTATGAAAGTCAAAACGCTGGAATAGTTATCACGATACTCCCCATATTTCTTCTATTTTAAACATTTTTTAATTTAAAAGTAACACAAGAATCAATCAGCAGTCTCCATTGTTTTGACGTTTTGACAACGCAAGGCAAATAGTTGAAATACCTCACCCCACATAAGTTGAAGTTTAATATCCTGCATTTTATGGACGTTAGACGGGTTCACTTACTTCAGTTACTCCAGCGCCGGTAGTGGAGCCTTTTGGAACTATTAGTTACTGCTGATGTATGATGATTGCTGGAGATAGGGTTCTTCATGAAAAGTCCATTATTTCAGGTAGTATGATGTATTGTTGTGTCAAAGATAGTAAAGTAAAGAACCTTAAAATTAGTGTTACATGGGTTTTTATTATTAAGATTTGCCCACTCAAGCAATATATGTTTATGTTGTTGTAAACAACTAAGTTACTGTAAAACTGTAACTGAGGCATACACTACACCTCCTTCCTAAGTATCCTTCACCCCCCCGGTAACAAAGAGGAAAGGAGAGAAAAAAGAAAATAAGAAATAATAACACATATTACTTGAGGGTTCACATTTTAAAAACAGTTAAGTTTTTAACAATTGAAAATATTACTATAATAAATTTATGTGTTAAATAATCTAGTATTATTCTTATGGGTTACATATTCTTTGTTATCTTTTAAAATCCTTACATTAGGTGAATTATCCTCTATAACTTCATATGGTCCTTTAAAAATATTGTCTAACTTATTTCCAACTTGATTTTTTAACAAGACTAAGTCTCCTGGTTTGTATTTAATTGGATTAACATATTTATCATAATAAAATTTCTGTCTATTTTTACATTCTAGCAAATTATTTCTAGCGTCATTAATCGCTTTTTGAAATCTATATTTTAATTCTAGAGGATAGCTTTCATGATTATATAATGGTTCCGTATTCTTATTCAAATTACTCGGTAAATTACATTGTTTCGCAAAAACTAATTCGTATGGACTATATTTTGTCTCAGTGTGTACTGTGTTATTGAATGAAAAACACCAAATAGCTGGGTTGATAATGCACGCTGTTGTATGGGAACCTTGCACTTTGTGACTATGCGCTGAAACTTGGCACAGTTGATCCTTAGGTGGTCTTGAGTGAATTCAGACCGGTAGACGTCGAGAACCACCGCGCGTTTAGTGGGGGGGGAGGGGGGTAAGGTCGACGCTGCCGCGCTTTAATTAATGCAACATTTCTCTAAAACTATACATAATATGGCATGTGATATATCATTTTCGGATAAATTAAAGATGAGGAATCTATTTTTTGGACAAAAATAATGCACTTTTTAACTAAAAAAATTAAAAAAGTAGAAAAAACTGAAAAACGTTATGTGTGTTTTTTTATATAGTTGCCAATTATTTCAAAACTATAACAGTAATCTCAAAACAAAAAATATAGTCGTAAAGCTAATCTTGTAGTTTTTAAAAATATATAGTTTATTATATATGTCTGTTGATACATGGGAGATAATAAATAATATCAAGCGTAAGTCAGGGCGATCTCAATGCATGATCGTCCGTGAAGTAGGGTTTAGGTACTGTGTTAAGCAACATTTCTCTAAAACTATACATAATTTATGGCATGTGATTTATAATTTTCGGTTAAATGAAGGATGAGAAATCTATTTATTTAACAAAAATAATGCACTATTTTAACAAAAAAGGTATTAAAAAGTGGGCTAAACTGAAAAATGACATTTGTGTTTTTTACATACTTTCCAATTATTTTAAAAGTATAACAGAAATCTCAAAACAAATAATATAAACATAAAGTTAAACTAATTTAGTTTCTAAAAATATACAGTTTATTATATGTATCTGTTGATACATGGGAGATAATAAATAATATCAAGCGTAAGTCAGGGCGATCTCAATGCATGATCGTCCGTGAAGTAGGGTTTAGGTACTGTGTTAAGCAACATTTCTCTAAAACTATACATAATAGGGCGTGTGATTTATAATTTTCGGTTAAATGAAGAATGAGGAATCTATGTTTTTAACAAAAATAATGCACTTTTTAACAAAAAATATATTTAAAAGTGGGCTAAACTGAAATATGACATTTGTGTTTTTTACATACTTTCCAATTATTTTAAAAGTATAACAGAAGTCTCAAAACAAATAATATAAACATAAAGTTAAACTTATTTAGTTTCTAAAAATATATAATAAATAATATTGAGCGTAGGTCAGGGTGATCTCAATGCATGATCGTCCGTGACGTAGGATTTAGTTAATGTTTTAGACACACAAAAAGTGCATATATTGTATTGTTTATGTGTCTTAGTATTTTAAATGAAACTACGCAATTGAAATTAATTTATTGCAAGTCTGTCCATGTAGGCTCCCAGTTGTTGTTGACCTTCGTCCAACACCAAGTAGTTACCCCAAGTGCGTGATAACTGACACCCAAACGCCCACCTCTTAATAAATGCTGATACAAAGTGGCTTTGGTCGGTGGGAGGTGTTCTATATGCTGGTCTATCTTGGTAAAAATATATAGGTATATGGGGCTCATTCACTGAAGTACATGAAGCTGATCTGAAATAATACGTATGATATACAATATTCTTTTTTAAGTTTTGGGATCCTATTATTCTATTATATCAGTTTTAAAAGCAGAAAAACTGACCTATCATATGATGTTAAGACCTATTTTTCGATGGAAGCCATTACCTCCTCAATGCATCGCTTGATCAATAACTCGAAACCTACAGTAGGTCAGGAAAGGCTTCCATGCTTGAAAAGCACTTCTCTTTCGAAATCTCTTTAGTAAATTAAGAAAATACAGGTTTTTTATACAGATTTGTTTATTTACAGGGCCACAGAGAGCAAGAGTATTAAGATACCCTCTTTCACGCATTCACAGGATGTGATACGGTATCTTGGTTCAATGGTAAAGGTAAGAGAAGTGCTTTTGAAGCTTGGGAAACCTTTCCTCCATGACCTCTTTCTTCTTCGTTGGTTTCACTCTTGGTAGAGTGGTCGTGGTCATCATTTCAGATATTGGTGATAGGCTTCACGACACGCCGCCATTCTTACCTGATAGCCGCCTTCTTCGTGCATTCGTGTAGCAACGATGATGCATTTATTGCAGCTTTTATTTAGTTTGTCCATAACATAGGTGATCTTCTTCGTGGCCTGGTACCCTCAACCTTTCCGTGGACCAGAAGCGCTCAATAGCCTCCGCCCCCCGGCGGCATACGTGGCCAAAGAAGGTGGTACGATACTGCACTAAAGACGATAAACGCTGCTTGATGCCAAGTTTTCGAAGTATAGAATCGTTGGTACGGAATTCAGTCCATAATACTCCAAGCATTCTCGTCCAACACCACATCTCTAGGGCGTCTATCTTCTTCTCCTCAACTTCCTGCAGGGTCGACGTTTCTGCGGCGTACAGGAATATGGGGAATACAAGTGCCCGAACGAGCTGATTTTTAGTGTCTTCGTGTTTGTTGCGATTCCTTCATATAGTATAAATATGTAATTTGTTTATTGTTAATTGTGCAATAAAAAAAATCTTATCTATCTTATACATATATTCCAGACCTAACTGTAGGTTTCGAGTCAGCAATCGAGGGCCGTATTGCGGAGGTAATAGCTGTTATCAAAAAATATGTCGTAACATATTATTATATGATAGGTCAGTTTTTCTGCTTTTGAAAATATTATAATAGGATCTCAAAACTTAAACCAGAATATTGTATATCATAATTATTATTTCAGATCAGCTTCGCGTACGTCAGTGAATGAGTGCCGTATAGCCCACTTTTAATATCTTTTTTGTTAAAAAAGTGCATTATTTTTGTTAAAAAATAGATTCATCATCCTTCATTTAACCGAAAATTATAAATCTCATCCCTATTATGTATAGTTTTAGAGAAATGTTGCTTAACACAGTACCTAAACCCTACTTCACGGACGATCATGCATTGAGATCTCCCTGACTTACGCTTGATATTATTTATTATCTCCCATGTATCACCAGATATATATAATAAAGTATATATTTTTAGAAACTACATAAGTTTAACTTTACGATTATATTTTTTGTTTTGAGATTACTGTTATAGTTTTAAAATAATTGAAAACTATATAAAAAAACACATATAACGTTTTTCAGTTTTTTCTACTTTTTCATTTTTTTTAGTTAGAAAGTGCATTATTTTTGTCCAAAAAATAGATTCCTCATCCTTAATTTATCCGGAAATGATATATCACATGCCGTATTATGTATAGTTTTAGAGAAATGTTGCATTAATTAAAGCGCGGCAGCGTCGAACTTCCCCCCCTCCCCCCCACTAAACGCGCGGTGTCTATCGACGTCTACCGGTCTGAATTCACTCAAGACCACCTAAGGATCAACTGTGCCAATTTTCAGCGCATAGTCACAAAGTGCAAGGTGTCGTGCACTAACACCCCAGCTAAAAATGGTAGCCAAGAACTCCAGTCGGTTGTGTTATTTTCACACTGAATACGGAGATAGGCTCCTAAGCTCTTATGCGTGTTTTCAATTCCTCCTAAAGTTTCATGATGATAGGCAGTTGAATTTAGCTTCTCGATACCTAATAAGGTGCATATTTCTGTCATAATTGATGACATGAATTCTTTACCTTGGTCAGTAATAATTTCTTTCGGAATGCCATAACGTAAAATAAAATTATTAACTAACAACCTAGCAACTAATTCGCTTTCCTTTTTATCGATAGGGTAAGCTTCTACGTACTTTGTTAAATTACACTGAATAGTTAAAATATACTTATTATTAAAGTTATCTACGTCTAAAGGGCCCATTATATCTAAGCTTATTCGTTCAAAAGAAGTACTTGGTGTTGTGGTTATAACCATTGGTTGTCGAACATGTCTGTTTGCATGTTTCTGTATTTGACAACTTTTACACCTTTTAACATAATTATTGACGTCATTACTCATTCCTGGCCAGAAGTAGTACCTTTTGATATTGTTCAACATTCTGTTTACCCCCGCGTGACCACTGGTGGGTAACAAATGGAAGTCATTTAAAATAACTGTCTTTGTATCTTGATCAGTTACTCTAGTTACATCTTTGGTAATAAGAAACCGTGGAATTGTCCCAGATAATTTTTTAACTTCTTTTAATAATTTTTCTATAAACTGTTGGATATCCATTCTTTTAATAATTACGAGCTCGTTGATATCCAATTTGTGGCATAAACTTTGTAATTCTCTCGCTAACACACTTACGGTAGATAACGATCGAGACGTTACAACTAGAGCACACTTGTCAGGTACAAATGTACACTGACCATTATAACTGGGAAACTTTTGTAATTTTTCTATATTTTTCAAGTAACTTTCCGTTGGGAATATTACTAATTCTATACAGTCTTTGGGTCGTTTGAGAATTTCCACCACTCTAGGTTGATCAGACCTGGAAGTTGTGGGAATGTTTTTCTGTGTCAAGTCCGTTATGTTGTCATCTAATTGATTACGTAATCTTCGACTTTGAGCTCTGGTAATGACTGATACAACGTTTTCTCTCATTTCTTTCAAACTCTGTGACGTAACAGGTATACGACTCAATGCGTCTGCAGCTGCATTGTTTCGTCCTGGTACATAATCAATTTCAAAATCGTATTCTTCTAAATATAGTCTAAATTTCGTAAGTCTACTCGAAGGATCAGTCATTCCAAACAGATATTTCAAAGGGCGGTGGTCACTCAATATTTTGAACTTTTTGCCATACAGATAGGGTCTAAAATGTCTTACAGCCCAAACAATTGATAACAATTCAAGTTCAATGACGGGGTATCGAGTTTCAGCGGGTTTTAAGTTACGACTAGCGTACGCTACTACTTTACCATTGCTGTTAGATAATGTTGCTCCTAATCCAGTTTTTGAAGCGTCTGTATGCAAAATAAATACGTTGTTTTCAGAGAAATCTGGATAATCTAATACTGGTGGGCTGATAAGAGTTTGTTTAAGTCGTTGAAATGCCGATTCGCACTCTGACGTCCAGGCAAAAGTTATGTTTTTCTTACATAGTGCATTTAATGGATAAGCTATCTCGGCGAATTTATTTATAAAACGTCTATAGTAATTGGCGAACGCGACGAATCTTTTGACTTCGTCGACATTGGTGGGCCTGGGGTAATTCTGTAAACTTTCTATTTTAGACGAGTCGGGAAATATTCCCTCTGATGTTATTTTGTGGCCTAGATATATGATTTCCTTCCGCAGAAATTCGCATTTGTTGGGGTTAAGTTTCAAATTCACTTCACGTAATCTTTGCATTATACTAACTAAGTTTTTGTTGTGGGTTTCTAAACAATTTCCTACAACTATGCAGTCATCAAGGTAAATAAAGCATTTTTGGTAATTTAATCCTGACATAGCAATCGTCATAAGTCTGCTAAATGAACTTGGAGACGTTTTTAAACCCATTGGACATCTCTTCATCTGATACATTTTATCAGTAGTGAAACTTGTATATTTCCTGGAGGATTTATCTAAACTCATTTGATAATATGATTGTGACAAGTCTAATTTTGAAAAATAAATATTTCCAGATAGCGAGTCTAAAATTTCTGAAATGTTGGGCAAAGGAAATTTATCGTCCTGTATTTTGTTATTTAATTGACGATAATCAATTACAAGTCTCCATTTCTTAGTTCCTGATTTGTCTGATTTTTTGGGTACTAGTAATACTGGGCTGGACCATTCGGAAGTACATTCTTCAATAATGTCGTTATCTAACATATCCTGGACTTGTTTTTGAACTTCCCCTTTTAATGAGTTTGGTATCCTATAAGGTTTAACGTATACTGGGTTTATATCTTGTTTCAATTTAATGGAATGTTTCAACAAATTTGTTGTAGTTAGTTTGTCACTTGGCATGTGGAAAATATCTGCATATTTTGCACAAATATTTTCTATACTAATTTGTTCCTCTAGGTTTAGGTAAGAATGCAAATCAAGTAATTGAAAAAGTTTTTTGATTCTTTCGGGAGAAATTTTTTGTTCATCAAATGTACAAACTTCAAAATTATTCAAACTTAATATCTCTAATTCGGAAAAATTTACGCTTATCGTAGTGTCTGTTGTATTTAATATTCTTACTGGTATCTGACCGTTTTTTGGTGTTGAAATAACACCTGCGACATAAACACCTTTTTTAATTTCACTTGCTAAAATTACGCAATCCTCATTATGTGCCGTTGGGATATTTTTGACGACTTCGCATCGTGGCTGAATGTCATACGAGTAATTGTTAGGTTCATTGACTCTAACTTGTATTCTCCGATTATTATTTTCTAGAGTAAGGGTTTTTAATCAAGTATAGCACTATAACGTTTAAAAAAATTCTGACCGATAATACCTTTGGCAGCACAGCATAGGTTCTTAAAGACATAAAACTTCTCGTTAAATACTACATTATTAATCGTTAGATTTATGTAAATATACCCTTCCGATTCTAAATTACCGCTTATACCCTTAATCACTAATCTATCTTCGATTAACTGAGAAAGCAAATTTGGATTATTTTGTATATATTCGTATTTTATAACGCATATGCTAGCGCCACTGTCAATGAGTAAGTCTAGTTGTCTGTTTCCCTCGATAAAGCATTTTATTATGCAAAAATTGTTATAACTGAATATCGCGTTATTAATTACTTTAGGGACGAAAAAACTGGGTTTCCGTATCATTACTACGCATCTCTAATTCGCTTGTTGTTTGTTCAGTACTAGTGGCGTGCTGAATGTGCTGATTCGGCGCGTGCGGCGTGCGCCCGCGTGGTCCGGTCGATGACCGTGAATAGGTATTACGATTCTTTGAATACGCATTTTTGTGACCTGAATTTACAAAGGAAGTGCTCGGATTCCAATTGTAATTATTAGGAAATTGGTTTTGAAATGAACCATTATTTTTGTACTGTCTGTGAGAATTTCGTTTATGGTAATTATTTTGCCTATAAGAGGGTCTATAATGCATAACATGGTCACTGCTGGACATAGTATGCTCGTCGACTGCAGCTCTAATAGCTTCGGGCAGTGATGAGAATTGGCGTGATGCTATAATTGTGCTGAGACGCTGGTCCATCAATCCGTCAGCAAAGCGTTTGATCGCCGTTTTCTCGTTGAGAGGACGTAAAACTTCAAACTTTTGGCTATCGTTATCGGACTGTGCTATAGTCAAATTTACAAAAAGTTCCTCCAATTCGGTTCCAAAAGATTCTATGGATCTATGTCCCTGTTTAGCTCTAAACAATTGCGATTGAATTGCATCTGCCGATTTTTTCGGTAACAGATACTTCTGTATATCATTAACTAAGTCTTGAGCTGAGCTATAAGTGGATTTTAACCTTAATTTGGCATTGGCTGAAAGTCTCGTTTTCAGGACAAATTCAATTAACTGAGGCTTGGTATCATCAGATATCATAGAATTGTATAACACGATTCCGTCTATAAGCTGCTTAGTAACTTGTTCTTGCCCTGTCATGACAGGCAATAAGGCTATGGCGGTCCTAATATCAAAGGCGGCCATCTTTTTAGAATTATTATTTTCTAGACTGGTTTGGCAACTACTATCTACGTAAGTAACTAAGGCTTGAATTTTCTTAAATACGCACTCTATATCCTTAATTATTTTTTGCAGTGAATCTACCGTTTTACTATCTAATTTAAGTGTATCTATCTCATTATTCACTTGAGGCACAATATAGTCCAATTGCTTATATAACAAATTCGCTTCTTCTAATTTCTTAGATGCGATTTCATTTTGACGCCTCTGAGGGCCAAGTTTAACTAAATATTCTCTTATATATTCCAACTTAGTATACAAATCTTGTAAATCAGTAGACATAATAAAATTAAATCGTGCGTAAATGTAAAATAATTATAACCGAAAACATAAGTTATACAATAAAATATTCACTTACTTATAATTCAACGCTTACGTAGGAGTAATGCCTAACGATATTGAGGTCATCACGAGTCGTCACGTTGCGCGATGCATGGCGGGACGTTGATGCGCTGGCGGCTGGCGGGCACGTGGGGCACGATGCCGTTGCTGATGCGCGATGCGATGACGGGCCGGGCTAACCCTGGACACCCTCGAGCATGGGCCGGGATTTCCCTGGACACCTCTTGAGATGGGCCGGGATAACCCTGGACACCTCTTGATTTGCGAGCCGGGATAACCCTGGACAACGCTCTTCTTTTCTTGAAACTTGTTTCTTCTTATGGGCTTCTTTCATAATTGTCTTCTTTTTTTTTTCAAGTTACTTCATATCTTCATTCTTGATTTATATTTGATTTGTCTTGTTATGTATATAAATTTTATTCTTCTTTCTTGAGAAAAAAAAATTCAATCTTCTTTCTTGATCATCTTCATTATTATTCTTATCTTCTTTTCCGCTCTAGCTCCATAAATTCGTAGTTTTGGTATGCAGGTTCTTGAAAAGGCAGGGTCGCCATGATGTATGATGATTGCTGGAGATAGGGTTCTTCATGAAAAGTCCATTATTTCAGGTAGTATGATGTATTGTTGTGTCAAAGATAGTAAAGTAAAGAACCTTAAAATTAGTGTTACATGGGTTTTTATTATTAAGATTTGCCCACTCAAGCAATATATGTTTATGTTGTTGTAAACAACTAAGTTACTGTAAAACTGTAACTGAGGCATACACTACACTGCTTACACTGGACACTTTTTCAAATCTTCTCCGATGAAAGATGCTACTTCTCCCTTTCTACACTCCATACGGAAAATTATTCAAACCATCAGATCTACTTTTAAGTTGCTTGTCTGGAACAGAGCGGAGCGGAAATGTGTGAAATGGACCAACCATATCTCTATGATTTAAATGTACTTCTTTTGGGCTTCATAAAGACGCAGGTTAATTGGTTCATTTTTACGCTTCGTTTCAGTGGAAACCCAGTCTTACATTGTAGTATTCAAATATTTATGACATACTAGCGACACGCCCCGGCTTCGCACGGGTGCAATGCTGATAAATTATGCATGTATTATACATATTAACCTTCCTCTTGAATCACTATGTAATAAAAAAAACGCATCAAAATCCGTTGCGTAGTTTTAAAGATCTAAGCATACATAAGGATAGACAGACAGCAGCGACTTTGTTTTATACTATGTTGTGATTAAGCACGAGAGACATTTCTCGACATTTACGGTTATTTAAGTTACTTTGTAAACTGTTCAAGATATTATCATCTATTGCAAGAGGAAGGCGTCTGTTGCCTCCGGATGTTGTTTACGTAAATGATTTCTAAAATTTTGTTTGTCAGCAAAATTTTTAAGACAGATATCGCAAGAAAAAGGTTTCTCCCCTGTGTGTGTGCGTAAATGGTTACTTAAATGGTGTTTGAGAGAAAATTGTTTATGACATATATCGCAAGAAAATCGCTTCTCACCGGTGTGTTTAAGTAAATGCGCATTTAATTTATTTTTATCTGCAAAATGTCTATAACATGTTCCGCAAGAGTAAGGTTTTTCCGGCGTGTGTTTACGTATATGATTGATTAAATTGTGTTTGTTAGCAAATTGTTTATGACATATTCCGCAGGTAACCCGTTTCTCCCCCGTGTGTATAAGTATATGTGCATTTAAATGACTCCTCTGTCCGAATTGTTTATGACAGATTTCACAAGTAACCGGATTCCTGCCCGTGTGTATAAGTATATGTGCATTTAAATGACTCTTACGTCCAAATTTTTTATGGCAAATTTCACAGCTAAACGGTTTCTCACCCGTGTGTATAAGTCTATGTGCATTTAAATGACACCTCCGTCCAAATTGTTTATGACAAACTTCACAAGACACATGTTTCTTTCCGACGTGTGTTTGTTTATGTTCATTTAAATGACTTTTGTCTGCAAAATGTTTATTACATACATCACAACTAAATGGTCTCTCACCGGTGTGTAGCCGTTTATGTCTGACTAAATGACCTTTCTCTGCAAATTTTTTATAACATATTTCACATGAAAAATTCTTCTCCTGCGTATGTACAACTTTATGTCGTTGTAAAACATCTTTCTTAGAAAAGGCTTTATGACATATTTCACAAGCAAAAGGTTTCTCTCCTGTGTGACTGCGTATATGAACGTTCAAATTAAATTTTGTGGCAAACTTTTTGTGACATATTTCGCAGGAGAAAGGTTTCTCCCCCGTATGACTAAATATATGCACATTTAATAGATATTTCCGTTTAAATTGTTTATAACATATTCCACAAGTAAAAGTTCTTTCCCCGTCGCCCGCCGCCGCCTGCGCGCTGGTCCCCGGGACTGAAACTGCATCTGGAACAATTGACACCATTTTATAGTTCTAGTTCTAGACCACCATTCCTTTTTCAGCTTATAGGTACTCCTATATGCCTGGGTGAATATTCAGCGTTTGCAAGGCGTTTTTTTCGTCATTCCCATTTCTGCAAATATTGTTAAAGTAGATGATTGTTGGAAGTCGATTTTTTGTATCCCGAAACCACTCCCGAATGCGATCCTAATAAGATCATAGTTAAAAGGACTGGCTCTTCTGTTGCGGTAATAATCGTGAAAAAATGTCGGAGAATCACCCACCTACTAGGGACAGCGATAGTGTAAAAAGGTAAAGCAAAAACTATGTTAGTGTGATTTCATTTTTTTAATACTCTTATTTAACGTAAACTTCAATTCGTTTGGAGCGAGTGCCAATTGTCCAGCTTTTAACCTTCATGAAGGCTCCGGCCGATGGGTTCTGCGGAGTTTCCGAGGCCGGTTAGTTGACACCAAGAATCGTCATTCGTGATTAATGTGTGTGTTCAAACTTTTGTTGATCTACTCCGCTACATAAAAGTCGTCTGGAAGAGATCGCCAATTAGCGATAAGACCACCTGTTGTGTACCTCTGTTTATTTTTTAACTGTATATCCCTCATATTTTGTATACCTGTGTATTTAAGGTGTACAATAAAGTGGATTTATATTGTATTAATATAAATATATCTCTTATTTTTCATTGTATTGTAATCACATGTAAGCAAATAAGATCAGGTTTAGTTATAATAGTTTAGTAGATTGCAGTGAAGGCTCTGACACTGAGAGTTGTTCCACAGAATAAATAGATAATAGTACAAGTACAGAAGGCACACTACTTTGATCTTTACAAAAGCCGCTTTTTTTAGCCAAAAAAAAAATATGATTATGGCCCTTCTAAAGTCGTCGTCTCGAGCCCAAACCAAACAGAACGTTGAGGCTGTGTAATAACGGTGAAAATGAATTGGCTCACTCGCCGCGTCGACGCTAGCGAGGGTTATCAACGATTAAATAAAATATTGTCCATTTATTTCTTACATTCAATATACAGAGCAAATTATATTATTTAATTTATACATTATAAATATTATTTAACTACAAAATAATAAATTTAAAAATTTACACAAATTGACTCGACCACCGCCACATTTTACTGGCGCTGTTGCTAACCACTGCAATACAAAATCTTGTTTTTTGTATTTTTAAACACTATAATAATACTTATAAAAAATAATAATGCAATGTCACAAATAGAAAAATAGCGATAGTGCAACGTGGTGGTGCGATGGAGTAATAAAAAAAATACTGATTTTGTTTACAAAGGACGATAATATAGGTGTACACAAAACACATTACAAGTGGTTAACTTCTAAAAACTGTTTTGCCGTCTTTAAATTGGTGGCTGTTCAATTTAATAGTGGTATATATCCGAATTCGAGCAAACTCCTGCATCCCGCTACGATGCAATATATTTTAGCTATCTTTTTATTCATTTAAACACTTGTATAAAAAGACAAATGCGGCACATTCACTTGCGACGTAAATCGGAATAGCGTGACAGCACGCGCGTGCGTTCCAAGACAGAGCGTGGCAGCCACTGAATATGCCGTACTAATATAGCGACCGGCATGTACTTGTAGCGGGGAACGTTAATCGCGGAGTGCGCCCCGCCTGGTTGTTCTAAAAATGTTAACAACAGAGATCCAATAAATATGGTATTTGACTATGATGAAAATATTAAGTATCATTGCAACCACTACACCAACTTTTTGACATTATACTATTTTCAAATACGACAAAACTAATTAACACTTTCGACACAAACTAATTAACACTTTCCACACCAACAACCCGGAGGCCGGGCGCTCGTAAACTTTGTTCAGAGCGCCAACCCGGTAGCCGGGTTGGTGCTGTAAAAGTCGGCTCGGCCGGTTTCTGGGATATGTCTTACTTTTTGTCTGGTTGCGAAAGTGTTAAAGAAGACATGCTTTGACGACTGATTTGTATTATGTCACAATCCAGAATCTTCATAGAACCTTCATACTAACACATTATTATTGACATTACACAAAGAGTTGCTGATTTAAATGTCATCAAATACCGTATTGTGAGTATGATTTGTAGTTTTTGGATAATTACTAAATTTAAATGGTAAATGTTCAGCATAATTCAAATCAACAACAATAATTCCAAATGCATATAAATGACTGATTTTGTAAATGACATGATTCATGCTACTGGAAAACTATATAATTTAGTATTTATGAGATTACTCTGGGGTTTATGGAGCACAGATGATTTGACACTAGGCTGACAGTATGCATCAAATCATTTGTGCACCGAATACCCCTGGGTATGGTCATGAATACAGGTGTGACATTCTCTACCCATACAATCAGGCAATATTCTCGAGAACATTTTGTATACAAAAGCTATTTAATTTGAATTTGAATTTAATATAATGATTGTATTGCGATTAAGAGTCTTATTGTTATAAAATCTATACGGATTATAGGATGTTAATTTAATTTTACAGAAACACAAATGCTGAATATACCCTGAAACAGCACATGGAGTGTAATAGTTTTCAGAACAATGCTGATTTTAATATTGGCTGGTAATGTACATCTAGAAAAGATTTATCATATGCATACGTTTTGATATGCCCCACTTTCCTACTTGCTTATTCAAGCGATGCTAGCATTTAAACTTATGAGACAGTTTAAACGTTTATTTTTATTTTAATTAGTTAAATGTTTATTTATAAAAAAAAAAAAAAAAAACGTTAGTATCTCATTCCATCTAACATCACAATTGGTGCAGTTTGTAGTGCAGTAAATATATAATATTATGTATATTGTTGTCTAATACAAGCTTTGCTTAGTTTGAGATTAGATAGATTTGTGTAAGATTGTCCCTTAATATTTATTTATAGTCATAATAATTAACAATATTGATAATAACTCACCATGAGCAACATAAGCGGTGTCTCGTGGCTGCACCACCTCGGGCCCGACCACCAGCTCCTCCTTCACTCGGTGACCCTCGTACAGCCCCTCCCGCGCGGCCGCCTCGCTCACGCCACATACATCATGGGGCTCTTGTTCTATCTTCACGCGAACCTCGCACAAGTTCTCTCGCTGATCTGCCGTCTCCTCTACAGTCTCCACCTTCACACGTACTTCGTGAAAGTCGCTATTCTCACACTCATCTTCCTTTTCATGTTTAATTTCCTCTTTTACGCGTACCTCCAGCGACATTATGGTGCTATAATTTATCCAAATGCTAGCACATAATGAAAACAGGTTGAAAGTTTATCTTTGTTTGTCCAATAGGAATGAGACAAAGCAATTTCGACAAGTCTAGACTGCTCGCCACTTATGGAGCAAGTATAACTGATAACTCCTGCGAGGCCTTATACATCTAGTACACGAATTTACTAATTATAATAACTAAAAAACTAAGAAATACCTTACGACATGGCAATCAATAACAATTAATGACACTGACAGTGATAGTAGAGTCCGCTGACGTTTACTTTTGGGGTTGCCGCCATATTTAAATTGCGGCACCACACTACTCACGAGGTTGGCCGAGGCGAAGTTGGCCGAAGTATGGGTTTCCGCAACGAAGTGCCCCTCGCAATATTATGGAAACTCATACTTAGGCCAACTGCGCGAGCAGTGTGAAGCTATGGTAAAGCGTTTTAACCCACTCTCACACAAAGTCCGACTCACTGGTAGTGAGGCCTAACAGCCCTGATACAGTTCAAGTCATGTTTAACCCTTTGACCACCAAAGACGGCAAATCACGTCATCGGGAATTCGTGCCACTTACGCCAACGACGCCTATGGACGTCAAAAATTTCAATGTTCAAAAACATGCTAATTCAAACCACTATCTGTTTTTCAATCTCTGTTGATTTTGGAGCACTTTTTTTTTGGTTTGGCGTCAGTGGCACGGTGAGTTGCTTTGACGCTTGGCGCTCAAAGGGTTAAAAAAAAGCGTTTCAACCGCTCCCTCAGTTTCGTTACTAAATTAATTATATACGACCCCCGTGTGCTACAAAATGCGTAGAAAACGCACCGCACCCACCGGGAGGGGAAGGCACCTGCTACTGTTCGATAGTTAAAGATCCTGTAAGTGTACCTGATTTGTGTTTTAATGTAAATATTCAAATGCAATGTATATTGTTTACTGAATAAATAATTATGAACTATCACCGGGAGATCCGCACTATCCGAACGTTAGCAAGCGACTGCCTGCCTGTACTGAGAGCGGGCGGCTTATATAGCCGCCCGGAGCACCATTGCTCATGACGCGCCCTACGTCATCGCTGCTCCCCGCTCGGCGCACGTCGGTTGCCTCTGCTCTATGCGCCGCCGGGCGATGGCTCCTGTGTCCAGTGTAGGCGCGTCATAAAACGAACGAAATTTAAGGTAGCGGTTGAAACGCTCCTGATTTTCACCCTATTAATAGTTTCTTATTAGTGACCGACCGAATTTTCGTCTTCAGCACTATTTAAATTTTTGCTCACGAACCAGCCGAAGCTTTAGCCAAGCTGAAATTCACCAGTCCGTGAATTGGGATGATGAATAACTTATCTATTTAATGACAGGATACGCTATACAGCAACTATACAACTATTTAACCATTTAACCCTATCGCACGTCATCAAGACTACTGCCTTATTGTCATTTTTTTAAATTAAAGCCATATAAATTGCTCTCTCGCTGGAAATTAAAAAAAAGATATCTTGTTCTGCGAATAACTTATTTTTAGGTTACCTTACCTCAATTATAATCACCTATTCTGCGTGTAACCTCTAGGTAGGACTAACAAGGCCTTATTTAATTTAAACACAGAAAAAAATCAATAATTTATTTTCATAATCATATTACAGTTTCGGCGAAAAACAATGCTGTACATACAATTTTATAAAAACAGTCGAAATATTTACCCTACTTATTATTATAACATTCTAAAATCAGTTTTCTATCTAGGGGTCATTATTTAAAGAAACGTTAGAACAGGACAGCCTTCTGTTGGTAATAAAATCTTTTTCTTCTCATCACGCCGAAACGGCTGGACTGATTTTAACCAATTATGGAACAAGTGAGGTATAAGTAGCTGGACATCCAAAGACAAAACATTTTATTCAAAATAGATCCATATAAAATCCTTTATGAAGGTTATACAATTAAAATCAATATTTATGAAGGATAAAAAAAACTATACAAAATATGATGATATTTATATGATGTTTCCAACCAAAAGGAACACTGTCGCTTATCATAAGAATGAAATTTAGTTGCATCTTTATACCAGCATATCCGTAGGGTAAGCGACAAAAAGGTACCTTTTACTGAAAACCTTTTGCATTAACGTAACATGTGGACTTTATCGATCTAGAACAGGCATCCGATTGAGTTCCTAGAAAACTGGTATGAATTCACTCAAGTCACTGAGAGCGCAGAAGGCCCCAGAAACCTATGTCAACTTGGTCCGACACAAACACATGTTTGGATATCAAGACATCAGCACTAAATCACAAAACAGATAGGAACAGAAATCAATCTACATACAAGCGCGCTCGAGCAAACGCACACATAGACATTGCTGACGGACACGTCAAGCGGATGGCACTTGCACTGGTCCGAATTGGTCCGAGATATCGTGTCCGTGAGCAATGTCTATCTGTGCGTTTGCTCGAGCGCCCTTGTATGTAGATTGATCTCGGTACCTATGTTTTGTGACTAAAGTCCGTAGCACCGCTAGTATTACCGCCCGCACCCCATCCCTGGATTAACAGTTAGGCTACTTTTTATTCTGAAAAATGTAGTGTTCCCGCAGGATGCGCGGGAAACACTGCATGGCGCAACTAGTATTTTCTAAACATTTCCAAGTAGCACACAGGTTGTAAAAGGGCTGAATACGCAGCATGTTTGCGACGTGGATTCACCTCCTCATTGTGTTGTTTCTAATCGCTGAGGGTCGTCACTTCTTCATTACTTTTTAATTTTCACATTTTTACGCCATCTGTCTCGATCCTTAAATAACGTGTAAGGCTTCGTGAACTCTCGCGTCTAGATTGTTGGATGGGATGTTCGTTCAGACATTCGCATCGGAGTCCACGCTCGTGGCCTCTTCTCTTCGATCCTTTCCACATTTTCTACTCAGCTAATTTTAAATTTAAATATTGTGTGCTAAGGAAATTAAACTACCAATATAAATGTACAAATTAAATTACAAGTGTTTTTGTCTTATTCGGTTTATCCACTATTGTATCGCTTATATTTCTAAGGAAACTATTTACAATATGAGGCAGATAACTTGACCAAAACCCTTCAGTCATTATAATCAAAGATATTTTATAAGTAGATATATAGGTTACTCGTTCCAAAAGTGAAGCACTTAATAAGAGTCAGTTGTACCTCTGGAAGGTGACAGAAAAGACTGAACTGAGTGACTGGGAAGTAAATATTAAGCTGTCATGTTGCCCTACCTCCATTGCGGCTCCACACTACTCGCGAAGTTGGCCGAGGTTGGGCGAATATGATAGTATGGGAGGCACTTCGCTTCGGAATCCCATACTAGAGCTAAGGATAGACATTGACAAGTCCCATCAAGTACCATCGACTTTATGTTTTTTTATTGAGTGTGTGAGCGTAAATGGCTAGTTAAATGATGTTCGAGAGAGAATTATTAGTGATATGTATCGTAAGAAAAACGCTTCTCACGGTGTTTAAGTAAATGTGCATTTAAATAATGTTATCTGCTTATTGTTATGTTTCGCAAGAGAAAGTTTTCTCCAGCGTGTGTCTACGTAAATGTTTTATTAAATACTGTTTTGTAGAAAATTGTCTATGACATATTTGGCATTTAGCCCGTTTCTCGCCTGTGTGTAAAAATACATGTGCATTTAAATTACTCTTACGACTAAATTGTTTATGACAGATCTCGCAACTGACCGGCTTCTCCCCCGTGTGTATAAGTATGTGTGTATTTAGATGACTCTTACGCGCAAATTGTTTATAACATATATCGCAAGTAAATGGTTTCTCGCGTGTGTGTGTAAGCATATGTGTATTTAAATTAGTCTTACGATCGAATTGTTTATGACAGATATCACAAGACAAATATTCAATTCCCTCGTGTATCGGTGTATGTTCATTTAAATGATTCTTGTCTGCAAACTTTTTATTACAAACTTCACAACTGAAAGGCCTCTCTCCGGTGTGTACCCGTATATGCCTAATTAAGTGACCCTTTTCTGAAAATTTCTTATAACATATTTCACAAGCAAAATGCTTCTCCTGTGTATGTACTTTTCTATGTCGTTGTAAGTTATCTTTCTTAGCAAACGCTTTGTGACATATTTCACAAGCAAAAGGTTTCTCTCCTGTGTGAATGCGTATATGTTCTTTTAAATTAAAGTTCTTAACAAACTTTTTGTGACATATATCGCAGGAGAAAGGCTTTTCCCCATCATGTGTAGTCATATGCACATTTAAATGATATCTCCGCTTAAATTGTTTACAACACATTCCGCAAGTATAAACTCTATCCCCGCCGCCGTCCGCCGGCCACGCGCTCGTCCCAGGGCCTGAAACTGCATCTGGAACAATTGACACCATTGTTTAGTTCTAGAATATGATTCGTTACTCAGCAGTACCAACACGTAGGTGGGCGACAGCGAGAGTAAAATAAAATTGGGCAAGTGCGAGTCCGACTCGCGCATGAAGGGTTCCGTACCATAATCTATAACAAGTTTGTTGTATGGGAGCCCCCCTTAAATATTTTATTTATTTTATTTTTAGTATTTGTTGTTATAGCGGCAATAGAAATGCATCATCTGTGAAAATTTCAACTGTCTAGCTATCACCGTTCTAGAGATACAGCCTGGTGACAGACGGAAGGACGGACAGCGAAGTCTCAGTAATAGGGTCCCGTTTTTACCCTTTGGGTACGCAACCCTAAAAAGTATCTATAGCATTAACTATACATAGTTTATGCTATAGATACTTTGTACATGTACGTGTGATTTTATTAACATGTCTTATTTAAGACAATTGACATATCATATTTCTAACAGATTTATTTTAAACAATTTTTCAGTCTGTAAACAAATATAAAAGAATACTTAAAATAACCGAAATCTACGAAAACTATGCCTACTATGTGTATAGAGGTGTCGTCTTCGACTTGTCCGTGAAAAAAAATAAGCTGTCAATAATGACAAGGTCAGCGTCATTCGTTTTTTTTCTTTTGTGTCCATCCGTTGTTTAGATTTAAGTTTGTATGTTTTTGTTTTTTTTTTACATTAAGTAGGTACTCGTATGCTCGATCTATATGGTGTGTGATGTAGATGAATTTTTAGTTTAGTAATAATTATTATATTGTTTTGGTGCTGTTTAGTGAGTCTCAATAGATTTATTTTCTTTATTTCTTTCTAAAGTAACCATACATTTTGTCATAGTTTAAATATTAATAAACTAGCTGTGCCTGCGGCTCCGCCCGCGTGGAATTCGTTTTGTGCCAGTAAGCTGCTAATAACTCACCGTTTAAACCTTCCATGGATTACATCCTAATAGCCCCGTTCTAGGTAGTTACATCAATAATATGTTATGAAACATGTTCGATCATAGAGAAAATGTCTGAAACAATCAGCGTTTTAAAAGGAATAAGGCCTCTCTTAATAATAAATTAATTAGTAATCTCAGAAAATATATAAAAACAGTGTAAGTCATCTTTAAGCGGAATAAATGAAAATCAATAAAATTGTAGTATTCAAAATTGGAAATGTTGTCAATTAGAGTCAATTAGTCAGTTCCTCGGGACGCAGGTACAGTCTGTACAAAAAGAGTAGAAATTAAAAAGTGGCAATAATGTAGTGTCGTCCCTTTATAATCAATCTATGAAAACGGGGACGACACTACAGTATTGTCACTTTTTAATTTCTACTCTTTTTGGACAGGCTGTATGTGACAAGTAGTCTCATTCTAAGTATATAAAACAGAAAAATACGGTTTCTTCGACTGCAGCCTGGCGTCTTATGTACACTCGTAAATACTGTTAACCGAATGAAAAGATTAGCCACTACTCTGCACGATTAAGTGTGACGTCATTACAACTGTCAAGATAGACTCCCGCGCCCGTGTGTCTCTATTTTATGAACGTTGCCTCTGTTCGTAAAGTCGTTTATTATAATAAGTGATGTATTTACTGATAAATAAATAAATAATATATATCAGACAACCTCACACGAATCGATCTAGTCCCAAATTAAGCTCAAGAAGGCTTGTGTTATGGGTACTAGACGACGATATACATACTTAAATAGATAAATATATCGTCGGGGTTAGTGCAATACCGCGTAAAGTAACAATACTAACAAGTATTCAAACAAATGCTAAGTATTTTATTGAGATTAGAACTTTATCGACTGTTGTTATTTACTCGGTATTGCACAATCCCCGACGATATACTTAAATACATAGAACAACTGTTGTGAGAATAAAATTGAACTATATGTTACCGATTCATGACAACTCTATTTATGAAGTACAGCACTAGAACCATAAACCTACTTTGTTCTACTTATCTGTTGTCTGTGGAATTCTCTCAAATTAAACTACGTTATCATAAGTGATTTTCGGTTTCATTTCATAAAATACATCAGGTTATGGACCCAGGCCACCTGATTTTCAAAAATAGACATTTGAAAACGATCTACTGTAAAAATCCAGTGCTAAAAGTGCATACTTTGATAGTTGTTCAGTATAACCTCAAAACTCGGCGCGCGGCTCCCGCGTAACGGTCTTCATCAGCACAAAAATGTCTTCAAATAATACGATGGCACTGATTGAAAAGCTGACGGGAAGAGATAATTATCCTACATGGAGATTCGCTGTCCAAACTTATCTTCAGCATGAGGAATTATGGAGTTGTGTCACTTCAACAACAGACGATAGCAAAACTGACACGAAAGCAAAATCTAAAATAATTTTGTTGGTTCATCCCATCAATTATGTACATATACAGGAAGCTGAAACAGCCAAAGAAGTATGGGATAATCTCGCCAAAGCTTTTGACGACAAAGGATTGACACGTCGGGTTGGTTTGTTGAGAGATCTGATAACCACAACATTAGACAGTTGTCAGGACATTGAAGATTATGTCAACAAAATAATGTCTACAGCTCACAAGTTAAGAAACATAGGTTTTACAGTGAATGATGAATGGTTGGGAACCTTGTTGCTGGCTGGTTTACCCGAGGTCTATCAACCAATGATTATGGCCCTCGAGAGCTCCGAAGTGACAATCACAGCTGATTCTGTGAAGACTAAGCTCCTTCAGGATGTGAGGAACTCTGAGTCGACTGCGCTGTATGTTAATAGAGGAAAAGGAAAACAGTCGCACTATGTCAAGCAAGCTCAAGAAAAATTTCAAAAACCTAGCAAAGGCCCAAGATGCTTTGTATGCAATAAATACGGGCATATCAGCAAAAAACTGTCGGAATAAAAAGAAGGAACAAAAGTCAAATGAGAACTCTGGTTATGTCGCTGTATTTTCCGCCACCACAAAGAATGACAGCGGCTGGTATGTCGACTCGGGAGCATCAATGCATATGACAATGCACCGTGACTGGCTCTATGACGAGACTACACCTCCGATCTCCACCATAAAAGTAGCTGACGACAAGAAATTGTTTGTGAAAGCCTGCGGAAAGGTGAACTTAAATGTTATTAATGCGGATGGAAAAATGGAAACAATCAAGGTACAAAATGTTCTCTATGTTCCTGAGTTGGCTACCAATCTTCTCTCTGTTAGCCAGATAATAAATAATGGTTGCCAAGTGCAATTTGACAAGCAAGGATGTAAGATATTCAATAGAAGTAATGAACAGGTTGCTGCTGCCAAATTGATTAATAATATGTACCGGCTAAATACACACAGTATTCCAGCATACATATCCATGTCCAAGGAGAATGATTGTTATCTATGGCACCAAAGAATGGCTCATTTGAACTTCGCAGATTTGAACAAACTAACAGAAGCTGCAGGAATTGAACTAGCAAATAAAGAAAATGTGATTTGTATATCATGTCTAGAAGGTAAGCAAACCAGACTACCATTTTCTTCTGAAGGGTCTCGAGCAGAAGTCAAGCTGGCACTTATTCACTCTGATGTATGTGGTCCAATGGAGTTGCCATCTCTCGGAGGAGCTCGATATTTTGTTACCTTCATAGACGACTATACCAGGAAAGTATTTGTTTATTTATTGTACAAAAAGTCAGAAGTGTTTGAAAAGTTCAAGGAGTTCAAAGCCTTAGTCGAGAATCAACTTGATTTAACTATAAAGACTCTCCGTACAGATAATGGTTTAGAATATTTAAGTAATGAATTTAAAGCTTTTCTCAAGAAATCAGGAATACGACATCAAACTTCTGCTCCGTATACGCCTCAACAAAATGGCTTAGCAGAGCGTATGAACAGAACTCTATTAGAAAGGGCTAGATGTATGCTGACAAATGCTAAATTACAGAAACACCTGTGGGGAGAGGCGCTGTCAGCTGCAGCATACATCACTAATCGATGCCCGACAAGAGCTTTATCATTCTCTACACCTGAAGAAATGTAGAGTGGGAAAAGGACAGATATTACCCACATGAAGATCTTTGGTTGTGAAGCTATGGTCCATGTTCCAAAAGAAAAAGCCAAGAAATGGGACCCAAAGGCAAGTAAGATGATATTTGTTGGCTATAGTGAACACACCAAAGGATATAGGCTGTTTGATCCAAAAACAAGAAAAGTATTAATTAGTAGAGATGTGATATTTCTTGAAAGTTCAGTTAAAAGAGAATATGCTATGGTACCATTGTCAGAGTCAAATACAGAACCCATTGCAAGTGGTTCTATCAGTAAAGATATTACTTTAGAAAATCTGCCGGATGAAAGTGAAGGAACCAAAATAGATTCAAGTGAAGATTCCTTTCACTCTGATGAAGACTCTCTATATGAGCCAGATGAAACGGTAGATTTAACAGATTTAAATCGGAATATAACAACAAGATCGAAGGAAAGAATATCTAGAATGCAAGCTAATACATACATATGGACATGCTAATGAAATTACAGAACAACAGGATATCCCACAAACATACAATGAAGCAGTTTCGTCAGACAATGTGTATGCAGCTGAGTGGAGAAAGTCCATACAGGAAGAGCTGAAAGCACATGCAGAAAATGAGACATGGCATTTAATTGAAAAGCCACAAGGAGTGCGGGTAATTGGCTGCAAATGGGTCTTTAGAATAAAAGATGAGCCATCCGGTCCGCTGTTTAAGTCAAGACTATGTGCTAAAGGCTGTGGTCAAAAACAAGGGGTTGACTACACTGAAATATATGCCCCCACCGTGAGATATGACTCTGTTCGAGTTTTACTTTCAGAAGCCGCTCAACATAATCTAGAAATTGTCCAGTTTGATGTGAAGACAGCATTTTTATATGGCGATGTCAAAGAAAATATTTACATGACACCACCCGAAGGTTTGGATGCTGCATCAAATATGGTATGTAAACTTAACCGTTCACTTTATGGTCTAAAACAAGCACCCAGGTGCTGGAATCAAAAATTTGATTGTTTACTTAAAAAGTATGGTTTTCAAAATAGCCATGCGGATAGATGTGTGTATGTTGGAAATGTAAACGATAACAAAGTATACTTGCTTCTGTATGTTGATGATGGGCTCCTCATTTCAAACTCAAACGCTAAAACTAATCTCAAAGATATCCAAATTGTCCAAAATAAAATAATAAAGAAACTTTTTCATATTGATTACCTAACACCCACAGTGACGGTATACTCTGAAACTAAACTAATGAGCATTAACCAACTTTATTTTTATAACACCATTATATTGATAAGAAACATTCTGCACAAAAAAATACACTGTCAAATCACGTTTAAAACTAATAAAGAAAGCGGCAAAAGGCCTCTTCGAAGTGCAAATAATCTATCCTTAACCTTCCCGCGAACTAAAAATTTTGGAAACAAAAATATAACATACCAGGGAGCGCGTATGTACAATGACCTTCCCAAAAATATTAAATCGGCTCCAAGTTTGTCAATTTTTAAAAATAAATTGAAAGCGCATATAATCAACAAAATCCCCGTTACCTAAATACGGCCCTGCAAACTACAACGCCTTATCGCGAGCAGCAACTTGCCAACCGACCGACCGCTTTGCGCAATGCAAATATACTTCTACCGTCTACCATACATCATTAATATTACTTCTCCTGGGGCAATAAATGATATTATGTACAATGCGAGTATTATAAACTTACAGTAAAACTAAATCTAAAAATAAAACTAAGTAGGTACTCCTTGTATTCCAACGTAAACTAGTGCCAAAACAACATGTCTTTATTGTCTGTTAGTGATTTATTCGTACATAGTTGTAATCTGTTTACTTACGAGGGGCAAACCGAAATGATCGGGAATTTAAAAAACTATGTGCACTATATACATAAATTATATTTTATTGTTTTTCGAAGTATTCTCCGTTACATTCAATGCACTTTTGCATTCTTTTAAACCAGTCATTAAAACAATAATTCCAGTTTGAAGTAGGCATTGCCAAAATGGCCGATTTATAGGCTTCCACAGCGGCTTCTGGGTTCTCAAACCGCTGACCACGCAATAAATCTTTAATTCTAGGGAACGTAAAAAAATCATTTGGACTCAGGTCAGGGCTGTATGGAGGATGGGACATCAACTCAACGTTTTCGTCGTTCAAAAATTTAGTTGTTTTGTGGGCGGTGTGGGAGCTCGCATTGTCGTGGTGTAAGATGACGCGGCGTCTCGGGTTCCCTTGGCGAAGTTCGGCCAGCACCTCCGGCAAACAAACTGTGATATACCAATCAGCGGTAACGGTTCTTTGTTCTTCTAGAGGAATTGTGGCAACATGCCCCTTTTTTGAGACGAACGAAGCCACCATCTTCTTCGACACGCTTCGAGAACGCACAACTTTCGTTGGTTTGACCTCGTCATCGAAGACCCATACTGCCGACTGGTGCTTTCTTTCAGGCTCATAAGAATAAATCCAGGATTCGTCACCCGAGACCATATTATAAACGGCTTTTGACTTTCCTCCATTGTAGCATTTCAGAATAGATCGGCACCAATCAACACGAGCCGCCTTTTGCTCTTCAGACAAATTATGGGGTACCCATCGGGAAATCAATTTTCTGACACCCAATTCACCATGCAAAATAGTGTGAATTGCAGTCATTCCAATGCCTATGGTTGCCCGAATCTGCTCGTATGTCACATGTCTATCTTCTTTTAGTAGTTTTTCCACAGCCGCGATGTTTTCAGGCGAAACCGCCGTTTTCGGCCGACCTGATGAAGGTACGGTGCCAAGAGAGGCACGACCCCGTCGAAACTCAGCATACCACCGATATATTGTCGTCTGACTAGGTGCTTCAATGTCGTATATAGTAACAAGCTCATTGCGACATTCATCTGGAGATAAGCCACGACGAAAGTTATGGTAAATAATTGCACGAAAATTTTCACGCGTCAGCTCCATTTTGTTCATCGAGTTGTCAATTTAAAAATGGAATTAAAAAAATATATCGTTCTTTTTTTAAATTGTAAAAACGGCATCGTGATTGTAAGTCGCCAGTATGCATGTGACAAAAAAGGATTTAATGTAACTCAGTTTAAAGTACTCTATTCCCGATCATTTCGGTGTGCCCCTCGTATAGTTTGTCAAGCTTACTTATTTATTTACATCAGTAACAATTAGGTTTTTAGATGCTCACGAATAGCGACTATAATTGTTTTTATAATAGTGAAATACTCATTAAGCGAAATGTAATATTTCTTTTGAGTAAAATAAATGTCTTTAACCAGAAACTCAAAAGAATCACTAAACAGTGTAATGTGTGAATTAAAGAAAAACTTTGAAATTAAACAATGTGATCCTAGGAACTTTGTAGGATTACAAATTGAAAGGTCACAAGGGACAATTTTTATTCACCAGTCCAAGTACATAGAGCGATTGTTATGCAAGTTTAATATGCAAGATGCTAACTGTAACAATATTCCAGTCGACCCTCATACTACACTGGAGAAGAGCGCTGCGACTCCTGACAAGAACGTCCCATACAGAGAGGCTGTTGGGTCGCTCATGCACCTGGCGGTGGTAAGCAGGCCTGACATTATGTATGGAGTGAGCCTGGTGAGTAGATATCTCAATTGTTATGATCACACTTGAAGCTATGTGGTTGAAAAGAATGTTAATAGACATTGGTGAATTTAATCAGAACTCTACTTGCTTGAATATAGACAATCAAAGTGTAATCTGTTTAATTAAAAATGTGGACTATCATAAACGGTGTAAACATATAGATGTGAAATATAATTTTATTAAGGATAAATATGTAGAGAAACAAATAGACTTAAATTATGTATGTACTAAAGAGCAATATGCTGATCTATTTACTAAAGCTCTACCTAGAGACAAGTTTCAATATCTCAGAACTAAAATTGGTATTAGTAAATTAAAATAGTTTATTTAGTTTGTGTGTTAAAAACTTGTCTATAAAACTTCTTAATTTTAATGTTAACAATTATAGTTGTGCTCTTTTGGTGAGAGTTTGTCATAGAACTTTAATATGAAATCAAAATGTATAAGCTCTTACTAGTCTTTAATACAATTTTTATTTGTTGTATAAAGTTCAAATTTGGTGAGAGTGTTGTGAGAATAAAATTGAACTATATGTTACCGATTCATGACAACTCTATTTATGAAGTACAGCACTAGAACCATAAACCTACTTTGTTCTACTTATCTGTTGTCTGTGGAATTCTCTCAAATTAAACTACGTTATCATAAGTGATTTTCGGTTTCATTTCATAAAATACATCAACAACCATGACCCAAGCACAAATATCCGAGTTCATCACACAAATATTTGCCCGGGCTGGCATTCGAACCCGGGACCGCCGGGATTGATCCTTGGTGTTTTCAGTCTAACAGGTATACATTTGTAGTTCCATAAATTAATCTTGTTTATTTTCGATTGGTATGCATCCATGTTTACAAGATTTGTAAAAAAATATATTCTGATAAGAATGCAAATCAAAGTAACACACGATTCTGTTTCAATTGTTTTAATCGATATTAAAATTATTTAAACATATAAAGCACAGAAATTGAATAACATGTTTGAAAATAAGAAACTACTTAACTACATTTATTTATACCTAGAATTACACGAATGCCTAAGCTTAAAGTCCGACCAAAAATAGTAGAAATTAAAAAGTGGCAATACTGTAGTGTCGTCCCCGTTTTCTTATATTGATTAGAAAGGGAGGACGCACTACTGTATTGCCACTTTTTAATTTCTTCTCTTTTTGGTCGGACTGTAAATATACGCTGTAACTAAATACTGAATAAATACATAAAAACATATTTGTAACGCCTCACGGCCCGCTTTTGGTACGGTTCAAAGGTTCCAGAGATTGTTATTATTTCAGGTTCACAATTAATAGTTTGTAACAAATACCTAAAAACCAGAAAACAATAATGTAAGTAACAGTGATTCAATTTAGTCCTTTTTTGTGCCTGAAACACAGGGAATCCTACATCAACTGCGTGTCATATTTTGTACATTAAAATGTCTTAGTCTATAGATATTATTACTGCAAAATAAGTAAATATAATTAACGCAAATTATAACGGGTCTATGTATATGTATGTGAGTACATCTGAGACCACGGCGTGTGGAACCCCACCGAAACGTAAGATTATGAAGGTAAATAAAGAATATCGCAATATTCGTGATAGAACTGTTATAATTTGTGTTAATTATGTGTACAAACCGCGAGTATGAAGTATCATAAAATAAGTAACTATTCAATAAATATCTTAGCTTACATAAAATGTACCTGCTTCGCCTAATATCAAAGTTATTATTAGGATCAAAGTTAATGGAAGAAGAGGCAGAAGAAGACCAAAATAAACTTCATGTGTAATCATGTGAAGGGGAAAGTGGGTGCTTCGTTCATATTCCTATTAGCGGGTTACACTACACTCCCACATGAAGTCCGATTCACTGATAGTGAGGGATAAACAGCCCTGATACAGTTCAAATCACGTTTTAAAAAAGGAGACTAACAAACTATCAAGATATAGAGAAAAGTTGCGATAATTCCACCAATGTTTTTTTTTAATCAAAATGATTAGTAAAAAACTAACTAAACTAACTGCGCAGGCTCAGCGACCAAAAATGAGTCTTGGCCTCCGACACAAGAGCTCGCCACTTAACCCGATCCTGCGCAATCTCTCGCCAGTTTGTGGCTCCGAGCTCACGCAGATCCTTCTCTACCAGAAGATTAAAATGATTAGTAAAACATTCGGATATTAACAAATAAACGTTAATACAACAATCTAATAGTTGGTTTTAATAAAAACAGAACTACAAGTTTATGTAGAATGACGCTTAATCCTTCAGTTTCGTACTCGTGCCTAAACATTTGTGTCTTCTTAAATTAATTTTCTGAGCAAACCGTTCATGGCATGTACCGCAAGAGAGTCTTTTCTCCCCCGTGTGTGAACGTAAATGAACATTTAAGCTACATTTGCTATTAAACCGTTTATGACATGTATCGCAAGAGAAGGGTTTATCACCACTGTGAATAATTATATGTCTATTTAAATGACTTTTATATGCAAATCGTTTACGACAAATTTGGCAAGCGAAAGGTTTTTCCCCAGTGTGCGTTCGTAAATGTGTAATAAGGCTATATTTGTGAGCCAACTTTACACCACATATATCGCAAGAGTAACGTTTCTCACCGGTGTGAGTTAGAATATGTAAACTTGCATGATTTTTACTAGTAAATTTTCTATGACATATTTCGCAAGAGACAGGCTTCTCCCCAGTGTGCGTTCGTAAATGTATAGTAAGGCTATTTTTGTTAGCAAACTTTTTTTGACATTTGGCGCAATGGTAAGGTTTCTCGCCGGTGTGAGTTAGTATATGTAACTTTAAATGAGATTTATCTGCAAACTTTTTACGACATATTCCGCAAGAGAAAGGCTTTTCCCCAGTGTGTGTTCGTATATGTTTAGTATGGCTATATTTTTGAGAAAACCTTTTATGGCATATATCGCAAGAGTAACGTTTCTCACCGGTGTGTGTTAGTGTATGTGATTTTAAATTCTTTTTATTAGCAAAATGTTTATGACACGTTTGGCACGGGAAAGGTCTCTCCCCTGAGTGTGTACGTAAATGCTTAGTTAAGCCATGTTTTGTAGTAAGAAATGGATGGAAGATGGCGCCACTGCCACGCTTAAGTTCGACTCCGTGTATTTTAATGTAAATAAAATAGCTAAACTGCGTTATTATTCGTAGGAACTGAATCATTCGACTAGTTTATGTGCAATTGTGTGTGTATAGTGAAAGCAAGTGTAAATAATCACTAACAAAAAAACTGTGGACAATATTAATTTGTGTGAGACCATTGACTATCACCGAATAATAAACCGACTCAAAAAAAGTGTACAATTACGTGTTTGACAATTAAGTATCAACATCAAGCGAGTTTTTATCGATAACTAGTGAGAAAGTGCTACATAAACTGAACTAAGACATTAAATTCCGTTGTATCATTCAAAAGTAAACAAAGGACAGCTGATTTTCGATTGTCATTGTCACCTACTCAAGTGCGACACCTACCGTAACACTAGTGAACTTCACTATCTGTTGCAAGAAACATTGAGCGTCTACTTAAAGCGCCATCTGCCGGTACCGGCTTATAACTCATAGGCGGTTAGCGACTAAGCAGTTAAGCACTGACTGATTGCGCGCTGTTATCTCCATCTAGCGGCATAGCTGGAAACTCTTACGAAGCCTAAGACGCGAAGATACAAAGCTGCGCGCGCGCTTTCTGTGTGTACCTGTGTGCCTATCTCTCGGAAAAGTAGTAAGATGGCGCTAGTATGTCCTAAATGCCGCAACGACTTGCAAGATAAAGATACTCTTACATGCTTTAAATGCAAGCAAGTATACGATATAGAATGCGCAGGCAGATCTTCAAAATTATTCCAACTAATGACAACAGAACGTAAGCAATCATGGATTTGTCGACAATGTCGCCCCAGTACAAAGGTTCCAAACAAAGTTTTGTCAAAAAAACCTACTTTGACAAAGAAAAACGACGAGAATAACGTTAAAACAAACAACCCATCTGTGAAGAATCCATTATTCTCTCCTAGTAAGTCCTCTGTCACGCACCCAACAGTCAGACCATATGACGAAAATATATTCCATAGTGCTAATAGTACTCCATCACAAAATAACATAACACACAGGATAAAAAAGCCAACGCAACAAGAAGAGCAAAGTTCTTTGCCTGGGGTTGAATCCGACACTTCTCAATCTTACGATTCCGACTATTCTAATGAACCTGAAATAAATTCACCAATGGAACCGAGTTTTCATAACAGAAGCCTGCCATATATGAAAAATAATACTGAAGAGACACTCGAAGAATATAAAATTAAATTAAATACCTTAGAACTAAGATTGGAAACGGCGGAGCTCGAAATTCAAAATTTAATATTGGAGAATGGAAGTCTGAAAAAAATTATACATGAAAACGACCAGACAATAAAAAAGCTTACTCATATATGCTCATCCACTTCCAAAAAAAATAAAAATAAATTACTTTCAAAATCCTTGAAGGTTTTAAAATTAGATCTTGATCAGTCACAGGAAAAAAGTGGCAAAGGAAGTTCAAGAACATTTGATATCTCAGCTGACCAGAACCAGGAGCTACATCAAAGGTCTCCAGGCCCAGCGCATCAACACGCGGAACCCCTCACCACCGCACCTCAGCAGGATACACGGCCTGCTGCTGCGGCTGCTATGGACAAGAAACCAATACAACTGTGTGTTCTAAGTAACGAAAAGAATAGCGGAATTTTGAAAGCCATGAATAATACTTTCGAATGTAATGTTAAATATTGTCATTATAACGCACCTAATATTAGTATTATAGAGTTACTGAGTAATTTGGAAAAAAAATTGGAGAACTTCACTATGAATGATTATTGTATAATTTTTATTGGTGAAGAAGACTTAAGAGACAGTCAAAATAGCATTCAATTAGTAAATCATATACGTGAATCACTCTTGAAAATTACTCACACGAATAAAATTATTTGTCTGCCTACATATATTTGTGGGGCACTAATACACAACTACAAAGTTGAAATGTTTGGGAATCTATTGGCTATGGATATGCAGAGTAACAATTACGCTTATTTATTTGATACTAACCGTGACTTGACATTAGACATGTTTTCACATTACTCTGGTAAGTTAACACAGTTTGGTGTAAGAGCTGCATTTTCAAGTCTCAAGCAATTCATGCAAGAAGTTGACGAATATCTTAATTATAATCCGGGGCAACAGACATTGACTTCGCCACCTCAACCGCAAGTTCAAAATAGTAGCATTGATATATGTACTGGGAATGATCTTTTTCGTGTCTAATAACATATTTGTTCTGCACCAAAACATTAATGGTCTGATAAGTAAGGCGGACTTACTCTCCGTCCATTTACACGAGTTAATGGATGTTGGAAAACGTGTAGACGTCCTTTGTATCACAGAACACAATATAAAAACAGGTGATGAAGCGCAACTGTCTATGCCTAACTTTAAATTGGCAAGTATTTTTTCACGAGAGCATAGAAATGGTGGATCATGTATCCTAATTAGAAATATATATAAATTTAAAACTTTGTGTGATATTGTAAACCTGTCTATTCCAAATTTGTTAGAATGTTCGGCAGTAGAAATAACGGACTTAAAAATTGTAATAATTTGTGTTTATAGAGTTCCTAAAAATAACAATACAACTATGACTATATTTTTCTATAGATTACAATTAATTTTGGACAAAATACGTAAGGATAATGACAAGAAAATTATTATATGTGGTGACTTCAATATTGATATGCTAAAAAGGACTAAATATTCGGCCAAATTTCAAAATTTATTTACTAGTTACAATCTTAGATTAGGCGTAACAGAGCCCACGCGGTTACAAAGCAATACATGTATTGATAATATAATACATAGTGTCCGGGGTGGCACAACCGAAGTCATAGACTTTGCCATGTCAGACCACACAGCGCAAATCATGAATTGCCCAGTCAAGAAAATTTGTCTGCTGTCTCACTGGTATATAAAAAGGAGAGACACATGTATGGAGAATATAGTTAAGTTTAATGACTGTCTACAAAACCTGAATTTTAATTGCGTGTATATGGCAAATAACGCTAACGAAGCTTATAATGAATTTTTAGATCTGTTCAAACTGTTTTATGACTTGTGTTTTCCTTATATTAGATTAAAAATTACTTCAACAAAAAAACCAAAATGGATCTCCTCAGGAATAAAAAAATGCTGTGTTAAAAAGAGAGCTTTGCTTTGGAAATGTAGAGTATGTCCGAATGAAAATAATAAGAGGATTTTTAAGCAATATTCCAAGCGCTTGAGAAAAGTGATATCGCAGACAAAAAAGTCTCAAAATGATTATTACATAAAAAATTCGTCAAATAAATCTAAAGCGACTTGGAATATTATCAACAGTTCAAAAACCGTAACTCCTAAGGAGAATATATCCCATATACGTCACAAAGGCAAGTTGATAACAGACCCTCAATTAATAGCACAAGAATTTAATGATCATTTTGTGGATCAAGTGAAAATGATGACTAATTCTAATGATTTTAATAATGCTCTAACAAATAATAATTTACATCGACATAGCACATTGACATTTAATTCATCTCATTCCTTCTTTATGCAACCAACAAGTCCCCAGGAAATTTTAAATATTATATATTCCTTAAAAAATAGTAATAGTACTGGTTATGATACGATATGCACCAAAATTATAAAAAAAGTGGCACATATAATAGCATTACCTATAAGTTATATTATTAATTTGTGCATAGAGCAAGGTGTCTTTCCTGAAAAGTTGAAAGTCGCTATTGTGCGACCACTTTTAAAAAAGGGGGATAAAGAAAATATGAACAACTACAGGCCGATCGCACTTCTTCCTATTTTTTCTAAAATTACTGAAAAAGTTATTTATAGTCGAATTAGTTTATATTTTGAATCCAATGATCTTTTTGTGAAAGAGCAGAAGGGCTTCCGCAAAAATAAGTCAATAAATATGGCTATTTTCGATTTATTACAAGTAATAGTGACTAATATGGACAAAAAACAACCAGTTTGTGCTCTATATATGGACTTAACTAAGGCTTTCGACCTAGTTGACCACAATATTTTAATGCAGAAGTTATATAGATATGGAATACGCGGAAACGTACACGATTTGCTAATGTCGTACTTAGATGGTAGGAAACAAATGGTCCAAATAGATTATATAAGCCTAAAAACGAGATGTGAGGTTACTCTTTCATCAAAATACAAAGAAATTAGTTGTGGCGTCCCGCAGGGAAGCGTATTAGGTCCATTATTATTCCTCATTTACATAAATGATCTGCCACAGGCTGTTGACTACCCAATGGTTCTCTTTGCCGATGACAGCACGGTTATATTGACTGGACAAGATCTGCAGACTTGCCAAACTAATATAAATAATGCATTGGAATTAATAATCAATTGGTTAAATCATAATAACTTACATATAAATTTAGACAAGACAAAAATTATGAATTTCTGTCGAAGGACGAATAACATGACTAACGATATAACTGTGACATATAATAATCATATAATAGAGGGAACTGATAATACGAAATTTTTAGGTTTAAATTTAGATAATAAGTTGACATGGTTTAACCAAATTGACAGTATTTGTAAGAAGTTAAATAGTTTCTCATATGCATTGTACAATTTAAACAAAATTGTAAGTCAGACTGAGGTACTCACGGCCTACCACGCATATGTAACAGCTACGTTGCGTTATGGTATCATGTTCTGGGGTAACTCAAACGATCGGGATTTGGTGTTTAAGGCACAAAAGAAGTGTTTGCGTTCTGCTTGTGGACTCAAGATGCTTGATTCATGCAAACCATATTTTATACAACTAAAAATTTTAACTTTGCCATGTTTATATATATTTGAGATTGCTTTGTATGTCAAATTAAATATTAACCAATTTTATGTTTTTAATAGTGTACGGCAGCGACATAAAATCAATTGTCAGCAATCAAAAACAGCTCTGCGAGCAAAAAGTGTTTTTGGCATGGCACCAATATTGTATAATAAGCTACCTAAATTAATTAGAGAATCCGAAATGCCTAAATTTAGAGAATATTTATTGGACTTTTTGATACAAAATGCATTTTACTCAGTGAAAGAATATCTTGACTATATGCCACATCTTTATTAAATTAAGTGTAACATAGTGTAAGTTGACATTTTATTATTATTAGTCTTGCATGCTGAGTCGTAATTATAGGAAAAATACCATGTCTTAGTTAATTTTTGTCCATTATTATTGTTATTTTAAATTCTTTAATATTTGCATGCCCACTAGCAGGCAGAATACACTGTACCTCGAAAATGTATTTGACATCCACTTGACTGTATTCTAGCAAATAAATTATGATTCTGATTCTGATTCTGATTCTGATTCTGAACTTTATGACATATTTCGCAAGTAAAAGCCGGCCGCGGCGCCTGCGCGCTCGATCCCGGGACTGAGACCGCATCTGGAACAATTGACATTGTTCACATTGTAATCACAACATATAGCCCTTTTGACTCGGTACAAAGACGTGCTGTGCGAATTGTTGACAATCCTAAACTCACAGACGGAATCGAGCCTTTAAGTCTGAGGAGAGACTTTGCCTCCTTGTGTGTGTTCTACCGTCTTTATAATGGGATGTGTTCTGAGGAATTGTTTGACATGATGCCCACGGCTACCTTCTACCATCGCACTGCTCGCCATCGGCAGGGTGTTCATCCTCACATGCTGGAGCCTAAATGGTCGAGAACTGTCCGGTTCCAGAGGAACTTCCTACCGCGAACGCTTCGCATGTGGAATGAGCTCCCTGCCGAGGTTTTCCCCGGGGGCTACAGTATGCGGTTCTTCAAGAGGGGAGTAAATAGGTTCTTAAAGGGTCGGCAACGCGCGCGTGATGCTCCTGGCGTTGCAAGCGTTCATAGGCGGCGGTAACTGCTTAACATCAGGCGGGCCGCATGCTTGTTTGCCACCGACGAAGTATAAAAAAAAAAAAAAATATAGGTCTTTTGAAACTTGTTTTAAGTTAGTATAAATTGTGGGCGGTGCCACAATTTATATGGTTGACTGGTAGAGAATGCCCTATGTTATTAACTCCGCCTTTTGTACGATAAGTTCTTTCTTTTGTGCAATAAAGATTAAATTAATGAATAGGTAAGACTCAGGAGCGGTTATAACCGTTCCAACCCTAGTGTTACGAAATTTAGGCAAGTATAACCTTATTTTTAATACAGTATTTGATGACAGCTCAAATCAGCCACTCTTTATGAAATGTCAAAAACCGGTCAAGTGCGAGTCGGACTCGCGCACCGAGGGTTCCGTACAAACACTCCATCCTTAAGTGGTTAAGTTAAGTTTGCACCTGGTATGTAAAGCGCTCCATGCAAATGAGGTGCAAAGTTAACGCAACCAATCCCGTTTGTTGTATGGGAGCCCCCCTTAAATATTTATTTTATTTTATTTTTAGTATTTGTTGTTCTAGCGGCAATAGAAATACATCATCTGTGAAAATTTCAACTGTCTAGCTATCACCGTTCTTGAGATACAGCCTGGTGACAGACGGACGGACGGACGGACGGACGGACATCGAAGTCTCAGTAATAGGGTCCCGTTTTTACCCTTTGGGTACGGAACCCTAAAAATGACCTGTTAGTATCATCAAAGTATCATCAGAATAATATCGGCCAAATTCTTAATAGTAAACAATGTCGATGGAGCCATAACCAACAAAAATTGATTGAAGTTTCTATCTAGCTTCACTACGTGCGTACCTTGTGACGTCAAAAAAATCATTAATCAAAACACATCTTCTTTTAAGTTTTTGTCGAATTAAAAATTGTAAAATGTCCAAAAGTTAGTGGTAGTTTATTTTGTTCCGTGTATTTTTTAATGCGTGTTTGTGTGTTGTGTAGTGGTTTCAATGACGTAATTAGTTTCATTATGGTCAAATACCGTATTTGCATAAATCGCTCTGTTCTGTGCCCACCAATTAACACTATTTTACTTAAAAAAGTAAAGTACCGAGAAGCCGTCCAATTTTTCCCTAGCAAAATGTGTCCCAATGGCTTTAAAGAATAAAGAAAATACGCCAACGGATTAAGAATAAATGTTGAGAAGAGTTTTTATATGATTTTTAGACGTGCTGTTAACTCTGTTGATTGTGACCTGGATCTTCCCATAAGCAAAACCTACTCCACGCGTTTCCTGGGGATAGAGTTAGACCCATATCTGAGATGGCACAATCACATAGATTACTTGAGTAAGAAACTAGCAAAAGCTTGTTATTCCCTAAAAACTATGGCTAAGTTACTTGATAAGAATACGTTAAAAACTATCTATTTCGCATATGTAGAAAGCCTCATTCGATATGGAATTGAAGTATGGGGCAATAGTACGAACATAAATAAAATTCTCGTAATTCAAAAAAAGTGCATACGTTTTATAGAGGGATATTTTCCTGACTCACATAGACCCTTTTTTACCAAACACTGTATTAAAACAGTGATTGCAATGTACATTTATCACTTGTCAATTTACGTCTATAAAAATATAACTTTGTTTAAGTCGATTGGCCAAACACAAAATTATCCGTTACGCCGTAATCTCGATCTTGCACTGCCCAAGTCAAATTGTGTGTATTACAAGAAGAGTATTAACTACTTGGCAATTAAAATTTACAACAATCTTAACTTAACGAAGACATCAAAGAGTCCGAAAACCTGAGATTATTTACAAAGAAACTCAAATCATATTTAATACAAAGGCCCTTTTACAGCCTACATGAGTACTTTAGAAAACTACTTGAATAATTAATGTGACTTGTGTTTTAGATTTAAGCATTATTTGATTTAATTGAAATTTTGACCATTTTTGAGCACTTGACATCGCATTTTAATTGTTTTTACTGTTGTTTACACTTAGTTGATTAGTTATAGTATTCTTTTCTGACTTTATGGTTGTATACTTGTTATTTGACTATGTAATTTTATTTTATTAGGATTTTTGATGTTTAGTATTGTATTTCTGATTGTGCTATTATAATTTAATTTTCGATTCTGCATGTTTTTACTCTGTATTGCATGGTTTTCCTAATTGGCAATAAAATGAATTGAATTGAATAAAAATGTCCAAATTATGTCATTAAGTATTTATAAAACTTAAAAAAATTAAATGTTTAACCTATTTAAACATTAAAAAAAACCCGCGGGTGAAATTTACCCGCTGTTTTAAATATAAGGAAAGAAGCGGTTAAAACGCTTCTGGGCCCGACCCATATACGTAAAACTTAATTCTGATATAAAAAATACCGATTTTTATAATGCTTTATAAATTCAGATTCCCGTGAGAGTGTCGAAGTATATATACGTTTTTTGTGGCATAAACGACCTAACTTTTTTACGTTAACTTAGAAGTTTGATTTTTTTACAGCCTCATTTGGTTTTAATTTCACCTCGATGCCTCCACGCGTTTCTGAGATACAGGGTCTTGACATGACAGACAGACAAACGAACGGACGGACGAACAACAAAAGTGATCCTATAAGGCTTCAGTTTTTTTCCTTTTGAGGAACCCTAAAAAATCAGACTCAATAAATCTTTACACAAATTCTTTGTACTAAAATACCGTCAAACATTAATTGCAATAAGTACACCACAATATTTAACCGAGTCAGCGTAGCGTCTCCGTTTTCAGCTTGGACAAAAACGCAAATGTCTACAAGTTTCTCTTGTCTTGCTCGCACGGTATGGAAAGAAAAGAGACAGGTAGTATTTGTCGCACGACAAAGAGTCGCGTGTTACAGTTATGCTACGGTTATGGTTACATATATGATTTTGACTAATTTGAAATCCTTAGAGTATGGCAAATTATTTGATACCAACCACTCCATATCAAAGTACAATTGTGTTTTTTGCCGTCCCAATCTTAAACCAACGTTTACTCAGTTGTCAGTTTTTCACTTATGCAAATTTGAAGAATTAAAAATTTTACTATAGCACCTATATATATATTCCGCGGTCGGATGTCTATGAAGGAAGTGGACGAACAGATGCTTAATATCCAGAACAAGAATAGCACATACTTCGTCGAATGGATCCCGAATAACCTAGAGACATAAATCTTGCACCAAAAGATACCTTATGTTTCGTTATATTACAAACTACTCATAACTCCATATCGACAAAGTAGGAAGTTATCCCTAAAACAGTCACAAATATGATATCGAAGATTTTTTTAGGTATTCGACAAAGTGGGACGCTTGGCACTAAATTTTCAAAAAGGTGCTTAATTTGGACATTTATGCGTCGACATCAAAATCATAGCTTTATTACAGTTTAGTTAGTTTTTATTGAAAGCCGATTTTCAGTAGGTTTTGCCTTAATTCACTAAACTGCCCGTAACTCCGTAACTAGAATCGACAGAGTGGGACATTTTACTAAACTCACTCACATATGGCATCATTCACTGGGGTGGTTCCACTGACATTAAAACCGCGCTTACCGATACCAGGAATTTCTGCGACCGGCGGCGCGGCGAGCAGTTGAGCGCGATCCGAACGCAGCTGCCATACGAGTGAACGAGACACATGTACCTACACAGTTGCGGCTGTCGCGCAGAGTCCTCCTATAACATCTACTATACAGTAATACCCCGCTTTACGCGAGAGATGCGTTCCGGGGAAAATCGCGTAAAGCGAATTTCGCGTATATCAGGGTATCTTAAATAAAGTACCAAGAATCAAACCGCTTGTATTAGAAAATAATTTACATTTAACTCAAAAAATATAAAATCAAATCGGTTGTTAAAAAAAACTTGAACATTTTACATTAAAAAAAAAAAACAATAATAAATTGCCTTAAATACAAACATCAAAGCTTAAAGCAGTAGCGCGCGCGCACTCGTACGTACGGACGTGTCGCGGATAACTAGCCGCTGTGACCTGTCATTATGGCCGCTACTTTGAAGTGCAATTCGTGTAATATTGTGGTGAACGAACTCTTAGCCTTCGTGGTTAACAAATTGAACGTCATGGACGATGAGAGCATGAGCAGGATCTGCTTGGCTTTCTTCTCAGCTGAAGATATCAAAATAGCTAAGGATCTGCTGTTTCTATCTGTACCAGCTCAAAAACGAAAAATTACCAGACGAAACGACGGGAAAGAACGACGGGATATCGATGATCTGATTGACTTGGTTCGAGTTACGGAACCCGGAAAGTTTCCAGTGTTTGTGGCTCGGGACTTGCACAAACTACCACCGATAGACTTTGACTCTGTGGACGTAACGTCACTCTTAAAAGACATAGTTGTGCTAAAAAATGAGTTACAAACCATTAAATCACGATATGTTACGATTGAGCAGCTTGAAAATCTGGAAAAAAGTTTCATAGAATTCCGCAAGATTCCCACCTCCAGTGATCCATTCTATAGAAGCGTTAACCAGTCGCATTTAAATGTAAACGTTAAACGTGGAGCATTTTTAAACAGTGGACCAATGGGACTAACCAGTACGGATTTATTCTCCCGTAGCAGCGAACTAACAGACGAACATGATAAGACAGTACTATCTCACTCGAGCCTGCATGAATCTTCTAACGTTCCATCTTGCTCGTCCTTACAACCGCAGGCCGAGGAGCCAAATTGCTCCAGCGCTGATAAAAATACTGCGCATGCGTCAACCTATGCACTGCGACCCACCCCGCCACCCTCGTCCCCGCCGTCGCCTGTCATTTCAACAGAGCAATCGCTGCGTAAACATGGTGACCGAGCGGATTTAATGGAGCGGCAGGTAGTACATAGTAGACAAAAAGAACTTTTTGCTACCGATACACAGACTTTCGCGGCTGTAGCAAAGAATGGCGAATGGCAGACAGTCGGTAAGGGTGGTAAGCCATCGAAACCTTCCTCTTACAAACGTCGAACTGGAAAAATGGGCAAGGCCGAAATCAGTTGTAATTTTAAAGCAGCTGACCCGAAGGTACCTATTTTAATCACCAATGTGCACAAGGATACTTCGACAGCGGACATCGTGGATTATATTCGCAAGAAGACTAGTGATATTATTACGCTAGAACAAATAGTGATGAAAAACCAGAACAAAAATCACAATGCGTATAAGTTTTATGTGTTCAAAAACAAAGTGAATATGTTTTTGGACGAGTCACTGTGGCCAAGTGGAATTATATTCCGCCGTTTCATAACGTCTAGGTTTTTATATGGGAATACTTTGAATACGGCGGGTACGACTACAACGGAGGGCGCTTCAAGCACTATGCCTAATACGATGATTCTAAATAACAAAGTAATCAATGGCAGTAAATGATATTATTACTCTCTGTTCCTTCAACTGTCGGAGTATAAAACAATCGTATGACGACGTTAAGCGACTGTGCTCTTCAGCTGACATAATAGGCCTGCAAGAGACCTGGCTTTTACCACATGACTTGGCGTTTTTGAGCACTATAAGCGACGAGTTTGCGTGTACCGGGACATCGGCGGTTGACACGTCGGCGGGAATGCTGCGTGGCAGATCTTTTGGCGGGACAGCACTGTTATGGCGTAAAAAGATATTTCCTTCTGTTACGGTTATACAGTGCGACAATGCTCGAATCAGTGCAATCAAAGTAGTTTCCGGTGACAAGCATATAATAATATTTTGCGTATACATGCCGGTAAATTGTGTTGATAACTTGCCAGAATTTGTACAGTGCATGAGTGAAATGAGCGCCATAGTGTCGGAAAGTGGCGTTGAGACTATTTATGTATTAGGTGACTTTAACGCGCACCCTGGCGAATTGTTTTGTGACGAGTTGTTTAGTTTTTGTGAGGACCAGGGCTGGATATGTGCCGATACCGTTAAACTGGGCATAGGAACGGGAGCTCACACATACTTAAGCGACGCTCACGGTTCGAAGCGATGGCTGGATCATTGCGTAACTACATCAGCTGGGTGGGACTCGGTTGTTGATGTTTGTATAGACTACGATTTATATTGTTCTGATCATTACCCACTGTTAATTAGGTGTAATCTAGACTTGGTAAGACCTAAACTACTATATGACAATAGTGTAAACAATGTAATCTCGAAGGGGAAACATGTTGTATGGGGGGAAAGAACGTGTCAAGAAATTGAAAATTATACAAATAAATGTGACGAATTGTTGAAAATTATTGATTTTCCTTCCGATTTTCAAGGCTGCTGTGACGGGTGCTGTATAAATAATGCTGACCATTGTAGGATACTTGATAACCTATATCTCAAAATAATAACTTCACTTTGTGAAGCTTCTTTGTACAGCAAGGCCGTCACAGTTGGACGCGGACATGCCAAAAACAGAGTAATAGGTTGGAATAAGCATGTTAGTGGCGCGCACGGTGAAGCCAGGGCTAGATTCCAGGACTGGACCTTGTACGGTAGACCTTCTGGTGGATATTTTTATGATGCTATGTGTCAAAGTCGTAAAATATTTAAATCGCGACTCAGATGGGTTCAACAACACCAGGAACAAATAAAAATGGACATAATTGCCTCGCATCATAAAAATAATGATTTTAAACATTTTTGGAAAGCCACGAAGAAACTGGAGACCAGGCCTGGTCTTTCTGTTTCTGTTGACGGTATTTCTAACCCGAAGTGCGTTGCTAACTTGTTTATGAAACATTTTAATGTAAAATCTGCTCCCATCTCCGCCAGTGGGACCCTGCAGCAGCACGTGTTCGATGCTGAGGTGGACTCGGATGTCCTTCAGACCCGATTCAGTGCCAAGGAGGTAACCAGGATACTGAAAGACATGAAAAGAGGTAAATCTCCCGGGCACGACTATTTGAGTATTGAGCACTTGCAGCATGCCGGTTCCCACCTGCCCCGATTGTTAGCGATGTTTTATAATCTTTGCATATGTCACGCGTATTTACCGCCTCTTATGACAAAAACAATTGTTGTACCTATTGTCAAAAACAAGACGGGTGACTTAGCTAACAAGGATAATTACAGACCTATTTCGCTGGCAACCATTGTGGCGCGGGTACTCGACGGCCTGCTTAATAGTCAATTAGAAAAACATTTGAAATTAAATGACGCGCAGTTCGGGTTCCGTGCCGGTTTATCAACCGAGAGTGCCATCATATGCTTAAAACAGGCTGTGGAGTACTATACTCGTCGGAAAACGCCTATATATGCGTGTTTTTTGGACCTTTCCAAAGCCTTCGATCTCGTTAATTATGACCTGCTTTGGAAAAAACTTGACGAAGTGCAATTTCCAAGGGAACTCACACGCATATTTAGGTGTTGGTACGCGAGCCAACGAAATACGGTGCGTTGGGGTGATGTGCTGTCTGACGAATATGGTCTTGATTGTGGTGTGAGGCAGGGGGGTCTCACTTCTCCTAAGCTTTTCAATCTGTACATGGATGCCCTGATTGGCGAGCTTAGCAGTACGCATGTCGGGTGTCACATAGACAGGGTTTGTTTTAATAACATAAGCTATGCTGACGACATGGTACTGCTGAGCCCCTCGGTCGGTGGTATGCGTGTGCTGATTGAGAAGTGTGAGGCCTATGCTCAAAGCCACAACCTGCGCTACAATGTGCGTAAGAGTGAGTTCATGGTGTTCAGGGCGGGGAACAAGTGCCCATCTCACATACCACCCATTTGTTTGAATGGCGTACCACTTAAAAGGGTATTCAATTTTAAATATCTGGGGCACTTGGTCACCGATGACCTGCGCGATGATGCTGACTTGGAGCGCGAACGCAGGGCTTTGGCCGTCAGGGCCAACATGATCGCTCGGAGGTTCTCCAGGTGTACAGCGCAAGTTAAGATAACACTATTCCAAGCCTACTGTACTTCGCTGTACACCTGTAGCCTCTGGACGAGGTACACGCAGCGCGCTATGAATGCCATGCGTGTACAATACAACGACGCGTTCAGGGTATTGTTGCGGCTGCCGCGATACTGCAGCGCGTCCGGTATGTTCGCGGACGCGCATGTGGATTGTTTCCACGCGACGCTGCGCAAGCGCTGCGCCGCGACGCTCCGCAGAGTGCGCGGCAGCCGCCACAGCCTCCTGACAGTTGTGGCGGAGAGATGGGACAGTGCTTTAATCAGGTACTGGACCTCTCAACATCTTAGTTTAGGCACTAACATAGTTATTTAAGTTTTCACGTGATACTAACAACATATGGATAATTTTAGTCCGAAATAAACGCTTTTTATTTTATTTTTATTTTTTTTTTTTTTTTATTTAAAGAAAAATTGAAAAAGGAGCTACCTGGGGAAAGAGACTGGGAATTGAACCCGGTACCTCTGGATTGCCGGTCCAGCATGTTAACCATTTCGCTACCCTAACTCCTTAGGAGCTAGGGTAGCGAAATGGTTAACGCGGTTCGATTCCCGGTCTCTTCCCCCCGGTAGCTCCTTTTTCAATTTTTCTTTAAGCTTTGATCTTTGTATTTAAGGCTTAAATAAAAATTGTGGTGTACTTACCCACATTAAAAAAATGAGACATTACACGTTTCATAAATTTATAAAAATTATAAAGTGCAATTTTTTTATTAAAATAACGGTAATGTTTTCTTAGTGGCTTTTTGCTTTCGATCCATCAAAATTTCTTCATAACATGCAACACTGTTTCTTAACTTTCTTATTGTTAGAAGGTAGATAAATAACACCCGGGGTGGCGCGTAAGTAACCAATCAGGTATCAATTCGGTGACCAATAGTGCACTCGCGTAAAGCGGGGCATTTTAGCGCGAAAATTAATAAACCGCGTTATAGCGAATCCGCGTTATACGGGGTCGCGTAAAGCGGGGTATTACTGTATTTGTACCATGAGTGCAATAAATCACTTTGACTTTGAGTCGTTGGCATCTCCGTTAGGTTGCAAAATAAATGCTTAACGCATGTTGATATTCACTAAGAAATGTTTTGAAGAAAAAGAAGCTACTTACGTTTTAACAGGGATCTACATACTGGAGCTCTGCCTCTTTGTTAAACACAATGGAGAATACTTCACTAAAGAGTCACTTATCAACAATTTGCGTACAATACAATACAATGGGATTGCGGGATGCGTATAATAAAAAACAATAGGATTAAATGGGTATAGTGTGCATTGTAAACTGTTGCTCAAACAGCACTTTTGATACAAAGTAGCAACTTGTGGCCACATTTAAAAAAGCAAAGTGAATTTGGCCTCAAAAAAGGATTCCTACTATAAGTACTCCCTCTTTTATCATCATACCCACAATGAATGTGGCAATTGTGGAATAACCAAAGAGCAGGAATACTTACCTGCTCTGAACTGAGTAATCACAATAACACAAATATTATAAACCTGAAAGTTTGTGAGTGTGTTAGTATGTTTGTTACTTCTACATGCTTAAACTCATGGACCAATTCTGATTAAATTTGGTATGGAAGTAGCCAACACCCTAAAATCTTAAATTAACACAAAGTTTGTTTATCCAGAAGAATGCACAGTGTTATAGTGAATAACAACGTAGAACACAGCTAGTAAATAAATAAATATCAGATAACCTCACACAAATTGATTTAGTCCCAAATAAGCTCTAGTATTTTAGATATGTTGTTAAAGCTAAGATGTGGTGTTAAGGCTGATTTAGACGATGCTAATTTTGAGACGCCTAAATTACGGTGCCAGTGATTACCGCACAGCACACCTCCGACCGTTTAGACAATGACTATGTTCAGCCGCCTAAATCTCGCCGCCAGTCATGTTTACACAGTGCTTTTTTTCAGTACCAGTCATTAGTGGCAGCGAGAGACGCGGAGGGGGGGTCACTGGCGCCGAAAAATAGGCTCGTGTTCTATTCCGCGCCAGCGCTGGCATGCGGCGAAAAAATGGCGCGGAAAGTGTTTATACGGTGCCTTTTCGAGGCGCCGAAATTTAGGCGTCTCAAAATTGGCATCGTCTAAATCAGCCTTTAAAGCTAAGAGCACTAAAGTGGAAATGGGCTGGCCATGTGATTAGAGGAGGGGATAAGTGGAACAAAGTAGTAACACTATGGTATCCAAGAGAAGGCAAGAGAAAGAAAGGAAAACCTTTCAGGAGATGGGAAGATGATTTGACTAAGACAGCTGGCAAAACCTGGACTAGACTGGCAAGGAAAAGAGAAGATGGAAAGTGTTGGAGGAGGCCTTTGCCAAAGGGCACACAGATACACAATAAAATAAAAATATTTGTATAAATGAACTATACCTAATAACATGTATCTGAGAAAAGGCTATAAATAAATAAAATAAAATAAAAATAAATTTTAGATATGTAACTAAGTCTATTGTTATTTGTTAGGAATTATTAAAGTTGGGTACTTAAATGTATACAATCTAGTTTTCAGTATCTGTCATTATTGTGCGCCATTGATTGTGTTATTTTAATTTAATCTAATTCACTTGAGTTGGATACATGAGATAAATTTTACTTGTACTCAATTATTTCCCAAATTTAAAATTGACGTGTAAAATCTAATAAAGGAAGTTTAGTTTAGCTTTTATGATAATTGCAATGTCCTGACAGGGCATCATTAACTACCATATATGTACCCAAACTGATTCACTTTATATGGTTTGCAGTTCATTTGCTTGGAAGAGTTAACGTGGTTTGACTACTGTACCTATTCATGACAGCAATAAACGAATATGCATAAGAATAAGTTAATTATAACTCACCATCAGCTGCATGGGCACTTTCGCAAGGCTGGATCACCTCGGGCCCGACGACCGCCTCCTCCTTCACTTGGTGACCCTCGAACAGCCCTTCTAGCGAAGCCTCGGTCACGCCGCACGCATCGTCCGTGGGTTCCACCTTCACACGAACCTCGAGCGAGTCCGCACACTCATCCTCGAGTACAGCCTCCTCTTTTACACGCACATCGCGGAAATCCTCCTCACACTCGTCTTCGGATTCGTATTTAATCTCCTCCTTTACGCGTATCTCCAGCGACATTATTGCACACGTTTGTTATAATAGCAGAGACAATGCGTTGGAAGTTTTTTCGTTATTCGTCCAGTAGGAACGAGACAATTCCAACTTGTCTAGATTGCTCATCACTTATAAAGCAAGAAAAAAGGTAACTCCTACAAATTTAACAGATGAATTTACTAATAAACATCTAATAAGTAATACGTAAAGAAAGAAATACCAAGCGACATGACAGTAACGCTAACGCAGAACTGTTTTCTCTTTTTTTGAGAATTTTATGATCTGGTAACTAGACTTTTAAGCCATGTCTTCATTTATATACAAGAAGTAAGAACGCTATGGCGGCTCCACACTACTCGCGAAGTACCTCGACAAAGTACTTGACAGATGTCCGACATGATATTCAGATTTCGCCCAACTTCACGAGTAGTGTGAGCCGCAATTAGGACAAACCCCACAAACCGAACGAATAAAACATGTTTTATTCGTTCGCTGCCCCACAAGCTTTGAGTAATTAAGCCTACAACCTCGCAGCCACGCTATAAAATTTCCAAAAAAAAGTGGATTGGATTGTCGTTCGCTCTTCTCCTCGCTGTCACTGCTGCTGTTAGTTCAGTTATTGTCGTGTTACATGGTATTTCTTAGTTGTTTGTTGGAAATTATATTTCGTAAATTGGTGTGTTAAATGCATAGCTGGGCACCGTTAATCAAATAGTTAACTTCGTTAATCCGCTACAAAAAAAGTTAGCTTCGTTAAACGTTAAAGCGTTACATTTCGGAAGAATTAACGCAAGTTAACGTTAATCGTTAATCCGTTAATATGTGTAAAATTGCATTTTTGTTGCGTTAGTGAACTTATAAAACCTGTTGATTTAGGTTCTGGAAGTTAACAGGTTTGGAACAAAACAGAATACTTAAATAATTCAAATGTGTAATTTAATCGTCGGGCATAAGGTGCATATTCCCCTTCATGAACATTTACATGTAGAAGTTCTCGTCTGGAAGCGAGGCTCGTTTTGGTGTTAAAATGTCTTTACCCGTGGAAAACAGACGTTAAACTGCAGAGCTTGACATCATTGAATGAGTTTTTTTATTTCATGCCAGCCACATTTTAACGAGACTTTGCGCTTTACTCGATTAGGATTACTGCTACTTGTGCTATCATCATTCATATTGTCAGCATGAGTTCTCCTTTTTGTCTTGCCCCGGTTAAAGCCCGCCTTAACAATCTCTTCAAACTGTACGTATTGTGACACATGTACCCTACTTACATGTTGTTTCAAATTATTCAGGCTTGATACATGAACTTTTATTTTGGTGTCTTTCGACAAGCATCGCTTACACGCAAAAAGTATTTGCTGGCCCAATCTGGATACAAATTCCACATACTCATTCAAATGTGGCCATGGATTCTCATCAGGACCGCTGGAATCCGATTCCATGTCTTCCATGATATAGTTTTAATTACTACACTGCACAGTACACCTTTTCTATCTAACTAAATTACACTGCACTCTTCTTTATCAACACGCAAATGATCACTGACAGTAATTTATAATAACAACAAACAAAACACTCGTCACTCTAAGCACCAGCGCTAAGTAATGAAATGATCAAACGAAACAAATCTCATCGCAGTTTTCTCACTCGCACGCGTCGGCAAAATATATCTAGTTTTGTTTTTGTTTCACTCGCTGCCACGCGCCGCCCGGCACTTGTCTGAACCTGTTTCTCGCGCCGCGCCGCGGTGCCGTGCGGTAAATAGTAGGCATTGGATTAACGATTAACGGACTTCTGCATATTTAACGGAAGTTAGCGTGTCCGTTAATATTTTTAAAAGTTAACTTAAAAGTTAATCCGCTAATCAAAATGTTAACTTCGTTAATTAACGATTAACGGATTAACGAGTTAATGCCCAGCTATGGTTAAATGATTAATTTGTTAGATCTTTTCTATTAAGGGACAATTGATTTGGGTTTGGCTTAAAAACCTCGCAGCCACGCCATAAAATTCCCAAAAAAAATAGGATTGGATTGTCGCTCCTGTTGCTCGGCTCGCTGTCAGTCTAGCGTCATTCATTGTTATTGTCTATCCATGGTATTATTTAGTTGTTTGTTGGGCATTATTATTCCTAAATTGGTGTGTTAAATGTGTAATGCCTTGCAAGACATCGTGTTTACTTATTTGACAAGTGGCTATCTATCTGAGACAATTCGAAATTGTCTTATCTCGTTAGTACTGGACAAGTAAAGAAAAACTTGTAACGCGTTTGGACGAATTATAGGCAAACGTGTACAATAATGCCGCTGGAAGTCGTAAAGGAAGAGATTGAGCTTGAAAAGGAGAGTGAGAGTGAGAAGAATGACTTCGGTATGGTGCGCGTGAAGGAGGAGACTTTACACGAGGAAAATGAGCTTGAGAACTCGCGCGAGGTTCGCGTGAAGGAGGAACAAGAGGCTGGCGTGGCGTGCGGCGTGAGCGAGGCGGCCGCGCGGGAGGGGTTGTACGAGGGGCACCGAGTGGAGGAGGCGGTGGTGGTCGGGCCCGAGGTGGTGCAGCCACGAGACACCGCTTATGCTGCTCATGGTGAGCTATTATGTAGTTTTTATAAATAATGACACAAAGGTAAATTAAGAAAGATGTATTATACAACTATTATGTAGTTGTATAATACGAGGGTGGCATGATAAGTAATGAGCCTTGAAGCAATGCGGTATGGCTGAATATTAAAAATGTCTTAAGGTGGGTACGCATTTGAGCGGCTCGGCCTGAGGCACGCTCACCCCGAGCGGCGAGCTGCTCGCGAGCAAAACCTTAGCACATTCTATGCTTGGGTGAGGCAACGCGCTCGCGGTGAGCCGACTTTGTGCGTCGCACAAAATGGCGTCGGGCGCAATAACAGCTGTTGCTGCGTTTATAGTAATTCATAGAATTATTAATAAAAAGAAGAAAAAAATGTCCTCGGTGGTGGATGAAACAGTTATATAAAAATCTTGATTTGTGTGGTATACATTTACTTAAACAAATTACATTTGAAAATCAAGCCCAAGACAGAATCAACTTTCATCGCATGTCAAGCACGGATTTTGAACCTTTATCCCTACTGGTATGGGCGAAAAAGTAACAAACATGGTAGAATACTATTTAACAAGCTATAACATCTGGCCTCCTAAGACACCTACTTTGATCCATTACCGTACTGAGCTAACACCAACACTTCCGGATCGTATTTTGACATCAAATATTCATAACATAGAAAAAGTTACCACTATTTCGGCACTTTCCTCTAATCATTTACCGATTTTGTTTTTCGTATAGTTGTATTAACAGAATACACTTTTCATTATCCCACACCATTATTAAAAGAAGACGTATTCATTCTAAATTATAAATAAATACCAGCAAACCTAGGCATGTGCGTTCCCATTGAGGGTCCACGTTGGAATTTCGAGTTTTTGAATGTGTCAGTCTTTAGTAAAAGTTCTCAAACGATTGTAAATTCATCCTTTAATTTGTAAAAGTCGGCACTCAAAAGTTACATTCGGTTAAAGGTGGACCCTCAGTCGTGCCTGTCAGGTACCCATATTTAATAATCTACTTAAAATTTACAAGTGCTGTAAATGGCTACTCTTAGTAAAAGATTTGTTAAACTAATTTCATTAATTCTAATTCCTTTCTGCTAATTCAATAAGAAAAAATTGCATGCAGAAGGTGGTCCCTCAATTGAACGCGATAAGTTCACATTAAGTGAGAACAATAGTAATATTTAAATCATAGGTGTGACTGAGAGTTAGTAAAAGTACTTAAATCATTGTAAATTCATTCTTTAGTTTGTAAAAGAAGCCATTCAAAAGTTACAATCGATTAAAGGTGGTCCCTCAATTGAAACGTTTGTCATAAGAATAAATCAATTTACGTATCATTTGGTTCTTAAATAGACAATTTCTATAGTCTATTCTTTAGTAAACATTTTTTACTAACTATTGCTCCACCGAACAGTATAAACAAATGTACCGTTTTACTTAAAAAAACAATCAAAGGCCTGCGAAGAAATACTACACTCTAGGTGACCACATATTAGGATTTCCTAGGATTAGTAAATAAAAATAATAACTTTTTGTTGACGTTATTTATTTTTTATTTTTAAGTTTGACATATCTTGGGTTATCATGACAATAAGAAAGAGAAAACGCCATGCTCCCAATCTATCCATCTCTAATCTTACCAAAAAAATTTAACAAATGGGCTTGATATTTTTTTAAAGACAAATATACTGTTATCTCGTTTTTTCTTGCAGAAACTTGACGTGTTTTACAGAGATAGCAATATAGTCCTAGGTTTCTACTAAGTAACACGGACTCTATTGATTTTCCCTCTTGTAACACTGCGTATTTTGGGGGTGCGTAGTTGAGATTGCGGGTATTCGTATAAAAATAAAACCATTTGTGTAACACCTTCGGTTTGCATCGACGAATTTTGCTATTATAATTGCACCTACATATATCCTAATATATAAAAGGGTTTCCAATTTTGAAATGAATGGGAAACAGGGTGAACCACCGCAAAGAGATGAAGATGAAGGAAAAAGTGCGGAAAATGTAACATTGGAGCTGACAAGAACACCTGAAAACCAATCTAACTGTATTGCCGCCAAAGTCAATCCCGGATGAACTAAGGGCTGAATTGTTGTTGAAATTGAATGTTTATATTTCGCCAGGTACAAAAGCATGCAGTTAGTCCAAATCAAGACTGGCAAGAAATATCGGAGGCAGAAGATAACGTTGCCAGGCTGTTAGGTTCCTTTTTAGGGTTCCGTACCCAAAGGGTAAAAACGGGACCCTATTACTGAGACTTCACTGTCCGTCCGTCCGTCCGTCTGTCACCAGGCTGTATCTCAAGAACGGTGATAGCTAGACCGTTGAAATTTTCACAGATGATGTATTTCTATTGCCGCTACAACAAATACTAAAAATATAATAAAATAAATATTTAAGGGGGCTCCCATACAACAAACTTGTTTTATGGTACGGAACCCTTCATGCGCGAGTCAGGTTCGCACTTGCCCAATTTTTATTTATAATAATGACAGCGGCTTTGTGCGCTTTACGTGCGTGCATTTTATGTGCTTTTAGAATATGTAATACAATTTGAGTTTATTTGTTTTGTATTCATTTGACCATTAAATTAACCATAAATATAGTGTGGTCGTATAAAAAATAAATAACGTCAACAAAAAGTTATTATTTTTATTTACTAATCCTAGGAAATCCTAATATGTGGTCACCTAGAGTGTAGTATTTCTTCGCAGGCCTTTGATTGTTTTTTTAAGTAAAACGGTACATTTGTTTATACTGTTCGGTGGAGCAATAGTTAGTAAAAAATGTTTACTAAAGAATAGACTATAGAAATTGTCTATTTAAGAACCAAATGATACGTAAATTGATTTATTCTTATGACAAACGTTTCAATTGAGGGACCACCTTTAATCGATTGTAACTTTTGAATGGCTTCTTTTACAAACTAAAGAATGAATTTACAATGATTTAAGTACTTTTACTAACTCTCAGTCACACCTATGATTTAAATATTACTATTGTTCTCACTTAAAATGTGAACTTATCGCGTTCAATTGAGGGACCACCTTCTGCATGCAATTTTTTCTTATTGAATTAGCAGAAAGGAATCAGAATTAATGAAATTAGTTTTACAAATCTTTTACTAAGAGTAGCCATTTACAGCACTTGTAAATTTTAAGTAGATTATTAAATATGGGTACCTGACAGGCACGACTGAGGGTCCACCTTTAACCGAATGTAACTTTTGAGTGCCGACTTTTACAAATTAAAGGATGAATTTACAATCGTTTGAGAACTTTTACTAAAGACTGACACATTCAAAAACTCGAAATTCCAACGTGGACCCTCAATGGGAACGCACATAACCTAGGCGCCGTACGCAATGACAATTGACAAGTCAAAACTTGTTCGCGCGCGCCGCTCGCGGGCACGCTCGGATACACGTCCACATTACACGAGGCACGCATATGAGGCGCCTTTGAGCACGGTCAAAAGACCGCCGCCGGCCGGCTCGCCGCGAGCTGCTCGCTCGCTGCCCGCGCGCGGCGCGTGAGGCGCGTACGCATTTGAGCAAATGGGCGAGCCGTGCGTGCCTCAACCCGAGGCTGCCTCAAATGCGTACCCACCTTTAGCTTAGAGCCGCCATCTTGGACGCGGGAAAATTTACAGTTTCGAATGATTCTGTCAATTACTTCATTTTATTTATTTATTTATTTATTTAATAATTACATGCAAATTTACAGTTCACATGACCAAAACATTTGCATGGTAAACACATGGAACACAGAAACACAATTAAGTAAACATAAAAGCAAAAAACAGTAAGACTAACACATAGAACAACAAACATTAAAAATAAAAGACAGCAATAATAAAAACAAGAAAAACAAGCTTAATTCTGTACAAAAAGAAAAAAAACAACTATTTACAACTACTTCTAATAAATAAAGGTAAACGTATATCAACTTGTGTAGAGCTCAAAGATTTTTCTGCAAAATACACCAACACTGTCAGCAAACATGTCAACGTCAGCTTCGAGTGCAACGATTCATGAATTATAGCTTTTTAAACAGTAGTAAGTGGCATTCTTTGTGTAAAATGGAAAAAGATTAATATCGGTCAGTGATTTGCTTCTTGTTTTTGAAGGAAAAAATGCGTGATGTAATAAAAAACGAGTTAGATAGCATAGCGTGTATGGCGATGCGTCGCGTACAATTGCCACAATTAAGCGGTGGTATAATGAGTTCAGAAATGGAAGGACATCTGTGTTTGATGATGCCGGCCCAGGACGTCCAATTGAAGTTACCACGGAGGAAACCATCAAAAAAGTCCGTTGATATGTTGATGAACGATCGTAGACTGAAATTAAGGGAGGTAGCTGAGGAATGTGGCTTGTCACTGGAGCGTATACAAAATATTGTTCATAAACATTTGGGCATGAGAAAGCTATCGGCCCGATGGGTACCGCGTTTGCTAACTGAAGAAAACAAGCAGAATCGTGTGGCTACTTCCAAAGAGTGTTTGGCACTATTAAAGCGTAATCCAAGGACTTCTTTATGGGTTACGTTACCGTGGATAAAACGTGGATCCACCACTATACTTTGGAAACAAAACAACAGTCGAAGCAGTGGACTTGTGCCGGCGAAAGTGCTCCAAAAAAAGCAAAAACGGTTCCGTGGGCCGGGAAGGTGATGGCGACTGTATTTTGAGATTCGCAAAGAATTATTCACATAGATTATTTAACGAAAGGAAGAACGATCACGGGGGCATATTACTTTGATTTGTTATCTCGATTTGATGAAGAATTAAAAAAAAACCGGCCAAGTGCGAGTCGGACTCGCGCACCAAGGGTTCCGTACAAACACTTTCCATCCCTAAGTGGTTAAGTTAAGTTTGCACCTGGTATGTATAGCGCCCCATATAAATTAGGTGCAAAGTTAGGTATTAAAAAAACTACTTACTAGATCTCGTTCAGAACAATTTTCGTTGGTAGTTTTTATAGTAATGTACATCATATGTTTTTTTTAGATTTTTCATTATCTTATTTTAGAAGTTAGAGGGGGGGGGGACCAACTTTTTTCCACTTTGGAAGCGTCTGTCACGCAAACTATTCGGTTTAGAAAAAAAATATTTTAGAAACCTCGATATCATTTTTGAAGACCTATCCATAGATACCCCACACGTATGTGTTTGATGAAAAAAAAATTTTTGAGTTTCAGTTCTAAGTATGGGGAGCCCCCAATATTTATTATATTTTTTTTATTTTTGCATCAAAATCTTAATGCGGTTCACAGAATACATCTACCTACCAAGTTTCAACAGTATAGCTCTTATAGTTTCGGAAAAAAATGGCTGTGACATACGGACGGACAGACAGACGGACAGACGGACAGACAGACATGACGAATCTATAAGGGTTCCGTTTTTTGCCATTTGGCTACGGAACCCTAAAAACGGCCCCGTTTAGCCTGCAAAAAAGTGCTGTTTCACCAGGATAATGCTCCGGCCCATTCATCAATTGGGTTACAAAATACTGCCGCACGCTCCTTATTCCCCGGACTTGGCTTCTTGCGATTTCTTCTTGTTCCGAAACATGAAATCTTGGCTCGGAGGCCAACGCATGAAGCGAGTCAAATGAAGAGGTCATAGAGGCCACGGATGAGTATTTTGCAGAGTTTCCGAAGACATATTTTTTGGAGGGCTTAAAGAAGTTGGAGACGCGTTGGGAAAAGTGCATAAATTTGAAAGGGGACTACGTTGAAAAATAAAAATAATGAATAAAAAATATTTTTTTTTTTCATGGGTAGGCTCACTACTTATCATACCACTCTCGTAGCTAAACTAGTGGCTCTGTATGAGGTTCAGTAGACCTTGCGAGTTTCCTTACAAATGTCGGATATTTGTAATTTTTTGTGTTTTCAAGCCCCCATATTTGTTACATTTAGTTTTTTTTTTAATCTATGCAAAAGTACTCATTCCATGAGAATCAGTTGCGAAATGCAAGCTGTAAGAGTAAACAGCCAGAAATATGGGTGACTAGGTGTCCAAACACCACATTTACAGTGTCCACAGCTGAGCAGCGGTGTAATAGCTCCTTTACACAGTCAAACAATGTGGGAGCTACGTTTACTAGCAAAGGGGAACAGAAAAGTTGACCAAAAATACACAATCGTTTAAATTATTGGTATCATAATATCTTTTTGAATGACTGCGGTAATGACTTAATGTAAAACTTTCTTACCGGTTAAATTATTTTTGGTTGGTTAGTGCATATTTGATTTTAGGATGTGTGAAGAAAAAATTTAAAATGATGTATTCAGATATCATTGATTTATGAGTACTTAGATGTGCTTTCCTGAGAGCTAAGAAATAGTGCACACTGACTGTTCAGATATTTGTGATATGTTGTTGCCGTCCTATGGTACCCCAGTGGTACAGAGGGCGATATACTGACATAAAAATACTGGCCGGTTTGTAGGGTCTTGTACCTAAAGGGTAAAAAATGGGACTCTGTCACTAAGAGAGATCCGCTGTAAACCCTTGGTGCGCGAGTCGGACTCGCACTTGGCTTTTCTGACAATTGAAAAATTTACTTCATTATTTTTTCGTCATCATGAAAAACGTAAATTTTTGCGAGTCTTTACATATTTTCTGGAGTTAATTGGCTTCTATATTGATCGAATAGCCAGCTATGGCTAGAAACTGCATGAAATCGACAATTAATATGGTTAAATAAAGGAGCTTGTAACATTGTAAATAAATATGTTAATATTAAAATACTTAAACGGGTTTACTCACGTCGTAGAAGTCGAATAACGCTCGACATGTTTCGAATCGGTATGCGGCCAACCCAACACTGCGGGCACGCGCCCTGTCCGCGCGGCTGCTCGTCGCGGGTGTCACCGGCGGAGGCGCAAAACTACCCTCATCATCACGCACAATGTCAACTGTCGGGTTGCACACAACACTCACTACGTCATTTGCTAAGGTCTCGTCCACACTAACCACCCGAGTGAGTAAACCTGTTTTAGTATTTTAATATGTCTGAGACTCACGTTAGTTTTCTATGTAAAATATGTTAATAATAATATAATATAATTTTAGTGATTTAATGCTTGGTAATGTCAACCACAATAACCATCAAGTCAGTTTGGACTGAAATAGATGAATGACATGAATGGGTGCCACGAGATATAACTACGTGATATATAATTTCATAATAATAACGTTTACAAGATATAATAAACTTTTGCTATAACATCAAAATTAATATTTTTATTAGGAATAACGGTCAATTAGCATAATACTCATGTTGTAACGTATATCGATCATAGTATACCGGGTGGAACGAAGCGATGTTCATTCCTGAAACTATAATGCTATGTATTTTATGTAGAATCGACCTGCAATAGTTAAATTCTTTTAATAATAAAAAAACGAAAATCGATTAAAATTGTATTTTTTAATGTATGTACAACCCTAGTTTTTTTAAACTATTATTTGACGTTTGGGAGTATTTACAATTACCTACATTTACATCCGGTGTTCGAAAGTACCGCCGTGGCGTACGATACACGCCGCTGCTCGTGCCCGCGTGTGGCGATGCACCCTCGACAAGATGTTGTGTCGGTTATTTCTTCTGCGAAGACTTTCAAAGGCCACCCTTAGCCTTTCCCTCATCTCTTCAGCCGTCTCACACTCAGTCTTGTAAACGATGTCCTTTACGGTGCCCCACAGAAAAAAATCCAAGGGTGTGAGATCTGGAGACCTAGGAGGCCAACGGTGCGGCCCATATCGGCCGATCCAGCGATCCTCAAACACATTATTCAGTGTTTCACGTACTTCGACTACTGAATGAGCTGGTGCTCCATCTTGTTGGAACCAAGTGCGTCTTCTTTCTGCCAGCGTCAACTCATCCAGATAGTCGTCGAGCTCTATCCTCAACAGAGCCATGTATCCGTGTCTGTTTAAAGTCTGAGGCAGAAATACAGGGCCTATTATTGTATCCCCGTGTATCGCCGCCCAAACATTAACAGACCAACGATACTGGTGTCCCGTATAACGGTAGGCAAACGGATTTTCTTCGGCATACACGTGTTCGTTATGCCTGTTCCACATACCGTTCCGTGTGAACAAGCTTTCATCACTCCATATTACGTGTTTGATGAAGTCTCGGTCTTCTAACACCTTTTGCAGTAGCCACCGGCAATAGGCTTCGCGAACGGGGCAATCTCTTGGTAGTAATGCCTGGACTCTTTGTATTTTGTAAGGGTGACGGCCCTCACGTTTTAGTATTCTGAGTATTTTCGTATGAGTCATACGAAAATGTCGGCCCGCTTGTCTTGAACTTGACCTCGGATAATCTTCGAAGTACTGCAGCACTCTCTCTTCCAATCTGACATCATGTTGAATAACGCGTCCTCCGCGCTGGTCATCCTGACCCGTTCGTGGCACAATAGGACGATTGTTACCAACACGGTCAAGAGCGCGTAATATCGTACTAGAGTGTGTTGGGTGAGGAGGAGGATACCTGTTCCGGTATTGGCGCAAAGTCTCTCCAGTATTGTAATCGCACTCCGCGTACAAAAGAAGCAAATTCAAATAGCCTCTAGCGTTTAATTCCGGCATTTTTGCACACAGCATACGATACAAAAAGTCAATGTAACGTCTATCAATCATGTCAACTAAAAAGTCTAAAAACAATCTTAAGGGTATTTTCAAAGGTTTTTAAACCGATAAGAAATGGCTAGGCAATTTGTAAAAAGTTTGTTTACAAAAGTTAACTGTGTTATGAAGAGGTCATTGCACTCTAAAATAGGGTTGTACACACACACTTTTTCGTATGAAAGTTTAACATGCTATAACTGGAAAACGGTGAGAGATATTAATAAAGTTTATTTGGAGAAAATAATATTCTAAGCCTGTATAATGCCACAGTTAAAGGAAATAACGTCGTTTCGTTCCACCCTGTATACTTTCTTTTAGTATAATGATTAGAAAATATAATAGCGTATGATATACTAAATAGGTTATAACTGCTACCCATATGCCCCTAAAATGGAACATGGGTCAAAAACCGAAAACTGTAGGTTAGGTTAAGTTTGTTTTATGACTATGGATAGTGGAGCGTCAAAATGCTTGCTTGCATGGAGGTATATTAAAATTTTACAGCAAACTATTGCATAAGTATGTACACAATTGATGTGCAGTGCGGTTATTCTATACGAGCATTATGCATTTTGGTGTTAGACGTATTGAGTAATATACATTATAAATCTGAGATATTATGAACGTTATACGTTATGATCGTTATATACAATGATATTATAATACCAAAATAATTTATTCAATAAAGTGGATACAATACAAATAGGTACAAAAAATTATCGTAAAAAATAAAATTCAGTCGAAGTGTGGGAGGGCAGCACCGTCGTCGAATCCCAGCCATTTCACTATTGGCTTGATATTATACTTAAATAACGTTATACTTAACAAAAATATATATTTTGATGTTATATCAAGGTATATAACGTTCGTTATACACCTTGAACGGTATACAAAACAAGCTTATAGAATATCAGCATATATAATATGAATATTATAGTATAAGTTCTTATATCTTTATTAATTACCCGTATGATTTGTGCTTAATATTAATATCGGCTAAACTGCCGTCATTCACTAAGCATTGTATGCAGAACGCCGCCGCCTTTTAAAAAATCACGGCAGCACCATTTGTCACCATTTGTGTGTTGGTACAAGTTTATTTTTGCATTGTGCAGTGCTTTAGTTTATAACAGTTCTATGTTTTTTTTATAATAAATAAATTCCAACTTGGTTCCTCTTGTTCCAGATATATTACAAGCTCCGAAAGCCCGGGCGCGGCGGCGGGCGGCGGGGCCGTTTACTTGTGAAATATGTCACAAGCAGATAACTGGAAAGCAGAGTTTAAATGATCATTTACGTACACACACGGGGGAGAAACCTTTCTCTTGCGAAATATGTCTAAAAAAATTTGCATATAAAACACTTTTAAAAACACATTTATTTATACACGCCGACGATAAACCCTACTCTTGCGATCTATGCCATAAACAGATGACTACAAAACAAAGTTTAAATTATCATTTACGTACACACTCCGGGGAGAAACTTTTTTGTTGCGAAGTATGTAATAATCAATTTATAAGTAAAAGTCATTTAAATTCACATATGCTCATACACACCGGTGAGAAAACCTTCTCTTGCGATGTATGCCATAAACAGTTTGCTCACAAACATAATTTAACTTCTCATTTACGCAGTCACACGAGGGAGAAACCATTTTCTTGCAATATATGTCCTAGAAGGTTTGTAGATGAGAGTCAGTTTAGTTCACACATGCTAGAACACGCTGGTGAGAATACTTTCTCTTGCAATATATGTCATCAGCAGTTTACAACAAAACCAGGTTTAAATTATCATTTACTAACACACACAGGGGAGAAACCTTTTTCTTGCGAAGTATGCCATAAACAATTTAGAACTAAACATCATTTAAATTCACATACATTCATACACACCGGTGAGAAAGCATTCTCTTGCGACATATGTCATAAAGAGTTTGCTCACAAACATAATTTAACAAGTCATTCACGAACACACACGGGAGAGAAACCTTTCTCTTGCGATACATGTCCTAAACAATTTTCAAAAAAAAGAAATTTATATTCACATTTACTAACGCACACCAGACAGAAAGATTCTTCCAGTTAGTTGAAAAGCAACGTTAAATTTACGTCAACGATTTTAAGGGCTGTGTTATAGACAAACGGTTCCACGAATTTTAATTTCATCGAAAGTATTTTTTTTATTAAACCACATAATATTTTGGAATGTTGTAACACAAACCTAACCTAATCTATAGACTTTGACATTTTCAATAATTCTGAAAAATTCATGACCTAGGAAAAAAAATGTCTGAAATGAATAAATTGTTTTTCTATGAAAAAAGAAGATCCCCATTTTAAGCGATTTTCTGCATTAATCTTATCAAAACTTCTCGAGACTCGTGAGTCATATTTAATTATTGTATTAAGCGGTTTACACTCACGTGAAATTGTCAGGAACGGTCTGACATGTTTCGAACTCGTATGGAGCTCTTCATCAGGGACCGCTACCTTCGCGTGAGTGTAAACCGCTTAATACAATGATTTTCTGCATGTTTTTAGATTACTGTAATAATGTTGGGACTAGATTGATTTGTGAGAGCTTTTCCGATATTTATATTTATTTATCTTAAAACGGGATTTTATTAATTTGCCGAAGACGCGAATTCGCTTTATCGCTGAATAGAAATTTGAAGCGTCAGCAAAGAATGTGTTAATTACAGCTGTGTTTTATTTAAGTAGAAGTTATTAAAATCCATTCGGGTTTAGGATTCTCTTTGATTCTAAAGGTCTACCTTTGTTGAACTTATAACCAAAATAGTTCAGCGGAAATGACGACGCCTGTTGCTAATTTATTGTATGGTCGACACAAAAAAAGCTGTAAATTTTACTACTAGGCCTTACTCTTTGAATACTGTTAAAGGACCATGGGCGATTTGTATGGACCAAGAACCAACAGAGATAAGTGTTAAGTTATTACATAGGTATTTATATCTGCTTAATTTTTTAATTATAGACACCAAGCTGGATTCCATTATTTCCATTGCAGATCTGAGATATTCGTGTTTGTGAAAATATAATTAAGTAATTCAAGGACATAATTTTGTGTGGTGCTCATTTTCCTTTCTTTTTTTTTTGTATTTTTATTAATATTTATAATGACGAAGCGTGTTGTGGATGATTTCAATGTAAGTATTTGACGAAGCTTCTAGCAATATTATTGACGAACCCTGAGGCGGATGCAAATTCTATGTATGGACGAAACCTGTGTTGTGGATAGCAAAGTTTGGATTGTATTTTTGGAAGTATAAATATATCTGATTAATTGATTATATCTATATTCATACTGTATGTCGTAGGAACATACCCAAGTTGTTTGAAAAAGGTTAAAATCTGCCCCCTATACAAAGGAAAAGGCAAAAAATCAGACCTCAAATCGTACCGCCCTATTGCAATGGTCCCCGCCCCCAGTAAATGTTTCGAGGTAGGGTTAAATAAAAGATTGCTAGCGTTTTGGACGCCGAGTAACATACTATCGGACAGCCAGTATGCTTACCGGCAAGGCCGGTCGACAACCGACCTTGTGCGGGAGGTGGTGCACTGCGTGCTCCTTGCACGCGAGGCGAAACGTCACGTAGCCATCATCTGCTGCGACCTGTCACGTGCTTTCGACACCGCCGACCACGGTCTTGTCGCTGACAAACTCGCTCATTACGGCATCCGCGGGCCTGCATTAAGCCTAGCGATATCCTTTATGACTGGCAGAGCACAGGTAGTGGTCGGCGGTGGTGGAAACGTCGTGTCTTCGGAGCGTCAAAACCTGATGGGCGTCCCTCAAGGATCCTGCCTCTCCAATACATTATTCACCATACTCCTGAACGACCTACCGCAGGCAATAAACGGCGCTAACATATTTATGTACGCTGATGACGTCACGGCTATAGTTAGCACGCCCTCTAAACAGGAATTAGAAAGCGCCTTAAACTGTGTAATCAACCAACTGCACAATTGGTTCAAGTCGAACGGCTTAGCACTTAATAAAGACAAAACCTGCTTCATAACTTTTAAATTAAACGGACACGCCGGTGAGACCCTGCGAGTGTGCGCGGGCGATGCCCCTATACAGCATGTGCCCTGCACACGCCTGCTTGGCTTCCACCTAGACCGGACGTTGTCGTGGGAGACTCACATAAACGATATGTGCAGCCGCCTGGGCCGCGCGTGCTTCGCGCTGCGCCGTCTGGCGCGCACTGCCGGCAAGGCGGCGGTGCGAGAGTGTTACTTCGCCACAATCCACTCAGTGCTGACCTACGGTGTGGAACTGTGGGCCATGGCAGCGGATTGGTATCGCGTCTTCTCGATGCAAAAAAGAGCGGTTCGAGCTATGGCAGGCAGGCCGAAGGACGCTCCGGCCCGAGAACTATTCCAGGAGTTCCATATCTTACCCCTACCGTGCCTACTCGTATATCAGGTGGCAACGTTTACGCACGACAACCTGGACATGTTTAAACGCAAGGGAATTAACTCCAGATACCCCTTACGCAGCAACAAAAACCCTAATAGGCTCGTAGCAGCGCCACACCAATTAGCGAAAACAAAAAAATGCATTTATAGCTTGGGACCAATAGTGTACAACCGGCTACCTGAAAATATTACAAATGCAACTACCACCACAAGTTTCAAATTACAACTAAAAAAATGGCTCCTAGAAAATATTTTTTACGACTACAAGGATTTTTTTAATTTACCACTAGTATTATAGTTTATAGTGTATGTAATAAATTTTTTACCAATTTATAAATTATAAATAATAAATTTGAAATTATAAATTTGAAATGAAATTAGACATGGAGAAATGTGAAATTGCACAGTATGCAATTTATAAAAATAATGTTGTAAAAATTGACCTATAACAATTGTGTTCCGTATGGGAACAAGGAAAATTGAAAAGAAACCAAATCTTCAAAAAATAACTGTTTTATTACAGTTTTTATACAATATTTTTGTAAGTGTGTATCGATGGGCGAAAGAAATGCGAGCGGAAGGCTCCAGAATGTGTCGCAACTGTATGAACGGCTGTGATTGGTTGTTACAATATGACGCGATATATAAGAGTTTTGATTGGACGCGGCTCGATACAGTTCAACATGTGTCATATGTAGTGTGTACTTAAAGTCTAGATTTGAATGGTGAACGCTGCGGCGTGAACATCCTCCCGGGCCTTGAGAGCTCGACCAGGCTCTCAAGCTCAGTGCTCGGCGGGCAGCAGGCACAGGCGATTCAAGGCTCGGCGTATGGTTCCGTGGGCGGTTTTGATGTCGGCGACTCGTGGCACTCCATCAGGTCCCGGGAACAGTTGGCTGACTCGTCCTAGGCGCCAGTACAGGGGCGGAGTGTCCTCTTTAATCAGCACGAGGTCGTCTAGTTGCAATTCTTTGCATTTTACTCGCCATTTTGTGCGTTGCTGCAATTCAGCAATGTACTCTCGTGACCATCGTTTCCAGAAATGTTGACGGACTTGCTCCAGGCGTTGAAACCGGTTGAGGCGCGTAGTCTCGATGTCGATGAAGCTCGGTGACTGCAGCGATGTGAGGGGCCTGCCGATTATAAAGTGTCCCGGGGTAAGAGTCTGGAAATCGTTGGGTGACGGGCTGAGAGGACAAAGGGGGCGGCTATTCAGGATAGCTTCGATTTGAGCAAATAGGGAAGCCAGTTCCTCGAACGTCAAATGGGTTTGCCCTAATATCCTACGGATGTGAAATTTGGCAGAACGGACGCCGGCTTCGGCGAGACCGTTAAAGTGAGGAGCGTATGCAGGCGAAAATTTGAATTCTATTTCTCGCTGAGCTGCAAAGTCATAAATAGAGTTTTTATTTAGTGCGAGGAATTCTTTAATCTCCTTAGCGCCAGCTACATAGTTTCGGCCATTGTCACAGAAAATAAGACTAGGTTTGCCCCTTCGAGCGATGAACCTTTTTAGTGTTAAAATGAAAGCGTCTTTACTCAGTTCACTTACTGGCTCTAAATGAATACATCTACATATATCTAAAACATATAAAAATGCACAAATAACACTTTGTTATTTTACATCCTCGACCTTTTCTATCGGTAATTAAAAATGGGCCAGCAAAATCCGTAGCGACTGTACTAAAGGGGAAGTCAGGCTGTATACGATCGGAAGGCAAATTACTCATTTTATTCACCATGCCGTCGCCCTTAAAGCGACGACACTTGAAGCAGTGGTCGTACGTGTCGCGGGCTAGCTTGCGGCCGCCTGTGGGCCAGTACTGATCGCGGACTGCGGCTAGTAGTAGTTGGGGCGGAGCGTGTAATAGACGCTCATGCTCCTGTTCAAATATTAGTTTACACAAATGGTGCTTGGCTTGTAAAATAATTGGGTATTTTTTATCATAGGGGTAATTGGAATTACTTATCCTGCCACCGACGCGAACTAAACCTAGATCGTCTATAAATGGATCTAATGATATTAAATTTGATTTATGAGGTAGGGGTTTTTTATTAGTTAAATATTCAACTTCTGTGGGAAATGAATCTAGCTGAGCGAACTTAATTAATGAATTTAGAGCTTGTTTAAGTTCTTCTATGGTTAATGGTCCGGTAAGCTTATTTTGGGGATTTTTGATATTGTGAATAAATCTATGAACTGTGGCACAAACACGCTGTGCTCTAATCAGTTTTGAATATTTTTTGACGTCAATGCTTGCTGCCGCAGGTGCAGGTTCCGCCACCAAAGCGGGCATCGCTTTTATTTCGGGAAGCTCTACGGGTTTATATGTCGAAGTTGGCCATGAAGCTTCGGGTTGGCTAAGCCAGGCTGGTCCATGCCACCATAGATCAGCATTTTGGAAATTTTGGGGATCTACCCCACGGGAACAAAGGTCAGATGGGTTATCAGTAGTCGGTACATATCGCCAGCACATAGGGTCTGAAAGCTCAGCTATAGCTGCAACTCGATTAGCGACAAAAGTTTTAGCATTGTGGGCTGTTTGAAGCCAGCCGAGGACAACTTTAGAATCCGACCAATATATATGACGATCAATGTGACAACGCAACGCTTGCGTGACAGCCGAGCTAAGCTGAGCTCCTAGCAGAGCTGCACAAAGCTCAAGCCTGCAGATTGTCGTAGCTTTGAGAGGTCCTACTCGAGCTTTAGAGCACAAAAGACTTGTGTGCGTGGTTCCCGCGGCGTTAGTCGACCTAAGGTAAACGCAACTCCCATAGGCCAGCTGTGAGCTGTCAGAAAATGTGTGCATTTCTATGTACTTAGGGTTGTCAATTAATACTCGTCTTGGAATAACGAGTGATGATAGAGAATGTAGACCTTGGGTAAATTTTAACCATGTTTTTTTATATCTTCAGGCACAACTTCATCCCAGTCCAACTTTAGAGACCATAAAGACTGGATGAGGATTTTGGGTTTTATGGTGTAAATAGAGATTAATCCCAAAGGATCAAAAATTCTAAATATTGACGATAGAATTGTTCTTTTTGTCAAACAATCATTGGGGTTTATTTCAATTTTAAATTGTAGATTGTCGGAAACAGGCGACCATCCTATACCTAAAGTACTAGTGGAGTTACTTATTATGAGATCTCCGTCTTCGGGCAAGGAAAGGTCAGAAAATAAATTTCGTAACTTAGAACGATATTTTCGGAGGTGAAAACAACCTTTTGCCAGTTCATCTGACACTTGTCGCTGAATGTATCTCAGCTCTTCTTCAGAGTCAGCCCCAGTTAGCAAATCATCGCAATAGAAATCTTTTTGTATAATATTTTTTATAATGGGGTCAGTACATTCATCTCCAAGTTGCCAGATGCATCTGGTAGTGAGAAAACTTGCGCTTCAAAATCCGTAAGTGACGGTTTTTAACCTCAAAGTACGAAGAGGTTCATTTTCATTATCGCGCCATAAAATTAGCTGTAAATCTCTATCCGCGGGGTCTATTAAAACTTGTCGATACATTTTCTCTAGGTCTCCTGACAAAATGTATTTATATTGGCGAAAACGTATCAAAATATTAAATAGGGAATCCTGTATTACAGGTCCTACCATTTGTAGGTCGTTAACTGAAAAATCGGACGTACTACGAGCAGATCCGTCGTACACGACACGAAGACGAGTTGATTCGCTGTTGTTCCTGATTACAGGATGATGGGGAAGAAAAAAATGGGGGCCAGTAGGCCTTGGGATTGGTGCTTCCTCGAGATGATCGAGGTCAGCGTACTCATGAATAAAATCAGAATACATTGTTTTTAGTTCGGGCTGCTTCCTAAAGCGAGCTTCTAGACTGAGAAACCGTTTCTTGGCTGACGAATAAGAGTTGCCTAGACAATACTTATCATCACGAAGCGGTAAGCGGACGCAAAAGCGACCATTTGGTAGACGGTAGGTATTGGATAGAAAGTGTTGTTCGCACATTTTTTCTTCTTTAGTGAAGGGTTGACACTGGGGTACGCTTTCTATTTCCCAAAATTTAGTTAGTTCGTCATTAATATTAGGTGAATTAGATTCTTTTAATAGGAAATTACAATGGGTTATTTTGTTAGGTAATTGTTGTTTTGTTAGGTTAGGTAATATAGGCAGTGGGCCCCCGACTAGCCATCCCAATTTAGAGCTACGCAAAATAGGCTGTTGAGGTCCTAGCGAGTGCTGAGTGGAGCCTATTAGGTCCCAAAATAGATCAGCACCGATGAGCATATCGATGGAAGAAGCTTTGTAGAAGCCGGGGTCTGCTAATAGGAAATTGGATAGATTATAGTGACTAACGTCAAGAGAAACTTTAGGTAGTTTTTCTGCAATTTTGGGTATAACTAGGCATGTCATGTGGACATTGAATGAGTCATTAAGAGACTGAAGATGTAGTGCACAACGCTTTGTGCGGTGCGGGTATTTATAGGAGTGTCTGACAGTCCGACTATACTGACATTTGAGAGCTCAGTAGTTAAATTTAAGTCCTCTTTAACCTTTTCGGTGATATAGGAACTCTGGCTCCCGCTGTCCAGTAGTGCTCGCACAGTCAAGCATTTGTTAGTAGTTGGGTTTTTTAATTGGACTAGGGCTGTACACAACAGCACATCGGTGTTTGTCATAGCAGCTAAACTAGTGCTAGTATAGCTAGTACTGGGGACTTCCGAGTGATTTGAAATATGTAGAAGCGTGTTGTGTTTTTGTTTGCATGAACGACAAGAACCTGGCAACCTACAAGTTTGAACCTTATGACCGACCCTTAAACAATTTTCACACAAGTTTAGTGAGGACACTAACGTAACCCTATCCTCCGGTTTTTTTGATTTGAATACGGCGCACTCGTATAGAAGGTGGTTAGCCTGGCACACTACGCATTCGTTTAAGGCCTTAAAAGAAGGCACAGAGGTTGGTTTATTTGTGATCGCAAATGATTTGCTTTGTGGCCTAGGTGGCTGCGACGCTGGCAGGTGTTTAGTCTTGTCGTGTCTTTGTCTGTTCACTGTCTCTAACACATCAGCTCGGGATTTGAGGAAATCAAAGAAATCTTCTAGTGTGGGAATTTCGGGCAAAGTATTTCTATGTTCTTCCCACTTATAAGAAGTACCGCTATCTAGTTTTGCTGACACCATGTAAATAATTAAAACGTCCCACTTATCAGCGGGCAGTCCTAACGTGCTGAGAGCTCGCAAGTTTTTAGTGATGTGATCGACAACAAATCGCAACGACTTGTCGGTCTCTCGCACGGACTCAATGCTAAATAAAGCTTTTAAGTGATTATTTATTAATTGCCGTTTATTGTCGTAACGTTTGCAAAGAAGTTGCCAAGCCTGAGAGTAATTAATATCTGAAACTTCTAGATTACAGAGAACGCGAGCCGCTTCTCCTTCCAGATATGAAAGAAGATAATGAAACTTGTGTATATTTTTAATTTTATTATTTTCCTGAACTAAGGAGATGTAAGTTTCCTTAAACTCAAGCCATTTGAAACAAGATCCATCAAAATTGGGAATTTTAATTATTGGCAATCGAAACCCGAGAACGTCACTATTCTCGTGATGACACTGCAAAGAACAACTAGTGTTTAAATTATTTTCTCTGGAAGGTGAATTGACTTCTAAGAAATCTTGAGCAATTGAAATATTCGTGTCGAATTCTTGTTCGTAAATTTCACGAATATTCAATTCGTCGGCTTGGTTCGGTTCACTTAAAATCTCTATTTGACCTTGCACCTCATCGTAATCACGGAATAAAGATTACGTTCTCGATAATTTCATTGATAGTTTTTTTATTTCCAATGAAGAAACCTCTTCTAATGTAGTTAAAGTGTCTAAATAAATTTTAAACTTTGTTAGGCGTCCTTTAATAGAACTACGTCTAGTTTTAAGCATTTTAAGTTGATCCTCTGGTGTTAAATCGGAAGACATCATTAGAAATTATCGAAATACAACGAACGCAAACTAGAAACAAGTAAACAAGTTATATAACTGCATACGATACGCTCCTCGCTTAGTCGATCTCCCAACGCGCAGTCCGCCGTCGAGCCAGGCGATAATGCACTCTCGGTCCGCCGCGTAGGCAGGTATGCGCGCGCGCAGCGTCCTTGGACCAGGTGATGCACAAAAATGTAGGTCACTGGAATTGCAGAAAAAAGGCACGGCTAAGCAGCTGATATATGCAATAGAAAAGCGGGCTTTCCGAAAACAAGCAGTCAATGCTTGGCGAAGATGAAAGGTTGCAGTAGGTAGGCAAATTACGTGATTACGTGGGCGTAATATTATAAGGAAACTTTGATTATAAGATTGAATTGAATAGGCAATAGTTAATAGCTTGCAACTGGAAATAATGCGTTGAAATAGGCTGGTGCAAAGATTTGTATATATGTGGAGGTTGTTAGTAGCACAAATTGAATTAAGTAATAATAGGCGACTTGCAAATCTATAAATATGGGAACGTATTTGAGTACTTCTGCTTGGATTATTTTATTTATTTATTTATTTAATCTTTATTGCACAAAAGAAAACTTATCGTACAAAAGGCGGACTTAATGCCATGAGGCATTCTCTACCAGTCAACCTTAGGGCAAAGCGGAAAAATTGTAGGCGGTGCAACTAACTTACACATAAGTAACAAAACATAATTATAATACTTATACATAATTTTGCTATACATGTAAATATATGCATACATCTAATATAATATAAACATATATAATATAAATAAATATATACATAAATATATACAGCGATGAAACATACTAAGCAGATAGACTACGAGACTTCATTTCTGCCAGCAAAGAATTATTATTGCTTAGATTTTAGCGTGGTTTGGCTAATAAATAGATGATGATAGGCAGGTGCGAAAAACTATAGCAAGAAGTAGGTATTAAAGTACTTGAAACCGATTTTGACTAGAAAATTCGAGAAACTGGGCTCCCCATTGGCACAAATCGAAGGGGATAAAAAAGGAGAAAGTAAGGAACGGGCTCACTTGTTAGATAGGGCAGGCAGGCAAAGTAGGCAACTGGTCGTGCGTGGTGTAGCACGTGGCACGTGTCGCTGGCTGCTGCGAAGTAGGTGTGGTCCGTCTTGGGGCGCGTCTCTGTGACGCTGTGGAGCGATCGGGTCTGGCTGCACGATGCACGATGTAGGCGCAGCTGATGCCTTGGTAGTAGCCCAGGAATCTAGGCGCTGCACGGCGTACTTTCGGCGATGACCTCGTGTAGTCGCTCAGAAGACAAAGGCTGCAACGGGACTTCTTCGTCTCGTAGGTAGCTGCAGGTCCTGTCACGGTCGCCACTTTGTTCCGTATGGGAACAAGGAAAATTGAAAAGAAACCAAATCTTCAAAAAATAACTGTTTTATTACAGTTTTATCGAACGTGTGAACGACGCGTTTCATCAGCTTATAAAAAAGCATTTCGACGTCGACGCGCTCGGCATCAAGCTACAAGATAACGTCTGTCCGGCGGAGCAGCGAGCTGAACGAATATTTCAGGAAACTGTGAAGAAGATCCCCGGACCGCGATTTGAGGTAGGACAATTATGGGCCACAGACGATCCCGAGTTCCCGGCATCATACGGCATGGCGTTAAACCGACTCCGCGGCATCGAACGAAAAATGGGCCGCGACGCGGAATTTGCCGCGGAGTACGGTAAGCAGATTGAAAATTTTATTGATAAAGGATACGCCCATAAGTTAGAAGAGCCGATGCCGGGAAAGCAGTGGTACCTGCCTCACTTCGCGGTGAGAAACATTAACAAGCCGGACAAGAAGATTCGAGTGGTATTCGACTGCGCGGCGAAGGCGGGCCGTCAGAGCCTAAATGATTTCATTTTAGACGGACCCGACCTGTTGCAAGCCCTGCCCGGGATTTTATTTAGATTCCGCGAAGGCGCCTATGCGATGACGAGCGACATCAAGGAGATGTTTCTGCAAGTTAAAATAAGAAAAGAAAACCAGCCTTCGCAGATGTTCCTGTGGCGTGCGATGGACCGATCGGGACCGCCGCAGGTGTATGTTATGTCAAGTATGTCGTTCGGTGTGCGCAGCTCGCCATTCCTAGCCCGTAGTGTCCGCAACAAGAACGCCGAAATGAACAGGGACACTTACGGCAGAGCAGAGATCGAGATCAAGAACAATATGTATATGGATGACTACGTAAGTAGCGTAGACTCGGAGCAGGAGGCGATACAGCTAGCCGCAGAGGTCGCGTCGCGGCTAGCAACAAAGAAGCGGGCTTCGAGCTGCGCGCGTGGGCTAGCAATTCGTGCCGATTGCTAGCCCAGATCCCGCAGGAACACCGCTCTAACGCTGACACACCGTTGGGCGATAAAGATAACAAGATACTAGGTATGTACTGGAACGCCGAGTCCGACACAATCGGGTTCAACACGTCGGTGCTGCGGGTCCCTGCGGCGGTACGGGACATGGCGCGCGCTCCCACGAAGCGGGAGGCGCTGAGCGCCATTGTGTCCGTGTATGACCCGCTCGGCATGTTGTCGCATTACACGGTCTCGGCGAAAATACAGATGCAGCGTGTGTGGGCGGCGGCGATAGGTTGGGACGAGCCTTTGCCCGACGACGAGGCCGCCGCGTTCGCCGAGTGGATGGACGCGCTGCAACACGTCGCACGTTTGCGAATTCCGAGGCACTATTTTCCCGCGACCCGAACCCGAGTGACTGCACATATTTGCGGACGCAAGCACACAGGCCTTCTCGGCGGTAGCCTATTGGCGTACAGAAGGCCCCGATGGAGTGGAGGTCAGCTTGGTCGCGGGAAAAAGCAAGGTAAGCCCTCTCAAGCCTCTCAGCGTGCCCCGCCACGAGCTACAAGCCGCATTAATCGCCGCCAGATTAATGACCGCGATAAGGAGCGGTCATCGAGTGCAGCCCGAACAAGTCACCCTGTGGACGGACAGCAAAACCGTCCTACAGTGGGTGCGAACCGACGCAAGGAGGTACAATGCATATGTTTCACATCGTCTCGCAGAGATAGCCGAGACAACGGACGTGACGATGTGGCGTTGGGTGCCGACGCACGAGAACCCCGCCGACGAAGGGACACGAGCCGATCCGAACAGAAAAGTCGACATAGCGGGCAGGTGGTATACGGGTCCAGATTTTTTAAAATTAGATCCCGAACGATGGCCGAGAGAACCCGATACGCCTGCCCCCGAGCCAGCCGAGTTAGAAGAAAAGTTGGAGAAAGCGGCGTGCCGAGCAACGACAGAGAAACACGCGCCGCTGCCCGACATTCAACGCTTCTCGAACTACGATCGCCTCGTAAAATAATTCGGAATTCATACAAAATTCAAAACAGACATTTCTTTCAGAGATCTGTTATTTAAAATAAACGTTGGAATGAATTAAGAAAAATACTTAATAATTAATATAATTTCTCCATGTTTTTTTCGTTGTATATGGTCTCTAAGCGCCAATCCATTGACGTCATGCGCCAATCTATATAAATATAAGTGTCTTTGAAATGTATAAAGTCTACATAAAACCAAAGTTATGTATGACACTACATAGTGAAGCTTCCACAAATCGATTGACTAATATTTTACGATACAAGTGCCTCCATAATTTCTCCAATGAGTCTCTCAGAGGCGTAGCTTTATTTTTAAAAAATAAAATTAAACGAAACTTGAACCTCGAACATATTCTTGCTGGCGAATGCTTGTGGTTGCAGTGGGCCCAGCGACAAGAATTCCCAGAGGAGCTGCGGCAGCTCTCACGGGGGGAGCCACTAGACCACGGGAGCCGCCTGTTCAAGCTCGACCCGGTGCTGGGCGAGGACGGCGTGCTGCGGCTACGCGGGCGGATTGACGCCACGCCTGCGGCCATCAACAAGCGGCCGCCGATCTTGGACGGGCGCAACCCTTTTGTGCGCCTCCTGCTGCAACGGGCGCACAAGCGGGCACATCACGCCAGCAACGAGCGCATGATCAACGACATCAAACAAGAGTATTGGATCCTGCGCCTGCGGCCGACGGTGCGCGCAATCGCGCACAGCTGCCGCCTCTGCGCACTACGCCGAGCCAAGCCGAATACGCCGCCAATGGGGAACCTGCCGCTGTCTCGAATTGAGCCACACACAAGGCCGTTCGAAAACTGCGGGCTCGACTACTACGGGCCCTTCACAGTCACCATTGGTCGACGCCATGAAAAGCGATGGGTGGCATTGTACACTTGCATGTCAACCCGAGCAATTCATTTGGAACTGGTACACACTCTCACTACCAGCTCCGCCCTAATGAGCCTACGTCGTATGGCCGCGCGACGCGGGTGGCCCCGAGTGATGTGGTCCGACAACGCAACATGCTTCAAAGGCGGCGACGTCGAGCTGCGCGCCGCCTACACCGAATGGCTGCCCGAGCTGCGCGAGTACGGGCTGCAACACAGGACGGCGTGGCGGTTCATTCCGCCGCTATCTCCGAACATGGGTGGCGCCTGGGAGCGCCTCATACGCTCTGTGAAGAACGCCCTGGCCGTCACCCTCAAGTCGCGAGCGCCCAAGGAAGAGGTGCTTGCGACTCTCCTCGCCGAGGCCGAATACAGCGTCAACGCTCGCCCATTGACCCACATCTCGGTCGATCCGCGAGATGACGAGGCGCTGACACCGAACCATTTTCTGCTGGGTGGTCCGGCGTGCGTCCCTTTCACGGGACGCTGCGACGACGCCGACCGCCGCACCTGGCGCGCTAGCCAGGCGCTCGCGGACCACTTTTGGTCCAGATGGGTGCGAGAGTACCTACCAACTCTCGCGCCCCGCGGATCCTCTGCGGGCCATGGCCGGCCCATTGCTGTGGACAACTACGTGCTGGTCGTCGACCCCGCCGCGCCACGCAACACGTGGCCGCGAGGTGTCGTCGCACGAGTCTTCCCGGGACCAGACGGCGGCATCCGCAGCGCCGACGTCCGCACCAAGCGCCCTGTCAGCAAGTTGGCGATCTTGCCGATCCAGCCTGCTGTCGCCGACGCAACAGCGGGGGGAGGATGTTGAAGATCGCCGCCCCATTGCTGCCCATGACGCGCGATGACCAAGGAGGACAAGCTGCGCGTCTAATTATAAGTTTGATTTATATCGAATCATTTAATTATAAATTGATCTCATAGGTAATAAGATTGATCCAAAAAAGCGATCCCACGTATAATTATTAAGTTTTGATCCAAAGAAGCGATCCATTATGCAATTTATAACGATCCATAAAAGAGATCCCTCACTTGTACTATAAGAACCATATAACTGATCTTATAGCAAAGTAACCGTGAACCTTGTAAAGGATATTTTTCTATAAATAGACAGAGCATGTCGAGCTCAACCTTGTTGTAAAGTTTGAAAACAAACGGTCTATAAAAACGACCCAAAAACAGGTAAAAACCCAGTCCATTGTGCCTTGACACACTGACCGAACCCATTGTAATTGCTCTAATTGCGCAACTAAGGCGCTGACCCACTAACCGAGTAGATAAGACCCTAGGCCATAAATTCCTGTACACAATGAGATGGCGCCGGCGCCGCGTAGCGTCTTATCTGATCGGCAGCGGACAATAGACTGGCGCCGCCGTAAAAATGTTGGCGAATATATACGGCGCCCTTCCCCGCGCGACGACCGACTTTTATCGATCGTGCAATTAAATTAATATCATGATTATCAAACGATAATAGATCCTTGAATAAGTATTGTCTAAAAATAGCTGTAAAAGAATCCTATTAGAATACGTAACTTTTATTAAAATCGGTTGTGAACTTTAGAAGTGAATGTAAAATTAGAGAATCCATTGTTAGAGATTTGCCAAAGTTTATTGTTAATTACGTTATAATTTATTTGTTGAATAACTTATATACTTAAAATTTATATGATCCTGAACCTAGAGTTGAACTTAACAATGTATAGAAATCTTATTCGAATCCCGTTAACGATGTTTTTTTATAGAAATGTGTAAAGGTGATTTTCGAAGTGAAAATTAGCCGGAAAATTGTGACGAACCAAAAGTGGTCCACCAATCAGAGCCAATGAATTATGTAAGGGACTTCCGATCCTGCTCTCGCCAAATAACGGCCAAAAACGGTCGAAAGATCCTTTGTCTTGCCTAATACGCGTTCCTATTGGATAAAAATTTGTAATTTCATAGCTTGTGGATTAATAGTCTAAGTTAGAAATAAGAAATAGCTTATTAGGCGTCGAACCGAGCCATTAAATCACAGTACAGTTCAAGATCCCGCGCAGTTAAGTTGTTATTATGTTAGTATAGTGTTGTAAAGTTGTAATAGTGTAAATTCAGTACAGTACAGTTCCAGATCTCACACGAAGAAGTTTTATTTACGTCACAGTGATCCAAGTATATCCAAAGTTACCTTCCTACCCAGTAACCCTTATTTTTAATTCGTTATTACGTCGTTATAATTAGTTTAGGCAGTTTTAGTGTAGGTTGCGAGGCAGATCGTCTATATCTAGTCCTCAGTAAATTCATTAGTTTTATCAGTTTATTATCGTCGTGTATTTCGTGTTTAGTTAGTTTCAATGGTCCTTCGAGTATAAGTTAGGCTACGTGTTAGGTTATTTAGGTTACGTAGTTTAGCTAGGTTTACGTTGATTTTTGAGCCGATCCGTTTAGAACTTTTACAGAACTTTGAGCTATCGTAGGAGACCGCGTTGGTGGAAGCCCGATCGCTTTCAATACATAGGTATAAACATTCCTCTTAAATCACTATTTATTTAAAAATGTGCATCAAAATCCGTTGCGTAGTTTTAAAGATCTAAACATACATAGGGACAGACAGACAGTAGGAAACGACTTTGTTTTATAACATAGAATAATAACACTTTTGTAATAATAAATTTGTTGAGTCTTAGGGGAACCAGGGGTAATGGCTCATATTCACTCATTTACCGCTAGGGCGTTTTCGTCACAGAGCGGCCGTGTTCCCCTAGCTCGCTCAGCTCGCCAGTGCCACGCATTATGTTACCACGGAAGCTTATCGTTTTTTGCTCTGCGCTTATAAAAAATACGATATTTCAACGGCCAGGTTAAGTGTGAAGGTAATATGTTTGTTATATGAAACCTGTTTTATTTAATAGCTAATGTTATCAATTTTGAGAATCTGTTCATATCATTTTATTACAAGCTAGATTCGGAATATCATTTTATGAAATTTCAAGTTGGTGGTAGTCGGGTAATCAGAGCTTATTACCTTATTAGGCTATTATTGTTTGGATCCATAAAGTTAATTAATATACGCATACGTTTATATTAATATTTATAATATGAATATGAGATTTCAGGCTTACATTTAATGTTTTGAGGCTGACTCAATAATTAAGTACCTCCCATTACACATATGGGTATCTATAGGCTCTCATTTCCCGCAAAGTCGGAGCGATTCTGTTTTTTTGAAAAAAGTTTATCTGTCGCCAAATGCCTGATAATGTAACGGTGATGCTGTATTTAAATGATAGTCAAATAACTAAGGATTTAGTTTCTATTAAAAAGTTCCAAAAATACCCATACATTTGCCTTATATTGAACTTTTGCCTAAGTAGGCTCCAATTCCCCCACGCTCCCCTACATTGAAAATACTACTGTTAATTATTGCTTTCGGGGTCATGTTTACAAGATAAACTCACAAGCTAGTGGATTTCGGATATTTTCAAAAATTACAACTATTTTAGTATGTAATTTGATATATGGCAGTTGTAATATTATCAGCTACGTTTGATGATGACTGAACTTGAAAGTGTGATTGCCAGTGATTTTTCTAGCATTTTTGGTCGACAATCGACCTAGGGTTGTCGACGTGTATATGATTGACGTTTAAAATAATGTAATATTATGTTGTCGTTGTACATGAAACACTTTTTTTACTTAATCAGTTATTATAATTGTGTATTACATTAATTAGGTACCTACTCAAATTGTTCAGAGGTGTTAAACACAGACCCTTAACGTCAATCAATAATTATAATTGCTTAAAAATAAGTTAGGAAAACGATGACCCATTTTTACATGATTATATAACGAGATAACGTAATGACGTAATATTGTGTAATTACTTACCCTTTTGTCCAGATAAAGGACAATAGCTATTGTGTAACAATACTTCCGGGCATCGTTACTATGTACGTAACTATTTTCTATTATAATTATTTTTTAAGGTGTTTAATTAAGTGAATTACTCAATCAGAGAATAGGTTAGATTAAGTAAAATCACATTATAAAATTAGGAATATGATTATCAAATTAGCATAGGTTGAACCACTTCCTAACCATAGGCAAATCTGGCTATTTCTTTTATTTCCTTTCGTATCTCTTACTTACGTAATCCATGAAAGTGACCTTGAATGTTTTTGACCTACATTTCATGCCGCTTACGTAACGAAGGGAAAATAACATAGTTCCAATTAGAATCCAATACGCATAGCCAGAAAATTTGAGATAATCATAAAAGTTGTCAGATCTCAGGTATAGATATAAGCTATAGGTATATTTATAATAAATAAACATTTGAAAACATGAATCTATTATTCCCCACTTTGGAGATCTGACTAACTAAAAAGCATATGTAAACATTTTGTATGTAAATAAACATGACAATGGTTTTATAAATAAATTTGTGAAATAAGCTTGATGAGCGCATGCGCGAATTAACCACGCCCCCGCACATCTTATGATTCTGATTCAGTCTATCAAGGACAGAATAAAGATGGCGGGCGCAAAAATTAGTTCAGTGTCACAGCAAGCGTCGCCCAGCTCTCATCTCGCTCCCGTTCTCCTTATGAAGAAAGAAACAGTATGTTTTTATTGTGTAACCCAAGTCAACAAGTATAATACAGTCCGCACATGCAGAACGAGTCGCCAATAGGTACTTAGTTTAGGCCATTCGTTTTAATGGTCCCTTCGAGTAGCCGGATCAAGAATTAGCGCAACAATTACGTCAATCGTCAAGTGTTTTGCGAATTTTCGCGACACTCCCAAGTGGTCTCTGTCTGACAGAGAAATTCGGACCGCAACATTAGTTGCGGTTATGCTGCATTTCAATAAGTAACGCTAGTGAAAGTTGAAATTGCAGTCGTCGTTTGTAATCGTGCAGGCTAGTGCTTTCGAGCGCAGGCAGCCCTTTACTTCGACACAGACTGAGTGACGGTCGAGCCTTGTCGGTACTCTTAAAGAACGTGAGCAGCTCACTTAAATGTGTTCAGCTATTGATCTGTAGAGTATTGGGCGACGCTCTGTAGACACTCATGCACCGAACCCTCCTAATTTCAAAAGAGAATGCGCGAGCGCACCTGGTGTCCAGCTAATTCTCAAGTGAAAACTGGTTGGGTCAGTTGCAAAACAAGCGGCAGTGGACCTTGCGGTGTTAAACCCACAGAGTGTCGTACTTCGTGACTCGTGAGTTCTCGGACGCGCTCACCTTTCCACGGTGGTGGATCGTACAGTCCGGCCGTGAATACGGTTCCGCACTTCCCCCAAGTCCTAGCTGGATTCCCCACATAGTGTGTCCAGTTAGGCCACAGGGCCCAGTAGGTCGCACGGAGCCAGCCTATCAGGGGGCTGGACCCGATGCTAGGTTGTTAGGAAGTGGTTCATTAGGGAATATACGGTCGGATAAGTGTTTTTAATTGTGTTTTGTGTATAAATGTGTAACTGTGTTTTTGATTTTGCGTAAATAATTGTGTCTAAATGTCGCGTAAATAATTGTGTTTTAATTTTGAATTGTTTGATTAGGTCCGTGTATTAAGTGTTGTTTTTGTTTTTATAATTGTTTATTGTAATCAAAGTCAGTGAGCCCAAGTTTATTCGTTTTGTTTATTTTGTTTGATTGAGTGTTAATGTCCGTACCGGAGATAAACGTAAGAGTTTTGCGCTCGGGAAAGCGAACACCTTCGGTGTCTCCAGTCAAAATGTCGGCTAGCGGCACCCCTCCGTCGGGGTTGACTACTTCAAATGAAACGAATACTTGGGACAAGGACGTTGAAAGTGCAAATAAAAATACCAGCAGTGACGCAAAGGCAAAGGCCACCGCGAGTCAGGAAACATTAACGCCAAAAAACGTAACTCACGCGCAAAAAGAGGCTCCTCCAGCCACGGATAATGCAAGCATCTCTGTGCTTATGGCAGAATTAGAACTAAGGAAGGCGGAGTTGATCCAGGCTAGGGCAGTATCGGCGGAAGCCCAGACTAGACTAGAAATCGCCAGGTTAGAGGCAGCTAGGTCTAGTAGCAACGCGTCGCAGGACTGTGATAGGAATTCTCGTGTAGAGGGTTGGATTCAACAACAAAACGTCACTAATTTGCCCGGGGTGCGCATTAGGGAGCCGCGTAATGAGATCACGTACGATCAGTTTCAGAACAGGGATCTTGAGTTAATGTCACACATGATAGAGACCGCGGTCACTCGTAAGAATGCACCAATTATACAACGGAACGTACCGGAGCTATCGCATTTCTCTGGGGCACTCACAGAGTGGATCCCCTTTAAAGCCGAATATTTAGACACCGAGTCGCTATTCACAGACGTCATGAATGTAGCTAGAATACGACGTAGCTTGCGAGGCGACGCCAGGCACGCGGTGAAATCAATTTTGTATACAGTATCGGACCCGAATGAGATAATGGATTTGTTAGAATTGCAGTTTGGCAATCCTGAGGCTATTATTTTAGCCGAGATCGAGGAGGTCAAACTTTTGCCTAAATTGACCGAAGATTGCGCCAATATTATCTCATTCGCGGGACAAGTAGCTAATGTAGTTCCATGTATCAAGGCGTTGAAACAGGATCAGTACTTGTTAGCCTCCGAACTAGTAGGTAGGTTAGTTGAGAAGCTAAATCCCATTTTGCGGTACGAATGGAACAAATATCGCGTGGCAAACTCCTCTATACCTACTCTAGTAGCATTATCGACATTAAAATATGATGAATCTTAAAGGAAATGTTACCTTTTTTAAGAGTATATGTACAATTTACACATAAAAATAATATACGATACTTACAGCACACGAAATATGATTTTGACCTTCGAAACACGTTAACTACACAATAATAACGCGTACGTACAGTACAGTGTACGTTACAGTACATTAATTTGATTGGAGAGCCATAGAGAGCAAATGGGAAATTGTCCTTAAATATTATTATTACATGTGTTCCTTTCCTTTGTCTGCACGTGATCTGCACAGCGAATGGCCTTGCTGTCAAGGTTCCATCTGTTCCCTTGAACCTATACGACACGTGTTTATCAACTATGATTCACATCAGCTGAGGGCTATACCGCATCTTTCCCCTTATTTTGAGACAAAAATAGTAAAATTTGAAACTGTTTTTGGCTTATATAATACTTACTCTACTTATGGCTATGGTATACAAAATTAATATGGAGTTGTTTACTTTTTAGATGAGAATACAAACAGTGAAGTTTCTTTTGAAGTCGGTTAAAATAAGCTTCATACTAAATGGCTTACAAAGTGGTTCTTATCTTAGTGGTATTGTAATGTTTACATTCCATGTGCCCTATATGGGTATGGCTGATATTGTTACATTCATACTTGCAATACATATCATGTTTCTTAGTGGCTACTTGTGATGTGATAGTGGTTATTATTTTATTTATACATAGAAAGGTTTAGTTCTGTTTTTTGTGTACAATGTGCTCTTTACCTAAAACTAATATTTTTACGTTAGTACCTAGGTTTAGAATTACAGTATATGGTCCCTTATACACTGGGTCCATTTTATCTCTATCTTCCTTTCGGACTAATATTAAATCTCCAAATAGTAAAGAATGTCCTATCTATCTATATATGTATGACTTTGATTCCAATCCAGTAAACTATCTTAATCTAAATACGCGTTAACTATACTAATCGTTCCATATCTTGTTTAATAGAATCTTAATTATCCTATCTATCTATGTATAACTTTTAATTCATACCCCGTAAACTATCTTAATCTAATCCAGTTAACTATACTAATCGTTAATAGAATCTTATTACCTAATATTTATTTAGGTAACTTGGCTTAAATTTATTGTATAACTTCTTATCATTATTTTACGAATATAAAACTAATCTATTTGTTATTTACTTATTTTAAACACATTTTCTTGATTAATTATCATGTAATGTTATTAATATAATATAGTTCTTGAGTAAAATGTTAACACAGTATAAGTTTTTAAATTTAGTAACACTCATTTTTTGCATTATTTTTGTGAAATGCATCAATTAGGGTTTTTAAATACTTTGCATGTCTTCGTCTTTGAGTTTATTTTTTATTCTTCCTCTCTTTTGCAACATTTACAAGGTACGTAATTAAGTGTGCACTTTGGCTTCACTTTACTGGTTCGGAATACAACACTTTTTAGTGGTTTGCCGACCTTGTACATTTTTTGTACATATTACAGTTTAGGGTATACTTTGTATCCCTGCAGGGTATCCCTGCCTGTCTTGTACCTTGTTATGTATGCATGCCTATCAGCTGAGCGGCGCCTCTCGGGTCACCGCTGATGACGACAGGTGTATCGTCATTAGAAAAAATAAACTCATTTTAAAAACCCTTTAAAGTACATAAGAGTGTGTTATAATTTGAATGCATAAAAATCAAGACACATTAAAAAAAACTTACGTCCATAATTTAAAGTTCTTTAAGTCATTGTACTGCGCGAATGTTGTGTTTGTGTCGTGCAACTTGACACGTTATTACAGCTGCGCATTCCGTTTCTTATCTGGAGGCAGGCTGGTCATTGTGTTTACACACCAACTGACCTATTTATTATATTCTATTTATATCCTATATAATTAATCTTATAAAAATATAATGATCATAACAGTAACGTTATTCGACAGTAAAGTTGTACTTCCATTCTTAGTCCAGGGTTGTTTTGGTGGTGCTGGTAACTGCTGCTGGACGCTCTACTCCGGCCTGCTGCGCATCGTTACCGCTGCCTCTGGCTAGCCGCTCAATGCTCCCGATGACGTCACGTGATCGTGACTCTACCGTTGAAGCTGACTTGGCGTCGTCGGAGGGCCCGTTTTAATTGGTGATGCAGTCTTCTGCCTAGGTCTTCTTTTTTATTCAAAGATCCACTGTTTTTCGGGTGGCACTTGGTTGAGCTGGTTCCGGCTGGCAGGCTGGCTGGTATGCTGCTGAGACGAGCTGGGTCGGGTGGCCTCTATGCTGTGCCCGCAGCTAGGGCTGCCTCGAAGCGTTGGGTTGCCTCGAGCAACCCCACTGGCAGGATCGCCATTAAGGCCGCTCGAGGCTGGCTGGTCGGCTGGCTCGGGCTGTCTGGCTGGTAAGAGCTGAGCCTAAGCTGTAGCTGTAGCTCGGGCTGCCTTATGCAGCCCGACTGGCAGGATCGCCATAAAGTGTGGTAGGTACGGGAGATATTAATACGGCGAAGCTCGGTGTTAGAATGAACATTTATTAAATAATTTCTAATGCTTTAATACTAATTTTCTTTAAGGTCATTTCCATATATGGTACGACATTCCAAAGAGGTTACACGTGTCGCCATACAATTCAAGGTTATCGATCAAGGTTGTGCTATAAAAGGAGTTGACTATTGTTTGTATTGAATTACATGTGTGGATCAGCTGGGACCACACACCGCACTGCTATGGTCTTAAATCGCGTTAATGCGGCTATTACACTTTCCTACATTAGTCTCTAAAAGAGGGATGCGGCAATATGTGAGACACGTGTGGAGATAACTCCATCTCACTCCTTGGTATTGCTGCATCCCTCACTTAGGATGCTAAATTTAGCCCAGTGTAATAAGCTTTTAAACCTTGCAGGGTGTTGCTGTTTGTGACCTCAATCAAAGGAAAGTGTTCAATAATCCTAATGACAATTCAGCTTTAGCAGAATTGCAAAACTTAGAAACTGCAGTGACTCAGTACTGTGACAGAAATCATAATATGAGTTTTTATGTCAAAAAAGTTTTTTCTGGTACTCAGTTTTTTACCGACTGTACTTTCTTACACAAACGTTAATTGCTCATCAAGACCAATCAGACGAGCGCAAACACCATCTCTTTATTTTGTGCTGTTTAGGAGTTCCAACGGTCGTCTTCAGCTCCAACGGTCGTCTTCAGCTCCAAGATACCAAATTACTGTACTGTCAAAATTTTATTAAATTGTTGGTTACAAACTAAATAGCTGGTTATCATGAGACCCTCAGTTAGTGAGTGAAATGGAAGATGGTAATAAAACATAAAACTTAACAATTAACCAAAATTTGGAATGCTGAATATCTTGGAAACTACTGGATATATTTCCACCAAACATAACTAAGAACCATCTGGACGGGTCTTTCGATAAAAAAAAAATCGCACTTAAATTGGTTCATCCATTTGGGAGCTACGATGCCACAGACAGACACACATGTTAAACTTATAACACCCCTCTTTTTTTGTCGAGGGCTAAAAACAAAACTTATCTCAAGCCTAAACACAGACCATACACTAAAATACGTCAAAATTTATACAGGGTGGCCCAGGGTGGCGTTGGATCGGCCTGTATGGGAAAGTCTGAAACTATAAGACATACGAACATCTGTCCTTAGGAACCATGTCATCGATTTTAATAACAAGAAAAGGTTTATATAAAATGTATGAATGCAGTTTTATTGTTATTAAAACCGATCGAAATCGGCCACCCTGTATGTAAATATATGAAAAAAAAAACATTATTTTCAATTTTGATTGTGTAAGCGAATTGACGCCATTATTAATTTATTGTTTAATAAAATAAAACGAACGAAAAGTAAAAAAATTAATGCATTTTATTTCAGTAAAACTAAATTGTCATAAAATTAGGTTATATTTATTTCAATCATCATCATCATCATCAGCCCGGAGTCGTCCACTGCTGGACATAGGCCTTCCCCAGTTCGCGCCACCATACCCGGTCCTCAGATTATTATTTATTTATGCAATTATTTATTTTAATACGCTAGATTAATTCGTTTTCAAATAGTTAAGTGAATAATCGTGGGATCATCCATTAATTACGAGTACTAGTAGGTAACAGTTGTTCCAAATCTCATTGCTCTACGCTAAGGGGTGTCTGGAATGTATTCTGACGTAGTCCGATACGGGAAGCGTATAATTGCCCCTCAAATTAAAATAATTCGCATTGTACGTTTTTTTCTTTTATCAGCGAATTTATATTGAGTACTAATGGGTATGAACATTTTCTAACGGATTTTGAGTGTGCGTTAGGTATAAAAAAAGTTTTTGTAAGCGACCTCTGTAAATCTTAGAAAAAAAAATTCAAGTGCATTTCTTCTGCACTAGGGCATCGCATTTTACAGTTTTAACATTCCGTATTGTTCTCTAACAGATTTGTCGAGAGATTATGTCAGCGCAATACGAAACGAATGAAAAAATGATAAATCCCTAAAAAGATTATACAAGTGACTTGGCAACGAAAATGTGTTTAAAACTATGAAATGTAATGACAGTTTTAATTTATATCAGATTCATCAATAGCTTTATTTTATATAAACGATTGAATTTTTAAATCGTTCTCTAGGCCACAAAATTTTACGCAAAATTGTCAAGTCGGTGTAGTGAACTCATTTTCATAAAAGTAATCTATAACATAGAATTCTAACCAATTCACCCACGGGAACAAGTTATATTACTTTATTAGTTGTACGCGACAGTTAAATTTCAGCGCGAACGCTTTGCATCAAGTTAAGACTGCGCCAAACGTTAGCGACTGACCCATAGAGCGCGAGGAATGCGTATTTATTTAGATCGGCGCGCGGCCGCCATTGTAAAAATGTATGGAGAATTAAAATCATTTTTTGATAAATCTGGACCTTCAAGCAATAATTGAAATATTTGATGCGGATAAATTGTAATGTAAACATTCATCTTTCAGAAAGATAACCTTCATTAACAAAATGAATCGGTTCTTGGAAATATAAATTTGACTTTAAGGTTGTTTACAAATAGTATCCCATCATCTAAACAAATAGGTTTGAAAAGTTAGTTCTATTCACATTGCACCAATACAATCTCGAATTATATTTGGGTAAGTAATTCCAAACGTCATGTCATTCAAAATTTCAAACAAGAGCTTTATTGCCTTAGGTTAAGACGAGTAGATACGTGAAATGGTGAATAATACATTTTAAGTCCTAAGGCTTGTAATCTGGCCAATGTAAAATTTTGATAAAAATATGTTACTAGCATTTGCTCGCGGCTTCGCCTGCGTTAAATCGTATGTATACACTATCCTACGGGAACGATGTTTTATTTTTTCAGGATAATAAGTAGCCTATTTGTTAAGTTAGGGTATAGACTATCTCTGTTTCAAATTGCATACATATCCGTTCATCTGTTTTATCGTGAAAAAGAAACAAACATACACATACTGTCACTTTTATAATAATATTAAAGGGAAATTTTACTCGCAGTACGGATACTGTTATCACAATATAGTTGTATCTTTTAAATCTATAAATAGTATTTTAGATTGCAAACTCCCGTGAGTCTCCATATGAAACGGGTTACCTCACGACATTTAAGTCGAAAAAAAAAATTAAAAATAAAATAAAAGAAGTAAGAAACAAACAAAAAGAAAAACGATTGTATCTAGTCACTAATAAAGCATCGAGTGCTATTTACTTTTACAAGTCTCACGAAATGTATGTCTTGATTTGGTAACAGAGAAAAAAACTGGAGGAGATAAATAGTACATAACTGCAGAGGCCGGGAAAAGTCAGTTCGTGTTTGAGTATGATTTTGAAGGAAGTCTGAGTCCTTCAATTAATACGAATCCACGAACTGACATTTCCGTCGAGGCCTGTACGTTCAATATTTTTATTATATAATATAAATGGGTCAGGATATTAAGTAATCAGCAATATAAATCGTGAATCGTGTCAGCGTGAAAATGCCTTTAAACAAGTTATACGGTCGGTTGATCTCCATTCGTCACTCGCACAACAATAACGTATGGCGCAACCCAATGAGTTTTATTGTAAATTAAGTAAAACATCATAGTAATGGTTTTTCGCTTAAATTAATACATCAAAATGGTAATTTTACTATTCCACATAAAAAAAGGCCATAAGATAGGTTTTTATTGACTTGTACAATAAGGAAATCTTAAATATTTTGTCCTGACAAACAGTATTAACTGACAAAATAAGTTTAAATATTTGAAAAGAATGATATACACTATTCATATACACTCCAGGTAAAAATGGAAAAATTACTAAGATAACGTTAGGTCCAAGGCATTTTCGTAATCTTTCAATTGTTTATGGGCTCTAGCAAAAATTGTATGCTGGGTTGTGATCTGAAATAACATAACAATTTAAATTTTTAAATTATTTTTCATTTCCTCGCAGTCGAAGTGAAAAGCGGTGTTAACACATGGCTAAAAGCCATTATGGCACTTAGGTTATATTTGTCCTCGCTTACTTTGTTCGCTCGTCCAAATAATCACGTCGTGTCATCATGGCTTATTTTAGCCCCTTATCAAACAATCTACTATTTTAATAATTTTAACACATACCATTTTTGGGGAATGAAAATCTGAATGCAAAATCAATGTGTTTCTTAAGGCGAGTATGGCCTTATTAAGGCGAGTATGGCTTTCTTAAGGCGGTTTGGGTGGAGACTCACGTTATTCTCCCCACTGACCGCGCGCCCCTGGAACGATACTTCGATGGTAACTCATACTGCTTCATGCGTTGTTGTTGTGCGTGACTGAAGTGACTATTTGCATTCCGGAATTCCGATATTTCGAAATACCGAAATTCCGCATGATTTCTCCGATATTACAATTCCGAAATTGAGCAAGCTCAATATTGTCTAATATTCCGGAATTTAAACGACTCTATTTGATTTATTTATTTATTTAAAATAATTACACAGCATTACAGTTAGTACTAATGCACTGTGAATTACAAAAATAATTTAACATAACATGTTACATATTAGGTAGATTCAATTACTGAAAAATTACATCCATCCATCGCCTCACAGTACCTTAAACATTCACGACACACAATTATCCAGCTACTTCCAAAAACGTCCAAATCCGATGCTGATGCGAGAAGCGCATTAAGTTCTCGTAAGGCTCGAACTAGAGGTGAGTTTTTCCGCGCTATGGTTCGCGCCTCAGGAGCAGCCAACAGCAGCCGGCAGCGTGGGCGAAAATTGAACCTCGATTTAGAAGGGACGAACAATCGGATAACCTGACTGACCAGCTCCGGACAGTCAGAACATCCTCGCAAGATTTTACAAGCACTGGTCAGTAGCACATAATTTCGTCTAACCTCGAGGGAATTATACCCTAAAATACCTAACAAGAATTTTGTTGGATACAAGAATGGATAGTATCCATACATTTTTTTATATAAAAATCGCAAAAATGCTTTTTGGATTTTCTCCAATAGCAAAGCGTAAGATGCTTCATACGGATTCCAAATTATAGAAGCTGTCTCCAGTTTACTTCGAACTAGGGCAGAAAACACGAGTTTTATTGCTCTAGGACTGTCGAAATCACGCGCATTCCTAATCACGAATCCTAACCTTTTGTAGCAATTCGCTGCTAAGGTTTTTATGTGGTCGTGAAAGGTAAGGCGTGAATCGAAGATGACGCCTAAATCCTTCACTGTGTCTACACGAGATAACTGTTCCGACCCTAGAGTATATTGAGCATACAGTGGATTAAGGGAGCGACCAAAAGACATCACAGAACATTTTTCGAAGTTAAACAATAACTTGTTATTGATGCTCCATTGATGCATCAAATTAATGTCCTCCTGAAGTGAGTTGCAGTCTGAGGGCTGTTGTATACCATACAACAGTTTCAGGTCGTCGGCATAGAGCAGACATTTGGCATTCTTGGGTACCGACGCGAGATCATCAATTGATGTAGTTTCTAGACAGTAATAAGAGATAATTTAGGGATGGTAAGTTTGTTTAAGCATTAATAGCTTAATTTGTAGTTATAGTTATAGTTGTAGTTATAGGTAGTTCGAAACTTATATCTCGTATTGATTTTTCACTTCTACCTGGTATATTTCTTGACAGTGTACTGATTCCTTTTTCACAACAAGTGAAAAATCTTGGCGTGATTATGGACCGTACTCTCTCCTGGATTCCTCAGATCAGCGAGGTCAGCAGGAAAATGTTTGCTGCGGTAGGGTCCCTGAGACGACTCCGTAACTTTTTACCAATCGCCACTAAAATTACGCTTGCCCAATCTTTACTCCTTCCCATTTTAGACTATGCTGACGTGTGCTATCCTGATATTACTGAGGAACAGCTGAATAAACTTGAGCGCCTTCAAAATTTATGTATTCGGTTTATATTTGGCTTGCGCAAATATGACCACGTTTCCCATTTTCGCTCGCAACTCAAGTGGCTTCCTATTCGTCTTCGTCGCAACTCCCATATTCTTGTCTGCCTCTATAATATACTTTTCAACCCCGCTACACCTTGCTACCTAAAAGAGCGTTTTAAATATCTATCTTCTGTTCGTTGTTCTCAAAATTATCTTCTTTCTCCAATTCCTTCTTCATCAAAATTTTTAAATGACTCTTTTGCCTGCCAAGCGATTCGGTTGTGGAATACTTTGCCGCTCGACTTACGCAAAGCTCAATCCCTCCCCATCTTTAAACGTAACCTGAAGCAGCACTATTTATCACTTCCTTAGGTGATGTCTGAAATTAATTTTGAATGTACGTTATTACTTCATGTACGTATATTATATGTATATATGAGTATATATATGTAAATTATAAGTTATATGTGTATGTATATTTATTTATTTATTTATTTATTATATATATTTATATTACAAACAATTCAGATGTATGTGTAAATTAAGTTTCTTAACCAGTTTCATGCACTACCTTTTTAAAATGTATCCTCCGACTTTTTCTGCTACCCAAAGGTTGTCTGGAAGAGATCGCTCTTTAGCGATAAGACCGCCTGTTGTTACCCTATTTAACGTTGCTTTATTTCTTTGTATTAATCTTTTTCATGTGGTGCACAATAAAGGATATTATTATTATTATTATTTGTATTCACTTGTATCTTCAAAACTCTCAGAACGATTCAATTTCTACTCTACAGCTAGAGCCACTTGAAGTACCTTTGCATTGGTCCAATGGTTGAAAGGTGGAAAATGCCATTTGGCATTAAGTTCAACATTTGTACTTGACTTTTGTTTTATACAATAAAGTTAAATACAGACAAAAAGCCTTGTTAAATTTCTCGACCTCAGAAACGTCTAATCAGGATATTGATTTCCGCCTTTAATAGTAAAAAAATTGTTAAAACTCGTTTTTTGTTTACTTTGGTATGGTAAGTCAATTCCGGAACCAGTTCTGTAATTCCGGAATTGAGTGCCAATATCAGTCAATTTCAAAATTGGAAAACCTTTCCGATATTGTAAGCCCTACGAGTGACAAATGGAGATCAACCGACCGTATAACTTAATTAAAAAGCTTTAATAAAAATCTAGTAAAACAGTTTTAACAAAACATGTATATTGCTGATTACTAAATATCCTTACCTATTTATACTATAAAAAAAACATAAAAATTTAATGTATGTATGTTGAACGTACAGCTTTGTGAAAGTCACAGTATCGAAACATACTTTTCTCCGACTTGCTTGGAAATTTTCCCATTAATGTAGTAAAAATAGACCGCACAATCCTTCGTTATCGTATTAATACGTTAATGAAATAAAAAAAAAATGTTGGCCGTGGTACTACGTGTTACGTGGTACTTTGGTATGCTTATATTACTCAATCGGGTGGTATTATTTACCACCAAACGTAGGCAAAAAAAAAAACAGAAATGATTCCGTCCAAATCAATATAAAAGTTCTTTTGGACTTGTGATCTTCTCCGAATGATAAATAGGGTATGGTTTCTAAAAAAAATCGTGCGTTTTCGTGTCGATTTAACCATTCAAAATGTAGATTGGTGATTATTTTCAAGCATATTTGGAGAAAAGCACTATACAGGTCTCGGTGGAAATGACAGTTCATGGATTCGTATTAATTTAAGGACTCGGACTTCCTTCAAAATCATACTCAAACACGAACTGACTTTTCCCGGCCTCTGCAGTTAAGTACTATTTATCTCCTCCAGTTTTTTTCTCTGTTACCAAATCAAGACATACATTTCGTGAGCCTTGTAAAAGTAAATAGCACTTTCGATGTTTATTGGGGACTTATTATAACAACGTTTATCTTTAATCTTTTTCTTTCTTAATTCTTTTATTTTATATTTCTGTTTTGTGATAGCATTATCCATACTGCGAGTAAATTTCCCATTAATTATGAAAGCAACCGTATGTGTGTATGTTTGTTTCTTCTTCACGATAAAACGGCTGGATGGATATGCGTGCAGTTTGAAGAAGTAGGATAGGTTTTAACGCGAGCGAAGCCGCGAGCAAATGACAGTAACACATATTTTTTATCAGAATTTTACATTGGCTAGAATACAAGCCTTAGGACTTTAAACTGTATTATTCAACCTTTCGCGCATCTACTCGCCTTAACCTAAGCCAATAAACTTTCGTTTGAAATTTTGAATGACATGACGTTCGGAATTACTTACCCGAATAAAATTCGAGATTGTACAGTACAGGTGCAATGCGAATAGAACTTTTCAAACCTATTTATTTGCATAATGGGATAATATTAAACAACCTTAAAGTCAAATTTAGTTTTATAGCTCCAAGAACCGATTCATTTTGTTAATGAATCTAAATACGCATTCCCCGCGCTCTATGGGTCAGTTGCTAACGCTCGGCGCAGTCTCAACTTGATTGGCTGCAAAATGTCGCGTACAACTAATAAAGTAATATGTAATATAATTTGTTTCCGTGGGTGAATTGGTTAGAATTCTATGTTTATAGATTACTTTTATGAAAATGAGTTCACTACACCGACTTGACAATTTTGCGTAAAATTTTGTGACCTAGAGAACGATTTAAAAATTTAATTGTTTATATAAAATAAAGCTATTGATGAATCTGGTATAAATTAAAACTGTCATTACATTTCATAGTTATAAACACATTTTCGTTGCCAAATGTCACTTGTATAATCTTTTCAGGGATTTATAATTTTTTCATTCGTTTCGTATTGCGCTGACATAATCTCTCGACAAATCTGTTAGAGAACAATACGGAATGTTAAAACTGTAAAATGCGATTTCTAAGATTTGGAATGGATGGAAATGTTTTTTCTAAGATTTACAGAGGTCCCTTACAAAAACTTTTTTTATACCTAACGCACACTCAAAACCCGTTAGAAAATGTTCATACCCATTTTATATTCAGTATACTCTAAGAGCCTTATCACACTTGCGATTTGCGAGCGTATTTTGTATGAAGGCGTACGCGCAGCGTGTTCGCCGCGTCGCTTATTTGTATAGAAAATACGCTCGCAAATCGCAAGTGTGATAAGGCCCTAACTGACTACAAAAAATCACGCACTTGTATATTATTGAAGTTCAAAACTTTTCGCGTATTGGGCTAACGTGTCTATTCAAATGTCCGCTTCCTTTGAATTTCTTGTTACCTATGTCACGCTGTATGTTCTCAGTCCGGTATGTCCTCTGACGTGTCTTATCAAACTACTTTTGTGTGTAAATTGTTTGATACATACATCACAACTATAAGGTTTCAGTCCGGTATGTATTCTGACGTGTTTATTCAAATTACCTTTTTCTAAGAATTGCTTGTTACATATATCACAACTATAAGGTTTCAGTCGGGTGTGTATTCTGAGGTGTCTTTTCAACTGACTGGTATCCGTAAATGCTTTGTTACAAATATCACAGCTATGAGGGTTCAGCCCGGTATGTATGCTGACGTGTTTATTCAAACTAACTTTATGTAAGAATTGCTTGTTACATATTTCACAACCATAAGGCTTCAGTCCTGTATGTATTCTGACGTGCTTAGTCAAGCTACCTTTTTGTGAGAATTGCCTGTTACATATATCACAACTATAAGGCTTCAGTCCTGTATGTATTCTGACGTGCATAGTCAAACTACCTTTTTGTGAGAATTGCCTGTTACATATATCACAACTATAAGGCTTCAGTCCTGTATGTATTCTGACGTGCTTAGTCAAGCAACCTTTTTGTGAGAATTGCCTGTTACATATATCACAACTATAAGGCTTCAGTCCTGTATGTATTCTGAGGTGTACAGTCAAGCTACTTTTTACTGAGAATTGCCTGTTACATATATAACAACTATAAGGCTTCAGTCCTGTATGTATTCTGACGTGCTTAGTCAAGCTACTTTTTCCTGAGAATTGCCTGTTACATATATCACAACTATAAGGCTTCAGTCCGGTGTGTATTCTGATGTGTTTTATCAAAGTACTCCTGTTTGTGAATGACTTGGCACATACATTACAGTTGTATGGTTTCTGTCCGGTATGTATTCTGCCATGTGTTATGAAGGTACTTTTGGCTGTGGATTGCTTTTTAGATATCTGACAGGAATAAGCAGTGGCTGTGTGTCCCTGCACGTGTCTGACTAGACTAGGCTTCCTCGTGAACTGTTGGCCGCAAGTGTCGCACGTGTACGCTTGTTGCTCGGCGCGAGCCTCGAAGCTGTCCATGTGCCTCGCGAGACTCGATTCATGCGCCTCATCGCCGCGGAGGCGCTCGAGCCTCACGGAACAAGTCATCGCGAGCTGTGCGCGTGCGCGGGCGGACACAGAGCGCGCCGAGAGGGCCTCCACGTTTCCCGCGCCCCGCCATGCCACTGGAACAACCAAACTAAATTAGGGCAAGTCGGAAAACGTTGGCCGTTAAAGACAAACTAAATTCTGACTTCACAGCTCAGTACTTATTCTTAAGAATCAATAACTAAGAAACGATGCGTCAATAGGTTTAAAATCCATGTGTATACACATGTACCACAGACCAAATAACTAAAGATTCAAATAAGACAATTTAAAAGGATTATATCTCATATAAACATTTTTTGAGCCTTCCTGACGTTTAGATAACTGCTTTCAATATACACTTCAATTCCAAATTCAAATATTGGATTAAAATATTCTAATTAAACATCGATATTTGACAACAAAATATTTCAAATCGTTTAATAGCTATTTATCATTTTCCCCCTCCGACAGTAAATGATTAAAAAAAAAATATGGAATCTTTTTCGCCTTAATGAACTGCTCGTCGTCGACACGACTCTACCGAGTTCGAATTCGACGGGGTAACGTTGCTTTAGTATATCCCACACCACCATAGTGTATTATTCTGTGCCGGCCGAGGAGCCGTGTCCTGAGTAACGTGTATGAGAGTAAGTGACGTCACTCACGTGATATCGGGTCCTCGTCACTCGCCGCGTCGCGCGCCGTCTCCGGCTCGCCGGCTGCGCGGCGCTGCTCGACTGAAGCAATAACACTATTATTAGTTGATAATGATAACAACAACGCACGAATAATTTTTCAATGACACAGGAAATATAATTCACTAATGTGTACAGGCACTACATCCACAAACCAAAGGTAGTTTCTCATACATACACCGGCTGAAATATCTCTCGCAAGGTTCCCCTTGTTTACGTAAATATATTTTTCATAATTATATATCATAACCATAATAGATATAATCGTCCGTAAGCATAATTTATTTTCGCCAAATCCTCTTTTCTCCAAATCTTCTTTTCGCCAAATGATCGTCACACATAACTTTTAATGCCAAATCTACGTATTGCAGTCGGTACTGACCTGACGAGTTGTCGCTCGCCCCATCGTCGTCCGCTGCCTCCGATTTCACGTCAGGTTCTTCACCTATAGAAGGGTTAAGAGTGATAATGATTATAACAAGTCAGTTACTTCTTAAACCTAGCTGCCTGTCGACTGAAGCGGAGCGGAGAAATGGAACCAATCAGGCTGCGTTTTTGTGAAACCAATAAGAAGTCTGATATATTTAAATCTGAGGAATATGATTGGTCCATTTTAACAGCTCCGTTCCAGTGGACAATTTGCCAATAAAAACAATATTTTTATTTCCTCTTTTTTCTAAATAAAAGGTTCTGAAGGCGACGCGTACGAGTTACTTTTTATTTATTTATATATTTTATTACTTCTGAACTCGCGTCACTTATAAATCGATTATGAGATTTTAATCTATATTCGACTTTTATTTGAAAGATACTTCGGTAAGAAACCGCATTGAAAATGGCTATATACTCGTAGTTCCTGAGAAGCTCTCAAGCGTAAACCATCCCGGAAAAAAAGTTTTGCAAAAAAATGGTAACAGACACACGCGATCTCTTAGGGTGTGTAATGATCGATATAAAAATAAATGGTATAAGTAAGTATGTTTTATATAACAACATTTGATATAATTTCATATGGTATAATGACTCATTTGATATAATTTCAAAATATCTATTTTTATTTCGTATACTTATCATTTGGTGTAACACTTATTTCCTATAACCATCATATGGTATAATGTTCATTTGGTATAACAACATTTGGTATAATTTCATATGGTATAATGTTTATTTGGTGTACAACATTAGGTATAATTTCATATGGTATAATTTCATATGGTATAATGTTAATTTGGTATAACAACATATGTGTAGTGCTCGTACCTAACATATTTTTCTGGTAGCAGTCCATTTTTTCTGGGGGATGCAGTACAATTATTTTTTTCTATCCTAACCTAACCTAACCTACGTTTCCGGCCCCCCTATTTCTCTATACCCTATACGTTATGCCATTTGAACGTTAGATAAAATAAACGTTATACCATAAATTCATTAGACGAAATATGCATTATACTTAAAGAATGTTATATTAAATGTTATTCGATAAAATGATCAGTATATGAAACAATAATTATATCAAATATTGATATATTAAGTGTTGTTATATCATTCAATAATTATATCAAATGAGCGTTATACCGACTGAAATTATATCAAAAGTTGTTATAGCCATCGTTACGCACCCGACCTCTTACACCAATCCTTGCCTTTAATGAATAATGAACGTTATTGTGCAAGCAGGCTTCAAGATCACTTTCACATGTCTGAGTCTACCGGCATTTCCCAGGAGGAGACCACTGTTGAAAAGAAACGCCGAAAGAAACTCAACAGACCGTCATCTGGGGGCATTGCAGAGGCCCAGTCGCTTGCCGGCTCGTCATACCATCCTTTTCTCGAAGCCAACAACTTTCAAACCCCCTGTATTTCGTTGTGGATTTTATTTTTTCAGAAAGGATAAGTATTTAACTATAACGTATACTCACGTGTGGCAGTGACCTCTCTCGCTCCCTCATTGCCGGCCATCTCATCTTCACCTGAAATAAAAATGTGTCCGTGTAATATTCGAAACACTGATATAAATAAATGTGGACACCATTGCCGCAACCACGAACATTCTGCCAATTGTGAACGACTGATGATGTCATAGGGGGCAAACGAGCAAACGTATCGCCTGATGGAAAGCGATTACCGTCGCCCATAAACACCTGCAACACCAGAGGAGTCACAAGTGTTTGCCTACCCGGAGGACGAAGATAGAATGCCTCTATGCTAGTAATTTCACCGGCTATCTTACCCCCACACCGGAACACAACAATGCGAACATTGCTGTTTGGCGGTGGGTTAGTAGGCAAGACGGTAGTAACAATCCGGACGGACCCTGCACGAGGCCCTACTACTCCAATGATGATGATGAATAACTTATAAATATTGGAATTATGCATATCTATAACTATAAGCTACATCTGACAAATTCTTACACATTATAGAATTTATAGTGAACTAGGTTTTGCCCACAACTTCTTATTTATTTATTTAAACTTTATTGCACAAAACAAAAGTCAGTACAAATGGCGAACTTAATGCCAAATGGCACTCTCTACCAGTCAACCATAGGGCCAAACAGAGATTCTAGAAGTGGGTGCAAATCAGAAATCTGATGGTACAGAGAGGATCTAGAGTACAAGTAAATACAAAATATTATATTACTGTTTATACAAAAATACATATACCTACATTTACACACTATAATATAATATATATATAGATATATACATAATATCATAATATACTTCTTCTGTGAAAACTTCCTCACACAAACTTTCACCCGACTTTTCTGGGATAAAAACTATCCTATGTCTTTTCCCAAAACTGAAGATATATATCCATACCAAACTTCATCTGAAAAGGTTCTGTGGTTCAACTTCAAACACAGAGAGGTAAGAGACAGACAGACATACATTTGGATTTATACTATTAGTATCTGCATGGATATTTCTTATACAAACATGCTCATAATGCTGTATATGTTGAATTCGGCACTCACCTAACAAGTCGTCACTCGCCCCTGCCTCGTCAGCCATCTCCGACTTTACCACTGCAGGGGGCGCTTCTTCTGCAGCAACAGACAACAAAACCAACATTAAATATCCTACAAACGGAGGTCACCGAGCCTCAAAAACAGTGTTAGTGAGAATGTTGCAAGTGAATTTCTTTCTATACAAATGTGAGTGTTACAATTTACATACAAAATACCCTGGCATTTATTATTGTTTTATTTCTTTGTCTCATCACACTATTGTAGCATTTACTGAAAATAAATAACATTAATTTGTATAACTATTTATATTGCATGATAACTGTGATTACAACTTTTATAAAAATCATAAAACACATTATTTCAGACATTTTTAGTTGTACATAATTAATTTTGTTTGGATATAGGATATAAATTGAATTATTCAAGTGTCAAAATGGTGGCGGTATGTGGATGACGTATTTGCTGTTGTCTCGGAAACCGGCCTACTGGAGTTTACGGGGTACCTTAATACATTACATCATAAGGTCAAGTTCACGGTGGAGAAGGAAAGTGAAGGAAGGTTGCCGTTTTTGGATGTTTTGGTGATGCGTAGACCTTGTGGGCGGTTGATGACTACAGTGTATCGTAAACCAACTCATACTGACCGGTACCTTAGGGCGGATTCACATCATCACCCGAGTCATTTGTCTTCTGTGCCTAGGACGTTGATCAATCGAGCCTTATGTCTGTGTGATCCTCAGTTTGTGGATGGTGAACTAAGTCACGTGAAACATGTTTTGGAGCGCAACTGCTACAACTGGAGGCAGAGTAATCGGGTTGCGAACGCATCGGCTCGTCCCCGCCCAACTGCAGTAGAGAGGCTACCTTTATACTTGCCTTATCTTAAGGGCGTGACGGATAAAATCGGACACTTGTTACGCCGTAGATATTGCATCAAGACGATTTTCCGCCCTCATATACAGCTCAGACAGTTGGTGCGTTCCCCTAAAGATAAGGAACCCTTAAGTAATCCTGGCGTATATATGATTCCGTGCTCCTGTGGGAAGAACTATATAGGAGAGACTGGCCGGAACATTTCCACAAGAGTGACTGAACACATACGTAGTATGAAAAATCAGGATACCCGGGGTTCTGCAGTGACGGAACATTCACTGAATTCGGATACGTCTCACTATATTCGGTTCGATAAGGTAACTGTGCTGGCGAGAGAAAAGTTTTCCATTCCGCGGAAAGTACGGGAGGCTATCGAAATTAGTCGTCATCCGAATTTTAACCGAGATTGTGGATGGTCAGTGCCCCCTAGTTGGAGGACGGTTTTGGATACTACATCGGTGGTTAGTGTGGACGAGACCTTAGCAAATGACGTAGTGAGTGTTGTGTGCAACCCGACAATTGGCATTGTGCGTGATGATGAGGGTAGTTTTGCGCCTCCGCCGGTGACACCCGCGGCGAGCAGCCGCGCGGACAGGGCGCATGCCCGCAGTGTTCGATTGGCCGCCGCCGCGACTGATCGTCTCTCCTGATGATGAATCGCGTACCGATTCGAAACATGTCGAGCGTTATTCGACTTCTACGACGTGAGTAAACCCGTTTAAGTATTTTAATACGTCTGAGACTCACGATAGTTTTCTATGTAAAATATTCAAGTGTCAATTCAAGATTTAATTGGGTAGTTATAGGGCCAATTCTAATAGATATGAACACAAGTTACCTTTGATTTCAAGAGCTCTGGCCAACCGCTCCTGCAGCTCCCGCTGGCTGCGCTGCACTTGCCTCTTGAAGTGGCTGGCGTCTCGCAGGCGCACCACGCACTCCTCGCAGATACCACACGTATCATAGCCTCCATCTAGCTGCATATTATTAACAATACAATACAACTTCTAAAAAGTTTATAGTAGGATTGTGAGCCATCAGAAGTTACACACAACACACAGTAGGCTAGTTGTAGGTCGTGAAAGTCTTTAAATCAAACCCAACTACTATTGTCTCCAATGGTGGACCAAATAGACCCAATTTCTTTTGTCCAAAGCTAAATAACACATAAATTTACCAATAAAGAAAATTAAGTAATGGTATTTTGTTGATCATATGGACAAAATTTTAAAGAAACTTAAGGTTATGTCAATAAGACAAAACAAATATAATAGTCCCAAAGTGACATAAATTTACCAATAAAGAAAATTAAGTAATGGTATTTTGTTGATCATATGGACAAAATTTTAAAGAAACTTAAGGTTATGTCAATAAGACAAAACAAATATAATAGTCCCAAAGTAATGGTTATAATTTAAAATCAATCCTTATTGACTCTATTTTTACTAACAAATACAGAGTTAATTACGCAGACACGTTTAAGTTTTAAATCTTCCGTAAGTATACGAATGTACCATGACTAAAGTTAAGTAACTAAAGTTAACAATTAGACAATTGTATAAAGTAATATGGGAGTCGTATTGCAAATGAAAACAAATGAATATTTACCTGTATATTAAAGCATTCTTTCAGCATATCTGAATATATCTCGGTGTTGTCTAGATGGGTGTACGGCGTCTTCAGACAGCGCTGCTGCGGGCCCAGGAGGCAGCAGGGACATGCCGCCAACGCGTCCAGTGCATCGTTAGCCGCGGCGTCAATCATTGTATTGTAGTAATTAATTACAATTAAAACAAAAACCAAGCACTGTAATAAAATTAACGCACGAATCTATCGGCTTCTCTTCCACAACTAACTGTGCTGAAAAACTGACTTTACTGACTAGCGTAACTGTCAAGTGTCAACTGTCAATGTAGTGTCAACCCAACTGATCAGTGTTGCCCTTGCCGTAAACTTAGTAATAATGTACAGCCCAAAGAGTAAAGTAATATATATGAAGAAGAGTGGCAACACAGCTCTTCAATTTGCATGTATGGACGGTGCTGCCTCTACAGAATGTTGGATGAACTAAATCCGTATAGATAGATGTATAGCTATACATATCACTGTGCAGTACGTATCTATAGATATTTATACGCACGTCGTCGTTCTGATGTAGTGAATAATGTTTTGCCTTCGTATTTTGTCGGAAAAAGTTCTTTTTATCACGACTTTTCTTTTAACTTCGGTAAAAAAGTTGAGACAAAAACAAACTTTCCCGACAAAATACAATGGCAAAACTTTATGCACTACATCTGAATCTAAATCGGTACAAGTACAATGGTACCTTAGTTAGTTTAATGTAATTTTTCTCAATTTATTAATTAACAAAAATTACATTCAATCGGGAGTTACATAGGATATAAATAAAATATCTATCTTTACTTATTTTTTTAATGTTTTATGTCTATTGAAATATAATTGAGCTGTTTTTTTTATATTGTCTTTACCATTATAAATAATTTTACCCTCTAATATTCTATTTACTGATCGGCACCAACTGTAGATAATTATATTAATAGTTGTATCAACAAAACATTCTTTTAATTTAAGTTTGTGTGTATCACAGTCCATAAAGGAAAAATCTGTGAATATATCAACAAAAGCGATGATGCGTTCTTTTATTTTAATTTTAAAACATTCACTGTTGAGGAAGGCAATGGTAGTGTTCTGTATGTCTTGGAAGCAAGCTACTAGGCAATCTGAGGGATAACAAAGCCATTACTTATCTTTTTCAAATTCTTTGGCGTGTATGTAACGATATTTTTCGTTCTTTGAATCGCCTAATAGCTTGCTTTTACATTGTGCGCAACCTTTTACGACCCTTTGTAAGCACTTAATCAAGGCCCACCCACAGACATAGGTTGTTTGATCAGATCCCGAATCATTTTGAGTGTTCTGCACCATTTCTAAAGGCTCATCGATTACTACATTTTGGGATTGTGAGGGAGCACTACTTTTTACTTTATTTTTAATTAGAAAAGACAGCGATTGCAAGCATTTTCCTGTATCCTCTTCACAATTGGAGTTGACCGAATGATCACTACTCATGTTATTTACTAATAAAGTTTTAAATGCTCCCTCAAATCCCATGCAGTTGGGTGCTACATTGCGAGCACCCAAACTGCGAATACTGCCAAAAAAGTTCTCAAGTGGGTCCTGATTAAAATTTCTTGTCAACATTGCATCCAGACGATATTTTTGTGATAATAATTGCCAAAGGGACTTGAATCCCTCAACAGTCTTAATAAAATTATTTACAGTTGGTACATGTTTTTTATACTGTGACCCATCACCTCTTTTTGTTATAAATACAATTGATTTCAACATGAGAAGAGCCTCTTGCCAAAGCTCATGGTGAGGAGACTTTCTTTTCACAGCTGCTCTATACTTTTTACCACAGGGAGCAGAAAAACTTGATGCGTTCAAGGAATCAAACAGTTTGTCTATTATAATAACAAAAGGCACTATTTCTAAGCATTCCGATGGAAGGTCACCTCTCGCCACTAAATTGTCTGTAGCCACAGCCATGCTGTGACTAAATAATTGAGCCGCATTTTTTACTTTCATTTTTTTTAATTTGCTTTCATCGATATGCTCCCTGGTTATTTTAGGTAATAGCCTCAACTCACCATGAGATTTGTCAGCTGCATACATTTTATGGAAATATTCCCATTTAACATTTTTCTTTTCATGTTTATATTCGTAAGTCATGTCCTTATTTAATAAATTATTTCTTATACCTTTTAATAAGTGGGGAACGTCAAACAAGGGTATAATTTCACATTTGTTAATATAAATGACATCATTTTTAAATTCCGCCTTGGCTTCAGATATCAATTTGTTAATAGCACTTGGATTTGGTGCACCTTGGTCACATACTGTTGCGACTATGGTGAGACCGGTAGCCTGTACATTTGTTATAACTTCTGTTATAATATTTTTAAGTTTTAAAGTTGACAAACTTTGTGTAAAGTAGTAAGCTACAGGCTGTTTAAATTTTTTTTTTACGCCTTTTATCATAAATACTAATGCGTGATTAGCAAACCTACTAGTCTTTTCATCTCCGTAATTTTCAAAACAAACAATATCGTCCGTGTAAGCATTATAAATTAGTTGCGGTGCAATTGACATTTCGTCAAAAATTAATGTACACAGACGATCTTGTGGCTTGAATTTTTTAACTGTGGATTTTAATTCTTTAAAAATTATTTAATTAATTCCGGGATTTATTTTAATCTGGCTTAGTAATGATTTTAAAATTTTGCGCGATGGCAAGGTAAAATGCTTGCTCATCAATCTGTAAGCCTTTGGGCTTCTTTTGTACAAGGACAGACATAGAATTTTTTCGTCCACAGTAAATCTATGTCCTTTCTTTTTTTTTGTCCTTCCATGCACTGCATCCTAGTAAATAACTTAGCCGATAGAGACATGTTTTGAGTTAACCTTTCAAAATTACAGTCGTGTGTCAACTTCTTCAGTTGTTGAAGACGCACCTTATAACTTTTTACTTTTTGGCGTAGTCTTCTTATTTCATTTTCCCTTTGTCTCACTTTTCTCGCGCTGACTTGCGTAGTTTTCTTTTGCAAAAACTCGAAGGTTCTTTCTGAAAAGAAAAAAATAAAAAGCATTAAGAAAAGTAGTGAAGTGCCTAAAGCCTTAAAGTGGACAAGCCGTCGGGATGCAAGTTCCATATACGGTATTGCTCGACATTATTACCTTTAAGAAAACGAGACTTATTCGCGTTTAAAAAGTGTTTATTACCTCGACGTTTTGAACGTGATAATCGAAATACTCACGTGGCAAGAAGACATCTTATGATGCCTGCATCTTCGGTCTCTTTGAAATTTTTGAAAAAAGCAAGAATATTAATTTATGTAAGTAAACAAAACAAAACGGCCAATAGGTAAACAAATCAGAATGCTGTTACATACAACGTAATGAATCAATTATATAAAACATAAACGAGACAAACGGGAAACTAAAGATGAATACTATTATTTTTCATAGTCACTTAAAATAGAGATAAATGGTGTGAAAACTAAACGAAGAAGAGACTTGAAATTTACAGGACGAGGGATGAATGGAGGAAGAAGGTCATAAAGAGATGAAGAAAGTCTATTGCATTCAAAAAATTAAATGATCCAAATTACCTTCATCCAACCCACATTCACACAAAGAGTTATTTTTAACATGAATTTTAAAAAGAAAGACGGGGTTACCCGAGTGTCCCAAACGTAACCGGCATATGGAGGAAGTCACGTTTTTATTTGCATCACGATATCGAAAAAAAAAACCGGTCAAGTGCGAGTAGGACTCGCGCACCGAGGGTTCCGTACAAACACTTTTCATCCTTAAGTGGTTAAGTTTGCACCTGGTATGTATAGCGCCCCATACAAATGAGGTGCAAAGTAAACGCAACCAACCCGTTTGTTGTATGGGAGCCCCCCTTAAATATTAATTTTATTTTATTTTTAGTATTTGTTGTCATAGCGGCAATAGAAATACATCATCTGTGAAAATTTCAACTGTCTAGCTATCACCGTTTTTGAGATACAGCCTGGTGACAGACGGACGGACGGACGGACAGCGAAGTCTCAGTAATAGGGTCCCGTTTTTACCCTTTGGGTACGGAACCCTAAAAACCAAGGCTTTACTGGAATATTGTCCTGAATGTCAGAGTAATGCAAACCTTTAGTTTGCCTACATCGAGCCCATTCTACGAACCACTCATCATCGAGATGAACCTTTGCTAAAGAGACCAAATCGTGAGAGTAGCATCTGTATGCTGAGAGGCAGCCACTAACCACCACATCCTTAGCACACTGATCTGCAGCCTCATTACCGCGAATACCCACGTGACTGGGTATCACCGTATATACACTGACTGTCATTGGATTCTATAATGTCAATATGTCATGATCATGCGAAATAAAAAATAATATTAAAAAGACTTAGGTATATACAACCTTTATGCTCTATTTCAATTAAATTTATATTTTAGTTGTAAAATTATTAGGTATTTAGTTTAAGTTATTAGTATTTATTGATATAATAATTATTTCGTACGCACATTTGATACTTTTTAAAATCCAAAATCATATCTGAATCTATTTTCAGAATTCTCATAATTCAACAATACAATTCTACTAAGGCTATCATGTACGCTCAGTATCGAACATAGCTGACATAGCTTAAATTGTGAGCTACTGTTGATGCTGACAAAGTGATTTTCCACAGGTATGGGAAATTTGTTGTAAAAACAACTAGTTTCATAAATATATTGGTCGCTCCGTAGGGATGTCAAACTGTAATGGCCATTTTTGGCTTTAACAGCAGTCTAAGAGTAAATCCCATGCAGGCATTGATCCCAATAAAAACAGGATCGATTGACATCCTAAAAAATGACATCCTGCCTATTGTGGTCAAATAAACATTAAAGTATTGTTGTTATCGTCGCTATCATAGTAAATACAACCTCTATGTACATGCAAAACTAATTTTGTCGAATGCTATGGTTATTTGTATAGAATCTTTTTATCGATTCTATATTTTTATGTGGTAATACCACATGTTTATTTTATAAATAATGACACAAAGGTAAATTAAGAAAGAAAAATTGAATGCGATCTACTACAATCGAAGCGGGGGTTCATAACCCGCGACCTCTGCGTTTCCGCTTCGATTGTAGTAGATCGCATTCAATTTTTCTTTCTTAATTTACCTTTGTGTCATTATTTATAGAATGCTATGGTTGTTATGATAAGATTATAACTTTGTCTCATAATAAATGACCGGCGGCTTTAATTTTTGTTATGGGTCAGAATAACCCCTTTCATTCCTACAAAAAAGTTACAGATTTTTTTGTACCTAAAAAAATAATAATATAAGATATATGTAAATGAGTTTTTTTCTCACCTGCATTAAATCTTATACATGGTTTTCGCCTTTGAGATTGGTCAGGTACAACCATACAAGTTGTTTCCATAGATCCTGATGGTACTGGAATCTGTGATGATTCTTCAGTTATGTTTGTCGGTTGGTCAATCGGTCTGGATGAATTCGGCAAATTTGTAATATCCATCAGTGGTGTAGGTTGCAAACTTTCTCTTTGGCTATGTGAATAGCTGTGGTCTACTTCTGCAAAAGTCGAACAGGTTTGCCGGACACCTGGAAAACAAAATTGCAATTTTATCATCAATAATACAATTTACATCAGTAGATACTGTAACTAACTATAAAACATTTATAGTTAGATTTGTGTTATAAATATTGCAATTTACTCAATTGATAGAAAATTTTATAATACACGGAGGAACTACATGAATAGAATAGTATAGAATGATAATTTATTCGTTAACATACACAAAGTGGACAACTAATATAAGAAATAAAATAAAATAAAACAAAATAAAATCGCTGTTGCGTATGCCACGACAAGGTCACACCTCAGCATAAATGCTGGCCCGGGAACCAGCGCTGGTCTTCCGGTGAAACCTATAGGTACATGAAACAGGCAGGTGTATTTATAGACAAATGTAGCTTCTAAATCTTTATAGTGAATGCTTTTCATTCACTATGGGACATATCATTTTAAAATAAAAGGTGGTTTCAAATAAAAGAAGATCTCCTTACCATTTAAATTAATTGATGGTATTGCTGTCAGCTTTAATCGTCTTCCAGAAATCTTATATATATGATCGAAGTGGTGATCACATACTCTTTTATTCTTATATATTTTGCTCGGATCACTTTCCTTCAGTTTCTCACCAACGACTGTTACCCAAGAAGTAAACAAATCAGGGTGTTTCTCTGGGTTAGTAAAGCGATGTACAGGAACACTAAATGTGACTGAAACATAAGAAACGATGTGTTATTTTCTTAATATTACTGAAATTCTTAATTTTTTGCAATTCTGTTAATATTTTTGCACAGTTTTGATATTATGTACTTATAGACCATAGGACTCCGTCCATGAAAGTGATAATTTTTCTTATGCCTGTCTTATTAGCTTACTCTATAGCCAAAAAAATACCACCAATTAAAGTCTTATAAATATTGTTTTCATTCTGATTAATGTTTTTTGATGTTGTCACTTTATTTATAAAGGTAGCAAGGCACAACATAGAAAGCTTTATTGAGCCCTATTTTTGAACTAAAGATTAGTTTTTAATGACCAGATATACATTGATTTACCTATCAAGTATTGTGTATATCAGTTTTGTTTCCTTTCCTTCAAAGACAATAATGTGCACCCATATATTTAGTAGGTACATAACAACACATACTATTTGCGTGGTATTTTTTATTATCAAAACTCAAATAAAAAGACAAGATAGTTTAAGAAAAAATACCTTGCGACGCAAAATACGCAAGTTGCAAGGCAGCTAATAAAAGGGCTTATCAGTTAGTAGGTTAACAACACATACTATTTGCGTGGTATTTTTTATTATCAAAACTCAAATAAAAAGACAAGATAGTTTAAGAAAAAATACCTTGCGACGCAAAATACGCAAGTTGCAAGGCAGCTAATAAAAGGGCTTATCAGCCACGATTTGGGAGATTTTAGTAAGTATATTATAAAACCACTTACCTAGAGGGTCACAGCCAAAAACACAATATCTTTTCGGTAATTTACTCATGTTATAACAAAACAACAGTTAACAATTGAAAAACAAAGTAAAACTAGATAAAAGAAAACGTAACAAAAAACAAAACTCAACACAAACAACAATAACGAACAACAAAAACAAGTAAGAATAACCAAAATTTAACAGTAACTTTTGCGATAACAAGAGATAACTTCGAAAAGCGCATCAACATCCGAACGTCAGAGAGCCAGAGTTGACAATGAAGGACCTGTCATTGAACAAGCAAAATGGCCGCCTACTTTTTTTTTAAACACTGGTCACCAAACATACGCCAGGCGTCGCTGTCGTCTTGCCATCTGTCAATGCTTCTAAGTGTGCCTCCCCTGGTACAGCCCGTGATTGCTCAGCGGTGGAATGTATGTTCGCGTCCGAGGCCCTAATCGAATACCTAAGGCTGCGTCCACACTTGTATCATTTCGCCGATCCGATCCCCGTTGCGTATCTCCAACGCATATAAACACATTCTGAAAAAAACCGAGAATACCGTCGGCAGCGAGGCGGGGACCGAACTATGGTGATTAGGCCTGCAGAGAGAGGATCCTCCTGACATACGTGCCGTGTCAATTAGTAACGTCTTCTGAATCTGACCCTTGATCCAGCCATCTAGCTAGTCTCTGAAGATGTTTGTCGAGACTCTTCGCTATAAGACCGTCCGCCGAAACGACTATCAGGACAATAATGGTTGAGTCAACCTTAATATTATTATTTTTATAAACGATATCGTTCGTCGCCTTGCTCGTGTAGTGGTACTTGGGTAATGTGGGTATTCGTGCCATGGTGCGGCCAGCACGTGGCCCCGCCCTTGGCCCAACCGAGCATGCCTGGGACGAGCTTGGACGACGTGTACCGCAACGAGATTCTTCTTCAATTACGCTTCGTGAGTTGAAACAAGGAGGAGAGGAATAGAAGAACATTTCCCAACCGTGTTTATGAAACTTGGTGTGCAGCAGCATAACGGATCGCTTTGCAGCTGCGGTGGCAGCAGGTGAGGGTAGTACCCTGACTGACTGATGTAGCTTTGACTTTAGGACTGTCTTTCCGAAAGGATCTAGTTCATGCGTTAAAACCTTGCAGGGTATTGCTATTTGTGACCTCAATCAAGGGAAACTGTTCAATAGTCCTAATGACAATTCAGCTTTAGCAGAATTGCAAAAACTTAGAAACTGCAGTGACTCAGTACTGTGACAGAAATCATAATATGAGTTTTTGTGTATAAAAAGTTTTTCTGGTACTCAGTTTTTTACCGACTGTACTTTCTTACACAAACTTTAATTGCTCATCAAGACTAATCAGACGAGCGCAAACACCATCGCTTTATCTTGTGCTGTTTAGGAGTTCCAACGGTCATCTTCAGCTCCAAGATACCAAATTACTGTACTGTCAAAATTGTATTAAATTGTTGGTTGCAAACTAAATAGCTGGTTATCATGAGACCCTTAGTTAGTTGAGTGATATGGAAAATGCTAATAAAACTTAACATTTAACCAAAATTTGGAAAGCTGAATATCTTGGAAACTACTAAATTATATTTCCACCAAACATAACTAAGAACCATCTCGACGGAAGTCTTTCGATAAAAAAAAAAACGCACTTAAATTTGTTCATCCGTTTGGGAGCTACGATGCCACAGACAGACACACATACACATATGTTAAACTTATAACACCCCACTTTTTTTGTCGGGGGTTAAAAATAAAACCATCTCAAGCCTAAACACAGACCAAGCACTAAAATATATCAAAATTTATACAGGGTGGCCCTTTGGATCGGTCTGTATGGGAAAGTCTGAAACTATAAGACATACGAACATCTGTCCTTAGGAACCATGTCATCGATTTTAATAACAAGAAAAGGCTTATATAAAATGTATGAATGCAGTTTTATTGTTATTAAAACCGATCGAAATCGGCCACCCTGTATGTAAATATATAAAAAAAAAACATTATTTTCAATTTTGATTGTGTAAGTGAATTGACGCCATTATTAATTTATTGTTTAATAAAATAAAACGAACGATTAGTAAAAAAATTAATGCATTTTATTGCAGTAAAACTAAATTGTCATAAAATTAGGTTATATTTATTTAAATACGCTAGATTAATTCGTTTACAAATAGTTAAGTGAATAATCGTGGGATCATCCATTAATTACTAGTAGGTAACAGTTGTTCCAAATCTCATTGCTCTACGCTAAGGGGTGTCTGGAATGTATTCTGACGTGTCTATTCAAATGTCCGCTTCCTTTGAATTTCTTGTTACCTATGTCACGCTGTATGTTCTCAGTCCGGTATGTCCTCTGACGTGTCTTATCAAACTACTTTTTTTTGTAAATTGTTTGTTACATACATCACAACTATAAGGTTTCAGTCCGGTATGTATTCTGACGTGTTGAATCAAATTACCTTTTTCTAAGAATTGCTTGTTACATATATCACAACTATAAGGCTTCAGTCCTGTATGTATTCTGACGTGCTTACTCAAGCAACCTTTTTGTGAGAATTGCCTGTTACATATATCACAACTATAAGGCTTCAGTCCTGTATGTATTCTGAGGTGTACAGTCAAGCTACTTTTTTCTGAGAATTGCCTGTTACATATATAACAACTATAAGGCTTCAGTCCTGTATGTATTCTGACGTGCTTAGTCAAGCAACCTTTTTGTGAGAATTGCCTGTTACATATATCACAACTATAAGGCTTCAGTCCTGTATGTATTCTGAGGTGTACAGTCAAGCTACTTTTTTCTGAGAATTGCCTGTTACATATATAACAACTATAAGGCTTCAGTCCTGTATGTATTCTGACGTGCTTAGTCAAGCTACCTTTTTGTGAGAATTGCCTGTTACATATATCACAACTATAAGGCTTCAGTCCTGTATGTATTCTGACGTGCATAGTCAAACTACCTTTTTGTGAGAATTGCCTGTTACATATATCACAACTATAAGGCTTCAGTCCTGTATGTATTCTGACGTGCTTAGTCAAGCAACCTTTTTGTGAGAATTGCCTGTTACATATATCACAACTATAAGGCTTCAGTCCTGTATGTATTCTGAGGTGTACAGTCAAGCTACTTTTTTCTGAGAATTGCCTGTTACATATATAACAACTATAAGGCTTCAGTTCTGTATGTATTCTGACGTGCTTAGTCAAGCTACTTTTTTCTGAGAATTGCCTGTTACATATATAACAACTATAAGGCTTCAGTCCTGTATGTATTCTGACGTGCTTAGTCAAACTACCTTTTTGTGAGAATTGCCTGTTACATATATCACAACTATAAGGCTTCAGTCCTGTATGTATTCTGACGTGCTTAGTCAAGCAACCTTTTTGTGAGAATTGCCTGTTACATATATCACAACTATAAGGCTTCAGTCCTGTATGTATTCTGAGGTGTACAGTCAAGCTACTTTTTACTGAGAATTGCCTGTTACATATATAACAACTATAAGGCTTCAGTCCTGTATGTATTCTGACGTGCTTAGTCAAGCTATTTTTTCCTGAGAATTGCCTGTTACATATATCACAACTATAAGGCTTCAGTCCGGTGTGTATTCTGATGTGTTTTATCAAAGTACTCCTGTTTGTGAATGACTTGGCACATACATTACAGTTGTATGGTTTCTGTCCGGTATGTATTCTGCCATGTGTTATGAAGGTACTTTTGGCTGTGGATTGCTTTTTAGATATCTGACAGGAATAAGCAGTGGCTGTGTGTCCCTGCACGTGTCTGACTAGACTAGGCTTCCTCGTGAACTGTTGGCCGCAAGTGTCGCACGTGTACGCTTGTTGCTCGGCGCGAGCCTCGAAGCTGTCCATGTGCCTCGCGAGACTCGATTCATGCGCCTCATCGCCGCGGAGGCGCTCGAGCCTCACGGAACAAGTCATCGCGAGCTGTGCGCGTGCGCGGGCGGACACAGAGCGCGCCGAGAGGGCCTCCACGTTTCCCGCGCCCCGCCATGCCACTGGAACAACCAAACTAAATTAGGGCAAGTCCGAAGACGTTGGCCGTCACTGATAAACGAAACTCTGACTTCACAGCTCAGTACTTATTCTTAAGAGTCAATAACTAAGAAGCGATGCGTCAATAGGTTTGAAATCCATGTGTATACACATACGAGTATGCCACAGACCAGACCAAATAAACCAAAATTAAAATAAAAAATCCCTTTAAACTGGTTATATATCGCGTAAATGTGTTATTTGAGTCTTCCTGGCGTCAGTAACTATAACAGTCACCGTTGTCAAACGACGACTCTGTTCGGCTACTTGTCAACACTATTTATGTTTTATATAGTTTCAGCTCAAAATTTAAGTAAGGTCATATAATAATTGAAATAAAATATTATTATTTAGCAATATAATATTTTTTAATCGGTTAGTAGCTATGATATAATTGTTTAACGGACTTTGCGGGACAATCTGGACGCGTTCTGCAAAGAATGGCAGAAGCGCACTGGCAATAGGGTCGAGTGGAGAAAAGAATGGGAGGCCTTTGCCCCGCAGCGGGTCATCTAAACAGGTTATAAAAATAGCAATTGATCAGTTCCCCCTAAGACCCTAAATGTATTTTTTTTTATAAGAATCTTTACCAATAGCGTCAGTATACATATGCCACACCACCATAGTGTAATATTCTGTGCCGGCCGAGGAGCCGTGTCCTGAGTAATGTGTATGAGAGTAAGTGACGTCACTCACGTGATATCGGGTCCTCGTCACTCGCCGCGTCGCGCGCCGTCTCCGGCTCGCCGGCTGCGCGGCGCTGCTCGACTGAAGCAATAACACTACTGTTAGACAGCGGATCAACATTAAGTAACTGCTAAGCAACACCATGTGCTGCAGTCGGTACTGACCTAGCGAGTTGTCGCTCGCCCCATCCTCGTCCGCTGCCTCCGATTTCACGTCAGGTTCTTCACCTATACAAGAGTTTACGGAGAATTAGTTGATAATGATAACAACAACGCACGAATAATTTTTCAATGACACAGGAAATATAATTCACTAATGTGTACAGGCACTACATCCACAAACCAAAGGTAGTTTCTCATACATACACCGGCTGAAATATCTCTCGCAAGGTTCCCCTTGTTTACGTAAATATATTTTTCATAATTCTATATCATAACCATAATAGATATAATCGTCCGTAAGCATAATTTATTTTCGCCAAATCCTCTTTTCTCCAAATCTTCTTTTCGCCAAATGATCTTCACACATAACTTTTAATGCCAAATCTACGTATTACAGTCGGTACCGACCTAGCGAGTTGTCGCTCGCCCCATCGTCGTCCGCTGCCTCCGATTTGACGTCAGGTTCTTCACCTATAGAAGGGTTAAGAGTGATAATGATTATAACAAGTCAGTTACTTCTTAAACCTAGCTGCCTGTCGACTGAAGCGGAGCGGAGAAATGGAACCAATCAGGCTGCGTTTTTGTGAAACCAATAAGAAGTCTGATATATTTAAATCTGAGGAATATGATTGGTCCATTTTAACAGCTCCGTTCCAGTGGACAATTTGCCATACGCCAGCAGCTGAAAAATCTCTGAAACATAAAAGTTGCTCAGATATGAAAGGTAAGATTTTTCTTAAAATAAAAACAATATTTTTATTTCCTCTTTTTTCTAAATAAAAGGTTCTGAAGGCGACGCGTACGAGTTACTTTTTATTTATTTATATATTTTATTACTTCTGAACTCGCGTCACTTATGAATCGATTATGAGATTTTAATCTATATTCGACTTTTATTTCAAAGATACTTCAGTAAGAAACCGCATTGAAAATGGCTATATACTCGTAGTTCCTGAGAAGCTCTCAAGCGTCAACCATCCTGGAAAAAAAGTTTTGCAAAAAAATGGTAACAGACACACGCGACCTCTTACACCAATCCTTGCCTTTAATGAATAATGAACGCCACATCTTGGGATTTAGGTAGCCGACCCCGATTGAGAATTCATTCTCAAAAAAAATGGGCAAAGGCTAGGAGGATGGATGGAGTGTGCAAGCAGGCTTCAAGGTCACTTTCACATGTCTGAGTCTACCGGCATTTCCCAGGAGGAGACCACTGTTGAGAAGAAACGCCGAAAGAAACTCAACAGACCGTCATCTGGGGGCATTGCAGAGGCCCAGTCGAGCAAACGCGCTTGCCGGCTCGTCGTACCATCCTTTTCTCGAAGCCATTCAGACAATTTTCAAACCCCCTGTATTTCGTTGTGGATTTTATTTTTTCAGAAAGGATAAGTATTTAACTATTACGTATACTCACGTGTGGCAGTGACCTCTCTCGCTCCCTCATTGCCGGCCATCTCATCTTCACCTGAAATAAAAATGTGTCCGTGTAATACTCGAAACACTCATATAAATAAATGTGGACACCATTGCCGTAACCACGACCATTCTGCCAATTGTGAACGATCGATGATGATGATGAATAACTTATAAATATTGGAATTATACATATCTATAACTATAAGCTACATCTAACAAATTCTTACACATTATAGAATTTATAGTGAACTAGGTTTTGCCCACAACTTCTTATTTATTTATTTATTTAAACTTTATTGCACAAAACAAAAGTCAGTACAAATGGCGGACTTAATGCCAAATGGCACTCTCTACCAGTCAACCATAGGGCCAAACAGAGATACTAGAAGTGGGTGCAATTCAGAAATCTGATGGTACAGTTAGGATCTAGATTACTAGTAAATACAAAATATTATATTAGTTTATACAAAAATACATATACCTATTTACACACTATAATATAATATATATATAGATATATTCATAATATCGACGCGTTTGGCTCGGTTGGTAGACACCTGCCTACTGAGTCGGCGGTCCCGGGTTCGAATCCCGGCCGGGGCAAATATTTGTGCAAAATATTTGTTCTTGGGTCATGGATGTTATCTATATATGTATTTATATATTATGTATATCGTCGTCTAGTACCCATAGCACAAGCTTTGCTTAGTTTGGGACTAGGTCGATTTGTGTATGATTGTCCCTTAATATTTATTTATTTATATCATAATATACTTCTTCTGTGAAAACTTCCTCACACAAACTTTCACCCGACTTTTCTGGGATAAAAACTATCCTATGTCTTTTCCCGGAACCACACCTCGGACAGTGGCGATCAAATGTATGAAAGAAACGCGTTGCTACGCACACAGTCTAAGCTCGTGTAGGTGAACGCGTACCATGCTTGTGTGAGTGAGATAAGACATGCTAGGGTTGCCGCCATTTTGAACGCACGAGTCGGGAACACAATGTGCAGCAATATGAGATGACCTTGTAATAGCGGCGTCGAATTAATTTTGTGTGCACTGCTTATAATTAAACTAATGTTAAACTACGATTTCTACTTCCGCCCGCGTTCAAATTCGATAACCTCAATGACTAAAAACTCGTTGCGCGAATTAGGAAGAAATAAGAATCATACATATTACGGTGTAAGGTGGGTATCGTTGCTCGATTTATACAAATAGTTTCCTATTTTGAATCAGTATAAACGAAGTAACTAAACTTTTGTAAGGAAATTCAGGCCGTCAAAATATTACGTAAGTTGAAAACATGATTTTTTGTTCATATATATATTGTGTTGTTTTCAGTGTGATCTGATAGGTTTAGGTCGAAAACGGATAGGGCAAAAAAAATACTAAACATAAGTACCTATTGTAAGTTGGTTTTCTACTAAAACATAAAACACTGAAAATAACTGGGTATGTACTTGTCTTGATTCATCCAATGGGAATCTGTAGAACTTTCTTTTATTTTTGTTGTTTATAGAGCTTAAACAACCGTACACAGCACAACACACGCCCATTACAAAAGTATTTGTTTAATATTTGAATATTATACGTGGCCTCCGCTCTGCGCACCGCGTCGTCGCGTCCTTGCCAGCCGGTAACTGCGAGGTAAAGGTAACCGAGCGCGGGTGGGCGGCACTTTCGGTGGGAGGCAGGGAGTGTCCATACTGTACGTTAGTACTCTTTATTATACTGTGCCGGAACTGAAGATATATATCCATACCAAACTTCATCTGAAAAGGTTCTGTGGTTCAACGTCAAACATAGAGAGGTAAGAGACGGATATTTCTTATATAAATATGCTCATAATGCTGTATATGTTGAATTCAGCACTCACCTAACAAGTCGTCACCTGCCCCATCCTCGTCAGCCATCTCTGACTTTACCACTGCAGGGGACGCTTCTTCTGCAGCAACAGACAACAAAACCAACGTTAAATATCCTACAAACGGAGGTCACCGAGCCTCAAAAACTGTGTTACTTCAAGTGAATTGCTTTCTATACAAATGTGAGTGTTACAATTTATATACCTACAAAATACCCTGGCATTTATTATTTTGTTTTATTTCTTTGGATTACCTAGCACTTCATTTTAAACGAAAAAAAATAGTTGTCTGTGGGGATTGGAATATCGACATGTTGAAACAAAGTCATGCTGAAAGAGACCTCAGAGACATTTTACACAATTACAAATTTTCTCCGCATATATTGCAAAAAACAAGACAGGAATCTAGTATAGACCAAATTGCGAGCAACATAAAAAACGTTGTTGTAAATATTCACTACCTTGGACTGTCTGATCACGAGACAGCCCAATCTATAACTTTCACAACCCTTAAACGTAAAAAAGCATTGAATACCTGGTATGAGTACAAGCGAGACTATAATAGCGATAACGTTCGGAAGTTTTGCGAATGTATATCATCGCTTTCATTTTCAGACGTTTTTAACCGACTTCAAAAAAAGGAGGGGGTTCTCAGTTCGGTTGCATTTTTTTTTTTTTTTTTATGTTTGTTACCTCATAACTCCGTCATTTATGATTCGATTTGGAAAATTCTTTTAAGGTTCCTGAAAAGACATTTCAAGGTTGGTCCCATAAAATTTTGGTGAAGATCGGATGACGAGATCCATGAGGAATCGAAGGAATTCCTGAAATTTTATAGGCACTCATAATATTTTTCATGTATTTTCTAAAACTATTTAAGTATTTGCATATGGTAGTCATCATCTTCCAATGCTGAACTGATGATGGAAGGTACAACTCCTTAACGGTTAGGAGTTAGGAGATAATTCAAACGAGATGCATGCCTTCAAGACCTCCCTGATCACCCCGCCATAAGTATTTTACATGAATCACTAAAAAGCGAAAAAAAAAATTTTTAACAAAAAAAAGAACCGACTTCAGTAAAACTAAAAAGCCAATAATAACCCGTTCAAGTACAGATTATATTTGACTCACCCTTTGAAGTCGTTCTGGGTTCCCACGGTACAGATGGGGGGCACTGGTTATAGGACCAATTCTAATAGATATGAACACAAGTTACCATTCTTGACGACGCATTCGGCTCGGTTTGTAGACACCTGCCTACTGAGTCGGCGGTCCCGGGTTCGAATCCCGGCCGGGGCAAATATTTGTTCTTGGGTCATGGATGTTATCTATATATATATATGTATTTATATATTATGTATATCGTGGTCTAGTACCCATAGTACAAGCTTTGCTTAGTTTGGCACTAGGTCGATTTGTGTATGATTGTCCCTTAACCCTTCGTATGCCGTGTCCTCGAACTTCGGAAGTACGTATTTTAACGTCCCGTACTTTCTTAAGAATAGAGTTTTGAATAAAGAATTCCACGTGCATTATACAATTGCATAACAGTAGTTAACTTTGTAGGTTGCACGTTTGTTCGATGATGGAACAAGAACAGAATGTTTGGACAAATGTTTGAGCATGGTGGAAAGTGGCGGGAGCTGAGATCAATTCGTAAGTAAATCGTGTAGCGATTCACATGTTCACGTCATGTGCTCGCCATCATATTATAATCATATATTGCCATCGTAAGACTCACATCATCATTGTCATCATCACGTTCCCGACAATAGCATCATATTTCGCCGGCTAATACTAAAATCATCATTGAATAGTTATAATACAATACAAATGCCTAATAGAAGTAACTGTATTAATGTTTACGAAAGCAAGTAAAAATATTCCAATAAATAAGCACCCTACCTTTTTAAAATAGCAAATTACTTCACAAAATTTTCCAACGGAAGAATTGAGCTTTATTTTAGACTGAATAAGGATCAAAATTTAGTGGGAGGAGTCTCATCGGTCACGTGCGCGTGACGCATCTGAAATGTCCAGAATGCCCAGGAAGGGGTCACAGTGTTTTAACGGTACAGTAGGGTGGCAGTCGTGAAATAGACAGTAGGGTGGTTTACGGGGATAGTTATGAAGGTCGGGGAATATTGGTATAAATAGGGACGGATTTTATAGAGTTCATGCATTCTTACTTGCGACTTCGACTGGGTAACACTATTGTTTGGCAATAAGGTATTAAATTTAATTCTAAGGGGAATTTCTGTTGGGATTACATTATTCTTCTGATCTATAATTATTTATTGAAATGTTGTGGGATTTTGTTGTTTTTTTGAAAGCTATTAAGCTTAATTACATGCCAGAAATAGTGTTTTGGTACATGGTTGCCAGATGAAAGATATTTAACCTTGCGGCTGTTAAACACGAGGCGGCATACGAAGGGTTAATATTTTTTTATTTAATTATTTATGTAAGTTACCTTTGATTTCAAGAGCTCTGGCCAGCCGCTCCTGCAGCTCCCGCTGGCTGCGCTGCACTTGCCTCTTGAAGTGGCTGGCGTCTCGCAGGCGCACCACGCACTCCTCGCAGATACCACACGTATCATAGCCTCCATCTAGCTGCAAATTATTAACAATACAATACAACTTCTAAAAAGTTTATAGTAGGATTTTACGAATTTAATAATGAAATAATATAATAATTAATATTACTAATAATGTAACTACCTATTTCAATTTTTATTTAGTAATTACTTAATGTTTTTCTTATAATAATTTGTATTTTGAAATTTAATAGAACTTTTATAATGTATCGACTTGTAAAATGTTGACATTTTATTAATAAATGAGTATGAGTATGAGTATAGGATTGTGAGCCATCAGAAGTTACACACAACACACAGTAGGCTAGTTGTAGGTCGTGAAAGTCTTTAAATCAAACCCAACTACTATTGTCTCCAATGGTGGACCAAATAGACCCAATTTCTTTTGTCCAAAGCTAAATACCTAACACATAAATTTACCAATAAAGAAAATTAAGTAATGGTATTTTGTTGATCATATGGACAAAATTTTAAAGAAACTTAAGGTTATGTCAATAAGACAAAACAAATATAATAGTCCCAAAGTAATGGTTATAATTTAAAATAAATCCTTATTGACTCTATTTTTACTAACAAATACAGAGTTAATTACGCAGACCCGTTTAAGTTTTAAATCTTCCGTATACGAATGTACCATGACTAAGGTTAAGTAACTAAAGTTAACAATTAGACAATTGTATAAGATAATATGGGAGTCGTATTGCAAATGAAAACAAATGAATATTTACCTGTATATTAAAGCATTCTTTCAGCATATCTGAATATATCTCGGTGTTGTCTAAATGGGTGTACGGCGTCTTCAGACAGCGCTGCTGCGGGCCCAGGAGGCAGCAGGGACATGCCGCCAACGCGTCCAGTGCATCGTTAGCCGCGGCGTCAATCATTGTATTGTAGTAATTAATTACAATTAAAACAAAAACCAAGCACTGTAATAAAATAAACGCACGAATCTATCGGCTTCTCTTCCACAACTAACAGTGTTGCCAGAAGGATTTTACGTTCCGATACGCACAGTCTGTAAAAATAGCACGCATTTTAACTTTTGAGTAGGCGGAGTCAAAATCTGGGGCTGCATACGTATGGCTCCGTCCACACTTGTATCCTCAGCTTCTATCATTTCGCCGATCCGATCCCCGTCGCGTATCTTCACCGCGTATCATGAACGGTAAGTGTGGACGTCGCGCCGTCGCGATCATGCAACGCTCGCGCGAAATCCATGTTGATACGCGTATCTTCAGTACCCCGCACACTCGCGATCACGAAAGCATTGCATGATCGCGACGGCGTGACGTCCACACTTTCGTTCATGATACGCGGTGAGGATACAGGGTGAGGATCGGCCATGATCCATCTCGAGTGGGTTTTTGCCCGATCATCAAAGGCGCTATTTGAGTCATCGATCCACGCTGCGGTCATTGGTTTTTAATCCTTAATCTTTACCATAATTAAAAACTGGCCAAGTGCGAGTCGGACTCGCGCACCGAGGGTTCCGTACAAACACTTTCCATCCCTAAGTGGTTAAGGCTCCGTCCACACTTGTATCATTTCGCCGATCCGATCCCCGTCGCGTATCTTCACCGCGTATCATGAACGGTAAGTGTGGACGTCGCGCCGTCGCGATCATGCAACGCTCGAGCGAAATCCATGTTGATACGCGTATCTTCAGTACCCCGCACACTCGCGATCACGAAAGCATTGCATGATGTTGTGAATGCATAGCACATCACTAATAGCATGGTGCAACACTACTTGTGTTAGTTACCGGCTCCTTAGATACTGTTTGTTGATTGTCAAATATAATAATAAATTGATGAAGATATAATTTTAATACCGTTTATTCTTTCTTACGCCGCTCCACCCAACAATTGGTAGCAGAGCCTGGTTAGTTGAATTACATGTAATCGGCAATAATCTAACTCCGTGCGTCATGAGCGCATCGGCGGCAAATGTTTCGTCGTCATCGTCGTATCATCGCATAGAAGCCCTAACTAAAGAAAATTACGATACTTGGTGTCTTCAAGCGCAAGCAGTGCTTATTAAAAATGGCCTGTGGGGATACGCGAGTGGGGAGATATCTGAGCCGACTGAAACAACCAACGAAGCGGAAAAGAAAGATTTTCTTCACAAAGATTTGTTAGCACGTTCGGAACTGCTACTACTTATCTCGCCTTCAGAATTGAAACAAGTCAAAGGCAGCAAGACATCGTTCGAGCTTTGGAACAAACTAAAAGGTATATATCAAAGTACGGGTCCTGCAAGAAAGGCTACATTGCTGAAGCATCTGATACTGAAGAAACAAGAAAATGGAGACGCCCGTGAACACCTAAACGACTTTATGGATACTGTCGATAAATTAGCAGACATGGGCATAACACTACATCCAGATTTACTAAGCATCATGATGCTGTACAGCTTACCTGCTTCATTCGAAAACTTCAGAATCGCGGTAGAATCGAGAGATACCTTACCAAAGCCCGAAGAGCTAAAAATTAAAATCCTTGAAGAAAGTGAAGCCATACAAAACCAAGACAGACAAAATGAGAGAAGAGAGGGTGCGTTTTACTCAAAGAAGAAAATAAAATACTGTCAGAAATGCAAGAAAAAGGGGCATAATGCCGAAGAATGTTGGAGTAAGAAAAATAAAAGTCAGTCATTCCACAAAAGGGATGAGAAGAACTTCAACATAACACCTACTTGTTTGTCGGTCACCTCTGCAGACACATGGTGCCTGGACAGCGGCTGTACCTCGCATATGTGTGCACAGGAAGACTACTTCGAGACCATCAACTCTGACACCGGATCCTTGAGATTAGCGTCTGAAAACCATACAGCAAAAGTAGAGGGAAAAGGAAAAGTACGTATCAACGTCAACAATGACACAATCAATCTCCATGATACTTTGTATGTACCTACATTGGCAACAAACCATATGTCAGTGGCTAAAATTACTGAAAAAGGAAACAGCGTATTATTCATAAAAGATAAAGCTTTTATCAAGGATAAAAAAGGAGAAATAACTCTGACAGCTGTAAAAGAAAACGGCCTGTATTACACAAAGGGGGAAAAAGCAAATATAGCCCGAAGTGTCGACAACATTGAAATGTGGCACCGAAAACTTGGACACCTCAACGAAAACGACTTGAAGTTAGCTGCAAATAAGAAACTAATCAAAGGATTAGAATTAGGAGGAGGAAATTTACCCGACTGCGAAGTGTGCATCAAAGGGAAGATGGCCAGACTGCCATTTTCATCCGTAGATGGACCTCAGTCTACACAAGCACTTGAAATTGTGCACAGTGATGTCTGTGGGCCTGTCAACATTGAAACGCTAGCGGGATCAAAATATTTCCTAACATTCCTGGATGACTTCACAAAATATTGCTGCGTGTACTTCATCACACATAAAAGCGAAGTGTTCGAGAAATTCAAGGAATACAAAAGCAAAGTAGAAAAGTTTCACAACAAGCCGATAAAAAGTCTACAGTCGGACAATGGAACTGAGTACTGCAATCGACAATTTGATGATTACCTGAAACAACATGGGATTACAAGAAGGCTCACAGCTCCATACACGCCACAGCAGAACGGCCAAAGTGAACGTAAAAATAGATCGCTACTCGACAGAGCCCGATGCCTAATGATTGAAGGTAACATACCTCAGAAACTGTGGGCAGAAGCAGTATACACAGCAAATTACCTGATCAATCGAAGCCCAGCTAAAGCCCTGAAAGGTTGTACACCATATGAAAAGTGGACCGGCCGAACTCCATCTGGGAATCACCTGCATGTTTTTGGCAACAAGGCTTTTGTCCTGAACAAACATAGAAAAGGAAAGTTTTCACCAAAATCCACAGAAGGAGTTTTCATGGGATACGCGCAACTAGCAAAGGGATTTCGTATTTACATTCCTGAAAAAGAAAATATAGTCATTAGCAGAGACGTGAAAGTTATTCATAAAATGTACTATCAAGTAGATGATGATCGTACCGCAGAAAACTACGATAGCCTCTTTGACGAACCGGAACGGCTGAGATCTGAAAAAGAAAATAAGGTTAATAAAAACACAGAAATAAACAGGGGTGAGAAACAAAGGAAGAAGAAGAAGAAAAACTTACCTGTAGTTGAAATTGAATTCTCTTCAAAACCTACCGAAAGATTGGTAACAACACCACCTGAGCCAGAATCCGAAGAACATGAAGTTGAGAGCATCGTTAATGTAGAACCTGAAATTAGAGAAGGTACAAGTCATGAGACAATAAACATGAGAATTCCTGTAAATGAAGAGCCAAGACCTCGTCGAGAACGAAAAGCTCCGATTTGGCAACAAGATTATGTGCTGGATCAGTCTTCAACTTCTGAAGAATATCAAGAGCCATTGAGTGAAGAAGAAACTGATGAGCTGACATTTTTGTGCGAAACAGAGGTCAGAAATGAAGAATGGCATGACGCTATTAAAGCAGAGATAAAGGCACATATCAAGAATGAAACTTGGGAAATTATTAAGAAGGAAAAAGATATGAAAGTCATCGATCATAAAATGGTACTGAGAAACAAATGGACTCCTGAAAAGGGTGAAATAAAAAAAGCTAGACTCGTAGCGCGTGGATTTACGCAACGCCCTGGTATCGAGTTTAATGAAACTTTCGCTCCAGTCGCGAAATTAAGTACCATTCGCTCCGTAATTGGACTAGCGGTTGAAGAAAACCTCAAGCTAAACCAAATGGATGTCACGACAGCATACCTAAACGGTGAATTGGAGGAGATCATTTATATGAAATATCCTGAATATACAGAACAATACGTAGCCGAAATAATGGTAGAAGCATGTGACGAAGATGATCTAAACTTATATAACAAGGCAAAGAAAATTCTAGAAGATATTAAAAGTATTGAAGAACAAGAAAAAGTTTGTCATCTGAAAAAAGCTCTCTAAGCCATCAAATGCTGATCCGTGTGTCTACATATCAGTCAAAGGAGGAGCGAAAACAGTGATTGCCATATATGTAGACGACCTGCTCATTGCTTATTCTTGCCCGAGAAGACTGGCTGAAATAAAAAAGAGATTAAATGAACAATTTGAAATGAAGGATCTAGGACAGCCTAAACGATTAATAGGAATAGATTTAGAATACAAAGAAAATAAAATAAAATTAACACAGAAAAGATATATACAAGAAACTTTAAAGAAATTTAATATGGAGGAGTGCAAGCCCACTACCACACCAATGGAAGTAAATCTACATCTGGAGCCTAACAAGAAAGGAGGAGTAGACGACTTACCTTACAGAAACCTAATTGGAACTCTGATGTACTTATCAGTCGCTACCCGGCCTGACGTAACATATGCTGTTAACTATTTGTCAAGATTTAACGACTGTTTCGGACAAGAGCATTTCAAATCAGCAAAGAGAGTATTACGTTATCTGAAAGGCACAATCGATGTTGGCCTCACGTACTCAAAATCCCAAGAGCCATTAGAAGGCATGGCAGACGCTGATTGGGGTGCCTGCAAATTGGACCGAAAATCCTGTTCCGGTTACATTTTCAAGTATGCAGGAGCAGCTATCAGCTGGGCCTCCACTAAACAAAGAAGTGTCGCGCTATCAACGGCTGAAGCTGAGTACACAGCGCTCACGGAAGCAGCAAAAGAGGCTGTGCACCTAAAATCGCTTTTAAAAGATCTTGGTGTACATTTTGGTCAAATAAATATTTGGAGCGACAACCAAGCTGCTATAAAATTAGGTCAGAACCCTATAGTGTCCTGCAAGTCAAAACACATAGACTTAAAGGTGCACTATATTCGGGACTGCGTAAGGGAAGGTGTTATTACCATTATGTACTTACGTACCGAAGATATGGAAGCGGATCTGCTAACGAAGGCGCTACCAGGACCCAGACTAATAACACTGAGAGGTAAACTGGGACTGCTGTTTTAGTGCTGTGAGGAGGAGTGTTGTGAATGCATAGCACATCACTAATAGCATGGTGCAACACTACTTGTGTTAGTTACCGGCTCCTTAGATACTGTTTGTTGATTGTCAAATATAATAATAAATTGATGAAGATATAATTTTAATACCGTTTATTCTTTCTTACGCCGCTCCACCCAACACATGATCGCGACGGCGTGACGTCCACACTTTCGTTCATGATACGCGGTGAGGATACGGGGTGAGGATCGGCCGTGATCCATCTCGAGTGGGTTTTTGCCCGATCATCAAAGGCGCTATTTGAGTCATCGATCCACGCTGCGGTCATTGGTTTTTAATCCTTAATCTTTACGATAATTAAAAAATACCATATACCACTGATGGACTGTCTACTTTGTTAGGCCTTTCCATGCGGCGTATTCCGGCACGCGGTTTCCACTCGAGAACCTTTCTGCCGCATGCCATAAAACAAACACAGTCATACGAAGGCCATGTCTCCGTGAGCGGGTGCCTTAATCGAAGGCCTCCCCACGCGGCGTCTTCCAGCACGCGGTTTCCACTCGAGAACCTTTCTGCCGCATTACGTATTATAAAACGAGCACAGTCATGTGCTAAATCTCCATGAGCAGATGACAAAAATGAAGGCCTTCCTCGCTGCGACTTACGGTACACGGCCCCCATTCAAGAATATTTCTGTCAAGGTTCAGTGAGCGATCTCAGCGTGCGACATTTTTAAATGGGACGCAACTCCGCACACAACAACGATCACAAACGAAATGAAATGTTCGGCGAAAACGAAATGCCAAAATGATCGGGGCGGTGATACGGTGCTACGATACGGATAGCGTCCAAACTACTGCACGCCGAAATGATCGGTGCGGCGATACGCGACGAGGATACGATACGGCAAGTGTGGACGCGTTTCTTCGCGCGACGGCGCAAATGATACGGAGTGCCCGCAGTGAGCGTCCAAACAGCACGATACGCGGTGGAGATACGCAACGGGGATCGGATCGGCGAAATGATACAAGTGTGGACGCACCTTAAGTTAAGTTTGCACCTGGTATGTATAGCGCCCCATATAAATTAGGTGCAAAGTTAGGTATTAAAAAAAAAAATATGGTTTTCGTAATTATTCCTTTATCTATGCTATAAGACGTTGCTTCGTACCAAATTTCAAGATTCTGAGTTCACGGGAAGCACCCTGTAGGTTTTGATTCCCTTGCAAGTGTCGAAAATTTGCGGCATAAACGGCTGTATCTTTTGATTGCGTTGGCTTAGAAGTTTGATTTTTTCACAGCTTCAAGGGACAGTAGACCTGAGTAATTGATATAAATTTCAGCTTCATACCTCCACGCGTTCCTGAGAAAAAGGGTCTTGACAGACGGACGGACGGACGGACAGACGGACAACAAAGTGATCCTATAAGGGTTCCGTTTTTTCCTTTTGAGGTACGGAACCCTAAAAAATAGCATACCACTGATGGACTGTCTACTTTGTTAGGCCTTTCCATGCGGCGTCTTCCGGCACGCGGTTTCCACTCGAGAACCTTTCTGCCGCATGCCATAAAACAAACACAGTCATACGAAGGCCATGTCTCCGTGAGCGGGTGCCTTAATCGAAGGCCTCCCCACGCGGCGTCTTCCAGCACGCGGTTTCCACTCGAGGATCTCTCTGCCGCATTATGTATTATAAAACGAGCACAGTCATGTGCTAAATCTCCATGAGCAGATGACAAAAATGAAGGCCTTCCTCGCTGCGACTTCCGGTACACGGCCCCCACTCAAGAATATTTCTGTCCCAAGGTTCAGAGAGCGATCTCAGCGGGCGACATTTTTAAATGGGACGCAACTCCGCACACAACAACGATCACAAACGAAATGAAATGTTCGGCGAAAACGAAATGCCAAAATGTTCGGGGCGGTGATACGGTGCTACGATACGGATAGCGTCCAAACTACTGCACGCCGAAATGATCGGTGCGGCGATACGTGACGAGGATACGATACGGCAAGTGTGGACGCGTTTCTTCGCGCGACGGCGCAAATGATACGGAGTGACCGCAGTGAGCGTCCAAACAGGACGATACGCGGTGAAGATACGCGACGGGGATCGGATCGGCGAAATGATACAAGTGTGGACGGAGCCTTAGGCAGCGTCCACAGTTGTATCATTTCGCCGATCCGATCCCCGTTGCGTATCCTCGTCGCATATCGTCCTCTTTGGACGCTCACTGCGGGCACTCCGTATCTTTAGCGCCGTCGTGGGAAGAAACGCGTCCACACTAAGGCTCCGTCCACACTTGTATCATTTCGCCGATCCGATCCCCGTCGCGTATCCTCACCGCGTATCATGAACGGTAAGTGTGGACGTCGCGCCGTCGCGATCATGCAACGCTCGCGCGAAATCCATGTTGATACGCGTATCTTCAGTACCCCGCACACTCGCGATCAGGAAAGTGTTGCATGATCGCGACGGCGTGACGTCCACACTTCCGTTCATGATACGCGGTGAGGATACGAGGCGAGGATCGGCCGTGATCCATCTCGAGTGGGTTTTTTCCCGATCATCAAAGGCGCTATTTGAGTCATCGATCCACGCTGCGGTCATTGGATTTTAATCCTTAATCTTTACTACAATTAAAAAATACCATAGCACTGATGGACTGTCTACTTTGTTAGGCCTTTCCATGCGGCGTCTTCCGGCACGCGGTTTCCACTCGAGAACCTTTCTGCCGCATTACGTATTATAAAACGAGTACAGTCATATGCTAAATCTCCATGAGCAGATGACAAAAATGAAGGCCTCCCTCGCTGCGTCTTCCGGTACACGGCCCCCACTCAAGAATATGTCTGTCCCAAGGTTCGGTGAGCGATCTCAGCGAGCGACATTTTTAAATCGGACGCAACTCCGCACAGAAACAACGATCACAAACGAAATGAAATGTTCGGCGAAAACGAACGCAATGCGTACTATTGCGTACTCATTTGGCAACGCTCAAACGCTGACAACTAACTGAAACTGACTTTACTGACTAGCGTAACTGTCAAGTGTCAACTGTCAATGTCAAGTGTCAACCCAACTGATCAGTGTTGCTCTTGCCGTAAACTTAGTAATAATGTACCTACAGCCCGTGATTGCTCAGCGGTGGAATGTATGTTCGCGTCCGAGGCCCTAATCGAATACCTAAGGCTGCGTCCACACTTGTATCATTTCGCCGATCCGATCCCCGTTGCGTATCTCCAACGCATATAAACACATTCTGAAAAAAACCGAGAATACCGTCGGCAGCGAGGCGGGGACTGAACTATGGTGATTAGGCCTGCAGAGAGAGGAACCTCCTGACATACGTGCCGTGTCAATTAGTAACGTCTTCTGAATCTGACCCTTGATCCAGCCATCTAGCTAGTCTCTGAAGATGTTTGTCGAGACTCTTCGCTATAAGACCGTCCGCCGAAACGACTATCAGGACAACAATGGTTGAGTCAACATTAATATTATTATTTTTATAAACGATATCGTTCGTCGCCCTGCTCGTGTAGTGGTACTTGGGTAATGTGGGTATTCGTGCCATGGTGCGGCCAGCACGTGGCCCCGCCCTTGGCCCAACCGAGCATACCTGGGACGAGCTTGGACGACGTGTACCGCAACGAGATTCTTCTTCAATTACGCCTCGTGAGTGAAACAAGGAGGAGAGGAATAGGAGAACATTTCCCAACCGTGTTTATGAAACTTGGTGTGCAGCAGCATAACGGATTGCTTTGCAGCTGCGGTGGCAGCAGGTGAGGGTAGTACCCTGACTGACTGATGTAGCTTTGACTTTAGGACTGTCTTTCCGAAAGGATCTAGTTCATGCGTTAAAACCTTGCAGGGTATTGCTATTTGTGACCTCAATCAAGGGAAACTGTTCAATAGTCCTAATGACAATACAGCTTTAGCAGAATTGCAAAAACTTAGAAACTGCAGTGACTCAGTACTGTGACAGAAATCATAATATGAGTTTTTGCGTATAAAAAGTTTTTCTGGTACTCAGTTTTTTACCGACTGTACTTTCTTACACAAACTTTAATTGCTCATCAAGACTAATCAGACGAGCGCAAACACCATCGCTTTATCTTGTGCTGTTGTGCACATGAAGAAATCGCAATGTTAAATACCCAAGTGACTGAACTAACAAAGACAGTTGAAATGTGCCAAAAAAATATAGTTACTTATAAAAAAATTCTTACCGAAAATATCCCAACCACAACTGCATCGCCCGGACGCAGTAAAGGAAAATCTATGCTACTTAAACACGTCATAAATAAATCTCCTCTCTTCACTCCTAAAAAAAGGAAGAGCACGTCAAGTCATAGCACACCACTTTCATCACATACCATCAAGAATCCTATCGAGACGCCATCACCCCTAGCCAAGGCACCGCCTCAGACTCTAACACTCACACAAGACGTACATGAGAAAAAAAATCTCAGCATTATCAGCAGTAATAAAAAAAATAAAGTTCTACAAGTAGCCAGATCTACTCTACCGGACTACTTTCAAATTTGTCATTTTCTCATACCAAATGTGGGAATTAAGGAACTTCTTAGTGATATTCATTTAAAAACTAAAAACTATACTAAAAATGATTACTGCGTGATATTAATAGGGGATGAGGATTTTAAAACAACAAACAACTACATTAACCTAGTATCCTACATAAGAGAAACGCTATTAAGGCTGGATCACACAAACTATATAATCTGCTTACCTACATATAAATTTAACCATACTAGCGATATATACAACTGGAGAGTCGAAACTTTCAACAATCTATTATATCTCGACAACCAAGCATACCAGTATGCATACCTCAATGATTCAAACCTAGAATTAACATACAATGCCGACATGTTCCGGGTGCCCATAGGCGCTGTAAATAACAAAGGTTTCAGGAAAATATTAAATGGTGTGAGAAAAACCATTGACCACATATACTCGTATCAACATGCAGATCAGCCTCATGATCAAGAAGTCATCACACTATCAATCTCGGAATCCAACAAGGAGTCAGCCTGCAGCAAGAGCAGCCGTCCCGTCATAGAGCCAGCATGCAGCAACAGCAACCGTCCCATCTCAGAGCCAACCTGCAGCGACACCAACCATCCCGTCATAGAGCCAGCTTGCAGCAACAGCTGCCGTCCCATCTTAGAGCCAACCAGCAGCGACAGCAACCGTCCCGTCATAGAGCCAGCATGCAGCAACAGCAGCCGTCCCATCTTAGAGCCAACCAGCAGCGACAGCAACCGTCCCGTCACAGAGCCAGCATGCAGCAACAACAACCATCCCGTCAGGCCCCCTCTGTCTCCCAAAAATGAAGCGTCTGACAGCCTATGCCGAAACAGGGATTTTACAACACTTTCGGAATCCTCCATCAAAACATAGCCGGAATATTGAATAAAGTTGACAATTTAGAAGTGGTACTTTCAGAATTTCAGGAACAATGCATTAATATTTACGTAGTGTGCCTGTCAGAAACTTTCATCCAGGAAGGCCTAGAAACAAATTTACAAATGTCTAACTTTAAACTCGCCGCTCATTTTTCACGATTAAACATTAAAAGAGGAGGGGTCTGTATTTTGGTCCGCCCCTGGATCGATTTTGTAGAGTTAGACCTTAGTGATATGGCTTGTGAAAATAATTTTGAATGCTGTGGTTGCGAAATAAAGTCAATAAATAGTATAATAATATGTTTATATAGAGTTCCACAGTGCAAAGAAAAAGTATTCTTAGATTTACTAAGCAATTTTCTTTACTATATTACAAAAAAGTATAAAAAGCAAAATATTGTAATATGCGGGGACGTAAATATAAATACTCTTAAAGTTACCAAGATTTCTAAGGGCTATATACGGCTACTAGCAAATTATAACCTGATCAACCATATAAAAAAAAGTGTGTGTGTCAGCTCCGACGCACGACTGGAGTTTACTCTTCAGGCCAGGCGCGCACCACGATTTTTTTTAGTCGCGCGATAATTTTGTCGCAGAAATAAGCTTACTTATGGGTTTATGAAAATCGTGGTGCGCGCACTCTCATATAAATAAACCCATAGACGCTGACGGAACAATTCTACGGGTATGGCTACGCCGGGATTAAGAGCCGTCCAGGCCGTCAAAGCATCGGAGGCGTAAGGAATGATAGCCTTGTCACCATCAAAAGATAAAATTTGAGTGACAAGGTCCACCACCCCACACGCCGAAGTCAGGAAGGCCGGGAGGCTCACATCTCGCGCGCGACGCACGCCCAAACCACCAGTTCGAATCGGCAGAGAAACCTGGTCCCATTGACCTTGGTTAAGGGAGACGTTCAGCACCTTTTCCAAACTCTCCTTCAACACGAAGTCAAAGGAGTCTGTCTGGACAGGGTGCAGCCAGGCTGGCACGGTGCACAAGAAATATGTCAGCTTAGGCACGGCAAAGCAAACTCGCAACATAACGAGGGCTACGTGAGCCGAAAGTTCATTCAACCTCTGCGCAGCCATCAGCAGAAGCAGCTTTCTCTCCTCGAAGGCTTCAGGAATGGCTTCTGGGAATATTGGGGACCCCAAGAGGTTGAAAGATCTCGCCGACAACACTTTCAGTCCGGGGAGCAGAGCACTGAATAAGGGGAAAGAATCGTGTGAGTTGGTACTGCAGGGGAAAAAATTCGCATTTGCTGAAATTAATATCTAAGCCCAGAGCTTTTAAACGAGGCAGGAGCATGAGCAAGTCTTGTTCCACTTCTTCAGGTTTACCACCTAGGGTACCGTCATCTAGGTACCAGATATTCAATGGAGATTTAACCTCTGAAATTACCTTTTGTATGGCCAGACAGAAAACTAAAGGGCCTAGCGGATCCCCCTGCTGTGCACCAACTTGGGAAAGAACAAGAGGACCATTGTAGAAAAGATTAGAAGCGGAAGAATATACTTGGAAAATGAAGGGGTAGAGTGATGGCACTTTATCCTTCACTTCGGACAGTAAAACATCACGCTCCACTGAGTTAAACGCGTTTTTTTAAATCAATTTGAATTAATAATAATAATAATGAAATAATGAACTTTATTCTGCAAGTAGGCCACAAGGGCACTTTTACATGTCTGAGTCTACCGGAATTTCACAAGAGGAGACCACTGTTGAGAAGAAACGCCGAAAGAAACTCAACAGTCAGTCATTTTTTCAGAAAGCATAAGTACTTAACTATTACAATGATATGAACTTAACTATACGTATTAAAACGGATTCTAAGTTTTTGCTAATATCTACCGAAAAAGCCCGCGTAGCGTGAATTGCAGCCTCGCAGCCCAATCTTGTGCCAAACCCTAATTGGCAAGGTTGCAGATAAGCTGCCATTTCTTCTCTCACTGCACGGCATCCTAGCTTTGCCGTTAAGCGGCGGAAAGCGCTGCCTATGGCAATGGGTCTTATACCACCGTCTTTTTTTGACAGCGCACATAAGGAAGCACCATAAATATAGGAGCAAACTTCAGGGTTTTTAATTGACCACTGAGCAAAAAATTACAAAGCTTGGCCAGATGTTCCAGGAGCCGAAAATCGGCGTCTCCCGCAGATGCAGACGTAAGCTCCTTAAGATGAACAGGGCGGATACCATCCAAACCGGCGGCCGAACTATTGTTGAAAGAGCTGAGTGCCTGCTCCACTTCCTCCGGCTTAACAGTTAAGGCAGAAATAGATATGTCAGGTTCCGGTGGAAGTACCAGCGGCCGGGACGGGGCTGGATGCTTCGACTGCAGCGTAGCTAAAGTCTCAGGGCTCGACGGCGCCACGCCCTCATCCGACATAAGCACTCGCACTGCACCTGAGATCCCCTTCATGTACTTTACGCTCAATTGTCTTCAGTATGGAGTGTGATCTCAAAGGCGTGGTCTCTGCACCGATGTTCCCACTGATATCAAAAGAAGCAGAGTTAATATTTCTCTTAACTTTCGTGGTTAAATTGCTCGTGGCTGACGCTTCAGGCGATTTGAGTGCGGAATAGGCAAAAGACAGTAAACTAAACCATTCGAGAGTGCCATTGGAGTCGATACACTTATCAATGAGGTCGCTCAATTTGGCCGCTGCCAAGTTTCGCGCCCCTTTGGGGATATGCCGTAACACACGTACTGACTGCTTTAACGTAGCTAGATCACCAAAATCTAGATGAATGGGGTTGTTACCATGAGCTTGCTGTGAAACCGACAGTCTAGGGTTGGAGGGGATGACTTGGGGAAAATGTTTATGCATGTGCCCTATATGCACTTTAAGTCCATGAGGGGTAAAAGTTCGAGTTGAGTTGGGACAATGGGGACAGCGCAAGGATGAAGAAGGATCACTCATATTTATAACTAACACTTACAAATAAAAGTAAAAATACAAGCAATTATAATAAAAAAAGATACAATTTAAAAGCCAACATCAAAAACATAACAATTTCGATTTAAACTTCATAGCTTCTTGTCGGTCGGCAAGACTCCCGTCTAGAAAATGAATGGCTCGGTTGTGTTGGATCCTTGATTTATGTATGTATTTATCCTGGAAAGTTTCACGAAATCAAAACCATTCTGCGGCTGAATGCAGGAAAATGAGAGCAGTGGTGATGGAAAAGTATTCACGCCTTCTCTATTTCTAAGCTTAAAGCTGAGTCACAATTAAAGCGGTCTCTCTCTCTACAGCAAGACGTCTTCTTCGATCTTAGCACCATACAAGCACGGCTTAAACACCAAGAAAACACGGTCTTTGCATTGCACGTTATAAAAGTTGTAATCTTGGATATCACAAAAATTCGTTAGGTTTGTTTGGGAGCTGAAACGAACACGTATCTTTTAGCCGATTGTGTGACGGGCGCTATTGTTTCAAAAGCAGCACATTTTACCCGTTAAGCGTAGATTTTATTAAATTTTATTTTATTTATAAAATTTTGTTGACACTCGACATGAAGTTGACATTGACAATTTTATAGTTTGTTTATGTGAACATAATGGTAGTTTAAAAAGTCGTATCTCAGTATACGATCGGGGTAAAAATACGACTTCTTAATTTAGCAGGTTATGCGTTAAGCGTTATAGACTAAGATCCCGATATAAAACGACCTTCACCGAGATGTTTATTTGATGAATGTATTTTATATTTAGTTTAATATGTCAATAAATATATTGCATATGGGTTGCCTAACAATTTTTAGTCCAGGGTATGTTTAGTAAAAAATAAAAATATATATTTTTTTAACATTTCACCGATTTGATTATTAGATAAATTCATAATTAAATAATCTTTAATTTTATTCAGTTTCAATTCAATAATCAGACCGTTGCAAAATGCTAGTAGGTATAGATTTACCTGTTTATACCTGGCTACCCGATAGTTGTGACGGGAAAAGAATAGGTAACCTAACGTTTGCATATTCTATGGGCTTCATACTTTCGATTGGTATAGAATTTATCTAATATTAATCAAACCGGTGAAATGTTTAAAACATTTTTTTTTATTATTAATTAAACATACCCTGGACTAAAATTTGTTAGGCAACCCATATGCAATATATTTATTGACATATTAAATTGATTATAAAATACATTTCATAAAATAAACATCTCGGTGAAGGTCATTTTATATCGGGATCTTAGCCTATAACGCGTAACGCATAACCTGCTAAATTAAGAAGTCGTATTTTTACTCCGATCGTATACTGAGATACGACTTTTTAAATTAGCACGGCAGATACGTTCGATTTTATACCCCATATTTTTCATACCCCGGGCTTATATATGAAAATCGATTCTTAAGGAGTAAACTCCAAAAAATCCACTCGACTTACCAGTACAAGTAAGACATGTATTGACCATATTATTTCTAACATGTCAGGCGTCAAAACTCAGACATATGATCTGGGACTATCTGACCACAATGCTCAGTCCTTACATGTAAAAATTAATAAAATTCATAACTATAGGAAAATATACATACTTAAAAGAGACTATAATACAGAAAACTTATCTAAATTTAAGCAATGCATGGAAAACGTCTGCTACGAAGATATATACAATAAACCCGACACCAACAGTGCTTTTAATGAATTTCACAACCTTATAACTATGTTTCACTCGCTATGTTTTCCTAATATAAAAATTACTGTGTCTACCAAACCTAGGCGTGCGAGATGGATCTCGAAAAATCTTAAGACATGCACCAAGCGAAAACGTTTACTATACTACAAAACACGTGCAAGCCCGACCATAGAGAATAAGCAAGAATACCTAGCATATGCTAAAACACTACGTAGGTGCATCAGAGCAGCCCAAAAATCAAACAACTACCGATATATACATAAGGCAAAAAATATATGTCGAGCAACATGGCAAGTGATCAATAAAAAAGTTGGGAATACTCGGCAATCAAACCAAATCAAAAGTCTTCTGAGAAATGGTCAAATCATAAGTAACCCAAATGATATTGCAAACTTATTTAATGATTTCTTCATAGATATATCTAATAACTTTAATCGAAACTATAGTCCATCAACCCAAAGCTCTACTCGCCATCCTAATACCATGTTCTGTAGTCCCACAACCCCAGACGAAATACATAATATAATTATGAATCTTAAAAATACGAAATCGTCTGGGTATGATCAAATAAATTCAACCATTCTCAAACTTTGCTCTAAATCGATTTGTGTCCCTCTGTCTTACATTGTAAATCTCTCGATAGAGCAAGGCATATTCCCAAATGGTCTAAAAAAGTCAGTCATAAAACCATTGTATAAAAAAGGCAAGAGATATGATGTCGCCAATTACAGGCCAATAGCCCTGGTCCCTGTCATCTCGAAAATCTTTGAAAAGGTAATATTGAAAAGACTTACAAATTTTGCCAATAAATATTCACTTCTAAATGACAATCAGCATGGTTTCAATAAGAATAAATCAACTACGACTGCTGCCTTTTCATTGCTTAAAATATATTCTCCTATGTAGATAAAGGGCAGTCGGTCAGCGTTCTCTTCTTAGATATGTCCAAGGCCTTTGATTTGGTCTGCCATAAGAGGCTCTTGGACAAATTAGAACTACATGGAATCAGGGGAAATGTACATAGCTGGTTTAAGTCTTTTCTAAGTCAAAGGTCACAGTGTACGGAAATTGTTAGAGAAGAGATAAACACTATTGTTAGTTACAAATCCAACTACAGAACTAACAGATTTGGGGTACCCCAGGGAAGTGTTCTGTCACCGTTGCTATTCGCCTTTTACATTAACGATCTTCCTAATTTAACTGATTACTCTTCCGTTCTGCTCGCGGATGACACATCAATTGTAATCCCATGTGAAAATAACGAATCCTATGAATACGAAATAAATCATACTCTATGCGATACAGTACAGTGGCTGGAAAGGAACAACCTCTCTATAAACATCAGTAAAACCAAACACATACAATTTCTTACTCGGAAAGGTTGTCATGCCCCGGTTCTCTATCGATCGATTAACTACTTAGTAACGCCATCTATCGTCACGCGATCGTACTCAGGCCTTCGCCGAGACGTTATAATCTGGTCATACTTTTAATAAAAATATTGAGGGTGGCGCGAAAATATGTGACAGAGCGCGGTGAAAAGATTGAGACAAAGGGATCGCAGCGGGCAGAGTCACCGCTAGTGAATGTTATTCACAAATTACTAGCTCTCATACGGACATTTCGAGCTATTTATTATTACGGACCTTATGTGCCATTGAACGTGTTTGTTAGTGCAATTAGGAAGTAACGGGGTAAGTGTTTTCGTTGTTGTCCTAGATAGTGATCAAGTGCCCCTTCGCAAAAATCTATATAAGCTCGTAACACGCGGCATTTTGTTCACAGCCTATGGAAACGCCCCTGTTTTCCGTGGGAAATCGAGCACTTCCTTAAGGAAATCAAAGTCATATGCAGTTGAGCACTGGATGATAGACTAGTCGCAATTCGCCACAGTTGATCAAGTACCCCGTGGCTTCGAGGTTTCGATAGTCGGCTACTGAGCGGGAGGTCCGACGATCGAATCCTAGACCGACCATCGCAGGATATTTTTGCTTTTTTTATTTGTGCTTTGTTTACTTTTTGTTTTAGTTTTTTTCCTTTGTTACGTTTCGATTTTTAGTTTTTTAATTTATTTTGTTTCTTTTGTTTTATTTTTTGATTTTCTTTAATTTCATTTGTGTTTGCTTTTGTTTTATTCTTTTAATTTCTTTTGCTCCCTTTATGTTATTTTCTTTTACCTTTTGTCACCTTTTGTTTTTGTTACTTTTGTTTTTCTTTACTTTTTTTTAATGTATATTTTAGAATATTGTGACGCCGCACCTTGTTACAGACTGTTTGATAGTCTGCCTTTTGTAAGTTGCTTAGTCTCACTTCACATTAAATTCTCTGTGGTGACCTTTTATGAGAGTTTACTTACAGTATAACCCAGTAACGAACCCTGATCATCACACTGGCGCCCACAGGGTTAGGAGAGCAAAGTATCTGTCAATTATTAGTTTAGTGTTGAGCTACTTTCAAGTAATAACTGTTATATATTTTTAGTGTTAAGTTCATGTAAGCAAAGTACGTTATTGGCAATTTTTTTTTCTTATTAGTAAAGCTATAGTAAATTATTGTACAAGTAATTTGGAGATGATGGACGTCAACGCACTGCATAAGGATGAGTTGGAATTTGAGTTAGCATGCAGAGGGATAAAGGAATGTAAAACTGTGGCGACTATGCGTAAGTTCTTGCGAGAAATTTTGCGAAGAGAGGCGTCCGGGGAGTCATCAATTACATTTAAAGTACCGGTTGCTTGCACGGAAGATCCGAATAGAGAGCTAGTACTATGTGGAAATAAACTCTCTACTCTGCTCACACTCATATCAGAAGTGTCACAAAGTCCTGACCAACGTTTAGTCGGGCGCATTCAGTCTCGATTAGCTCATTTGTTAAACCGCACTAAGCTTATTATTCCGGTTGACACTAGGGATACGGAAATGCACTTAGTGTTGCTGAAAGACATTGAGGAAGCCATATCCACTACAAGGAGATTAGAGCAAGAAGATAGTGAAGAGGAGTATGTAATGTCAGAGCATGACAAAGATATTCTACAGAAATCATTAGGAGAAGAAGCCTTGAAAATCTTTAAAAATTTAAATATGGGTCTTGGATCATCGGAGAACATAGCTAAAGAGGAAGCGATTTTTGGACCTCGTGGTGATCTGGCGCCTGGGACGGTGAACACTCAGGTTGTACCTCGGTCGGTAGAAGCACCAGGAGTAAGTTTGGGCAATGATCACAAGGAAGTACAATGGCATTCTCAGAGCGGGCCCCTAAGCTCGGATCGCGGACCAAAGTTGTTTAGATCATCTACTATAGACCAGGATTCACATAGGAGGAAGTTAGTCCCTATTAAAGACTGGGGTGTTAGATTCAGTGGCAGAGGCACCATGAGTATTAATGCATTCCTCGAGAGAATCGATGAGCTTAAAGACGCACGGAACGCGTCGGATGAGGATTTATTTCGTCAAGCAATAGATCTGTTTGAGGAAGACGCCCTGATATGGTTTAGGGCAAATAAAAATGCGATATCGAACTGGCCAGAGTTAGTGGAACTCTTAATAGACACATTTCAGACCCCGAATTATCAAGACGAGCTTCTTGAGGAGATTAAAAGGAGGACACAAAGCAAGGATGAAAGTGTCGTCATTTATGTGTCTGTCATGAGAAACATGTTCAATCGACTACCGGTGCCGCTTTCGGAAATTCAGAAATTGGTTATTTTAAGGAAAAATATCCAGCCTTATTATCAGAAAGAAATATGTCGAGACACCTTCAAGTCGGTTGTAGAGTTAACCTCTGTGCTGAGAGTAATCGAACGGACGAAACTAAGTTGTGAGAGTTTCAGAGAACCATTACTTAACAACCACTCTTTAGAGCGAGATTTGGCTTATCAAGGCACTTCCAGCACTATGCAAGGATGGCACACAGATGTAGCTGCTATTGATGCTGGCAGGCCCATTCAATCGAAATGCTGGAATTGTAGAAGTCCCGGGCACCGATTTAGGGAATGCAATTTACCGAAGCAAAGGCTCTTCTGTTACAAATGTGGCCGTTTTGGGAATACTGTTCAGAAATGCACATGTGGCAACACTGCGGAGGGAAACGACCAGGCGGAGTTGATGCCTGCCAATCAGACTCCGAGACTATAAGTAATTCAGATTCGAATGACTGGCAGCAATGGTTAAATATCGTTTCAAATTATTTTTCAACGGGCGAAATATGCAATATTCACCGCAGTGAGGGAGATAAACGTTTGTACGCTGACATAAATATTTTAAATCGTAATTTTAGGGGCATGCTGGACTCAGGGGCGACAATTTCGGTGATTTCGCAAGAGTTCCACATGAAAATTTCAGATCTGGGCTTAACGGGGCACAAAGTAGAAGCAAAAAACGTGACTACAGCGGACGGTACATGTCACTCTATCGACACAATACTTCACTTGCCGATACAATTTAAGGGCATGTATAAGGTAGTTCCCTTCTATGTCATGAACACTTTAAAACATGATGTCATTTTGGGGATGAATTTTTTAGATCTTTTTGGTCTGACAATCGGAGAGGAAAAAACAACTTATGACATCTCAGAAGTCAGCGTCGGTCATCCGGTAATTTCACGTGACGAAATGACTTATGATCAAAAAGAAAAGCTAGACAAGCTAATAGAGGTTATGGGTAGTGAGATAGCTAAAGGGTTAGGAAGAACATCCCTGATTGAACACAGGATCGATACGGGTGATAATCTGCCTACAAGCCAAAGACAATATCCTTTCGCACCACCCATAATGAGAGAGTTGGAAAAGGAGATACAGGAAATGCTTGACAACGACATAATTGAGCCATCATTTAGTTCGTGGCGCTCCCCAGTCTTGTTGGTGAAGAAACCTACTGGGAAAAACCGTTTATGTCTCGATAGCCGTCAGTTAAACAAGGTGACAGTGAAAGACTCGTATCCATTACCGAGAGTAACAACTATATTGGATAGCCTTAAAAATGCTCAATTTCTGTCGACAATTGATCTACGATCAGCCTTCTGGCAAATACCACTAGAAGAATCAAGCAAGGAGAAAACAGCATTTGGGTTAGCGGGGAAGGGATTATTCCAATTTAAAGTTATGCCATTCGGGCTCAATAATGCTTCTCAGACACAGCAGCGTCTTATGGATCGCTTGTTTCCACCAGAGTATGAAGGAAAAGTGTTTACTTACTTAGATGATATAGTGATTTGCAATGACAATTTCGAAGATCACCTGGTGGCATTAACTTTTGTAAAGGATCAACTTAAAGAAGCGGGTCTTACTATAAATCTGGACAAATGTGTATTTGCAAGACCATCTTTAAAATACCTAGGTTACATCATAGACAAAGAAGGATTGAGAACTGACCCAGATAAGGTCAAGGCCATTATTAACTATCCGCGACCTACCACCTACACCGAATTGAAACGCTTCATAGGCTTGGCTAGTTGGTATCGACGTTTTGTCCCAAACTTCGCCATTGTAGCAGCCCCGCTACATGACCTGACAAAGGGCGGAAAAAAAGGCCGTCGGATTTCGTGGAATGCAGAAGCACAACAAGCTTTCTTTGACTTGAAATCTGCTCTTACGTCCACTCCGGTTATGAAAGTCCCGGACTTCAGCAAAACCGTCACGGTACAATGTGACGCGTCAAATAGAGGTACAGGAGGAGTCTTAATTCAGGAAATTGATGGTCTGGAAGCTCCAATTGCGTACACTAGTCGAAAACTATCTGAGAGGGAATGTAAGTACTCTGCATCAGAACGCGAATTATTAAGCGTACTGCATGCAGTCGAACAGTTTCGGCCATACATTGAGGGAAGCCATTTCAAGGTAATCACAGACCATAGCGCTCTACAATGGTTGCACCATAATAAAGACCCTCATGGACGCTTAGCGCGATGGGCTATGCGACTTCAGCAATTCGATTACGAGATAGTCCATCGTAAGGGGAAATATAATACTGTACCAGATGCGCTATCACGGGCCATTGGTGACGAGATTAATTTGCTGGAAATAAATCACGAAGACAAGGATGAATGGTACAAAACAGAGGAAAACAAGGTAGCTGAAGGAAGAAATGAACCTGACTGGGAACTCAGTCAAGGTCACCTTTGGAAGTACCTAAATCTGAAACAGTTCCCAAATGATAACGACAGTTGGAAGTTAGTTATACCGGAAAAACTTCGTGGGCAAATTTTACGAGAGTGCCATGATGACCCAACCGCAGGTCATTTCGGGGTAAAAAAATCGGTAAATCGAGTTAGGCAACACTATTTCTGGCCAACACTAATAAAAGACGTGAAGAACTATGTAAGAAATTGTGAAGTATGTGCGAAATACAAACACTCGCAGACAAAACCATCAGGTTTGATGGGGAGACAGCGGGAGGTGACAGAACCGTTCCAAATTATCTCCATGGACCTCATGGGACCCTTTCCGAAATCTAAGCATGGTAACACCATGTTGCTGGTAATTTCGTGCTGGTTTAGCAAGTTCTGTTTTCTCTTTCCTTTGAGAAACGGGAAGGCTCTGCCTATTACACGCATTCTGGAGAAAGACATTTTTTTAAGGTACGGCGCTCCAGATGCAGTAGTTTGTGACAATGGTAAACAATTTGTATCCAGCCAGTTTAAAGATCTAGTCACAAGTTTTGGAACGAAATTGTGGTATACCCCTTATTACCACCCGCAGGCTAACCCTACTGAGCGCGTAAACAAAGTAATAGGGGCAGCGATCGCCTCATATGTTCATGACGATCACAGAGAATGGGATTTATATATTCCGCATATCGAACATGCAATTAATACATCTGTGCATGAGGTCACAGGTAAAACTCCGTCATTCCTATTTTTTGGTCGGGAAATAGCTGTCGGTAGCAAGAAGGCATACAGCTTTGAACCAAGTGATTCACTGGGTTTCAATAAAGATAACTTTGAGAAGAACATTGCCCATCGACGGAGGGTATACGATGAAGTCTGCAATAGAATGCAACTGTCGCACGAAACGAACAGCAAACGATATAATCTACGACGGCGTAGGTGTAACTACGAAGAAGGTGACCTGGTGTGGAAACGTACGAAACATCTATCTAACTCTGATAAGAGGTTCATGTCTAAGTTGGCACCTAAATTTGAAAAGGCAGTAATTACGAAAAAGATCTCTGAAGACGTTTACCAGTTACAAAGCCTAAGAGGGAAAGATTTAGGAACCTGGCATTCGAGCGATTTAAAACGTATGAGTTGAATCCGGTTGGATTCTCTGGAGGAGAGGGGATATGTCATGCCCCGGTTCTCTATCGATCGATTAACTACTTAGTAACACCATCTATCGTCACGCGATCGTACTCAGGCCTTCGCCGAGACGTTATAATCTGGTCATACTTTTAATAAAAATATTGAGGGTGGCGCGAAAATATGTGACAGAGCGCGGTGAAAAGATTGAGACAAAGGGATCGCAGCGGGCAGAGTCACCGCTAGTGAATGTTATTCACAAATTACTAGCTCTCATACGGACATTTCGAGCTATTTATTATTACGGACCTTATGTGCCATTGAACGTGTTTGTTAGTGCAATTAGGAAGTAACGGGGTAAGTGTTTTCGTTGTTGTCCTAGATAGTGATCAAGTGCCCCTTCGCAAAAATCTATATAAGCTCGTAACACGCGGCATTTTGTTCACAGCCTATGGAAACGCCCCTGTTTTCCGTGGGAAATCGAGCACTTCCTTAAGGAAATCAAAGTCATATGCAGTTGAGCACTGGATGATAGACTAGTCGCAATTCGCCACAGTTGATCAAGTACCCCGTGGCTTCGAGGTTTCGATAGTCGGCTACTGAGCGGGAGGTCCGACGATCGAATCCTAGACCGACCATCGCAGGATATTTTTGCTTTTTTTATTTGTGCTTTGTTTACTTTTTGTTTTAGTTTTTTTCCTTTGTTACGTTTCGATTTTTAGTTTTTTAATTTATTTTGTTTCTTTTGTTTTATTTTTTGATTTTCTTTAATTTCATTTGTGTTTGCTTTTGTTTTATTCTTTTAATTTCTTTTGCTCCCTTTATGTTATTTTCTTTTACCTTTTGTCACCTTTTGTTTTTGTTACTTTTGTTTTTCTTTTCCTTTTTTTTAATGTATATTTTAGAATATTGTGACGCCGCACCTTGTTACAGACTGTTTGATAGTCTGCCTTTTGTAAGTTGCTTAGTCTCACTTCACATTAAATTCTCTGTGGTGACCTTTTATGAGAGTTTACTTACAGTATAACCCAGTAACGAACCCTGATCATCACAAGGTAAACGCAAAAATTTAGACATTTAAACTACAAAGCCAATCCCGTTGATAACAGTAGCAACTTAAAATTTCTAGGCATATATTTGGATGAATTCTGTGACTTTAAATTACATGTAGAGCAAATAAGCACCAAAATAAATAGATTTATCTACCCTTTACGGAAGCTTCGTGAAACTGTATCGCTGGAAGCTGCTTTTGTAGCATATCATGGCTATGTAATGTCAATTCTCCGGTATGGCCTCGTTATATGGGGGAACTCCATGGATATGCCAAAAGCTTTCATTTTACAAAAAAAATGCATTAGAGCCATATTTTCCTTGGGACCGCGCGAATCATGTAAGCCTATTTTTAAAAATCGTAAACTACTGACACTACCTTCCCTGTATATTTATGAAATAGCCATATTTGTATTAAATAATCAAAGGTATTTCAAGAAAAATTGTGAGGTAAAAACATATAATAATCACGTATCTAGACAAGGAAACTTATTACATGTACCTAAAACTCGTCTTACACACACAACTCGCAGCCCTTACTTTATGTGCATTAAGATATTTAATAAGCTACCGAGAGACATAAAGGATCTTCCCATTCAATTGTTCAAAAAAAAACTATTTGCTTGGCTAAGTGAACTAAGTGTTTACTCTATAAAAGAATTTTTAAATATTAAAACTTAATAATAAGTAATTTTAATTTTAGGAAGGATTACACTTTATTTTGTTGTACATTTTGAATATAAACAAAATTTAGTTATAATTATTGTTTGCATGCTTAATTAAGCCGAATTTGGAGATGTACCTATATTATGTTATACCATCTAATTTGTACCCATTTCTGCAAATAAACATTATCATTTATCATTTATCAGGAGTTCCAACGGTCATCTTCAGCTCCAAGATACCAAATTACTGTACTGTCAAAATTGTATTAAATTGTTGGTTGCAAACTAAATAGCTGGTTATCATGAGACCCTTAGTTAGTTGAGTGATATGGAAAATGCTAATAAAACTTAACATTTAACCAACATTTGGAAAGCTGAATATCTTGGAAACTACTAAATTATATTTCCAATTTTCCACCAAACATAACTAAGAACCATCTCGACGGAAGTCTTTCGATAAAAAAAAACGCACTTAAATTTGTTCATCCGTTTGGGAGCTACGATGCCACAGACAGACACACAGACACACATGTTAAACTTATAACACCCCACTTTTTTTGTCGGGGGTTAAAAATAAAACCATCTCAAGCCTAAACACAGACCAAGCACTAAAATATATCAAAATTTATACAGGGTGGCCCTTTGGATCGGTCTGTATGGGAAAGTCTGAAACTATAAGACATACGAACATCTGTCCTTAGGAACCATGTCATCGATTTTAATAACAAGAAAAGGTTTATATAAAATGTATGAATGCAGTTTTATTGTTATTAAAACCGATCGAAATCGGCCACCCTGTATGTAAATATATGAAAAAAAAAACATTATTTTCAATTTTGATTGTGTAAGTGAATTGAGATTGTAAGAGTATAACTTGCCATTATGCTTAGCGTTTGTGGACTATGAGAAAGCCTTCGATTCGGTGGAAACATGGGCGGTGCTCGAGTCACTTCAGCGATGCCATATTGACTATCGGTACATTGAAGTGTTGAAGTGTTTGTATAGTAACGCCACCATGTCGGTCCGAGTTCAGGAGCAGAGCACAAAGGCCATTCCATTGAGAAGAGGCGTAAGACAGGGGGACGTTATATCCCCGAAACTGTTTACGGCCGTTATGGAAGACGCCTTCAAGCTCCTGGAATGGCAAGGACTTGGCATCAACATCAATGGCGAATACATCACTCACCTTCGGTTTGCCGACGACATCGTAGTCATGGCAAAGTCGATGGAGGAACTCAGCATGCTGCTCGATGACCTCAATCGAGTTTCTCAACGGGTGGGCTTAAAAATGAACATGGACAAGACGAAACTCATGTCAAATGCAAAGGTTGTGCCCATCCCAGTCAATGTTGAAAACTCGGTACTCGAAGTTGTTGACTCATACATCTACCTAGGACAAGTGGTCCAATTAGGTAGGTCCAACTTCGAGAAAGAGGTCAACCGCCGAATCCAACTCGGCTGGGCAGCGTTCGGGAAACTACGCAATGTCTTTTCGTCCGACATACCTCAGTGCCTCAAGACGAAAGTCTTCAACCAATGTGTGTTACCAGTGATGACTTACGGCACCGAAACGTGGTCTTTCACTATCGGCCTCATCTCAAAGCTCAAAGTCGCTCAACGAGCAATGGAGAGGGCTATGCTCGGGGTGTCTCTACGTGATCGAATCAGAAATGAGGAAATCCGTAGACGAAATAAAGTGACCGATATAGCTCACCGGATTAGCAAGTTGAAGTGGCAATGGGCAGGCCACATAGCACGCAGAGCAGATGGCCGATGGGGCCGAAAAGTGCTCGAGTGGAGACCTCGGACCAGCAAGCGCAGCGTAGGACGTCCACCTACAAGATGGACAGATGACCTTATAAAGGTCGCCGGAAGGCGCTGGATGCAGGTCGCTTCCAACCGGTATATATGGAAGTCCAAAGGGGAGGCCTATGTTCAGCAGTGGACGTCCTATGGCCAGTGCCCCCCATCTGTACCGTGGGAACCCAGAACGATACCTACACAGCGCCTGTCGTGGCCGACACGCTTAGCCAGTCGGTTGCCACACGCGCTCACGGCCGGACGCCGCCAGTCGCGCTATAAAATCACCAAAAAAATGGCTTCGTCGCGAATAAGACCACCGCGCTGCAGTGTTGCGGGGTGTAAAAACATAAAAGCAACAGACATTTATCCTATTTTTCTTTGCCGACAGACGATGAAATGTTACTAAAAATTCTTAGAACTTAGAATAAGCACCTACCTAAACGCATTGCATACACTGTTACGAGTATAATAGATACATGTAATGTTGAATAAATAAACCTACCTTACCTATATCAACAAGTGACAATAATTTAGTCACTAAGATTTACCAAATCAGTTTAGTGCGTGTGGCGATGGCGGGAGAGTGCATTGCACGGCCTAAAAAGGGCGTAAACGTCGGCGTTATTCTTGGCACTTAAGACCTTTAGCAAGGAATGCATTCGCAAAGATGAAACGCGTGATTAGATTATTATAAAACAAGTTGTACCTAGTGACTGTTTTGAAGCTTGTATTGTAATGTTAGTATTATACAATAATGAAACACATTATATATAGGCACCTATCAAACTTTATTTACTAAGTACCTACTGTCATCGGGATATAAGTAGGTATTTAGGTTACTTAGGTACCTACACAGAGAGTTTCATGTTTTTGTTTCATGTTTCTGGTATGTTCAGAAAGAATAGGTAGGTAAGATTCCGATATACCTACTCGGAAATTTAAACGATTTTGATGGAGTGCCGCAGCGCATGTGAATACTTATTTCTAGTACCTAATGATAATTAAATTTGACTAATAAATTTAAATAAATCGATCGTTTTTCATTTATCTTGACTTTTTAACCGACTTCAAAAAAAGGAGGGGGTTCTCAGTTCGGTTGTGTTTTTTTTTTTTATTTTTTTTTTTTTAATGCTTGTTACCTCATAACTCCGTCATTTGTGAGTCGATTTGGAAAATTCTTTTTAGGTTTATGAATAGACATCTCAAGGTTGGTCCCATAAAATTTTGGTGAAGATCGAATGACGAGATCCATGAGGAATCGAAGGAATTCCTGAAATTTTATAGGCACTTATAATATTTTTCATATATTTTCTAAAACTATTTAAGTATTTGCATACGGTAGTCATCATCTTCCAATGCTGAACTGATGATGGAAGGTACAACTCCTTAACGGTTAGGAGTTAGGAGATAATTCAAACGAGATGCATGCCTTCAAGACCTCCCTCTCCCTGATCACCCCGCCATAAGTATTTTATACTAATCACTAAAAAGAGAAAAAAAAAAATTTTGTAACAAAAAAAAGAACCGACTTCAGTTAAACTAAAAAGCCAAAAATAACCCGTTCAAGTACAGATTACATTTGACTCACCCTTTGAAGTTGGTGCCAAACCTCACGTAAACTTTAATATATAAATATAATAATAAAATAATAATAATAATAATAATCATTTATTTCGGAATTTCATCCATATCGTGTTAGTAGCATAAATAATAAACCTTATAACTAATGTTAGTAACATAAAAATATCAAAACAAACCTTAACTAACTTAACCTAGGTGACAAATGCAAGGCATTCCATCCTTGCAAGAAAGGGCCTTCTACTCTGTCCGCGACTATTGCTAGGAGGCTGTTGGCGCTGCCGCGCACGCGCCGCAGTAGCGACGCTGTGCGCTTGCGCATAATGGCGTGGAAGCCATCTGTGCGCGCTTCGGCGAACATGCCTGAGGCACTGCAGTGGCGCGGCAGCCCCAACAACATCCGGAACGCGTTATTATACTGTACGCGTAGGGCGCTGTAAGCTTTTTGAGTATAATTGATCCATAGGCTGCAGGTGTAAAATGACTGACAGTAAGCCTTAAAGAGGCTAACCTTTACGTCATTCGTACACCTTGCAAACCTACGGATCAACATATTACTTCTAACTGCCAGCGCCCTACGCTCCCTTTCCAGATCCACATTATCGCTTAGCGTTGCGGTGACCCAGTGCCCCAGGTATTTAAATTCTCTAACTAGCTTGAGAGGAGTGCCATTAAGTTTAATCGGCGGGACTTCATCCTCCAATTTTATGCCTTTACCCTTAAAAACTAGCAACTCACTCTTAGAGGCATTATACTTGAGGCCATGGGCCTCCGCATACCGCTCACATGTGCTAACTAGCGTCCTCAGGGCACTGATTGAGGGGCTCAGCAACACCATGTCGTCTGCATAACTGATGTTGTTCACAAACTTCCCATCGACTGAGCAGCCGACCATAGTGCTACTGAGCTCCTCAATCAATCGATTGACATAAAGGCTGAAGAGCCTAGGTGACGTGAGCCCCCCTTGCCTCACCCCGCACTCCAGCCCATATGCATCGGACAGCGTATCTGCCCACCTCACAGCATTAGTCTGGTGGTCGTACCAGTACCTGAACAGTTCGACCAATTCTCCGGGCAGTGACGTATCTTCGTACAGTTTTTGCCATAGTTTACTATAGGACACCAGATCGAAGGCCTTGGACAGATCAAGAAAACACGCAAAGACCGGCGTTTTCCTGTCTGTGTAGTATTGAACTGTGTGCTTAAGACAAAGAACTGCGGTTTCGGTAGACAAGCCAGGTCGAAAGCCAAGTTGTGCATCGTTAATTGTTACGTGTTTTTCTAGTTGTTTGTCAAGCACACCGTCCAACACTTTTGCTACAGTAGTAGCCAACGAAATGGGCCTATAGTTTTTTATGTCAGAGGTGTCTCCTGTACGATTCTTTATTATAGGCACCACCACGGTTTTCATCATCTCTTCAGGTAAATAGGTATGACTGACACAGAAGGTGAAGAGCATGGCAAGTACTCTAGGTAAGTGTAATATATGAGTAAGAGAAGATAATAACTGAGTGGTTTGGGATCGATTTCAAAGGGTGAGTCAAATGTAATCTGTACTTGAACGGTTTATTTGTGGCTTTTTAGTTTAACTGAAGTCGGTTCTTTTTTTTGTTAATTTTTTTTTTTTTTAAATCATTTCTAAGCGGTGTCAACCCTAGCCTTGTTTTGCCGGCACGTGCGGCCAACGAACCGCGCGTTCAAGGTCGCTCCATTGTTAAATTGAGTAGGCATGAAAAGCGGTAGGTATTTGCCTTTTTATTCAGACATGAGTATCTGTTCGAAGAACTATTATATTAATCTGTGCTATGGCTGAGATGATGATGATGAAGTGAATTGACGCCATTATTAATATATTGTTTAATAAAATAAAACGAACGATTAGTAAAAAAAATAATGCATTTTATTGCAGTAAAACTAAATTGTCATAAAATTAGGTTATATTCTCAGTTATGCTGACGACATGGTGCTGCTGAGCCCCTCTGTCACGGGCCTAAGGATACTTGTCGCCATATGCGAACGTTACGCAACAACTCATGGACTGAAGTACAATGTAAAAAAAAGCGAAGTAATGGTATTCAAATACGGTAGAGGACCCGATGTGGTGCCACCTGTTAAGCTGAATGGGACTGTGCTTAATGTCATCACTAGTTTTAAATATCTTGGCCATGTATTGACTGATACACTCAAAGACGACGAAGATATTGAGAGACAACGGCGAGCGATTGCTATGAGAAGCAATATGTTGGCACGCCGATTCGCTCACTGTTCTGACCAAGTGAAAATAACACTGTTTGGGGCTTACTGTCAGGCGTTCTACACCAGCCAGTTGTGGTACACATACACGAAGCGTGCGTTCAATAGACTCAGAGTACAGTACAACAATGCCTTTCGTGCGATGCAGAGGCTACCGTGGCGATGTAGTGCGTCCGGCATGTTTGCCACCAATCGAGTCGATGACTTTTACGCCATTATTCGCAAAAGACACTGGTCCTTTGTCAGGAGAGTGAGCGAATCGACTAATAGTATAGTGAAAGTGGTGTGTGCAACATGTTACTTTAGGAGTGAGGCGTCAGTTTTGAATATTTAGAATTAGTATTTAATTTTCAAAATATCTAAATATATTGAAATTAAATAGTAAATCTAAATTTAATGTACTTAATTTAATAATAATTAATTAATTAATGTATTAATGTAAATGTGATGGGTTAATACCTGAATAAACAAATATTTTATTATTATTTTTATTATTATTTTATATTTATTTCAATACGCTAGATTAATTCGTTTTCAAATAGTTAAGTGAATAATCGTGGGATCATCCATTAATTACTAGTAGGTAACAGTTGTTACAAATCTCATTGCTCTACGCTAAGGGGTGTCTGGAATGTATTCTGACGTGTCTATTCAAATGTCCGCTTCGTTTGAATTTCTTGTTACATATGTCACGCTGTATGTTCTCAGACCGATATATGTATTCTGACGTGTTTTATCAAATTACTTTTGTCTGTAAATTGTTTGTTACATACATCACAACTATAAGGTTTCAGTCTGGTATGTATTCTGACGTGTTTATTCAAACAAGCATTTTGTGAGAATTGCTTGTTACACACATTACAACTATACGGTTTCTGTCCGGTGTGTATTCTAAAGTGTGCAGTCAAATTACATTTTTGTGTGAATTGCTTGTTACATATGTCACAGCTGAATGGTTTCTGTCCAGTATGTGTTCTGCCATGTCTAATCAAGGCACTTTTGGTTGTGAATTGCTTGTTACATATGTCACAGCTGAATGGTTTCTGTCCGGTATGTGTTCTGCCATGTCTAATCAAGGCACTTTTGGTTGTGAATTGCTTGTTACATATGTTACAGCTGAATGGTTTCTGTCCGGTATGTATTCTGGCGTGTTCATTCAAATTACCTTTTTTTGAGAATTGCTTGTTACATATATCACAACTATAAGGCCTCAGTCCGGTATGTATTCTGACGTGTTCATTCAAATGATGTTTTTGTGAGAATTGCTTGTTACATATATCACAACTATAAGGCCTCAGTCCGGTATGTATTCTGACGTGTTCATTCAAATGATGTTTTTGTGAGAATTGCTTGTTACATATATCACAACTATAAGGCCTCAGTCCGGTATGTATTCTGACGTGTTCATTCAAATAATGTTTTTGTGAAAATTGCTTGTTACAGATGTTACAGCTGTATGGTTTCAGTCCGGTATGTGTTCTGTCATGTCTTATCAAATGAGATTTGTGTGCAAATTGCTTGTTACATATATGATAGCTGTATGGTTTCTGTCCAGTATGTATTCTGTCATGTGTAATGAAGGTCGTCAAGGTGTCAGATATCAGACAGGAGTAAGCAGTGGCTGTGTGTCCCTGCACGTGTCTGACTAGACTAGGCTTCCTCGTGAACTGTTGGCCGCAAGTGTCGCACGTGTACGCTTGTTCCTCGGCGCGAGCCTCGAAGCTGTCCATGTGCCTCGCGAGACTCGATTCATGCGCCTCATCGCCGCGGAGGCGCTTGAGCCTCACGCAACAAGTCATCGCGAGCTGTGCGCGTGCGCGGGCGGACACAGAGCGCGCCGAGAGGGCCTCCACGTTTCCCGCGCCCCGCCATGCCACTGGAACAACCAAACTAAATTAGGGCAAGTCGGAAAACGTTGGCCATCAAAGAAAAACTAAATTGTAAGTTTACAGCTCAGTACTTATTCTTAAGAATCAATAACTGAGATATGATGCGTCAATAGGTTTGAAATCCATGTGTATACACATGTACCACAGACCAAATAACTAAAGATTCAAATAAGACAATTTAAAAGGATTATATCTCGTATATTCATTATTTGAGCCTTCCTGACGTTTAGATAACTGCTACAGTTACCTACTTGTCAACGGCTTTTAATATACACTTCAATTCCAAATTCAAATATTGGATTAAAATATTCTAATTAAACATCGATATTTGACAACATAACATTTCAAATCGTTTAATAACTATTCATCATTTTACCCCTCCGACACTAAATGATTAAAAAAAAAATATTGAAATATTTCGCCTCAAATTAACTGCTCGTCAACACGACTCTACCGAGTTCGAATTCGACGGGGTAACCGTTGCTTTAGTATATCCCACACCACCATAGTGTATTATTCTGTGCCGGCCGAGGAGCCGTGTCCTGAGTAACGTGTATGAGAGTAAGTGACGTCACTCACGTGATATCGGGTCCTCGTCACTCGCCGCGTCGCGCGCCGTCTCCGGCTCGCCGGCTGCGCGGCGCTGCTCGACTGAAGCAATAACACTACTGTTAGACAGCGGATCAACATTAAGTAACTGCTAAGCAACACCATGTGCTGCAGTCGGTACTGACCTAGCGAGTTGTCGCTCGCCCCATCCTCGTCCGCTGCCTCCGATTTCACTCCAGGTTCTTCATCTATACAAGAATTAACGCTTGATAATTATTACAACAATGCAACGAATTATTTTTAATGACACAGGAAATATAATCAATCGATCAATCAATATCATTTATTTTCAGGCAACTGTGGCCCATAGATAAATACCTTTAAACTAACATTATTATTATGAGCCTATTATGTCCCACTGCTGGGCAAAGGCCTCCCCCTTTTTTAAAACTAACATACATATCAAATATAATCAAGTATATAACATAATCATAAACAGGTTAGTTTGGCGACGTGCGTATCTTCTGAGTGTCGGGTAACCGCCCGCGGAATCGCCAGATTAAATAATCGCCGGAACCTTTCGGCCAGAACTCCTCCTGCAGGAAGGTGGACAGCTCGATAGGAGGCGCCCTCACCACACATGACGCGAAGTTCACATTGTGACGAGACTAACTGTTCGGCCCTCAAGTGCCTAATATTTATACTAGGGCTCGCGGTCGTGTCCGTGTTTCGTGTACCCGTAGCCGGACCCCCGTGTCCGTGTTACCCGGCAACATTTTTATGGTCCGTTCGGCACGTGTAATTAAGATACGTGTATCTGTGTAACACGGGTACACGTATCTTAATTACACGTGGATCCGATCCGCCGCGACGTTTAGTAAAGATTCGTTGCGATGCCTCTAAGAGCTACGAATGAGAATGTATAGTAAGTGAGACTCGTGCTTCTTAATTTCAGTTTCCTCGCTATCGCATTGAAATTAATTTGTCTCGTGATTACATACTAACAAAATGTAGCAATTAAATAATGGCATGTATTTAAATCGATATCTGTATATTCCTTTTTTTCGATCAAAATATTTGAAAGTTTCACCAAAAATACGACTTGCACACTAATTATGCACACTAAATAATGCGAATTAAATATACTATTTAAAGGTATTTGCAAAACTGTTTTACTGTGGATATAAAAAAAACTAACCTAACCCGGCCGAGTCGGATCTTAGTGTGCAGTGCGAGGATAATTAGTGTGCAAGTCAGTATTTTTGGTGAAACTTTCAAATATATCCGATGTACGAACCATATTTTTGGTGTGAATTCGGTTAAAAAGGTCATCTCGTTTTGTATGATGTTTAATTATTGTATTAAGCGGTTTACACTCACGTGAAACTGTCAGGAACGGCCCGACATGTGAGTGTAAACCGCTTAATATAATAATTAATATGTCTCACGAAAGTTTTAGTAAAATTATGATGTAATTTTTTTTTTGTAGGACATGTTCAGTTAATCAATTGTTTTTTTCGCACAGCATTAGTTTTTCTGGTATGCATTCAGTTAATCAGTGGTTACCTAGTGTGCTGAAAAATTATACAGATGTGCATTTAAAAATATCCCTTAAGTAATTAAGCTGTGATCCTTATTGAAATGAACAATTTTAATTATTTTTTTGTTTTTTATACCAAACATTATGTTGCAATATTATAATTTATATTTAGTTTTATTTAAAAGCATTTGGCCTCTGTAACTGTAAAAAGAGTCTATAGATATGTGATTATAATATATTTTTTTAAACAATGCGTTGTAAAAAAAAAGTTCTAAGACAAACCTGTAGGCAGATGACGGTGCAAATATTTTGAGAACAACCCTTTAAAACGTACAACTAACCGCATATTAACAGTAACAAATAACAAAGTAAAAAGTACGAGATAATAACTTTCAATTAACAGCTACAGCAAGATTTGCAGTGTTGACCGACTGAGATCGTATTAGTGAATCCTCTTAATTATCTGAAAAATATTTATATTAGTATTAATACATCCGACGACGCGTTTGGCTCGGTTTGTAGACACCTGCCTACTGAGTCGGCGGTCCCGGGTTCGAATCCCGGCCGGGGCAAATAAATGTGCAAATATTTGTTCTTGGGTCATGGATGTTATCTATATATGTATTTATATATTATGTACAGTAAACGGCGATAAAGAATGCACATCGGCAATCATCGCATTTCCGAATACAAACGAATGCTAATTTCCATGTACATCAATTATTAGATTAATCGTTCATCAGAATTTGAATTTAGAACTAAGTACTTTATTGTTGTTTTGTTTTGATTTCACGTGGAATATATAGAGCAGTAAAACTCGATGTAATTTTATATAGTTATTGCTATAATGTTCTTGTTGGGGAAAAAAACCTAAAAGGGGTTGACTGGGCATTAGCAACTGATGTTATACTACTAGGATACTTAAATGTGGGTTTAAAGATAGACAAAAAGTGTAATTAGTTACATTAACATTCTCATATTTTTTAAATTGGTCGGCTTCTGTTACTAAATATTTATAAACATTGCAGATAATTTCGCGTGACTGGCAAAGTAACGGCTTACCTTTTTTCCCTATAGATACCATAGTACAAATTTAATTTTGTGTGAGCTTTATCAACTCTATATATATATTGACTTGGATATGCGACTGTACTCTCTCGCATTTGAACCACGACTGACAAAACAAACGTCATGGTGTGTGCGACACAGATATCGCTATACGAAGTCGAAGTCGAAATTAGCCGATTGCCTCTTTCCAAAGATCGATGTGCAAACTTTATCGCCGTTTACTGTATATCATCGTCTAGTACCCACAGTACAAGCTTTGCTTAGTTTGGGACTAGGTCGATTTGTGTATGATTGTCCCTTAACCACTAGATTGCTTTTGGTAACTACGGCTACCTGTCACCGCTCTTATTTTATTGTATAAATAGAGTTCAACTCAAAATTCGAAGCAATTGAGTGGTTAATATTTATTATTTATATACAAAACAGCCCGACCACTTCTTTCAACTTTACGAACAAAAGGTATACGACGTAAAGCCCAAAGGTGATGAAATGAAATTATCGATAAAATTAAAATTACCACGGTTATATTAGAACGTCGCCGCCAATCCATTATTATCTTTATCTGCACGTGCTACTACTTCTTACTAACAAAAGGGTCTCCATGGTAGGAAGGAAGGTAATAAAATAATAATGAATGACTCAATTGTCTTTTTCGCTTAACATAACTTCAAAAACATTTATTTTGAATAATAGTTTTATCAATATGTAAGTATAATAAAATTACATCAAAAGAATTTAAACCAAAACACCCGGTGGCGTAGGTCTGTTTGTTTTTTTTTTTACTCATACAACATTTAAGTATTTTTATTCGTGCAATGCACGGCCGGGTCGCTAATTTTATCTAAAACCACAATCGCTGGTTATATATGTATATAACAGAATAATGCCATTTATTAGTTAAATAGAACCAATATGTATAAAACTCAAGTTTGATTCAGATAGAAGTAACTAAACCCCGTCCCGTACTCAATATAGTAACAATTTGTCATTCAATTAATAGTACTGATTTGTTTTAACTCGAACCGGCCGGAGCGGATCGCTCCGACGAGTATTCAGTACCCGAGCGGAGCCGAGCTCCGCGGATTCGGACACGAACGCAGACACGGCTACGTATCTCGGCGTGTCCGTGTTATTCGTGATCTTAGTACCGCCGGGGTTAAGGATACGGGGCTACGTTGCCGCGTGTAACACGGATATCAGGAGCCCAATTTATACTGCATCCACAAACCAAAGCTAGTTTCTTAAACACCGGCTGAAAACTCTCTGGGACGGCTACCCTTGTTTACGTTTATTTTTTTTAAATCATAAACACTATGGATATAAGCATAATTTTTTACGCCAAATCCTCTTTTCACTAAAGCTTTTTTTTGCCGTAGGATCTTAACGCATAACTTTTTAATGCCAAATCTACGTATTGCAAACAGTACTGACCTGACGAGTTGTCGCTCGCCCCATCGTCGTCCACTGCCTCCGATTTGACGTCAGGTTCTTCACCTATAGAAGGGTTAAGAGTGATAATGATTATAACAAGTCAGTTTCTTCTTAAACCTAGTTGCCTGCCGACTGAAGGAAGGAAGGAAGAAAGCAAGAATTGAACCATCAGTCTACGTTTTTGAGAAGTCAAAAAGAAGTGCATTAAATCTGAGGAAAATGATCCGTCCATTGTAACAGCGCCTCTCCGCTCCGTTCCAGTGGACAGGCAGCCTAACACTACCTAAATACAAGGCTAATTTGCCAGACACCGGCTGAAAATGTCTGCGACGTAAAAGAAAAGTTCCGCACATAATTATGAAAGGAAAGTCTCTTTTTAAATGAATCAATATTTTGATTTTCCAACCGGCTTCAAAAGAGAAAGTTCAGAAGGCGACGCGCATGAGTTTATTTTATTTTACTACCTCTGAACTCGCGTCATTTATGAATCGATTATGAGATTTTAGTATAATGTTGAAATGAAATGAAAATCTTTATTTGCTTTAAGTGTAGTTACATTTGGCTGACATAGTAAATGGCTTGTTTTTAGATCATACACTTAGCTTATCACAGCATGCAAAAATTTCAAATATTATTATTATTAATTATTAATTTATTATTGTGTTACTAATTTTCCATTATTTTACAATGACTTACACTCTAGAAATTCATTTAATGTATAGAAACATTTTTCTTTCAACCACTGACATAACACTCGTCTGAAAATCGCTAAACTTGGCAGTTGTCTAATTGCTAGTGGGATGTGGTTATATATTTTTATGGTCATTGCGTGACAATTGTTTCTCTGCAGCGCGGTTTTATATCGCGGAGCCATTAATTTTGCAGGATCTCTTGGTCGAAGTTTCGGATTAGCTACTGATGTCGTATATAAATTGGGATTTGCCCATACAAAAATGCCTATTTCCAAGATATACAACCCTGTAAGAGTTAATAGGTTGAGCTTCCTGAATAACGGTCTACATGACTCTAGAGGTCCTACTCCACTGAGGGCTCTTACACACTTTTTTTGGCTGGTAAATGCATTTTTCGCAATTGTTGAATTACCCCAAATAATAAGCCCGTACCTTAACAGAGATGCAACGTAGCCGTGGTATGCGGTCAGGGCAGCTTTTTCACCAGCAATACGTTTTAATCTTCTAAGGGCATATGTAAATCTTTCCAATTTGGTACAAATATTGTCCACATGATGTTTCCACTTACAGTGACGATCTACAATAATACCCAGAAATTTGGTTACATCTACTTCTTCGATTTCTTCTCCCTTACATTTAATGCTTAATTTCGGTGTGTGTGTCTTTGTATTGCAGAATTGTATGTATTTTGTTTTTTGGGTATTCACTAATAAATCATTATTTTCCAGCCAATTACATATAGAGTCAATAGTCATATTAATATTATTCAAATATGAAATGTTATCATTGTTAAATATCATTAGGAATTATGATTGAAATGTCATCTGCAAATAAAACTGTTTTATAAACACAAGCTCTCGGAAGCTTTATTAGGTTTTTTAGAAAGAAACCGCATTGAAAATGGCTACATAGTTCCTGAGAAGCTCTCAAGCGGCAACCATCCTGGAAGAAACGTAAAGAAAACGATGCATTTGTTTAGCAGGAAAATGGTAACAGACACACACAACCTCTAACACCAATCATTGGTCACCAATCCTTGCCTTTTCATGTGTACATACATTTTAGTTGGTATGTTAGTTATACTCACGTGTGGCAGTGCCCTCTCTCGCTCCGTCATTGCCGGTCATCTCATCTGGGATCTCTTCACCTGTAATAATAATACAACTTTTAAATATTGGAATGATGCATATCTACACTTATCGGTTACAAGCTGCATTTCAGAAATTCTTACACAATATAGAATTTATAGTGAAGTAGGTTTTGCGCACAACTTCCTCACACAAACTTTCACCCACCCTTTCTGGGATGAAAACTATCTTATGTCTTTTCCCGGAACTGAAACGATTAACATACCGAATTTCATCGAAATCGGACTAGTAGTTACAGTTCCCCATATATACTTCTGCCTCTTACCTTTTCAGCCCTTTAAAGAATGTTTTCGGAATAAAAACTATCCTATGACCTGTCTCAGGACTCAAACTATCTCCATACCAAACTTCATGTAAATCGGTTTCGTGGTTTGAGTGTGGAGAGGAAAGAGACAGAGAGACGGACACGCATTCGGATTTATACTATTAGTATCGGCATGGATAGTTATTTTTAAATATGCTCATAAAGCTGTATGTGTTGAAGTCGGCACGGACCTGACAAGTCGTCACTCGCACCATCCTCGTCAGCCATCTCCGACTTTACCACTGCAGGGGGCGCTTCTTCTGCAGCAACAGACAACAAAACCAACATTAAAAATCTGACAAATGAGGTCAGCCTGCCCCAAATACAGTGTTATTGAGAACTCTTGTGAATTGCTTTCAATGTAACATTGATTATTGTATTTTTATTTATTTATTTATTTATTTAAGCCTTATATCAGATATACAAAATTAAAGTACATTATATATATTTTTTATATTAAGTAACCGAATCTGTGTGCCTTTGGGCAAAGGCCTCCCCCATTCTTCTCCACTCCTCCCTGTCATACACCAGTCTGGGCCAGGTTTTGGTTCTTCCTGCCATGAGTTCAATCTCATCGGCCCACCTCTTGAATTGCCTGCCTCGGTTTCTTTTATGGCCTCTAGGGTGCCATAATGTTGCTACTCTGCTCCACTTGTCTCCTCCTCTAATGGTATGTCCTGCCCACTTCCATTTTAGTTGTTTTATTTTATATGTAACATCAGTTAACCCTGTCCTTTCTCTTAGGTTCTTATTACTTATCTTGTCCATTCTTCTTTTCTTTAACATTTATTTTTATTTTATTTATTTATAACAACATTACATCTATCATTACAGTTTCCCAATGCGATAGAGTAGCAACACAAAACAATATTGTAAGTTAACTTAGGTACTAAAAATAATAACATAAAACAAACAAAGACACTTTTGTGAATTCATCGAGTGAACAATGGAACACGTCAACTCGAGTTGCAACCTGGTTGAGCGTGCGCAAGGCCCTGGTCCAGGGCGCCGCGCGCAGCAGGCCGGTGCGCGCGCGCGGCTCGGCCAGCAGCGGCGGCCGGCGCCGCCGCCACACGTACCGATCCGGCACACATAGGTCTACCACTGCCAGCACCCCAGGGTTGCTGATCTTCCCTCTCAACAATTTAAATATATATGAAGCGAGAGACGATTCTCGCCTGACGCGCAACTGGTTATATCCCACCATTCCCAACACGAATAATGTCGGATACATAAGTGGGTAAAAAGGATACACACCATAGAGCTTGAGATACAGAAACCGCACAAATTTATTCTGAGTTCGTTCCAACATAAGCTCGTACTTTGCTTCGTGTGGGCTCCAGATTACCGAATTGGCCTCCAGGTGACTTTTAACAAGAGCCTCGTAGAGCGCGCGTATAGCACTTATGTTGGAAAAACCCTGTGCTTGTCTCATGACGAACCCTAAATTCCTGTATGCTTTTTTACACACAGCTACAATGTGTTCCTTAAAAGAGAGATCGGTAGTAAATTGTACTCCTAAGTCACGGACCTTAGTAAGACGTACCATCGGTTCCCCTTCCACCACATACTGGTGATGTATCGGATTGCGAGCCCGACTGAAGAATATCGATGAGCATTTAGTCACATTAAAGTAAAGTTTATTCGAATGACTCCATTGTATAACTCGATCAATATCCTCCTGCAGTACACGACAATCCGATACATCCTTGATTTGCTTCACGAGTTTTAAATCGTCGGCAAAAAGTAAGCAATCTGAGTCTCGCACCACATTAGGAAGATCGTTAATCATCAGCACAAATTTCAATAGTCCCAAATTGCTACCTTGACTCACGCCAGATCTCGTATAGTACGGTTCTGACCTGTAACCCGCACAGTCCACGTACTGGCGCCTGTCACGCATGTAACTGGCAAAGAAAGCAAGCGTATGTGGTGTACACCCCGTGTCCGCTAGCTTTTTCAGTAAGATATCATTGTCTACCACATCGAAGGCTTTTTTAAAATCGAAGTAAGCGACATCTACCTGAATGCCAGCGTCCACTGCCGGCGTCACCCGCGTCAAGAGGTTAAGCAAGTTTCCTGCTGTACTGCGTCCCGCGCGAAATCCGTGTTGAGCGTCCGACAACTGGGAGCTTACCTGCTCTTGCAAATAACGTTGAATGGCCGACTCAAATACTTTAGCAGGTGCACATAAGACATATTTGAGTGCGGAGTTAAACTCCAAAGAGATAAGACGCGTCCACGCAAAGCGCAGTGCGTAACCAGTGCAGCAAGACCCCTGCCTTACGGCGTTCTCCCATACGGCCAGTGTCTAGCTTCGTTGGACGCTGCCGGCTCGCCGACCAGCCAGATAGACCCATCGCTTACGGCGTAAGTACGTGCGCCCAGTGTCTCGCACGACTGGTTCATTGGATCTAAGCGTACTATACCCGTACGTACCCACAAATATTTTTATTGGATTTATACAACAAGCAATAGATAAACATTAAAATGACTAACATTAATTGTGCAGCCTGTTGCAAAGTGATTAAAACCTCACAATATATGTCGTGCTCCACTTGCAAGGGCAGTTACCATCCAGAATGTGTAAACAAAGATTACCGAAGTTTACCAAAGAGTGAGATCCAAAGTTGGGTATGCCCGTCATGTCAGAGCAAATTACCTAAAACTGACAACACTTTCACCCCGGTGCGGCAGGCCTCCCCGGCCATCGCCGCGGACCAGCACTCATCAAAAGCAAACGTCACCCTGCGCCCGCAAAACCGTGAGTCAGAAAAACGTTCACTATCTCAATCGCCGAGTCACAATAATGATGCGCTTGCTGCACTCACGAGGGAGATAAAGTTGCTGCGCGACGACATGGTCGAGGTAAAGAGCCACTTAAAAAATCTCTCTTCTGGCGTGGAGAATTGCGCTGCGCGTTTGAACGAGTATGAATCAAAGCTTGCCCACACGGATGAAAAAATTCGCGTTCTTGAAGAAAAGGATCTGGAAAACGCGCTTCTTCACCAGAAAGTCGACCAACTGGAAGAGAGGCTTGGTTTTCTCGAGCAACGAATGGTACGCAATGAAATTGAAATCCAAGGAATTAATGAACATAGCAATGAAAATCTATTTCATATCGTTAAAGTTGCCGCCACGAAAGTTGGGATTGAGTTAACAGAAGCAGACGTAGACGATGTTTTGCGCGTTGGCCCTCGCCGTAGCACAGGAACCCAGAGCTCAGAGTCCTCACTTCCTCGCCCAGTCGTTCTTCGTTTCGTACGTCATATGAAGCGCCAGGAGTTCCTCAAAGCGGCTAAAGCCAGGCGCAACATTACCACTAGTGACATTGAAGTGGAGGGACGGAGAAATAAGCTGTTTTTTAATGAAAGGCTTACGAAAAAGAACAGGCAGTTATTTCGTCAGGCTAGGCTCCTTAAATCATCACAGGGGTACAAATACTGCTGGACTTCCAATGGACACATTTTTATACGAAAGAGAGAAGGCGGTCCTGCCATCGCAATACGTAGTTCAGTGGATCTTGATAGAATCAGGGAATCGGAAGTGTCGGAACATGACTCCGATCCGGCGACCCCAATCTCACCGGCACCCACCAACCCCAGCATACTGGCTGATGGCCGCCCCACAACGAACTCTTCGGCCGGCGAAACGGCTCACTTCCCGATGTCCGCCAGTATCAGAACCGTGGCTGGTGCTACCTGCCCTACGATGGACCTCTCAGCTAATGAAACGTTTAGTGCGGACGATTGACAACAATTATTGCAGCAATTTTTGTTACTTGGTTTTTCTTATAATTTCACTTTTTGTTTATCGTAAATTAGCTGTTAGTATTACAGATGTATTAGACGTTACTATAACTAACACACACACACTTTTCAATTACCTTCTCACAAATTCACGCTCTCACTCACTTTTCTCATACACACTGCCTGCCACACACATTATCGCAAGACCCGTACCTACTTCATCATGGAATCTTTTTGCCAGAACTTGGACATTATGGCTTAGCCGTGAATTTCTGCGTACCCTTGACTTTCTTATCTATGGCTGCGGATGATATAGGAGCTGATGTAGACCAATATATTGCCATTAACTGTCAGAGTCTCGAATCATTGGATCAAAGTAAGCCATTTTTCGGAAATGTCAATTCCTTCAAGTTCATGACTCTCAACATCAGGAGCCTGCAACGAAACTTTGATGAGTTCGAAGTAGCCCTAAAACGAATGGACACAGACTTTGACGCCATTATACTCACCGAATGCTGGATAAACGAATACTCCATAATCGACCGCCTCCCTGGTTACAACGTTTTTCACACTTCCAAATGTATTAATAAAAGTGGTGGTATAGCTATATATATTAAGGATTCTCTTAATGTTTCAGTGGAAGAGCCTCGTCTCGATGACGCTAACTGTCTTTCGGTCGCTATATCTAATGAGATCAATATAATTGGTATTTACCGGTCTCCCTCCTTTCACAATTTAGACCGATTTCTAAACTCTCTTAACATGGTACTTGCTAAATCTAAAGGATTCCAAAATGTGGTTGTAACCGGAGATATTAATATCGATATAATGGATTCTTCAAGCAATCATTCTTCTGATTACTTGCTCCTGCTGGCAAGGCACGAACTTCTCCCGGCTATTACCATCCCTACAAGGAATGATTCATATTTGGATCACATCTTTATTAAGTCTAAGTCTCGCGCATACGGTGCTGTCTGCCCTTGCCCTATTATACTGACCACGAAATTGCCATGGCTGCAATTTCTGCTTGTAAAACCAATAACATCCGGCAGTCACGAAGTAGTACAAAAACTGACTTTGCCGCGGCTGCACTGGAACTTAGCAAGGTCGACTGGACTAAGATAACTAACTCGGCAAACGTTAACGAGGCAGTTACACAATTTGATAATATAATATCTACTGCATTAAGCAAAAACACCCGCTCGGTAAAAGTCAGCCGCTCTAATTTAAATCTGAAGCCTTGGATTACACCCGGTCTAATTAGGTGTATGAGGCACAGGGACAGACTGCATAGTAGGGCTAGAGCATCCCCAAACAACCATGTCCTTCAGACAATTTATAAACGGTACAGAAACTTTCTCGACAACCTCCTGTTTAACTTGAAAAATGAATACCAAAGTAAACAGCTGACGGAGGCTAGGGACGACCCAAAAAAGTTATGGAAATCAATAAAAAACATCTGTCATTATCAAACCAATTTAAATTCCGTAAATGAGCTAACAAACCTATCCAACTCACCAAAAGACTCCCTAAACATTTGTAACCAGCATTTTGTCACGGTTGGTCAAAAACTAGCTACAGACATCCTTCACAAACTTTCTGAAACTCAGTCATCATTAGCTTCTAAAGTAAAATCCTGTAATTCTCCCGTTGATTCCTTTTTTCTTTTTCCTACCAATGTCAGTGAAGTTGATAAAATTATTTCAAAACTAAAAGTTGATAGCGCTCCAGGTCCGGATTCGGTAAAACCTCTCTTCATAAAAGAAATTAAAGACGTTATTATTGGACCGCTTACTGACATTTGTAACTTAAGTCTGGCTTCGGGCTGCTTCCCGGACCGATGGAAAATGGCTCGAGTATCACCCATTTACAAAAATGGATCCAAGAAGGACCCTAACAACTATCGCCCGATATCTCTTCTCAGTATATTTTCGAAGATACTAGAAAAGATAGTGAATTCCCGTCTAGTGGCTTTCCTTGCCAAAAATGAAGTTCTCTCAGATAACCAGTACGGATTCAGGAAAGGAAAGTCGACCGAAGACGCAGCGATTCACCTCTCTAATAAAATATCCAGTCTTCTTGATAGTGGCGATAGATGTATTGGCGTATTCTTGGATCTCTGTAAAGCTTTCGATACTGTTTCAACTTGCATCCTACTTAGTAAGCTGAGTGCCTTAGGCGTGAGAGGGGTGGCTCTCGAGTGGTTCCGCAGTTACTTGTCCGAAAGACGTCAAACTGTGAAAGTTAATGAGCACATAAGCGACGAGCTACCAATTTCTTTTGGTGTCCCACAGGGCAGCACTCTCGGCCCTACGCTGTTTCTTATTTACGTAGATGATATCCTCAAACTTAATCTGGACGGTGCCGAAGTAATATGTTACGCAGACGATACTGCCGTACTTTTTCACGCTAAAACATGGGATAAGACTTATTGCCTTGCAGAGCAAGGACTGTCTGAAATCAGTACTTGGCTCGATAATAATCTACTTACCCTCAATGTAACGAAATCTAACTTCCTAGTTTTCTCAAAAACATCTGTTTCCTCCGCACATCTAGCAAGTAACCTTACAGTCCACACGAGTAAATGTAGTAAGCGCGTCAATATGTCATGTTCTTGTAGTTCAATTGTGAGATCCGATAAAGTCAAATACCTGGGATTGGTAATTGATGATCGACTATCCTTTAAACCACACATCCTAGCACTGTCAAACAGGGTCAGGAAATGCATCTACGTTATGAAGCGACTTCGCCACTGCGCCTCGCAACATTTACTTCGGGTGGTATACTATGCACTCTGCCAATCCATTCTCCAATATGGTATATCGGTTTGGGGTAGCACCCCTAAAACCACTCTGCTTTTGCTGGAGAGAGCCCAGCGTGCAGTGATAAAGGTGATGCTTCATAAACCTATTATTTTTCCAACAGATGCTCTTTACCGGGAAGCAAACCTTCTAAGCGTAAGGCAATTATATATATTTAAAGCAGCAGCTCGAGCACATTTAATAGCTTTAAAGTCACCTACCTTCGCACAACTTTTGACTAAACGTGTATTTAGAATCCCCCTACCTAATTACAGAACAGTTTTTGCCAGGCGCTCCCCTGACTATATGCACTTCCTTATTTATAACAATATATGCAAAGTGCATAAAATTCAACATTGTTCCAGTGGCCAGATGCAAGTGATTGTGAAGAAGTGGCTTCTGTCAATATCGTATCACGAAACTGAGGCCATACTTCTCGCTGGCTAGTCTAGTGGCACACCTCTGTGTCTCAAGACACACACACACACACACACACATACACGCACGCACGCACGCACGCACACACACACACACACACACACACACACACACACATACACACACACACACACACACGCATCTGACGCTTTCGCATCTGACGCATATTGTAACGTCGTATCGTTTATAGTTTTATATCATTTGCAAACTGTTTCGCACTCCAGGGTCCCAAGATACAGGCTCAGCCTAGTTTGGGGTCCGCCAGGTATCTCACTGTATATAATGCAAACCTGTGTAAAAGCAAATAAATGATTTTTATTTTTTTTATTTATTTATTTTATAATACTGCTACTGGCCTATAATTACTTGTATTCGGGCCACCACATCCTTTTGGCACTGGTACCACACGTGTCAGCTTCCACTGGTCAGGAAATATAGCCGATTTTAAAAACACATTAAATAAATGACATAGTGGTTCGGCTAGAGTTGAACGACAGTCTTTCAATATGAAAGGTGGTATACCATCAGGACCCACCGAGCGTTTAGGTGGAAGTTTTTCAAGCGCGCGGATTACTTCGGCGACCTTCAGCTCTTGGATATGAATATACGCACTGTTCGCCGACGCCGCTGCGCTCGCGGCAGCCGGGTCAAGTACGGGTGGTGATAAGGTGTAAATAGAGTGAAAAAACTTTGCAAATTCCTGAGCAGATTCTTGTTGCGATAAGACACGTCCCTCTACTATCAACTTACTGTTATTGCTTTTATCTCTTTTTTGTTTTACGAAACTCCAAAAAGACTTGGGATCCTTCGCTAAGTTTTGTTGCATCAGATCTTGATATTGGTCATGAGCAAGAGAAATAGCTGTTTTTAGCTCTAGCCGACACTGGGAGAAGGCAGAGTATTTAATCAGTCTCCAGTCCACTCTTTTTGTACTGTTTGTGCAACAAATGCTTATGTTTAATAGTACGTATTATTTCGGCCGTGTACCACTCGGGGTATGAGTACCGTGATACTAAAGGCTTCTGTTTTTTAAGAGGAACACAACTATTTAAAATTTCATTTATTGTACCATAAAAATAATTTATAACTTCGTCAGGATTGTGTATCTGATAGAATAACGTCCAATCATAATTTGCTAATGAATGATATAGAAGATTGAAGTTTGCTTTAGAAAAATTCCATTCTATAAGCGGTGAACCCGTTTGCTGCAAATCATTTCGTAACGTGTCGGTCGTATCGCTGTCGCTGGCGTCGGCCGACGCCGACGCCGACGCCGACACCGACTCAGTACATGCGCCGACGCTGACCGCGAGCGGCGGGTGATACGGGTCCACGGGCAGCATACCCTCGCCTGCTGCGCGCACCGCTACCTCACCACGTACTCCTGCGCCGCTCAGTATTAAATCGAGCTGCCTACCATTACAATTCGCTATTCCATTGTTCTGAATGAATTCACAATAAGTAATAAAGTATTCATAATATGCACGTACACTGTCATTAGCAGAAAACAGATTAAAATCGCCTATAACTATTAGTTTACCATTATACTTAACAGTAAATTGTTCAATTAAATGAAACATAAACATGTATTCCTTCTCGCATGTCCGAGGTGAAATATATAAGACAAAACAAGCAAATAAAAACTTATTATTTAAATGTACCGTTGCACCGATAAGTTCGAACGGACATGCTTCTTTCCATGGCCCTCTGAGTTATGCTTAGTCTTTTACACTGTTCTTTGGTGAGCGCCCATGTTTGGCAGCCGTATGTCAAGATTGGTAGGATGCATGTGTTGAAGAGTTTTTTCTTGATGTGTATACTTATTTGGTTATTTTTCATAATCTCTTTCAGAGACCAATATCTCTTCCAAGCATTTCCTATTCTTCTGTCTATTTCTTTTGTTGTAGAGTCATGGTTGGATATTATTTGGCCTAAATAGATATACTCTGTTACATACTCAATATTGTTGTCATCTATTTTTATCTCCTTGGCATCTGCACCATTAATCATGACTTTCGTTTTCTGAAGATTCATTGAGAGCCCAACTTCTTTACTAGCTGTATTTAGTTCTATAAGCATCTGTTGTAATTCTTCTGCTGTATTGGCAAAGACCACTATATCGTCTGCAAATCTCAAATGTGTTAATTTCTCGCCGTTTATGTTCAAGCCGTTCTCTGTCCAATCTAATTTCTTAAATACTTCCTCTAGAACTGCTGTGAACAGTTTGGGTGATAGAGGGTCACCCTGCCTAACCCCTCTTAGTCAAGAAAGGTATAACTGTATCTTTAATTTCAAGTAACACTTCATTTGAAATCTTATCAGGTCCTAGTGCTTTGTCCTTCTTTTGAGTGCTGATAGCTTTTTCAACTTCTCTCTGCATGATAGATGGTACTTCTTCTGAATCAGGTAATTCAATATGCTCAGTTGATGGTCTCTTTGAGTACAAGTCTCTGTAGTAATCGGTGGCAGTACTTATAATTTCTGGTCTTTTAGTTTTGTCTATACCAGAGGAATCTTTTAGTTTCGGTATCCATTCCTCTTTTTCTTGTAGCAGTTTTATGGCTTTTTTAGTTCCTCCTGTTTTTTCGATTAGGTTCTCTAAAGTTAATATTCTATGATATTTCCTGTCTCTTCTCATATTCGTTCTTAGATCCTTGCTTAGTTGAGTGATGGCTTTTCTAATTTGTGCCGTTTTAGGTCAGGTTTCTAGCAATCTTGCTCTGTTTTCCATTAATTGTTTTGTCTTTTCAGATAGTATGTCTTTGCCATTACCATTTTTAGGGTTCCGTACCCAAAGGGTAAAAAACGGGACCCTATTACTGAGACTTCGCTGTCCGTCCGTCCGTCCGTCCGTCCGTCCGTCCGTCTGTCACCAGGCTGTATCTCAAGAACGGTGATAGCTAGACAGTTGAAATTTTCACAGATGATGTATTTCTATTGCCGCTATAACAACAAATACTAAAAATAAAATAAAATAAATATTTAAGGGGGGCTCCTATACAACAAACGGGTTGGTTGCGTTAACTTTGCACCTCATTTGTATGGGGCGCTATATATACCAGGTGCAAACTTAACTTAACCACTTAAGGATGAAAAGTGTTTGTACGGAACCCTCGGTGCGCGAGTCCGACTCGCACTTGCCTAATTTTTTTCTTTTTCCGTCCCACATTTACTAATAGTATATGCGAGTTTGTTGTAGGTCTCTAATATATTCAGTTCTGAAAGGTCTTCATCCATATTATTCAATTCCTCTTCTAGTTGTTTGTGTGTTAATTGTGGTTCTATATTTTTAATTTTCCCATTACGGTTCTTTGCAAATTTCCCGGTAGATTTTGTTGGTGTATATTTTAACTGGGTTCGGACCATTCTATGGTTAGTATTGAAGTTCAAATTTGCAATGACATTGCAGTCCTTGAATGATCTGGCTCGGTTGGTGAGTATGTAGTCGATTTCGTTCTTGTAGCGACCATCAGGAGACGACCATGTCCATCTTCTGCTCTGTTTTTTCATGTATATTGAATTTAGAATTACTAAGTGTTGTTCGAAGGCTAGATCTATTAATTTCTGTCCATTTCTTGATCTTTTGTTACCAAGGTAGCGTGGTCCCATTATACTGTCTTCTCCGTCTCTTCTTTTCCCTATCTGGGCATTACAGTCTCCCATCAGGATTAGATTTGTTGATCTTAAATCTGTTAATATATCACTAAGTTTTTTATAGAAGGCTTCGATGGTGCTTTCGGAGGATTGTTCTGTAGGAGAGTACACTTGTACTATGGTCCATTCATTTTTATGTAAAGGTATAGTCATTTTGAGGACTGCTATACGCTCTGAAATCCCACGAACTTCAACAATATTGTTTCTCAAGTCTTTGTGTATCATGAAACCTACGCCATGTTGACCGGGCGTCTCGCCCTTAGAGTATAGAACAAACTCGCCGTAATCTTCTATTTGGTCTCCCATGCGCCTTACTTCACTGATACCTATTACGCTCCAATTTATTTTCTTTAGTGCCATTTTTAATTCTAGTAGATTATCTTCCGTTCTTAAGGTGCGTACATTTATGGTTGCTATATGTAACTGGTCGGATTGTTGATATTTTTTTGGGGGGGTGTGGTCTAATTCCCCACGGGGACCACTAGCCGGGTTGGGGAATGTTTTTTTTGTTTCATTATGTGTGGTTGTTCTACTTATTTTAGTTCATAATTTTCGGTTACCGTACTTTAAATGTTTTTTGGCTGAGTTTCTTCTAGTGAGCTGCTTTTCTTTGTGGTTTTATCATACCGGTTAGTTTTTTGTACTTTGTTTGGCTGCGAGTGCGACGCGCTGTTCTCTCCTAAAATCGCATTGAAGTCATTTGGAGGAGTCTTGGGTGGGGAAGACGGGACCCGTTTTCTTTTATCTTTGTTTTCTTCCTTTTCGCGTTTCTCCTTAACAATGAGTTCGCCATTTTTAATGATGGCATATTTTCCAGCGTCTCGGGCCTCTAGCATTTTCGGAATCAGAGCCTTTCTTTTTTCCAGAGTCTCTTTTGGGAAATCCTCAGATACCGTTATATTTTTTGGGAATTTTTTCCTGTTTTTGAGTATTTCCATTTTCCTCCAGGCTAGAGTAAGTACTATTTTTATTGGCCTGGGTCTTGTTTCGTTTTTCTTGCCAACTCTTAGCACTTGGCTGATCTCCCACTTATCCCAGTCGCTGGAGTGTATAGAGTTCCTATTGATATTATTCAAAGTATCCAGGACTATGTCCATAAGTTCTTCTTTGTTCTCGCTTTCCTCTTCATTTATCCCAAAGAGTATTAGGTTATTTTTCCTGGCGTCAATTTCTAACCGGTTCACTTCGGATTTCAATTTATCTATCTCCTTTATCATTTCTGCATTTTGTTGGATTATTGGTCTTAGTTTTTCATCAAATGTTTGTGAAAGTGATGTGTGGACTGACTCAGTAATAGCAGTGGTTTGCCTTTGTAACTCGTCCTTCATTTTATTCCAGAGTAAATCGAATTGCGCCTCCATTATATATTTTCCACCAAAATTGGGTAATTTTTTTTACTCTGGTCACACTGGCCGTCAAAGTCGTACAGGGGTTAAAGTTTCTGAACGCAATTTGATTATTGTATAATGATTGTTAATTGCATCTACTCAAATTCAATAACATTGATTTTAAGGCCTCCTAAACGGGCCACCAACCAACTATGGCCATTCCTCTCTAACACCCTATGCTAGAGCAAGATGCTAATAATGGCTGGGCCACAAATTGCAGCAAAACATGACCCATTTAGAAGCCCCTTTTTATAACTATTTATATTACATGATAACTGTAATTACCTTTTATAAAATTTAGACATTTTCAATTGTAATTAATATTGCATAGTTATAATCTATTTAATTATTCAAGTGTCAATTCAAGATTTAATTGAGTAGTTATAGGGTCAATTCTAATAGATATGAGCACAGTTACCTATAATTTTAATAGCTCTGGCCAGCCGCTCCTGCAGCTGCCGCTGGCTGCACTGCACTTGCCGCTTGAAGTGGCTGGCGTCTCGCAGGCGCGCCACGCACTCCTCGCAGATACCACAGTCATCAGTGCCTACATCTAGCTGCAAGTTAACAACAATACAATACAACATTTAAAAAGTTTATAATAGGATTGTGAGCCATCAGAAGTTACACACAACACACAGTAGGCTTGTTGTAGGTCGTGAAAGTCTTTAAATTAAACCCAACTAGTCCCAATTTCTTTTGTCCAAACCTTAATAACGCATAAATTCACCAATAAAGAAAATTAAGTTATGGTATTTTGTTGATTATATGGACAAAATTAAAAGAACTTTAAGGTTATGTCAATAAGACAAAAGAAATATTATAGTCCTAAAGTAATGGTTATATTATTGACTCTATTTTTACTAACAAATACAGTTAATTACGCAGACCTGTTTAAGTTTTAATTCTTCCGTATACATTCTACCACGACTAAAGTTAACAATTAGACAATTGTATAAAGTAATATGGGAGTCGTATTGCAAATGCAAACAAATGTATATTTACCTGTATATTAAAGCATTCTTTCAGCATATCTGGATATATCTCGGTGTTGTCTAGATGGGTGTATGGCGTCTTCAGACAGCGCTGCTGCGGGCCCAGGAGGCAGCAGGGACAAGCCGCCAGCGCGTCCAGTGCATCGTTAGCCGCGGCGTCAATCATTGTATTGTAGTAATTAATTACAATTAAAACAAAAACCAAGCACTGTATTAAAATATACGCATGGATATATCGGCCTCTCTTCTCACAACTGACACAAGCGTTAAGGTGCGTCCACACTTGTATCATTTCGCCGATTCTATCCCCGTTGCGTATCTCCACCGCGTATCGTGCTGTTTGGACGCTCACTGCGGGCACTCCGTATCATTTGCGCCGTCGCGCGAAGAAACGCGTCCACACTTGCCGTATCGTATCCTCGTCGCGTATCTATCGCCGCACCGATCATTTCGGCGTGCAGTAGTTTGGACGCTATCCGTATCGTAGCACCGTATCACCGCCCCGATCATTTTGGCATTTCGTTTTCGCCGAACATTTCATTTCGTTTGTGATCGTTGTTCTGTGCGGAGTTGCGTCCCATTTAAAAATGTCGCCCGCTGAGATCGCTCACTGAACCTTGACAGAAATATTCTTGAATGGGGGCCGTGTACCGTAAGTCGCAGCGAGGAAGGCCTTCATTTTTGTCATCTGCTCATGGAGATTTAGCACATGACTGTGCTCGTTTTATAATACGTAATGCGGCAGAAAGGTTCTCGAGTGGAAACCGCGTGCTGGAAGACGCCGCGTGGGGAGGCCTTCGATTAAGGCACCCGCTCACGGAGACATGGCCTTCGTATGACTGTGTTTGTTTTATGGCATGCGGCAGAAAGGTTCTCGAGTGGAAACCGCGTGCCGGAATACGCCGCATGGAAAGGCCTAACAAAGTAGACAGTCCATCAGTGGTATATGGTATTTTTTAATTATCGTAAAGATTAAGGATTAAAAACCAATGACCGCAGCGTGGATCGATGACTCAAATAGCGCCTTTGATGATCGGGCAAAAACCCACTCGAGATGGATCACGGCCGATCCTCACCCCGTATCCTCACCGCGTATCATGAACGAAAGTGTGGACGTCACGCCGTCGCGATCATGTGTTGGGTGGAGCGGCGTAAGAAAGAATAAACGGTATTAAAATTATATCTTCATCAATTTATTATTATATTTGACAATCAACAAACAGTATCTAAGGATCGCCGATTGCGCCGGTTGCTGCCAACATCTTTATGGAAGATTTTGAGGAGAAAGCGTTGGAGGGCTGCCCTTTTAGGCCTAGACGGTGGTGGCGCTATGTGGATGACGTTTTTGCGGTGATTGCGGAACATGATGTAGAGCCACTTCTGAACTATCTGAATGCGATACACACAAAGATACAGTTCACCATCGAGAAAGAGTCCAATGGAGCGCTGCCATTTTTGGACGTGCTGGTGAAACGCATGCCGGAAGGACGGCTGAGTCATACGGTGTACCGCAAATCCACGCACACTGATCGATACCTGCAAGCTGATTCACATCACCATCCAGCACACTTGTCGTCAGTACCGCGGGCGCTCATTAATAGGGCTCTGCGTTTATGCGACCCGCACTACGTGAATAAAGAGTTGGCGCATGTGCGACAAGTGTTGGAGAGCAATGGATACAAGTGGAGACATAGTCAGCGTGTAGCGAACCCGAGTGTAGCGCAACGACCGCAGACTGTGGAAAGAGCACCTGCGTACTTGCCTTATATTAAAGGGGTGACGGATACCATCGGACACATGTTACGCCGCCGATACAGTATTAGAACCTGGTTCCGTCCGTTGACTAAGGTAAGGCAGTTGTTGCGGTCACCTAAAGATAAAGATCCGTTCGGTAGCCCGGGCGTATATGAAATACCCTGTGAGTGTGGCAAGGCGTACATCGGGGAGACGGGACGTAATGTGTCTGCAAGGTTGTCTGAGCACATACGCAGTGTACGGAAGCTGGACACGAATAATTCCGCGGTCGCTGAACATGTCGTCGAAGCCGGTGCGTCTCATTTTGTCCGTTTCGATAAAGCAAGAGTGTTGGTACGTGAGAAACGTTATATACAACGTAAGGTGCACGAAGCTATCGAGATCGGACGGCGCCCGAATTTTAATAGAGACGGCGGTTGGGCTTTACCTCCAGCATGGAAGCCTGTGCTTCCGGCGGCGAAACATATTGTGCGTTTGGACAATCCCGTGGACACCATAAGTCAAGTGTGCGTAATGTCTATTGATGACAAAAGTGACGTTGGAGTGCTGGACGTACAAGTTGCGGGCTTGCAAGCACCCCCCGCCCCCGCGCCATCGGCGCGCGCGCTCAGAGCGGAACGTCGGTCAAAGTATCAGCAGTGACGAGTGTGCCGCGGCGGTGTACGGGCAACCGTCCCTGATGAAGGGCTCCATACGAGTTCGAAACATGTCGGGCCGTTCCTGACAATTTCACGTGAGTGTAAACCGCTTAATACAATAATAAAATATGTCTCACGAAAGTTTTAATAAAATTAGTATCTAAGGAGCCGGTAACTAACACAAGTAGTGTTGCACCATGCTATTAGTGATGTGCTATGCATTCACAACACTCCTCCTCACAGCACTAAAACAGCAGTCCCAGTTTACCTCTCAGTGTTATTAGTCTGGGTCCTGGTAGCGCCTTCGTTAGCAGATCCGCTTCCATATCTTCGGTACGTAAGTACATAATGGTAATAACACCTTCCCTTACGCAGTCACGAATATAGTGCACCTTTAAGTCTATGTGTTTTGACTTGCAGGACACTATAGGGTTCTGACCTAATTTTATAGCAGCTTGGTTGTCGCTCCAAATATTTATTTGACCAAAATGTACACCAAGATCTTTTAAAAGCGATTTTAGGTGCACAGCCTCTTTTGCTGCTTCCGTGAGCGCTGTGTACTCAGCTTCAGCCGTTGATAGCGCGACACTTCTTTGTTTAGTGGAGGCCCAGCTGATAGCTGCTCCTGCATACTTGAAAATGTAACCGGAACAGGATTTTCGGTCCAATTTGCAGGCACCCCAATCAGCGTCTGCCATGCCTTCTAATGGCTCTTGGGATTTTGAGTACGTGAGGCCAACATCGATTGTGCCTTTCAGATAACGTAATACTCTCTTTGCTGATTTGAAATGCTCTTGTCCGAAACAGTTGTTAAATCTTGACAAATAGTTAACAGCATATGTTACGTCAGGCCGGGTAGCGACTGATAAGTACATCAGAGTTCCAATTAGGTTTCTGTAAGGTAAGTCGTCTACTCCTCCTTTCTTGTTAGGCTCCAGATGTAGATTTACTTCCATTGGTGTGGTAGTGGGCTTGCACTCCTCCATATTAAATTTCTTTAAAGTTTCTTGTATATATCTTTTCTGTGTTAATTTTATTTTATTTTCTTTGTATTCTAAATCTATTCCTATTAATCGTTTAGGCTGTCCTAGATCCTTCATTTCAAATTATTCATTTAATCTCTTTTTTATTTCAGCCAGTCTTCTCGGGCAAGAATAAGCAATGAGCAGGTCGTCTACATATATGGCAATCACTGTTTTCGCTCCTCCTTTGACTGATATGTAGACACACGGATCAGCATTTGATGGTTTAAATCCAATTTTCTTCAGCTCAGTGTCTAATTTTGTATACCACTGCCTGCCTGCTTGTTTTAACCCGTAGAGAGCTTTTTTCAGATGAAAAACTTTTTCTTGTTCTTCAATACTTTTAATATCTTCTAGAATTTTCTTTGCCTTGTTATATAAGTTTAGATCATCTTCGTCACATGCTTCTACCATTATTTCGGCTACGTATTGTTCTGTATATTCAGGATATTTCATATAAATGATCTCCTCCAATTCACCGTTTAGGTATGCTGTCGTGACATCCATTTGGTTTAGCTTGAGGTTTTCTTCAACCGCTAGTCCAATTACGGAGCGAATGGTACTTAATTTCGCGACTGGAGCGAAAGTTTCATTAAACTCGATACAATAATGAATGCTAATCTCAAGGATCCGGTGTCAGAGTTGATGGTCTCGAAGTAGTCTTCCTGTGCACACATATGCGAGGTACAACCACTGTCCAGGCACCATGTGTCTGCAGAGGTGACCGACAAACAAGTAGGTGTTATGTTGAAGTTCTTCTCATCCCTTTTGTGGAATGACTGACTTTTATTTTTCTTACTCCAACATTCTTCGGCATTATGCCCCTTTTTCTTGCATTTCTGACAGTATTTTATTTTCTTCTTTGAGTAAAACGCACCCTCTCTTCTCTCATTTTGTCTGTCTTGGTTTTGTATGGCTTCACTTTCTTCAAGGATTTTAATTTTTAGCTCTTCGGGCTTTGGTAAGGTATCTCTCGATTCTACCGCGATTCTGAAGTTTTCGAATGAAGCAGGTAAGCTGTACAGCATCATGATGCTTAGTAAATCTGGATGTAGTGTTATGCCCATGTCTGCTAATTTATCGACAGTATCCATAAAGTCGTTTAGGTGTTCACGGACGTCACCATTTTCTTGTTTCTTCAGTATCAGATGCTTCAGCAATGTAGCCTTTCTTGCAGGACCCGTACTTTGATATATACCTTTTAGTTTGTTCCAAAGCTCGAACGATGTCTTGCTGCCTTTGACTTGTTTCAATTCTGAAGGCGAGATAAGTAGTAGCAGTTCCGAACGTGCTAACAAATCTTTGTGAAGAAAATCTTTCTTTTCCGCTTCGTTGGTTGTTTCAGTCGGCTCAGATATCTCCCCACTCGCGTATCCCCACAGGCCATTTTTAATAAGCACTGCTTGCGCTTGAAGACACCAAGTATCGTAATTTTCTTTAGTTAGGGCTTCTATGCGATGATACGACGATGACGACGAAACATTTGCCGCCGATGCGCTCATGACGCACGGAGTTAGATTATTGCCGATTACATGTAATTCAACTAACCAGGCTCTGCTACCAATTGTTGGGTGGAGCGGCGTAAGAAAGAATAAACGGTATTAAAATTATATCTTCATCAATTTATTATTATATTTGACAATCAACAAACAGTATCTAAGGAGCCGGTAACTAACACAAGTAGTGTTGCACCATGCTATTAGTGATGTGCTATGCATTCACAACATCATGCAATGCTTTCGTGATCGCGAGTGTGCGGGGTACTGAAGATACGCGTATCAACATGGATTTCGCTCGAGCGTTGCATGATCGCGACGGCGCGACGTCCACACTTACCGTTCATGATACGCGGTGAAGATACGCGACGGGGATCGGATCGGCGAAATGATACAAGTGTGGACGGAGCCTTAACTGTCAAGTGTCAATGTCAACTCAACTGATCAGATCAGATCAGTGTAGCCATGGGTCCTTGGGTCCCAAGAACGCAGAGTCGCTCCGCTCCGCTCGCTGTCAGGTGGCTGTCAGTCTAGCGTCATAAACACATAAAATAAAACGTAGTGATTATATTCTCTTTGTAGCGTCATTCATTGTTATTGTCTATCCATGGTATTTTTTAGTTGTTTGTTGGGCATTATTATTCCCTTATTCCTAAATTGGTGTGTTAAATGTGTAATGCCTTGCAAGACATCGTGTTTACTTGCTTGACAAGTGGCTATCTATCTGAGACAATTCGAAATTGTCTTATCTCGTTAGTACTGGACAAGTAAAGAAAAACTTGTAACGCGTTTGGACGAATTATAGGCAAACGTGTACAATAATGCCGCTGGAAGTCGTAAAGGAAGAGATTAAGCTTGAAAAGGAGAGCGAGAAGCATGACTTCGGCGAGGTGCGCGTAAAGGAGACTTTACACGAGGAAAATGAGCTTGAGAACTCGCGCGAGGTTCGCGTGAAGGAGGAACAAGAGGCTGGCGTGGCGTGCGGCGTGAGCGAGGCGGCCGCGCGGGAGGGGCTGTACGAGGGGCACCGAGTGGAGGAGGACGTGGTGGTCGGGCCCGAGGTGGTGCAGCCACGAGACACCGCTTATGCGGCTCATGGTGAGCCATTATGCAGTTGTATCATACAGAGTCACTAGTTTAGCTAGTATACAGTATACTAGCTAAACTAGTGACTCTGTATGAGGTTCAGTAGTAGACCTTGCGAGTTTCCTTACAAATGTCGGATATTTGTAATTTTTTGTGTTTTCAAGCCCCCATATTTGTTACATTTAGTATTTTTTTTTTAATCTATGAAAAAGTACTCATTCCATGAGAATCAGTTGCGAAATGCAAGCTGTAAGACTGAACAGCCAGAAATATGGATAACTAGGCGTCCAAACACCACATTTACAGTGTCCACAGCTGAGCAGCGGTGTAATAGCTCCTTTACACAGTCAAACAATGTGGGAGCTACAAATGACGACGCGTTTGGCTCGGTTTGTAGACACCTGCCTACTAAGTCGGCGGTCCCGGGTTCGAATCCCGGCCAGGGCAAATATTTGTTCTTGGGTCATGGATGTTATCTATATATGTATTTATATATTATGTATATCGTCGTCTAGTACCCATAGTACAAGCTTTGCTTAGTTTGGGACTAGGTTGATTTGTATAGGATTGTCCCTTAATATTTATTTATTTACTAGCGAAGGGGAAAAGAAAAGTTGACCAAAAATATACAATCTTTAAATTATTGGTATCATAATATCTTTTTGAATGACTGCGGTAATGACTTGAGGCAAAACTTGCTTACCTGTTAAATTATTTTTGGTTGGTTAGTGCATATTTGATTACAGGATGTGTGAAGAAAAAATTTAAAATGATGTATTCAGATATCATTGATTTATGAGTACTTAGTTAACAGTGCTTTCCTGAGAGCTAAGAAATAATGCACACTGACTGTTCAGATATTTGTGATATGTTGTTGTTGCCGTCCTATGGTACCCCGGTGGTACAGAGGGTGATATACGGACATAAAAATACTGGCCAGTTTGTAGGGTCTTGTACCTAACGGGTAAAAAATGGGACCCTATCACTAAGAGAGATCCGCTGTTGAGAACCTTTGGTGCGCGAGTCGGACTCGCACTTGGCTTTTCTGACAATTGAAAAATTGACTTCATTGTTTTTTCGTTGTCATGAAAAACGTAAATTTTTGCGACTATTTACATATTTTCTGGAGTAAATTGGCTTCTATATTGATCGAGTAGCCAGCTATGGCTAGAAACTGCATGAAATCGACAATTAATATGGTTAAATAAAGGAGTTTGTTACATTGTAAATAAATATGTTAATAATAATATAATTCTAGTGATTTAATGCTTGGTAATGTCAACCACAATAACCATCAAGTCAGTTTGGACTGAAATAGATGAATGAGTATGAGCAAACTATTGCATAAGTATGTACACAATTGACAATGGCAGATGAAATTCTGGCAAAAATATTATACTTAAATAACGTTATACTTAACAAAAATAGATATTTTGATGTTATATCTAACATTTGTTATACACCTTGAACGGTATACAAAACAAGCTTATAGAATATCAGCGTATATAATATGAATATTATAGTATAAGTTCTTATATCTTATATAACTTACTTACCCGTATGCATTGTACTTAATATTAATATCGGCTAAACTGCCGTCATTCACTAAAAGGCAGTCTTCTACGTGGACATAGTATGCAGAACGCCGCCGCCTTTTAAAAAATCAGGACAGCATAGCTCTCTAAACTCCTACCGTGCTGTCAGAAGTCCAATGCCCAATAATAAACCATTTGTGTGTTGGTACAAGTTTATTTTTGCATTGTGCAGTGCTTTAGTTTATAACAGTTCTATGTTTTTTTTATAATAAATAAATTACAACTTGTTTCCTCTTGTTCCAGATATATTACAAGCTCCGAAAGCCCGGGCGCGGCGGCGGGCGGCGGGGCCGTTTACTTGTGAAATATGTCACAAGCAGATAACTGGAAAGCAGAGTCTAAATGATCATTTACGTACACACACGGGGGAGAAACCTTTCTCTTGCGAAATATGTCTAAAAAAATTTGCATATAAAACACTTTTAAAAACACATTTATTTATACACGCCGACAATAAACCCTACTCTTGCGATCTATGCCATAAACAGATGACTACAAAACAAAGTTTAAATTATCATTTACGTACACACTCGGGGGAGAAACTATTTTGTTGCGAAGTATGTAATAAACAATTTATAAATAAAAGTCATTTAAATTCACATATGCTCATACACACCGGTGAGAAAACCTTCTCTTGCGATGTATGCCATAAACAGTTTGCTCACAAACATAATTTAACTTCTCATTTACGCAGTCACACGAGGGAGAAACCATTTTCTTGCAATATATGTCCTAGAAGGTTTGTAGATGAGAGTCAGTTTAGTTCACACATGCTAGAACACGCTGGTGAGAATACTTTCTCTTGCAATATATGTCATCAGCAGTTTACAACAAAACCAGGTTTAAATTATCATTTACTAACACACACAGGGGAGAAACCTTTTTCTTGCGAAGTATGCCATAAACAATTTAGAACTAAACATCATTTAAATTCACATACATTCATACACACCGGTGAGAAAGCATTCTCTTGCGACATATGTCATAAAGAGTTTGCTCACAAACATACTTTAACAAGTCATTCACGAACACACACGGGAGAGAAACCTTTCTCTTGCGATACATGTCCTAAACAATTTTCAAAAAAAAGAAGTTTATATTCACATTTACTAACGCACACCAGACAGAAAGATTCTTCCAGTTAGTTGAAAAGCAACGCTTTTAAGGGTTGTTTTATAGACAAACGGTTCCACGAATTTTAATTTCATCGAAAGTATTTTTTTTATTAAACCACATAATATTTTGGAATGTTGTAACACAAACCTAACCTAATCTATAGACTTTGACATTTTCAATAATTCTGAAAAATTCATGACCTAGGAAAAAAAATGTCTGAAATGAATAAATTGTTTTTCTATGAAAAAAGAAGATCCCCATTTTAAGCGATTTTCTGCATTAATCTTATCAAAACTTCTCGAGACTCGTGAGTCATATTTAATTATTGTATTAAGCGGTTTACACTCACGTGAAATTGTCAGGAACGGTCTGACATGTTTCGAACTCGTATGGAGCTCTTCATCAGGGACCGCTACCTTCGCGTGTGTGTAAACCGCTTAATACAATGATTTTCTGCATGTTTTTAGATTACTGTAATAATGTTGGGACTAGATTGATTTGTGAGCTTTTCCGATATTTATATTTATTTATGTTAAAACGGGATTTTATTAATTTGCCGAAGACGCGAATTCGCTTTATCGCTGAGTAGAAATTTGAAGCGTCAGCAACGAATGTGTTAATTACAGATGTGTTTTATTTAGAAGTTATTAAAATCCATTCGGGTTTAGGATTCTCTTTGATTCTAAAGGTCTAACTTTGTTGAACTTATAACCAAAATTGTTCAGCGGAAATGACGACGTCTGTTGCTAATTTATTGTATGGTCGACACAAAACAAGCTGTATATTTTACTACTAGCCCTTACTCATTGTATACTGTTAAAAGACCATGGCCGATTTGTATGGACCAAGAACCAATAGAGATAAGTGTTAAAGATGGCTTGTGTTATGGGTACTAGACGACGATATACGTACTTATATAGATAAATACATACTTAAATATATAGAACTACCATGACCCAAGCACAAATATTCGAGTTCATCACACAAATATTAAGCAGATATAAATACCTATGTAATAAAAAATACATACATATAATTGTAAATTGTTCGTAATAGAAAAATTGAAGTATTGTTAAATTTCTATATCCAATGATTGTTGATCTCTGTTGGTTCTTGGTCCAATTTGGCGCATGATCTTTTGTGCCTAAGAAACCCATGTTCAATCGTGAATAAAGATGGTAAAGATTGTCATGTATTTGGTAATGTATGTACCAGCTAATAGAGTATGTTTATTTAGGATTAACTTTTTTAACTTCCATCGTGAGAGTGACCCAGGTGCGTGACCTTGGCGTTTTTTTCGACGCGCAACTCACATTTAGAGAGCACGTGAATAAAGTTGCCAAAAGTGCGGCTAGTAAGTTGGGTTTTGTGTTAAGGAACTCCAAACAATTGACACCGAGAGCTTTCAGGGTTCTCTACTCGGCTTTGGTGAGGAGCGTGCTCGAATCCAGCGCCGCGGTTTGGAACCCACACGAGGCTAAATATTGCCTGATATTAGAGAAAATACAGAAAAAGTACCTCAGGAGCTTGTACATGAGACAGTACACTTACTACCCTTATCTCTACCCGACTTTATTTCTGTTAGGGGTGCTAGAATACGAAACGCTTGAAGTAAGACGGTATCTAGCAATCGCTAAATTTGCTCTAGGCATTATCCGCGGCAATATCGAGTGTACGGCATTGGTAGGGGAGGTGGTGAGGCTATATGCGCCGACGGCCCGACTGCGCCTACGCCAGGCACCCCTGCTGGCGCCACCCCCCTCGCGCACAGCCCTGCTGCGGCACGCGCCCATTCCGAGCGCGCTCTCCATCCTCAACTCTATGCTCAGCGTAGCTCCACACTGCGATGTGTTCGCTACCAGGTTTGCAAGCGTGATGAATGAATGCAGAAAGTTCTTAGAACGATCTTAAAATGTATTTTACCTTATATCTAGTTTTATATATTATATATATACCTATTTGTATTGTTTAGAATAAGTTTCAGTTATGTTTATGTTAAATGGGTGTTCTTTACCCTTAGATTTAATTATTTTAGGCTAAAATCTGTAACGCGTTGGCTTTAGCTGTAAGTTATAGATATGTTATGAATAAATGAAATGAAATAAATGAAACTTTATGCATAAATCGTTTTATATATTTACTTTTGAAATGTTTTATTCAATTTATGTCCCATAATAATATATTAGATATAAGTTATAAGAAATAATATTCAAATACATAAACGGGTTTGCTCACGTCGTAGAAGTCGTGTGTTCGGTTGGCCGCCGCCGCGACTGATCGTCTCTCCTGATGATGAATCGCGTACCGATTCGAAACATGTCGAGCGTTATTCGACTTCTACGACGTGAGTAAACCCGTTTAAGTATTTGAATATGTCCGAGACTCACGGTAGTCTTCTATGTATAAGAAATAAATTACCCCATTTTAAATAAAATAATAATGAATAATTGTCGTGTATTATTTCATTTACATTCTGATGTTTTAGCATAAAATATGTATTTGTGTGAACACTATTCCATTGCAGAATAGCCCTGGCTATTCAGCACCTATATTTGGACACCCTCTCGCTCGGTGCCGATCGGGAGCCCGTGTTTTATTTATAGTTAGGTTTATATATATATTATGATATTAGTTTAAATTGTTTTAATTTTTACACTAATACATTTCTTGTCACAAAAAACGTACATTTCGACACTCAAGGGAATCAAAATGAGAGGGTACTTCCTGATGACCTAGAACTATGAAATTTGGCAAGATTTTTAGTTTTGTTTTGTTATTTTTTATGTTTTATTTTTGACCCATAATAAATGTATTTCATTTCAATTTGGCAACACTAACAATACTACAAATACTTGTAAAAATCTGAAAACTATAGTAGTCTTTTTCAAACACCATATTTGGAGAACTCGGTTGCGTTAAGCTTGCACCTCGTTTGTGTGCGGCGCCATACATTTCAGGTGCAAACTTAACCAGGCTAATTAAGATGGGATAAGTGAAAGTTTGTACGGAACGGTGCGCGAGTCAGACTCGCACTTGGCCGGTTTTTTTATGTATAGCCGTTATTTATTCGTCCAAATCGCTATTCGTCCATATCGCCATTCGTCCATATCGCTATTCGTCAATTTTAAATTCAAGTTCCCGGTTTTTGATAAGAGCAGCAGGCCTATGATGCAACCATGACAAAATGCAACCATCATAGGCCTGCTGAAATTTTGCATGTACAGTGGGCCAAAAAAGTGGTCTACCACCCTACGGTCGAGATTAACTTGAACGTCATGAAACAACAAGGGCGATTTCCCTAGAAAACATACTCTTCTTTCGAACAAAAAAAGAATACTTAAAATACACTAATGAAACCGAGCTACAAATACACGCCTACATATATGTAAATTCTACTATTTTGCTTATAACTACTTACATCAAACAGACATGCATTATTAGACTATGGTGTGTTGCACCAAATGCGTGTTGAACGAAAAAGAGTTGATTTCATATGCCCATAATAAAACGAGGTATCGACGTAAAAAATGCACCCCAAGCATGATGGACATACTGCGTATTGGACATGCTGCGTGTATGACCAAATGCGTGGTGGTCAAAGAGCGTCTTGGACATACTGCGTATTGGACAAACTGCGTGTTGGACGAAAAGCGTGTTGGACAAAAAGCGTGTTGGACGAAAAGCGTGTTGGACGAAAAGCGTTTTGGACGAAATGAGAATTTCAGTTATGTTTGGACGAACTGCGTATTGGACCAAATGCGTATTGGACGGCTAGCTAACAAATCATTTTGAGGATTACAGCAATACCACTTGGTACGAGTATTATACACGTCCACCTGAGCCCGAAACGCCCGGTAGCCAGTTTGAAATCCGAGACAGGAAAAAAAAACGTTTGAGTCAAGTTTTGTTTTCATCAGGTGACTAGATGATACTCAATTCATTCCCAAAATCTACGGGTATTACCCACGTATGTACCCCACTCCATATGTTCTGGGAATGGTTTTATACTACTCTCGAGAGTAGAAGAAACATATCTCTCGTAAAGTACTTCTTCCGTTTAATACGGGGACAAATCAGTAACCCATCGTTGCTCGCCCTCATTCCACTGCGGGCACATTCTCTCACGTCCGTCCAGCTCCGGCGCCGGCCTGCAGTCTTCGTTGTCCCAGCGGCGCGCACCCAGGCGTTTACCCATACACCTCTATACAGAGCACTAACACTCAACAAGATACTAGACAGTGACAGCGAACTTGATATTTTCTACAGTTCTGAACCTAGATTTCTTTCAGTTGCCAGTCGGTACCTTGAGTCTATTTCCACACCGAGCTCCATCATGTAACATAGAGCTACTGTACCAATCCATTGTTTTACAATTGTAACAATATTAATCTTGTGTTTAATGTTACAAATTAATCGCTATTATGTATTTCCTGTTAACACGTGTAGCTTGACTGTAATGTGTTAATTTTATGGAACAAATAAATAAATAAAAAATAAATTCCCCATACTAGTTTTTAGGGTTCCGTACCCCAAGGGTAAAAACGGGGTCCTATTACTGAGACTTCGCTGTCCGTCCGTCCGTCCGTCTGTCACCAGGCTGTATCTCAAGAACGGTGATAGCTAGACAGTTGAAATTTTCACAGATGATGTATTTCTATTGCCGCTATAACAACAAATACTAAAATTAAAATAAAATAAATATTTAAGGGGGCTCCCATACACAACAAACTTATAGATAATCGTACGGAACCCTTCGTGCGCGAGTCCCACTCGCACTTGGTGTGTTTTATTTAGGGTTCTGCAGCAAAATATGAAGCAATACTTAAATAATAAACTTTTTGTAGTAACGAAATGCAAACAAATCCTCACATTTTCACATCTTTGTATTAAGCTGTTTTCAATGTAAAATAAAACATTAGAAGTAGGTATTGCTAAATTCGTCAGCGCAGTGTGGGGGACGACAAAAAGAACCGTAAAACAAAAAAATACAAAAAAGAACAGACTTAAAAAAACTGGAAAGCCAAAAGTAACTCGTTTATGTAAAGATTACATTTGAATCACCGTTTGAAGTCGGTGCCAAACCTCACGTACTGCGAAATTCGTCAGCGCAGTGTGGGGGACGACAAAGACCCGTAAAACAAGTTCTACTAACGAAAAAAGCCGGGTGCAAGTATGACTCGCGCACCGAGCGTTCCGTACATTTTTTTACTTATCCCACCCCATCTTAACTGGTAGGACCAGGTTACACCAGGTTTGCACCTAATACGTATGGCACCGCATACAAATGATGTGCAAACAAGATTTATTATGATTATGAGAAATTTATAGTTTCAGATTCCCCGTACTTGTAGTATAATACTAATGACATTATTAATCGAATAGGTAGTTACAGAATAATGCTATTAATATTGTACAAAAATCGAATTAACTATTACTATTATTGTAAGTAAACTGACATATAATATAACCACTAACTACATTGTATTTGTACCCTTTTGTAAATTTGACATACAATGTATTTGTGCATTATGAATAAATGAGTATGAGTATAAATCGATATTACTTGCCAAATTTCTAGTCAACGGAAAGTGCCCTATAAACTTTGATTCTCTTGAGAGTGGCGAAATATACATAAACTACCGTATCTTTTTATGCGCTAAGGAGTTTGATCTTTTTACAACTTCAAGGGACTGTAGACTTGAGTATTAACTATACTATATGGTTTTAATTTCAACTAGATACCTTCTACGCCACGCCTTACCTTTACGTGAGGTTTGGCACCGACTTCAAACGGTGATTCAAATGTAATCTGTACTTAAAACGAGTTACTTTTGGCTTTTCAGTTTTTTTGTCTGTTCTTTTTTGTATTTTTTTTTTAGTTACAAGGCGTTCTATTGTTTAGAAGAGAATAGAATATTCTTTATTGCACACCTCAACAGGAAATAAATACAAACAAATTTAGATTACATGTAACATTCAATAGAGGTAAACAACAGGTGGTCTTATCGCTAAATCGCGATCTCTTCCAGAAAACCTTAGGGTAACGAAATATTGAATATTTATAATAAGACCTTTGTGGCCTTATTCACAACAAATTATAAAAGCGGTCGTATTTAAGTGTAATCTTATTGCCTATTTTCTCTAAACAAACCTTAATCTCAGGCGCCGGTTCGCCCACATATGGAATAGGTACTGCGCTCATCCGTGGGCTGGGCTCCCAAGTAACTAAGCTTTTCCCTCTAGACCGCATTCAACAGAGACCGATTCGTCAGCTGCCAGCGAATTTCAGATCGCTTTGACTCATTGGCGCTAGAGATGTAACCTCTCTCTCTGCATCTTTTATAGCTTATATAACGGGGAGTGGTCCTAGGGATTGTTCGCATTGATTAGTGCCGCATCTTTCCGCCATCGTTCGACGCGACAATCCTTTCATCTTCCCCACTTAGATAGTTGACAGTCCACAACCTGTACGTTTTTCTAGAAATTTCCTGCCTCGCAGGACTGCATTGTGGAATGAATTGTCGCTTGCGGTATTTATCCGAACCGATACGACTTTCATACCTTCAAGAAAAGAGCGTACTCCCGCGTCACCGCACTTGTGATTGTGACTCATCTGGTGTTGCATGTGTCTATGGGCGACGGTAATCGCTTCCCATCAGGCGATCCTCGTTTGCTCGTTTGCCCCCTGTGACCTAAAAAAATGCCATGACGACACGGTTAGCGCAGCTTGTAGTGCACCTGCCTACTGAGCCGGCGGTCCTGGGTTCGAATCCCGGCCAGGGTAAATATTTATATAGGGCATAGTACAAGCTTTGCTTAGTTTGGGACTTAGTAGATTTGTCCCTAATATATATTTATTACTAGCTGTGCCCCGCGGTGTTACCCGAAAACTTAATTTAATGGGGATGAAAAGTACCCTATGACCTTCCCCGGGACTATCTCTATACCAAATGTCATCTAAATGGGTTCACCGGTTTAAAAGTGAAGAGCTGAAGAGGTAACAGACAGACAGACACACTTTCGCATTTATAACATTAGTATGGATTTATCTATAAAGAGTCATTCATTATTAAAAGAGTAGGCCAGTTTTAAATTGTTAAGTGCATCATAACTGTTTAGTTCTTTATATAGTCTTTAAGACTGCAGGAACTTATTTATTTATTATTCAAATAAGTTAAGATATGTTCACAATAATTTGATTACATTTCAACATCAAGATTCAAACTGAAATAAAACACAATGTGACCAGTTTAAAACGTTTTATTAAAAATTTAAATGAGTACATATTTCTATTTTATTTATTATTTTATTTTATTCTTATTTATATCACGGCACAGAAATGGAATAGGTAACACATCGCAAAAGAAGTAAATAAATCGATGTGTATATAATTTAAAATATAACCTAATTCAAACCTAATTAACACATAGTTTTCACAATAAATGATTATCTTATCTTATCATACTATGTACAGTCGAGTTTATTTACATCTACACACTTACGAGAACAAAAATATCTGAACACGACTATATGCTCCTGACAATAGGGTCGTGTTCAGATATTTTTGTTTTCGTAAGTGTGTAGATGTAAATGAACTCGACTGTACCTACATAAAAAAAACTATAAAAACTGTCGAGCCCTTTCAGAATGATTCCAATGATGGCTTGCATTAAAGGTCAGTTGGCAAAACGTTTTTCACAGCAGTATGCTTTAATAAATGCGAATTTAAATTCATTTTTCTTGCAAATTGCTTATGACATGTATCACAAGAGAAAGGTTTCTCTCCCGTGTGTGTTCGTGAGTGACTTGTTAAATTATATTTGTGAGAAAACTGTTTATGACAAATATCGCAAGAGAAAGCTTTCTCACCGGTGTGTATGAGTATATGTGAAATTAAATGATGTTTAGTTCTAAATTGTTTATGGCATACTTCGCAAGAAAAAGGTTTCTCCTCTGTGTGTGTTCGTAAATGATAATTTAAACCTGGTTTTGTAGTAAACTGTTTATGACATATATTGCAAGAGAATGTATTCCCACCAGCGTGTTCTAGCATATGTGAATTAAACCGACTCTCATCTACATACCTTCTACGACATATATCGCAAGAAAATGGTTTCTCCCTCGTGTGAATACGTAAATGAGAAGTTAAATTATGTTTGTGAGCAAACTGTTTATGGCATACATCGCAAGAGAAGGTTTTCTCACCAGTGTGTATGAGTATATGTGAATTTAAACTATTTTTGTTTATAAATTTTTTATGACATACTTCACAAGAAAAAGGTTTCTCCCCCGTGTGCGTACGTAAATGATAATTTAAAGTGTGTTTTCTAGTAAACTGTTTGTGACATATATCGCAAGAGTAGGGTTTATCATTTTCATGTCTCAATTCATGTCTTCTTCGAAGTGATTTATATGCAAATTGTTTTTGACATATTACGCAAGAGAAAGGTTTCTCCCCCGTGTGTGTACGTAAATGAACATTTAAACTCCGCTTTCCAGAAAGCTGCTTATGACATACTTCACAAGTAACCGGTCCCGCCGCCCGCCGCCGCGCCCGGGCTTTAGGAGCTTGTAACGGATCTGGAACAATAGAGAATAAGTTGGAATTTATTTATAAAAAATAAATAAATATCGGACAACCTCACACAAATCAATCTAGTCCCACAGTAAGCTCTAGTAGGCTTGTGTTATGGACACTAGAGGACGATAAACATACTTCTATACTATTATAAAATCCTAAATTTGTATTGAAAATAGTTTTCTATGGAGGGAGGTCATGATTTCAGGAAAAATCTCGATAGCTTGATGCAGCTTGATAGTTGTTTTGTATGGACACGCGTCGCCGTGCCAACCTAGCGCCATATGTTTTTATAAAATCCTTTGTCCTCCAGTCACGCCGAAACGGCTGGACGGATTTTAACCATTTTTGGTACAGGGATAGCTGGACATCCAGAGATGGTTATAGGATACTTTTTATACGTTTAAAGAAAAAATATGCCAATGAAGTTGTGTGCATCTAATAGCGTCATCCATCAGCGTCGTAAATTTGAATTTAGAACCACGTGTACCCCGCGGGGGCCGGCCTGCGTTACCCACCGGGGGACAATAACTCTGAGGTTGGACGAGTCGCCAAGTTACGGACACCGGGGCAGTAGATGGCGTTAGTGGTACACGGAATGATCATTTTATGAAACAAACTGAACACCATTTTGATATTATTCATTTCGCGACACAACAATGGGAACTACCACTCTATTATTGCATTTAAAATGCATGTATTTACTCAGTAGTTTATAAATATTGACCGTCTTATAACATACTGAGACGCGGAGAAAAATTTAAATGAATAAATAAGTTGTTTTTTTACTTTCTCGACAGATACCTAATAATCGAAATAAAATTATTTAGAATCAATTTTATCCTTAGACATATAAATATTTACGGAAAGTTAATGAAATATGATACGCGGGAATCACACATAAGTGCTCCCAGTAGCGCCATCTGTAAGCTTTAAACAGTAATTTTCCCCGACGTGCCGGGTTTTCGCAATGGCGAAGTGAGTGTGTTGGTCTGTAATTTGTGTATTAAATGTTTACAATGATGCGAAGAGTTGAAAAACTCGTTACTATCGATTCTCAACAAATTTGAGACTATGGTGCCGGCTATAAAGTCTAAATCTTTACGGTAGATGGCGCTACGATGCCACCCTAAGGCATGTCGAAGCAACTGGTTGAAAGATTAAATAACTCTGACATCTGGTTCGGTGGTCCAGTTGGTAGGACGCCCGTGTTGGTCCGGAAAGCCGTTGGAAACGCAGGTTCTAATCCTGTTTGAACCATTAAATTTTTCAACTTTTCGCATCATTGAAAACATTTGGTTTACGTTAGCAGACGTTACTGCTTTAATAAAAATAAAAATAATTAATTTGTGTATTGTTTTACTAGCTTTTACCCGCTTCTCTCGCGTTAAAACATAGGTACGTTTACTATATTACTACGACTTCTCACGCAAATTTTAAGTTAATTAGTGATACATTGAAATGTTATTACTAGGCGATTACAGTTAATTTCTTTAATTTTAAAACAGCTGATGTAAATTTGACGTTGACAGCTCGAGGGCCGTTCAGCGGCAGTCTGTGTTTAGTTAAACAAAATATAAACTATCTCAAACAATGTTTGATTAAACTTTTAAGTATTCTAAAGAGATGGTGACTAACAGAGACGGGAGGCAATAAGAAAATGACAATATCGTAAACGGAATGAAGAAAGCAAGGCTGATGAAACTTAAGCAATATTGGGCAGAGCCCCCCGTACTTAGAAAATACTATATGCTAAAACTGAAAAATTCAAGTAAATTTGATAAAACGCTAAGTTACCTGTAGATATAGGGTGATCAAGAAAAAACGAAACCCTAAAAGGCTAACAAGAAAGCAAGTCTCATCAAACTTTTAAGTAGCCTGAAAAGATAGTTAACTAAAATGGCATAGTGCTCGCATTAAGAAAACACAATACCTTAAAACGGAATGAAAAAAGCAAGTCTGATCAAACTTTAAAGGATTCTAAAGAAATGGTGACCAAACTAGACGGGAGGCACGAATAAAAAAACAATATCGCACAACGGAAAGAAGAAAGCGCGACTGATGAAACTTTTAAATAACACGAAAAGATGGTACAGTCGAGTTCATTTACATCTACACACTTACGAGAACAAAAATATCTGAACACGACCCTATTGTCAGGAGCATAAAGTCGTGTTCAGATATTTTTGTTCTCGTAAGTGTGTAGATGTAAATGAACTCGACTGTACTTATTGAAAAAAAAAATATATATGCTAAAACTGAAAAACTAAAGTAAATCTGATGATAGGCTGTTACGTGTAGATATGGCGATCAAGAAAACACAAAACCTTAAAACGCTAACGAGAAAGCAAGTCTGCACAACCTTTTGAGTAACCCGAAAAGATAGTGAACGATAATGGCATAGTACTCGCATTAAGAAAACGGAAACAAGAAAGCAGGTTTGATCAAACTTTTAGGTATTCTAAAGAGATGGTGACGACTAACAGGGACGGAAAGCACTAAGAAAAAATTATATCGAAACACGGAAAGAAAAAAGGAAATCTGATGAAAATTTTAAGCAACACGAAGAGACGGTATTAAAAAATACTCAGAAAATGTTATTTACTAAAACTGAAAAATTAAATTAAATCTGATAAAAGGCTGGTGATAAAGAAAACGTAAAACCTTAAAACGCTAACAAGAAAACAAATCGGATCAAACTTAAAAGTAACCTGAAAATGTAGTGAACTAAAATGGCGTAGTGCTCGCATTAATAATACACAAAACCTTAAAACGGAATCAACACAAAACATAATTGCATTGCATATGATAAATAGTGACAAACAAAGAAAAAAAAATATAAACATTATATAACTTTAAAGGATTTTAAATGTGGATGGTGACCAAACCAGACGGGAAGCGCGATGAAAAAACAATATAACAAACGGAAAGAAAAAAGCAAGACTGATGTAACTTTCAAGTAATCTGAAGAGATAGAGAACAAAATGTAGTAGTGCTCGCATTGAAAATACATAAACCTTAAAACGGTAACAGGAAAGCAATTTTGAACAAACGACAATTAAGTATTCTAAAGAGATGATGACCAAAAAAGCGGGGGCATTAAGCAAAGACAATTTACCACAACGGAAATAAGAAAGCATGACTTTATTTAAGTAACCAATGCACACATGACACAGTGCACAAAAATGTCGGAGGATTCGCATTGAGAAAACACAACGTTGTACAACGGAAACAAGAAAGCAGAAAATAAATCTAGAATGAACAAGGAATCATGTCCGTGAAAGCACTCAAATATTCCAAAGTGACAGTAAACAAAAAATAAGGGGGGCTTGAGTTATGCCAAGCCAATGCTAAATGCCATGTTAAGCCAAGTGAACGTATTTCTTTTAACGCGTGCGAAGCCGCGGGCAAAAACTAGATAGATAAATACATACTTAAATAAAAATAACATCCATGACCCAGGCACAAATATTCGTGTTCATCACACAAATATTTGCCCTTGCCGGGATTCGAACCCAGGACCGTCGGCTCAGTAGGCAGCTGCTTAACCACTGCGCCAACCGCGGCGTCAATCGTTATTATAAACAAAATACATCATAACAGTTATAAACTAAAGAATTGCAGAATACTAGGATATATATACTCGTGCCAACACACAACGTTTATTATAATGAAAAATATTCAACTACCATCCATCACCTCACAATAATTATTTAGTCATATGGCATGTTTCATCCAAGCAATCAAGGAATGACTGAGATTGTTAAGCCAGGCGGCTGCGTCAGGAGACATACAATCCGGTATTCAGCAGATCCAGATGTATATATTGATATATGTTTAATTAGGTTTATATATATCTATTCATGTATGTGACTTGGAAACATATAAAACATGGAGTCAAGTACATAAATATCACCGCTTCCTGGAAGATTGGCAAAGACACGGAAGCTGACGCACGTCACGGGGCTGGCGGTGTACAACCGCCTGCCCGAGGTGGTCACATCGGTGTTCACCACAACGGCGTTTAAAGCGCGATTAAAAAAATGGCTTATCGAACATTCTAAACAGTTGATGAATTTTTAAATGTAAATTAAATATTTATAAAATTGTTGACACGTAATTAAATAATTATCAATAAATGAGTTTATGAGTTTGTTTCTGAGTTTATGTTTACTTGCTTATCTGTGGATATTTATTTTGTTCTCCCTTCCCCTTCTGCATCACCTACTCATTGTGTGGTTTATACTGATCAACTCCTTTACCCAAAGGTTGTCTGGAAGAGATCGCTCTTAAGCGATAAGACCGCCTGTTGTCTGCCGTTATTAAAATTATTGTTTCTGTGTTTAATTTGTAAACTTTTTTTGTGTGCAATAAAGCATTTTGTATTGTATTGTATCCAGTATATGAGGAATTACCACACAACTGACTTACGAACAAATAACTTTTTGCAGGGCTAGCGTATCTTGCCGCGACTTCGCTTGTCGCGCCACTCGGCATCACCAATTTCTCGCACGGTATTGAAAGAAAAGTGACAGGTAGTATTTGTCGCGCGACAAAGGGTCGCGTGTCACAGTTATGCTAGACGCACTGATGTCCATGACAGAAAGGTGTTTAAGGCGTTAAGGGCTTGGATGGCGGGAGAGTTCCGGTGCGAAACTGTACGCAATGTCGGGACAGCAACGAGGTTAAGTATATCCTCATAACGTATTTGGCAAGTGCAAGGCAAGATTCATTCTAAAATACCAATTTGGGACAAACCGTATCACCACGATAAAAACAAGCTGACACAAGAAGTTACATGCTGCGTATCTCCATTGAATCGAGAACCACAAAACCCAACAAAAACATAGTTGGGTGTAAGAACGGGGAGAGTAGAGGTTACGTATTTTCAAAAGGGGAAGGAGTACCTAATTATTTTAGGAATTATTATTATAGCCTTTATTGCCGAAACTAAAATACATATCTACTTCAAACTTAAAACTAACACATCGGATCAGTATTCGGCGTGTCTTCCGACACATAGGCCTCTCCCCCTATACGCCTATGGAGAGGCCTATTTTAGGAATACCAATTTATAAACACTAGATAAACTTAAATAGTATGATCCTTATGATAAATGTTAATCCATATAAAAAAAAGCCTCAAATTTTTGACAATTATTCTTATAATTACGAGCAAAACTAATGATACTAACAATATAAATAAATAACTACAGCTTTTCTCACGCATCAAAATTGCCTAATATTTATAGTCCGAAAATTATGCTCACAAGCCCTTTATCTTACTTCTAAACTTGTTAATTATGTTCTGACATCTACTTTTGCTTTTACTTTTTGACATCTTCCGTAATTTTAATATAATTTGGATTATTTTGTAATTTACTAATTATAAAAAACGGTATAAATTCACGTAAAAATTGTCAGGAACGGTCCGACATGTTTCGAACTCATTTGGAGCTCTTCATCAGGGGTAGCTATTCGTGCTGCTACGCGACTCGCGACCCACACACATTATTAGTAAAGATGTCTCACGAGAGTTTTAATAACATTATTTTTAATTTTATTAATTTATGATATCAGTGTGTATTTTAATGTGTAAATTAAGTTAGGTATAAGTATAATTTCAAACACAATGTATATTGTTATTGAATAAATAAATCAAAAATAAATAAATCAATCTTACTAATTAAAATTGTAATAATGCTAGGTATTATTACAAATATTACTAGATAGATAAAGGACAGGGATCCTAACCTTACCGTGTTTATACATCTTCGAAGAAGCAAAATGTGTAAGGTGTAATTTAACACAGTTTCCTACCCATAACAACACATGAGGCACAAATTCCAGAAGGCACGGTGAACTTTATCCTCCTAAGACCCGACTAGCTAAATCCAGAAAGTGTATGCACACGGTAGGACCTAGGGTTTATAATTAAATCCCACTTGAGCTAAACCATGCTAAACTAAAGCTAGTGACAGAATTTTCAACAGAAAACTTTAAACGAAACTAGTGTCCGATGCTCACTAATCAGTTGATACCTTCTATGAGAGCTAACACTGTAGGCAGGTTACTAATATTCTAATCGAATATGTAACTGGTTCACTGGCTTAGCCTTCACTAAAATCTGTATTATTAACCTAAGACTTAATATTAAGTATAACTCTTAAGTATGATTTTATTGTCTGGTAAAAATTAATTTTATCAATAAATTATTAAATTTCATTGAATGGAATATTCGGTATACTTTTAAGCAGAAAACATGTATTATAAAATGTATGATCTGCTCATTTAATGTTGGGTATTACACAAGTGCATAATAGCTCACCATGAGCAGCATAAGCGGTGTCTCGTGGCTGCACCACCTCGGGCCCGACCACCAGCGCCTCCTCCACTCGGTGCCCCTCGTACAGCCCCTCCCGCGCGGCCGCCTCGCTCACGCCGCACGCCTCGCCAGCCTCTTGTTCCTCCTTCACGCGAACCTCGCGCGAGTTCTCAAGCTCATTTTCCTCGTGTAAAGTCTCCTCCTTCACGCGCACCATGCCGAAGTCATTCTTCTCACTCTCGCTCTCCTTTTCAGGTTTAATCTCTACCTTTATTACTTCCAGCGGCATTATTGTACACGTTTGCCTATAATTCCAAATGCTAGTGACAACGCGATGGAAGTTTTTCTTTACTTGTCCAGTAGTAACGAGATAAGACTATTTCGAATTGTCTCAGATAGATAGCCACTTATCAAGCAAGTAAACACGATAAGCCTTGCAAGGCAAAACACATTTAATACACGAATTTACGAATAATAATGCCCATCAAACAACTAAAAAATACCACGGATAGGCAATGAATGACAATAACAATGAATGACATGACGCTAGACTGACAGTGACAGCGAGCGACATTCCAATCCACTTTTTTTGGAAATTTTATGGCGTGGCTGCGAGGTTTTTAAGCCAAACCCAAATCGAGCCTTAATAAGAAAAATCTTTTTCACTTCTCATGCTCTAAAAGTTCGACTTTATGCTGTGCGTAGGCGACATAAAGTCGCTTTTTATGCTCTAGAGCATAAAGTAAAATCGTCGTCGAAGACCAAGGCGATCGGTCCAACAGCCACACGAAAAAATAAAACTTCATAGAATAAACGCTTTATTTTTTTCGTTTCGTTAGTATTCTAAGACAAAGGCAAAAATACCAACAGCCAAAGTACACAGCAAACTTCTTGAAATAAACTTGTAATTTTTATTTACTATCATTTATTACTTTTTTAATTTATTTTATTTTAGTAAATCAATATACTATTCAATAAACAATAATTTATCGTAGATATAAATGTTTTAAAATTTTAATTAAATTTGTTTTTAAGTATAATATTTACATGATGTAGTTTAATTTTCTCGCAATCGAAGTGAAAAGTAGAGTGTGCAACTCGTCCATAAAACGCATTTTACACTCGACTTTATATTCATCCTCGCTCGCAAGCTCGCTCGGATGGATAAACGTCTCGTATAAAATGGTGCGTTTTATGCGCTTGTTGTACAATCTACTATTAGTTGCGTGGTTTTAAGGCGTTAGTAGTTAAATATCTGTACTCTTCGATATATTTATTATAGGTGCGCTTACTAACCTTAACAACATACACAAGTAAGAGAATTATGGAGTTGACATTACCATGTTTCTGGCTAGAAACAGCTAGTGAAATCCATATAAAAAAAAAAACATTTCAATGTTATTCTATACAATATATACCGTACTCCTAAACAATTATTTATTATTTCAAGGGCATGTCCCAGCTATGATATTTTTATGGAATAATATAATTTACCTACTCTGTAAATTATGTGAATTTCATGTTCCGCTTGGAACAAAAAATCACGGAACCTATAAACAAAAGTGATTATGATTACCTATATTATATTTTTAAATCAGAATTTAGATTTAAATAATACACAATATGACCGGTTTTAATAATTTTTATTAGGGTGCGTATAGTTCTTATATTCAGGCACATAGTAAATAGAATAATACATTTCAAAAGAAATAAGTAATTATATTGATTAGTAAATAAATTTAAATTAAACCCTAATATAAACCTCGTTCACACATAATACATTAAGAAAACCCTAAAAACTATATTGATTTAAACTTTCGACTACTTTCACACATATCATAACAAAACGATACAATACAATACAACAACACTTTATTGCACACCAACAAGAAAAATATTACATGAGAAATCTTAAATTAAACAATGGTAGACAATAGGCGGTCTTATCGCTAAAGAGCGATCTCTTCCAGATACCGAGAGCGATACTTAATCTGGTTAAAAGTGTTTATTTACACCCCTCACGGCGAACGACGAGTCCTATGACACCTGTCATCTCAGTACATTTTATAACCTATAATCGGATAATGTACTGAGATGACAGGTGTCATAGGAATCATCGTTCGCCGCGAGGGGTATAATTACATGGACGTTACGAGCACAATAAAAAAAAACTTTTTGAATGCTATAGTATTGAACTCTACGTTCCAGTGGAAAAGAAGCCTTAGCCTTCCGTTTCGTACCAATGTCTAAACATTTGTGTTTACATGAGTTACTTGTCTATAGCCTAACAATTATCGGTCCGGCCCAGGGATAATAACGCTACAAACAGCTTTCATATGGCAATAACGTGCATACGTCATATATTTGCATTATTAAACGTCAGTAGCGATTTATCAAGGATTTGTCTTTTTAGGGTTCCGTACCCAAAGGGTAAAAACGGGACCCTATTACTGAGACTTCGCTGTCCGTCCGTCCGTCCGTCCGTCCGTCTGTCACCAGGCTGTATCTCAAGAACGGTGATAGCTAGACAGTTGAAATTTTCACAGATGATGTGTTTCTATTGCCGCTATAACAAAAAATAAATAAAATAAATATTTAAGGGGGGCTCCCATACAACAAACTTGTTATAGATTATATATATGTATAGGTACGGAACCCTTCATGCGCGAGTCGGACTCGCACTTGCCCAATTTTTTTATGTCATATCATACAAACGTGCATGTCATGCAAACGAGCAAACGGATCGCCTGATGGAAAGCGATTACCGTCGCCCATAGACACCTGCAACATCAGAGTAGTCACAAGTGCGTTGCCGGCCTTTCAGGTGGGAGTAAGCTCTTTTCTTGAAGGATTTCTTTCAGGCTTCAGGTTTTTTTTTCATTAATTTAAAAGTGTTTACAATCGGTATGCTGCTCAATCCTTTGTTCTTTTTGCGAAATAAATACTATATTTAGTCCTATAACACTTTATACTCTCGCGGTTTGAACACATAATTAAAAAATCCGGAAGATGGTTTTAATTTATCGCCAACTTGGGGACCAGTGATTCAAAAGTTGAAACCACGGGATATATCTTCGGATCTGTGCGCGGACATTGTGAGTGTTGTGTGCCGTGCCGGTGATAATAAACATTAACAAATGGAGGGCAGTCGAACTTTTATCTTCCTACCCATCCGTTTTATTACATTTCGTCGGGTAGTGATACATTTGGCCGACATCTCCAGTAACAACAACAACTCGCTGTTTCATCAGTACGCCTGGGACCACGGCACGTGAAACCGTGTTGAAACGTCAGGCAATGAAGGTAAATCAAAATATCGCGATAGACCCGGTTCAATAAGTTTTAATTATGTATTGTCCTGTTCCCTCTTTGTTTACATCAGTGACATTCACTGACTTTCAACGTCAGCTACCAAAAATTTATCGCTGCCCGTAAAATAAATTAGTACCACTAAAAATCTGCCATATGGCGTGGGCTAAAAGACACCCTATTGGTCTATATACAAATTGGCGAAACGTTTTTCTTAGCAGTATGTTTTAATGAATGCGAATTTAATCTTTTTTTTGTCGTGAATTGTTTTTGACACGTCTCGCAGCAGAAAGGCTTCTCCCCCGTATGTACACGAAAATGATTGGTTAAATTAATTTTCTGAGCAAATTGTTTGTGACATATTTCACAAGAGAAGGGTTTCTCCCCGGTGTGTACTCGAAGATGATTTGTTAAGTTACTTTTCTGTGAAAACTTTTTAGGACATATACTGCAAGAATAAGGTTTCTCACCGGTATGTGTTAGTATATGTTTATTTAATTGACTTTTACTTGAACATTGTTTATGACATATTTCGCAAGAAAACGGTTTCTCCCCCGTGTGTATTCGTAAATGTAGTTTAAAGGTATATTTGTGCGCAAACACTTTATGGCATATATCGCAAGAAAAACGTTTCTCTCCAGTGTGTGTTATTGTATGTGAATTTAAATGACTTTTATTTTGAAATCGTTTATGACATATTTCGCAAGTGAAAGGTGTATTTTCTGAGTGGAGACGTCTATGTTCAATATAGTAATATTTCGTGGCAAATTGTTTATGACATATCTCGCAAGAGAAAGGTTTTTCCCCGGTGTGTGTAAGTAAATGATAAGATAAGTTACGATTCGTTGAAAGTCGTTTGTGACATATGTTGCAAGAGTATTTTTTTATACCAGTGTGTGTTAGTATATGAGCAGTTAAATGTTTTTTATCTGCAAATCGTTTATCACATTTGTCGCACGAAAAAGGTCTCTCCCCTGTGTGAGTCCGTAAGTGATTAGTTAAGCTATAATTCGTTGTAAGTTGTTTATGACATATTTCGCATGTAAACTCCCCACGTCCCGCGCCCGCCCCTGGTCGTCGCGCCCGCGCGCTCGGCCCCGGGACCGCAGATGCATCTGAAACAATTGAAAAACAGTATTTTTACAATATAATTACGAACCACGCAAAAATATGTCCGTGTAAGTTAAATTAACTGAGTTTGAAATGATTCAACTGCTGGTTGAATGCAAACGGTTAACCTTTTTGTATGAAAATTCACTAGAGACATGCCGTCTTTTTTAACGATATATATCAGAAAAGACCGGTCATTTCCCATTAGATCTTTACCACAGGGGTCGCAGGGCGACACGCGTTCCCCTACTTCGTTGTATTCCGACCAATCATTCTGCTATAATATTTACTAACGATCCAATATGTTTGAAATGGGATACGTAATCAATTATAATATTATTTTCCACCAGGATTCAAACTCAAATAAAACACGATAAAACCTGTTGATAGATTTATTCCTTTTACATATAAAGGCAAAATAAAGAACTAACTCGAATTATATCTAAAATTACACTAATAATTTGCTTAAATAATTAAATACTAAATACACTGAGAATTTGGCATGGTTCCAAAGTTGTTGGTATTTTAGGCTAGTAATGATCTTGCACACACCAAAGAAAGTAGACGTTTCTGATCTTATAAATACGAGGACAATGGTAGGGCTGAAAAGAATACTTTCTGGCCCGTATGACCAAAATAGGGAGATTTTAATTCGTAACGAATGAGTCTCTCCCCTGTGCCTAAGCGTTTATTTAAGTAGCTTTTATTTGTCTATTTCTTACGACAATGATTGCAGGCAACAAGGTCTCCCTTTTTAAATAACATTATGTTAATTTAACTGCCCACCACTGGATGTGTCCGTGCCCATCATCATGGAAATCCATGATGCGACAGAAGAGGTTGGAAAGCTGACCTTCGAGGAGACTCGTTTGGCAATTATGTCGTTAAAAAACAACAAAGCCCCGGGAGTGGACGAGCTACCATCAGAACTGTGGAAGTATGGTGGCGCCGCGGTGCAGAATCAACTGTATGAACTCCTTTGCAAGATCTGGGAAGGAGAAGAACAACCTGGGCAATGGAGTGTGGGTGTCATTTGCCCTGTCCATAAAAAAGGCAACAGGAAGAGATGCACAAACTACCGTGGAATAGCTCTGCTACCGACGGCTTATAAGATCCTGTCATATATACTGCTGAGGAGGTTGGAGCCGTACACGGAAAAAGTCTTAGGGGACTATCAGTGTGGCTTCCGACGGAACCGCAGTACTGTGGACCAGATTTTTCTTCTGAAGCAATTAATGGAGAAAAAGTGGGAGTACAGCCAGAGTATCCACTCGGTATTCGTTGACTTCGCAAAGGCGTATGACAGCATCGACCGGAATGCTATGTTTCAGATCTTAAGGAGCTTTAAAATCCCCGTCAAATTGGTAAAATTAATAGATGTCGCCACAAAAGAGAGCAAGATGAGGGTCCGAGTGGGTGGGGAACTCACAGACGAATTTCCAGTAGACACGGGACTAAAACAGGGTGATGCCCTATCGCCCATGCTCTTCAATTTAGTTTTAGAATATGTCCTGAGGAAAGTGCTTTCACTAGAAGGTGGACTGGAACTGAATGGGAGCCATAAGGTGATAGGTTACGCGGACGACTTGGCCTTGTTGGGATCTTCCATGGACATGGTGCGGGAATCTGTCAACGTTTTGGCAATTGAAGCCCTGAAGGTCGGCCTGAGAATTTCCCACGAAAAAACAGAGTATCTCCACATGAGGCGCTACAGAGACTCGCGCGCACCACGTCAGGACCTACATGTTGGAGATATAGTGTACAAAGGCGTGGAAAAATTTAAGTACTTAGGCTGTACCGTGACGGATACCAATACCCGCAGCGAGGAAATCAGCATCCGTGTACAAAACACACTGCGGTGCACCGCGGCCCTTCATAGAGTGTTGGTGTCCAAGCTTCTGAGTAGACACAACAAAATTAGGATCTACAAGACCATTATACGGCCAATCCTTATTAGTCCTATTTGTTATGAAAAAAAGCTGCACTTTGTGATGGAAGCAAGCCGTTTTGCACAGTGATAATATAGACCAAAATAAACGATTTCAATCGAGGCGAAATTAGTTTCACCCCTTAGGAACAGAGATGGCGCCACTTATTCAAAAAACGTTTAAAAAATTCTAAATCCTGAACGGATACTCCGATTTTGACGAAAGAGGTGCCAATCGGCAGATAATTACCCAATTTAACATGAAAAAAATTAAAAACAGGTAGAAAATAATTTTGGATACCTAAAAAATTATAATTTCTGAAAAAAGTATTTGCAATTTGTGATTTTTTGGAAGTTTACTCGTAAAAGTGTATGTGCATGGTACTTTTTTTATTTATTTATATTAATATACAACTAATTTTACATTTATGAAAAAAAACCGCATATCATTAGCTTGCATAGTTCCAAAGTTATTGAAGAATACAGACATGGCGCCGCTGGGTCAAAAAATCTTACATAAAATCTAAAACCTCAACGGATATTCCGATTTTGATAATTAAGGTGCCAAACGACAGATAATTACTAAAATTAGTTTCAAAAAATATAATAAAAATTAAAATAGGCAAAAAGTAATAATAAATACAAAAAAAACATACATTAAAAAAAATAACATTTTTTTGGGGGTTTTATGTAATTTCATACAAAAAATGTATGAATATGGCTTTATTTTACTTATGTATATTATAACACTATTAATTGATCGTTTAATAAAAAACCGCATATCATGAATTTGTACAGTTCCAAAGTTATTAAAGATTTTACTATAGAGTGCCGGTGAGATGTTGCCGCCGCACGTGCAACTTATGTACATGTATTTAGAAAAGTATTCTCCCGTTTCGAAGGTACTGATTACCCTGAAAATATAACCATAATTGAAAGTACAAATAATAATCATCCCAAGTAGCACACAACACACTTATATCCCTTATACAGCTTAAATTAGAGTTTTAACGGGTGAATAGGCTCTTATACAACCTTTTTGCTAATATCACAAGTATATTAGATGCTAAAAAGCAGTTCTGAATCAATATTTTACTTACTTTACGTTTTATTGTCACTTTGGTCTTTGCAGGCTTTGCATTGTAAAGTGCAAGTTAGGCCTTCGCATCAGCAACAACAACGCAAACGCATTGTGCCACAGCCCAATTTGTATCCATAATGTTCAAGGAGTTTTCAAATTGAACTAACCTTCAACTATTGTGGATCCCACCTACCTTTGATGCCGTTTCATTCCCAAAAAGAAGGACTTGGGACTCGATGTTTCCAAATTAAAACGTGAACCCACACTTGGTTTGCATGAAACGGTATTCAATGGCAGTTGAAATAAATAGATGGAAGGTATCTCACAAGCTTGTTTAGTTTAGTGTTTTTTAGTTTAAACAGATCTTTTCGAATTGCATTAACAAAAAATCACAAATTGCAAATACTTTTTTCAGAAATTATAATTTTTTAGGTATCCAAAATTATTTTCTACCTGTTTTTAATTTTTTTCATGTTAAATTGGGTAATTATCTGCCGATTGGCACCTCTTTCGTCAAAATCGGAGTATCCGTTCAGGATTTAGAATTTTTTAAACGTTTTTTTTAATAAGTGGCGCCATCTCTGTTCCTAAGGGGTGAAACTAATTTCGCCTCGAGTGAAATCGTTTATTTTGGTCTATATTATCACTGTGCAAAACGGCTTGCTTCCATCACAAAGTGCAGCTTCCGGGCCAAAACCGTCCATAACAAGTAAGACTATATGTACGGGTGTGAAGCATGGACTCTAACACTCAAAGAAGAAAACATGCTACTGGTTACAGAAAGAAAAATTTTACGCAAAATCCTCGGTCCAAAACGCACACCGGATGGGAGCTGGAGAGCACTCAAGAACCAGGAAATAGAGGACATGGTAGCTGAGCCCAATATACTAGGAGAAACAAAATCCCACAGACTCCGCTGGCTTGGCCACCTGGAGAGAATGGAAGAGGGTCGTGGCGTCAAGAGAGCATACCTGGGGCACCCAATAGGAAGACGACCGGTTGGGCGCCCGAGATATCGTTGGAAGGACATGGTCGAGGCGGATCTGCGCGGACTCCAAGCATCCAACTGGAAAGAGCTGGCGCAGGATCGAGAAAAGTGGCGTGATCTCGTGTTGGAGGCCAAGATTCGCTTCGGGTCGCTGAGCCATCGTAGTAAGTAAGTAAGTAAGTAATTTAACTGACTAGTCAAAACAAACTGCTTATGACATAATAAACAATTGAAAGAGATTATTTCGTTTATAAATTATATTGTAACCATCATAATGTAATCCTTTTGTCTACTCATGATAACGGAAGCTGAAAAAAAATCCAAAGTAACGGATAATTCATATAATGAATTATAACATTTGCTTATTAAGTAATTTTTCAGAATTATGACATGTATCGCAACAAACAATGGTAAGTATACGTCAATGATTAGATAAGTTATTTTTCTGAGCAAACAGTTTATGACAAACATTGCAAGAAAAACGTTTCTGACCATCGTGAATTAGCTTAGGTATATTTAAATTTATTTGTCCCGCAAATTTTTAACCACGTATTTCTCAAGAGAAAGTTTTCTCCCCCGAGTGTCTTCGTATATGATTTATTAAAGTGTGTCTGTAAGTAAATTGTTTCTGACATTTATCGCATGAGAAAGCTTTCACTCCACTGTGTGTTCGTTTATGTAAAGTTATCTGACTTCTATTTGTAAATCTTTTATGACATATATCGCAAGAAAAAGGCTTCACCCCCGTGTGTATCCTTAAATGGCAGGTCAAACTAGATTTAAGAGAGAATTGTTTATGACATGTATTGCAAGAGAAAGGTTTCTCCCCTGTGTGTATCCGCGAATGAGTTGTTAAAGTACGTTTTTGAGTAAATTCTTTATGGCATATTTCGCAAGAGAAGCTTTTCTCACCAGTGTGTACCACCTGTATGTGTGTACTTAAAGTTCTTTTATCTGAAAATTGTTTATGACATATTTCACAAGAGTACGGCTTCTCCCCCGTGTGAATGCGCAAGTGGTTAGTTAAGTATCGTTTCGATGCAAGTTGTTTGTGACATATATCGCAAGAAAAGGGTTTCTCTCCGGTGTGCATGAGTATGTGGTAATTTAACAGACTTTTATATACAAATCGTTTATGACATATTTCACAAGAGAAAGGTTTCTCCCCCGTGTGTGTAAGTAAATGGTTAGTTAAGTTGCGTTTCGTTTTAAGCTGTCTATGACAGACTTCACAGGTGAAAGCCCCCTCTCCCACGCCCGCCGCCGGCCGCTGCGCCCGCGCACTCGGCGCCGAAGACGATTCTTCATCTGGAACAATTAAATTCATTTATTGCGTTTGATGTTGTACATAAGGTCTTATATTATTGAACAGGTCCAGGAACATGAACCCTGCACAATAGGCTAGTTGACTCATGTCAAATTGTAATAAACTAATGTTTATTCCGTATAGTATTTAGCAAAGGAAACCTAAATATATATTTTTCAATTCATAAAAGTGAAAGATGGCTGAAAATATTGAATTTGAAAATATGGTTTTTAATCTGTATTTTGAAATGCTTAAAACGCTGTCCGCCATTTTCGCTTATGATAGTGACGTCATCGTACATGTAAACAAAACAGAAAGTCTACTTTGACGACTTCGAATAGTGCCGTCCTTCTCGATCTCCTGTCAAATTATATTGGAGTGAGCGGAATGGCACTATACGACGGTCGAATTTCGAATATTTACAGGTAATTCAACGTCACGCCACAGATTAGCAAAAGGGAAAAATGGCGGACGGCGTTTTTGACTGTTAATGAAATTTCTAATTTTCAATTCATAAAATTTAGCTTTCTAGCTTTCACAAAAATACAAGACATTTTTTTTAGAGCTAGTAAGATCATTATTAACCATTTCAAATATATTTCAAGACTGGGTCAACTAGCCTATTGACAACATTCATATTTGGTACAAATAAAGTTAATTCTGGAAATCCGGACCTCGAATTTGAAAATATCGAATAAACCTAATAATTGAAGGTATCAGGGAAAAAACTGGCTAAGTTTTTTTATTTAATTTTTGGCTACAGTGAGTTGTAGCTCATCATATGACTATCTAAAACAGGGGTAAAACTCGCAGTCCCAATTTTTTTGTTATATTTTTACTTAAGCCATAAGATAATTATAAAAAATTCAAGTTTCAGTACATAAAATCAAATGTGACTTACCCAGTTCTTCCCCTAGCCCTTCAACTTGGATACACAAAAACTTTTACGATAACGTCTAATACAATTTCCCACATAATACACCGTTTTACGCCGACCTCTGCAACATCAACCATGTATTCATATTTATTCACGATAAATATGAGCAATCAATATCATGAATTATTAGGCAACTGTGGCCCATAGATAACTACCTTAATTAATAAACTAATATAAATACTAACATACTTAATTACCATAAATAAAACAATAATGACGACACCTTTCGGCCAGAATTTAATTACTATGGTCTTGCTTGACACATACTTAGATGCTTTTATTGTTTTGTTTATAAAGATGAGTTGATTTAGTAAAAACCGTACATGTCTACCTTAACCGAATCTTCCCTTGCGATGGATTGCAATCGGATCGTAGGATACCCACATTAGATCCTGACTTGACTTAAAAACAGTGGGGGAAAACCTTAGATACACTTTAAAAAAGAAAACAAATTTTGAAAATGAATTGAGATATTTATTTGAAAACACATTAAAATAACAAAAGTAAATAACAAAACAGTTAATATTAATTTATATAGTAATTATACTTTTATAATAACCTAAAATTGTCTATAAAACCAAAATTAATAATAAGTAAAACTAATTATTAAACTAAAAGGATTAGATGAACCAATCCGGAAGGTGCCATGCTGAGATGTCCCTAGAATACTATACAATAAACGTAATAACTAAACCTAAAATAAATATAAAATAAAAATAGTCAAATGTAAAGCATCATTCTGCAAGTAGGACAAATAAGTAACTACTTGTATATTCGCCTCTGCTGCATCCGCTGACCTGATGATATTACCAAAGTGTCATGCTCCAGATTCTGGCCTGGACACCACGTTGAGTCTCACTGTGTCTTCCATGAGAGCTCCAAACACCTGGTTGAACCCTATGTCGTCCCACAAGCGTTGACGACCGGCTTCTCAGGCACATGTGCACATGAATCCAGAGATGACCATGCTAAGACCGTATCAGACGCATAGTGTATGCTTGCCCCCCCCACAGGTATACTCATAGTAGCGTAAAATAATATATTATACCGAAATGTTTTAACTTGTATAATAGGATAAGATCAAAGTATTGTGTAATTTATTTGCTGTTTGAAGCAGTCAATAAAAATGTATACTTCTGAATTTATTTGTGTTCATCTAAACAAAGTAAATAAAGATAAATTCTTAATTGAGGAGTGTCTTTTCAAAAGGGCTTATTTCTACTTTGAACTTTTTTTGGGAAATTGGGAAATACATAAATCCACGGTTCCCATTTCGAAATTATTACTTATTTCTCGATAAAATCTCGATTTTTTATAATTTTTATAAATGACATCATGAATTATATATATATCACTCTGTACCGGAAACTCAACTAGTTATCTTTGCTGACGATACAAACGCCATTATATCCGCAGAAAACATCGTGCAATTAAACTACCGAGTGAATGAAGTGTTGAAGTTCTTTCAATCATGGTTTAGTATAAATAGGTTAAAATTGAACTATGACAAAACTCACGCATTACTCTTCAAAACTACTGCAAGTAATAAAGATGTTCTGCAAGTCATTACGAATGCAGCCAGTCAAATTGAGTCAACTGTTTTGAGTCAAGTAGATTCCGTAAAATTTCTTGGTGTACATATAGACTCAAAGTTAAATTGGAAAAACGAACTGGTAGCTGTCGTTAACTCAGTAAGTTCCGCTTGCTATGCTCTCAGAAGCCTTCGAGATGAGGCAAAACTGGTTCAACTCAAAATGGTGTACCACGCTTTGGTTGAATCCAAACTTAGGTATAGCATAAAGTTCTGGGGCAACAGCTATAAGTATAACATAAATGCAGCTTTTGTGGCACAAAAAAGGGCAATTAGGATCATGGCCAAAATACCTCAAATGACTTCATGCAAGAATTATTTCTTGGAATTTGAAATCCTCACTGTGCCTAGTTTGTATATTTTTGTAGTCCTCAGCGATCTAATAAAGCGTCTTCCAACCATTGAAACTCCAGAAGAAAGAACAAAACGTCTGGAGACAAGGAGAAAGAACCTGCCACATCTGGCTACAAACGCTAGGCTCAAAGTAGTTAAGCATTCTGCAGGTTACCAGGAAATTTCATTGTACAATAAGTTGCCGGTTGAGTTGAAGTTACTGTCGAGCGCAAACCTGTTTAAAAATAGGCTTAAATCATTTTTGCTAAGGAAGTGTTTTTATTCAGTTGAAGAATTTTTGACCGACTCATAACAAAAACAAAAAGCACTGGCATTACTGGTATATACATTAATTGAAGTACAAATTTTGATTTGAATTTTAAATAATTTTTAATGGGATTGATAATTTGAATATTTAATAGCTTTAGTGAATTAATTGACATTGTCTATAATTAATTACAAATTGTTTTTATTTAATATGGATTTGTAGTTATAAGTTTATATTTCAAATGCAATGTATATTGTGAAATTGAATAAATAAATGAAAATGAATGAATGAATGTATGTATTATATTAAATTAAGTTGCCATAAAATTTACGGCACTACATATACATTGCTTAATCTACCTACTTTATTATGTTAATTAACATACATTTTTCAGAGTTAAGTCCTTTTGATGCGAACTTTTGGAATTAGGCCGTTTTGTTGCCTTGGCCTTGTGAGAAAAAAACCTTTTTGATTTGTACATTACAAAAATAAACTCTTTTGAAACAGATACAGCAAAAAGCTAGCTTACTAGCTTAAGTTTAAGCAGAATACATTTAAACTATTAATACAAAGATATCAAAGCTTAAAGAAAAATTGAAATGAGTTACCTGGGGGACGAGACCGGGAATCGAACCCGGTACCTCTGCATTGCAGGTCCAGTGCGTTATGCATTTGTTTTTTTCTTTACCTGTTATTTTTTAAAGGCCTGCTTCAAATTTTCGAGTCCTACAAAAAGTTCTAAATCAACGTAAATAAAAAATAATGTATAATATACCCTTTTATAAAGGCCTATATTTTTCTCATATTATAAGGAAGAAAATAAGGCCTATTGATCCGGACTTTGATTTTTGAATCTTTTTTTTTAGAGGACAAGAAGACTTATTAGAACTTGAAACTCAAAGTATACATGTATTTCTCTACTTTTAGCAAAACTACATTCATGGTTTAAAAGAAGTTGAAAGTGTAAATAAGCCCTTTTGAAAAGACACTCCTCAATTGTATAGTGATATTCAAATTGTATTCCAAGTAGTATTTTAATAATATTCAATGCAACTTGATAATTTAATATTGATGGAAATTAATTAACGTAATCTCATTTGACTTATTGTGCCTATTGACTTGTAAAATGATGACATTTTATTAATAAACAAGATTGAGTATGAATATTTTTGTTACATTATTCTGTGCACAACACTTCTAAATACTGCTAAGAGTGTCAAAAATGCTTAGTCCATGTAAAAGAACTTTAACACATTTTACATCCATAACGGATGACACAAATATGTTTTCAATAGTCACAAACCTTGTGACGAAGCCCAGTTTAACACTTTAGCTGGTAGGACGCATAGGCAGCAAACTGGGACTACAGCATCTACTGACATAAACTATTTATGTTAGCACTGCATAAGATTTATTTTCATTTTTTTTTTACATGCATTTCACTACTAGCTGTTTTTAGCCAGAGGTATTTCGCCAATGTCAACGTTTAGACACATCCCACATGAATATCAAAGCTCTCGCCCTCAAATATTATGGAAAAATTCAGCCAGATTTACCCACAAGGCCGTGGTTCTTTACCCGGAGGCGGGTACCGAAAAAAGTCACTTTCACTATCATCCGTCTTCGCCTCGTCCACATATGTTCACCGGTCTTTTTAAATAAAATACGTGTTCGAGACCACTCTCTGTGCGAGTGTGGTCTGGCCGAAGGTACCCTTGAACATATGTTCTTCGACTGCAACCGTATCGTCACTCCTCTATATGATGTCCTCCCCCCTAATATCCCCCGTCCCATAAACATCCCGTATCTTTTGACTCTTGTTAACTCTCCTTTTGTGTATGTCCTCAGCCAATTTATCAAAATTAATAAACTGTTTTTATAGTAAGTAGATAGTTTAACAATAAATGTTTGTTTTGTCCTTTGTTCTAGATTCTTCTCTAAGCGATCCTGGCATCAAATTATACCGGCCAAATGCTAAATCATAAACACGTGTCTTCCTTAACCTCGACATTGGCGGAATCATCGATGGTATCGATGGAGCCATAAACAACAAAAATTGAATTGAATTGAATGGTCAGTAAAATTTGCTTTTTGTGGGAGCATATATCATATAGGGAAGTCTGTAACGGATGAAACAGCCTCTGATTATGAAGTAAGTAAATAGAAAGTGGCTCACCGCGAGCTGCATCAGCAGTGTCTCGTGGCTGCACCACCTCGGGCCCGACCACTATCTGCTCCTTCACTCGGTGATCCTCGTACAATCCTCGCTCGGTCGTCTCGCTCTCACTTGCACCATCGTCAGACTCACGTTCCTCCTTCACATTAACCTCCACGAGAAAGTCTTTGCGGTCATCTTCCTCCTCATGTATCTCCACCTTCACACGCACTTCACGGAAGTCATCCTTCTCACATTCGTCCTCATTTTCATGTTTAATCTCCTTCTTCACGCGCACCTCCTGCGACATAGTCGTGACTGTACTAACAATAACAATTCGACTTGTCTATAGCTCGGTACTAATCAACTGCAGTTTAGAAAATATGTAGTAAATAGCCGTGCGCCACGATATGACATGACGCTAGACTAGAAGACTGACTGACAGTAGTGAAGTGACATTGAGTTGAGTGAGTGAGAGTCCACTGACGTTTACGTAAAGGTTGCCATCACACATTAAAGATATTTGTAACGGACAAACGAGTCGAAAAATATTCGTCATAAGAAAAAACAATTTTTAAAAGCAGAACATAACGTTATCGTCAGTATCATCGTAACGTTGGCCGCGGTTGGGTTAATATAGTGTGGAGGCACTTCAGTGGAGACTACCATAGGACGACTCGGTAAACTTCGTGAGTAGTGTAAGTAGGGATAAAACGAAACGTCGGTCGACTGACTGTCACTGTCACTCTGTCGAGTTTGTGCTGTCACTGCACTGCTGTCAGTTCAGTTCAGTCTAGTCCTGTGGTCTAGTCCAGCCAGCAGCCAGCTTTATTTCTTAGTCGTTGAGGCTTGAGTATTAATATTTAGTAGATTCGTGTATTTAATTCCTTATAGGAATTATCGTTTTACTCAACTAATTAGTGACGAGCATTATAGACCATCCGAAATCGTCTTGTCTGCGTGTAAAATTTGAGAAAATACTTCTAACGCGTTGTCACTTTGTGCTTGTGTGGAATTAAAGGCGTACACGCCTATATATTTAATAATGTCGCTGGAGGATCATGTGAAGGAGGAAGTACACGCGGAGGAGCGTGAGGACTGGCTCGAGGTTCGCGTTAAAGTGGAGAGAGAGACCGATGATGAATGGGAGAGCGTGGTCGCTCGAGGACTCGATGAACACCAAGTGAAAGACGAGCCGGTAGTTGCACCGGAGCTCCAGCAGCCGAGCGACAGCTCCTGCGCAGCTGATGGTGAGAAGTTGTTAAACTTATCACATTTACATTTGGGTTGATGGCAAAAAAATTGTACATAGTTAAAAGCTTTAATTTAAACGAAACTTAATTGATTCCTTTGTGTGACGAAAGTTACCCATACATTTTGTATGACTGACTTTATCACACTAAGGAAGCGATCGTGATTTTTTGTTAACTAAGCTTTTGACTATGTATAATTTTTTTGCAATTTACCCATTGACCTAATAGTTAAACTGGCCGTACAAACACTTCCCATGGTATTTATTTCAACTTTATTGCACAGATCAAACTAGTAGGTACAAATGGTGCCGCATTCAAATGAGGTGCAAAGTTAACGCAACCTAATGATTCTCCTTAAATAACATAATATTTTTAAATAAAGGTACACCAAACTTTTTAACATTTTAATTATTTTAATATTTTTCCATTCAACTGTCTAATTGTAGAATAGAATAGAATATAGAATAGAATATATTTATTTGTCAAACATAGGTACAAAGTAGTTATTTTTTATTATTGCAACAAGAGTAAGTACAATTTTTACAAATGGCCGGCGTCTCCTTGTAAGTTAAAATAATAATAATAATAAGCCCCTTTATTCTGAATTGGAGATTGAGATTGGATTATTTGATAATTTGTAGATCAGTACAATTCAGCGTGCCTTTTGGCGAGAGCCTCCTCCAGCTTCTATGCTAGGGGGTGATGGTCATTTTCTCCCTCAGTGATGAGCCGTGGTGGGAGAGGTTTTATTAATTTATTTCATTCTTTGCATTACTATCAGCATAATTTCCTATGTATGTATGTTTTTCTTCTTCTCATTTTATTAATTTTATGTTATAGTATGTCTCTCAGTTCTGTATGTCGTCTGGCAAAGGCTTCCTCCAGTTGTTTCCATTGTATTCTATCACGAGCAAATCTTCTCCAGTTGGGTCCCGCTGTTAGTTTTAGTTCGTCTTCCCATCTCCTTTGTTGTTTTCCCCTGCTCCGTTTGCCATTTTTTTTTGGGTTAAGTATTCGACCCTAATATTAGTTAACCAAGGAAATAAATTAAAATTAATACAATGTCAGCAGGTAGAAAATAAAAAATAAAGAAATATGATAGTACTAGAATTTAAAACAATATTAACTAAATTATATAAAACAATTACAAATCAATGTCATTAAGAAACTCTCACGTATTATAGTAACACTTTTCGATCAATAATGATGTTAGTTGTTTTATTACTTCCCCTCCATGTAGCATAACCGTGGGACACCCTGTATATAGTATAATAATAATAATAATAAGACATTTATTCAATGTTTTTGTACATTTTTGGTTATGGAACATGTAGCAGTTGTATAGTAACAAAACAATGAAGTATAAGAGTATATGAAAAGTAAGGTAAGTAAGTATATGAGTATGTATATGATTGGCTAATGTCCATAAGACAAGCCTACTATGGCTTACCGTATAGATAGTCTTATCAATGTGTGTGAAATTGTCCTGTATTTATTATTTATTCTGTGAAGTAACTGCCTTGAAAGGCTAATTCAAAAATCAGTGAATTGGCCCCTTCCTCTAAAAGTATATAACATAAATATTTGACTCAAACTAATGTTGGAGTTTTTAAAACAAATCACATCAGAGAGTGGGAGAATCAACATAGGCGTACCCCAAGGGTCTTCCCTTGCAAACTTATGCTTCCTAATTCAAGTCAATGACCTACTGGAAAGCGTAGATGGCGAAATGTTCATTTTTGCCGACGACGCGTGTAATGTAATTACAGCGAGTACTATCCCAGAACTAGAGAACAAAATTGCCTCTGACATCTTCGGTTTAAAGAATCTTTATTGTCGTCTAAAGAAATTACAAAAATTTAACTTACTAGACAACTTATAATTAAGTAATGAAATGAAATGAAATTTATTTGGTGCTGAACATGAGTTTTTACATAAATACATAATACATATGTGGTCTTAATAGTATTAAATAATTTATAGGAATGTTAATTATTGTAATTATTGGAATGTTAGCTATTTTATTCATTATTCATTTATACAATTTATTAAATACTATTTTATTATCTTTTGCATGCAATTTATTCAATGATCTTATTTTTCAATATGATAACATAAAAAAATAGCTTTATTACATATTAATTATTGAAATTATAAATTTTAAGACAAAATTTTGTATCAAGATATGTAATCTATGGAGAATTACTTTCTTACCATTGACATTTTAATTGTAGCTCCAACTAAATATAAAATTATTTAAAAATCAAATGCTAAAAAATTATTGCTGTAAATATTATTTGTAAACCTTACTATTTTTTGCAAGAAATAAAAGGCTATTTTATTTTATTTTATTTTATTTTTTATTTAATAGTATTACAACTTTGGTTCCAGTACATAACATGTTCTACTGCATTTACAGTTTGCACTTACATTATACTCTTAATAAGAGATATTTTAATTAAAATAGTTAATCAAATACATAATTTAAGTATTCCGTGACTGAGTAAAAACTTTTCTCTATTAGCCATTCATTTATCCATTTCTTAAATTTATTACTATCGAGTTCCCTACAGAACTTGGGCAGTTTGTTGTAAATTATGATAGCCTGATAGGCCACATTTTTCCTATAGATGTATGTATTTGCTTTAGGTAATGCAATGGTGTGATGTCTTCTTATTGACTTAACATTATTAAATAACTGTGGATTCATTTTCACAAATATACATATTTCTTTAATGTACATACATGGATGAGGCATAATTTTGTGCTCTTTAAAATAAGGTTTGCGGGATTCTTTGTTATTTATGTTAGAGTAAAACCACTCAAATAGTATAAGAGTAGTTTATTCCGTGGACAGTGATAGGTTGAAGATGATGAGTCGTAAGTCGTAATACATAGCAACCGTCACATTTAACGTTACTACAAAAACAGCCAGACATACGACATGTAGTTTATATAGGCTCCAACAATTTATTCCGAATATTGCACGCACACTTTTTTTTTGTGCCCTGAACGCCTTTTCTACGTTAAAATTAAGTAGTATAATAACTTATAAGCAAGCATGCATTACATGGTTTTTCATACAGGAAAATTCATTTACTTACATATAAAGCCCTATGAACACCTATTACGCGGAAAAAACGAAACATCATATTAAAACATCTATTTATTAAAATTTGTGGGTAGACTTGTTTGAGCGTCGATATGCAATGCATTCCAGCATTCATAAATAAATAATAATAGATAAATAAATAAATATCGGACAACCTCACACAAATCGATCTAGTCCCAAATTAAGCTCAAGAAGGCTTGTGTTATGGGTACTAGACGACGATATACGTACTTATATAGATAAATATTATACTTAAATACATAGAACAAACATGACCCAAGCACAAATATTCGAGTTCATCACACAAATATTTGCCCTGGCCGGGATTCGAACCCGGGACCGCCGGCTCAGTAGGCAGGTGTCTACAAACCGAGCCAAACGCGTCGACAATAATATTCATCATTTCACCATTTAACGATGGTAGCGTGGCTTGCTATGTCTGGCATGAAGTAGAAGGTTTGTTTAAATCACAGTATATCATAGTTTCGAAAACGTACTCTCGGAATATCATGCTATCGAATTGTTGGAATACAAACTCCAGCCTTATTTAATGTTCTGGTCTATGAATGTTCTGTCAGTTGTTATGTGTGTCAACGCCGAAATGTCTCGGAAATAGGTCACGTTCTCCGTGTTTTAATACATATATATTACTAAACTGGTGTATTTTCTACAGGTTATGCGGCCCTTTACGCTAAAATTTACGCTTAAATAATATAAATACGCCAATTTCTAGTTCAAAACATATTTTCAGTAAATTTCATAAAACAAAAGAACGTACTTCGCTTCGCAACGGTATGCCAAATTTTCGTTGATGATATATTGACGAAAAACGTGCAGTAAAATGTCATCCGTTAATAATATGCCATTGATCGAAAGACTGCAAGGCAGAGGAAATTTTGCGAGTTGGAAGTTTGCCGTACAAACGTACTTAGAGCATGAAGACCTTTGGGACGTCGTCACAGGCTCCGTCGCCGCCGGTACGACCGTTGACCCGAAAAAGGATATTATGGCAAAGTCAAAAATAGTGCTTTTAGTGGATCCGATAAACTACATCCACGTGCAGGAGGCTAAAACCGCAAAAGAAGTGTGGTCCAACCTCTGTAAAGCCTTTGATGACTCCGGCCTCACCCGTCGAGTGGGATTGTTACGGGATCTTATAACAACGACTCTTGGCGGCTGTCAAAATATCGAAGAGTATGTGAATAAAATTTTGACTACAGCGCACAAGCTCCGAAACATCGGTTTTAAAGTCGATGACGAATGGCTAGGGACCTTGTTACTTGCCGGTCTCCCTGATCAATACAAGCCCATGCTTATGGCCATGGAAAGCTCCGGTGTCGCTATAACAGCCGATTTCGTAAAGACGAAACTGTTACAGGAAGTCAAGACTAATGACAGTAATGATACAAGCGTGTTTTATGCTAAAACACGGTCAAAGCAGGGGCCTCCGTATAAAGGTCACCGAATTCCAAGATGTTTTTCTTGCAATAAACTTGGACATGTTAGCAAAGACTGTAATGTGAAGAGCGTTGAGAAAAATGATAACTCGTTTGTTGCCATCTTTTCTGCCACAACCAGCTATGATTCCGGATGGCTAATAGATAGTGGATCGGCTATGCATATGACGATGTGCAAGGACTGGATTTATGAAAAAAAACCACCTCCAATCAAAACGATCAGAGTAGCGAACAATAAGGAACTCCGAGTTGAGTGCAGCGGCAAAGTAAACATCGACGTGCTACAGAACGGATCGAAAAGCACAATACAAGTGACTGATGTTCTTTATGTGCCTGAGCTGTCAACGAATCTTCTCTCCGTCAGTCAGATGATTAAAAACAAATGCGGTATAAAGTTTAACAGCAATGGTTGTCGAATTTTCAACAAACATAAGAAAGAAGTAGCAACAGCAAAGCTTGTGAATAATATGTATAGGCTTAATACTGCCTCCGTTCAAGCTTTTTGCTCCGGAAGTGCTACCGATGACAGTTATCTATGGCATCAAAGACTTGGTCATCTCAACTTCTCCGACTTAAAGAAGCTTGAAGATCATACAGAAGGCGTGAAAATGTCTCCGAGCACCAAGGTCACCTGCGTTCCTTGTCTTAAGGGTAAACAGGCAAGGCTTCCGTTCTACAATGAAGGCTCCCGGGCAAGTCAAAGTCTAGCAGTTATTCATTCTGATATAGTCGGGCCAATGGAGGTGAAATCATTTGGAGGTGCAAGGTATTTTCTCACCTTTATTGATGATTATTCTAGAAAAGTAGTAGTTTATACACTCAAGTCGAAGTCAGAATGCCTAGATAAATTTAAGGAATATAAAAGTCTTGTTGAAAATCAAATAAGCAATAAAATTAAAATTTTAAGAACTGATAATGGGACTGAGTACACCAGTAAAAACTTTACTGATTTTTTAAAGTTGTCAGGTATACAACATCAGACGTCAACACCATATACGCCTCAACAAAATGGTTTGTCAGAACGTATGAACCGGACTTTACTCGAAAGAGCACGGTGTATGTTAATTAATGCAAATTTACAGAAAGAGCTGTGGGCTGAGGCAGTTTTAACATCTGCATACGTAGTAAACCGGTCACCGACACGCGTCCTGGACTATCAAACACCTGAGGAGAGATGGAGTGGCTGCAAACCAGACTTGAGCCACATGAGAGTCTTCGGCTGTGAGGCGATGGTGCACGTACCTAAAGAAAAAAACAAAAAATGGGATCCGAGGTCACGTAAGATGATTTTTATTGGCTATTGCGAAAATACAAAGGGGTACCGATTTTTTGACCCTAATACAAAAAAGGCAATAAAAAGTCGAGATGTAGTGTTCCTTGAAAACTCTGTTAAGAGAGATATGGTACCAGTTTCCTTATCAGGTCCTGAAAGTCATCAAGTAAGTGATGGTAGCCAATCAGATGACGATTGCAGTACGGATTTGTCCACTCATACAGCAGTCGAGACTAGTGATGCCTTAAGCATGACTTTCATGGCTAGCGGCCGATGCGACTGTCGCGCGCGGCTGACGCTCAGCGACAGTCGCCTGGCCTCGCGTCAGTAATAGTTACTATGAAACTATATGGGGCCACTTTCGAGGCTAGCGGCTCGAGCCGCGCGCGGCTCGCGTCAGTAGCGACAGTCGCGAGCCGCGCGCGGCCGTGTTCGGTTGGTCTTTGACTGACGCGTGACGCGCTGTAAAAATGGCGAATATTTTAATATTTTCTAGCATAGAAGAAGAAATTCTAATTAATTTGGTTGCGCAGCGCCCTTTTCTATACGACCTTAGTTTACCGGACTACAGAAATTCCTATAAGAGGGACAAAGTGTGGGAAGAAATAGGGAAGAAACTAAATAAAAGTGGTAAGTATTTATTTATCTATTAGCTTTAATTAAACGGTGTACCTAATTTCTTCACTGCCAGGACACCTGTCCTTCTGCTGAACAAAAGAATTGTTTTAACTTGTCGCGGACGTGAATACTGTCCCAAGAATATCCTCTTGCGGCTGCTATATCAATCATATTCTGTGTGGGAATGTCATTTTCATCACGTACGTAAAATGGCCTTGGATTGCGTTCAAGATATCCGTCTCGCAAAATATTGTGCAGGCAGCATGCTGTCAGTATTAAATCCGTACAAGTTTCTGGTGCTACTGCAATCGGAGTATAAAATACTCGGAATACCTGACTTAGCAGCCCAAAAGCATTTTCAACAACACGACGGGCGCGGCATAATCTGTAGTTAAAAATATCTATTTCACGATCATGCAAGGCAATCCTTCTCGAATAAGGTTTCATCATGTAGGTATTAAGTGGAAAAGCTTCATCGCCTATCAAAAAATGAGGCAATACTTCTTGAGTACCTGGTAAACACTTTGAAGCCGGAATGTTAAAAGTATTATTAGCAATATTTTTTCCCATCGCAGATTTTCTGAATATATTACTGTCTCCTTCTTTGCCATACGATCCGACGTCAACTGCCACGAATTTGTAATTAGCGTCTACCATGGCTAGTAAAACGATTGAGTAAAAATCTTTATAATTGTAATAAAGTGAACCACTGTGCTGTGGATTTTTAATACGAACGTGTTTGCCGTCAATGCTAGATATGCAATTCGGCATATTCCATTTTTCCCAGAAGTCTAGTTCGATTTTTTTGAAATCATTTTCTGTAGGTACAGGCATGACTACGGGCATTAATTTTTCCCTTAGCAATCTTAATACCTGCTTTATGATCTTTGATATATAACATGCCGATATTCGATAGGCAAATGATAGTGATGCGTAACTTTCTCCGGTTGCTAGAAATCTGTAAAGAAAAAGTCTAAACTGAAAATAGATCCCATTAATCCCACAATATTGTAAATGTGAAAGTTTGTAGGTATAGCTGAACGGATTTTGATAAAATTTGGCACACGAATTTCGGTCGGTTCGGTAACCTTGTAATTAAACATATTCTACTTTTTATCCAAATTGAATATACAAAAAAATTGTATATTAAAAAGTGTAATGGTTGTAACAGTTTTTATTATTGTTAAACACACAATTATTGATATACATAGAACAAATATGGACGATGCGCGCACGACATTAGGTACGACGCGACTGGCGGTCGCCGGTCTGGGCGACGGCGAGGCGCGGGCGGCGCGGTTGGCGCCGGCCGCGGCGAGCGTTATACTTATAACGTTTATAGGTATGCATAGGACCACTACGGGCGCGCGCGGATGGCGCGAATATTTAGATAAAAAGTAGAATATGTTTAATTACAAGGTTATACACTCCATTCCATTTTATTAAAAACAATGTAAATAAATTTAATTGTGTTAACTATTTCTATTGTTGTTTTATACAGGAAAGGTTTGCAAAAATAGGTGGAAAAACATCAAAGATACCTACTACCGGCAAAAAAAGAAACTCAAAGGGAGTACTGGATCCGCTGCAAATCCTCGAAGTAAGTTTGGAACGTACCGTGATCAACTTTCATTTCTGGAAACTATTCCTCAGGAAAGAGCAAGCATAACCAGCATTTCGGAAGAGTCGCGATCCTCATCAGACCGATCACATGTGGCGCGCAATACAGAAACACCAACGCCGATGGACTCTCCCGAAGCTTTGGGTGTGACGCCTGTTGGCTCCCCGATAGTAAATGAAACTCCGGAAAGCCCCACTGAACAAACACAGGAGTCATCGACTAAAACACCCGATCCTACTTTGAAACCACCACAAAATGTAAAAAAAAAATATCGCAAAAAACAAGACGATATAATGACATATCTAGAGAAACGAGATGCCACTCGTCAGCAAATTGTAGGAAGTGTTTTGTCTTCGAACCAGGGCGAAGAAGATGAAATAGATTCATTTACAAAGCATGCCAACAGTGTCCTCAAAAAATTACCCCCATATTTACAAATAACAGCGATGCAGGAAATTTTTGAAACTCTTACTAAATACAAGATGAGGGCAGTAGAGGCTACACGTTTCGAGCGATCACCAACTCCAATAATGTCGTCTGGATCAGACACACGTGCATCAAGTGCTGGCCATGTACTATCGACCAGCTCCACCAACACCATCGAGTATTTCCAACAGTAACAGCAATCAGACCGCAGATAGGTCTTCCGTAGGCAACGTTTACTCGACAATAATATCCACGTCTCAATTCGAGCGTTCACCGACTCCGACTACATCAGCTGCATCTGACATACGTTCAGCAAGTACTGAAGCCATGTACGTTCCATCATTTCAACGAGCACCTACGAGTATTTACAACGATAGCAGCCATCAGGCCTCAAATATCTTAAGCAACGTGTACTCGCCAATAAGCCCCGCATCGCAATATCAAGACGAAGCAGCCGATTTATCCCTTATAGGGGTGAATGATATTTTATATGATTACTAAACACTTAATTTTTAGATGTACGAGTAGAACCCTTTGTTTAGATGTTTTTGTTTGTGAGAGTCAGAATGGCGGGTGTACCATTATGGATTTGTAAAACAAGTATACCAAAATAATGTACTATTTTGTACCTACATTGGAAAAAAATTGTACCTCTCCGTACAAAAAGTTATTACAATGTTTAGGTACACCCGCCATTCTGACTCACTTTTTGTTTGGATTTTCAAGATCCTTCCGGTTTTAACAATATTTTTTGGCTTACTAGATGCACAAGTATAAGTTCTCAATAACTGTCAAATTATTTTCAATATAAAATCACAAATACTTACCGGAGTGTCAAGAATAACTTCTCTTCGGGACAGATCGATTGTCTACATGTTTTCGGTTTCATTTCGTGATAAATTAAAGACAAGACAAAATTAAATTGCCTTTTATTCAATCTGCAAAACTTCCGGAATTTCTCTTCATCAGATTTTAGGTGTCTTTCTATTAAAATACGATAAAATCCTTCATCACCTCTACTTCTGAAAATTGGATGAATTGAACTCCTTTGCTTGTAGTAATATAGCAATAGCAAATCGTCATCCTCTTCTTCTTCTAGCATTGCTAACAAAATATCTTTTTTAGAAGCCATATGTGATCTCACACACAACTGCACTGGACGGTCCCACTCATCAATATGGCGCCGCGTGCCAGCGGCCGCGCGCGACTGTCGCATCGGCCGCGACCCACGAAAGTTGAACCGGACGCGTCAGCCGCGCGCGTCAGTCGCGAGCGGCTGACGCGCGCGGCTGACGCGCGCGACTGTCGCATCGGCCGCTAGCCATGAAAGTCAAGCTTTAGATGACGATGAATTTATACCTCAGCAACCAATTGATCCTCCCCCGAAGTTAACTATGACACTTCGTCCTCGTAATAAGATAGATACAATGCCCGAACCTGAGATTTGTCTGTGTACTAATACTGATGCATCGTCCTGCCTGGTTCCAGAGACGTATGCTGAAGCGCTGTCATCCAAAGACTCGAAGTTATGGATCGAGTCAATAAAGGAGGAGCTAAAGGCTCATGAGGATAACGGCACATGGCAGCTAGTTGAGAAACCAGATGGTGCCAGGCTCTTAGGATGTAAGTGGGTATTCCGACTGAAGGACGAACCGACGGGACCAAGGTATAAATCAAGGCTCTGTGCGAAAGGCTACGCTCAGAAAAATGGTATCGATTATACGGAAACATTCGCACCAACAGTTAGATATGACTCCATCCGTCTTCTGTTATCTACGGCAGCTGAGAAACGTTTAAATATGATGCAATTTGATATAAAGACTGCTTTCTTGTACGGTGAATTACAAGAAGAAATATTTATGAAACCGCCAGAAGGGCTCAATGTTGAAGGGAATTTAGTATGCAAGCTTATAAAGTCATTGTATGGATTAAAGCAAGCGCCAAGGTGTTGGAATGCAAAATTTGACTCGGTTTTAAACTGACAGATGTGTCTATGTGAGCAATAGTAGAGCAGCAAAAGTGTATTTATTATTATATGTGGATGATGGATTGTTGTTCTCTACGGATCCTAATATACTGACAGAAGTATTGAGTGATTTTCAAAAAGAATTCAGCGTGAAGATTTGCAAATCATCGAACTTTATAGGAATGCAGATTGAGCAATGTGACGATTATATCTTTATACATCAGCGAAAGTATATTGAACAAATGCTTACGAGATTTGACATGTGTAATGTCAACCCGATTAGCATACCGTGTGATCCACATGCCACGCTAGAGAAAAGTAGTGTGCCGGAAAATGATAAGCGGATACCATACAGAGAAGCGGTAGGATCTCTTATATTTGCAGCCATAGTTACGAGACCAGATATAATGTATGCAGTCTGCAAGGCAAGTCGTTATCTCAACAGCTTTGACAATACGCATTGGAATGCAGTCAAGCGGATCTTCAAATACTTAAAGGAAACGATGTCATATGGACTCTGTTTCAAATCAAATCAGAGTGCTACCCTGGAGTGTTTTTCAGATGCCGACTATGCAAATGACTCCTTGACGAGACGGTCCGTTACAGGGTATGTTTTCATGAAAAATGGAGCCGCAGTGACATGGAGCACTCAGCGACAACCCACGGTCGCGCTGTCGACTACTGAAGCCGAGTTCATGGCATCGTGTTGCGCCACCAAAGAGGCATTATGGGTGAGACAATTAATGCTGGACGTTGGTGAGTTTCAACAAGATTCTATTGTAGTTAATATGGACAATCAAAGTGCTATATGTTTAATTAAGAACTCTGACTTTCACAAAAGATGTAAGCACATAGACATTAAGTACAATTTTGTGAAAGAGAAGTATTATGAAAAACTTATAGATCTTAAATATGTTAGTACTGATTGTCAAATAGCAGATATTTTTACGAAAGCTCTGGCTAAACCCAAATTTCAACATTTCAGGGGTAAATTGGGAGTTGTTGAAAACCCAAATATTTTAAAGTAAATTTCGGAATAATTTTGTTTCCATTTGTGGTTAATGTATTGAAATGTTGAATTTTCATGTTTTTGTAGAAATGTTGCTTATGTTACGTAATGCTATTTTTGTTCCTTGGATTATGTCCATCTTCTCTGAGCTGAGGTTTAATTTCTAATTTAACAGTTTGTTTTGTATATTCTATAGCTAACTTATTTTTTACTCATGGCGTGTAATTATTGTTGTATTGTGTTAGAAGGCTGAAATTTAGAGGGAGTGTTGGAATACAAACTCCAGCCTTATTTAATGTTCTGGTCTATGAATGTTCTGTCAGTTGTTATGTGTGTCAACGCCGAAATGTCTCGGAAATAGGTCACGTTCTCCGTGTTTTAATACATATATATTACTAAACTGGTGTATTTTCTACACGAATGCTTGCTGGCCCGACTGTTACTGAATCGAATATTCGCTGGGTCGAAAAGCGTTGAAACAATAAACCGTCAAATCGAAATTCAGGTTTCGAATGTCACCCTACAGAAGATCTCAGACACCAATGTTCGTTAGCTCGACTGATACTGAATCGAATATTCGCTGGGTCGAAAAGCGTTGAAACAATAAACGAAATGGAGATTCCATGTGACGTTGATACTAAAAATCATTAGAAGTAAAAAGGACGATTAAATAAAACTTTATTACTCATTAATTGATATTTACTATATATGATTACGTTTTGACGATTGTACATATTTCGGCCACAACTATTTCGATCTAGCGAATATTCGATACAATAACAATCGAGCCAATGAACTTTCGATACACTACTGATCGAAACCGTATAATTCTAGATTACGTTTTGTCGATTGTACAAATTTCGGCCACAAGTATTTCGATCTAGCGAATATGCGATTCAGTAACAGTCGAGCCAACGAGCATTCGATAGCATGATATTCCGAGAGTACGTATTCGAAACTATGATATACAGTCGATCTAAACAAACCTTTTTATTTAAAAACAGTTTAGCTTTAGTTAAAGCTAACAATGGTAACACATAAAACATACACCTAGATAGTTAATAAGTTCAGCGTAAAATCCTCATTTTTTTCCATTATATCACTGAATTGATTTTGAGCATTTTGTAGTGCGTTACAATAAATGATCAAACGAACTTCACAAGTGAAATTCGATCATTATTATATGAGTCGCTTCATTCGAAGATATAATTATTTACCAGGTAGTCCTTTATTCATACAGGCAACATCGCACGCTATTTAAAAGATACTTTTTGACTATAAAGGTTTGTATGATTTCCGGTTCACCCCTTCCTTACCATGCCGCCATGTTATCCCTTCATTTTTTAGAGATTCAGGCAAAACTTTCTGTAGGGCGTGTTTCGGGTTGGGAGGGACATTATATCTTCGAATGAAGCGACTCATATAATAATGATCGAATTTCACTTGTGAAGTTCGTTTGATCATTTATTATATTTCTTCGCTTCATTCTTCGATATAATTATTTACCAGGTAGACTTTCAGAGTAGAAAGTTTTGTTAAAGGAAAGGAAGCATAAAACAAGTTCGCTTATGATTTTTATTGATCTGAATCATATATACAAATTGTAAATACTTACTGCTAAAGTATTAGATTTAATTTTACCAAAATAATTTAAATAATTAAATCAGACCGAATCAAATTTAGATTTTACGGTAGCGGACGGAAACATACGGTTTTTGCAAATTGGCCTTCCTCAATTATAGGCCTGTTATAAAAACGGGCAAAGATATTGGACGAGCTGGTCCACCCAGCCGTCTTTCGGATGGTTTCGATATTGACACCGGCCAAGCGCGCGGCTGAGGTGGAAGCATGGCGCGTGCTATGTGCGCTATACACTGATACGTCTATCCCGCTCTCTGACAGTACCTGCTTTATCCATCTACTTAAGGATTGCGTAGTGGCAGCTCTGTAGGGTCTCTTAAAGGTAAGCAGGAGTTGTCCTGTGCTATCAGCTCTAATATTTTTGGTTACAAATATATAGTCTTTCAAGGTTGAAGCAGGACAAATGCTAATATTGTCTCGAAAATATGGTAGAAAAAGTGTGGGTTGATTCCTATCGGGTGCTGATGTCTTTATGATGTCAGTTATAATAATTTTGACACCACTTTCCGATATCGAGATATTTTTCATCTTTATTAAGGAAAAGGTTTGCATTCTGTGGCCCGTGCAAATAGCCAGTAGAATCACTAACTTCTTGGTGAGTTTCTCTAAAGGTAAGGATGTATTAGGGAACCAGTTCGTAACCAGGTTGAGAACTAATTGAGGGTCCCAGGTTTGCGAATATTTGGGTTTGCTAGGCCTCAGTTTATATGCGCCTTTAAGGAGGCGCTTGACACACTCTTCTGAACCGATTTTCTTACCTGAAAGTAATGATATTGCAGAGCGGTGGCTGTTAAGACTACCATATGCACAACCTTTGGTAAATAGTTGTGTCAAAAATAAGAGAACGGATGAAGTTGATGGTTCATAGGGGTTCGAGTGGTTAACCGAACAGAACTGCCACCAGAGTTTTAAGGAGACATATTGCCTTACCGTACTGTCAGATAACGAGGACAACATAAGTGTTAGGGCTTCTGAGGGGACATTTTGTCGAAGAAACGCCTGCCGCAAAGCCTCGCCGCACCCAGGGTAAGAGTCCGATGCAAAGGATGTCGGTCCCTGAAATGGGAGCGTAACAAAGACTTGTTAGGATTTATATAAAGAATATCGGACACTAATAATCTCTGCAAGAGTGGGAACCAAGGCTGAGAAGGCCAATATGGGAAAACCAAGATTCCTTCCGCTTCCTCATCACATATTTTTCTTAAACACTTTAGGATCAGAGAAAAAGGTGAGAAAGCGTAAAAGAATAACGAATCCCAGTTAATGGTGAAAGCATCCACATTCACCGCGTCGGGATCCTGTTTCCATGACACGAAATCCTTACATTTAGCATTGGTGCGGGACGCGAACAGGTCGATATCGGGCAAGCCAAAATGTTGCGTTATAGAATGGAATGCGCTGTCGGACAGTTCCCATGCTGTGTCGGTATTTACAATTCTTGAATCAAAATCAGCACAGTTTTCTTTTGTATTTACATATGACGCAAATAACCAAATATTTCGTTCTTCGCACCATTGCCAAATTTCTCGAGATAAGTCATTTAAATGTGGAAACTGGATCCCTCCCATTCGATTCACGTAACTTATTGCGGTAGTGTTATCAACACGTAATAAGATTGAGCAGTTGGTTTCCTGGCGAGCGAAAGATTTTAATCCCAAGAACACAGCTAACAATTCCAATTGATTGATGTGGTAATCTTGTTCCGTGACTTTCCACCTACCACGTGCGTGATTGTCGTTACAAACTGCGCCCCATCCAGTTCTAGAAGCATCAGTAAAAATCTCTAATTTGAAAGGCTGGTTTCTAATTGGGCATGCGGTGGTAAATATATTATTTGTCCACCAATTAAGGTCGTTTAATATGGCACTAGGAAGAGAGACTTTTACTTCGTAGTTACCATATTTTTGTAAAAATAAAAATTTATGCCTTTCCAAAATCTTCGTGTATAACCAGCCGTACTTAACAGCGGGGCAAGCTGAGACAAGAACACCTATAAGTTGTGCAAAGTCGCGGATGGTACATCTAGGTAACTTTGAGTACTTGCGAACCAACTGAGCAATCTTACTACGTTTGTCCTGGGGCAAAGATATTGTTAACTTTGTTGTATCGAACATAAATCCGAGAAACTTGCACATTTTCTTGGGTTGCAGTGAACTTTTTTCAAAGTTCACCACAAAACCTAAGCACTGTAATAATCTCAGAGTCTCATTGACATTATTAACACAATCATTGAAATTGTCACCTATACATAGAATATCGTCTAAGTATATGACTGATTTAAAACCACGAGATCGAAGATGTGACATAACTTCTCTCATGATCTTCGTAAAAACTCGCGGGGCTACGGATAAACCGTATGGTAATGCGGTAAACTCGTATGTAAGAACTCTATTTAAGTCATTGTCCTGGAACTGAAATCTTAGAAATTTTCTATCATCAGGGGAAATCGGTATGAGAAGGTATGCTTCCTTCAAATCGATAGTAGCCAAGTATCCCTCCGGAGGGATCAGTTTTGCTGCCGTTCGATAATCCTCCATTTTAAAATGGGAATTCGAGACGTTTTTATTAAGTGATTTTAAGTTTAAAATAAATCGTTTACTGCCATTAGATTTCGGTGCCAGGAAAATGGTTGAGATGTACTGATTTTCTAATGGTTCACATTCTACGATTGCGCCTAAATTTATTAATGCATCAATGGCGTGTGCTATATCATGTTCTTCATCTGGTGAAAAACTATTAAGAGGCACAGAAGATTGTGAAACATCTTTACAAAAGGGAATAGAATAACCGTTTTTAATCCAATCAAGTACCACAGGATTGTTTGTTATATTAAGCCAACAATTATAATAGCTATTAATTCTGCCTGCGTGTACCTGTCCTAAGGACGCGCTGGCGCACGTGGCTTCTCCGAGGTAGTTGTCTTCGCTGGTGGCGCGGTGGTCGGGCGTCGTCCGGTGTAGGCCGGTCTCCTGACACCCCCTCGCCCCCCCCTGTTCGACGGGTATCGCGGAGGAGGAGGTGCTGTCCAGTTTCCCTGGTGGGAAGCCCGACTACCCGATGGTTGAGCAGTCGTTGATGTCGAAGGCTTCTGGGTTTTGACAACCTTCTTGATTTGAAGGCCTTGTTTTTCGATGGTCTTCGACGCCTTAATTTTTTCCGATAATTTAAGGCCGTAGAGGGTTTCATCTCTCTTAGTATCCTGAATGACCTGCAGGAATGTTTGTCCAAGTTAGGCGTTAGTAACTTAATCCGATTTTGTGTGGCCGCGAAGTGTAAATCGGCTAAAATACGGCAACCGTTACTAAGGTGTTTTATAGCCTGTATTTTTTCCTGGCCTTTCAACAATAGATCCATCCCTCTATTTATAGCTGTTATTCCGAAACCAAGCTGTTGTTGACTAGCTAAGAGGTTTTTATCACGGTTTCTTGCCATATCCGGGATTGCAGCCGAAATTTCGGCGTTCAGTTTAGGCGCTTGAAGCAACTTACAGTTGTCTGGGATTAAATATTCCTTGACTAATTTGTCTTTTGCTTCTTTGAGCATTCCTTTTTCTAACAAGGGAAGCCATAATTTGGCTAAATTCTCATGAATTTTATCTCCATATTCAGGTCCATCTGAAGTTGACTCGCCCAAGGCTAGCAGTACTTCAGGGTCCAGCTCGAGCTCGGTTGAGGATGCTGGTGTATCTGGCGGTGCAGACGCGGCCGCGGCCTCTGTTGTGGGCGTGGCGCCAGGCGCGGACGTGGTTTCGGTCCCAGCCGTGGGTTCCGTGATGGTTACAATCTCATCGTTACGGGTTTCCGTAATCGGGTCCGGATTATCAGCAAGTGCGTCAGTTTCTAACGGAGATTGATGATCGTCGTGAATCATCGTTTCAGAGTCGTGAACCACGCTTAGCGTCTCTTCGTCACCTAAAATACAAATGTGTATTTGAGTCGTGAAGAAACAAAATATATATAAATTTATAAATTGAGGGTGGATATAAATTTATTTGAAACGGTCAGATATCATGTTATACGGTTGTGGTGTAACAGATTAACGTATATCTACTTTAGATTACACGTATGTTCTGTACAGTTGTCATCGTTGAGGACTCGCGGCCCACCCCGATGCAAAGAACATGTATCATCAGACAGCCATTATTCGACAAAACCGTTATTATCGTTGACGACTCGCGGTCGACCCCGATACAACACAATTGTCGTCGTTAGTTCGAAAAGTCATGATTATCACCTCACGGGTGATCCTCATGCTTGATGGCTCATTTTGTTTTAACTTTGAATATTCAAATGCATTAAAAAATACGTTAAGGTTATTAAACACTTACTTTCTTCACTTTCGTCGGACGAATAGATAATTGGCGACACTATTCGGCGATAGTTACTGGTATTCTCTTCCAGTTTGCGTATTTTACGCTTGTACTGGTTAATTAAATGCTGCGTGCTGCTGCGCTTCGGCATTGTATAACGATGGTTTAGCGCGTGCGCTCGTCGCCTCGCACGAAAAAAGAATGGAGGGATAACATGGCGGCATGGTAAGGAAGGGGTGAACCGGAAATCATACAAACGTTTATAGTCAAAAAGTATCTTTTAAATAGCGTGCGATGTTGCCTGTATGAATAAAGGACTACCTGGTAAATAATTATATCGAAGAATGAAGCGAAGAAATATAAACATAATTATAGGCTAGGTACAGTATTCAAAGCTATCGAAAAAAAAGAGAATTGGACAAAAATAAACTTACGTTACGGAATATGGTCGGAACGCAATCTTAAATATAACTGAATATTTGTGAACAAAGGGATATAATATGAGGTTTGCATTGCATTGTTTAGGACTTGTTTTATGCGCCTTGACTTACGAATAATTCACGGTTGAGCAAAAACTTGTATCAATAAATAAATAAATAAATAAAACGGTCAATCGCCAATGTGACTATATTGATTATAATCCTATGATCTCGAAAAATACTTCTATTGTCTATTACGTATTAATTGACGCAAAACGTCTTAATCCTAGTCACTTTTCAGCAACAAAGAGGCATTTTCTGTGATTGTGTTGTCCTTCGTAAGTGAGTTTGAACATATGCGTTTTGATTGTTTCAGATGCAGTATCGGGCCTTAGCGCGCAGGCGCCGCGATCAGCGGCAGGCACGGGAGAGAAAGTTTTCCCTTGTGAAATATGTAATAAAGAATTTTCAAGACAACAAAATTTAGAAAAACATATGGTTGTGCACACTGGCGAGAGGCCTTTCGCTTGCGAAGTATGTCACAAGACGTTTTCAAGGATGAGTCATTTAACTGGGCACAAACGTGTACACACGGGAGAGAAACCTTACAGTTGTGAAGTATGCGATAAGCAGTTTGCATCGGGTCCTAACTTAAATCGACATAAAGTTGTACATACTCGGGAAAGACCGTTCCCTTGTGAAATTTGTCATAAACAATTTGCAGATAAGAGTTATTTAAATATACATATACGAACGCACACAGGAGAGAAACCTTTTTCTTGTAAAACATGTCATAAACAATTTGCGGATCCAAGTCATTTAAATTCACATGCGCGGATACACTCGGGAGAAAAACCTTTTCCTTGCGTAATATGTCATAAACCATTTGGACATAGAAGCCATTTAAAAGCGCATATACTCATACACACGGGGGAGAAACCTTTTTCCTGTGAAATTTGTGATAAGCGGTTCGGAAAAAAAAGTACCCTAGTTAGACATAAACGATTAGTACATAGGTGAAATTTAACAGATATATGTATAATATAATATAGTCCCTTGCGTCTATTGCAGACGATTTATGGTGTAGTGTTATGTATAAACCGAGGTATTTTTGTCTTACAATTCTAACAATTTCGTTTATTACATAATACGGGCCGTGGTACGTGGAAGAATCTATTATGTCAACCGTTTTACGTATCTTTATTTTGTGGTTATTATCTATGACAATTTATAAGTAAATAGGTTTCTAACGCTCCTAAAGTGAATAACCTTTAACTAAGTACATGTTTATGAATGAAAATGACTCTTTTGTTGATCTCCGGAAGGTGACGAATATTTGTATCAAGTGGGGATAATTTTACTTATTAGCCGGGTCCTGACTGAGCGAGCAGCCTCGCGAGGCCGCCTCGGACGTTTGCCGCGCGAGGCCAGCTCGTGTTGTAACGGTATTTATAAATAAGTGCCGCGCGAGGAAAGGCCGAGCCAGTTTTGCTCAAGAACGCCATGAGGCCGCACGTTCGGAAAGTTGTCGCCACCACTACCTTTCTAATAATTCTACGGCTTGTAAAAAATTGGGCAAGTGCGAGTCCGACTCGCGCTTGTAGGGTTCCGTACCATAATCTAAAACAAGTTTGTTGTATGGGAGCCCCCCTTAAATATTTTTTTTTATTTTTAGTATTTGTTGTCATACATAGCGGCAATATAAATACATCATCTGTGAAAATTTCAACTGTCTAGCTATCACCGTTCTTGAGATACAGCCTGGTGACAGACAGACGGACGTTCGGACGGACGGACGGACGGACAGCGAAGTCTCAGTAATAGGGTCCCGTTTTTACCCTTTCGGTACAGAACCCTAAAAAACCTAAACGTTTTTGGATGAAACTGTTATTTAAAAACAGATAACATACTGGGAACAGATTGTTTGAAGAGTTGTGCTTCGATAACGCCGATTTTTTTTTTACTAGAATGAGTAAAATTGTATTTGAAAATCAGTACTCTCTTATAAACGCAAAATAAAGAAGAAGGACACAAATCTTCGAGAAGCAATATCCGCGAGAGAAAGACACTGTTCTTTCGGCTCCATGACGCTAACACGCGCACGACGATCAAGCGAGGCAAAACACAACCGTCTTGAGTGAGCGCGGCAAACGTACTGAGGCGCCTTTGAGCATGGACAAAAACCGACAACGATCGGCTCGGGCCGCGGCACGCTCGCCCGAGGCCAGACATGCATTTGCCTCGGGCGAGGCACGTCCTGACTGGCCGAGGATTTGCCGCGCGAGGTGGCCTCGCGAGGCTGCTCGCTCAGTCAGGACCCGGCTATTACTAAATTTAATCCAAAAGTGACTTACAATATATGTACGTACAATGCAATAAAAAAAAGCTTATACTAAGTTATAAATCAAATATTTACATCTATCTATCAGCCACAGACGTCCACTGCTGAACATAGGCCTCCCCCATGACTCGCCACAAAGTGCGATCCTGTGCAGACCGCATCCAATGATTCCCCGCTACCCTCACGAGGTCATCCGTCCATCTAGTCGGCGGCCGACCCTTCGCTTTCCTATACGTGGTCGCCACTCTAGGACTTTGCTGCCCCAACGGCCGTCCGTTTTCCGGGCTACATGGCCTGCCCATTGCCACTATTTACATAACTAAATTAATTAAAAAAGGTGTGAAAAACCTTTGTGACCCCGCGGCATGGTTCCGAAGACGCTGGCAGCATCCTAGCTGAATCGCAATGCTAATGTGATTGATTATTTATTTTATGTTTCTACCGTTATCATCGATCAAAATATGAATTCGTGAAAATTAACTTATTTAGGGTTATTTATAATGTAATCTATTATTAATCTTATGAAATAAATAATTCTAAACCAAAGGCTAAATGTTCGATTTAAGTGTTCTGCATGCTAGTGTACACAAGTATTTAATATAAATAGCGGTGGAGAGTCTCCACCAGACTGATGTTGAATTACGTACTAATAAAATAAGCTCAATATGTCATAAAATGAGGATAAAATGAAAAAAAAATAAGAAGGTTTTAATATGTCACTAAATAATCATAATCATTTATTGCTTGAAATAATGGTCACATAGATATTAAATATAAATTACAGTACATTATTTCACCTTTTACAGGCACGCAATACATGTGGTTGAAAAGTGAGCACAGTCACTAATAATAAATAATAATCCAATGACAATAATATACTACTTTACATTATAAATTAAATTCATACAAAAATTACGCACCAAATACTGAAATATATCTTACAATTTGAATTCTACTTTTAATTTTTGTTCTCGTAAGTGTGTAGATGTAAATGAACTCGACGTACTCTGGTAAGGTACTCAGAGTCCAAAAGCTTATAATAGAAAAAAAACAATAATTGCATGACAACCATGATGTTGCAGTGGCTACCATTCCGTTTCTTTACCCCTGTGCCCATACCATAGGCACTGTGTATCTATTATTTATTGTTTGCAAATAAAAGCCTATTCTATCCTGTCTCATTATTTAATGCACCTACTTTGGATTTTTGGCCATCAGTAAGCGATGTTTGGGATACGGCGACAATCACTTCAATTACTTAATATGACGGCAGCCTCAATTCAATTCTTATAAATAAATGGCTACTGTCCATTGGGACAATTCTGCCAGCGTCAAGGTTGTAAGAACGTTGTACGGTGAGAAAATCGTGCTTTTTGTAGGTAAAGTGATAGCGATTTACAAAAAACCACACGGACTATCGGGCCTTGACCCAGGAAGGGCTATGAACGCTTCAAGTTGAATTCTTCATTAGCTATTCACTCATACGTTAGATCACTGCACAATACGCTATCAATACTACACATTGAACAACAAAAATGAATAAATAATGAACAACGAAACTTAAACGAATGCGGCCATCTTGAATCACGAACCGGAAGCCTACAATACCGACAACAGCCTCAGAAGTAGGCCTATTTTGCGTGAGGGGTTGATGGCACTAGTCTACACTAGCCTTAACCCCGAAAGTAAACGTCAATGAACTAGATTGGCTTAAAGGCTAGCTACCAGGCCATACAATTCCCAAAAAAAAAACACTGGACTGTCAAAAAATGACAGGTGTCAGTGGTAACGTCAGCGTCGTTGTTATTGTGGCGTCGCTTCATCGCTTGATATTTCTTAGTCGTTTTTAGGCATATTATTAGTAAATTCGTGTGTAAAAGAGATGTAAAGCTTCATAGAAGTTATCGTGCTATTTGCTTGACAATTGGCGAGCAATCTAAACTAGCCGGAATTGTCTTGTCTCGTTCTCGTTTCAAATAAAGATGCCACAAGATGCACGCGTCGAGGAAATTAAACATGAAAAGGAAGAGTGTGAGAAGGATCACGTCCGAGAGGTGCACGTGAAGGAGGAAACTAATCACGAGGAGGAAGATGAACGTGAGGACTTGCATGAGGTTCGCGTGAAGGAGGAACAAGAGGCTGGCGAGGGGGCGTACGGTGTAAGCGAGGCGGCCGCGCGGGAGGGGCTGTACGAGGGTCACCGAGTGAAGGAGGATGTGGTGGTCGGGCCCGAGGTGGTGCAACCACGGGACACCGCTTACGCAGCTCATGGTGAGCTATTATCTACTTAGTTGCGGGTGATTCTACAGGCGTTTCAAGCATCAGTCCGTTGTCATAAATATCAAAGCTATGGGTGATAATATGCATGAAATTAGATCAATTATGGTAAGAAGTACGGTTAAAGTATATCGTTGTCTGAAAGTTTGCAGCTTGGTGTAGCTCATACTTTCAATATTTTGACAGTTACAACGCCTGAAGAATGACCTTTACATATCTTAAATAATATTACAGTGCTAGGGCCCTGACCACTCAATAATTAAGAGGCCCCATTGGACAGTAGACATAAGTCGTCCACAAGATTGGAGGCCCTTGTGAGCTGGGGGCCCTGTGCACATGCTAGGAGTGCCCGTGGGAGATATACTAACTTTATACTTATGTCTCATTATTAATTTGACGCGGTTAGCTCAGTTTGTAAGCATCTGCCTACTGAGCCGGCGGTCCCGGGTATGAATCCCGGCCAGTGCAAATATTTGTGTGATGAACTCGAATATTTGTGCTTGGGTCATGGTTGTTCTATGCATTTAAGTATATACTTATCTATATAAGTATATACCCATAACACAAGCCTTCTTGAGCTTAATTTGGGACTAGATTGATTTGTGTGACGTCTGATATTTATTAGGGTTCCATACCCAAAGTGTAAAAACGGGACCCTATTACTGAGACTTCACTGTCTGTCTGTCTGTCCGTCTGTCACCAGGCTGTATCTCAAGAAGGGTGATAGCTACACAGGTGAAATTTTCACAGATGATGTATTTCTATTGCCGCTATAACAACAAATACTAAAAATAAAATAAAATAAATATTTAAGGGGCTCCCATACAACAAACTTACAGATAATGGTACGGAACCCTTCGTGAGCGAGGCCCATTTGCACTTGACCGATATTTTTTTATTTTATTATAAGGGCAAATGTAGGTAACTGGGACAAATCAAAATGCTTGCATATCGAAACTAGTCTAACTAACCAAGTAACACACGAGCTGCAAAAAGGTTGTAATTTGTAATTTTTTTAACTTTTCGTCGACAAAGTCCATGTAGTTAACAAACCTATTCACAAAATTGCATGAGAATCGGTTATTAAATGTGATCTCTAGGCAGGAACATCCTGAAAATGAAAAGGAGACAATTACTTCACTGCTACTGAAAATTGTTTTTTAACTTTGTCAGCAATAAAAGTTTAGTATTAGGTTAGATCTCATTTTCAATCGTTGTTGACTGCTAAAAGTTAATTGTGTTTTAAATTTACTGGTAGTATATTTTACTAATATTATATTGTTGTTAGTGTGTTGGCTTGCGTGCCAGATCCGAACTGTGGGTACCCCACGGTTTCTCCAACTACCCACATGCTGATATACAACATGCCTTTCCCCCTTGATAGAGGACACTTCACTTTGAGTTACTATACTAAAGTCAGTTTGAAAATCACTATCATGCACTTACACTAAATTGTTCACTTGTAACCGCATGCTTTTACAGTCTTTTCTTTTATTTAATGATTAATTGCTATCTGCACTATGACTATCGTCCTCCACACTCCCGGTATCATAGTCCTCAAATGCCATCCTTTTCAAAGAGGGTGCAGCTGACGGTGGGCTTTCACTTGACCTGGGTCTTTTGTTGCTACCTTGCTCATGTCTAGATATTGCATTATGTGTAGTATCATCATGTACCTGGCACTCTTCTGGATTCTTTACTCCAATAATTTGAGCCCACTGGCTTGGAGCAGGAATCCTCATGGTACCATATGCTTCTTTTCCCCCCCTCTTCTTGTGAGTGCTGTTCCTCATAGCTTATCTCCTCGCTATTTCTGGTGCTGATTTCCTTAGTCAAACTGTCCTCAGTGTGTTGTTCAACTTCTTCATTCCTGGAAAATCCTAGCATCTGATTTACATGCCTTATGAAAAGTTTATCCCCCTGTTTTATTTTGTAATGCACTTTCTAAAGCAAATCATTTCTCCTACTTTCAATTCTCTCACTCTTTTAGTTTCATTTTCTTCGATATCTTCAGTCTCCTTTTCTTGAATTGAAAGGGGGTGAAGCTTGTCAAATTTAGTCCTGAAACGTCGATTATTCAACAGTTCTGCGGGCCTCTACCCGTAGCTGAATTCGATGTTGTTCGTAGCCCATACAGGACACTGATAATTTTTGATAATTTTAAATATTTGCTGTTACAGTTATCTTTGTTTTTTTTTTCAGTTATGTTTTTTATTTTATCTACTAACTATTCTAAGAACCTGATTTGTAGTGTATCTTATTTATTAATCTAATATTGATATGTAAGTCCATAACAGTCAAGAGCATAACTCAATATTGAATCTATGATTGCAAAAATAATATCTGGTACTTTATGATAGAATTTTCCTTTCAGAATCCTTAATTTGCAACAAATATAATTATTGTATATGTGCCAGGAAAATGTGATATCAACTTTGACTCCAAGATATTATGTAACAACATTTACTTTTTCTCAGAGTTCGAAAGGATAATTATCAATGATAATCATGTCAAAGTCAAAGTCAAAGTGATTTATTGCATTCATGGTACAAGTAGATAAATATCATGATAATTATTGTGATACTAACAGATGGATAATTATCAATTGATAATAATAAAAAATGTGCCGCACCGTGGAGATTCCCCATACAAGAAAAATTTAGTTTGGATTATGCAAATAATTTTATATAACAAATAATTTATTATGAAACAATAAAATGTTTCGTTTTAGCCCAATAGTTATGGCACATTTTTTTGCGCAATAAAGTTTAAATAAATGGTGATAAAAACTTTTTGAACACTTTCGACACCAGCAACCCGATAGCCGGGCGCTCTGCTCGTAGTATTTTTTCGCTACATACGGTTTGTCCCATGTTATCGGCTACGAGCGTAGCCCGTAGCACTACGCGGTAGTGAATGCGTTAAATAAATTATCGGAAAACATGGTCATGGCACCATGTAACTGATTTTGTTTATTTCTTGATAAATTGATGCAGCTACTTTACACATTTAAGAGGCCTTATTCCTTTTAAAATTCATTTTTTTATATTATGACAAATATGTCGATAATTTCAACCAATTTTTTGAAGTGAATAATACTTTTCCACGAGTTCTAGGTAGTAACATAGCTATTTCATGCTATTATTGCGTGCAGTCGAAAATAAGTTGAATAAACTAATTTACCGCGCGAATTTTGTCAATTTCGAGTAGTTTTTGAAACAAAAATTATCAATGAAAAATTCAATCTGTAGGTTTCAAATATATACCAACTAATCCCTATAGCCCTGTTCTAGGTAGTAACATGAATAATAAGTTAAGAAACTTGTTTGATCATAGAGAAAAATGGCTAAAACAATCAGCATTTTAAAAGGAATTATGCCTCTCTTCGAAAACAACAGCGAAAAGTTTTGAAGAAGCCAAGTTCAAGCAGCCGTATACAACGCAATACACTCGTGGCATATTTAAAAAATCGCGGACAGCGCACGCAACAATAAACACAAACAGTGTCGTCTCGACGAGACACTCGCTACCGACAGCACTGCGAAGTTCGCTTCGGGGCCTCGCAAACGCTTGGGTCTGTGTGTGTGCGCTGTTTCGACCGTTTGTACGTAGTTTCTATACTGCTTTAGCATATACATATATGTACTGTGGCAATGTAAGCAGGACTCGAACCTGCGACCCTACGTTTCCGGCGTAGTGTTCTCACAACTGAGCCATCACATCGTTACGTCAATCACACCAAATCTTCGATTCCAGTTTATGCTACTGGAGCGGCCTCTGCATCATAAGAGTTTTAAATACTTAAGCTCCTTAGCCATACCTGTAACAATATCTATATTATTTCCACATTAAAACAGAATCTATATTAAGTCCAACCCGACGGCCGGATCTGATAAAAACAGCGACAGACACCAGCATTTCAGAGTGTTCTCGAAATGCTGCTAATAGAGTAAAGTGGAGACAAATTCGAGAGGATCGATCTAGAGACGTCTAGAAAAAAAGCATTAAGCATACCTGTCGCGAACGCTTCTTTATAGGGGAAGTTATGTAACTACAGTGGTAAAATAAATAAATTATGAGCATTAGAAGCGTTGCGATGGATCGAGATAAAGATGTTTGAATCTTACCTTTATCTCCTTTTCTATGCCTTCGGGTCCCACACTTCTCGCCCTCGATACGGCCAATCGCACCCTTGCTGTCGCAGGATAGGTCACGCCTGCGGGGCTCCCGCACACCACCTGTGGTTTAAGTGATCTCTGACATCACCGTTATCACTGAGCATCTCGGGGATCTATGGGGTCTACTATGGGGATACTAGAGCGACTATGAGAGACATAAGTTGGGAAGCTAACAACACAGTTAGATAGTAACTGTCTCAGTCATGTGTGAATCAGTCAGTAACGTCGTGGAGACTCTGTACTGTCACATTGTCCGTAAATCAGTGATCTCCCTGAGACCACGTCCGTAAATCATGCAGTGGTCTCCCTGAGACCACGTCCGTAAATCAGTGATCTCCCTGAGATCATACAAGTTCAAGGTATTAAAGCTGTGAAGACTACTGATGCGCACCAGTTCCCTAGGGAGGGTTGAACGACCGAGGCATTAACGCCGTGGTTAGGCTGCCATGCACCTGTACCCCGGGGTGTCAACGTCGAGGGCCGCACGGGCGGCCCATGTGCACCGCTCCCTGGGATTGAACGTCCAAGGCATTAAAGCCGTGAAAGGCTGCCGATGTACTCTCACCTCGTCTCGTCTGTCGTAGAGGGTCATTAGTATCAGATATTGAAACAAGTGGCGGGATGTACGGATTAAGTCATGAATTGGTTACATGGACATGATATAGAAAGAATAGAGTAGATTATATAAAGTGGAGAATACTCAGCTTTCGGGAAACCAGCCCCTGTGGTCTCCAGCTTCGTAGGATGAGCCTCGCCTCGTCCACCTCACAATCACGATTTACTATCCCAACCGTCACAACGGAAATGCAACGACTACCGACCTCCAGATTCGTTTACCATAGACTAGATCTGGTTTAATCACCATAGATGCACTACAGGGTTGCCAGCGGTGAATATGATTCGATGTTAGACGTCATCGCAGTGCTCGGCACTCGCGACAATACCCTAGGATGTGCTATATAAGTATCTACTATTATATAGAATCGATATAAAGTTTACGTATGTTAAAACAATGTTGTCAAAATGAAAGTTGTCTATTGTTCCAGATGCAGTATCGGTCCCGGGACCGAGTGCGCGCGCGCATCCGCCGGCTTTTACTTGCGAGATATGTTATAAACAAATTACAACGAAACATGGCTTAACTAATCACTTACGGACTCACACAGGGGAGAAACCATACTCATGCTCAAAATGTCATAAACGATTTGCCAATAAGAAAAATTTAACAGCACATATTGTAACACACACTGGCGAGCAACGATACTCTTGCGATATATGTCATAAACAATTCAAAACGAAAGGCAGCTTTACTTCTCATTTATATATACATACACATGCAGGGGAGAAACCTTTCTCATGCGTAATATGTAATAATCAATTTTCTACGGAATATTACCTTACTAAACATACACGTCTCCACTCAGACGAAACCCCTTTTACTTGCGAAATATGTCATAAACGATTTCAAAATAAAAGCCATTTAAAATCACATACACTAACACACACTGGTGAGAAACGTTTTTCTTGCGATATATGCCATAGAAACTTTGCTCATAAAACTAACTTTACTACACATTTACGAACGCATACAGGGGAGAAACCATTCTCTTGCAGAACATGTCATAGTAAATTTGCAAGGAAAGTATATTTAGATATACATGTACTAACACACACTGGTGAAAAACCTTTTTCTTGCAATATATGTCATAAACAGTTTACTCAGAATAGTAACTTAACTAAACATATGCGTACACACACGGGGGAGAAACCTTTCTCTTGTGATACATGTGATAAACGGTTTACACAGAAAAGTCACTTATATAACCATAAATGCAGAGAAACGCCTCACCTTCAAAATGTATCAACTATTTAAATTAAACATTTTTTATTGTTTATTTAGGATTATGAGAATTTTCTTTAATAATAATAATAATAATAAAAAGCATTTATTTTCACCACCACAAAGTACATGAACACAAACAATTAGGAGATAACATTATATAGGTCTCTGTAAACAGACTTGCGTGGTGGAGACTGGTGCCTGAACTAGGGGAAACCTGTGTGTCAGGTCACCAGGTCTCCATTCCTCGGATGTCTATAACCACAAGACTAGAGAACAATTAACAATTCAATAGAAGCTACAAAATAGTATGGTAGGAATTGAGCTAAGAAAAGCGAGAGAATAGATCTAAAAATAAAAAATAAATAAAGTAAATTTTTACATGTAAAAGAAAGTTGCAAAATTAGCTTGCGTATATGTGTGTGTGTGTGTGTGTGTGTGTGTGTGTGTGTGTGTGTGTGTGTGTGTGTGTGTGGGGATAACTGAGGAAAATTATGAGATTGGGGTCAAAAGTTTTTCAGTATTTTGATAATCTAACTTCAAAAGCCAATCCGTGACGACTTTTTTACAGGAAGTTTTGGTGAGGGGGTATATGGTAAGAGCACTATTTGTCTTATTATACAGGAAGCTACCTAGAAAACAAAAAAATCTGTGAGAAAATTTGGTATTGAGCTTGATGGAAGGACAGACTTGGTCCTTCCGGCGTTTACTCGACATATTAGCCGGGTTATACGATAGCAAAGAGTGTTTTCTTTGTATGATTTGCAGTATGAAAAGTTGACGGACAGTTAGTACTTTAAATTTTTTATATAGGTCAGTTGTTGGATAAATGAAAGGTAGGAATGTACTCACTTTGATTATTGACCTTTGGGCTCGTTCTAGTTTTAGTAGGTGTGTTTTGTGAGCTCCTCCCCAAGTGGATATACAGTAAGATAATATTGACTGCACCAAAGCATAATATACTGTCTTAATAACCTTTATGTCAGCTACATGCCGGAGATTTTTAAAGATGTAGATGAGCTTACGTGTACGTTTAGTGAGGAGCTCAATGTGGGGTTGGAAATTGAGCCTGTGGTCAAGTATGATACCTAGATATTTTATTTGAGAAGTCCTTTCAAGCATACTACAGTGGCAGCTGGATTGATAGGGGCTAGGACAGGTGTGCGCAGTAAGGGAATGGGGTGAATCATTTAGGTTCTTATCAGTTTTGAGTGAGAAAGGGATGTATTTGGTTTTATCAACATTTAGGGTTAGTAGATTACTGTTGAGCCAGTTGGTTACTTTGTTAAAACCATTTTGAGCATTAGCATATACTTCATCCCACGACTCCCCATAAAAGACAAGGGCAGTATCGTCTGCAAACGTAACTACTTTCCCTTTAGGAAGTTGTATCTGGCATAAATCATTAATGTATGCCAGAAAAAGGGTTGGTCCGAGGATACTGCCCTGGGGGACTCCGTAAGTGACTTCTAACTCATCGCTTACCAAATTTCCGATCCTAACCCGTTGAGTTCGATGAGAGAGGTAGTCCTCAATGAGACTGAGTTGGAGACCTCTAATGCCATAGCTTTCTAACTTGGAAATAAGAATGGGGATGGAAACTGTATCAAAGGCCTTGGCAAGATGGATGACATACAAGCTTAATTCTTAAGTAAAATTATTGTCTCATCCTCTTTAACCGACTTCATTTGAAAGGGTAGCAGGATAGCCTAAGAAAAAGTGCCCCCAGCGTTTGTGGGTCGAAACTATAATCAAACGATGCCTTTTAAGGAGGTAATACCCTGCACAAAGTTTCATTCCTGTGTTCCTTCTGGGCTAGGTCGATGAAACTTTTGTATGATGTAGAATATGATTTTGAATTGGTTCATATTTGGAAAAAAAATAGTGTGTGTACCAAGAGCCGAACTTGTTATACAGGGTGATTCATTATTTTTTTTATTTTTTTACAAGGTTTTAAATGGTTAGGAGGGTCATATTTTTTTTAAATATAGCTTTTAGTGTCATTAATATTTGTACAAAATTTGAAATTCGTCACTTTCATAGTTTGGGAAAAAATAAATAAAACAGTTTTGGGGTTAATCGGGTGTTTTTCACCCCCAGGGGCTAACACAGGGATGAAACTTTGTGCAGGGTATTACCTCCTTAAAAGGCATCGTTTGATTATAGTTTCGACCCAAAAACGTTGGGGGCACTTTTTCTTAGGCTATCCTGCTATACCCTTTTTTACTAATACTAATACATTTTAGGTCATGAATTGCTTTGAAACCGTCCCAAAGGCGCCTTACGATCCCGAAATTTTTAAATTCAATATTTAGTGACTAAGTATTAAGTGTAAGATATAAATAAGTTGTTATTAACTTTTCAAACCGATTGTTCAATTCTGTGTCTTATAATCTTAGTTTGAATAAAACAATTGGATCAGGTTTAATCGTGTATTATTTCAGTTCGAATTCTAATATTTAAAATATACATAATAGAATCACTTATTCCCAGTCTCATTGCAAACATGGATGGATCGCAAGTAGATAATGATCAAGTGAATGGTGATATTACAAATGAGTATTTGAACATGTGACGCCTTGCTGTACCCTTACTATGAGTTTACAGTGACAGTACTCGCTGGCGAAGTGACGACTCCGTAAACGATATGAATGGAAAATTGTAGTTCTACAAAGTAACCGCTAGGCACGCATTATTCTTCATATACATCTTTTACGCTGCCTCTAGTGAGTACGGTCACAACAACTCACGGTAAGGGTACTGATGTAACGGCCCGGCCATGATTTTGCGCGACCAGCGTTGTGGCGAGCGGTGGCCACACGTGACGAGTGAACTAGACAGCGCGAATGAAACTCGAACCTCATTCAGTTAGCTCACGCACTGTAGCTGTGTCGTATGGTTTCAGCGTACATGTAAAAAAAATGTTCTGCTTGAATAATTCTGAAGCCTGACCAGAAATATGAGGATGCGCCATATTGCGGAATTTCACTAGAACTAATTTCTTACACTTGCAATGATTTTATGATGGTTTGTCAACAATGTCAATTTCATTCGTGATGGTTTCTTTAACCTTTTGAGCGCCACAGTCGGCTTTGGCCGTCAACAAAAAATCGTGCCCCTGACGCCACGTCGGCCACAGCCGTCCAAATTTCAATGATCAAAAACTTTGTAATTCTAACCGCTACAAGTATTTTTCAATCCCTGTTGATTTTGGGGCACATATTTTTTTTTTACTCTGGCGTCAGTGGCACGGTAAATTGCTGGACCGCTTGGCGGTCAATAGGTTTAAAGATAAATATTTAAAATTATCTTAAGAAAATATCGAAAACCATTCACAGTCGTGAACGTAAGATTATAAATAAAGTGTACACGTGTTTACTACGCGAAAACCAGTCAGGAAAAGAGTGCATTCCATTAAATGATTCAATTCAATTCAATTTTTATAAATAAATGGCTACTGTCCATTGGGACAATTCTGCCAGCGTCAAGGTTGGAAGCTACAAGTAATCGGTTGTCAAAGTTGTCAAACCTCCAAACACCGCGAACATTTGAGCGGTGGTATACATCGCCCAATAAACGGAATCAAAAAGTGAGAGGAATTAGAGCTTGATACCGAAGTCCTTCATAAATTAAGCGAGGACATACACGAAGGGGGTATTAACAAACGTGAGAATTATGTAACTAAAGTTAGCTGGACGGTGAATGAAGTCAGGAAGCAAATCATACAGAGAAACTGGAATTATAGGGCAGTTAGATATGATCCGGATTGCCTTCGTCCAAACCACATTCGCACAAAGAATGGTCACGTACTCGAATTTTAGCTAAAAATGATGGAGAGCAATTGTGACCAAGCCGCAGTCGAATTATGGTAGAGGTTGCAGTTTTGTTCGTCTTTTGAAATTTAAAGAACCATGGTTTTACAGGGAGATTCGGTTGAATATTGCCATAATATTTTCCTTTGGAGAGACGCGTAATATTCCATTCTTCAGACCAGTGCTCAAACAAAGTAGCCTTGGCAGAAATCCGCATATCCTGGCTGTGGCACCTAGAATGTGTAGGGCATCCAATATCAACAGCCTGCTTGGCGCAGTAGTCTACCTGTTCGTTACCATCAATACCAGTATGGCTCGGGATCCAAGCTAAAACTACGTTCAGACCAAGAGAGGCACAACGATAAAGGGACTCACGACATCTGAGGTTAATAACAAGGTTGTCTCTGGATCGAAGAGGAGACTTGGCCAAATCCTGAAGGCAACTGAGTGAATCAGAAAATACTATTGCTTTGGCAATCTTGTGAGATTCTATAAAGGAAACTGCTTCAAAAAGGGCAATCGCTTCACCTGTATAGACTGATGTTACCATTAAATGATATTACGAGGTTAACCTAATGGAACTGACAGGTATAACTGTCATTATAGTGGGTTGCGATTGGTTGCAAAATTGTTACCATATAAATCTTATAAATAGCGCTCTCTTGACAATCCTCATATATTTCTGGTCAGGCTCAGTTAATGTCATATGCTCCGTAAAAGAGGCTAAAAATCAAATCGCAATAAAACATATTTTTGCGTGGATTACGGCCCAAGTATCACACAAGCCTTTATTCAGATTTCAGATTCTTTATGTCAATTTCGTATCTATAATAAGCTATTAAAACTTTACATAGGTTTGATCTCATCAACTACACGATCTCATCATCGTCACTACACGAATGTACGAGGAAGGCGGCTATCAGAGAAGAATGGCGGCGTGTTGTGAAGCTTGCCACCAACATCTGAAATAATGACCACGACCACTCTGCCAAGAGTGAAAACGACAAAGAAGAAGAAGACATTATTTTTAAGTTTGTTTCAGATTAGTGTTTAGATCAACGGTCCACATTCAAAATTCGTTTATACTGTAACAAGCCAGATTGCCAAGTAGTGTTTTAAGTTTTCTAGATGTGGGATGTAGAAAGTGGTGTTATTTTCACACTTTTTGTGTCGGTAGGGATCTTATCTTATCTTAGACGTCTTTGTTAGTTATAAGTTAAAATTAGATTTATAACGGCTTTATAAGCTCTTATACAGCCTGTTTCCTACCTGGGTGGTAAAATAATCATCATAAATTTAAAAGTCAAACTTTTGTCAGTTTAGCTGATGAAGTATGTATTTTTCTCATCGAACTCTATCGATAGTCACTTCCGTGCCTTCCCTATACGGTAAAATAATGAAACTCTAAAAATAAGCAATGATGACAATTGTTCCAGATGCAGTTTCGGTCCCGGCGCCGAGTGCGCGGGTGCAGGGGCCGGTGGCGGCGGGCGCTGGCGACGGGTCTTTTACTTGTGAAATATGTCACAAACAACTTGCATCAAAACGCAACTTAGCTAACCATTTACGTATACACACGGGGGAGAAACCTTTCTCCTGTCAAATATGCCATAAAGAATTTGCTAGAGGAAAAAACTTAAATTTACATATGCTAACTCACACCGGTGAGAAACCCTTTTCTTGTGATACATGTCATAAGCAATTTGCACAGAAAAATAACTTAACTTATCATTTACGCACACACACTGGGGAGAAACCTTTCTCTTGCGTAATTTGTCATAAACAATTTGCAAAACGAAAGAATTTACATTTACATACAGTAATTCACACTGGTGAAAAATCTTTTTCTTGTGAGATATGTCATAAAGAATTTGCACGGAAAAGTAACTTAAGTGATCATTTACGTATACACACGGGGGAGAAACCTTTCTCTTGCGATACATGTAATAAAAGGTTTGCTCGTAAAAGTCACCTAAATACACATAAATGTCGTGATAAATCTGTCTCGCGAAATATATCATAAATATGTAAATAAAACCATAGAAACTGTTTCTAGCACGCTGTTTCATTATTCATTATTTGAGTTTCCTGACGCTTCGAAAGTTTTTCTACTTCCATTATCATTGGGAGTACGACGATATTACTTACGATCGATAAAATGTGTACAGGGTGACCAATCCAAATGAGTCAGTAGAGAGAAAACGAAAACTATAAGAGATAGAGAAATCTGTTCTTAGGAACCATGGCGTCGATTTTAGATTTAATAAAAACTGCATAATTTCCTTTTATAAATCTCACACATGTTTTCATACATAACGTGGTCAACATAGCTGTTAATGTTCAATACGATATGCGATTACTTACAGAATTTTAACCAGGTTCAATTCCCGGTTATTTGTGAGATTTATAAAAAAGAAATTGAATTGGTGTCACGCGTGCCCCGATGAGGATACCCCTACCATAAAACATCTTCAAAAAGCATGGGACTCTCCATGCCTTAAGGCAGCCCATGCCAATCTAGTTCAGAATAGTTCGGACGATTCAGACCGTGCCCGCCTCCTGGCTGTCTCAGTGCCCGAGTCGGGCCATTGGTTACGCGCACTGCCATCAAAGCAGATAGGCACGGTTTTGGATCCAAGTTGCTTAAGAATAGCGATATGCTTGCGACTTGGGTCTGAAATCTGTGTCCCCCATACGTGCACCTGCGGCAAGAGCGTGGATCGGCTGGGTCGACATGGTCTCTCATGCACTAGAAGCGCCGGACGCTTATACCGCCACGGTACCATTAATGATTTGGTTCGCCGTTCGCTTGCCACCGCCTCTGTGCCTGCCGTCCTTGAACCCTTGGGTATGGCAAGAGACGATGGCAAGCGCCCCGACGGAGCAACGTTAGTGCCGTGGAAGCTGGGCAGGGCTCTGGTGTGGGACGCCACGTGTGTCGACACTTTCGCGCAGTCCCACATCCAGGCGACCCGCTCAAAGGCTGGCGCTGCAGCTGACCAGGCCCAAATTATCAAGCGCCGCAAATACTCGTCGTTACTAAACAACTACGAATTTGCGGCGCTTGCAGTAGAGACATTGGGCCCATGGTCAGCTGACATGACAACGTTTATGAGGGCCTTGTCGAAACGGCTGATCGACGCGTCGGGAGACCCCAGAGCTGGCGCTTACCTCTGCCAGAGAATCTCTCTGACTATACAAAGAGGTAACGCCGCCAGCATACTGGGGACCATGCCGCAGGCGGACTTGTTAGATGGGGTATTCTTTTTATGACCCCTTCTTTTTATATAATTGTATTATACTTAGGTTATTTAGAGTAAGGTTTTATACATACGTATTTCTTATGCGTTGCTATTTAGTTTAAGTTTTCTCTGTTACTTTGCTTTAAATAAATTAGATCTACTGTATTAACAACATGTGTGCAATAAATAACTTTGACAGTGTTAAAAAAAAAATTCAATTTGTGTGTATGAGATTTATAAAAAAATAATTGAATGCAGATTTATCTCTTATTTTTCGTTTTCTCTCTACTGCCCCATCTGGATTAATCACCATGTATATGTGTATTTAAGTTTGAATCCTGATGTTTAAACTTAATATAATATTTTTTCGTATTTATTTACAAAACTAACAATTAAAAAGTGAGGACAAATGATATCCGGCAGTGCCAAATTTATATTTACGCCTATGACATCAACGATTTTGGGAATGTACAGTCAATCAATTTGATTCCTAGGCCATTTCGTACCTTGTCGCAGTGAACGTGAGTATGAAAGCCGCTTGAAATTTGATATCATTGTCATTGTGACAAGGTTCTATAGTGGCCTAGAAATCAAATTGGTTGACTGTACATTAATTATTAGAAGACTCCCGCAACTTGGTCCGCGTATTTTTTTTCTTTAACATAGACGGGTAAAAAGTATCCTATAACCATCTTTTTAGGGTTCCGTACCGAAAGGGTAAAAACAGGACCCTATTACTGAGACTTCGCTGTCCGTCCGTCCGTCTGTCACCAGGCTGTATCTCAAGAAGTGATAGCTAGACAGTTGAAATTTTCACAGATGATGAATTTCTATTGCCGCTATAACAACAAATACTAAAAATAAAATAAATATTTAAGTGGTGCTCCCATACAACAAACTTGTTATAGATTATGGTACGGAACCCTTCATGCGCGAGTTGGACTCGCGCTTGCCCAATTTTTTAGAATAGTAAGTACCTAAGTTTGAGATGTGGTGTTGGAGGCGAATGGAAAGTATTAGCTGGACGGAAAAGAAAACCAATGAAGAGGTTTTGAGTATGGTAAAGGAAGGCCGTTGCTTACTGAAAACCATCCAAAATAGAAGAGGACGAATGATTGGAAACCTAATGCGACATGATGCTTTCTTTGTGAACATCCTGGAAGGCAAAGTGGACGGGAAAAGAGGCAGAGGAAGACCAAGAATTACGTTTTTTAGTCAAGTGAAAGAGAAAGTGGGCACTGTGTCGTATCAGGAGACCAAAAGACTATCAAGAAATAGGGAAGAGTGGCGATTACTCCACCGACAAGAGCGAAGCTCTTAAATTATGAATGAAAAAGTACCTAAGTAGTTGGATGTCCAGCTATTCATATATCGAAATTGGTTAAAATCCGTCCAGACGATTCAGCCACAAATACATTTTTACCAACAGCGATGGTCGTCTAGTGCTACGCGCCCTTACCAAACTTTCCTGAAATAATGGCCCCTCTCGATTTCGAATACAGATTTTCAATACTATTCCTAGAATTTTACAATGGTAATTTTAACAGTTTTGACTAAACTACGATTAACACAAATAATAACGGGTCTAACGTGATATTTCTTATTTAGGTACCTTCATAATCTAACGTTTCGGCGGGGTTGCACACGCCGTGGTCTCAGTTATTAAAAAGTTTAAACCGCGGGATATATCTTCGAATCTGTGCGCGGATGTTGTGAGTGTTGTGTGTCAGACCGGAGACAATAATTAGTAAATAAATGGGTGGTAGTCGAACATTTATTTTCCTACCCATCCATTTTATTAGACATTTTCGTCGGGTAGTACTACATTTGGCCGACAGCTCCAGTAACAACTCGCTGTTTCACCAGTTCATCTGAGACCACGGCGTGTGCAACCCCGCCAAAACGTTAGATTATGAAGGTAAAAAAGAAATATCGCGTTAGACCCGTTATAATTTGTGTTAATTACGAGTACAAACCGCGAGAGTATAAAGTGTCATATAAACTACGATTGCTTTTATAACACTACTCACTTACAAATAATATGAATTTAAATCTGAAATAAAGACCAGAAATTGGAAATATAAAATAGGAAAGACTCCTCAAATTCTTTTCATTCTAACCCATGCGGTATACACTTTCAGACGATTTGATAAGGAATGAGCCAAACGTTAGCGATATACTCCACGGCCTCCTTCATAATTTGTGGTGACAAACACGATAAAAGCCGCGATGATAAAAAGTACTTTTAAAAATTAATTTTGGTCGACTGATAGAGAAAGCTTCATGGCATTAAGTCTGCCTGTGTTCTCGGTTGAGAGTGTATAGCTGCCAAAAAAATGACGGCAATCACAAGTAGACAATGGAATGCAATGAAGTTTTATACTTACTTTTATTATACTATATGTATGTTATTATATTATGTATATTATATATTTAATTTAACAATAAAACTACCCACGGCCCAACCAGCCTAGTGTCTCGACGCCAAACGCCACAAACTCGTACTGGGCGCCGAGACAACTATATTTAGCTACCTTTGAAGTCCAGGCTTAAAAGTCTAGTATCCAGGCCATAAAATTCCCAAAGAAAAAAAAAACAATAAACTGAACTGTCAATGTCAGTTCAGTTAAAGGTCATTGACAGGACATGTCTGATACGGTGCATTTTTTAAGTTGTTTGTTATTTTTATTTTAAGCAATATTATTACTAGATGCGTGTGAGAAATGTGCAGTACATAATATATATTGTTGTTTTACTTGCTTTACTTGGAGTGGCGAGCTATAGACAAGTCGAATTGTACAATAATGTCGATGGACGTGCGCGTAAAGGAAGAAATTAATTATGAAAACGAAGAAGAGTATGAGAAGGATGGATTCCGTGAAGTGCGTGTGAAGGTGGAGACTGTAGATGAGATGGAAGATCAGCGTGAGAACTTGTGTGAGGTTCGCGTGAAGATAGAACAAGAGCCTGATGATCTATGTGGCGTGAGCGAGGCGGCAGCTCGGGAGGGGCTGTACGAGGGTCACCGAGTGAAGGAGGAGCTGGTGGTCGGGCCCGAGGTGGTGCAGCCACGAGACACCGCTTATGTTGCTCATGGTGAGACGTTATAAGTAAATAAATATCGTACAACCTAATACAAATCGATCTAGTCCCACAGTAAGCTCTAGCAGGCTTGTGTTATGGACACTTAACTGAACACTCTCAGGTGAACAACGTCTATAAACATCGCATTATTATTTGTTTCTCTAGACCTATGGCACGCCCTGTCAGTGTGCTCGCCCAAAAGTGTTAAATACAAATAACATCCATGACCCAGGTACAAATATTCGAGTTTGTCACAATATTTACCTATGTCGGGATTCGAGCCCAGGACTGTCAGCTCTGTAGGCAGTCGCTTTACCACTGCGCTAACCGCTTCGTGGATTATGTAGTTGTGTAATACCTAATTCCGTACTTGAGAAGCATGGCACTTTACTATGTTAAATACATGAACATACTATGTTATATTTGAGACTAGCTGTGCCCCGCGGTGTTACCTGCTCATCCCACGGGAACACTAAATTTATTCGAGATGAAAAGTATCCTATGTCCTTCCCCAGGACTGAAACTATCTATATACCAAATTTCATCTAAATAGGTTCAGCGGTTTAAGCGTGAAGAGGTAACAGACAGACAGACAGACAGACAGACAGACACACTTTCGCATTTATAATATTAGTATGGATAATAGCTTGAAATCTTTTTTTATTTTGAGATCTTTTAGGACATAAGACTAAACATAAGAAATTGGGATAAAAATAATAAAATAAAACATTTGCCTATTGATAATTAGTGATAGATTGTACCTGTCTAGTTTAAGGGACACAGTTCTAATAAGAAAGCATATCAAATGTACATAAATTGTGAACAACTATCATACTTTCTCATTATTACCATTTGTTCTTATATTTTTTCGCCTAGGTGAATCGCCGCTTTAGGCCTATGCTGAAAAGCAAGACAGTCAATGACTGTTGACAAAGGCTTATATAATATAATATAATATAATATAATATTTTTTCGATAGGTACAAATTAGGTTAAGTTCATATAAGTGTAATAGTTTAGTATTTTTTCTGAGGAAATGACTTATTGTTGTTTTTTTCTGCGTTTCTTCTCAACAGTGGTGTCCTCTTGTGAAATGCCAGAGGACTCAGACATGTAGAAGTACCCTTGTGGCCTACTTCCAGAATAAAGTTCATTATTTCAGTATTGTACGTAATGAAACTAATATCATGGTTGGCACAAACTAGATGGAATGGAAAAGATCAGGCAGTGGTCACAACATAAATGTAAACATATACAAATATAAACATTGGACAACTTTACACAAATCAATCTAGTCCTGATAAAGTTAGATGGCTATTTGTGATGCATACTATAAATACTATTGCATAAGTATGTACACAATTGATAATGGCAGATGTACATTCAAAATACTGTACTTATACGGAATTTTATTTACCAACAACATTATGTGTATTAGGTATACATTTTGATTGCTTTTTTAAACTTAAATTTTTCAGGCAGTTATACAAGCCATACGAGCATTATGCATTTTGTTGTTAGATGTATTGAGTAATATACATTATAAATCTGAGATATTATGAACGTTCGTGGGGAACTGTGTACGCTTCTACAATAAAATACCTATTGATGTAGTAAAATTGCCCTGTAGCAAATTTAAAGCGCAAATAAAACGTCACTTATTGAATAAAGCTTATTATACTGTTAATGACTTTCTAAACGACAGTGATGCCTTTAAGCCAGTAGTTTAGTGTTGTGTGTCAATAGTAAATTTTTAAATAAGCATTATTTTGGTGGGTAATTTTTAATGTAACATGAGAGCACAATTTGTTGTTTCTCACCGGGCAAATAGTATTAGTCAAGTATGCCCGGCAGCTTGAGCATGTCATGCTCGCTTAAAGGTCTTTGCTTACGGTGGCGTCGTTGATCGGGTCGCAGCCTTCCCTATAATATGGTTGAGGGAGGCGATGGCTGAGATATGCGTCATACTCGTGAACGGGTGCCGTTTGTGGGGTCCGGTCTGTTCATGCTAGCAAGGGCCAAATTAAATATGTAGCAACCGCATACTAGTGTTAAATTAAGCAAACGTGAGAAACTTCACCTGTACTCGATTGAAGTTATTCAATGTTGATTTTATCTTTTTGAACTCTTAGAGACTGTATACATCTCTAAGAAACAGCTTAGTGTAGTATGACACTCAGAGACTTTATACATCTCTGAGGAAATTAAATCATTTTAAAATATTTTATTGCATGTTATGACGCCTAGAGACCATATACATCTCTAAGAATTTTAGGTTTAATAACTATTTTCTAAATTATTCACGTTGACGCCTAGAGACCTTATACATCTCTATGGAATTAAATTAATTAAGTAATTATTATTTTATTGCATGTTGTGACACCCAGAGACTTTATACATCTCTGGGTATATTTAATATTTTAAATTTATTAAATTTTTATTTTATTTGGAGTATCTATACATCTCCTTTACGTGTACCCAGTGTAATTAGTTATAACACAACTGTATCATGTAATTGTTTTAAGTATTATTTACGAAAAAATGACTTACTGTTGAGTTTCTTTCGGCTTTCTTCTCAACAGCGGTCTCCTCTTGCGAAATGCCGGTAGATTCACAATCTGACTTGTAAAAGTGCCCCTGTGGCCTACTTACTGAATAAATTATTTCATTTCATTTCATTTCATTTCGTTATCGTCGTTATATACAATGATATTATACTTAACAAAAATATATATTTTGATGTTATATCTAACGTTAGTTATACACCTTGAACGGTATACAAAACAAGCTTATATAATATGAGCGTTTATAATATGAATATTATAGTATAAGTTCTTATGTCTTATATTACTTACGCCTCGATTTGTCTGTCTCCAGAAACATACCTAGAATTAGATTATTAGAGGGAGACTTATGAGCACTTGGAATGCAATGTTTTTGAAGATGAGATGTCATGAATAGGGTGAAGTGGAAGAAGATAGGGAAGGCTGACCCCACAACCAAGTGGGATACATAGTTAGGAAGAGAGAGAGTGAGTAGTAAGGATAAGCACATATCTTTTAATACAATTGTGTATCAACATCTTCTGAGCAAACATTCACGAAAAGAGCTTAAATATTTCCACCTGCAACGCACTTGTGACTCCTCTAGTGTTGCAGGTGTCTATGGGCGACGGTAATCGCTTTCTATCAGGCGATTCGTTTGCGTGTTACCCCTATGACATAAAAAAATAGCAGTGGTGTTGTCCCTCCATTACAGGGTTAGACAAAATAGGCCATATTCGTTCATTCTTTAAGCCTGTCCACAGATGCGGGGCATAAAAAATGAACCAATCAGGCTGTGTCTTGAAGCTCAAAACAAGTCAAGTGCATTAAAATCTGAGGAATGTGATTGACCCATGTGACACAGCTAGACGGGCAGTCATATACATCAACTAACCTGTTGACACTTAGCAGCGCTTGCTGCGATGAAGTGTTATGTTTAAACTCACTTAAAAAGCCGCATAAGATTTAGCTGGTTTAATTACCTACTATTGCTGGGGTCCACTGAACTGTAGCTGAGAAAATTAACCAATCGGGCTACGTGTTTGTGGAGCCTGAAAGAAAAGTATTTCAATTTTGTTTATCCAGTGAGCGCAATTGACAGCTTCTCGTGATTTACTGAGAATCATTCTGTTTTTTTTTTTCATTTCATTACTGTGAGTCTCAGACATATTAAAATGCTTAAACGGGTTTACTTCGTCGAATAACGCTCGACATGTTTCGAATCGTAACGCGATTCATCATCAGGAGAGACGATCAGTCGCAGCGGCGGCCAACCGAACACTGCATGCGGGCACACGCTCTGTCCACGCAGCTGCTCGACGCGGGTGTCATTCATCAAGTTAAGCACTTGTTCATGTAGAATCGGTGTCTGGGTTTGGAATAGTGTACGAGGGTAATAGTACATAACTGCAGATACTGGGAAAGAAGCGCTTGCCGGGTGAGTAGGTATATACGGCCAATCGTAGGGAAGCTGGATAGTGATACGAAGCCGGCAAGCCCTTCTCACGGCTACGCATGTATAGTGCTTTTCTCAAACATATGCAATGAAATAAAAAAAATACACCACTAAAAAAATATATTTCAGCTATTTATGAACACAGATGCCATGTAAAAAAAATCTTTCCGGACTAGGCCTTCAATTTTGCATGATATTCTTTACATTCCTCTCGAGTTGTTCCAACTGAAACGTGGTACTTTAAAGCGTGTTATAATATAACGCACGTTATGACGACATATCATTGCATGTTTGAAAAAAGTTTATTAAAGACAATTTTATTTTATAGTCCCTGCTATAAGAATTTACGAACTGCAGCACTTAAGTTCTTCTTCTCTATTGTTATTCCAAAATATTTATTTACTAGCAAGGACGAAAAAATAATATAATTTTAGAATTTCTTAAAAAACTTAACTTACCGTATTGAGTTTTTAGAATTTATTCAGTGAACCCAATATGAATGTTGTTCGTGTTAAATTGTTCCTGACTAATTTAAGTGACACAGTTCTAATAAGAAAGCATATCAAACGTACATAAATTATGATAAATCGTCATACTTGTAATTTCCATTTTATTCTTACATTTGTCTAATTTATATCTTAAAATACACTTTTAATATGTTTCTTCGACGACTACGTATATGTACGCCTAAATTCTTAAGATAGGTATAAATTAAATTACGTTCATATTAAGTACTTATCCTTTCTGAAAAAATGACAGTTCTTGTCAATGGTCTCCTCTCGTGAAATGCCGGTAGACTCAGACATGTAAAAGTGCCCTTGTGGCCTACTTGCAGAATAACGTTCATTATTTCAATTGTTCCAGATGCAGTATCGGACCCGGCGCCGAATGCGCAGTCGCAGCGGCCAGCAGCGAGCGTGGGAGAGGGGGCGTTCACTTGTGAATTCTGTCATAAACAACTTACAACGAAACATAGCTTAACTAACCATTTACGAATACACACGGGGGAGAAACCTTTCTCGTGTGTAACGTGTCATAAACGATTTTCTGACAAAAAGCTTTTAAAAACACATATACGTGTACACACAGGTGAGAAGCCGTTCTCTTGCGATATATGTCATAAACCGTTTAATCACAAACTTACTTTAATTAATCATTTACGAACACACACAGGGGAGAAACCATTCTCTTGCGGAACATGTCATAAACAATTTTCTCGCAAATTTAGTTTAACTTGTCATTTAAGGACACATACGGGACTGAAACAGTTTACTTGCGAAATATGTTATAAAAGATTTGTAAATAAAAGCCATTTAAACACACACAAACTTATACACACTAGTGAGAAACCCTTTTCTTGCGATATATGTCATAAACAGTTTACTCAAAAACACCGGTTCACATATCATTTACAAAGACACACGAGGGAGAAGCCATTGGCTGTGTAAGGCTGGATATATTATTTTACTAGATATAACAACAATTCATATAAAATATATATATGTAATGTTGATATATTGATGACAATTAGCATAATTTCTCTGAGTATAATTTAAATTAGCATAAAAGATATTTTATATGAAATGCAATTAATAATTTATTTAGTAAGTAGGCTACAAGGGCACTTTTACAAGTCAAATTGTGAATCTGCCGGCATTTCCCAAGCGGAGATCGCTCCTGAGAAGAAAGCCCAAAGACACTCAACAGTAAGTTTTTTTTTCGGATTTTATACTTGCATTTATGTTATAACTAATTACATTGAAAATTCGCAAGATAATCTATTTAATACTCCTCCTCTCTTTACTCGTCGTCGTATCTTAACATGGTTTTTTTTTGGCAGTTTGAGTGTGTTGTGAGTTGTGAGCTTTTAAACAACCATATTATATCAAATGAGCATTATACTAAATTATATTATGCCAAATGTTATTGTTTGTATCATTCGTTTATGAGTGCAAACAACTTAATAAGGAACTGACTGAGATTCCAAGTCAGAGCTTACTGTGACATAAGATTATCAAATCAAATGTTTATTATAATAATATATAAATATTAGTTCCTTATATCCATTGATATATAGCGACCGTTACGCACCGGAAACTATTTTCCTGTGAAATATGTAATGAAAAATTTGTACAACAATCTAATTAAAAAAATGTTGATGTTCGGCAATTGTCAATGTCAAACCGTTGATTCTGAAGCGAAGTGCCCCTCCACACTATCATATTCTCCCTACCTCGGCCAATTACGCGAGTAGTGTGGAGGTAGGGTTAGGGTTAAAATTTTGACATTGACAACTGACACACGTCAACTTATTTTTATTGGATTTTAAAACAAACAACCCTTGAGCCAATTAATTTGCAAGCTGTCATGTCGAAAATTTGGTATCCTGCCTTTTCGCCGAACTATTTTTCGTCGAATATTTCATTTCGCCGAATTTTCACATCGCAGAATTTTTGTTCCTCTAGTCGTACATTTTTCATAATTGTCAATATCATCCTATAGATCAGGTTAGGTGTGTTTTATAACAATCCTAAATAATTTACAATTTCAGTGAAAAATGCTTTCTGCCAAATGATACTTCGGTGAAATGAAACTTACGATTAAAAAAAAATATTTTGTAAAAAGTATGGAAAGAAAAATTCGAGAGCTGCCGTTTGTAAATCCTTCAAGTATTATTGGAAAAAAATATAATTTAATAGTCTTAAGAAAAAGTTTACCTTCCCTATTGCCTGGTAGATGGCGCTGTACCCTGGTTCGAATCGTGCGGACATTTGTTTTCTGTAATAAGTATACTTGCAGTAAATTCTCAATAGATTTGCCTGGTGTATAGTTCAAGGAATAAATATATTACATTTCTTGTGAATAAAGTGTTTGATTAAATATCCCCTCTCGAGACCATAGTGTAATTTTGTACATAGTCCTTGGAACCGGATTAGCCCTGAAGTGGCTTTTTTGGTAATTTAAGTAGTTCAGTGTGGGTTCACACTTCCCCACACCTAATAGTAGATCGCTGTGGCACAGGTCGTCGGGAAATTTCAGCAAAACAATGGATATTACTAAGATAATGTTTATTGCAGGAAAATGGTAAGTGTACATGGTATTATGTTAAATTTGTTTCACCTTTTTCGGCTGTCTTCATACAGCATGCAATTGTATAAATGGGTAGGTAGGAATAATTATACACATTTTTGTTCCCATATTTGATCACATGTGAAGCACTGGTATTTGCTAATTTGCTTCATATGTTATCAAACATGTGTTCAAACATTTGTGCTATGCGTGGCACCGGCATTATGCTAAGCTTTTATATTTACAGTGAAAGTCATGATCTACGATGGGTAGTTTCAATTAAAATGTTGGATGCCAGATGCTGGTGAAATATGTTTTGTGCTATAATATTGTCTGACCATCTTTAAGTTTATGTACCATATTCCAAGGCAAAAAAAAATTGTATTTGTTACAAGCAACTGTACCACTAGCAACGCCTAGCGACATGTAACAGGAGTTCAGATTTATTTTAAAATAAAGGAGTATCCAGGTTTGCAATCGTAAAAAAACCGAAAGTTGAAAGAAAAAGATAGTTTTCTGCGTGATGTTTTTACTCAAATTCAAGTAGTTTTTGAAACAAAAATTATCTGTAATAAATTCAAACTGTAGTTTTCAAATATATACCATAGTAATCGTAACGTACATTGATAATATGAAAAATGACTGAAACAATCAGCATTTTTGAACAGATAAGGAGCTTTACAACAATGAAATTCTCTGATTGGTTTATTGCAAATAAATTAAATCTAAACGTTTAGCACATAGGAATTAAATAAATGACATTATGTACATACATAACAATTTTAATACAATCTATGATGTAATTAATAGGTAGAATTTTATCGATTATATTTATTCATCTCGAAGTACTCTGACTTCTGAGTAGCGATGCTAGGCGTCTAGATAAAGCCGGACATAGTCAGGATTTTTGATTGCGTGTCCGACCGAAATAAACGGTGTTCGAGTTACAAAATCCTAATAATGTAGGGTGTTTGGCGTTTTTACCCAAATTTCCGGTCAAACTGGCTGATCTGTCCAGCTATTAGGCTTGGCGACCTGGCAACCTTACTTCTTAGTGCATTGTGCTTTTATGTTTCTTTAAACCGCCCGATTGAGTAAACTTCTTTTTACATATTCTACACGAGTAAGGTTTCTCTCCAGTGTGCGTCAGCATGTGAGTCTTTAAATGGGTCGACCGTTTAAACGCTTTTTCACACATTTTGCAGGAATACGGTTTTACTCCGGTATGGATAAGTTTGTGCTGCTTTACATGACCCAGTTGCGCGAACTTTTTTTCACATATCTCGCAACGATACGGTTTCTCTCCACTGTGTACACTCATGTGTTTGCTTAAATAGTTCGATTGTGCAAATTTGTTTCCACATATTCTGCAAGAGTAGGGCTTCTGTCCACTGTGGATACGCATATGTCCTTTCAAATTCCTAACCTCTTTTTTACATATGTTACACTGACGTTTCGCCCCAAAATGCGCCACCTTATGCATCGTCAAATAACGGGGATTTTTAAACTTTTTTTCACATATATCGCACGAATGTAACCTCACTTCCGTGTGCACAAATTTATGATTTTTCAACGTACCAGCTTCCGCGAATTTCTTGTTACATAATTTACAGGAATAGGGTTTTATTCCCATATGGCAACTTTCATGCCTCTTTAAATTGGCAAATTGTGTGAACTCTTTTTTACATTTGGTGCAGGAATAAGGTTTCTGTCCCGTATGAACTCGCATGTGGACATTTAAATAACTCGCTCGCGCAAACGCCTTATTACATATTTCGCAACTATAGGATTTCTCTCCTGTGTGAATCGTTTTATGTTTCTTTAAATTGCTCGATTCCGTAAACTTTTTATTACATACTTCACAGGAGTATGGTTTTAGTTCCTCATGAAAGTCATGAATAAGTTTATGTTTGTTTAAGTCTCTTAAGCGTTTAAACTTTTTTTTACATATTCTACACGAGAATGGTTTCACATCCGAGTGTATCACCATGTGATTCTTTACAGCGCCTGAATGTGCAAACTCCTTTTTACATATTTCACATGAATAAGGCTTCTCTCCTGTGTGAGTGCGTGTGTGTATCTTTAAATTGCTCGACAACGAAAACTTCTTTTGGCATATTTCACAAGAGTAAGACCGTTTAGCCGTGTGGGTACGTTTGTGTCTAATTAATTCCCTTAAGCGGACAAACTGCTGGCCGCAAATCGCGCACGAATGAATGTCAGGAACAGGCGTTGTTTTCTTAAGAAAATTTGACTTTCCCCTACGGCATACACAAATATGACGTATCAAATTACTCTTCTTCTGGAACGTTCTCTTGCATGAGTCACACTCGTATGTGCTGTATATTTCCAGCCAATCAGAGTCCTCTTCAGGTCTCTGGTGCTGAAGGGGCCCATCGTACCGCTCGAGCCTCACGGAGCACTCTCTCATCCCACGCATCGAGTTGCTTATATCACCTAGAGCAAAATTCTTAAATTAGTCAAGCTCCAGTCCCTAGTTCACTTATAAGTCACGATTCATAAAGGAGTCAGTACGACTTTTCATGAAAAATGTTGCTAAAAGGAGACTATTTTATTGTTAATCAGAGGCGTTTCAAATTCTATCTCAGTTCCGTTACGAAATGTAGACGGATATCGTTACGAAAACTAAGGTAGCGGTTGAGACGCTTCTGATTTTCACCTCTGAACCCTTATGAACATCACACGGATAGAGCAATTTAATAAACATTTGCGGCAAATGTTTCTACAGTCTGGACGATTTTTTTAAAGATAAATAAATTACATATACTTCGATAGCTCTTGCCCATGTAAAATAATTGAAATTTTAATGAAATTATTAAAATAAAATAGTGTTAGTCCTCTTATGTTGCAGTGCCCTTGCAGGGTGTCACATATGTATACCTTTCAATGATTCCATCAAAATTATGTAATGTGATATGCAATAAATGTTTGATTTTGACTTTGACTCATTTATGGCTTGAACTGTCAAAAGTTATAAGCTCTCATGTAGATCCACGTTGCTAACTCTACACGATCTAGCTCTAGAAACCCTAATTTCACAAACTCTACACCTTTCTCAAAATATGTGCACAAGGGTGCTTCTCCCTTGCCTCGGGTTACCCTCATCTGGCAGAAATTTGTTTTGCCGAAAGTAATATTTCGCATATTGGTCATTTCGCAGAAATGTTCTGCAGCTTAAACGTGAAAATCCTGTTAGACTAGGATAGGTTAGGTTAGGTATATATAACTTTTCAGAAAATAAAAATGAACATTGACCATTATGCGAAATTAGCATTATGTGAAACATTACGTTCGGTAAAACGTCCTACCTGGAGGACCGTGTTGGCCCGGGTAGAAAGCCGTTGGAGACGCGGGTCTAACCCTGCCCAAACCATTAAATCACGGACAGGACAGGCTAAAAGACCTGATATCTTTCTATATATATCCAAGACAATTCAAACTATAGATTATAGAAAGAACAACTTACCACTGTCAGCAACCACATGAGTCCTTTCTTCCTGCTCCATTGTTTGACCCTCATTGGTGCATTTCAGGCCTCCTTGAGTAGGGATTCTCTCAAGTCTCACGAAGCAATCCTTCAGCGACATCATAGAACTGAGAGAGCGTTCAGGGCCTGATGTCTCAGGATCGCACACAGCGAAATAGTTAGATTCAGCTGAAACCAATCTTAGCTTAAAACTGTGTCAATTACAATAAACGAAATAAAACACATGTTTATATTTTAAAGATTTAAACAAATAAAATAGGGCAAGCTAAATAAAACCGTTTAAAAATAAGAACACTGAGAATGGTCAATGCCAATCATGATGGATGACGTGTATATATTTGTTGCAATATGTATGACTTTTTTATTTTCGTTTATTATTATTTTATTATATTAAATATTTGTGTGATGAACTCGAATATTTGTGCTTGGGTCATGGTTGTTCTATGTACTTAAGTATATATCGATACCTTAGACCACAATCGTACTAACTTTGCGGAAAAACTAGTTACAATTAGGACACAGTATAATAAAGAGTACTAACGTACAGTATGGACACTCCCTGCCTCCCGCCGAAAGTGCCGCCCACCCGCGCTCGGTTACCTCGCAGTTACCGGCTGGCAAGGACGCGACGACGCGGTGCGCAGAGCGGAGGCCACGTATAATATTCAAATCATCCTCCTAGCCTTTGTCCCATTTTTTGAGAATTAATTCTCAATCGGGGTCGGCTACCTAAATCCCAAGATGTGGCGTAGGCACTAGTTTTTAAGCAAGCGACTGCCATCTGACCTTCCAACCCAGAGGGGAAACTAGGCCTTATTTGGGCTTAGGTGGTTTCCTCACGATGTTTTCCTTCACCGAAAAGCGAGTGGTAAATATCAAATGACATTCCGTACATAAGTTCCGAAAAACTCATTGGTACGAGCCGGGTTCGAACCCGCGACCTCCGGATTGAAAGTCGCATGCCCTAACCACTAGGCTACCACCGCTTCACGTATAATATTCAAATATTAAACAAATACTTTTGTAATGGTCGTGTGTTGTGCTGTGTACGGTTGTTTAAGCTCTATACAACAAAAATAAAAGAAAGTTCTACAGATTCCTATTGGATGAATCAAGGCAAGTTCATACCCAGTTATTTTCAAAGTGTTTTATGTTTAAGTAGAAAACCAATTTACAATAGGTACTTATGTTTAGTATTTTTTTGCCCTATCCGTTTTCGACCTAAACCTATAAGATCACACTGAAAACAACACAATATAGATATATGAACAAAAATCATGTTTTCAACTTACGTAATATTTTGGTGGCCTGAATTTCCTTACAAAATTTTAAGTACTTAGTTACTTCGTTTTACTGATTCAAAATAGGAAACTATTTGAATAAATCGAGCTTACATACCCACCTTACAGCGTAATATGATTCTTATTTCTTCCTAATTCGCGCAATGTGTTTTTGGTCATTGAGGTTATCGAATTTGAACGCGGGCGGAATTAGAAATCGTAGTTTAACATTAGTTTAATTATAAGCACACAAAATACTTTCGACGCCGCTATTACATGGTCATCTCTTATTGTTGCACATTGTGTTCCCGACTCGTGCGTTCAAAATGGCGGCAACCCTAGCATGTCTTATCTCACTCACACAAGCATGGTACTCGTTCACCTACACGAGCTTAGACTGCGTGCGAAGCAACGCGTTTCTTTCATACATTTGAGCGCCATTGTCCGAGGTGTGATTAGGATGTTAGTGCACAACTCAATGTGGTTTAAATTTAATTGTCTAAAAAAAAATATAATTAGTATGAGTGTGAACTAAGGTATCGATATTTATCTATACTATACTACTAAGGTATCAATATATATTGTTGCCTAGTATCCATAACACAAGCCTTCATGAGCTTAATTTGGGACTAGATCGATTTGTGTGAGGTTGTCCGATATTTATTTATTTTTATTTATTGATACAAAATCCACAGCATAAATTACAGTACTCTTGGAAACAGATATATGTGTTTAACAGTGGCCAATTGCAGATTTACATTTTACAGTCTTATCATTAGAGAAAAAAAACTTACATTGCGTAAGAGACGCATTCAGACAGAGTGCTTAAGTAAACAATTTACTAAAGAGAAAATAAAAAATGTTTTAACAGTCATTGATGAATAAATAGTATACTAAATAAATATTGTGGGTATGTGTTTAGTGATAAATATCAAAAGAAAGAAAGCCTCATTCATGCACCAAAAATCCTGAGGCATGGCGTTAAATAACTTACAACGAAAGGTAAAGGCCACGTCTGGCGGCTGAAAGCACACCGGGCCGACGACGAGCTCATCCTTGACGGCGTGGTCCGCATACAGGCCGGCGCGCGCTGCCGCCGAGCTCACGCCGAACGAGCTCATACTGTTCTCCCATCCCTGCTCCTCCACACCTCCCACCTCCTCCTTTATGCCGTCTCTTTTCTCCTCAAGGTGCACTGCTAAGCAAGAGGTTCATACTATATACTCTGCGTGCAAATAATAATAGTGAAATAATGAACTTTATTTTGCAAGTAGGCCACAAGGGCACTTTTACATGTCTGAGTCTACCGGCATTTCACAAGAAGAGACCACTGTTGAGAAGAAACGCCAAAAGAAACTCAATAGTCAGTCATTTCTACATAAAGGATAAGACGAATTGATGCTTCCTCAATGACCCGGTTTGAACGCAAACACTGCTTCGTTATAATATGAGGTTTATATACTTCTTATACGAAAGGTGTCCGAGAACCCGACGACATTCCAGTCACCAAATAACTTACAAAATATTTGAGTAATAAAAGGTCAAGTAAGCGGAGCGCCTGTTCAGTCCATCCACCACATAGTCCACGTATGCCATGCATTCATGTACTATGTCAGACAGACACAGTCCTCGACCTCTGAGATTGAGATAAGGGTTTAGGTGAAAACTGAGTTCTTATATGAATCACGTAAGAGCGAGCGAGATATATACAACTCGAATCATATTCTATCAGTGTCAGCGAACGCACTGTAAATAAACTTACTGTTGTCTATAAGCACGCCGGGTCCCATCGCGAGATCGTTCTTCCCCGCATCAGCGGCGCACTGGCCAGCGTGCAAGTCAGCACTTTTCTCATCTGGGGGCTCCTGTTTCACTTGCACGGCCTCATTAGACATTGTGATGTCTCAATCAAATTGTAATGCAAGCGAAATCAACGATGAAAGGCTAACCCGCGAAACTAAATAACGTAGTGTTATATTCTCTTTGATGAAAACAAATATTACTTTGACAATGACACTTGATAATGTTTTTTTTTTTTTTCAAGCATTGGCAACTAGGCCATCAGCTTAAATCAGAGTACATACACTACACATTAGAATCTTAGGTCCATGAATCTAGCTTAGAGTAAGGAATTATATCTATGGAATCTAGCCTGATAATGTTAATCTTGTATAGCCTGTCCATAGCCTGTCCGATCTCTAAGGTTAAATGAAGTCACTTTGGCACAAGGTACAAACAACCGTATTCATGTAAGTTAAGGTAGATTTTCAATTGTGCCAGTTTGACAGAATTTGATTTTAAAATGCCGGTCCATACTAATATACTTATATACTTATATACTTATATACTTATACACTTATACTTACACTTATACTTATATTATAAATGCGAAAGTGAGTCTGTCTGTCTGTCTGTTACCTCTTCACGCTTAAACCGCTGAACCGATTTAGATGAAATTTGGTATATAGATAGTTTCAGTCCCGGGGAAGGACATAGGATACTTTTCATCCCGAATAAATTTAGTGTTCCCGTGGGATGAGCGGGTAACACCGCGGGGCACAGCTAGTAGACTATACCCCGGCCCACCCCTAGCCACACTACTCGCGAAGTTGGCCGAAGTATGGGTTTTCGCAGCGAAGCTCGAAGTGCCCGTCCACACAATTATATTCGCCCATTTTCGGTCAATTTCGGCGAGTAGTGTAAGCCGCAATGATAAAACTATTGGTGAGTATATTTTGCAGCATACTACTCGCGAAGGGGGCACTTCGCTATGGAAACCATACTTCGGCCAACTTCGGTCATCTTTGCGAGTAGTGTGAGTAGTGTGAACTATTAGGGCATAGCATGGGCATAGCACTTGCATAGCAATTCAATTTTTGTTGTTTATGGCTCCATCATGGCTCCATCGATACCATCGATGATTCCGCCAATGTCGAGGTTAAGGAAGACACGTGTTAATGATTTAGAATTTGGCCGGTATAATTTGATGCCAGGATCGCTTAGAGAAGAATCTAGAACAAAGGACAAAACAAACATTTATTGTTAAACTATCTACTTACTATAAAAACAGGTTATTATTTTGATGAATTGGCTGTTATGGTCTGTGGGCTGAGGACATACACAAAGCATCATGGCAAAAGTTAGTATCTCTTATTAGTCTGTGGCAAAAGTAATTAGTAAACGCATAGTAAACGTCATTGTCAATATTGTCATTGTCATTGCATTCCATCACCTGTTCCGTATAGGTTATGTGAGGTTATGTATATTGTTTATGCCACGAAGCTTATACGCGTTTTTTTAGTTTTTGTTTTGTATCTCAAACGAATTAATTTAACATAAATATACAACAGTGATAAACCTAAATATTAATTCGTTCATGGATCAGACCTGTAAGTACTTCTTTCTTAGTTTCTTCACAAGGTTGTGATTCAATTTCAGCTAAAATCATTTTTGTCGGCGAATAGACGATAAACCAAAACACCATAATTTTTTCATAGGGTGATACATGTAGTATTGTAGTTGTAAAAGCAAATATTTACAAATGAATAATAATCACTTCGAAACATACTTCGAGGACATACATAGCGCTTAGAGGACAATCATATTAACTTCGGAAAAACTGTGCACCCATGTGGCTTAAATTTTATTGGCAAAAAAATTGTAGGTAATTAGTACGTGTGAACTAAAGTATCGATTTATTAATTTGATTAAAACTTTTGTGAGACATATTTCATTGTGTTGAGCGGTTTACTCTCACGAGAAACTGTCAGGATCAGTGACGAAGATACCGCGCCGCTGTACGAGTAGCAGGCCCCGATGAAGAGCTTCATACAAGCTCCAAACAGGTCAGGCTGTTCCTGGTAATTTCACGTGAGTGTAAACCACTTAATACAATAATCACTTCTTAGGAGCGTGAATACATAAATTATTCAACTGTGCACTTCATCATTCAAAGATACTAGTACCAGTCACCAACCCCAAACGAGCAACGGAAAAATATGGTACATGTCAAGGAGGACCCAGAATCGGAGGCTGCGCCAGGAGGGCGATGTGATTGTAGAGTGAAAGAGGAGCCGGCCATGCAGCCACCTGATGTAGACTTTGCATTTCAAGGTATTTTATTAGTATTACTGATTGTTCCTGTTCAGTTGCAATGACTTGAACTATCTACCATCAAAATGAAATGAAATAATTTATTCAGTAAGTAGGCCACAAGGGCACTTTTACAAGTCAGATTGTGAATCTACTGGCATTTCGCAAGAGGAGACCGCTGTTGAGAAGAAAGTAGAAAGAAACTCAACAGTATGTAATGTTTTTGTAAATAATACTTAAAACAATTACATTACATTTGTGTTATAATTACATGCGTAAAGGAGATGTATAGATCCTCCAAATCAATGTTAAGTAGAAACTATGGCTGAGTAGATTCTATGGCTGAATATTCTGCATTTGTAATTCTAATTCAAATGTAATAGATAAACACCAATGCCCGCAGGTTGCACAACAACCCTCATAAACACTTTCTGAGCAATAGTTGTGAGTGCATGGAACAAACGAGGATGTAATCTCAGCACCTAACGTCAATAATTTCAAGAATAAATTAGAGAAGCATACCACTGAACAAAGCTTTATTCGTATAATACAAATGACAGTGTCATTCCGTTCCTTTTAGCAGGGTTCCTTTTACGAGGATGTAATCTCAGCACCTAACGTCAATAATTTCAAGAATAAATTAGAGAAGCATACCACTGAACAAGGCTTTATTCGTATAATACAAATGACAGTGTCATTCCGTTCCTTTTAGCAGGGTACACTAAGGAAGAGTCTTCAACGGAGGCAGTGTCCGTGAAAGAGGAGCCCTCATGGGGCGGTGTGGAGTTGTGCGGCGTCAGCTCGGCGGCCGCGCGCGCCGGCCTCTACCTCGACCACGAGGTGAAGGGTGAGCTTGTGGTCGGCCCGGAATGTGTGCAGCCAAGAGACGTGGTCTACACACTTCGAGGTCAGTATTATAAGCTTTAAGCCGACCTAAAAAATTACACTTTGAGGTTAGTAACATAAGCTTTAAGCCGACCTAAAAAAATACACTTCGAGGTCAGCAGTAATAAAAGCTTTAAGCCGCCCTAAAAAAATACACTTCGAGGTCAGTAACATAAGCTTTAAGCCGACCTAAAAAAAATACACTTCGAGGTAGGTAATAAAAGCTTTAAGGCGACCTAAAAAAATACACTTCGAGGTCAGTAACATAAGCTTAAGCCGACCTAAAAAAATACACTTCGAGATCAGTAATAAAAGCTTTAAGCTGACCATGTATATTTGTCCGTGATTATCTCAAGTTTGGCTGAACCGATTTTGATGCGGTTTCCAGAAAAGTATTTTTTGCACTTAGGAGAAGGTTTTGGTATTATAAACCAATTAAAAAAGGTTTTCAGTTTGATCTGTGTGCATGTTCGTTTGTCCGCGATTTTAAATTTGTACATATATTTGCATCTGATAGTCATCATCTCCCTATGCTATGGAAGGTGTAACAAATTCAAATATTTTATTATTTGTAACTTCTTATCGGTTAGGAGTTAAGGGATAATTCAAACGAGATGCATCCAAACAAGAGATTTACGGTCACGCCGATAGTAATCATTAAAGGCTACATCGTGGCATCTGTGTTCATAGTAATAATTGAGTGGTTTGGCACCGACTTCAAAAGGTGATTCAAATGTAATCTGTACATGAGCGAGTTATTTTTTTGCTTATCAGTTTATTTTAAACTTAATTGATACTTTTCTCATGGTAACGACTTAAGATGGCAACATTAATTTGTGACGTTTTTATTTAAATCTCGCTACCCAAAGGATCGATAATATTCTATTCTAAAACAAGTGTATTTTTAGCTGCATCAGCACAATCGGTAAACGAAGGCGCTAAACAGAAGCCTGAGTGCACCAGAAGCAAAGAACAGCTCCTGAGAGGCTGCTATGTGAGACTTGAACGCGTTTCTGTCCCCAACACGCTCGGCAGCAACCTGTGTTGGGAGCAGAACGGAGACAGCTCAGTCGACAATAACATTGGTAAGTTGTTTCTATTTACGTTTTATTTGTGTTCAGCGGATTTGTTTGAGGACTAGTTTAAATAGACATCTGTTGTCGATCTGGACCAGGGTTAGAAATTATAAAAGATAATTATCGGATACTTATCTGATAGTTATTGGATAATTATCACCAGTGTAAGAAGGTAATTTACGCTTATTTATAATTATCAGATTTATATCACCATTGTAAGAAAATCGTTTGTTATATTGTTTCATAAGTATTTTTTTGTTATACTGTTTCATAATCATAACAAATTCTAACAAACATTAAATATGTTATAATTTTTTAATTAATATTTAATTTATCAAACCAATGACTTACTGAGTCCATTCAACTTTGCATAATCCGAACAGTTTTTTTGTTGTAAGAGCAATCCCCACGGCGCGGCACGTTGACACTACTTCGAATACAGTTCACTTCCACGGCGCAATTGTTGGTTATTATCAATCGATAATTATCGACCTGTTATTATCATCATATTTATCGTGAATATCATTAGTTTTATCGTGATAATTATAATAATATTTATCGAAATAATTATCATTATAATTTATTGTGATAATTATCATAATAATTATCCTTTCCAACCCTGCTTTGGACTGAACAAGGTCATCTTACTGCATGCTTCAAGGTACTTCATAATCAGGGGTCCCCGATAAAAAAACTCGTTTTTTCCACGCCTCCGCATGAGAAAGAAGCGCCGCGGACTGAATAGCTTGTTATTGTGTTCCAGACTCGTTCTTATCACCAGCGCGGGTCGTAATGAGGGACTGTTATGTGAGGCTCAAGCACTGCGACGAACAACTTAATCTCCAAAGAGCATCACGATCGAAAAACATTTACGAGTGCGATACGTGCGGTAGAAAGTTTCAAAAGAAATGTAGCTTGAGCCAGCACATTCGAGTCCATCTGCCCATGCATCTGGTAGTGAATTTAAAGCGGCCGGAGACCCCAAAGGTTGACTTCTCTGGCGCCACGGGAACAAACTCTTGTAAAATATGTGGGAAGGATTTTGCCAAAAAGTCGGCTCTACTCTGGCATGAGCAGACACACTTTAAAGGATTCTCATGCGCAATTTGTAATAAGCAGTTTACGTTTATAGCCCATTTAAGATCACACATAAGAATTCACACTGGAGTTAGGCCATATAAGTGTAAAATATGCTTTAAAACGTTTAAGCAATCCAGCAATTTAAGTGTTCACAAACGTACCCACATTGAAGTTAATAGTTACTCCTGCGACGTTTGCAAAAAGGAGTTTAAACGATTGGATTGCTTAAAATTGCATGTATTAACTCACACAAAGGAAAAGTTATACTCCTGTGACATATGCAAGAAGAAATTTAATATGCTGATCCTTTTGAAACGTCATCAACGAGTCCACACAGGAGTCAAATCATTCTCCTGTAACATATGTAACAAGACGTTCGGATATGCGCTAAGCTTAAAGAAGCATAAACTAACTCACACAGATGTAAAACCTTATTGCTGTGAAATATGTCAGAAGAAGTTTAGACAATTGAATGAGTTAAAGTCACACAAGGGTATTCACGGAAACAGGGAAAGACTTCACTCCTGCAAAATTTGTAAAAAACAGTTTACATCATTGAACATTTTAAATACACATCAAAGAGTTCACTCTGAAGATCAGTACTGTTGCGGGATATGTAAAAAGGTGTTTAAGTTCAAGCATAGTTTGAAGAGGCATAATCTAATTCATACAGAAATACAACTATACTCATGTGATTTGTGTAAAAAGGAATTTAAACGAAAAGACTCTTTAAAGGCACACGAACGAACTCACACGGGGGTAAGGCCATACTCGTGCTATGTGTGTCAGAAGACGTATGCACCTTAAGACACATCTACTCAGTCATTCAGGAGTATAGCGATTTCACGAAAATAGAAAATCAAAAAACACCCTAGACAAGTAGCTGGCCAACACGAAGCCTTCATATGATGTGTGATGCTCCTAAAACTGGACATATACTTTATATAAGCTGAGATCCTATCACAAACTCCAATCAAAGCTGAACATCTTGGAAACGATGGCTGTCAATTTCACAAGTTTTTGACAGCATCAATCCGCTACTTGGAAACAATAGTGACGACTAGCACCATTTAATAAATTTATTTCATTCAATCAATTTTATTAATCAATTAATCGGTAACCTATCTCAAACACTAAAAACCATTGACCGAATTTCATTTGCCCGAAAACTATTCGAATTATTTTCGTTTGTCCGATGACAGGATTCGTACATTTTTCTTTTCACCATTTTACATTTAGTAGAAGTATCGTTTGTCCGAAAAACTTTTCCCGTCACATTCACTTGCCCTATGAGTTGTTACGTATTTTTTTTCGTAGCCCATTTTTCATTTACCCTATGATACTTTTGGCACTGCATACATTTGAACAAATTTTCAGTTCACCTTTTAACTTTTCCCGCCCCATTCACTTGCCATCTGAATTGAGACGTCTTTTGTTTAATACCCATTTTTTCATTTAGCCAAATTTTCAGTTCACCTTTTAACTTTTCCCGCCCCATTCACTTGCCATCTGAATTGAGACGTCTTTTGTTTAGTACCCATTTTTTCATTTACCCAATGATATTTTCGGCATTACATAAGAACTGCGACCACAACAACAGCCCGCGAGCCGAACGAGCGATGCTACCGTGCTGCGGCAGCAGCCGACAAACCGCCAAAACCGACCTGGTTGGGTTAGGTTAGGTTAGAACTGTGACCACAACAGCGCGCGAGCCGAGCGAGCGAAGCTACCGTGCTGCGGCAGCAGCCGACAAACCGCCAAAACCGACCTGGTTGGGTTAGGTTAGGTTAGAACTGTGACCACAACAGCGCGCGAGCTGAGCGAGCGAAGCTGCCGTGCTGCGGCAGCAGCCGACAAACCGCCAAAACCGACCTGGTTGGGTTAGGTTAGGTTAGAAATGTGACCATAACAGCCCGCGAGCCGAGCGAGCGAAGCTATCGTGCTGCGGCAACAGCCGACAAACCGCCAAAACCGACCTGGTTGGGTTAGGTTAGGTTAGAACTGTGACCACAACAGCCCGCGAGCTGAGCGAGCGAGGCTACCGTGCTGCGGCAGCAGCCGACAAACCGCCAAAACCGACCTGGTTGGGTTAGGTTAGGTTAGAACTGTGACCACAACAGCGCGCGAGCCGAGCGAGCGAAGCTACCGTGCTGCGGCAGCAGCCGACAAACCGCCAAAACCGACCTGGTTGGGTTAGGTTAGGTTAGAACTGTGACCACAACAGCGCGCGAGCCGTGCGAGCGAAGCTACCGTGCTGCGGCAGCAGCCGACAAACCGCCAAAACCGACCTGGCTGGGTTAGGTTAGGTTAGAACTGTGACCACAACAGCGCGCGAGCCGAGCGAGCGAAGCTACCGTGCTGCGGCAGCAGCCGACAAACCGCCAAAACCGACCTGGTTGGGTTAGGTTAGGTTAGAACTGTGACCACAACAGCGCACGAGCCGAGCGAGCGAAGCTATCGTGCTGCAGCAGCAGCCGCCGACAAACCGCCAAAACTGACCTGGCTGGGTTAGGTTAGGTTAGAACTGCGACCACAACAGCCCGCGAGCCGAGTGAGCGAAGCTACTGTGCTGCGGCAGCAGCCGACAAACCGCCAAAACTGACCTGGTTGGGTTAGTTTAGTTTTTAGTTTAGAACTTTTGGATTAGAGTTCTAATCCTTAAAAATTGGGTTAAAATAAATCAGACTCGGATAATGCAAAATAAATTTATATTCGTGGAATAATTCTTGTTTGCTCAACGAAAAAAAGAGAAAAAACGAAGAGAAGAAGAAAAAAAGCATGTTAGGTGCTTTACAATCAAAACAGCTTTGTTTTTAATGTGTGACGATTCATAAGTAGTCATTATACCGGGTGGAACGAAGCGATGTTCATTCCTGAAACTATAATGCTATGTATTTCATGTAGAATCGACCTGCAATAGTTAAATTCTTTTAATAATAAAAAAACGAAAATCGATTAAAATTGTATTTTTTAATGTATGTACAACCCTAGTTTTTTTAAACTATTATTTGACGTTTGGGAGTATTTACAATTACCTACATTTACATCCGGTGTTCGAAAGTACCGCCGTGGCGTACGATACACGCCGCTGCTCGTGCCCGCGTGTGGCGATGCACCCTCGACAAGATGTTGTGTCGGTTATTTCTTCTGCGAAGACTTTCAAAGGCCACCCTTAGCCTTTCCCTCATCTCTTCAGCCGTCTCACACTCAGTCTTGTAAACGATGTCCTTTACGGTGCCCCACAGAAAAAAATCCAAGGGTGTGAGATCTGGAGACCTAGGAGGCCAACGGTGCGGCCCATATCGGCCGATCCAGCGATCCTCAAACACATTATTCAGTGTTTCACGTACTTCGACTACTGAATGAGCTGGTGCTCCATCTTGTTGGAACCAAGTGCGTCTTCTTTCTGCCAGCGTCAACTCATCCAGATAGTCGTCGAGCTCTATCCTCAACAGAGCCATGTATCCGTGTCTGTTTAAAGTCTGAGGCAGAAATACAGGGCCTATTATTGTATCCCCGTGTATCGCCGCCCAAACATTAACAGACCAACGATACTGGTGTCCCGTATAACGGTAGGCAAACGGATTTTCTTCGGCATACACGTGTTCGTTATGCCTGTTCCACATACCGTTCCGTGTGAACAAGCTTTCATCACTCCATATTACGTGGTTGATGAAGTCTCGGTCTTCTAACACCTTTTGCAGTAGCCACCGGCAATAGGCTTCGCGAACGGGGCAATCTCTTGGTAGTAATGCCTGGACTCTTTGTATTTTGTAAGGGTGACGGCCCTCACGTTTTAGTATTCTGAGTATTTTCGTATGAGTCATACGAAAATGTCGGCCCGCTTGTCTTGAACTTGACCTCGGATAATCTTCGAAGTACTGCAGCACTCTCTCTTCCAATCTGACATCATGTTGAATAACGCGTCCTCCGCGCTGGTCATCCTGACCCGTTCGTGGCACAATAGGACGATTGTTACCAACACGGTCAAGAGCGCGTAATATCGTACTAGAGTGTGTTGGGTGAGGAGGAGGATACCTGTTCCGGTATTGGCGCAAAGTCTCTCCAGTATTGTAATCGCACTCCGCGTACAAAAGAAGCAAATTCAAATAGCCTCTAGCGTTTAATTCCGGCATTTTTGCACACAGCATACGATACAAAAAGTCAATGTAACGTCTATCAATCATGTCAACTAAAAAGTCTAAAAACAATCTTAAGGGTATTTTCAAAGGTTTTTAAACCGATAAGAAATGGCTAGGCAATTTGTAAAAAGTTTGTTTACAAAAGTTAACTGTGTTATGAAGAGGTCATTGCACTCTAAAATAGGGTTGTACACACACACTTTTTCGTATGAAAGTTTAACATGCTATAACTGGAAAACGGTGAGAGATATTAATAAAGTTTATTTGGAGAAAATAATATTCTAAGCCTGTATAATGCCACAGTTAAAGGAAATAACGTCGTTTCGTTCCACCCTGTTATAAATGTTACAACTAAGTTACTCTATATTACAATTTCAAATGTTTTGCCAATGTTTTTAAATATTGAATTTCGGACAGTTTGTCTTTCATGTCTATTATTTGAAAAAGGATACAATAATATGACTAAAATTAAAAAGACCACTTGAGAACAGTCGAGTAGTTAATAAACCGAATCGTTACATCGGACAAATGAAATCAAAGTCATACAAAAAAAGTCGAGTAGTTAATAAACCGAATCGTTACATCGGTCAAATGAAATCAAAGTCATACAAAAAAAGTCGAGTAGTTAATAAACCGAAACGTTACATCGGAAAACTGATATTACGGACAAATGAGATTTAGGGAAACGTGTCATTAGTCGAGTGAATAAAAATCCTAAACAATTAATGCCCAATCGTAAATTATCGAATTGAATTTTCGGACAAATGAAAAAAAGTTAAAATGATATTTGTCGAATAGTTTTTGTCGAAATGAAATTCGGACTAACGTTTTTAGTGTTTCCGATAGGTAACCCAATTAATCATTATGGATCTAATCTTTATTATAATCTTTATTTTATTCTTTATTTTGTAAATAATTATGTTTACTGTAGTAATAATAATTATAACGAATGTAATATGATTTGAATTAATTAAGAATTAGCATGTAAGGTTCATCTGTTAGTGCTAATGTAAATAATAAATAAAACAAAACTTACTTAAGAACCGTTTCGTTTCTTTCGATAAAAAGCTCCTTAACGGATTAGTCGATTTGAGGGCGAGTTCAAGAGCCATAGAAAATACACGAATTCACACAGGAGAGACCACATTCAATAAATAAATAAAATAAAATGCATTTATTTCAGACAACTGCATCCATATTTTGTTAGTTTGTGCTGCTAAATTTGTGACAAGCGCCTCACGCAATCTGGGGACTTGGATGAAATGTAAAATGATTCCTAGACTAGATACCTAGAGAAAAAAATATTCCTAATCGACTGACATACAAACTTAATGTATTTTTGACAAATTAACAAAGGCAGAATACTAGCGAAATGGCTGGCTGCTTTCAAACAGCAAAACATTAATTTAAAATGTTTTATTTCTGTACTAGTTTTAAGTAACATGTTTTTGACTCGTTTCTATACTTTTTACTGTGTTCAATTATGATAATCTAAAATAGGTATAGATTTTCTTTTTTTAACCCTTAACTTTAAGGATTGCTTGATTGTAAACCAATCTGTATGGTGACTATATGGTGCTAGTATATCAATAAATCAATGTTGAGTAAACGTTGTTTCATTTCTAGTCTCGTCCAGCAGTCCAAAACATAAAATATAATATAACAACAATAAAATTGGTGATTCCTTATTTTTAAATGTACATTGAATAATTTATTAGTCTAAACTTTATTGCACTAAACAAGTCAGTACAAATAGCGAACTTAGTGCCAAATATAATTCTCTACTAGTCAATCATAGGGCCAAATAGAGATATTTCAAGAAGGTCCAGATTAGAAATTTAATAATATCATTTTAATATTGTAAGATAGACGGAGTCAATAACTTGCAGCATCTTGTTATTTTTATAAGTATAGACACAAAGGTAAATTATGAAAGAAACATGTAATGTGATACATTGCAATGTAAGCAATACTCGAAAGTCAAAACGTGTGACCCAACGTTTCCGGCGTAGTGCTCTCTCTTACTATCTTTGTGTCAATATTTATAAAAATAAAAATGTGGCATTCCCACATTAACACAGTCGATAAAAAAAAACTATTAAACCATTGATGCAAAGATCAAAGCTCAAAGAAAAATTGAAATGCGTAACCTGACCTGGTTGAAGAGACCGGGAATCGAACCCGGTACCTCTGAATTGCCGGTCCAGCGCATTAACCCAATGACCGCCAAGCGGTCTAGCAATTTACCGTGCCACTGAAGCCAGAGTAAAAAAAAAAAGATGTGTCCCAAAATCAACAGGGATTGAAAAATACTTGTAGCGGTTAGAATTACAAAGTTTTTGATCATTGAAATTTGGACGGCTGTGGCCGACGTGGCGTCAGGGGCACGATTTTTTGTTGACGGCCACAGACGACTGTGGCGCTCAAAAGGTTAACCTTTCCGCCAGGTCAACTTTCGAATTTTTCCTTATGCTTTGTGAGTCGATCTTTGTATTGTTCATTTGAAAGGCTTTAAACCTTAGGGACCCGTATGTGAATATGTTAATACTCACATTTTTCCGAAGATTGCATAAAAAAAAATCAGTTTGTGTAGGGATTAGGAACGTGTAGTCAGCATTTTCGCCTCATGTGCCGAACCACGCTTCCCGCTCGCACGTCGTCTCCCGGTCGTGTTTGTGACAATACATCTATTAATTAATACTCTCGGCCTTCATATTTAACTCCCAGATAGAGCCCCTAAAGTTTGTTATTGTTTTCCAGACTCATGCGTACTGAATGTGTGGGATACGCGGCTCGCGCTGAGGGGCTGCTATGTGAAGCTCGAGCGGTGCGACAGACTTGAGTATCAAGGACCTGAGAACACTGATTCACGAAAGAAAAACTATATTTTTGAGTGTGACACATGCGGTACAGGATTTCAAAAGAAATGTGGCTTATTCCAGCATATACGAGCTCATCTGCGAGTGAAGAAAAATCGGTTTCCAAAGCCATACTTGTGTGACGTATGTGGGAAACAGTATACTAACCACGGTTTATGCTATCATAAGCAGATGCACGCAGAAAAGAAAGCGTTTTCGTGTGCATTATGTAATAAGCAGTTCAGGGCTCCGTCTGATTTAATAAAACACGAACGAACTCACACAGGCGAGAAACCTTACCCTTGCGATGTATGTAATAAAGCCTTTTCAGAATTAGGCGGTTTAAAGAAACATAGGCGAATACACACCGGGGAGAAACCTTATAGTTGTGGAATATGTAAAAAGGATTTTAGATGTGTAACTCGATTTAAAGAACATAAATCTGTTCACACAGGGGAGAGGCGTTATTCTTGTGAGGTATGTAATAAAAAGTTTAGGACATCGATCTGTTTAAAGATTCATACAAGACTCCATACTGGTGAGAAACCTTATACTTGCACAATATGTTCAAAGAAATTTATACAATCGACTCATCTAAGAAGACATAAACTAATTCACTCCGATGTAAAGCCTTTTGCATGTGGAATATGTAAGAGAACGTTTAAGCATATGTCGTATTTAAGAAAACATAACACTCTTCACACGGGAGAAAAACCTTATAAGTGTCAAATTTGTAAAAAGAAGTTTAGGGAATCGGGCACTCTAAACGCTCATATGCGTTTTCACCTCGGAATCAAACCTTACTCTTGCGAAATATGCAAAAAGAAGTTTACGCAATCTTGTAACTTAAGGTCACACAGACGTAGACTCCATAAGAGTTAAATCTAATAATAACCATACGGTGTCAAATGAAAACAATTTATCTCTCCCAAGTTTAACCAAAAATGTTAAGACTAATTAATATATTTGTATAGAATCTTTTTTATCGATTCGTATTTTTATGTGGAAATACCACATTTTTTATTTTTATAAATATATGTCTGACGTTAATATATGTCTATGACATGTGTTTTTAAAACACATGCAGTAAAAACAAATAAGTTATAAACAATTTCATCGCTTAATACCATGATGTTGTAAGAACCGTTATAAAATTTTTGTTTCATTTCATAATTCGAAGTCTTTAGAAATAGTTTTTACTATATTTTTATTCAGATAAGTATTATTATTACATAAGTTTTGTTTCATTGAGGCCCACTATGCTTTAAGGCGGCCTTGGTTTAAGGTGATTATTTCATAGTGGTTAGAAATGATTTAACTGTAATTTGCATTGAGAAATTTAAGTTTATTTAATGTTGAAGATATTTCAAAGTTGACTTGTTCTCTGTTCACTGTTTTCTTTTGATTAAATGTTTGATTTTGTAAGTGTGTTTCTTTTTCTATTTAATCTTACCACTCGCAGCGCGACGACGATCGAGGTTGGGCGTGGTTGTACTTTATACCTAGATAGATATAATATTCTTTATTTCACACTTTAACAAGAAAGAAAAACAAACACAGATAACACGTAGCATTACAATAGAGATAAACAACAAGCGATCTTATCGCTAAAGAGCGGTCTCTTCCAGACATTTTGGGTAGCTAATTCATAAATGAAATGCATAGATATTTATGAAACTATACATATCTAGGCATACAGGATAGCTTTGTAGCATCAGCGATGTGTGTGTGTGTGTGTGTGTGTGGAGCTGCATTACGACTGATTTCATATGGAAGAATTGTTCTCCCAGAAGGAGGGGTGGTGACGTACACTGTCAAATAAAGCTCGGCTCCGAGACCCCGGGAAACATCCGTCTCCCGTTGCCCTTCCCTCTGGAAATTTATAACTCGCTTTTCCAGCACTTGTCACTGCCAACCCCCTCTCTGATGACAGAAGGACGCCTGCACAACCCCTTCCCCACGGCGGTTGTGTGGAGTCAATGTTCGTGGCACTGTAGATCCTGTCAATTGTGTAATTTCGTGATCTTATTAGTCACAGTGAAATGCAAATCGATTTCCCTTTCTTGTTAGCCTAGGCGCGCACTGGTGATATTTTGTCAACTTGACAGTTCATGGTCTCTTGCTCGTTCGAAATACAAAAGAGAGATGTAGTGCCACGGCTATGAGTCACTTATGCAGGGTTTGTTCGCTAGAATAAAATAAAGATGATAGTTTATTCCAATTTCAATCATCAATTACTCACCTCCAAAGGATGCTACTGAGACCCGTGAAGAGTGCCAATATAGGTTTTTACGAGCTTGAGCTTCACAGTAAGTTTGGTTTCATACATAGACCAAATAAAAAGCAGTACAGTACGACATAAGAGTTAAAATTAAAAAGTGGCCATACTGTAGCTTCGTCCCTTTTCTAATCAAACTAAGAAAACGGGACGACACTACAGTATTGCCGCTTTTTAATTTCTACTGTTGGTATGTCAACACGGTTGAAGTAGCATTTAGCTGCAAACTGCGAGAATGTCATTGACAAATCAAACTATATATGTAGTCTACTAGGAGTATGCCGCAACTTCATTCGCGTATTTTTTTCTTTGCCTAGTCAGGTAAAGTATCTTATATTAGTGCTTGGGTCATGCTTGTTCTATGTATTTAAGTATATATTTATCTATATAAGTACGTTTATCGTCGTCTAGTACCCATAACACAAGCCTTCTTGAGCTTAATTTGGGACTAGATCGATTTGTGGGAAGTTGTCCGATATTTATATAAAATAAAATAAATAAATATTAAGGGACAATCATACACAAATCGACCTAGTCCCAAACTAAGCAAAGCTTGTACTATGGGTACTAGAAGACGATATACATAATATATAAATACATATATAGATAACATCCATGACCCAAGAACAAATATTTGCACAAATATTTTCCCCGGCCGGGATTCGAACCCGGGACCGCCGACTCAGTAGGCAGATGTCTACAAACCGAGCCAAACGCGTCGTCTGATTTATTTATATCTTATAAAAATCTTGGGATTGGATGCCCAGCTGACCGTGTACCAAAATTGATTAAAATTCGTCCAGGCGCTTCGGCGTGATGAGACGACAAAGAAATTATGACCAACAGATGGGTACCTAATCAAGATTTTTCCTGAAATCAAGACCCGTCTCCATAGAAACCTGATTCAATACATATCTAATTTTTCGTAATAGTAAATAAATAATAAAAATTATACAACACACAAATCGATCTAGTCCCAAATTAAGCTCAAGGCTTGTGTTATGGGAGTTATGGGTACTAGACGATAACGATATACATACTTACATAGATAAATATATACTTAAACACATAGAACAACCATGACCCAAGCACAAATATTCGAGTTCATCTCAGAAATATATGCCGCCGGGATTCGAACCCGGGACCTAGGGGGCGGATAGTAAAAGTACAATATACTCGTTGCTTCATATCCACTACTAATACGTTCGCGAAGCTATGGAATAAAATAAAAACTTGAAAGTACAAAAGGAAATATAATTTGTTGTGACTACCGGCTTGACATTTTGTATTATTCATATTTATATTCTTTATTGGATAATGGTCATTACAAAAGTTCTTAAAAATATACATATGTATCACGTCGACCCTGGTATTGCAGAATCTTAAAACTGAGCCTGCTTAATCACATCAGGGATCAAGCAAGACTTGAATGACAAGAAAACCTTGACTTCTCTCGTAAACAGCTCTTACAAATGTGGAACGCTTCACGATTTTACGTGTCGTCTTTACGCGCATTTGTAGGAGAGAATCCCGTTTTTTTACCCGTGTTTGTATGAAGGGATGAGACAGAGAAACACACAAAGTATTTTAAATCATTTATTTACATCTTAAGACTTAAACCAAAGCCAGGACTATCGTTTCATCGCATTCTATCATCCGAAACTATCTGTCAAACTTCTTCGCAACACATTCGTCTGCCAACCAGCTGCTTACAGTCATTCAGTATAATATCAATCCCACATGTAATTGTCTTACTTATGTACTAAACGTTTATGACGAACTAGAGTACTTTTTTTATTGAACTTTTTATCACAAATTACGCAGGCGAATGGCTTCTCTCCTGTATGTATAAGAATATGTGAATTTAAATTGTTGCTATGTCCAAACTGTTTATGACATATTTCGCAAGTATAACGCTTCTCTCCCGTGTGTAAGCGCTTATGTACATTTAAATGACTCTTATGTCCGAACGATTTCTGACATACATCGCAAGAAAAAGGCTTTTCTCCTGTGTGTACACGAATATGTGAATTTAAATTACTCTTATCAGCAAATTGTTTATAACATATTGTACAAGAGAAAGGTTTTATCTGCGTATGTACAGATTTATGTCGATTTAAGTTAGTAGTCGATGGAAACTGTTTTAAACACACTTCACAAGTATAAGGTTTTTCCCCTGTGTGAACACGTTTATGTTCATTCAAATGCGTGATTCTTGAAAACTGTTTATGACACACCTCGCAAGCGAAAGGCTTTTCGCCCGTGTGAACAAACATGTGTTTTTCTAAATTTTGTTGCCTCGAAAATGGTTTTGAACATATATCGCAAGTGAATACTTTTCCCCCTCGTCTTTTCTGCGCCCGCGCGCTCGAACCCGGAACCGATACAGCATCTGGATCTGGAACAAATAAACCCCATATGTAAACGTTATTTTCGGTCCATGTGAAATGGACAGAGTGCCCAGTGAAAAATACGGCTCTGATTTTTTTAGTTCAGTTCAGTTAATTTATTCAGTACTAATACAATAAATTACAACAATGCTTTATTGTACACTGACAAGAAAAATATAACATGAGAAATCTTAAATTAAACAATGGTGACAATAGGCGGTCTTATCGCTAAAGAGCGATCTCTTCCAGACAATCTTTTAGTGGAGAAAACAAAATTAAACCGAAAAAAGTAGGTGGTGAGATAAGAACTTAAATAATAATATACATTATTCACAAGTAATGTACAATGTAATATAATATCAAACATAAAAATAATAATTAAACCTAATACATAACACTATGCTACTATGATGTCAAAGAATTTTTGCTTCATAGTACGCTGTAATTAATTTGGAGGAAATATATATTTGCATGCTAGTATTAATAGTACATATAGCAGAATAAGCCGCCTAATGTCTATGTTCACCTGTTGACAATTCACTGTACCCACTTATTCTATGCAAATAAATTATTCTTATTCTTAAAACACTAAAATAAGGCACAAGTGGTTTATAGATACATTAAAATATGTACTGTTACGTCAATTAGTCGTCACATTGAAATAATTGCAGCTTGCAATTTTTATAATTATGGCAATACTTCGAGGTGAAATCATTCAGTAAGAAAGGCAAGAAAAGTGAAACAATTTCATTTTCATGTGGCATACGGATACAGTCAATTAAACTAATTGCAGTAAAGATTTCAAACAAATGTTAAAAAAAATATCATTAAGGGGCACATTGATGGTTATTAATTTATCACACTAACATTATAAAGGCAAAACTTTGTGAGTGTGTTTATGTGTATGTTTTGTTATTTCTTCACGCTCAAACGGCGGGATCTATTTGGATAAATTTTGGTATGAAGGCAGCTGACATCCTGGATTAACACAAAGGCTACTTTTTATCCCGAAAATTGTAATGTTCCCGTGGGATTAGCGAGTAACACCGCGCGGTGCAGCTAGTTTACGATAAGTTCAAAAGTTTAGTAAGTTATTTTATAAAAAAAAAAAAACAGGAAAGCAGTTTATCATTGGCGTGTCCCCGAGGTTACTCTGAGTTTCTTTCTAATATCCAAATCTCACTCTCAGAGCTCACGGACTGTATTTAGATATTTTGCGATTTAGACATCTTCAGATAAATGTGAGCGTCAGGATGACGGGTGTACATCAACAAATGGAGCTGCGGTATAGTATAAGTCAGGAGTTATAACACCTTATACTCTCGCGGTTTGAACACATAATTAAAACTTATTGAACCCAGGCGTACTCTACGCTTATACGCCACCACGACCACGCCGTGTTGAAACGTCAGGCAATGAAGGTAAATCAAAATATCGCGATAGACCCGGTTCAATAAGTTTTAATTAAGTCAGGAGTTGGTGCTAACAATGTGCCAAAGGTGCGTTCAGAGAGCGGTTAAAGAGTAATATGGAATCACTTTTTCGTGTAAAGCGCCTGCATATTTTAGCACTAACCTTAGAGTACTTTCACCCTTGAGAAGGCAGCCATTAGCTAGAACTGGAAATGCACCCGCTAACCTGACATCAAAATTGCGGGCGTCATTAATTTCTTAAATATCTCTGGAGCTTATAGAGCACATTGCTCGAATTTTGGCCCACATTTGGCACATTGCTAGCACGAAATCCCGCTCCAGACCTTCCGATCCGATCCTATTTATCGGATGAAATGTCCTAGCAATTGCACTACACATTATCCGATTTCTTCCGATAAATCGGACAATTGCACTACACATTATCCGATTGCTTCCGATAAATCGGATCTGATCGGACGGTCTGGAACGGGTTTAACTCCTGGCGTATACCGCAGCTCCATTTGTTGATGTACATTGTACACCCGCCATCTTGACGGTCACAGATAAATGGATAGGAAACCAAATATTACAAACCATTAATTTCTAGATTGGTTTTGACTGTAGGAGAATTTCAAGATGCTTCTAAAAGTGCAGCACTGTTCTCTTTAGTAGGTATTATAATATTTGTATAGAATCTTTTTATCGATTCATATTTTTTATGTGGTAATATACCCCATTTTTATTTTTTTTATAAATAATGACACAAAGGTAAATTTCGAAAGAAAAAGTGTGGTAGAGAATGCCTCATGGCATTAAGTCCGCCTTTTGTACGATAAGTTTTCTTTTGTGCCATAAAGATTAAATAAATGCGATCTATGTACTACAATCCAAGCGGGATTTGAACCCGCGACCTCTGCTTTTCCGGCGCATTGCTCTTCCAACTGAGCTATTTGATCGCTACGTCAATAACACCAAATCTTTCATCCCTTAATTCTTTACGCTACTGGAGCGCCCTCTGCGTCATATGTTTTTGAAATGCTTATGCGCCCCCCCCCCTAGAGAACCAAAAATATGTCCAGTCACTTGACTTCTCCGATCGATCATTCGAAACACAAATGAATTCAGTACCAGGCCAGGTCAGGGGCTAACAAAAGTTCGTGGGGCTACCGTCAGTGACGGAAAGTGACTACGAAACGAGTGGCGACGTGTCTCACACTGACAGGTTACACTTTGTAGAGAGTACCGAAGAAGACTGGTCTATAAAACATAAGTAGGTACTAAAATAAAAAAATAATAGAACTACTCTAGTGGCTCTGTGAGCTGAAGACCTCGCGAGTTTGTTCCGAAATTACTGAAATTTGTATTTTTTTACGTTTCTAGTCCCATTACTACCCGTCATTTTGACAATAAATGCGATCGGTAGGCGAGAACATACGAAAATACGAAAGAATGTTTAGCCAAGTTGTAACGGAGATGCTTCACTCGCTCGGTCTCGTCTATTGGGCAACCTCGAGTCTTTAATCGTCGCGTCCAGTGGATCTTCGGCTCGTGGCAAGATCTCTCAGTCATCAAAATGTACTTATTGAATGATTGTCTTTCAATTTACGTTATTGCTAACGAAAATTTGCGCGCTCGCTGCGCTCGCGTTGTCATCTGGATTTATATTGACCCTTCCTCTCGAAAAATGTCGCGTTACGCTCGTGTTTGATCTGACTAGAAGTATTATTAACCGTCCCCTTCCAAAAAATTGTCGCACTCGCTACGCTCGCGTTTTATCCGTCTCTAAGAATTATTAACCGTCCCCTTCCAAAAAATTGTCGCACTCGCTACTACGCTCGCGTTTAATCTGTCTATAAGTATTATTAACCGTCCCCTTCCAAAAAATGTCGTGCTCGCTACGCTCGCGTTTGATCTAACTATAAAAGTATTATTCACCGTCCCCTTCCAAAATATGTCGCGCTCGCTACGCTCGCGTTTTATTTGACTATAAGTAGTATTAACTGTCTCCTTCCAAAGAATGACACGCTCGCTACGCTCGCGTTTTATCTAACTATAAGTATTATTAATCGTCCCCTTCAAAAAAAATTCGCGCTCGCTACGCTCGCGTTTCGGTCTCTATATATTATGACATTTATGATTATAACGGTAAACCGAAATCCACTTCTATTTTTACGTGCTTGGTGAAACTTCCTATCCTCTAGGAAGGCTGTACCTTCCTTCCTTTTCCTCATCCTGCATTTATATCAACTTGCCCCCCCCTAGACCTTCGGCTGGCGACGCCCTTGTGCGCATTAGCCATACCCTAGGATGTGCGCTTTACACGCACGATCACGGTTGTAGTAGATCGCATTCAATTTTTCTTTCTTAATTTACCTTTGTGTCATTATTTATAGGTATTATAATGTTAATAATAATTGAAATACGCATGATATGCACCTGTGACGAAACGTCAGACAATGAGGTAAATAAAAAATATCGCGTAAGACCCCTTAGTACATTTTAATTATGTGTAACACAATACAAACCCGGGATACATTATTATAAATTGAAATTATTTATTAAGCTGAAACCTTTATTTTCAGGATAAATCATTATATCATTTATAGATAAGTGTTATCCCACCAAAAACATTTCATGTAAAATTGACGGCCAAGACTCACATTCTCATAACGCTTTCGCTGTAAAAAAGTTATCAGATCCCAGGAAAAGCCAAGCCCCTAAGCCCCGACTTTACTAACCCCACCACCTTGGTTTAAAAAGTATGGCATCAACTGGCTTCAAGCCCCTAAACCCGGAGTTTACTAACCCTACACCTTTGTTTCAAAAGTATGGCTTGGCCGTTTCATAGAGTACCGTAAATAAGTCCAACGGACCGTCTGGCCCATATGGTATCAAGAAACTAAGTTTATGTCTTTGATAATATATACTTATAAACTTAATTCCTTACGATATAGGCCGGACAGTCCGCTAGACTTATTTACGGTAGTCTATGAAACGGCCAAGCCGTACTTTTGAAACAAAGCTGTAGGGTTAGTAAACTCCGGGTTTAGGGGCTTGAAGCCAGTTGATGCCATACTTTTTAAACCAAGGTGGTGGGGTTAGTAAAGTCGGGGCTTAGGGGCTTGGCTTTTCCTGGGATCTGATAACTTTTTTACAGCGAAAGCGTTATGAGAATGTGAGTCTTGGCCGTCAATTTTACATGAAATGTTTTTGGTGGGATCTCATTTCTTTTTGTAAGGTGCTTTAGTTTTTTTAATTTTTTTGGGCTGTAGGGTTTCTTGAGCGTCAACTGAAGGAGACAATTGTGTATTTAAGAAATACTTAAGTTTAGCCCCATATATATATACACTTTTATCCCCTATTATGGGAAACCCATACAAACTTCCATCCCCTTATTTAAAGGGTGGGGGGTGATTTTTTAAAAGTCCTACAATATGTATTTGATTTATAACAATGAGTCCCTATAGGTTTCAATTTTCAGACCTCTAGTATCAAAATTTGCGGAAGTTTCATACAAACTTCCATCCCCTAGTTTAAGGGGATTGGGGGTAAAAGTTCCAAGTTTTAGAATTATTTTGTTGTTTGTGTACTAATACTAGCTTACATACCAAATTTCAGCTTTCTAGGTCATCGGGAAGTACCCCAGAGGTTTTGATACGTCAGTGAGTGAGTGGCAAAATCGGCGTATTTTAGGTACCTATAAAACCTAAAGTATAAAAGCTAGATCAATTAAATTTTGTACATTTTATATGTTTGCTAACTGCATCTTAACCTGAGAATTTGGGCGCTCTAGTGTTAACTGGGACGAAACTATGAGGGTTTGAATATGAGACGAAACGGTTCGAGAAAAGGTAGGTAGTGCCCCCTTCTTTTTTGTTCGTCTTGGCGGGGGCACTACCGTGCCCCCAGATCTGTATTTGTATTTCTTTCTTCTTGAGGTGTGCAATAAAGAGTATTCTATTCTATAGTAATTGAAGTCAGATACAATGTCAATATATGAAAAAAATTGTAAAAAATAATAATGTAAAATAATTAGCCTTTGCAACCGATGTTGCCCTTTATAGGCCACTTTATGTTGTGTCGCTATTTATGGAGGCCCATCTAGCGGGAGCTGCGGGAGGCGAGTCATCATCGACTGCTATTTTTGCTATGAGACACTTTTCCTGGTAGACACTGGCTCGAACAATAGCCCAGTTAGTTAAGCCATCGCATTTCATGTACAATAGCCTAGCACCAGATTCAGACTCAATAGTTTTTGCATCTAGCGGTTGATGTGTCCGTGTGCGTCCCATGACACAGGCGGGGAGAGTATCCGCGTGGTGTACCATTATAAAATAAATAAATAAAATAAAAAAATAAAATAAAATAAAAAAGCCTGTTTATTTCTTGCAAGACTAAAAACATTGTAGAAAACAATTAAATAATTAAATTTTTAAATTAAATTAAATTTACCATTATTGAAATTAAAATTAAACGTACTTTTGAATTTACAATTAATAAAAATTACATTACAAAATAAAATATTACAAATAAAAAAAATATAAGTAGTGAAATCACAATATTCACAATGTCAAGTTCATTTCAATTATATTATATTGTACTTAATTAATTACTTATTTATAAACAATCACAAATTCCTAAATTAAACCCTATAAATTTGATTTAAAATTAATTAATAAATTTAAATATTATACTTAATTAAAAAAAAAAAAACATTGTTCCATTACATTTTATTAAATTGTCGACAAGGTGGCACCAGCGAGACAAGCATCGCTTATATCGAAATATTAATTTATTTAATCTTTACTGCACAAAAGAAAGATCTTATCGTAGGTTCGTGGACGCCGCGATGGCGTGCGGAGCGCCCTGCGCTGACCTTGACCGCGTGCGCGATCAGCTGAGCGCGGCGCGCGCGCCTGCAGACCGATCCATTAGACTTATCCCTTTCACCTGTGATGAAGTCTACACTATAATAACGTCCCGAATACCACATAAAACAAGTAAAGATATCTACGGTGTGTCCATGGACCTGCTTAACACAATTGCGGCTACTATGACACCAATACTTACTAAGCTGTACAATCTATGCCTTAGAGAGGGATCGTACCCTAGTTCTTTAAAAATGAGTAAAGTCTCTCCCCTTTTTAAAGGAAAAGGAAAACGAGAAAGTATAGACGGGTACCGGCCGGTATCGATCATTCCTTGCGTTGCCAAGGTGTTGGAAAACGGATTGTGTTACCGACTTACAGCATTCTTGGGCGCGACAAATGCATTGTCTGACCGGCAGTATGCGTACAGGCCCGGCCGCTGCACCACTGATCTGGCGCGTGAGGCCATGCGCAAGGTCATGGATGCCCTGGAGAACAAACAGGTGGTCGCGATGCTCTGTTGTGATTGTGACCTCTCCAAGGCATTCGATGTAGCCGATCATGGCGTCATCGCCGCCAAGTTGCTTCATTACGGCATACGTGGCAATGCTCATGGCCTCCTCACTGATGTGTTGCGTGGCCGATCGCAAGTTGTGGTGGGAGATGGTGGGTTAGCCAGGTCTGATCCTCTGACTACATCTATGGGAGTAGCCCAAGGCTCGTCGATCTCGAACATTCTGTTTTCGCTGCTACTGAACGACCTGCCTGAAGCAATAACAGCAGCCGACATCTTAATGTACGCAGATGATGTTGCAGGGATTATAACGGCACCTAATGTGGATTGTTTGGAAACCCGCCTCAATGACGCCGCAAACCAGTTATCTCGGTGGTTCAGTCTGAACGGCCTGGCGCTTAATCTAACTAAAACGCATTTCATTCATTTTTATGTCGGAGGCCGAACTCCGAGGTCACTTAAAGTTCAAGCTGATGGCGTGTGCATAGAACAGGTAGAAACCACCACATTCTTGGGCTTCGAGATCGACCGAAAACTAACTTGGGCGCCTCACATAGATAAGCTTTGTGGGAAATTGGGTGGCGCCTGCTTCGCACTCCGCCGTCTGTCCGGAGTCGTGCCGCGTCACGTAGTGCGAACGTGTTACTTTGCAACCGTTCACTCACTTCTGCAGTACGGCACAGAGTTGTGGGGGCGCGCCGCAGACTGGGAACGCGCGTTCCGACTTCAAAAAAGAGCCGTTCGCGCGGTGGTGCAGCTGCCTCAGGAAGCTTCTGTGAGACCCTACTTCAAAGAACTGGGCATACTGACTTTGCCTTCGGTAGTAATACAACAGATTGCTATCTATGGTTATGAAAATCTCAGCCAGTATAAAAAACGTGCAGACCAAGCCCGCTTGCTCCGACACCCGGATAGTCTGCTGCCCGTTAAACGACGACTAGCAAGATCTGGAAAGGTAACTCACGTTGTGTGCCCAACAGTTTACAACAAGTTACCAGTGGAAATTACCTCAGCTCCCTCTCTAGGTTGTTTTAAAAAGAGACTAAAAAGTTGGCTTCTCGAGCACACATTTTATAGCTTTAATGAATTTTTGAATGTTAAATTATAAAATAATAATACTTATATACGGATTTGCTCTATACGAGTTAATGTTAATAAAATTTGTATACATATTAAGTTATAAATGATTTTTATGTATTGACGTGTAATATTGAAAATATTATAAATAAATGAATATGAATATGAATATGAATATGAATATGAATAAAAGGCGGACTTAATGCCATAGGGCATTATCTACCAGTCAACTATTGAGCTAAACAGATAAATTGTGGGCAGTGCAACTAACTTAAAACTATTTCAAAATACATATACTTAGATAAATACATATTCCTATAGGATACATACGTACATAATATCTATTAGTTGGCAGAAATATGAACTTAGCTTATCGGACTACTTTGTTCATCTGTATAAACACATATATATAAATACAGATGAACAAAGTAATCAGAAAAGCTATAAAATCACATTTCTGCCAACAAATAGATCACATAATTCAAATAAAGCTTTATACCAAAAAGTACAGATGTCATAATATTAACGCCATCTTATTACAAGTACTTCTTACGATGACGCGGTTGGGGCATCTGCCTACTGAACCGGCGGTCCTGGGTTCGAATCCCGACCGGGCATATATTTGTGTGATAAATAAAAAATAATAAGCGCAAAAATCAACATGTTCCGACACAGAACATTTTTTTCCTTTTCAGGTCCTTTTCAAAATCCTGGTGGAAAAGCTTAATCAGGCTTAGAAGCTTTGGAGGGGAACCGATACTCTGCAGTATGGTGTATAATCCTTCCCTGCTGACGGTATCAAATGCTTTGTTCAAGTCCACAAATGCTACCAGGAAGGGGGTTCTTTGCTCCCTGCACTTCTCTTGTAGTTGACGAAGGGAAAAGATCATGTCAGTGGTGGAGCGCTGAGCACGAAATCCGCATTGCGCCTCAGGATACACACGATCTGCTAGTTTTTGCAGCTTGGCCAAGATGACGCGACCAAACAGCTTTCCAGCAATGCTCAACAAGGAGATGCCACGGTATGAGTCACAGTTGCCGCGGTCACCCTTGCCTTTATTTAGTGTGACAATATTGGCATCGCGCATATCCTGACACGTCTGACCCGTTCGATATGCGTAGAGGTGTACGTCAGGGTTGCGTCTTGGCGCCAACGTTGTTTGGCATATTCTTCTCCGTACTCTTGAGGGTTGCTTTTGGGGATGTCACTCAGGGTATACACATACGAACTAGGGCTGGTGGCAAGTTGTTCAACATATCACTCTTAAAATCTCGAAAACACTGCAAAGATTATTATGTGGACAGATTGTTATTTGCCGATGATGCCGCTTTCGTCGCAACATCGCCGGAGGATCTTCAGCGTATAGTGGATAGATTCGATGCGGCGTGTAAATTGTTTTCGATGTCCATAAATGCCAAGAAAACAGTTATAATGGCCCAAGGCGTATATGAAGACCCCTCAGTAACGCTTAATGACTCACCTCTGGAGGTTGTGGACAGCTTCTGTTATCTTGGATCTACGGTATCAAGTAACCTCTCACTTGATGTTGAGATCAACACCCGTATCGGCGAAGCGTCAACGATGTTTGGGAAGCTTAGTGAAAGAGTATGGGAAAACAGACACCTCACCGTACATACCAAAATGATCGTTTATCAAACATGCATTTTGTCCAAACTCTTGTACGGTGCTGAAACTTGGACGTCGTATGCTAAGCAGGAGCGTAAATTAAACAGTTTCCATATGCGTTGCCTGCGTCGTATTTTGGGTATCTCGTGGAAGGATCGAGTTACAAACGAGAAGGTGCTCAGTATCGCACGCTTGCCCAGCATCGCAGCCATCTTAAAACAAAGACGCCTGCGTTGGCTTGGGCATGTGCAAAGGATGAAACCATCTCGTTTGCCACGTATAGCTCTCTTGAGTGAGATTGCTGATGCTAAGCGACCCATTGGACGACCTATGTTACGCTTTAAGGACAGCGTAAAGCGTGACATGTTATCCTTCAAATTTGACACCCAACACTGGGAGGTTATGTCTGAAGATCGTGACCTTTGGAGACTTTGTGCGATGGTGTGGTTGCGCATGATGCAGTATGGTTTGCTTCTCTTTCTCACAAGCGCGACATGAGACACCAGCGTGTAGCTTTTGCCCCTTCATCGATAGGCGCAACATTTATTTGTCAATTATGCGGCCGCGGCTGTCGCTCTCGTATCGGGCTATCCAGCCATCTTCGAAAGTGCCGCAGTTTATTAGACGCTGCTTAACTCATCTGTTATAGATGTAAAAGGCTAATGATGATAGTTTTAGACAACTTATGGCTCAGTTTCATTGGTCGATAACTTGGTCGATATAACGACCAGTGAAACTCATAGTGGCATATTCACTATGGCAATGTACCGCACCCCGCATGCGGGCCCTATCGAACAATGAAAACAATTCCCCGCATGCGGGCCCTATGGCATGCGTTCTGGAAATCCATAGTACCGCCTTCCCATCAAAATCAAGCAAGTCCCGAACAAGTTTGCTTTCAAAAAAGCTTTATGTGATCTATTTGTTGGCAGAAATGTGAACTCATAGCTTATCTGATTACTTTGTTCATCTGTATTTATTTATATGTGTATATTTGTATATATCCTATAGAAATATGTATTTATCTAAGCATATATATTTTTAAATTGTTTTAAGTTAGTTGCACCGCCCACATCTTATCTGCTTAGCCGAATGGTTGACTGGTAGAGAATGCCCTATGGCATTAAGTCCGCCTTTTGTACGATAAGTTTTTTTTCTTTTGTGCAATAAAGATTAAATGAATAAATAAATAGTAGAGGCAATGACAAGAGGAAGTACTTCCAGATCTGCCCAAATAAACATCCAATCACGAATCCAAGGTTACGAATTTTACAAAATAACTCACCTTCAGCCAAGTCCGATTGTAACTCATCTGGCTCTGCCACATTTGCTTCCTGGTGTTCCTGAGCAATGTAAGCACTGTCAGGTGTCTGCCCAATCACCAGCTCATCCTTCACCAGGTGCGCCTCATAAAGGTCTGCAGCTGCTTTGCTGACACCGCTTTCAGACCACTCTGGCTCCTTCTTAACATCATGCAAGTTATCTTCAATGCACGACTCAGACAGCTTGTCATCCTCGTCCACACTCTCAACTTTTACGGAGACAACCATTTCAGTCAAGTCATCCTTTTCAAATCCATTTACTTTCTGGAGCGACATTGCTTTTTATTTTCTACGTCAGATCGACATTACTTTCACACAAACATTTTTTTAGGCTATCACAACCAACAACGCAACCAGTACGTGGCCCTAATTTTGGCTCGGATGCTTGCCCGTCTGCTTGGCAAATTGTAGCTTTGCCTATTGCCCGGCAGGCTCTTTCAGTTTATAGAGACATATTGCTTGTGATATTCATGTTGTCCAGATGCACACACGGATGAAACTGAACTCATGACAGGCTGTAGCTCATTAAAACTGGCTTAAATTTCAAGAACTGAGGTACCTAGCTGCTAACATATTTGTACTAAGGACTAGTGTTATTTTTTTTTGCCTGGTTGTAAGTGCTGTCTAAAATGATGTGATTTTAACCCTGTCTGGTGTTCATCTCATACAAGAACAGCAATTTGATGGCTATTTGATGATTATTTTTTCTCTGTATTTATTATAAACCTTGTAATAATCATGGTTTCTTATGTCTGTCTCTTCAATTCATCCAACCAAATACAGAGGGAGGGTAATAGTAAGTTTCCTTTTTTATTAGTTCACTCGAGGCGAGAGCCGATACAATATAGAGTCGGTATATCGTAAGTTAACGTTTTTTTATACTTCTGTGGCTTTCACTATGAGTAAACGTTGCATGTACGTAGATGACCACGGAACACCGGCTAGAGGCAAAAAACAGCCAACATCTTTACTGCCACTTTTAACCTAGTGTATCTGTGTATTTAACGCATGGATTTAATAATAATAACGAGACTGAGCTTCCATCTTTCGGGGTAGCTGATATTTTGTATTTTATACGCATCAGAAAAGCCAAGCCACTTGCTGCTGGCAATGACATAAAACATGACATGACAGTTTTTTTTTTTTTTTTTTTTTTTTTTTTTTAATTTATTCATGACCATGGTTACAAGACCTTCAGTCGAAGTCATAAAAATAATACAAACAATCTTATTTATAAAATAAAGAACTGGTTTAAAAGAGATATACTTAAATCTATATACATTAAATCTTTTCAATTGTTTTTAAAATAAATTTGAACACTGGTATGAAATACACTGGATTCGAGAGTAAGTCTTGAATGTGGCGGGGAACACTTAGCGAGTTTTCGTCTGCTACATCACTAAGGGCACTGACAAGTAGTAGCCGTTGAATAGCGAACTTTTCGCAATCGAATATAACATGTTTGATATCTGCATTTGCCTTCGAACAATATGTACATTTATCATCGTTAATAATATTCATTCTCTTGAGGTGTGCTGGGACCAGGCAATGGCCAAATCGTAATCGATTGATAGATGTTATAAACCTTCTACTGATGTATTTAAAACCATTGTACCACGGTGATTTCGGTAAGTTTTTCTGTATATCAGCGTACCATTTTCCTTTATTCTGTGTTTCCGTGACATACCTCCAATATTCATTCCACATTCTCTGGCATATACTTTTGAAGTGGTGATAGTAATCAGTGAAAGGTATCTTGAATGTCTCTGTCAGGTCTATGAAGTGGTCCTGACGCGTCGCCTGATCCACAACCTCATTTCCTGCTATGCCACTGTGGGAAGGAACCCATACAAACTCGACATTTCTTCCTAACTCATATAACATCTTTTTAATTTTGTATATAATGTAATTATGCTTATAATTTAAATAACTACTACACAAGGCAGTTAATACACTCTTAGAATCACTAACAATTAGAATATTTACATTATTTACATTGTCATGTACATATGTTAAAGCCTCTAATATTGCCAAAGCTTCAGCAGTGAAAATGCTACAGTTATTGTCTATTTTAAAACACTTGGTAACTTTAATTTGTGGGTCATAATATGCAGCTTTAACATGGTCATTTTTAGAGCCATCAGTATACATAGTATAGAAGTCAGATTTCGCATCTAAAAATTCTAATAAGTCAAATTTGTTTTTAACAGAATCTAAATGAGCTTTAATGTCAAAATAATGTAGTATAGAGTTATATGGGCAAGCATAAATTGGCCACTTGTTACTAATGTACATATTTCCTGTCAGGTTTTTTGTATAACTCATTATTGTTGATATTTCAGGAAGAGAACCTGCAATAAGTGTATTAGGCAAGATATTGGATGTCTCAGCTGACTGAGCTATTTCTACTGGATATATAACTTTCTTCAAGACAACATGATTATCGGATGCAAGCTCCTTTAAGCAAAATCTCTCAGCCAGCTGTAAACGTCGCAAGGACAATGGAGGTATACAGTTTTCAATTTCCATTGAGTTTATAGGAGTGGTGCACATAGCCCCACTAATGACTCTTAATCCCATATTTTGAATAACATCTAATTTTCTTAATAGTGTGCTACTCGCAGTCATATAAGCTAGGGAACTATAGTCAAAATGGCTTCTGACTATACTTTTGTATAACATATTTAGTGTTTTTGGGTCTGAACCCCAGAATGTTCCTGCTATACTTCTAATTACATTTATGCTTTTCATTGCATTCTGACTTATATAATCTATATGTTTATCAAATTTTAATTTGTCATCTACTACAATGCCTAAAAATTTGTGGTGACTAACAATGGGAATTAAGTTATTATTATACTTAATATTAACAAAAGTCTGTGCAAGTGGATCTCTACTAATTACTAAAACTTTACTTTTATCTGGACTAATTTCTAATTTCAAGTGGTTACTATAGTAATTTTGTAATTGAGTTAAAGCCGTGTTCATATTCTCAACAGCAATGTTTAAATTTTGGTTCTCGCTGTACAAAAGCAAATCATCAGCAAATTGTAGTATTTGAACTTGAGATGTATTTACAAAATTGAGGATTTGAGATGTATACAGGTTGTATAATAACGGTGACAAGGTTGCACCTTGCATTGTTCCCTTATTAACAATTCTGGGCCCAAACAGTTTGTTGTTGAATTTTACAAAAACAGTCCTATTGCTTAAAAAGCTAAAAATCCAATTAAGTACTTTAGATGGCAAGTCTAACGTGTATAACACATGAATAAGGCTTTCAATATTTACATTATCAAAAGCTCCTTTGACATCTAGAAATGTACATACAACATTTGTGTGACTAAGTTTAGCTCTTTTGAGATCACTAATAAAAGATACAAAACTTTCAGAACAACTTCGGCCTTTTCTGAATCCAAACTGAATATCTGGCAGCTTCCCTTGTGTTTCAGAAAAATAATCTAAGCGTAGCTTTAACATATTTTCAAAAAGTTTTCCTAAACATGATGACAAAGAGATTGGTCGGTATGATGTGGGGTCATTAACAGTTTTATTTGGTTTTAAGATAGGAATAACACACTGTGTTTTCCATGGCTCTGGTATTACTAAACTATCCCATAATTTATTGTAAATATTAAGTAGTATATCTAGAGCACTAGGGTGTAACTTTTTAACCAACATGTAAGGTATACTATCCAAACCAGGTGTTGTGTCTTTTCTACTTTTGAGTGAGATGAGCAATTCATTTAAAGTAAATGGTCTATTGAGAAATGAGTTACTATGATTCACGCTTGTCTGACTTAAAATATTATGCAAATTCATTTGGTTATACTGTGGGGAATCTGATATCTTGTCTAAGAAGCTTGGTACCCATTCATCATTTAAGTATCTATTATGAGACGATCCAATTCTTTTAAATCTTTTAATGTAACCCCATATACGAGAAACAGGCGTCATTCTATTGAAGCTACTACACAAGTCATTCCATGAGTTCATTCGTTCTTCATTTAATATTCTTTTTTTCTGAGCATCAAGTTTTTTGTAAGTTATAAAATTAGGAATACTAGGCGATTTTCTGTACTGCAATAAAGCTTCTTTAGACATTTTAACTGCATCAGCACAAGTTTGGTTCCACCACGGAACTGGTTTTCTCAAAACTTGCATTGTTGGGTTTGATGTTTGTTTTGGAACAGTTTCTAATCTAAGATCATAAAGAATATTTACAAAGTTGTTGTACACATTAAGTGGTTCAGTGCTATTAACATCTAAGTCAGAAAAACGGGTTTGTGATAAATCGCGATATTTAGTCCAATCTGCCTTACAATAAATAAATTTTTCTTCAACAGGTCGGACTTCATAGATGGATGGCTTCACATTTACAATTACATGAGTTGGATAATGGTAACTGCCCATTGGATCATTGTGTACATGCCAATCGCAAAAAGGAGCTAATGTGGGACTAACTATGCTGATATCTATTGCAGAAGGATTCCTATTTGGATACTGTACAGTAGTTACACTACCATCATTTAAAATACACAGGTCAAATTCATCTATAAGATTGTATAAACTATTGCCCCTACTGTTATTTGAATGACACCCAAACAATATGTGATGGGCATTAAAATCTCCCATAATGATACATGGCTTCGGGGTTTCGAGTAACAACTTTTTCATTTTACGGGAATCAAATCTACTACTATTTGGAGGACAGTAAACACAAACAATGTACAATTTACCTATAGATGTGTCTATTGATATACAGATATTCTGAATGGATTCATAGAAAGTTGTGTTCACAAAATCATATTGTAAGTTTTGCTTAACTAGTATACCTACTCCATTTTTTGAATTTTTCGAAACTCTATGTACAAAATTGTATGGTGTAAAATTAGGGATTTTAGTAGTACTTTTAAGCCAGGTTTCATTTAATAAACAGATATCTACACTTTGTTCTGAAAGAAATGTATTTAATAAGGCTCTCTTACTAAGTAAACTTTGAATGTTAAACTGTGATATATGTAAAAAATCCATTGTTAATTTAATAAATTTGTTAAAATTATTTCCTTTATTCTTTTATTTGTGATTGGAGAATTACTTTTATCATTTCCTAGAGCAAGCAAGGACTTAACTAAAGCTTCTAAGATTATTTCATTACTTGATATTTGTTCAGCAGTTAGCTGACTTATGCCTACAATATTTTTAGGTGTGGGAATAGCCGGGAAGACTTTAGGGTCGGTAATTGCTGGGGCTTGTGGTGTAGTACTCACCACAGTGGCATAACTTCGGTTGCTGTTCTCATATTTCATTTTTTTCTCTGCCATTTTCTTCTGTTTAACTGGGCAATCCCTGGAGATTGCCAAGTGATTTCCACTGCAGTTTATGCAGGTAATTTCTTCTACCTCACAATCCTTGTATGAATGTTGGCCGGAACAAGATGAACACATTTGTTCACCTCTGCAAACTCTTGCTGAATGATTAAATTTCAAACATTTGTAGCATTGCAGCAGCGGTGGTATATATATCCGTATCTGATATCTAAACATTTGGATGTACGCGTGCTGAGGCAAGGTCGTAGCTGCAAAAGTAACGGCAATTGTACTCAGGGGTACAAGTTTGCCGTCAACTTTCCTCATGAATCTTTTAACTGAGATTACCTCGGTGTCACAAGCAATGTTCTTATATATCTCCTCATTACTCATCTCTTTGGGTACGAAACGAATAACGCCAGTAGTCTCAGTGAGGTGCGCGGGAACGAACGCTTTCAATTTATTTTTGCCTAGAAAGTTGTCCATTGTCAAAAAATTGTTAGCTGTTGCCGGTTTTTTAAAGGTAACGCCTACTTTATGTGCGTTCACACGGTGCACGCCGATTATTCCCTTCACATTGTCCGTAAAAAGTTTTGTCAGTTTTATAGGATTTCTATTGCCGATCTTCTCATTCTCCTCCTGTGATTCGACATATACAATACACTCCGCACTGTGATTGTCCGGAAATTGTCTTTTATAATTGGGTTTGGTGAACAATTTATAGTTCGTGGTAAGGTACAATGCCTCCAACTTTCTTTTCTTTGCATCTTTGTCAGCAGAAGCAGGGGACTGCCCCCCGCCGCTGTTTTCACCCATTTTTATTTAGATACTATTTTATGTACACAAATTTGTTATATACAGCAAAAATATACAAATATATACACAGAAATCTTTTTCAGAAAATTTGCGAAAAATTAAAACACCCGCTTAATTTGACTTCCCGCCAAAAAGTCCGACATGACAGTAAATCTGAATGTTGCCAACTGCCAAATTCCATTATAGCTAAATCGTTGTGCAAAATTCTGCTAGTTTGACCAGCGAGTTGTCTCATCTTAATAACATTTTACTTATAAATTTACGAAACATGTACCTAATGTCTAATTTTTTTTAATGTGGGTACACCACAATTTTTATTGTATTAAAGGCTTAACATTTTAATTATTATTTAATATCGTCGGGGCTCGGGGATAGTGCAATACCGTGTAAATAACAGTTGTCGATAAAGTTCTCATTTCAATAAAATGCTTAGCATTTGTTTGAATATTGATTCGTATCTACACTTGTTACTTACGCGGTATTGCACTATCCCCGCCGGGCGACGATATGTCAATAGACAGTCCTATAACGTGGATGTGCACGTTTCATTGAAACTATATAAGTCCCTAAATGTGAAGCCCCAGATCACATATTTATAGCCCTCACCTTCGGCTCGGGTCCCTGCAATCTGGGACTTTCACTAATTCACTGGCACTATGTGGATAATGTTACCCTCCATCCTTCCACAGCCAAAGTGACAGAAATACCAAAAGACCACCTGGTACTAAAAAAAACAAGTCTTTTACATGGTAAAACCTTCAACCTTAAGACATATTTTGAATTATTAGTAATAAGAAAAAGCGAAATGGCATAATTAATTTTTAGAATAGATTTGTAATATAATCGCTAAAAATGGTGTCAAGATCCAAAAGTAAAATAGGCTAGTAGACCCAGTTTTGAAATAGTGAATAATGATCTTACTAGTTAGCTATAAAAAAAATGTCTTGTATTTTTGTGAAAGTTAGAAAGCTACATTTTATCAATAAAAAATTTCATGGACAGTCAAAAACGCCGTCCGCCATTTTTGCCTTTTGCTAATCTGTGGCGTGACGTAGAATTACCTGTAAATATTCGAAATTCGACCGTCGTATAGGCATTCCGCTCACTCCAACATACTTTGACAGGAGATCGAGAGGGACGGCACTATTCGAAGTCGTCAAAGTAGACTTTCAGTTTTCTTTACAGGGCCAATGACGTCAGCGTTTTAAGCATTTCAAAATACAGATTAAAAACCATATTTTCAAATTCAATACGGAATAAATATTAGTTTATTACAATTTGATATGAGTCAACTAGCCTATTATAGTGCTAAACTGGTAGAAATTATTCTAAATTTAGCTGTAGAAGTACCAAGTTAGCAACCCTGTTGAACGCAGCTGACATGACATGGACACTTGATAATTGCGTTTCGTTTCATCTATGCGTCTCATCTTTCCCGGGCCCACACTACTCGCGGAGTTGGCCGAGGCGAAGTTGGCCGAAGTATGGGTTTCCGCTTATTTTAGTCGTTCTATAGAATAAATTGTTATACATTGTGGAATATTTAGCTCTGATTTCTCTTTACATCAGTGACATTTGACTTTTAAAGCCATTTACCAAGGAATGGGAAACTTAACTGACATGAAAAAATCAGCTTCTTTATATGATCTGTCAAATTGCTCACACACCTCACACAGTACGAAATTTGAAAGAAAAATAGATTTGTATTGAAAACTATTTTCTATGGAGAGGGGTCGGGAAAAATCTTAACAGCGCGATGCATGTGCCTTCCGTACAGCGCCACCTGTTGGGAAAATTTGCTTCGTCCTCTCGTCACGCCGAAACAGCTGGACGGATTTTAACAAATTTTGGTACAGGGATAGCTGTCAGGGATGGTTTATGGGATACTAGCTTTTGCCCGCGACTACGTCCGCGTGGAACTTGGAAGTATGGAAGCAACCTCGTAGAACAACACGATAGATATCCACCTAATCACCTTAATTAATAAAATGGATTATTTAACGCGCCTAAGCAAATGTAAGAGCAATTGTGCTTTTGGTCTAATCATTACATTTCCTACAGGGTCATCAATGTCATCATGAATTACTTACTCACTTTTCAATCTTTTTAGGGATAATTTCCAGGATGAAACCTATCCTATGTCCTCCCTCGGATCTTAAACTATCTCCATGCCAAATTTCATCAAAATCGATTCAGCGGTTTAAGCGTGAAGAGGTAACAGACAGACAGACACACTTTCGCATTTATAATATTATAGTATGGATTTATCATGGTAGTGGGCAGAGACCTGTAAAATGGAATGAGTAATACACAAGAAACACTTTTTGTTTGAAATTAATGTATTTCATATACACAACATAAAATTATGTACACAATATTTTTGCTGACGAGGTACCTACTTAAGTATTTGTTCTTAACCGGTATGTACTTATGTATAAATCCTGCACCTAATATTTCGTATGATACTCCTCGAAACATATCTCTAAGCAGAGTGCCACATCACATTGCTTACAGATATATTTCGAGCGAGATTTATGGCACCATACGCATCGAGCGTTCTTTGACGGGCCTTGGCCGACGAAATGATTGCCCTGTAGTATCGGTCGGTTTTGTCCACCGGGGCACTGCAAAATCGCATTTGTTTTCACAACTGGATTGCATTGCACCCGAGGTGGCAAATACGCTTCAATTATTTCATCGGCCAAGCGTCGCCGAAACGCTCGATTCATGATATCAGTGTTTCGGCTTTTAAATATGACGAATGCATTATGTATTGTCACATTTAAAAGCCGACGAAACACCTTTTTGTACCAGGTCATGTTCTTGGACCTTTCAATGGGGTGCGCCGATAGGAACTGTTCTTTTCTATCCACGCCGCCTATTGAAAGGTTATAGTCCAGAACTATTCGAGGCTTATATTTGTAGCGGCCATATTTCTCTTTTCCACCCACTTCGCCTTCGTGGAAAGTAGAAATCATGGCCACTACATTGGTGTCACGCCACAACATGACACTTACGTCTTTCGAATAGGACTGGACTCTCCGTTTTAGCAAGCGACTTAATTGCTTCGGGAACAAACTCCCGATTTACCCGTAGTGTCCCAAAGCAATCTGTCTTTTGGGATTTGAGGTACCGTGCTAATAATGGAGAATTATAAAAATTATCCATTATTAGTGTGTACCCCAACCCCAACAATGGCTTCGCCAAAACCTGCACAATTTGTGCAGTGGCGTTCGTGGGAGGTGGTGGCAACGAAGACGCAGAAGATGTTGTATCAGTCTCAGTCTGTTCTCCCTGCCCGTCAGTACTTTTGTCGCCTGCGTAGACGAAAAAGCTCCACAAATAACCCGTGTCGGACTCGCACAATTCGTAGCTTTTTACACCCGCTTTTGCGGCTTTGGTGGCGATTTTTTGTGCAAATGTGAGCCGACCGTGCCATTTGAGGAGCGATTCGTCTATTGATATGTTTTGCTTGGGAAGATACAGCCTGCTGAATTTCTCATTTAAGTGATCCAGAACAGGCTGTATCTTTCGAAGCTTTTTCTGGGCCGCTGTCAGTCCTCTTGTGTCAGTCATGTTATCTGTAAAATGTAGGAGTCTCTTCAGTAAAATAAATCTGTTGTATGTCATAAGATTCTTAAAGTACTTGAGGGTGAGATAACCATTTTCCTTGAAATAGTCTGCTTCCCCATTCATCGGAGCTAGCCCTTGCAGCATCAATATTGCAAGGAAAATGAGTATCTCCTCCCTATCGGTGTTCTTCCACTTTATAAGTCGTGAATGTTCGGTCGTAATCTGCTCTATCAAAATATTCGAGTTCGTCTGTCTCACTATTAGGTCTAGCATGTCGTCGTCAAAGATTTTACGAAAAATGTCAAGTGGAGTTGTGGTGTGGTCTAGTTCGAATGTCGGTCCAGGTGTACCTGTAAATGTCTCGCGCCGTCCTTTAAAAGAGTCATGGTCACATGTCCAGTCAAAAGTCAGATAGTCGATAGGTAACATAGTCGTCATGGTCCTGTCAGCTTCTGCGTCTTCATTTTCAAGCCATTGGCGGGCGTCCTCTGGTAAATCATGGGGTGAAAATGCGGACTCTTCACAAATAAGGTCAACGGGAGTTTGCTGGTCATCATCTATATCATCGATGTCGTCCTCCTCGTCTTCATCACTTTCGGCCTGCAGGGTTTGGCACCAGTCTTCAAAAATCTCCTCCGCTCTTGTGGTCCCGTAATCTAAAAATTAAACGAAGTACTAGATTTTGTTCCCAGTCTTCAAAAATCTCCTCCGCTCTTGTGGTTCCGTTCAGATTGTGTTCAATAACAATAAATTAATTACTACCCGACTATGGTAAATAAAAATATACACGAACTTGCGGGCACGTTTTATAAATCATAAGCTTGTACTGTCGTGTTGGCAGCGTCTTAATGGAGTATGGACCAAGGAGTACAGATAAAAAAATATAGTTTCACAATGTAAATATCATTTATTTTCCAATAAATAGTACATAAAATTGTTTTACCTACGACCTTCACACTAGGTCTGTCTCTTGTCTGTGTCGTTGGGTCAATGTCAAGTTACCACATTGACATAACGTTTTCATTCGCAAGATATCCTAACCCGCTACACTACTCGCGAAGTTGGCCGGAGTTGGGCGAATATGATAAATACTTAAATAGTGTGGGCAGTTCGCTGCTGAAACTCATGCTTCGGCCTATTTTGCGAGTGTGTGTGGAGCCGCAGTAACAATCCTCCTCGCATTGCTCGTAATCGTACCTATGCGTGACTCTGTGACAGATTGCATTGCGTTTTAGCCTGTGGTTTTAGCTGTTCGGATGTGTTGTGATGTGAACGAGATGGATGATAAATATGTCAATAAATTAGTAAATAAATATCAGACAACCTCACACGAATCGACCTAGTCCCACAGTAAGCTCTAGTAGGGTTGTGTTATGGGCACTAGACGAAGATATATGTATGTACATACTTTATGTAACGTAGGGTCGCCGACTAGAGTCGTCCTGCTTACATTGCAGTAGATCATATTACATTTTTCTTTCATTATTAACCTTTATATCTATATTTAATATTTAATTTAACATTAGTGAAAGTTGTTCAATAATAAATAAGTACATTTATGTGAATGGAATTTGCATTGTGCATTTTGTTTTCTTGGTGAACGACTCATGAGTGTGTTGGAACTATTTCTGTCGTGTGTACCTTCTTATGTGCGTTTAAAGTACTTATTCGCGTAAATTGTTTTTGACATATTTCACAGGAGAACGGTTTTTTCCCTGTATGAATATGTTTATGCGCCATTAAATGACATTTTTGTGTAAATTGTTTATGGCATGTATCACAAGAAAAAGGTTTCTCACCCGTGTGTATACGATTATGTGCAATTAAATGACCCTTTTGTGTATACTGCTTATGACATATTTCGCAAGAAAAAGGCCTCTCTCCGGTGTGTATGTATATATGTGCTGTTAAATTACCTTTCTGTGCATATTGTTTATGACATATTTCACAGGTGTAAGGTTTCTCTCCTGCATGTATACGCTTATGTCTCACCAGGTCGCTTTTCACTGCAAATTGCTTATGACATGTCTCGCAGGGAAAGTTTTTCTCTCCCGTGTGTACATGTCTATGTGCGATTAAGTTACTCATCTGTGTAAACTGTTTATGACATGTTTCGCAAGAGTATATTTTCTCTCCCGTGTGTGTGCGTTTATGTACGATCAAATGACTCTTCTGTCTGTACTGGTTATGACAAATGTCGCAGGCAAAGGGTCTCTCTCCTGTATGTATACGTTTATGTTTGACTAAGTTTTGCTTCGATGAAAGTTCTTTTTGACATATTTCACAACTAAAAGCTTCCTTCACTGAGTCTGTAGCCGCCGACCGCTGCGGCTGCGCGTTCGGGCCTGGGACCGAAACTACATCTGGAACAATTCAACCTCTTTAATTTGACTTCATTTTGAAAATACGACGTGATCTAGAGCGTACGGGTGAAGTCGCATATTAAGCTGCAAGTTACTAATAAAAATCGACACACAAAGCATAAGGAAACATTCATACTCATACTCATTTATTGATAAAATGTCAACATTTTACAAGTCAATACATTATAAAAACATTATTTCTATTTATTATTATTACATATTATATTGCCATATACGTAAGAGGCGATTTTGCTTGTCAAGTGGTTGCGCAGTCACCTACAGTCTATTCCAACTCTTCGGAATATTTATTTTTGAATGTAACATTACACCACAGTCAAGTTCTCCTTGGAGTTTTCTATAGTCTTTCTTGTAATGTTGACTACTTCGACACTCTTGAAAATACCTTAACTAACCTTTCCCCACAGTTTGATCATAGTATCATTATGGGTGACTTCAATACTTGCCTCGTCAAAAATGACCATCGCTCTATTAAGCTAAATACTCTCGCGAATTCTCTTAATCTTAAAATTTCACCACTCAGTCCCACCCATTTTCCACATAATGGACCTCCTTCACTTTTAGATTTAATTTTCACTTCTTCTCCTGATCTTGTTTCTTGTCACGGACAATTCAATGCGAGTGCTTTCTCAAATCATGATTTAATTTACGCTTCTTTTAAAATTCGTCCCCCTAAGCGGCGTCATAAAATTATTATGCGTCGAAATCTTGCTCACATAGATCTGCAGGCGCTTCTTTCTGATGTTAGCCAAATAAATTGGGAGGGTTTGAGGGAGTCAGGTGATATTGATGGCAAGGTGAGGGCTTTTAACGACATGTTGCTAGCGACTTTTGATAGACATGCACCTTTAAAGCCTACACGTGTCAAACATTTCCCGGCGCCTTGGCTTACCTCCGACATCAAGGATCTGATGGCAAGAAGGGACCGAGCTCGGGTCAAACTTAGGCATGATCCATCGGAGCATAACCGTACTGCTTATGTTTCCTTGCGAAACAGGTGCAATAGGACTTGTAGAGATGCTAGGCGTAGATATATATCATAAGTCAATTGATGATTGTCCTCCTGCTAAATTATGGAACTTTTTGAAATCACTTGGAGTGGGCAAAGTCCAACAACAAGTTTCTAATGACGTTCTAGACTTAGACGCCATCAATCAACACTTCAGCACTTCTCCAGTCGCACTTGACGCTTCTGTCAAGCACCGGACACTCTCTCTTCTTGCCGATACTCCACCTCCTGATATTTCTCCTTTTGTACTTAATAATATTTCACCGCAGGAAATCCTGGCCATTCTCAAGACTATTAAGACGAAAGCCGTCGGTGAGGATAATCTTAGCTTGGATATGCTTATGCTCGTGGCGGATTCTATAGCTCCTATCCTTTCCCATATTATTATTTTTTCTTTCTCCTCTGGCACGTTTCCCTCAATATGGAAATGCGCCCATGTAATTCCTCTCCCTAAAACCCCTAGTCCGTCGTCCTTTTCACAATATCGTCCTATATCCATTCTTCCCGTCTTATCCAAAATCATTGAATCCTTTGTTAATCGACGTCTCTCATCACATCTAAATAGACATAATTTGTTCAACCCATTTCAATCCGGTTTCCGTCCTGGACATAGCACAGCTACAGCTTTGGTTAAGATCACCGACGATATTCGTCTTAATATTGAATATAGGAAAGTGACTACTTTGGTACTCCTTGATTTTAGTAGTGCTTTTAACACTGTTGATTTTGATATCCTTCTCAGTTTACTTAGTACTTTAAATATATCTCCAACTTCACTATCCTGGTTTCGTGATTACCTCTTTGGGAGGCAACAGCGGGTTCAAGTTGATGACCGATTTTTTGGCTGGTGCGAACTGTCTGCTGGTGTCCCTCAAGGGGGCATACTCTCTCCATTACTCTTTTCTATCTTTATTAACGGAATTACCAAGTCACTCTCTTCCTCGTTCCATCTCTATGCAAACGATTTGCAGCTTTACGCGGCAGCCAGCATCGATGATTTTGGGGCCTTGGTTTCTAAAATCAATTCGGACCTGGAATCAATCCGTGCTTGGGCTTCATCCTTTGGCTTGATGGTGAATGCCAAGAAGTCGCAGGCTATTGTCGTTGGAAGCCCACATTTTATTTCCAAGCTCTCAGATCTAGCTAAGCCAGTTATTGTCTTTGGTAGTACGCCTATACCTTTCTCTTCTACTGTAAAAATTTTTGGCGTTACCATGGATTAAACTTTGTCATGGGCACCACATATTTCTGAGATCAGTAGGAAAATTTTCGCGTCCCTTCATTCTTTGAGGCGTCTGCAGAATTTCCTTCCTCTCCATACGAAGATCATGCTTGCCCGCTCTCTTTTGCTCCCACTTCTCGACTACGGTGACGTTGCTTTCCTGGATCTCCGGGGGGAGCTGCTTGACAATCTAGAACGCCTAGAAAACGTCTGTATTAGGTATATATTTGGTCTCCGCAAGTTTGATCATGTGTCTCAATACCGCGCTTAACTTAAATGGCTTCCGATCCGTCAGCGTAGAGACTTGCACGTTCTTTGTCTTTTGTATAATGTCCTTTTCATTCCTTCTTCTCCTCCTTACCTTGCAGAGAAGTTCTCTTACATGGCGGATGGTAGTGGCCATCGCCTGCGGTCAAGTGCGAATCTGACTTTATCTATCCCACCGCATAAATCTCACGTTTACGATATGTCTTTTGCTGTGCGCGCCGTGAAATTATGGAATAAATTGTCTCCCGCCCTAAGGCAGACGCAGTCCGTAGCATCGCACAAGGGGAAGTTAAAGGAATTGTGGCTGTCCAACGAATGATTAGGTTGCTGTTTTTGCTATAATTATAATTTTATTTATGTTGAATATTATGTATTTGTATTTATATAGATATTATGTAATATGTATTATATTGACTGTTACCTATCTCTCTCTCTGTTGGTTTTTGCATTTTCATGTGTATTATTGTATAGATATAGTTACTCCTTTCTATTGTACATGTTGCTTGGTTTGTCTACCATTTACATTTGTTTAGCACTCATTTGCTCAAAGGTTAACTGGAAGAGATCCCTTAAAGGGATAAGTTCGCCTTTGTACATGCTTATTCCTTTGTAATGTGTTTTTCTTGTTTTTATGTGTTTACATACATACATACATTACATTTAAAATACAAATTATTATAAAAATATTAATTATTAAATACAAATTGGATGAGGTAGTTACATTATTGGTATTATTATATTATTTAATTATGGTAAAATTCGTCCATGCTGTAAAAAGCATTGGTTGTTAGCCATTTCTTTAAAACATTGAGGAACGTTATATCATTTTCTATATCTTTGATATTGACAGGTACTTTATTGTAGATTTTTGGCCCCACTATGGACATTGTTTTACCCGAATTCATTCGAAAGGTTGTTTGGGCGTTAGGGTGGTGGAAAGGTTAACGCGCTGGACCGGCAATCCAGAGGTACCGAATCCGATTCCCGGTCTCTTCCACCGGGTTACGCATTTCAATTTTTCTTTGAGATTTGATCTTTTTATCAATGGTTTAATATAAAAATTGTGGTGTGTACCCACATAAAAAAATGAGACATTACCATGTTTCATTAATTTATATACAGTGAAACCTGGATAACTGGGACTTGAAGGGACCAGCAAATTTGTCTCACTTAAAGAGGTATTCCACTTACCCAGTGTCTCAGATATACAGGTATAGATTAATGTCTGTCCCATTTAGATAGGGTTCCATTAATAGAGGTAAAAAAGAGGATATTCCAGTTAGAGGTGCGATTATTAAATAAAATAGGTAGGTAGGTGGTGTATTTCATAATGATTATACATGAATTATAATCGTTGGCAGAAATAAAAAGGTACCTCATAAACAAGAAATATTAACACTTTTTTATAAACAGTACAAAAATACAAATTAAATAAATCTGACATTTTATATTGTCCTTTTTTAGGGGTCAGCTATTAAGATATTATTTTTAATTAATATAAATTTAATCTTAGGTACAATGTAGATATTTCAACATTGGTGTGCAAAAGAATAGTGCTTTTACTGTCTCGCGTTTTGAAATAAAATGAAGTCCCAGTTAGAGAGGTAATGGATTGACATTATCGCAGTTATAGAGGTCGAAATCTTTAAATTCAAAGATAACCATTTATTAAAAGTATTTAACTTAAAATTTAGTCTCAATAATAGAGGTTAAATACGCCCGCTGTCTCAGTTATGGAGGTAATTATGAAGACATAATCGAAAAAACGAATCCCAGTTATAGAGGTCTATTTTGTCCCACTAACAGAGGTAATTCAGTGGTAAAGTGTGGGGACAGCAGATGAGTTCCAGCTATGGAGGTTTCTCACTTATCCAGGTCCCACTTATACAAGTTTCACTGTACTAAGTAACAGTTATAAGCACAGGGGTTGTGAACAGCTGGACATAATAGACTTAAACCAACAACGTCAACAACTCATGACATCTTTCCCAATTTGGTTCGTGAAATTAATGTAAAAGTTAGCATAATCGAATACAATGCAAAAAAAATGGTCAGCTGAATTCCAACGCGGGCGAGACAGCATCACAGATGACCCTTGTCCCGGCAGGTCCACAACGGCGACCAACCCACAAAATGTCGCAGTTATATGCAATATGATAAATGATAATTAAAGACCGGCTATTAAAAATACGGGAAATAGCTGACATCGTAGGTATAGAAAAATCGTTAATAATAATATCGTTTATTGCATATCACATAGCTATAAAGGTAGGTACAAGGGCGGTTTTAGCAATATGAGAGGGCATCTACAGCTTAATAACTATTATTTTAAAGTAAGTTATACGTACAAATTGTTAAGACTTCAGATCTACACTTTATCATTAAAGAAATCGTCTATATTAGAGTAGCATTTATCGACTAAATAAGCTTTTAATTTTGTGTAGAACGATTTTAGTTCGGTCTCATTTTTTATAAAATTAGGTAAGTGGTTATAAATTTTTATTTATTTATTTAAACTTTATTGCACAAAATACATAAGTAAAAGTACAAATGGCGGACTTAATGCCTTTAGGCATTCTCTACCAGTCAACCACTGGGTTAAACAGAAATATGTTGTCGGTGCAGGATCAAAGATTACAGACAAACAGTAATAACAACACAAATCAATTACCTAAAGATATATATAAGAATGTATATATAATTAATTAATTACCATAAACTTAAACGAATACTTTATATAATATACTTACATCTTCCTGTAGACAAACTGTCATAACAGTTTCGCAGGGCTTTAGATTATATGTAATCTTTGTTGTAAAATTAATAAAGAAATAAATAAATAATAATAATAATACATATATTATGTACCAAAAGTAAAATATTTCGAAGAGAGTTAGGAAGAGAGACTGTCCAAAAGATGCTTGCGCAACATGCGCTTGAAGGAGACCTTACTCTGAGCTTGCCTGATGTTGAGTGGGAGAGCGTTCCAGAGATGTATTGCCTGAACCGTGAAAGAATTGGACATGAAACCGGAGCGGTGAAGGGGGACTACTAGCTTAAGTCTACGAGAAGTACGGAGAGTGCATCCAGGGCGAGCAGTTACAAATTGAAACTTGGATTTGAGATAATCGGGAGTGGTTGGATCAAATAAGATCGAAAAGAGAGTGCAGAGAATTCTTTGAGATCTACGTTCACGTACAGGAAGCCAGTTTAATTGACGGCGAAACTCCGAGATGTGGTCATACTTACGAAGGCCAAAGACAAACCTGATACAATTGTTTAGCATGCGTTCCAGCTTATTCAGGGAGGCCTGGGTGAGATTAGAGCAACACACATCAGCATAGTCGATGACGGGGAGGACAAGAGCTTGGACGAGAAGAGTCTTAGTGCTCACCGGGAGAACATTCTTGAACCTGTAAAGCGATCTTAACGTGTATGTCACCCTGCGACAAACGTCAGACACCTGAGGGTCCCACATAAGGTGACTGTCAATAATCAGACCCAGATTCTTCACTTGTGACTCGATCGGTATGACCACGTCCTCGTACAGTATCGGCTTCAAGTGTTCTACATCAATTGTTGCACGCAGACGACTGCTCCCGAGCAAGATGGCCTGACACTTAGATGGATTGACAGCAATCCCAAAGCGACGCGACCAAACGGAAATACGAAACAGATCATAATTGATAGTCTCGATTGCAGCATCAATGTCATTAGGACTACTATGAGTGTAGAGTTGTAGGTCGTCAGCGTAAAGATGGTAAGAGCATTTGATGTTGGAGGTTAGAAGATTAATAAATACGGAAAAAAGGAGAGGAGAAAGAATGCCACCCTGTGGAACCCCAGAAGTAAGATCGCACCAGTCAGAGAAGGACCCATCCGCTCGAACAGATTGACGTCGACCTTGAAGATAGGAAGAGAACCACGCAACTGCTGATGATGATATGTTCAAGTGACTGAGGGATGATAGAAGAAGGTCGTTATTGACAGCGTTGAAGGCGTTTGAAAAGTCAATCAAAACCAGAACAGTAAGTTGACGAGATTCCATGCCATGTCTCACATCTTCAACAACCTTAAGTAAGTTAGTTTATTTAAATTTCGGTCATTTCTTTTGTTTTGCGATATCTGTGAATATAAATCTATATGTTTTCTAACAAATTTACTCGACTCCAAAATGTACATGGACGTGACAGTCAATATTTTGTATTTTATGAAATGGGGTCTACACGATTCCATTTGATCTATGTTTGCCAATATCCTAACGCACTTTTTTTGTAAGATAAATATTTTTCCTATGTCTGCTATTACCCCATAAAATGAGTCCGTAGGACATCCTCGAGTAAGAATATGCATAATAGGCTGAAAGAGCGGAAGTTAGGTCAGTCGAAGTTCCTTTCAGTGGAACAAAAATAATTCGTCTTACAAATTCATGTGACTGTCTAGACCTGTATGAAGCTGATCCTCAAGTCTTTTTGGACAGATTTGTAACTGTGGACGAGGCGTGGGTCCTCCACTATACATCAGAGACTAAACAGCAATCGAAGCAATCGGTTCGTGGTGAATCACCGCCTCTCAAAAAACCCAAAACAATTTCGTCGGCCAATAAAGTCATGGCATCAATTTGAATCCAAAAGTAGTAATAATGGTTGACTATCTTCAAAAGGGACCTACTATAAACTCAACTTTTACGCTGTTTACGTATGATTCTGAGGATCATAAGACCTGGAATGTTAACGAAGGAAGTTCTCTTTCACCAGGACAATGCACGTGTTCACAGGTCAATAAAATCCATGACGGAAATTCACAACTGTGGGTTTGTATTATTGCCTTATCCGCCCTTTTCACCCGATTTGGCACCATCGGACTTCCACCTATTCCCCAAATAAAAAAAAAACATACAATATGGGTGGTATGACATTTTCAAGCAAAGCTGAGGTGGACTCCTATTTTGAAGGTCTGGATGAAAGCTTCTTCAAAAGTGCTACGCTAGAATCCAGATGGAACAAGTGCATTGAGCTCGGAAATCTCGATTTGTGTTCCATTTCAGTTAGCTAACTTTCCAATCACCCCTCGTATATTCGACAACTAAAACTCCAATTTAATTTATTTGCTAATCTAATTGTATGTGACATGCAAAACTGCAGTATTAAAAAAAACCAGTCAAGTGCGAGTCAGACTCGCGCACCGAGGGTTCCGTACAAACACTTTCCATCCTTAAGTGGTTAAGTTTGCACCTGGTATGTATAGCGCTCCATACAAATGAGGTGCAAAGTTAACGCAACCAAACCCGTTTGTTGTATAGGAATGGGAGCCCCCCTTAAATATTTATTTTATATTATTTTTAGTATTTGTTGTTATAGCGGCAATAGAAATACATCATCTGTGAAAATTTCAACTGTCTAACTATTACCGTTCTTGAGATATAGCCTGGTGACAGACGGACGGACGGACGGACGGACAGCGAAGTCTCAGTAAAAGGGTCCCGTTTTTACCCTTTGGGTACGGAACCCTAAAAACTGCTGTCAGTATGGCACGTGAGACAGTTTTCTATCGAGGACTTGAGTGGGGGTTACCCTCATCTGGCAGAATAATATTGGTCAGAAATACACTTCGCATAACACGTTTCGCAGAAACACTTTCGGTCGAATGGTAAGATGGCATAAAGGTATAGTTGGCATTACTACTACCTCGCATACGACACATTTTGCAGCACATTGTTTTGTAGAATATCTCTTTGGCCGACTTTGGTTTAGCATAATTTTATGTACCATAATAATCCTATAGCATACGATTACAATAGCACAATTATTTTCTACTAGCAGAAAAGTGCGTTAAGTAAACTTTACGTAGTAGAATGTAAGTACTGTTAGGTACGACGATAAGCGGTTCGAGGAGCAGTGTTAGGTATCTTGCCGCCGCGGGGCAACTGCCACTAAATTTTAATCACAACAATTGTAATGCATAAATTAGGTCCTGATTCCACCTTAGGGCAGGTCCGACTTGGATTAGGTTAGGTACGACGACGAGCGAAGCGAAGAGGAGTGTTAGGTTGAACTGAGACCCTAACAAGCGAGCGAGCCGCGCGGCATCGGCCGGCTACCATACCACTCCATGGACAAAATGTCTAATCACAACAATTTGTAATGCATAAATTAGGTACTGATTGCACCTTAGGGCAGTTCCGACTCGGATTAGGTTAGGTACGACGACGAGCGAAGCGAGGAGGAGTGTTAGGTTGAACTGAGACCCTAACGAGCGAGCCGCGCGGCATCGGCCGGCTACCATACCACTCCATGGATAAAATGTATAATCAAAACAAGTTGTAATGCATAAATTAGGTACTGATTGCACCTTAGGGCAAGTCCGACTTGGATTCGGTTAGGTATTCCGCATATGTCCTCTACAACAAGATAAGACAATGAAGTCTATGTTGGAATCAAATGGTATTTGGCTTGACAACTTTATGTCGCCTAAAATATTATGCAAAAAATTATCTGCGAAAGTGCTATTCGTTTAGAAGACTGTTATGCTCATCAACATTATGCCAATATAAGATTCGGTATTATAGAAATCTGCGAAATGATTTATGCCAAAGCATACTCTGCGTAAGATGTTTCTGCCAAACGTTACTTCTGCCAAGTATCGTTCTGCAAAACAAATATATGTCAAAAAAGTTTCTACAAGATAATAGTGAACCCTTGAGTGGTCATAGTCACTTTGTATTTTTGTAACATAAAATAACCAACTTCCCTGAAGTTTAAAATAACGCTTTCTAAGAACTAGTTCTAATTACTAGAAAAAATGCCCAAGAATATTTTGTATACAAAATCTCTAGCTTTCTTATTAAAATACATATACATCAACGGGTTTACTCACGCCGTAGAAGTCGAATAACGCTCGACACGTTTCGAATCGGTACGTATATCGGTAGTGTTCTGTTGACGGCCGCTGCAACTGGTCGGCTCTCCTGATGATGAATCGCGTACCGGTTCGAATCATGTCGAGCGTTATTCGACTTCTACGACGTGAGTAAACCCGTTTATGTATTTTAATATGTCTAAGACTCACGGCAGTTTTCAATGTAAAACTCTAGCTTTCGGTAAGTGGAGACTTTTCGGGATTGTTATAAAACAAACCTAACCTTACGACTTCCATGGATAGTATTTAAAAAATCCCGAAGTGGTTCATTTACGGCAAATTCGGGCAAGTGAAGGTATCCAGATTTGCAGTCTCTGACACTCAAAAGCTAATCCATAATTTTAAATCCAACCTCACATTTAGAACGCCGGGTGCAATGACTAAAAGTCTGAATAGTACTTTAATTCTTTTATTGACATATTACACTTTACATGGAAATGCAGATAATACGTCAATTATTATTAAAAACACAGTAACAAATATGATTATTACAAGTTAAAATTATCCATAATATGTCATAGCAAGAAAAAACCTTAAAAGAAAAAGCTCTATGGAATAATAAATCCTTAACGTAAATGAAATTAAAATAAAACTATTAGATTAGTTATTTTAGCAATACCGAAATGCTACATAGTTTAAAACAATGTTTAAATTTTTTGTAAAGGAAAACTATCTTAACTTCATAGATTCACCGTTACAATTTCAAAATACAATGTGTGGGTCAGTTTATGTCTATTTAACTCATGTTCATATTGAAATCGTATGTGACATATATCACATGACCAAAACATATTATTTAAATGAATCTTCCGATGTTTTTGTAAATCAGTCTTTCGCGCAAACTGTTCATAACATATTTCACATCTAAAAGGCTTCTCACGTCCTTTATCTTCATGTACAAGTTTATGATGTTTGGCAAGATTTGCTTTATTAGCAAATGTGCTACGACATATGTCGCATGAAATAGGGTTTGTATGTTTCTTCATGTGGCGTTTTAAAATGTCCATCCGCATAAATTGTTTGTGACATGTCTCGCAAGATAAAGGTACTTCGTCTGTGTGTATTCGTTTATGTATCATTAAATAACGTCTGAGTTTAAAAGTTTTAAGACATATTTCGCAAGGGTAAAGGTTTTCTGCGTGCTTACGCATATGTTTCACTAGGGTACTATCCCGTGCAAATTTTTTATGGCATATTTCACAAACGAAAGGCTTATTCTCCCCTGTGTGTACGCGTATGTGATTAATTAAATGACTTTTCCAACGAAACTTTTTTTGACATATATCGCAAGTAAATCGCATCTCAGTATGTAGAGCTGCATGTATTTTTAAATATTTTTTAAATTTAAATTGTTTATGGCAAATTTCGCAGGAAACGGGCTTCTCTCCCGTGTGTGAATATGTATGTGTAATAAAGTTATACTTGTCCGAGAATTGTTTATGACACGTATCGCAAGAAAATGGTTCGCTCTCTCTTGGGTGTGTAAGCATATGTGCATTTAACTTATTCTTAACTTTAAATCGTTTCGAGCATATATTACAAAATAATCCTTTCAACTTCATGTGTATACGTATAATATGTATCCTTAGAAGTTTTTTAACACTAAACTGTTTATGACATAAATCGCAAGAGTAAGCTTCCTCACCTGTGTGACTTATAACATGTGAGTTGAAATGTTTTTTATATCGAAACGTTTTATGACATTTACCGCAGGAGAATGGCCTTTCGCTCGAGTGACTACGTCTATGATTACTAAGGGGACCTAACTTTGTAAATTGCTTATAACATATTTCGCAAGTTAACCTCCCCCCCGCCCCTCCAGCCGCCGGATGCACCGCGCTCGGCCCCGGGACCGAACCTGGAACAATCGAAGCTGATATATAGTTTACAATGCAAAGGCTATAAGGTTATAAAGTTATAAGGCTTAACTTTATTCTGTTGCTCGTTGGCATGGTGATGTCCCCTGGGCTACTCTTTGAGATACGATTAAAATTGAAACTTTCGCTGTTATATTGTATAGTAATAATGTTGCGATGTTGTGCATTGTGCGAGCACTTTATTTTTGTATAAAATGTCACTACCGGTGGGAACCTGTAATTGGCTTTCCATTAACTATTTCTAAGAGCAATGTGTTATTTGTCGGTTCTCCTAAGAAATAATAAATAAATAACTAATAAGGCCATTCTTATGTAGACTATCTCCTGACAATACCAGTAATATATTATTATCAGCAGTTTTGTAAGAATATTAATGATTATTGTCCCCTGGAGCACGGGACAGGGATGTTGAACTTTGGTGGTCATTTCTGAGTTTTAGAGAAGTCTAAGTCATTCTCCGATTTCTCGAAAACGGCTGGACCGGATTTGGAAAAATCTTTATACATACTATTCTAGTTGGTCCTATTGTCATATAACATTAATTCCTTTCGGTGTCGGTTATTTTTTGTTATAAAGTGATTATTAAAACTTAAAGTGAGGGAAGCATCTCCGTTCCACTTGGGCTAAAATTCTTTCGTAAATTCGGTTTGAATGTCCGGATGTTCTCGCCTAGAGGTCGCAATTCTCAACCGATTCACGTGAAATTTTGTTAGTAGGTTTTTTTTTTATGTCATGGTGGCAAACGAGCAAACGAATCGCCTGATGGAAAGCGATTACCGTCGCCCATAGACACCTGCAACACCAGAGGAGTCACAAGTGCGTCGCCGGCCTTTCAGGTGGGAATACGCTCTTTTCTTGAAGGTTTGAAGGTCGTATCGGTCCGGAAATACCGCAAGCGACAATTCATTCCACAATGCAGTCGTGCGAGGCAGGAAATTTCTAGAAAAGCGCACAGTTGTGGACTGCCAACTATCTAAGTGGTGAGGATGAAAGGATTGTCGCGTAGAACGATGGCGGAAAGAAGCGGCAGGAATCAATCCGAACAACTCGGAGCACTCCCCGTTATACAAGCGATAAAAGATGCAGAGAGGCTACATCTCTACGTAGCGCCAAGGAGTCAAGCCGATCTGAAGTTCGCTGGCAGTCGACGATACGAGTCGCTCTCCGTTGAATACGATCTAAAGGGAGAAGCTGGTACTTGGGCGCCCCAGCCCACAGATGAGAACAGTACTCCATATGCGGGCGAACCTGCGCCTTATAAAGCTGTAGGCGATGGGCCGGAGTGAAGTACTGTTCGTTAATTATATAGTTTTGGATACTACGTCGGTGGTTAGTGTGGACGAGACCTTAGCAGGTGAAGTAGGTAGAGTGTTGTGTGCAACCGGACAATTGAAATTGAGTATTGTGTGTGAGATGAGGGTAGACTGTCGCGTCCGGAAAGAGCTTTAGCGCGCAGTGATTTATGAGTGAGTGAGCATTTGAAATATGCCGAGCAATAAGTATTCGACTTAAACAACGTGAAAAAAAAACAAAAAAAAACCCGTTTCATAATGGATTTTAATATGTAATTTGATCCCTGAAATGTAAGCAGGAGTGATAGTGTGGGGTCGGAATTGTATTTATTATATTTATTCAATAATTCTATTAAATAATTATTTAATTATCCTCGAGATAGTTAAAATATAATTGTTAATTTTATCAAATGTTGTATTTTGGAATTCTTATAATAATAATAACAATTAACGTAACAAAAATATTTCATTATTAATCTATGTAAAATCAAATAATCATTTAAATTAAAAGTATAATTTTGTATAGTTATAAATAAATTATAACTCATATTAAGATTATATAAATACGTAAACAATAATAAACATATATAATTTGCAATACCAATAATGTAAAAGTCAATATCTATTCATGTTTTAGTTGGGAGACCACTACGCCTGAAATGTAGGGTCGCAGCTTCGAGTCCTTCTTATATTACATTGGATCACATTACATTTTTCTTTCATAATTTATCTGCAGTGTAATTTCCAATAAAGTCTTAAATAAGTATGATTTCGGGCTAGTTTTGGACCAAGCTGTCAGCATAGATACTTACGATAAGGTTACACTAAAGTGATACTATTTTTATCATCAATAAAACCAAGAATAATTACATTAAAAGCATTATTCCGTTGATAACAATACAATAATGATGTTGCCTATTTTGATTTCAAAAAGGCTTTTGATAGAGTCGACAGCGACGTCTTACTTAAGAAGCTGTCTATGGCTGGCTTTAACACTCACCTGCTGGAATTTTTAGCCAGCTATCTCTGTGAAAGGTACCAATTCGTGCAGTACGAAGGATCCAGGTCAAACAGATTCCTAGTAACTTCTGGTATTGGGCAGGGAAGCAACCTTGGACCCCTATTATTTTTAATCTTAATCAATGACCTGCCAGCAGCAATAAAGTTTTCAAACTGTCTTTTATTCGCTGATGACGTAAAATTGGCACTGCCTATTAACGGCTCCAGCGATTCAATGTTACTGCAACTAGATATAGATGCTGTTGGTGTGTGGGCCCTTAATAATAGTCTCTCCCTTAACAAGGATAAATGCTCGGTAATGACGTATACACGTTCACGCCGCCCTATAGACTCCACGTACTTGCTGCTGGACGAACCATTAAAGCGTGTAAGTGAAGTTAAAGACCTTGGCACGTACTTTGACTCGCAACTTTCGTTCAACCAGCACATAACCAGGACTTGTAATGAAGCTAGGAGATGTCTGGGATTTGTTATCCGCCAGGCCAAATTGTTTACTAGCCGACACGCTATTAGTGTCCTGTACAATGCATATGTCCGGAGCAGGCTCGAGACTAATGCCGCCATATGGAATCCCCATGAGCAGCGGTACACGCTACTCTTGGAGAGGGTCCAGAAATCGTTTGTGCGATCCTGTATAGGATAATGTACGGTTTCTACCCCTTCATGTACCCGTCTCTCTTCCTACTGGGTATGGTGGAGTACACGTCCCTGGAGGCTCGGAGGAATATTTATCTAATTAAATATTTCTTCCAACTTATCCGAGGTCATGTAGAAAGTCCGCAACTTCTTTCGCAAATGCGTATACGGGTCCCTCGTGCTCCCACCCTGCTCAGACGTGACCGCCGCCGCGGCGGCTTTTTCGCCATCCCCCTGGCCAGGACTCGTGCTCTCGCTTCGTCCCCCTTGCACCAAGCCCTATCACTCCTGAATGCTATTCTTGATAGTGACAGCCAACTCGACATTTTCTTCACCCTAGAATCTAGATTTTTAATTTTAACCGCATCATGTCGTTTTCTAGAGGCAAGAGTGACCCCGAGCTCAATTTAGGTAGACAGCATAGCCTCGTATTTAAGTTAAGTACCTAGTTGTTTTCGTATAGCGTAAGGAGACATGGCTATAATTATAATAATATATATTTTGTTATTAACTGAATAATAGTATGTAAGTTGACATAATTAGTATTGTAGTATTGTAGAAATAATTAGTTCACATAAATAATGTAATTAAACTTGTAACAATTAGCACGTAAGGTTTAACTGTCAGTGTTAAATTGTAATAAATAAATAAAATAAAAATACAACAATACTTTATTGCACACCAATAATAATAGGGTGTGCTCCTTACTTTTATACAAATCCAGTACCGCAACAAAAAATCTTATATTTTTGGCAAATTTCAGCAAATTTACATATCTGTATGTGCATAGTAGCAATCGGATACCTTCACTTCCCTGAATTTCATTTGTCATAAATGTATCACTTTCCATAATTTTCATTTGCCATAAACATTTTATTTCATAAATCATACACTCTTTGGGATATCTTTAATGCTATTCATGGAGAAATCATTAGGTTAGGTTAGGTTTGATTTATGACAATCCTGAAAAGTTTCAGTTTACAGAGAAAAATAGATTCATGGCAAATGAATATTATGGTAAGTGTTAAATTATGGCATATGGAATTGGGGCTAACAATAGAGAGCCAGTATTTTAATTACAAAGACACCTTTTTCTGCCATACCCTAACTAAATAAGGCTGTTCTATGACCTAGTCTCTAACTAAACAAAGCTTGTACTATGGGTACTAGACGACGATATACATAATATATAAATACATATAGATAACATCCAGGACCCAAGAACAAATATTCAAGTTCATCACACAAGTATTTGCCCCGGCCGGGATTCTGACCCGGGACCGCCACCTCAGTAGGCAGGTGTCTGCAAACTGCGCCAACCGCGTTGTCAAGTAATACCCCAGATTACAGTATAATGTGTTATAATTATCACATAACTAGATTCACAGACCATAGATGGACTGTAAACACAACCCTATGGCCGGCCTTTATGGTCCCAGGACCACAAGACATAAGAGAAGGAGAGGCACAATGGGAGAAGACCTAAATAGCACAAGACAGAGATCAATGGGCATGTTTGGATGCCTTCACCTAAATTGGGGTTCTTACAGAAGAAAAAGATATTTAAACAAATATTGATTTAAAGATTATATCGCGTATATTAATTATTTAAGCCTCCTTGACATTTCAGTAACTTGAATTTTGAGTCAACCTTTGTCAATGCGATAGTACTCTATAGCATCTTCAGAAAAGATAAACTATAAAAGGAAGAGCTGAGGAACATTAACCTTAAAGATGTCCTTTCCTTCTGCAGGAGAACCAGAAGATTTGAGGAAGAAGGCTGTATGGGAGCGCCGCCGGGACAGTAACCGTTGGCTCCAATTGGGAATTGGGCTGAATGAACGCAATCAAGCGATCGACAGCCCGCCTGTCTCCGGCCGGGCGTCCCTACACCAAATCATCATCATCAAACTTTGTCAATGGTAACTGGTTACCAAAACATCAGGGAGGCTCATATTATTAATATACGCCATATAATGCGCTGTTTACTTAAGTGAATGTTTCATGTACAGCAACTATTTGTGAGTTCCTGTAATTGGCTCTGTATTTCTATTTAAGTTTCTATATTTAGTGTATTAGCTGTTGGTTCTCCTAAAATAAATAAATAAATAGTCCTTTAAATTGTTTATTTATATGTGTGACAGTCGCAGAAACCAAGTTTTTGCAAGTATGGCTTTTTTATTTTATAACTGTATCAAAAATCAAAATTCTATAAGTACCAATCTATCTCCTCCCATGTGATACATATGTCTACACATCAACATTGGGTCAGAGTATAGCAAAGGGTGCGCCCGATTTTAGGACAGAAAATTTACGACCAAATTTTTTTTTTGTTGTTTTGGGCTTAAATTAGATTGAATCTTGTAGATTATGCTAAAATAAGCATATTTTATTCTTTAAACTTTTTCTCTCAGATCGGTATTTACCAAGATATTAGGATTCAAATGCATAACATATTTTGATGTAGGTACCTAATAGTAGACTATTTACGAGGGTCCATGTAAGCAAGCATTTTGACGCTCCGCTATACATGGTCACAAAACTAACCTAACCTACAGTTTTCGGTTTTCAACCCATGTACCATATTTTCAGCAAGCATTTTTACCTAAAAAACTTCAATAACTCGGTAAATATTAATCTGAGCCAAAAAAAATTACTAACAAAACATGCTTATTTTAACACGTTTAATAAGATCCATAAATAAAAATAAGGTGTTATATTGACATAAATTATTTGTCTCCGAAATTTGTCTATGTCTCGTAACCCTTTAAAATGAATAATGTTTGAACCTCAATATCTCGACTAAAAATAGTAATATTGCTTTGCTGATCCGCGATATAATATCATGTATTATATCGCGGATCAGCAAAGCAATATTACTATTTTTAGTTAATATGTATATCCGCAAGCCGCAAAGTAACGCCTTATTCATTTAATTACTCCATATCTCGGTAATTATCAAGTTTAAAAAAAAGTTGCCCCTACAAAACATGCTTATTTTAGCGTCCTCTATACGATAGCATCATAAAAAATAGGTGTCATAATGACACCAACCCCATCAAAATTTTTTAAGTCCTGCGCACCCTTTGCTATACCCCAACCCAACATTGGCAAAATACCTCATGGCAAAAAACTATATAATGTATTAACTCACCGCTAGCATTAACAGTATCCCGTGGCTGCAGCACCTCCGGCCCAATCACCAGCTCATCCTTCACTAGGTGTTCCTCATAGAGGCCAGCTTGTGCAGCCGCCACACTCACACTGGGCAAGCTCCCGGATTCCTCCTTCTTCACAACATCACCCAAGCTATCATGTTTTGCGTAAGTATCATCTTCCTGAGGCTCCCTTTTCACAATGACATCAAAGTTATTCGATAAATGCTCCTTTACATGTGTATTCTCCTCAAATTCCTCTTTCACAATCACCTTAGGCATTAGGATAAGGCCTTTATCCCTCTTGCATAAATCCTCCTTATTGCATTTGTCATTGTCTTTCAATTCTATCTCTTGTTTCACACCAACCTTGTCCAAGTCTTGCACCACAAGGCCAACCTCCTCAGTCTCATCTACAGGCTCCTCTTTTATGCCAAATTTCAACATTTTTAGGTATAAAACTCTTCCAATATTTTTATAGTTTGCTTGTTTGATAATTTTAATGGCATTTGGTTGCCGCCATTTAATTCATAGAATCGCAATATTACGGCTCATTTTTTTTCTAACTTCTGTTATAACGTAGTGATTATATCCTCTTTGCTTGCCTTTCATTGTAATTCATCGAACACTGGCTAGTGTTTTTTTTTCTGCTATTATTCGAACAAGACACCCAAGATCATTCAGCCTTGTTAACAGTTATCGTTTTGTACGTCGATTATCACAAATAAACACCAGCTATGTGCAAACTGCAAAGACTGCATCTTCTCACTTTTAACAAACTTACTTCGCTTATACCAAGTAACGGTAACTTCTATAAGGCGTTGCTTATTTTGTAACACATGTTTTTACTAACAATAACAACAATTTAGCTACTAAATCTCTGAGATTCTGTTATTTCCGTGTATTTAATCGTGTTCAATTAGAAAATGTAAAGAGAAAAAGAAAAGTAACTGAGAAATTGAGAATAAAACGAGATCAATAATAACTATACTATACTATCGTGGCGCTGACAGTTCGCAAGCAGTGTTGCCAACTCTGCAACGGGGAAAGGGGGAATGGGGAGAATACATGTTGCATAGATTTTGAATGAAATTTGCAAAAAAATACTTTTTTTATAGTTATATGTAGTTGAAAATAATACCTACCTCATTCTAGAAAAAGGTTACAGATTTTTCTTTAAGATATTAGAAGGAAATGTTTCTTCCCGCCTTTAACTGTATGTATGGTACAAGGAGGATTTCAAGAGAGGTAGGGCACAACGAGATTAACCGTCCCGTTCTAACCTGGAGCAGCCCGTCTGGGGAAGTACCTCCACCTTATAGAAGACCGCAGCCAAATAATGCTACACTTCTGTGTAGTGTTGTGTTTCTGCGGTGAGTAAGGTTGCCATAGCTCCCAGGGATTCGTCGTGTTGACAGCGGGGGACCGGTGGTAGCAATAATACGACAATTAGTCGGTATAGGCGCGAAATGATGGCGCGGCGATCAGGGAGACCCGGTGAAACGGCTGACCGCTGGCCGCCCGCAGGTCAGTAGGGTTCCCGAACCCAGGGAGTACTTAATCTCCGCCCTGGGAGGCTGAACCGCCAACCTCGCGAAAAATTCCCTGGTGTAGCAGTCGTGCCGGTGAAGGAGACCGGGGTGGACCCGGCTGATGCAACAGGGAGGGGACCGGGGGCCCTTCCGTACGCCGCGCTGACAAGTCGCACCACCTGTGCCGGCTTTTGGTCGATTTGTACCGCACTTTTTGTCCCCAGAGCTGTCAAGACGGCGAATCCCTTTGAACCTAACATTATCTCCCAATGGCAAGAAAGAAAAAACGAAATAGTGTTTTATCAGCGGCATCCCTCTCCACAAAAGTGGATTTTTGCAATGTCAGGGGACTTCACTCTAACTTAAATTCAGTCCATCAGCATCTAGAGGCTGCTCAGCCGACCCTACTATTTCTCACGGAAACACAGATATCTTGCCCTGCCGATACATCGTACCTACTTTATCCCGGCTACAAGCTCGAACACAAGTTCTTGAGACATGCCGGCGTATGTATGTACGTCCGGGAGGATATCTGTTGCTGCCGTCTCCACTGCTATGAAGACGGGGACCTGTCAGTGCTGTGGGTGCGCGTCGATTATGGTGGCCACACCCGTATCTACGCGTGCCTATACAGGTCTCACAGCGGTGATAAGGAAACAGCTCGGCTTTTCGAGCATCTGCAGTTGACGACCGATAAAGTTCTTGAGCAGTATCCTACCGCGGAGTTGGTGATTTTAGGAGACTTTAATGCTCACCACATTGACTGGCTCAAGTCTCAGTCCACTGATTTCGCGGGTAGGTCTGCTTTTGAGTTTGCCCTGGCCTATGAACTCTCACAACTGGTTGATTCTCCAACGAGAATACCAGATATTGAGAATCATACAAGCTCTTTACTGGACCTCCTGTTGACCACACACCCGGACGGATATTCTATCTCAGTGAACGCGCCACTCGGTTCATCCGACCACTGTCTCGTCCGGACTGATGTGCCATGCGCGCGGCCTGAAACTCCTCGGCCGATCAGTCAGCGCCGTATGTGGCAGTACAAGTCAGTAGATTGGGATGGATTGCGTGAATTCTACGCATCGTACCCGTGGAGGCAGCTTTGTTTTGCATCAGAAGATCCTGACACCTGCGCAGCCGCCGTCGCCGAGACGATTCTGGTGGGTATGGAATATTTCATTCCTAACTCACTAGTGGCTGCAGGCGCAAAAAAACAGCCGTGGTTTAATCGGCCTTGCAAGGAAGCCAGACTTCTAAGGCAAGCCGCGTACGAGGCTTGGACTACGGCCCGTAATAATAAGGACCCAAACATCTCTGATGCTAAACGCAAACTAAATGCTGCCTCAAGGAACAGTAAACGAGTAATTGCCAGAGCTAAATTTGAATTCGTCGGCAGAATTGGTGAGCGACTCGTAGGCTATCCGTCTGGAAGTCGTGCCTTTTGGTCGCTCGCCAAAGCTGCCGAAGGAAACTTTTGTCGGTCGTCCCTACCACCTCTGCGAAATGCTAATAGCAATCTAGCCCATAGCGCTAAAGAGAAAGCCGATTTACTTGGTAATATCTTTGCCTCGAACTCGACTTTGGATGATGACGGGAGCACCGTGCCACCTATCATCCCGTGTTGCGGTTACTCCATGCCGGAAATTACCTTTTCTCAAAGGGATATCCGAAGGGAGTTGCTTAGTCTAGACATCCATAAGTCGAGTGGGCCGGACGGCATACCAGCAGTGGTGCTCAAGCAGTGTGCTCCCGAGCTGTGCCCTGTGTTAACGCGCCTCTTCGCGCTTTCTTACCGAAAAACGCAAGTTCCGTCTTCGTGGAAGACTGCCCACGTGCATCCTGTGCCCAAAAAAGGGGACAGATCAGACCCATCGAACTATAGGCCTATAGCTATTACCTCCCTTCTTTCAAAGGTGATGGAGCGTGTAATCAACACGAAGCTCCTAAGATATCTGGAAGAGCACGATCTGATCAGCGACCATCAATACGGCTTTCGCCATGGTCGCTGCACTGGTGATCTTCTAGTGTATCTTACACACCGATGGGCATCAGCTATTGAGAGTCAAGGTGAGGCCTTGGCAGTTAGCCTAGATATAGCCAAGGCATTCGATCGGGTCTGGCACCGTGGTCTTCTGTCGAAGCTGCCATCTTACGGACTACCCGAGGGCTTGTGCAAATGGATCGCCAGCTTTTTAACCAATAGAAGCATAAAAGCCGTAGTTGACGGCAGCTGCTCTAAACACATGGTTATAAATGCTGGCGTCCCACAAGGCTCAGTGCTATCTCCAACGCTGTTTCTGATTCATATCAATGATATGTTATCTGTTGGTGACATTCATTGCTATGCGGACGACAGCACTGGGGATGCAGTCTACACAGGCCGTGCTAACATCCCTCGTTCCGTTGTGGAAGAAAGCCGCGAGCAACTTGTGTCTAAAATTGAGAGTACTCTATCTAGAGTCTCCGATTGGGGGCGGGATAACTTGGTCCGGTTTAACCCCTCTAAGACACAAGTTTGCGCGTTCACCGCTAAGAAAACTCCGTTTACTGTGGCCCCGCAATTCCAGAACACATCCCTCAACATCTCAAAGAGTATTGGGATCCTTGGGGTTGACATCACCAGTGACGTTCAGTTCCGAAGTCATTTAGAGGATAAGGCAAAGCTGGCATCTAAAAAGCTTGGTGTACTGCACAGAGCGAAGCGGTACTTCACTCCTGGTCAAAGGCTACTGCTGTACAAAGCGCAAGTCCGACCCCACATGGAGTACTGTAGTCACCTCTGGGCAGGAGCCCCCGCATACCAGCTTAGCCCTTTTGACTCGGTACAAAGACGTGCTGTGCGAATTGTT